>OX415239.1:27876056-29126056 GCA_948330725.1 Sherardia arvensis
GATCCCCTCAGCCATAACTTCTCAACAAGAAGATGAGGAAGGCAATGCTAACCAAGAGCGCCTCCGTCTCGACCTTGACCTCCTCGTGGAAAAGAGGGCTAACGCTACAATCCATGAAGCCAAGGTCAAAGAAAGAGTCAAAAGCTACCACGATATAAGGGTTAGATTGGAAACATTTACTAAAGGAGACCTAGTAATGAGGTTGAATCAAAAGAGCAAGACATATGTCTAGTACTCACATCTCTTGACTAGTTACGTTGTGATGTATAACTTTCCTTCTTGGATGATGATAAAGCGGAAATATGTGTTACTGTCTATCATGATCTCTAGGCCGAAACAACCAGGTAATGACATTGATGTATACCTAGCACCACTAATTGAATATTTGACAAATTTTTTTGAGATTGGTGTATGGACAGAGGATGGTAGTCGCGGTTATGAGAATTTGAAATGAAAGGTATGTTAATGCGGAGTATTAACACTTTTCCGGCCTTAGATAATTTATCAGGTTATTTTGTTAAGGGTCACTTTGCCTACCCCGTGTGCGTGAGAGCAAAACTAGCTTGCCTTAGTTAAAACACGAGGAAAACCTGTTTACCTTAGACATATATACTTTCTTTCACCAAGCCATCCTTTGAGAAGGACAAAGTAATGGTTCAATGGGAATGAGGAGTATGATTCTGCACCAATACCTCTAACAGGTTTAGAAGTTCTTGGGAAGGTGTCTGATATGGGCCATATATATGGTAAGGGGAAATAAAACCCAAAGATGGTGGTAGTTGGAAAAGGAGGTCAATTTTTTTGATCTTCCTTATTCGAAACACCTAGACGTTCGCCATTGTCTTGATGTAGTGCATATTGAGAGAAACATGTGTGAAGCACTAGTCCAGACTCTGTTGGACACCCCTAGGAATACCAAGGATGGTTTAAAAGTTAAAAAATATGTAGTACGTATGGGATTGAGGCCATCTCTTGCTCCCATTGAGGAAGAAGGTAAAACATTTTTACCTCCAGCTTGCTACTCAATGTCTACCAAAGAGAAGCAAAGCTTTTATAGCACGCTAAAATCAATGAGGGTGCCATCTAACTATTCGCCAAATATTAGCAGTTGTGTTTCGACTGAATGCTTGAAGTTAGTTAGTATGAAGTCTCGTGACTATCATAATTTGATCAAGAATTGACTCAAATTTCTATCACGGGATGTCTAACCAAGCATGTAAGGAACTCAATCATGAAGCTAGGTTACATCATTAAGTCAATTTGTAGAAAGAAACTTAATCGGCGTAAGTTGGATGATTTGCAAGAAATGGTTATCGGGGTGTTGTGTAGGTTGGAGATGTAATTTCCTCCATCTTTTTTCGACATTATGATTCACTGGATAGTTCATTTGGTCCGAGAGATTAAAATATGTGGCCCTGTTTACTTGAGATGGATGTATCCATTCGAGCGGTACATGAAAATATTCAAGCACTTTGTGAAATATGGATACCGTCAATATTATAGTATTTTTGAATGATAAGTCGCTGAAGAGGTGATAGAGTTTTATACAAACTATCTACAAGATGTTGATACTGTTGGGATACTAGTCATCTGGCTCGAGGGTAGGGGAAAAGGGCACGACCTTAGGAATATGTGTCTATTTAGTATTTCTACTGAAGATTTGGATGCAGTGCATCTCTATATTTACGGAATGGTGATCAAATCTACACATTCATGGAGGGATGGTGACCGAAGGGTATTAGAAGAGCATTTTAAGATGTTCCCTCTAGTTGAGGAACCATTTAGGACTGGAGCGCATGCAAAAATTTGTGAAATGGTATAGCAAGGATACCTCTTCGGACTGTCACGTCTTATGGCGGTTATGACATAAACAATTACACGTTTGGAACGAACTGGAAGGATGCAAAGGGTTTTTCACAAAACAATGGTGTTTGAGTGCCCGGTGAGTCTGTGCTTAGTGGTGATGATGCGTATTTTGGCACAATAACAGACATTTAGGAAATGGATTTCGTTCACATGAAAATAGTTGTGTTTAAGTGTGAATGGATTAAATAGAGATTGGTGTGATAAAGGAAGACTTAGGGATGACCCTAGTGAACAGGAGAATCATAGATTCTGAAGGGGATCCATTCATAATGGCATCACAAGCGCACCGAGTCTTTTTACATGACCGGTCTCCTTAATGGTCGATAGGAGATTTTTGGGGATGGGAAAAAGTCATTCATTAAGAATGAATTCTATGAGGATGTTATACATATTAATGATTGTGCAACGAATAACTTACTTGAGTCAGACCAAGCATTAAATGAGGATGAAGCTAGTCTGAGGAGACATGTTGCTCGCACCGATCATACCGAGGGAAAGAAAGAAAACGGAAGAGAAGGCTATCCAAGAAGAGTAAGAAAAAGAAAACTAAGAATAAGAACAAGTATTTGTTTAATTTTTATTGATGATGGTGTGTTTGATTTCTGGATTCATATTTGGACATTGATTTAAGGAAAAAACATTTCAGCATTGATGTTGCTAAATATGCAACACCAAATTTCTTTGTAGTTGGTTTTGTTGGTTAGTTTTCTTGTGATATTGGCTATGTACAACATCATCTACGAATTCGCCACAACGAACGGTTAAAACTTCCGAAATCGTATTCAAAATTACCATACCTATACGTGTGAAGGTGCAATATCACTTCTGAATAATTCGTACCAAGTAAACATATTTCTATGGTTATGATGTAGTATCCAAATCCGTTTGTAAGTTGCGACCCCATATCTATATCCGCGTAGCTTTATAGTTGAATATACGGGTATGGTGACGATATCAAATTTGGTTGAGCCGTCATGACTCATGAGTGCCCTATTTGCAATATTATTAGTTTTGTTGGTTTAAGTAGTGATATCGCTTCTGAACATTTCATACCAAGTAAATATATTGTTTTGGTTACGATATCGTAACCATATCCGATCCTAAGTTGGGATCCCGTATCAATATCCAATCCTAAACATGTATTGAAAAATAGAATTAGTTTGTCTAAATTTAAATAAATTTCATCAAATTTTTTTCTTACTAAACTGAATTAATCATAAAGCACTTATGTTTATTGATTTAGGGAATAATGTATACATTCTTCACACAAATATTATTTGAATTGTATGGAAGAACATTGGCTAAATTTGTAAGACATGGCATAATTCTCAGAATATTTGCATATAATAATTATCTTTTATGTTCATCGATCTTGTCCCAATTACTTTGTAGGAATACAATTATCAAGTATGGCCAAGAAATCCAGCAGATGATAATCTACATTGGAAGCAAGTTGGGAGAAGCATTAGGGATAAAGAACTTTTCTGTCCAAGGCTGGCCTGCTCTGCTAAGAATCAATAGATACAGCTTCACCAAAGAAATCACTGGACGTTCAGGGATGCAGACACATTCAAACACTGGATTCTTTACCTTACTGGATGATGACATCTATGGAGGTCTTCAAGTTATGGATAAGTCTGGCAGTTTTTAGCTTGTTGAACCAATGCCTAGTGCATTCTTAGTCATCGTTGGTGACATCGGAACGGTGAGAACATGCTGTACTAAATATATTACTCGACTGAACTAATTTGAATCATGATTACGCACGAATTGATCATTTCTTTTGATTTGAATGATTTTATAAAGGCATGGAGCAATGGAAGGCTTAAGAACGCGATACATCGAGTGACGTGCAAGGAAGCAGGGGTTAGAATTTCCATCGCTACGTTTCTGCTAGGGCCGAGGGATGCGTTCATTGAAGCTCCTGATAAATTTGTGGATTCTGAGCATCCCAGGCTGTATGCTCCATTTCTCGAAGAAAATTATAGAAAGTTTTGAATTCTAAGAAAAGCGTTTGTATGTGAAGCACTTAATCTCCTCCGAGTTGCTGCTTTTGAATCCGTAGACTGATCACATGATCGATATCCGTAATCATTTGATTATGATTTGGAACAAAAAAGTCGCGTTTATCATGTAAACTTGTCATATTATTCTATCAGTTACGTTTTCTAGTATTTTTAAGAATAATGAAAAATTATATGTTTCATCATATGTTTACAGTGAATGGTGCAAGAATCTGTGAACCAGTCAATTAGATCTAATTAAACAACTTCATCAATAAATGAATAATGATATGTAGTACAAATAATTGGGGACACTCATGCATTTATGGGCTAAATTTTATCATGTCTTCAAATTTAAATTTAATAAAATTTAGGAAAATATTAGCTATTACACAATAAAATTAGAATGGTGATACATGCAGGTCCACATTTACTAATGCAGGTCCAAAATATAATACTTTGGATGCACTAGCACAATTCAGGGCCACATATTGTGTTTTTCAGACATGCATTTAGTAAACATGGACCTGCATGTATAATTTCTCTAAAATGAATTAATATGTATTCTTATTTTGAACCATTCTTTTTACCGCATTTCTAAAAAATTTCCTTTACTCGTCCTCGAGTAAACAATATTCAAGCGTGGAAGGTGATTGATGTATGGTGCCACCCATGGTAGCGGAGATAATGCCGTGCCAAAGTATGAGGCTTTGGTCGAAGAACTTGCGAGATATAAAGCCTTCATCGCCGAAATGCTGAAGGTGACTCTCCAAGCCCCATGTAGGGACGAAAGTCACACCTCGGTGAAGTCGTTGCTCCTAACATCCGGGTCGAGGGGCTTCACTGAGGTGACTATGGCCATCACCCTTGCAAACTGTTCCTAGCCCGTAAGGTGAAGATTCCTGCGAAGCAGGTATGGATCCATCCGCAGAGCCCCGCATTGAGAAACGGATCCCCAAGGCAAGTGGTTCGAGCAAGAACTGGGAGGCAATAGCAATGAGATGTGAGAAGGCCGAGTAGTTTGTTCAGGAATTTCTGATGTCGTATCATGCTGATGCTTCTGAGGCTCGAGGATGACAAGGCGCAGACGCAAAAATTGGCCACTCTGAGTAGAGAAGTGTTGTTTGGGAGGTTCTTCAGCACGAGAGAAGCCATTCGATTTTACCTCCAATAACCGGGATTGGATAGTTACTCGTCAGACTTTTGATCGTGTCAAATATGAGGTTCCTAACTTTAACTCCGAACCTGAGAGGGAACTAAAGAAGGATTCTGTGCCTCTACCTTACCTGAAGGAGGCTGGTAAGAAATTGGTCGAGCAGAACATAATCTTCCAATCCAAGAAGTGGGTGATAGAAGATCATGCATCGGGGTGGTGATGGCAAGCTGCAACCTACGGGTATCTGGAAAGCGTGCCCAATAGATCTCTAGAAAATTGTAGCTATTTGAAGCCGGAGCACTTCGTTGTTTCTAAGGATGATGAGAAGGTCGAAGCTTCGGGCTCTGTTGCTGCTGAGGGTGAGGGGAAATCAAAGAAGCGGATCTGGCTCAGGACTTGGGGAAAGTGTTTTGTTAAACATTTGTCTAGAGGTATGTGTTAGAATTGAAGATATTATTTAATTTCGGACTAACCCATTAGCCTAGATTATTCTAGAATATTCTCTATAGTCTAGATTCAATGTATCTTGCATACTCATGCACTTATTTATTTACTCGTCTATCAATCCTTAAATTATCGGGCTTTCCCCTCTATCATGGTATCAGATATGATCCGATCCTAGTACTCTTTTCTTTATTTTTGATCATCTCAGTTTACAGTCACCACCATTTCACCGCCACCGCGCTACCTCTCACAAGATTCTTCATCTTCTTCGTCTCGAGTTGCTCTTCATCACTTTATACTGTCTTTTTTTCGGTCTCCCGCTGCTACGTCGTAGCCTGATCAATATTTCCATCACTTATCCGTCGGCGCCTCGCCAATTCATCGGCACCCAAATCCATCCAAGCCGTATCACACACACGCTCCACCTGTTGCGAGAATCACTCGCCTTCATAGCGTGTGTTTCCACTCGCCTTTGCAGCCCCTCGTGTCATTCTCCTTCGCGCGTGTTTACACGTGCCTGTGCAGCAGCCGCGTCCTTCTCCTTAACGTGTGTTTCCACGCACCTGTGCAACCACCGCGTCGTTCCTTTGCGCGTGTTTCCATGCGTCCGTGCAGCCCCATCGCGCGTGACGCGTCTTTCTCCTCCTTAGCGTGTGTCTGCACGTGCGTTCTTTTGTTGTTCATCTTCGCGCGTTGCGCACTTGTTCCTGGATTTCTCATCATGCCCTATCATTTTGCATGATTTACAGTAGGATGGTAGCTGATGATACTCCACTGGACACTCTTTATAGCTGTCCATTCTTCCTCTAGGAATGGAGGTGATTCTCTCTTCCTTCAAATCAATCTCTGTACACATCTTAATCACCGAGGATCCGGTTACTCCACTGGTGGCTGAATCCATTTTTATACATTTATCAATCTGACCAGCTACATCTTGTATCAGAGTCTGATTGTAATAATAAATGGGTACAACTTTAACAGAAACCCATACAAGAACAATCGACGACTCTAGATCAGGGTTGAAGTCCCGCATCACTTCAGTACCTTCATGGATACACCGGCGATTGACCAGTATGGTTGAAGCCAAAATCTGGTAATCCTATGGGTCTTTGAATCGAACGAGTATGTGTTTGTAGTCAAGCAACCCGCACTACCAGAAAAACGGTCATTGAAGGCACAAAATAAAGGCGTTTGTGACCAAATGATTTTTTCCGCCTTCCAATAGCGTTACGATATCGTAAGCTATACCGGCTGTATCGTAAAAAAAATATTAAAGGCGGAAAAGATACCTTTTAGGGCAGAAACATAAGTGACTTTTAAATTTGACGTTGAAGGGGTTTAAAAAGTTTCCTCCTTGGGAAAATAAATTTGTTACGATATAGCAAGATACAACGACATAAAAATATTTGAGCTTACGATATAGTAACTTAGTTGTTTTCAGTGTTATATGTGACAACTTTTAGTACGATATCGTAACATGTTTAATGAAATTGTTACTATAATATATGTGATTGTTATGGTATCGAAACATTATCCGCCTACCAGGTCAATGGTGGTTACTATATCGCTGGTTATAATCATGTGTCTGATCATACTTTTTGTCGGTCATGTAGCTAACTAGTAATCTAAGTCAATAAAATGACCTGACGTGTAGCGATATCGTAAGTTGGGTCGTAGCGTTTATGCAAGATTGTTAATGAATACATGATAAACAAATGAGTTTCCTAGATACAAAGATTGAAGTTGCGGGTTAGTTAAAATAGGTGATTGTGGAGTAGGCATTGTCGTGGGCATTTCATCTAAGGCTTGAAAGCTGGATTCAAACCTTGGAAGGTAAGTTTGAACTTCTCTTGTGTGTTGTTTTAAAGTAAATTTGATTATGTGTTGGTATTTGTATAACAAGTAATGATTGGATATGTTTGTTTGGTATGTTGTTTGTAGGTTATTGTAGAATGTGGGATAACAGACTCAGATATATGTTTTGAAAAGGTATAGATCGAATCGTTGTTTATGAAGCATTATTGGTGCAATGGATCGTGAAAGAATTATTAGAGGGAATGCACGTTTGTCAAAGGATTTTTTGGATTTGGTGGGTGATAGGTTTTCAATTTAGGGGGAAACTATTATTTCCCCTAGCCCGTTTTTTTAATATATATATATATATATATATACTATATTAGCTTACGATATAGCCAGCATTACATTTATGCTTTTAAAAATTAAAGATTTCACCTTACGATATCGTAACAAGAATCAGTTTGTAATTTTTTAAAACCAACCGAGTTAGCTATTACGATAGCGTAACTATATTTTAGTTAAGAAACCGGCGATATTACCTTACGATATCGGTACTCTATTATTATTACTTTTCCCACATCACCTTATCATAACTCCTTTGATCAGTATATATGTTTATCGGTTTCAAAAGAGCTCGATAAGTCTCCGACCAGAGCAAAATGCTCATGAAACACACGTTAATGCTGCAACACTTGTGCTATTCAGCCCACATTTACACGAGCATATCACTAGGCCCAACCATGGCCATAATGAGCCCACATGTCCCAAACACCTTTTTTAAAATATGTCATATACGTACGATATCGCTACCTCTGTCGCCACATTCTTTTTTACGTGGGTTTGGAGGGTTTAGGGTTTAGGGTTTAGGGTTAAGAAATATCCTCTTCATTTTATCCTATAAATTAGGCTTACGATATCGTAAGTGCTAACGTAGGAAGGGCTTATGATTGCATATGCATACTTTAAATGATGAAAAATCACTTGTAAATAAGTTGATTTGTGTATACAAAATAAATAATAAACTATACTAATTACTTTTCATATTACATAAATGAAGAATCAAGACGATCATGCACAACAGTTAGGTACAAGTAACACGATCAAACATACAAGTTCACATGCCGGGATGTATACGTAATATGAAACCAAATTGTAATTACCATCCTTCAAGTATACAAAATAGATAATAGCTATACTAATTACTTTTCATGTTACTTAATTGAAGAATCAAGACGATCGTGCACAACAATTAGGTACAAGTAACACGATCAAACATACAAGTTCACATGCTTGGATGTATACGTAATATGAAACCAAATTGAAATTACCATCCTTCATGTATACAGAATAGATAATAACTATACTAATTACTTTTCATGTTACTTAACTGAAGACTCAAGATGATCATGCACAACAGTTAGGTACAAGTAACACGATTAAACAGACAACTTCACATGTCGGAAAGTATAGGTAACATGAAACACAATTGTATATTAGTTCTTATCCTAAAGGAAGTACGGGGTCGATAAAATACTTAATACTAAAGTTATCATTACAATAAGAACAAAGCATGTAGCTAAAAGCCAGATGATAAGCAATACTAGTCAATGTTTAGCAACCAACATAGATTCGGTTATTTTCTAAAATTCGTTTCATGTTTAGGGAATAAAAAACTATATCGTTGTTTGTACATATCATATATGCTACTGTGTCGGGTGTTTTATTATTGATTTTCTCGCCATTAAATAGAAGTTAAGGATTTGAATTACCAACTTACGATGCTACCTATGCCGCCAAATGCATGTTTTATAAGTGGGTTTGGAGGGTTTAGGGTTGAGGGTGGGTTATAAAAAATCTTTTTTATTTTTCTCTATATCTATGGTGTTACGATTTCGTAACTAAGCCGCAAGCACCTTAGCAGCATTTCTTTGAGAATTTCTTGTTATAGCGGAAGAAGTAGCGATAAAGTAAGAAGTAAATATTTTCCTGAATACAAGGTTACTATATCGCAACCTGTCCTGAACACAAAGTCAACCCAATTTTGGACCACAAAAACTAGATCTCACCAACTTAGTGATTGCGGGTTCACATCCAAAAAACACATTTTCCCCTCTGCTTAGTCTAATTTCCGTCGTTTCCATCTCCATACTTCAATCCACTACCAAGTTTCATCACAAACTTGAATCAATACCCTAAACCCATGAAATTGACCATATAAACCCATGCATAAGGTTGGTGTTGGTTGCAATTAATGCAATTCAACAAAAAGCACGTTGTGTAGGGTTTTTTTCCACTCCCTCTTCTTGTTGCTTGTGGGTACTAGGAGGACAAACTAGTTTGACCCATACACGTCACCAAATCCAATTCTAGATCATTCATAGTATCTCTTCCAAATGTATGCTTTTTTATACTCATGTTCATGTTGTTTTTCCATAACTATCCAGGATATATGTTAAAAATATGTTTAAAGTTATACTATATGACATGAAATTAGGTACTTACATGCATGTGTTTAATGTGTGATTGTACAATATATGTTTGCAAAATAATTTGACATATTAAATGAAGTTTAGTGTAATGGAAAGCCCAACGACATGTTCCTCGTCCCAAACTAGCGGTGTTAATGTGTCAAAAGTCGTCCCTACTAAATTAAATAGGAAGAAGAGTGTTAGGCGCACTTGTACGGAAGAACAATTGAGGACGCATTGTCGCGAGATAGAAATTTGGATTGATAACAAAATTCTAGCTCATGTCAAATTTAATGACTTGGGAGTTGCTATCGAGCCCGACGATGATGCCGCTCGATGGTCTAGTTGGTGCGGAAAAATGGGAAAATCACAAGTTTCTTTAGAAACCGAGGATTGGAGACTTCTCCACCCCGACATTAAAAAAGATATCTGAAAAGAGTGCAAGGTTAGAATGTTACTCACAATTTTACCCATTGTTGCTATCCTTATTTGTTGATATTGATTGACCTTTTACAAAGGTAATATGACTTACATGTTTAGTGTGTAGCGGCCATTCGTAATTGAAGCTCGATATTTGGAACAAGTCAAGAAGAAGGCTTTCCAAATCGTATCAAAAGGCTTACCGGGAGCACAAATATACCCTAGCAAGGGATTACGTAAGAGTAGGTGGCAAGAGATATGGTCAAAACCCAATGGATCGGTACAACCACATCGTAACAAAAACTTGGGACATATTCAAGAAACGATGGTTAGAGAACGATGTTAAGGTTAGTTTATTTATAATTTGTTATTCAAATAAATGAGTCCTACATTATTTCATAACTTTAATATTGTCACAACTGACATGTGAACTACCACTTTCAAAGGGTGTTGGTCTTAAAAAGCGACTTAAATATTATTTTGTGGCATATCCTAGCATAGGAATGCTTATCTGTAAAACTATGAGCAATTTGCTTTATTCTAAGGTTTGGGGAGCCAATAAATTCCCTCCACCAATGGTGGTTTTGATTTTTTTTTTTTAAAAAGACTTGAATATCTAACCAAGTCCATTAGTGACAAGAGCAAGAGTATATTCTTGGCCCCATATCTAGAGAAGTAAGAATACATTTTAAGTTACGTATTTATTCTAAAGGTAATTTTCACATTACTGTCTTATATTGTGAATCGTAATTTTTGTTATTTCTCTAGCGCCCATTGGTGTTTTTTGGAAATTATCTCGTCCTTAAAGCGTGTCTACTGGATTGACCCTCTCCACTTTGGTCCATCACCGGTATTTTCCGATCTATTAGAGGTTGTTATGCATTCCGTTAATGACAACACCCTCCAACCATTGGAGCTTTTTCAAATTCAGGTATTTCTACTTAATTATGCTACTTTTCATATATATTGGCATTATATGTAGTGTTTTTGACATTCACCATTCCATCAAACTAGCACCACCGACAACAATCAAATTAGGAGTGTGGATACTACGTAATGATGTTTGCCCACGCATGTGTTCAATGCCTTACAGAAGATAACCTTAATGTTGCAAGTGTAATAATTATCATCATTGCTTGTTCTATATCTACTCAATAATGTATTTCAATGACTCATACGTCATTGTTTGCTGCATTCATAGATATCCGGCGAAGATCATTCACCATAAACCACAAGAGAGATGGAGGTTGAGAGAAACAATTTTGCCAAACATTTGGTCTACATAAGAATGAGGTACCTATCCAGACCTCATAGGCCTCCTCCTCCCCCAGCTGTATCGTGACATGTTAATAGGCTTGCTAGAAATTATTAGGCAATGCATAGCTGTAGCAGTTAAGTTCCTTGCCGGATTTTTTTTGTTCTATTTTGTGATTGACAATGTCATGTGAGTTGCAAATGGTAGTTTAGTGGCATCATAATTTCATAATCTTATTTACTTTTAGTGGATAAATTACAAAATGTGCTACTCAAATGGTTTCCTAATAGACTTGCGATATAGCAACTAGGTCAGATGACATTTTTTGCAGCTAACGACCAACTTACGCTATCGCTAGTCAATCCGTTAATTAGCTTATACAATTTACCAGTGTTTAGTACGACTTCGCTACTCCAGCTTCAAACAATACTTTACACCTTATGGAAACTATGCATTTATGAACTCGTAACACAAATTGCCGGCTTGGCCACTACCTCACATGTATGAAAGGTAACTTTATCGTAACATGTGCCGCTCAAATAAGGCGAGCATGCTAGCTATCTCGTAACCAACTGGACTGACCCAATATAACCATTCACGAAACAACGTCGTATCTTCTCAACCGGTAAAGCTTACGATCTCGTTACTAATACATTCAAATTAATTACTTACTATATCGTAAGAGATGGAGCTGTTTTGATTGCTTACGATATAGTAACCTTTAACCACCAAAGTTTTATTATAACCTTTCTCCAATTGCTTACGAAATCGTAACTATTATATCGCTTCATCATCTTTTGATGGCGATTTGTCCTACTAGTTCGTAAGCCGAATACAACATATATCAGCGGTTAGTTAGTTACTATATCGTAACTAATGTGTAGGGCGGAAAAAAAATAGAGAACACGGCGTATAAAACGCCGTGTTCCCGGAAACGCGTAAAGGCGGAAGAGGAACCGCCTTTGCCACGTTTCCGTTTACCGGCACACCCAGAGAAGGCGGATAACTTCCGCCTTCGTGCCTTCACAACCAACCGCCTTTCTTGCGGTTGGTTTCCAGTAGTGCCGATCGGAAATAGGGACTTGAAACCTATTGCATTGAAATCCTCGTGAATCTTTTCCATCGGAGGTTTCCCTTGATTGAACTTGCCTATCCGTGCATTGTCGTAGTGGGCTGCAAGAATGTTGACGGATTCTGGGTCATAGAGACAGGCTGGGCGCCCGTTCAAACGAGTGATTGAAGGCTTTATCTCTGGATTAGATGGTAGTGTGGTGAAAAGGAAAGGTTTTTTTGTTTGCTAGAGCTTGAAGAAAGGATTTTCCGACGGTTGTTCCGCCGTGGTTCGGGGGCGCCGCCATGAGATGGCCGTTTATCGCCCTTATCAGTAGGGAGTATAATCGTTGTTGGTGTCTGTGTCAGGGAAAAACATAGTTTTGAGGAAGAAGAGATCGGAAAAGTAGAGAGAATGGAGAGTAAAGGTTTTAGAGAAAGAAAGTCACAAAGTCAAATATATAATGACAGAAATGAACCACATAGATATATATCTTTTAAGGTGAACTAGAAGCATGCTGCTTTATTTCCTCAAAAAATAAAAAAGAAGAAGAAAGAAGCATGCTGCTTCATGACTTGATCTATAACTACAGAATTGTGTGACGTTTTCAACATACTCCTCACATTTTACCAGGAACAAAAATGTTGGACCATTATCTTTGAATTAATTAATAAATAACAAATATTACGTACAAAAAGTTATAATTAATGTCTTATATTAAGGTATGGACTCGGTCAACAAATTAATATTCACTCCTCACTTGTTTTCATTCAGTCAAAGAATTTTTCGTTGACTTTCTTCTGAAAAACCCGACTTTCAGGAGTAAGATGAAAATCCAGATGCTTACATTTAATCATTTATCATTCATATCTCAGTCTCAAAATCCAAACGAGATCTGAAAAAAAAAATTCTTATATTAAATTTAATTGTTTTTTTCATTTTTCGTTTCCTTTTACATTGAAATATATCTTATAGTATAGTTAAATTAGATAATATTAGAATTAAAAATAAAATTTGACAACAAAACTTTACAATTATCATCAAATAATGTTGATAAAAGTATCAAATTAAAATAAAATATAACCTACAAAAAAATAAATCAATATCCTAGGTACAGGGTTGACTATTCAAGGACTTCTTTTTTTTGGAGGACAAGGTCAAACCGCCAGAGACTTGAACACTCTCCCTTTTTTCTGCAAAATCCGATATCACCTATGAATAGATTTATTTTGCAGGCGGTTACACAATCCGATGCTTATAAAAACAGGGGTAGCCCATTACTTACCATTCATATCTCAGACTCTCACAATCCAAACGAGATCTGAACAGTGCTCCGTTATCCGTGACAATATATTTGGGAATTTCGTACCGGCATATGATGTTCTTCCAACAGAACTTGACACAAGTGTTACCACGGATATTCGTGAGGGGCTCCGCCTCCACCCATTTGCTGAAGTAATCGATCGCCACTATCAAGTACTTAAATCCCCCTGGAGCGGAGGGGAAGGGTCCAACCAAATCGATGCCCCATCTGTCAAAGGGCCACGAGCCGGTAATTCCTACCCTTTCCTCCCGAGGCACGTGGATGAGTGGAGCGAACCTCTGGCACTGTATACATGATCGGACATAGTTTTGTGCATCCTCAAACAGGATCGGCAAGTAGTAGCCCGTACACATTATCTTCCTTGCGATGGTCCGTGCCCCCTGATGGCTGCCATTTGGTCCCTCATGCATCTCCCTTACCAACCGTTCTGCCTCGTCCGAATCCACACACTTTAACAAAGGTTGGAGGTATCCCCATCTGAGCAAGGATCCGTCCAAAATGGTGTATCGTGGTGCCTTTTGCCGAATCCTCCGTGCCAATGCCTTGTCCTCCGGGAGCTTGCCGTCCTGCAGGTACTCAAACAAGGGCATCATCCATGACTCCTTTGACACTTCTATCGCTGCAACCTGTGGGATGTCGTACCTCCGGGCGGATAACGTTTCTATCATCAAGTTGCTCTCCGGATCCGGCTTGATTTCCGATGAAGCAAGCTTGCTCAAAGAGTCCGCCTTACCCGTTATCTTCAGGGGGGATCTACGTCACAGTTATGCTACAGAACTTTGCCAGTAATGGTTTGACCGCCTCAAGGTATCTCTGCAGGCTCCGTTCCTTTGTCTCGTACTCTCCGTTCCTTTGTCTCGTACTCTCCGTTCACTTGCTGAACCACTATCTGAGAATCGCTATAGACTTCTACATCTGTGACTCCTACTTCCAACACCAGTCGAAGTCCGGCCAAGAGCGCCTTATAATTCACCTCGTTGTTTGTTGCTCGAAAGCTGAACTGGATAGCATACATATGCTCTGTTCCCTTTGAACAGGTGAGCAATACCCCTGCCCCGCCGCCGCTTTCATGTGATGATCCATCCACATGCAACTTCCATCTGTCGGAGGGTGGCTCCGATTCGGATGGGTCTCCTGATGGCTTGGTCATCTCCACCAAGAAATCTGCCAAGGCTTGTCCCTTGATGGCCTTCCGGGGCTGGTACTTGATCTCGTGGTCTCCGAGCTCCACTGCCCACTTCATCATTCTGCCCGAGACTTCTGGTTTCAGCATGATCTGTCTTAACGGATGGTTTGTCAGAACGTGATCGGATGTCCTTGGAAATAAGGCTGGAGGCGCCGGGAGGCGTGAACCAGGGCCAGTATCAATCTCTCCAAAGCGGTGTACCTCGTCTCTGGGCCTTGGTGCGCCCTGCTTACAAAGTATACCAGACGTTGTACCTTACCATCTTCTCGGACTGGGCGGAACTGATAGCGTGCTCGGTTGCAGCTATGTACAGGAAGAGTTCCTCTCCGGGAAACAGGTTGGATAGGGTAGGGAGGCTTGCTAGGTGGGCTTTTAGATCCATGAATGCTTGGTCACATGCCTCCGCCCACTCGAATGGTTTGGCCTTTCGGAGTATGTTGAAGAAGGGGAGTTGCTTCTCGGCCCCCGAGCGAGGAAACGACTTAACGCGGCTAGTGATCCGATTAACTTTTGCACATCCTTCACCCCTTTTGGAGGTGGCATCTCCATCAGCACTGATATCTTCTTCGGGTTTACGTCGATCCCATGAGCTGACACCATGAAACCGAGGAACTTCCCTGCTCCAACTCCAATGGTACTCTTTCCGGGACTGAGCTTGAGGTTCGCTGTCCGGAGTACGTCGAACATCTCTCGGAGATCTGACAGGAAAGACTCGTAAGTCCGACTTTTCACCACCATGTCATCCATGTAAACCTCCAAGCTCCGTCCCATTTGGTACCGTAAAAGTTTGTCTGCCGTCCTCTGGTACGTCACCCCTGCATTTTTCAATCCGAATGGTATTTTCCTATAACAAAAAGTACCAAAATCAGTAATAAAAGATGTTTTGGGGCGGTCGTCCTTGGCCATCGTGATCTGGTGATACCCTTGGTGTGCATCAAAGAATGCCAACACTTGGTAACCAGTTATGGCCTCGACCAACTGATCGGTGGATGGAAGCAGATAGCTAGCTGTCTTTCGGGCACCACTTGTTCAGATCTGTGAAATCGATACACATTCTCCACGTGCCATCGTGATTTTTCACCAGAACTGGGTTTGCTATCCACTCCAGATAAGAAATCTCCTCCACGATTCCGGCACTCAGCAATCTTCCCATCTCCGCCCGGACTTCCTCCACGCGTTCCGGAGCTAGAAGGTCTTTTTTTCTGCCGTATGGGCTTCAGTTCCGGAAAGACATTGAGCCTGTGAACGACGATCTCCTCCGGAACACCCGTCAAGTCTTCCATTCCCCACGAAACACGTCTTCATATTCAGCCAGCAAGTCACGTAAATCTTTCTTCACGTCGTTCGGGAGGTTCTTCCCTATACTTACTACACTCTTTTGACCCACCATCATGTCTTCAACTTCATACGATGGAGGTTCTCCGTTAATTGCTCCAACCAAACTTGCATTGGCCTTTAGCTGGTTCTCTGTCTCGGTTAACTTCAGCTGGGCTCCCCCGGATCGAGCGTCCTTTATGGCTGTCAGCATACAACTCCGTGCGGTCTGCTGATGTTCTCGGACCGACGCGACGCCCTTCTCCACAGGGAACTTCATGATCAGATGGTACAGTGAGCAGATGGCCCGCGCCTGGGATAACCACGGCCTTCCGATGATCATGTCGTAGGGGGACACCGCATCAATAACGGCGAAATTGCATTCGACCGTTGTTCGTTTCGCTGTGTCTTGGAAATCTGTCATTGTTACCTTCAAAGGGATGACACCGAGTGGGTGGATAGTCCGCCCGGTGAACCCTGATAGGGGTGAATGACACGGCTTCAAGTTCTGTCGCCCGATTCCGAGCTGATCAAAGCATCCAGCAAACATTATCTCCACGTTGTTGCTGTCATCCACGAATACTCGCTTAATCAGGACCCCTTCCACTTCCGCCATCACTACCATCGGATCAGAGTGAGGAACCTGGGGAGGTACCGGGTCCTCATCCGAGAAAATGATGGTCTCACTTGCCTTGAACCTCTTCTATTGTATCTCACCTAGAGGCACATATCTGCTCTTAGCCTTGATTTCCGTCATGTAGTTTAGCCCATCTCTCACTATGCCGTTGATTACGTTAATCATCCGAGGCAGAGCTGGGGCCTGTGCTGGCGCGGCTTGACGCGGAGCCAGATTGGATATGTTGGCCTGGTTTCCGCCCCGAGGACGATTGTTCTTCCAATTTCTCTTCCTTCCCTGACCGGCTGCGGGGGCCGGAGCCACTGCTTGACGCGCATCACCAGCCACACAATCCCTCAACTGACTTGAGTCGATCAATCTTTCTATATCCGAGCTGAGTGCCCTACACCCTTTCGTGGTGTTCCCATGAGACTTGTGAAACTCGCACCACTTGTCTGCGTTTGCTGCTGCTGGTACACCAATGATGGGCTGCGGATCATTGAATAGTCCTTGATGGACAGCAAGGATCTCCGTACGGGTTTTGGAGAGGGGGGTATAGGTAGGTCGTGCGACTACTGCAGGAGCTTGAGCTGTTGCTGCCAGAGCAGGCAGGCGCCTGACGTGATCATTCCGGGCCGGAGTCCGGGCAGCCGGGGTCTGGGCTCCCGTTACCGTGAGGGTCCTCTGTTCAAAGAACCCGATCGTGGTCATCCGGACCTGGTTAGCGTCATGCACCGTACAATGCATCTGCACCACCAGCTGGAGGTGATAGTACGATATGACATGTTTTTCATGTGCTCAATGTAGAAAGCATTGTCCCTTAGTCCGTTCTCAAAGTTGTGGATGATGGCCTTCTCCTGTAAGTGTCTGTCCACCACCTTCATCGACGCGGCTATGTACCGGATGTAGAACTCCCAAGTTGTCTCCATCTCCAATTGTCTCGTTGCCAAGACCGTGGTCAAATTTACGTACGTGTGCTTCATAGCCGAGTAGCGCCATACCAAAGTGATAGCGAAGTCCCAAAAATGCCGGAGGGTACCGTTTAGTAGACCTTTGAACCATGCCAAACAGTTCCCCCTTAGATACGAAGGTAACATCTTACACTGCAACTCCTCTGGAATGTCTCTCGCATACATGATATTCGAATAAGTATGAACAAACTCCTCCAGATCTCCCTCCCCATTGTAGGTTGGGAGTCCATCCAGAGCCTTGGTTCCGGTTGGCCATTTAAAGTTCAACACTTCCGGAATCCAAGGTGATTGAGGTCCAACTCCATTCCGTCCGATGAGGTGGTTCAGACGATCTTCAATGAAGTCCGGACAGAAAGGCGTCTGAAATTCGACCACCCGGGAAACCCTACTCCGGGAGGTGGCATTCCAAACATCATCTGCTGCGGTGGCCTCCCAGGAGCCACCATTTCGTAAGCCTGTTGAGGTTGCCCTCCCCAATATGGTGGTGCTTCCGGATTTAGGCCAGCCGTCCGCTGTTGCTGATGGTTTGTCTGTGGTTGCACCGGGGGCGGGTTTGATCCTTGGGCCGGAGGGTTGTATTGCCTTTGTCCCTGACCGACCCTACCTGCATCATTCTCTAGATCAACAAACACCGGCAGTCGTCCCAAAGGAGGCATCTCCGGTCCGGCCGTGGCCTGGCGAGCCGCTTTCCACGCTTGGAACTGTTGATACTCCGCCACGTTCGGTCCTCAGGATACTTCCTCCGGTCCTAGAGTAATGATGCTCACGCTCCTCCGGTCCAACTCTCCGTCTCGGACGACGCTTCTCCGACCGGCTCTGAGCATCGCCTTCCTCCATTTCGTATTCCTCCGGGTTCCCCAGATCCTCCGTTACTTCCAGGTCATCCGTGTCTCCGTCCGACTCCTCACGGTCTCCGAACTACCGCTGCTTCTCCGCCTCCCTTGCATCCCACAGTCGCTCCCTGTTCAAACGCTGTATCTCAGCCAGCATCCGTTCTAGAGTCGCCTTCTTTCCTTTGGCCTTCTCCGCCGCCAAGCACTGTCGTCGACGTTCCTCAACTGCAGCCTTTGCCTCCGCTGCTGCCTCCTTGGCTCGGAGAGCTCGTTCCTTCTCTGCCGCTAGCTTTTGGGCCCCAATCACTGCGGCTGCCCTTCTGGTCTTTGGCCCTCCGTCCGCTTCATCTCAAGGTGGATGAGGGTTCTTCCTTGGTCGTCCGCGCGGCATGGACGTAACTTATGAATGTGAATGTGAGGTCCCACCGTGCGTGCCAACTGATGCTACCAACTTCCAGTCCCGGTCCGGATACAATAGGAGTCTCCGGGTCGGATGAGGCTTTGTCCATGCTTTGTGCGCTCTCACCTAATAGGCCTGCAAAACAACGCCCCGGAGTATCCCGAGGATTGCTACTCCGGCGTGATGATGAAAGAGGGGCCTTTGAATAGGAGAGAGAATAAGGATATATTGAGAGAATTTTAGTTTGAGAGAATAAGGATATATTGAGAGAATTTTAGTTTGAGAGAACATACCTTTCTCCACAAGTCCAAAGCTGTATTTATAGGTGTGAGGTGGTGAGACTCCAACCCAAAGGCAGTGGTCCTTTTTGCTTGTCCTTATCCGGGACAGGTCATATTCATGTCCTTCCTGTCCTCGGGTAACGCCATTATAGCTGACGTCACATGGACCGGACCACTCTCTGGGCCGGAGCCTAGATATGGGCCAAAGCCCATATCACCAGAAGTAGAAGAGCTCATGTGATTAGTAGCTCAGGAATCAAGATACCATGGAGTAGGATCTAAAGATGCAGAAGCAATGGATGGTTGAGCCTGTGAAGCATGGTAGGTGAGATACTGAAGAGCATACATCATAGGCTGAGGGGCCATAAGTGCTTTGGGAGCCTGAGCCACTGGAGCAGCATACGGTTGAAACTTCTGAGCAACGTGATCCTGAGGAGTCCGTGGAAGCCATCTATTTTTAAATAAATGCACTGCTTTGTAAAATATATTTAAAAAATATCAAATTGCATAAAAATTGAAAATAATTTAAGAAATTGAGGAGGAAGGGAATGGTAGAGTAGTGATGGATGTGAATGCTAAGTATTATTTAAATTAATTTTACAAACTTATGTTGTTTTGCACAAAACAATACTGATGCTACCAGCTATGTACTCCGGGTCTTCCTAGTGGGGTACGGTTTATAGAATCCGGGTAGTAAGACAATCCAGTCCTGTGGTGTCTCTCACCTAAAACCTACAACACAGGCCCTGGAGATACCCTGAGGATAACTAATCCTGCGTAATGACGAAAGAGGGTTCTTTTGCAATTGAGAGATGATAAGAATATGTAGGGTGTGTTTTGGTTTGATGGAACATACTTTTTCACTGTTGGTTGATATTTTATTTGTAGTGATGGCAAGAGGGAAGGAGCCAACCTATGAAGTGGTCCGACTTGTATCGCGGATCCCCGAAAGAGGTCCTTATCATGTCCCAGGTGATGCCAACATAGCTTATCTTAGGTGGAGGACTACTCCTGGGTCAGGTCTTCTTTCTGACCTCCTGATGGGATGTAGCCCATATCACCACTAGCCCCCGACACTTGGAATCCGTCTGGCTATAATCCATCCAACCGGGTGGGGTTATGGGTCTCAATCAATCACGTATCCATTGCGCCGGGTGATTGTTATTCCCCAAATCATGGTCTCATTCTCATAATTTCTCCTTGGATCTCGCTTCACTTTTGGCGTTTACAAGATAATTTTCTATTCTGTTTTCTATAAATACCCCATCCTATTGTCTTGATTCATGTTTCAATTCTGTCGCTTTCTTTAGTTCTCATCTTTTGTTTCCTTCTTCTTTGGCCTTCATATTTTCCATCTTTATCATCCCAACATGGATTCCGATTTAAAGCACCCTATCGCATAGCACGAATAACATATGAACATGACAAAGAGTATGAAGAGTGCTTGAGACATAAGACAAACATAATTTGAACGATTAGATATTAGCTCTCTATGACTCTTTATATGGTGCTCTAGGTTGACCCTTAGTGTGAAATGATGAATTGTTTGATTTAATTTGCATTCATGATCATAAACAAGAGAGCTTGAAGGTGAAAATATATTGCATTCATGATCATAAACATGAGACTTGATTGATGGAAATAACTCAAAATTTTATCTGTTAAGTTTCTAGAAGTAATTGTCTCTTGAGGAAATATTTTAGAAAGTCTAAATATTAATTGGAAATTATCCAGACAGTCCAAATGTTAAAATAGACAAACTTAGATTCATCAATTTCTCCAAGTTCAACTAACCAACTTTGAGCAAGAATATCTCATTCACCGTTTGTCCGATTTGAGTGTTTAAATAATCTATTTTATAGTACTGACGGAGGAGATTCCAAAGATGCTATTCACTCAACCCAATAAATTTTTGGTCCGACTCAATTCTGAGCCCAAAAATTGATAATGAAATTGTAAATTCATCCCTTAAGTTTTTCTCATTTTCCAACAATCCTCCACATGAATCAAATATTAATGTGGGAATCTAAAAAATCCATGACAGACATGGAATTTCACTTCTTGACAGATTCTTATTGACGACCTAGTAAGCTACATAGCATAAGTTGGTTGTTCCCTTTGAACTTTCCCTTGAGTCGCACACCTTGTTCCAATAGTTAGGAAGTATGGACTTGATGTCTTTGAACTTTCCCGAACCTCTTGTGTGGAATTTCTATGTAGCTCCCACAACACCCTTTCATATCTCGTGAGTTGTCCTTGGTTGTGTCTTTTTTACTGCCCTGGACACAGAATATTCTGTAAGATTTCTAAATAATTGTGTCCCAACAATCCACTTTCAAAGCGGCCAAACTTCTCGCTTACATAAGTGATTCTTTGCTGAAGAAAAGTTCGTAGAAATTTTTATAACTCCACTCAGGTATTCCATACTTTGAGGCCGTGAATCATTAAAAGCATGTTGAATGCTAATCCTCCAAACCACTCAAAGTTTATTCATCTTAGGAATGAGACATGAGGTATAAAACCCCCACAGTCAACGTCAGTGGGTCTTTGCAGTATAGTTGTCCCTTTGAACCTAGACCTTTTCGGGACCTTTTTTTCTGCCTCTTATGGCTACAGTTGTGCATATTCGTGCCATCTCTTGGTTTCTTCTTACCGTGGCTATTCCCTTATTTGTGGGAAATTCCATGGTAAAGTGGTACACGGACCGACTAGCTTTAGCTTGACACATCCATGGCCGGCCGAATATAATGTTATATAGCGTCATGGAGTCAATAACCGCGAAGGTACAGCTAAGCGTTAAGCTACGAGGCCATCCGGCACTCGTACGGCCAACGTGATCTTTCCCAAGGGTGTTTTGGGATCCCCTATGAATCCCGAGATTGGATTTGTAGGTACAAGATCACCTTTATTCAACCCCAATTTCTCAAAGCAACTGTGAAACATGATTTCGATTTCGCTTCCCCATCCACGAGAAGCCGCTTGACCATAATGTGGTTAATGGTAACGGATATAACCAAGTGATCAGAATGAGGGATCCGGTTAGGAACTGCATCCTCTTTTGAGAAAATAATTGTTTCATCCAGATGAAATCTATTGCTTTCCAACTCCCGAGGAGAAGATTTTTTGGGGGTGCTGTGTGCATGCCAATTATGCTCCTGCTTTTTCCGTGGTTGGTTGCTAGGGTCCGAGTTAGATATCCTCTCGGGGAATCTACCTTTGAGTTCGTCCTTGCAATCTATCTAGGTTAGTTGTTGTGCACGTCTCTCCTTCGCCGTTCAGGAGAGGCCGGATGTCGACGCTTCCAATTCCTGTCAAGGCCAGAATACAGACTCGCGTACTCCTGCGAGGGTCCTTAGCCATATCAGTCATGAGATCGAGATCGATTAGATCAAAATAAGCGCATGGATCCCACTAGGCGTGCCAAATTGATGGATGTCTAGATACCGCGAAAGATCTCGAACCGAGCTCACAAACTGATCTGCAAGACAAAGCCCCGGGTTGGCCGGGGGTAGAAACTCAGATGCTTAAGTTAGTGACAGCCTTGAGAAGCTATAAACATAAAGCGTAGTTTATGCAAGATAATTAGAGAGGTCTACCAAACCTTTGTATTTATTGAGTTCCAATCCGCAGATTGGCAGGGTTTGTAATTCAAGTAAGAATACAACTATTATGGTAATAACAGTTGTATTCTCATAATTAGAGGAAGTGTATTCCTTGTAGGAAATTTAGATTATACGCAATCCTTATTTGGATTAGGTCGATGGACCTGCAAGCCCATCTGCCGCGTATCTCGAGCCCGGAGTCCTCTCAGACATCAGTCGGAGTCCGAACGAATCCTGGTAGTGCAAACCATGGACTTATCAACGATTACGTCCCAACTTTTAGGTGCACACTATAATACTCCTAACCAACTAGCCGATCAAACAAATCCTGTAAAAACCCGATGCCTCGAGATAAATGATGAAGTGGGCTATCGAGTTGGGAGAACATGGCATACAATACAAGCCTCGAACGGCCATGAAAGGCCAAGCCCTAGCAGATTTCATAATGGAGTTAGTGGAACCAGTAAAAGTTGACTAGCGAGATAAGCATTTAACCATGGGAAAATGACGCCTATACGTTGATGGATCCTCAAACTCGTGGGGCAGTGGTGCCGGTGTCCTGCTAACAAGCCCCGAAGAGAGGGACCATCCGTATCTCCTCCACTTCAACTTTCAAACAACTAACAATGAAGCCGAGTATGAAAGCCCTAATCACAGGGTTATAATTGGTGAAAGACCTTGAAGTTAAAGATTTAGAGATCTTTAGTGATTCGCAAATCGTGTGCAACAGGTCATAGGTGAATACGAGACTCAAGAGTACAGCCTGCAAAAATACCTCAAGATAGTTAAGATTCTTTTATACCAATTCTAATACTACGAGTTGAAACACATTCCTCGAGAAGGCAACTATAAAGCGGATACGTTGAGCAAGCTCGCCTCCTTAGACCTCAACATTCGTTGCTCTCAGGAATTGCTGATTGATACGCTAGAAAAGTGAAGCTATGAAGAGAACAACATCATAGCTATAAACATCTCGGACACTTGGATGAGCCCTTTTATAGAATATTTACAAAATGGGGTCCTTCTAGAGGAAAAAGCTTTGGCTCGAAAAATCCGAGTGAAGGCCGGAGATATGTCATACATGAAGGTAGCTTATACAAAAAAGGATATTTGCAACCACTCCTCAATTGTGTTGGACCTTTCAATGCAGAACATCTCATCCAAAAAGCACATGAAGGCGTTTGTGGAAGCCACTAAGGCCCGCGAACACCATCTCGAAGGATCCTGCAAATGGGATACTATTGGCCTACTATGCTGGAAGACTACTTGAAATACATCCAAGCTTGTCATCAATGTCAAAGATATGCCGAGATGATCCATGTGACGCGGGAAAAAATGATAACAATTCAAGAATCTCGGCCTGCCCTCAAAATTTCATATACATTATTGTCGCTATTGACTATTTCTCAAAGTGAGTGGAAGCCAAAGCCTTGACGAATATACCTGGTAAAACAGTCATCAACTTATGTTGGAGGAACATTGTATGTCACTATGGAATCTCTAAATACATAGTTACGGACAATGGATCTTAGTTTGCCAACAACCCCTTTTATAAGTGGTGTGAGGATTACAAAATACTGCAAAAGTTAGCCTCAGTGTATCATCCTCAAACAAATGACCAAGTAGAGGTCACCAATCGCACAATTGTAAACGACATCAAAGGACGACTGCAATGTGCAAAGGAAACTGGATCCATGAGCTCCCGAGTGTCATATGGGCATGGAACTACACCAACTACTGCCACTGGGAAAACCCCCTACAGTTTGGTATATAGGGCCGAGGCGGTAATCCCAAATGAAATTGGGATCCCCTCATCCATAATTACTCAACAAGAAGACGAGGACGGCAATGCCAACTAAGAGAGCCTCCATCTCGACCTTGACTTCCTCGTGTGAAAGAGGGTATCGCTATAATCCATGAAGCCAAGGTCAAAGAAAGAGTCAAAAGCCACCACGAAAGAAGGGTTCGATTGGCAACCTTTACTAAAGGGGACCTAGTAATGAGGTTGAATCAAAAGAACAAGACATATGTCTAGTACTCATAGCTCTTGACCAGTTACGTTGTGATTTATAACTTGCCTCATTGGATGATGATAAAGAGGAAATATGTGTTACTGTCTATCATGATCTTGGGCCGAAACAACCAGGTAATGAAATTGACGTATACCTAGCACCACTAATTGAATATATGACAAAGTTGCTTGAGATTGGTGTATGGACAGCTGATGGTAGTCGCGGTGATGAGAATTTGAAATTAAAGGTATGTTAATGTGGAGTATTAACACTTTTCTGGCCCTAGGTAATTTATTAGGTTATTTTGTTAAGCATCACTTTGCTTGCCCCATGTGCGTGAGAGCAAAACTAGCTTCCATCAGTTGAAACACGGGGAAAACCTGTTTACCTTGGATATATATAGTTTCTTTCACCAAGCCACCCTAGGAGAATGGAAAAGTAATGGTTCAATGGGAATGAAGAGTACAATTCTGCACCAATACCTCTAACCAATTCTGAAGTTCTTGGGAAGGTCTGATATGGGCCATATATATGGTAAGGGGAAATAAAACCCAAAGATGGTGGTAGTTGGAAAAGGAGGTCAGTTTTTTTTATCTTCCATATTCGAAACACCTAGACATTCGCCATTGTTCTGATGTAATGCATATTGAGAAAAATATGTGTGAGAACTAGTCGAGACACTGTTGGACAACCCTAGGAAATACTAAGGATGGTTTAAAAGCTAGAAAATATTTAGTACGTATGGGATTGAGGTCATCTAGATCTCTTGCTCCCATTGAGGAAGAAGGTAAAACATTTTTACCTCCAGCTTGCTACTCAATGTCTACCAAAGAGAAGCAAAGCTTTTGTACGTAGTGATATCGCTTCTGAGTAGTTCATACCAAGTAAACATATTGTTTTGGTTACGATATCGTAACCATATCCAATCCTAAGTTAGGATCCCGTATCTATATGACTATATCTTCAAAGGTTTACTGTAGACCGTACGAATTAGCTATGTTCTCAATCATATTTTACTTGTGAGAAATCATCCAAACCATGCCCTTGACATCCACATGATTTCTCTACTATAAAAGTTGTAGATTTTTCATACATCCCTATCGGTTATTTCAAATGCTTCTGGAAAAACAAACAACATGTAAAGTTTAAAGAACTTATCCTTAGCCGCAGGACTCCTACATGAGCTACAAACCTTTTTAAATGCCCTCTTTCATTTTTATTGCTAACTTCTCCAACAATAGTTGTACGGGTAAGAAAATATAATAGGGGTTCTATATATCTCATTCTTATAAGTCAAACAATGTTGCAATGGGCACTTAGAAACAACCAAGCTAAGAAGGATTTATGTATGTGTTTTGACTCACAAATCCTTATCCCTCTTCAAAAGACAGATTTTGAAAGTTTTGGTGCTTTATTGTTTAATTTTCGGATATGTTATGGTTATTTCTTTAACTTATAAAGCATGTAAGAGTGTATAGGGAGATGATGGATCAAAATCACAATAAAAGTAAGACTCAACTGCAATACTACTAGCACAAGCTTGTTATCTTAAATTTTTATTATTTTATTCAATAAAATTAAAAAAATTGATTGTCCATTTATTGACATTAAAAATAGGAATTTTTAAAAGAAAATATACGGTGTTGATAAAATCCTCCAATCGTGAGAATAATTTTATCATGAGAATAATTGTGATTGATTTGTATATATTTCTGTACCATAATTAGACTAGTCTAGATACAATGTATTTGTACTCTTGTAATCCTATATATTTCAGATAATACAGAAACACCAACTACGGTGAATTACATTCTTTCATGGTATCAGCCTAATCGATCCAATAACCTGTAAATCCGTCAAAAATCCAATTTCGACAGATAAATCCCAATCAATTTCGGTGCCTCTTTGAACTTTTGATTGTGGTGCTTTCGTTTTGGTGTTCCTTCATCCTCTTCCGCTGCTCAACTGGTGTGTCGACATTCTCGTTATCCACGTTTTCTTCGTTGGTTTCAAAAATAAAAATAAATTAATGAACCGACCGAAAACCGCCCAGCAGAGCACGGCGCGTGTGCAACACGCGCCACCACCACAGGCGCGTGTGGAGCACGCGCCGGCGATTCAGCCACCTCTTATAACAGCGCGTGTGCATCACGCGTTGGGCCTCCCTGGGGGGGCGTGTGCATCACGCGCCCGATGACAATCCGGAGCTTCCCCGCGCGCGTGTTGATCACGCGCGCGCCGACCTTCACTCGCCCCTTGGCGCGCGTGTGGCGCACGCGCCCGCGCCAGAACCCCCATCTCACATGGCGCGTGAGAATCACGTGCCGGTTGCATTCTCTGCCTCTCGTGCGCGTGTTTTACACGCGCCGTCGCCGCCGCAACCGATTTTTTCTGCTCGCCGAAAATGATGGAACCCGAGGTGTCAATTTTGTGATGAGTTTGGCCATACCGCTCGGAGTTGCTCCAGTCCGCCTGTGTCGGTGAATGTTGCCGATGCTTTCGAGTCTTCAGATTCTTCGAAGGACAAGGTTTCCAGTTGGTATATGGATTCTGGTGCTACTAACCACATGACCTCAACATGTTCTGATCTCGATCGTGTTGCTCCATATACTGGTAATCGTTCTGTCTCTCTCGCTAATGGTCGTGATGTATCCATTACACATGTTGGTCGTCATAAGTTTTCTCGTACTTTATTATTATCGGATGTTTTGGTGGTTCCCGATGTTACGAAAAACTTGCTCTCGATTAGCAAACTCACAAAGGATTTAAAAGCTGTAGTTTCTTTTGATGAGTCTTCGTTTGTGATTCTAAAACGGTCAAACAAGGAAGTTTTAGGCCAGGGTCGATGTCATCATGGTCTTTATGTGCTTGAACGGAGTGGTGCTGCCTTTGTTGCTTACGTTCGATCAAATAAAAGTGCAGCTTATTTTGATATTTGGCATGCTAGACTGAGTCATACTTCTCATTCGGTCATTTCTTTATTGAATAAACTGAATCATGTTAAGGTCACCTCTTTGTCGCCCAAGTCTTTTCTTTGCTCAGCGTGTGAAAAAGCAAAGGGAAAAAGGCTTTCTTTCGTGGACAATCCGAAGCGAGCGCAATCTATACTTGATTTAGTTCACTGTGATTTGTGGGGACCTGCACCAGTCTTATCTGCCAGTGGCTATTCTTATTATGCCATTTTTATCGATGACTATTCGCGATTTACTTGGTATTATCCGCTGAAGCGAAAATCAGATTTCGTTGAGACATTTCTGCAGTTTCAGAACTTTGTGGAAAATCAGTTCTCTCGCACTATTAAGGTGTTTCAAAGCGATGGTGGCACTGAGTTTACAAATGCACCGTTGCACTCTCACTTCGCGGCTAGGGGCATCTTTCATCAGATTTCCTGCCCGTATACTCCCGAGCAGAATGGTAGAGCCGAACGGAAGCATCGTCATGTGACAGAATTGAGATTTTCTATGCTTCATCACTCTCAGATGCCAGCTTCTTATTGGGATGCAGCATTTGCCACTGCTACGTACACCATTAATAGGCTTCCTACGCCTGTTCTTAATAATGTCTCGCCATATTTTCTGGCTTATGGACGTCATCCGGACTACTCAAATTTTCATCCATTTGGCTGTTTGGTGTATCCTTATATTCGGCCGTTCTCTCAGCACAAACTGGCTCCTCACAGTACACCTTGCGTTTTTCTTGGTTACAACTCTCAGTACAAGGGTTTTCGGTGCTTGGACCCGGTCACTAAGAGAGTGTATCTTACACGCCATGCTCGCTTAGATGAGACTTCGTTTCCACCATTGGAACGTCAATCCTCCACGTCCCCTGAGTCTTTGGATGTCTCTACATTTCTTGACTCAGATTATGATGATGCTCTGGTTTTGACAGCACCTGATCAGCCTTCACCAGATCAGTCGATAGAGGCGTCTCCACCATCACCTGTCTCTGGATCACCATGTTTGCCTGATTCTGGAGCGTCATCGTCTTCCAACCCTTCTCTGGAACCAACTCCAGCCCATTCTCCATCGACGTCGCCACCGTCACCACCGCTACCACCGCCGCCTCGCTATCGTAGGACAACTCGTTCTCAGACAGGCAGTCTCACTGCAAAGGATTACTCTGATTATATTGTCACTGGTTTTCTTGCGGCCGTTTTGGCTGAAACTGAACCTCGAGATTTTCGTTCTGCACTTAAGGATCCTCGTTGGGTGGCTGCTATGGATGAAGAGATGCATGCACTGCGTCAGCAACGTACTTGGGATCTTGTCCCTCGTCCTTCTGGAGTTAATATTGTTGGTTCCAAATGGGTTTATTGGCTCAAGCATCGACCATATGGCACCATTGATCGTTATAAGGTTCGTTTGGTTGCTCAGGGATACTCCCAAGTTCCTGGCTTTGATTTCACTCACACGTTTAGCCCGGTTGTGAAATCCTCCACCGTTCGGATCATCCTGTCTCTTGTCACCATTTTTGGTTGGCCCCTTCATCAGCTTGACGTTAAGAATGCCTTTCTTAATGGTCATCTTGACTCACCGGTTTACATGGAACAGCCATCTGGATACACTGATCCTCGACATCCAGATTACGTATGCTGTCTCCGAAAGGCTATCTATGGCCTTAAACAGGCTCCTCGTGCCTGGTTTCAGCGTTTCAGTTCTTATCTGACTCGTTTGGGTTTTCGGTGCTGTTCGTCTGACACTTCCCTGTTCATCTTCATGCGTGGCTCAAAAGTGTTGTATCTTTTGGTCTACGTGGATGACATCATTCTCACTGGAAATGATCCTCTTCTTATTCGGAAGTTTGTCGCTCGCACTGATCACGAGTTTGCTATTAAGGATCTTGGCTCTCTTCATTACTTTTTGGGATTAGAGGTCTCTCGCTCTTCTTCGGGGTTGTTTCTTGGGCAGGCTAAGTATGCCGTGGAGATTCTTCAGCTTGCTGGCATGACTGACACGGCACCTGTCTCTACGCCTTTTGTTCCTGGTTCACAACTTCTCACTTCCTCTAGTCCAGAGTTTTCGAATCCCAAGCTATATTGTTCGCTTGTTGGAGCTTTGTAGTATTTGACCATTACCAGGCCTGATCTAGCCCATGCTGTCAATTCTGTTAGCATTCCTTCAGTCACCTCGTGATGACCATTATCAGGCGGTCACTCGTATTCTTCGCTATGTTCGTGGTACTCTTCATCATGGACTTTTCTTTCGACCGTCTTCTAGCTCACTTTCGGTGTTAGGGTACTCAGATGCTGATTGGGCTCGCTGTGTTGAAACTCGACGTTCCACCTATGGTTATGCCATTTACCTTGGTGGTATTCTCGTCTCTTGGAGTTCTAAGAAACAGCCAACTGTTTCCCGATCCAGCTGTGAATCTGAGTATCGTGCTATGGCCAACACTGCGGCCGAGCTTGTTTGGTTGTGCAATCTGCTCAAGGAGCTTCGTGTTCCTTTGAAGTCTTCACCCTTATTGTTTTGTGACAACAGTAGTGCTATTTTTCTTGCTCAACACCCTGTTGCTCACAAACGGGCTAAGCATATTGACATTGACTACCACTTTGTTCGGGAGTTGGTGGCTTCCGGCAGGCTTCGTGTTAGTCAAGTTCCTACTTCCTTACAGATTGCTGACATCTTTACCAAAGGTCTCCCTGGTCCTCTCTTCACACTATTTCGATCCAAGCTTAGCGTGGCTTCTCATCCGACGCTTCGCTAGAAGGGGGGTGATAGAATATCACAATTATCATGAGAATAATTGTGATTGATTTGTATATATTTCTGTACCATAATTAGACTAGTCTAGATACAATGTATTTGTACTCTTGTAATCCTATATATTTCAGATAATACAGACACACCAACTACGGTGAATTACATTCTTTCATTTAACTTATAAAGCATGTAAGAGTGTATAGGGAGATGATGGATCAAAATCACAATAAAAGTAAGACTCAACTGCAATACTACTAGCACAAGCTTGTTATCTTAAATTTTTATTATTTTATTCAATAAAATTAAAAAAAATTGTTGTCCATTTATTGACATTAAAAATAGGAATTTTTAAAAGAAAATATACGGTGTTGATAAAATCCTCCAAAACCAGCAAAATGAATACCGGGGACTGAATGTAGTCTGTATTATATTTATTGTAATCCAAATTCCTTTAAAAACCATCAAAATGAATACCAGGGACTATAGCCTGGTATTATATTTATTGTAATCCAAACTAGCGAAACCGTCAAAACGAATACTGGATACTTTAATGTAATCTAGTATTATATATATGTACAAAACAATCAAAAGGAATTCCGGGGGCCGAATGTAGTCTTGTATAATATAATATTATAATCCATAATACCTTTACAAAAACAATCAAATGAATACCGATGACTGAATGTGGTCTGGTATTATATTTAATATGATCCAAAATACCTTTTAAATTACAGTATTAACCTTGTATAAGTTGCTAATCAGGGTTCCCTATGAGGGGTGTTTAGGACATTTTTGTAAATTACAATATTACCAACCCAATGAATACTAAAGGGTGTTCAACGGTTTTCTAATACTGGTGGGCGCATTATGTTATTTGTCAAGTTGGTTCAGAAAATCACCGTTAAAGTCATAATAGTCCTATATATATAGCGAATTGTAGGTAGGTGCAGCGTAAGCTAAACAAACACACATAACAATCTATACTAGAATGGGTTTTATAATTCCGATAATCGACCTTCATGATTTTCCAGGCCAATCTGAAAAATTGGTGGAAGCGTGTAAGGAATGGGGAATTTTTAGAATCATAAACGATGAAGCGTTTCTCCCGTTTTCGCTAATGTGCGAAATGAAGGAAGTGATAGGATCACTTATGGAACACCATAAAAGGAATGTGAATCGCAACACCGGCGAAAATGGATATTTTCCGCCTAAGTGTAGTGATCCACTCTACGATACCATGGTGATGACTGATTTGACTTCACCGGAAGCATTCGACTAATAGTAAAGGGTGCGTCGTTTGAGCAAATACCAGGGTTCTTTTTGCAAGGGTGCGTCATTTGAGCAAAGGTTAGTAACATATCCGACTAAGAGTATTCACAGCCATGATAGCTATCACTGTAATAACATACATGGTGGAGAAATGCTCACTCGTTATTATATCTCGATTTAGAGTCTGATTTTTCAACTAATATTATTTTTTAGTTTAATTAAAATTGGCCCAATTTAATGAAAAATTATTTGATAAAGTTTAGTTTTAATTTGTATGTTTTATTTGAATCCACTTGAATTTAATTTAATTTAATTGTGTTCAATTTATTTCACTTCAACATAAATATTGATGGGGGAGAACTCAGACCCTCAATGTTAGTAGGTCCCTTAATTTCAGTAGATCAAATAATTAATTGGACCGAATTTTTGAGCATTTCATCAATGAATCATAACATATTTGAGTTTATAAAATATGAACTTCAATTTTAATTTTTAAAATTTACATATGTTTATTCCCAAAACTATCAGAATCTTTGAGTGTCCTTCTTATATCTTTGAATTCTCAATATGATTTTTATTTTATATCAAAAAGACATGGTTTAGGAAACTAACTCCTGCCCATTTATCATAGCAAAAAGTTCTAAATATATAATAATAGGAATTATAATGCCTTAATCAATTATAATAATAGGTACAGCTTCACCAAAGAAACTATTGGACGTTCAGGGATGCAGACACATTCAGACACTGGATTCTTTACCTTACTGGATGATGACATCTGTGGAGGTCTTCAAATTATGGATAAGTCTAGCAGTTTCCAGCTTGTTGAACCAATGTCTAGTACATTCTTAGTCATCGTTGGTGACATTGGAACGGTGAGAACCTGCAGTACTAAATATATTACTCGACTGTACTAATTTGAATCATGATTACGTATGAATTGATCATTTCTTTTGATTTGAATGATTTTATAAAGGCACGGAGCAATGGAAGGCTTAAGAACGCGATACATCGAGTGACGTGCAAGGAAGAAGGGGTTAGGATTTCCATCGCTACGTTTCTGCTGGGGCCGAGGGATGCGTTGATTGAAGCTCCTGATGAATTTGTGGATTCTGAGCATCCCAGGCTGTATGCTCCAATTCTTGAAGAAAGTTATAGAAAGTTTCGGATTCTAAGAAAAGCGTTTGTTGGTGAAGCACTCGATCTCCTCCGAGTTGCTTCTTTTGAATCTGTAGACTGATCATATGATCGATAGCTGTAACCATTTGATTATGATTTGGAACAAAAAAGTTGTGTTTATCAATTTATGTAAACTTGTCATATTATTCAATCAGTTACTTTTTCAAATATTTTTAAGAATAATGAAAAATTATATGTTTCATCATATGTTTACAGTGAATGGTGCAAGAATCTGTGAACCAGTCAATTAGATCTAATTAAACAACTTCATAAATAAATGAATAATGATATGTAGTACAAATAATTGGGGACACTCATGCATTTATGGGCTAAATTTTATCATGTCTTCAAATTTAAATTTAATAAAATTTAGGAAAATATGAGCTATTACACATTAAAATTAATATGTTTTCTTATTTTGAACCATTCTTTTTACCGCATTTCTAAAAAATTTCCATTACTCGTCCTCGAGTAAACAAGATTCAAGCGTGAAAGGTGATTGATGTATGGTGCCACCCATGGTAGCGGAGATAATGCCGTGCCAAAGTATGAGGCTTTGGTCGAAGAATTTGCGAGCTATAAAGCCTTCATCGCCGAAAGCTTGCTGAAGGTGACTCTCCAAGCCCCAGGTAGGGACAAAAGTCACACCACAGTGGAGTCGTTGCTCCAACCATCCAGTTCGAGGGGCTTCACTGAGGTGACTATGGCCATCCCCCTTGCAAACTGTTCCTACCCCGTATGGATCTATCTGTAGAGCCCTGCATTGAGAAACGGATCCCCAAGGCAGGCGGTTCGAGCAAGGCCTAGGAGGTAATAACAATGAGCTGTGAGAAGGCCGAGTAGTTTGTTCAGGAATTTCTGATGTTGTATCATGCTGATGCTTCTGAGGCTCGAGGATGACAAGGTGCCGACGCAAAAATTGGTCACTCTGAGAGAGAAGTGTTGTTCGGGAGGTTCTTCAGCACGGTCTTACCTTTCCATTTCCCCCAAATTTCTCGGCGTTTCTGGAGCATTATAAGCTTCATCCTGGTCAAGTTCACTCCAATATGGTGGTAACCATCATGGCCGTCACTTCATGGTGTGTACAAAACAATGTAAAGCCGACTCTAGATTTTTTATGCAGTCTTTACAAGCTCTATTTTGCCGATTCCTTGATCACCTTGACTCCTCAGTGACAGAAGCCATTCAATTTTAATTACCTCCAATAACCGGGATTGGATAGTTACTCGTCTGACTTTTGATCGGTTCAAATATGAGGTTCCTAACTGGAACTCCGAACCCGAGAGGAAACTAAAGAAGGATTCCGTGCCTCCACCTCACCTGAAGGAGGCTGGTAAGAAATTGGCCGAGTAGAACATAATCTTCCAATCCAAGAAGTGGGTGAGAGGAGCTCATGCATCGGGGTGGCGATGGCAAGCTGCAACCTACGGGAATCTGGAGAACGTGTCCAGTAGATCTCCAGAAAATTGTAGCTATTTGAAGCCGGAGCACTTCATTGTTTCGAAGGATGATGAGAAGGTCGAAGCTTCGGGCTCTGTTGCTGCTGAGGGCGAGGGGAAATCAAAGAATCGAATCCGGCTCAGGACTTGGGGAAAGTGTTTTGTTAACCAGGTTTCTAGAGGTATGTGTTAGAATTGAAGATATTAGTTAATTTCGGACTAACCCATTAGTTTAGATTATTCTAGAATATTCTCTATAGTCTAGATTCAATGTATCTTGCATACTCATGTACCTATTTATTTACTCGTCTATGAATTCTTAAATTATCGAGCTTTCCCCTCTATCATGGTATCATATATGATCCGATCCTAGGACTCTTTTCTTTGTTTTTGATCGTCTCAGTTTACAGTCACCACCATTTCACCGTCACCGCACTACCTCGCACCAGATTCTTCAACTTCTTCGTCTCGAGTTGCTCTTCATCACTTTATACTGTCTTTTTTTCGATCTCCTGCTGCTACGCCGTAGCCTGATCAATATTTCCATCACTTATCCGTCGACGCCTCACCAATTCATCGGCACCCAAATCCGTCCAAGCCGTATCACACACACGCTCCACCTGTTGCGAGAATCACTCGCCTTCATAGCGTGTGTTTCCACTCGCCTTTGCAGCCCCTCGTGTCATTCTCCTTCGCGCGTGTTTACACGTGCCTGTGCAGCAGTCGCGTCCTTATCCTTAGCGTGTGTTTCCACGCACCCGTGCAACCACCGCGTCGTTCTCCTTTGCGCGTGTTTCCATGCGTCTGTGCAGCCCCGTCGCGTGCGACGCGTCTTTCTCCTCCTTAGCGTGTGTCTGCACGTGTGTTTATTTGGTGTTCATCTTCGCGCGTTGCGCGCTTGTTCCTGGATTTCTCATCATGCCCTATCTTTTTGCATGATTTACAGTAGGATGGTAGCTGATGATACTCCACTGGACACTCTTTATAGCTGTCCATTCTTCCTCTAGGAATGGAGGTGATTCTCTCTTCCTTCAAATCAATCTCTATACACATCTTAATCACCGAGGGTCTGGTTACTCCACTGGTGGCTGAATCCATTTTTATACATTTATCAATCTAACCAGCTACATCATGTATCAGAGTCTGATTGTAATAATAAATGGGTCCATCTTTAACAGAAACCCATACAAGAACAATCAACGACTCTAGATCAGGGTTGAAGTCCCGCGTCACTTCAGTACCTTCATCGATGCACCGGCGATTGACCAGTATGGTTGAAGCCAAAAGCTGGTAATCCTATAGGTCTTGGAATCGAACGAGTATGTGTTTGTAGTCAAGAAACCCGATCCGAAATTGGGACTTGAAACCTATTGAATTGAAATCCTCGTGAATCTTTTCCATCGGAGGTTTCCCTCGATTGAACTTACCTATCTGTGCATTGTCGTAGTGGGCTGCAAGAATGTTGACGGATTCTGGGTCGTAGAGACAGGCTGGGCGCCCGTTCAAACGAGTGATTGAAGGCTTTATCTCTGGATTAGATGGTAGTGTGGTGAAAAGGGGAGGTTTTTTTGTTTGCTAGAGCTTGAAGAAAGGCTTTTCCGGCGGTTGTTCCGCCGTGGTTCGGGGGCGCCGCCGCCATGAGATGGCCGTTTATCGCCGTTATCAGTAGGGAGTATAATCGTTGTTGGTGTCGGTGTCAGGGAAAAACATAGTTTTGAGGAAGAAGAGATCGGAAAAGTAGAGAGAATGGAGAGTAAAGTTTTTAGAGAAAAATAGTCACAAAGTCAAATATATAATGACAGAAACGAACCACACAGATATATATCTTTTAAGGTGAACTAGAAGCATGCTGTTTCATGACTTGATCTATAACTTCAGAATTGTGTGACGTTTTCAACATACTCCTCACATTTTATCAGGAACAAAAATGTTGGACCTTTATCTTTGAATTAATTCATAAATAACAAATATTACGTACAAAAAGTAATAATTAAGGGATGGACTCAATCAACAAATGAATATTCACTCCTGACTTGTTTTCATTCAGTCAAAGAATTTTTCGTTGACTTTCTTCTGAAAAACCCGACTTTCAAGAGTAAGATGAAAATCCAGATACTTACATTTAATCATTTATCATTCATATCTCAATCTCAAAATCCAAACGAGATCTGGAAAAAAAAAATTCTTATATTAAAATTAATTTCATTTTCCGCTTCCTTTTACGTTTAAATATAGCTTATAGTGTAGTTAAATTAGATAATATTAGAATTAAAAATAACTTTACAATTCTCATCAAATAATGTTGATAAAAGTATCTAATTAAAATAAAATATTACCTACAAAAAATAATAATTAATATCCTAAGTACATTTTTGGAGGACTAGGTCAAACCGCCAAAGACTTGAGTCCGCTACCTTTTTTCTGCAAAATCCGATATTGTCTGCGAATACATTTATTTTTAAGGCGATTCGATTCTTATAAAAAGAGGGGTAGCCCATTACTTACCATTCATATCTCAGACTCTCACAATCCAAACGAGATCTGAAAGCAAAAGCTTCCTTTCTTGCAATCCAAAAATATTTTAGCAAGAAGTCAGAAAAAAAAAGGCTCTAGCAATCCAAGAGAGCCAAGAAATGGAGAAGACGAGTCTTCTTGCAATCCAAAAGAGCCAAGCTCTGGTGCTCCAGAGAGATCTTGCAATCAAGAGGCAACAAGCTCTTGCTTTCTGACAGAAAGAATTGTTGGAAGGAATCAAGAAGCTGGAGTTGGAGTACCAAAACCAGATTCAACAACAAAGAATGGACATCCAGATCGAAGAGATCAGGATCGCCTTCCAATCCTGGACAGCAAAGGTCTAGTTTCGATTCATCCAATGTCCGAAATTCGATTCAAGAAATGAAGAATCTCGAGTTTGAATCGCAAAAGAAGATTCAATAAATTAGGGTTTAGCGTTCAAATTCTGGGCGACCCCAATATATATAGTTAGAGTTTCGATTCATCCAATGTATGAAGTTTCGATTGAAAGAGATGAATAAAGATGAGATTTTTCCTTCATATTTGATTCAACTGTTCTTTGATTTTCAGTATTTTGTTGTTTCTGTTTGATCCTTAATCACGAAATTGTTAATTAATTGTTAAAGTTATAATGAAGAAAGCATTTCTTGTAAGTTGTAACCAAAGAAAGCTTACTAATTTACCTCAGATCGTGTTCCTCCTTCGCAATCCCACCCACAGAGATGAGTACTCCTACTTGCTATCCCGTTCCCATTGCTCCGGCACACACTAGAGTCGGATTCGTCGGAATATGCGTGATAGGGTCCGCCATGGCCTCCCGCCTCCTCGCCGCCGGCTACACCGTCACCGTCTACTCTCGGAACCCTTCCAAGGCCGCTGATCTCCAGTCCAAAGGTTCCCACCTAGCTCCCACACTCACCGACCTTTCTCAGAGCAACGGCGTCATCTTCACCATGCTGGGACACCCATCAGATGTTCGACAAATTGTCTTATAGAGCCTCCTCCCGTTTCTCCGCCCCAACACCATTGTCATTGATCACACCAGCAGCCACCCTGTTCTGGCAAAGCAGATATACGATTCTGCGATCGAGAGGCGCTGTCATTCAGTTGACGCTCCAGTTTCAGGTGGAGATATTGGAGCTAGGGATGGCAAGCTGGCGATCTTAGCTGGTTGAGATGAGGAGGTTATCGAGTGGCTGAAACCGCTGTTTGATGAGATGGGGAAAGTGACGTTTGTTGGAGGTGCGGGGAAGGGCCAGCATTGCAAAATCGCGAACCAGATAACCGTGGGAGCGAACTTGCTGGGGCTGGTGAAGGGCTGGTGTTTGCAGGAAAGGCAGGGCTGGATAAGTCCAAGTTTGTGGAGGCGGTGAAGGGTGGTGCTGCGGGATCAATGGTGATGGAGTTGTTTGGGGAGAGGATGCTTAAGGGAGATTTCAGGCCGGGTGGATTTGCAGAGTATATGGTGAAGGACTTGGGGATGGGGGTGGATTATGGGGAAGAGGAAGGTGGCGATGTGGTGGTGCTTCCTGGCGCTGCACTGTGTAAGCATCTGTTTGCCGCCATGGTGGCTAATGGTGGAGGGAAGCTCGGTACTCAAGGGCTTGTATCAGTCATAGATAAGATCAATGGCAATTGAGGAAAAAATTGCAGTATTATTAAGATTCAAGAACATTTCTATGAATTCTTGAATTTGATATGTATAGTTGATCACTGAAATGCGGTTAGAGATATTAATGAATGAATCGAAGGTTAAAGTAAGTGTGAAAAGTTGTGTTAGTTGTGTTATCCCTATAGTCAAAATATATTCCTTCTCAGCACTATCCTCCTCCACTAAGAGTACTTTTTGAAAGCAAAATACCGGTAGGAAATGTCTGGAGATCGGGCCGATTTTGCTCTAGCTTCTGGGGATGCCAAGAACAGAAAAGAAAATGATTCAAAGATCATGGAAGCTGCGATACTGGAGCAGGAATTTGCGTACCCTTTTGTTGAGTATACTCGTGTGTGGAGTGATTCATCTTCTGATATGGATCCTTTCTTGATAAAAGTTCGAGCTTCTGCTGCAGAGTTCAAGGAGTGTCTTCAGCGTGCTCATGCTGCAGTCTCATTTGGGCGGCCTTCTGAAGTATATCTGGTTCTTAGCTCTCTGGAGGGAAAGACTGCTTCTCTGAAGACCCTCATCAGGGAGGCTTACCAGCAGTGTGCTCTTTTGTTGTCTGCCGGATTATTTCGGCCTCGATCACCTGCAGAAGCAGTAGCAGAAGAAACTAAGGCCCACAATTGGGGTCGTTTTTGTTCTCATCTTGGGTTGACCCTGCAAGTTTTATCAGAGGAGGTAGGAATGGGGAGTTCTCTGAGGATGCAGATGAAGGGCTTGGAGAGGAGTCTGAATGCGCAGTTTTGGCTTCTCTTGAGTGGTGTTGCAAATTGGTCTTTTTGGAAGGAAAAGATGATGGTTCATTTTGGTGGAGTGGTTATTAGGGCTGCTCATTTATGTTGCTGGTTCTGGTACTGTTATGGTTATACTGCAACTTCGAGCATATATCTTCAAATAATGGTGGATAGCCTATCGGTTCTCTGCCAGGAAATGGATCCCGACACTCCTGAGTTCCTGGAAATCTGTCTGAGGTTTCTTGGCGCAACGGGGTGGACAGACTTAGAGGGATCAATCACCTCTTTTCTCTGTTATTATCTTGGTTTAGAAAAAAGGAATCAATTTCTTCGAAAAGAGCTAACTATTCTGCTTACATGTGTACTTAATTTTGCTGAGATGCATGGAACGGAGGATGTTCATGTGTATATTAGAGATATACTAATGGAGGCCAGATTTCTTGAGAACAGTTGTTGGAAGAGTAACTGTTTTTACTAGTATGCAATATTTCTTGCAACGACCGGGTGTCTTAAAATCGATATTTTGGTCAGAAGTGGTGTTGCCCTCGTTAAGCTTTGTAAGGAGGACCATGCTGAAGCCCTTCAGGCCTGGTCTGCATTTCTGCATCGATTTTGCCCTAACAACAAGATCTTTGTATTCATGAAAGCTGTTGAAAGGAAGGTGCTCTGTCACTTATCTTGTGCTGAGTTGGATAAGGTGGACCACGTGCTGCATAACAAGGTTAGGAATTTGCTGTTCAAGTTTCAAGTATTTAACAAAGTGTTGAAAGCAGAGTTACATTTATCCGAATTATTGAATAAACATGCATGTCTGTTTTGCGTTGTTGAGCGACCTGCTGCTGTTGCTATTGTCGAGGGACTCTTTTTCGGGGCTGATATAATGATAGACAAGGTTGAGGAGTGCATGGAGCGTGAGGAGCTCATCTTGATAGAAACTGAGGTGATGGCTGATGAAGTAATATCTTGCTGCTGCTCATTACTGAGTAACAATATTATTGAAAAGCAAGTCAAGAATATGGATGTGTCGCTTTACGGGCTGTTTAAAAGGGTCGAGCACATCAAAATGGAGCTCAAACTGCTTTATTTCCAAGTTCTTAGGTTCGATCATCCAAAGATTCCTAGGTTGGGCTTTTTAAAATTCCTTATACAAAAACTTAAGGATCTGCTGAACCGTAAGCATGGCTCAACAGGATACAAAACTCATCAGCTTATACTCAGAACTTTAAAGTTCATTATATCTAGATTTCAGGATGGCTTTGAGAAGAAGGAATGGGAAGATCTCGTTAGTAGGCTTGCTGAGTTCGCGTATCAAGTAGAATATGCGATCGACTTAATGTCGAGTGAGATGGTCACCGGCACTGTGTTGCTATGGTTTTATCATCTGTTGGTAGAGATGACACAGATCAAAATGAAACTATGATTTCTGACCCTCCTTCTCATCACCAAGAAACTGACCAACTGATCAGCAGGTTAGCTGGAGTGATAACTCACTCTTCAGTTCTTGGCCAGATAGCTCGCTGCAGAATGAATCGTCCAGAGATTTGACCTTTCCTTTCCCAAGATTGGCTGAAGTTAAAGGAATGTGTAGAGATCAGCAGAGTTTGAATGGAGTTGAGGACAAGATTCAGAAATTCAGGTAAAGTAAAAGTAAATCATCTAACTTCTTGAATAGAGCTGAAATTGATTCCAATCACAGCTGTCTAAACAATGCATTCGTGTTTGTGCAGGTATCTCGTGTCGATTTTAGAATTTTTTGATCCTAAGAAAATGAAGCTTGAAGATAAGCTTGCATTTTGAATAAATGTTCACAATGCTCTAGTGATGCATGTAATCATCAATCAACCTTCCACCCAATAAAAATGCTTTAAATTCTGCCTGATGATTTATATCATTACTAACTTCGATACCTACCAAATGTGACAGGCCTATTTGGTTTATGGGATTCCGAGAGGCAACATAAAGAGAATGTCACTGCTTCTGAAGGTAAATTTAAACATCAATGCTGCTTATTCTGTGCCTCTCTGTCCTTATCATGGCTTATGTTATTTTCTCCAAATGTATCTGTCCTAGGCTGCATATAACATTGGCAGCCATGACATAAGCGTAGAAATGATACAGAGCTCCATATTAGGATGTCGAATGCCCCTGGCCTGGACAAGTATTTTTCTTTCTCACTTAATATCTTTTTAGGCTACTTACATGTTTTATCATCTTCTGTTTTTGATGGACCTATTTTCTGACAAGCAGTTGAACTTTTGTAACTATAGTTTCGGATTGTCCTTTTATAAATTTGTATATTATATATGTTCCATAAAGAATTTTTGGTGGCTATGACATAAGCCTAGAAATGATGCCAAACTCCATATTTGATTTGACCAATCTAAGACAACTACGTTTATTATCAAAACCAAATTGAATTGTATTTATTTTAATGTGAAAAGAGAGTGGTATTTTGTTTTTCAAAAAATTTTATATTGAAAAAAGTTTATCTCTTAAAAGTCCAAATTTTACAATTTTATTCTAAAAATTAGATTATACTCCTCACATTTTAACAGGACAATATGTTTGAATTACAAATAACAAGTATTTTTACCAGCAAGCTCTCACCATTACGTTTGAATTAATTAATAACAAATATTACGTACAAAAAATAATTATTAATGTCCTAAATTAAGGGATGACTGATACGAGTATAAATGGAAAACTAGGTTAATTAGGAATTATTCTCTTACCAAGAATTTTCCTATAAATATGTGTTCTAATTCTAGTAAGATTTTATTTATTTTCCATAATAGTTATAGAATTAGATTTATTATTTCCAGATTAATGTTAGGATTGTGATTTTTATTCGAGATTATAAATATATGCCTCAGCCTTGTAATTTGGGGACAGAGATTTTTTTATAAAGAAAAAGGAGGTTTTCCGAATTAATTGACAGTTGTTCAATTTCAAGATTCAGTTGAGTCGCCCATGACAGGTGTTCGTGGTTTCTAATTAATTGGCTGACAGCTGTTCAAGCGATTTTCATATCCCGAAAGCACTTTATATATATTCCGCTGCAACAACGTGAATCACAAAGAAAATACGCATCAAAGTGGTATTCAGAGCAAGGCTTTCACAAATTCTAGTTTGTGAACGGTCATGGAGAATAAATATAAAAATATGGAAGAACGTATGGCTTCGTTGGAGAAAAAGATGGCGCTTGTGTCAGAATTCGTGAGGCAGGGTTTTAAGCTGGATATCCCGAAATTTGGAGATAAAGTAAACCAAGAAAGTTATTAGGAATGGATCCAGCAATGTGAGAGAATTTTTGAATTTAAAGAGTATGATGATCGCTCGAGGTGCGAGATGGCTATAAAACAACTTACAGCGCGTGCATCCTTGTATTATGAAATTTTGGAATTTAAGCGAAAGATTCAGGGAAAATCAGAAATCAACTCATGGATTAAGTTGAAGAAACATCTTGATCGACTATTCTTACCTTCTACCGATATGTTAAAACAAGAGTCTTTAACTGTGGCTGAACTTGTGGCGAGTAACGAGCAATTTGAGGCAAAGAATGATGTTGATGGTTGTGTTGATGCTAATGTTGAAGATGTCGTTGAGGATGGTGAGGAGGATAGTTCTACTTCTCTAACCGAAGTCTACAATGTTAATGATTATTCTACTCCTCTGATTGAAACCGAGAGTGTTATGTACTCATGTTCTATAGTCCTTAATGTTCATAATGAGATTAAAGAAGAAGATCTTGAAGGAAGTGACATAGAAATACTTGATGTTGGTATAAACGAGGAAGATGCAGAGAAAGAATTGGTTCATCCTATGATATTTGAAGCTCGATACAAAATTGCTGAGAAAACAAAATCTATATTTTCACGGAATGATCAATCGATTAATTCTTTTCTTGAGAATGATGAACTTTGGAGTCATGTAAATTATGAGTTTGGAAAGACTGGTGACTTTGCTACACATCACAACTTTAGTCATGTGTCATTTGATCGATATTCGAAAGGTTGTGAGTTTGACAAGGGGTCACTGAGAGGACGAATTCGAGGGAGAATCCATTCAAATTCAGGAAGGATGATACAAGATGGGATTGGCAAAAGCAAGTACATCGCATCTCAAATATATGGAAGCAACATACTCATATTGATTGGAGATGAAGAATATCAAGAATTGAGGACAATTCTTTTCGAAGAAGAGGAGAATGATACGAGTATAAATGGAAAACTAGGTTAATTAGGAATTATTCTCTTACCAAGAATTTTCCTATAAATATGTGTTTTAATTCTAGTAAGATTTTATTTATTTTCCATAATAATTATAGAATTAGATTTATTATTTCCAGATTAATGTTAGGATTGTGATTTTTATTCGAGGTTATAAATATATGCCTCATCCTTGTAATTTGGGGACAAAGATTTTTTTATAAAGAAAAATGAGGTTTTCCGAATTAATTGACAGTTGTTCAATTTCAAGATTCAGTTGAGTCGCCCATGACAGGTGTTCGTGGTTTCTAGTTAATTGGCTGACAGCTGTTCAAGCGATTTTCATATCCCGAAAGTACTTTATATATATTCCGCTGCAACAACGTGAATCACAAAGAAAATACGCATCAATGACTCAGTCAACATACAAGTATACTAACTCAAAGACTTGTTTTTACTCAGAATCGGGTCGAAGACTTTTCCGTTGACTTTCCTGAAAATCCAAATTTTTCAGAAGTAAAAGAAACACTCACATGCTTATATATAGAGGGGTAGGCCATTACTTACCCGGAATATGGTCAGCTGTTTGATGTCTGTGATTGTTTGTTGCCCAGATATGAACTTTCTATAGTAATATAGTTATTCGGGGTAATATGCAGCGGAAAGAATTAAACCTTTTGTGGCACAGTTACTCTAGATTGTTCTGCTTTCACGGTTCAGGGGAGAATGAAGAACCGAGGTCGAATGTTGTATCACAGATTTATTGTTTGTGCTTATGTACTCGCTATTCACCTCTTTGTGATTTAGGCCTTTTACGCTATTCACCTTATGAAAGAAAGCATTTTCACGCTGATATTTTAAATAATCGGACTATATTCTATCTTCATTCTTAGCATGGCTGCATTGTAGTGTCCTTTGTCTGAGAAAGAATGCTAAACCGATCTGCTTAGAACCAAGTATATCATAGATCTTTGTGGCCAGATATGTTGTCTGAGTATCTCTAAGATTTGTGCAACAGATGAAAGTTTGGTTATCTGAAAATGTCTGCATACTTCTAAACTGTTTTGGTTTGTCCAGGCTTTTAAACAGTAGCAATGAAGAAGCTGAAATAAGGCATAGTCAGAAGAAGCTGCTCGAACAGCTAAAGACTACAAAGGCGAGAAACTGGAGGTCATACAATAGGCCATCTCTTTGCTAGTGAAACTATAGAAGACAGCAGCAACCTTCTTCTTCCACCATACCCTAGCCGTTGCTTGCGCACTGATTTCCCAATTCACGCAAAGGTTGCCCAAAATGGAAATGCTACAAAAGGACTGGTTGGTCCAGTTTTGAGAATTCTGACTTGTGAGAGGCATTAAGGTACTATGATAATATTAGTAATGCCTACCTGAATTAGTATTTTAAGAGCAGAAAATGAAGAGATGATTGTAGTGTTCTAACTCATCTGCTAGACTGTTAAGTGTTTTCTGGTTATCCAATTAAATACAGATTTTAGAGGGCCAGTTTGCTATGAGGCAAGCTGGAAAGTTCTTGAAGCTTTTGATAACAGAAGACTCAATTTCCCAGGTAGTTTTGAATTCAATGACAGTTTGGATTCATGTACACTTTTATCATTATCTGTACAGACTTTGATGTTTAATCTTCCTCTATTCTTTGATGTTTAATCTTCCTCTATTCTGTTTTCAGCCAACCAAGAATTTGATAGAAGATATTGCTGTTTTGAGGTTGGAATAACATCTACTCTCACAATACTGATTCAGCAACCAATGTGTGCTGTTTGGTGCCAACTAAAGTTTCAGCATACTATTAACCAAAAAGATCCCAGATACCGTTTGATTCCAGCATTAATTGCAGTCACACTCATCGCTAAGCTGTTGTTCCGAGAGCTTTAAGCCCGGACCTCAAGCCATAGCAGAAGCTATGGAATCATACCATTCACCACCACACATTCTTGAGGTAAGCTGTGAAATTATTTAAGAACACTTTTTCATGCTCACTTTATGGTGCCTTAAGTGAACATCATCAGTTATCTACGGCTAGCTGAAATGCATTTTTTCTGCAATATTCATGTTTGGGAATCTCTGATGGGATGTTCAAATGCATCTCAGCCATACACTCTCGACTTTCCGACCCTCCATTGGTGCTAAGGTAGACTAGAATATCAATGCTGCTTAGGTAGACTAGAATATCTATGCTGCTTAATGTATAATCAGTGCCCTCTTTTGTAGCTTATAATTTGCATTCTCTTCTTGAACAATGTTTCTGATCTAGGTATTGCATACATCACATCACATGTCTTTTGTAGCTTATAATAAACATTTGTTTGAGAGAAGCCCATAAGATGATGATGATGATGATGAACACAGAATCTATGGAGTCTCAGCTTTCTTCTTTTGCAGGTTGTTTTTCTTTCTCCTTTTCTTAGTTTCTACATTTTTAGGTGGAATTAGGATGGGGTTTTTGTGAACTTGGGAGTTTAAATGTTGAATCTCGCTTATTCGATTTAGATGTTATTCTTAATATTCCTTTTTTATGTCTGTGTTTAAGGATAACATCTAAATCGAATAAGCGAGAAATGGTGTAGAATTATCATTATCCTGTTTGATGTTTGTGCTTTTTTGTATGCCCAGATATGAACTCCATATAGTAATATAGTTAGCCAGGCTAATATGTAGCGGAAAGAGTTAAACCTTTTGTGGTACAGTTACTCTAGATTGTTCTGCTTTCACAGTGATCGGGAGAATGAAGAACCGTGGTTTTGAATGTTATATCGATAATTTATTGTTTGTGCTTATGTACTCGCTATTCATCTCTTTGAAGATTTAGGCTTCAGTATTGATCATATCTATGAAAGAAAGCATTTTTAGGCTGATATCTCAACTAATCGAAGTACATTTTATTTTTTATCTTCTTTCTTAGCATGGCTGACTTTTTAGTGTCCTTTGTCCAAGAAAGAATACTAAACCGATCTGCTTATAATCCAAATATATTTTTAGATGTAGATGAAAGTCTGGTTTTGGTGTAGATGACAAGGGCTCAGTTACCTTGGCCATTTGTGTAGTCGATGAAAGTTTGGTTCTCTGAGAATGTGTGCTTACTTCTTAATCTTTGCTTTTCTGTTTGTTGAACACAGAGTCTATTGTACATTAGAGAAGCCCTCGACTCAGTTGAGTGCTTTCTTTTATTCAGGTTGCTCTTCTTTCTCTATTTACATTTTTCAGGTTACGAAATTGATAGTTTAAGTACAGAATCAGGTTATGAAATTGATATTGGATGTGCATGCTCTTGTTTTCTGGCATAGGGTTTATGATATAACAAGACCGTCCTGCTTTATCTATGTTGTAAATGTCTATAATAGCTTCATTTTATAAAGTATATATTCGGGGTTTTAGGATACCACTTGAATCAGTTAGCGAGAATAACTCTACAAAATGTTGCTAGTTTTCCTGAATTTAGATGGCATATACTTGTAAACCTCACTACAGCTTGATGTCTGTATTTTAATGTACACCCTGATAGAGTAACCTTTACTCTAATTAATATTGGAAAGAGTAACTTTTTATGGTGTAGAGTGTCAGCTCTCATTATTTACCCCTTTGAAGCTTTAGGCTTTTGCATTGATCCTATCTTGTGTAAGAAAGCATCTTTATGCTAATATTTCAAATAATCTGAGTATGGTTAACATTGCATTGTCTTTTGTCCAAGAAAGAATAATAAAATGATGTGCTTAGATTCCAAGTATAACTCGGATCTTTGTGGGCAGATGTGTTATCATTGGTCAAACAATATTTCTATGTCTATAGATGAATGTCGGGTTTAGGCGTGCTTATAATCCAAGAACCTTTACTAGTTTGTTTAGCAGATGAGAGTTTGGTCCTGTTTTAAGATTTTCTGTTTGTTCAGGATTTACCACATCAGGTATGAAAAAGAAATGGATTAACTGAAATAAGGCATAGTCGGAACTCAGAAGAAGCTATCTGAACAGCTTAAATACTGCAACGGTGAGGAACTGGAAGTCATACACGAGGCCATCACTTTTGCTGCTGAAACTGTAGAAGACAGCAGCGACCTTCTCCTTCCACCATACCCAAGCGGGGGCTTGCACACTGTGGTATCTGATAACGGTTCCTGTCCCGATTACCCAAAATGGAAATGCTACAAAAGGACTATATTAAACAGACAAGGACCAACTGAGGCCTGAGTCTAAAGTAATCGCGTGGTCCAGTTTTGATGAATGATGATTCTGACTTGTGAGAGGAATGAACAGGTACTGTGATAATATTAGTTATGCCAACCTGAATTAGTATTTTAAGAGTTGAAAATGAAGAAAGATTGCAGTGTTCTGATTCAGCAGCCAGTGTGTGCCCTTCGATGCCAACTAAAGTTTCAGCAGAAAAAGATGTGATGAAATGTTTGATTGATTCCAGCATTCATTGTAGCCACTCATCACTATCTTTCCGATAAGCTGGTGAACTGATAGCTTCTCGAACATACCATTCACTATCAGTACACATGCTTGAGGGAGCTTATTTAAGCATGCTCCTTTTAGGGCGTCTTAAGTGAAGAAATGAGATGCATTTCTTCTGCGATATGTCATCAGAGGGCTCGAGGTAGTTTGGCAGCCATGTTCAGGATCATGTTTGGGAGACCGTGAATAGAATTTCTGAGGAGATGGTTGAATGCATCTTCAGCCAGCAGTTCAACTAGAGCCATATCCTTCTCACCAACTGGTGAGCAGAGAAATGTCTAACTCTTCAGTTCTTGACCTGCTGCAAATTGAATCGCCTCAAGAATTTAGGCTGCCTTTTTCCGAGATTGGTTCAAGTTGAGGAGATCTGCAGAGTCAACAGAGATTAGCAAAGCTAGAAGATTGCACTGTGGATAAATGTCCACAACAAAGCATGTAATTAACTGGCACAGATATATATTCTCCACCTGATGATTTATTGTAACTAACTTTGAGTCCTATCAAATGTGACAGGCCTATTTGGTTTAGAGATGCAACTTTGAAACAATGTTGGGATGGCCACTTTGAAATAACCAAGCTAAGAAGGATTTATGTGTGCTTTTAGACTCACAAATCCTTATCCCTCTTCAAAACAAAGATTTTGGAAGTTTTGGTGCTTCATTGTTTGATTTTCGGATACTTTGTGGCTCTTTTTTTTTTTTTTTAACTTATAAAGCATGTAAGAGTGTATAGGGAGATGATGGATCAAAATCACAATAAAAGTAAGACTCAACTGTAATACTACTAGCACAAGCTTGTTACCTTAAATTTTTATTATTTTGTTCAATAAAATAAAAAAATTAATTGTCCATTTATTGACATTGAAAATAGGAATTTTTAAAATAAAAATACCGTGTTGATAAAATCCTCCAAAACCAGCAAAATGAATACCGGGGACTAAATGTAGTCTGCATTATATTTATTTTAATCCAAAATTCCTTTAAAAACCATCAAACTGAATATCAGGGACTGTAGTCTGGTATTATATTTATTGTAATTCAAACTAGCGAAACCGTCATAATGAATATTGGATACTTGAATGTAATCTAGTATTATATATATGTGCGAAACCATCAAAATGAATACCGGGGGCTGAATGTAGTCTTGTGTATATATATATATATATATATATATTGTAATCAAGAATATATACCTCTACAAAAACCGTGAAATGAATACCGAGGACTGAATGTAGTCTGGTATTATATTTACTATTATCCAAAATACCTTTTAAATTACAACATTAACCTTGTATAAGTTGCTAGTCAGGGTTCCCTATAAGGGGGTGTTTGGGACATTTTTGTAAATTACAATATTACCAACCCAGTGTGAAAACTAAAGGGTGTTCAACGGTTTTCTAATATAGGTGGGCGCATTATGTTTTTTGTCAAGTTGGTTCTAGAAAATCACCGTTAAAGTCATAATAGTCCTATATATATAGCGAATTGTAGGTAGGTGTAACGTAATCCAAACAAACACACATGACAATCTATATTAGAATGGGTTCTATAATTCCGATCATCGACCTTCATGATTTTCCAGGTCAATCTGAAAAATTTGTGGAAGCGTGTAAGGAATGGGGAATTTTTAGAATCATAAAAGATGAAGTATTGCTCCCGTTTTCACTAACGTGTGATATGAAGGAAGTGATAGGATCACTTATGGAACACCATAAAAGATATGTTAATCGCAACACTGGCGAAAATGGACATTTTCCGCCTAAGTGTACTGATCCACTCTATGATACCATGGTGATGAGCGATTTGACTTCACCGGAAGCATTCTATTCTTTTTGCAAGGGTGCGTCATTTGAGCAAAGTTTAGTAACATATCCGACTAATAGTATTCATAACCATGATAGCTGTCACTGTGATCACATACCTGGTGGAGAAATGCTTACTCGTTATTATATCTCGATTTAGGGTCTATTTTTTCTTAAATAAAATTGGCCCAATTTAATGAAACTTATTCGATAAACTTTAACTTTAATTTGTATGTTTTATTTGAATCCGTTTGAATTTAATTTAACTTAATTTAGTTCAATTTATTTCACTTCAATATCAATATTGACGGGGGAGAAGTCAGACCCTCAATGTTAGTAGGTCCCTTAATTTTAGTAGATCGCATAATTAATTGGACCGAATTTTTGAGCATTTCATCAATGAATCATAATATATTTGAGTTTATAAAATATGAACTTCAATTTAATTTTTAAAATTTACATATGTTTATTCCCTAAATTACCAGAATCTTTGAGTGTCCTTCTTATATTTTTGGATTCTCAATATGATTTTTATTTTATATTAAAAAGACATGGTTTAGGAAACTAACTCTTACCCACGTGTCATAGTAAAATTTTTTAAATATATAATAATAAGAATTATATAGCCTTAATCAATTAAAACAATTAAGGCATATGAATCATGTCTAGTCAGAACAGTTAAGGGTCTGTTTGGCTGAACTTATTTCTTACTGATTTGAACGGATCTGAATTGAATATTACTGAATTGAACTGTATTGAACTAAAATGAATAGGGCAGAATTGATGTGAAATTTAATGTATTGAAAAATAGAATTAGTTTGTCTAAATTTACATAAAATTGATCAAATTGTTTTCTTACTGAACTGAATTAATCGTAAAACGCTTATTTTTATTGATTTAGGTAATAATGTATACATTCTTCACAAATATTATTTGAATTGTATGGAAGAATATTGGCTAAGTTTGTAAGACATTGCATAATTCTCAGAATAGTTGCATATAATAATTATCTTTTATGTTCATCGATCTTGTCCCAATTACTTTGCAGGAATACAATTATCAAGTATGGCCAAGCAATCCAGCAGATGATCATCTACATCGGAAGCAAGTTGGGAGAAGCATCAGGGATAAAGAACTTTCTGTGAAAGGCTGGCCTGCTCTGCTAAGAATCAACAGATACAGCTTCACCAAAGAAACTATTGGACGTTCAGGGATGCAGACACATTCAGACACTGGATTATTTACCTAACTCCAGGATGATGATATCTATGGAGGTCTTCAAGTTATGGATAAGTCTGGCAATTCCAGCTTGTTGAACCAATGCCTGGTACATTCTTAGTCATCGTTGGTGACACTGGAACGATGAGAACCTGTTGCACTAAATATATTGCTTGACTAAACTAATTTGAATCATGATTACATATGAATTGATCATTTCTTTTGATTTGAATGATTTTATAAAGGCATGGAGCAATGGAAGGCTTAAGAACGCGATACATCGAGTGACATGCAAAGAAGCAGGGGTTAGGGTTTCCATCGCTACGTTTCTGCTGGGACCGAGGGATGCGTTGATTGAAGCTCCTGATGAATTTGTGGTTTTTGAGCATCCCAGGTTGTATGCTCCATTTCTCGAAGAAAATTATAGAAAGTTTCGAATTCTAAGAAAAGCGTTTGTTGGTGAAGCGTTCAATCTCCTCCAAGTTGCTGCTTTTGAATCTGCAAACTGAGTTTATGATCGATATTTGTAACCATATGATTATGATTTGGAACAAAAAAAAGTCAATTTTTATCAATTTATGTAAACTTTCCATATTGTTTCTATCAGTTACTTTTTCTAGTATTTTTAAGAATAATGAAATTATATGTTTTTTCATCATATGTTTACAGTGAATGTTGCAAGAATCTGTGAACCAGTCAATTAGATCTAATTGAAAAACTTCATAAATAAATGAATAATGATATGTAGTACAAACAATTGGGGACACTCATGCATTAATGGGTAAAAATTGATTATGTCTTCAAATTTAAATTTAATAAATTATAGGAAAATATGAGCTAATACATAATAAAATTAATACGTATTCTTATTTTGAACGATTATTTACTGCATTTCTACAAATTTTCCTTTACTCGTATTCAACTGTGGAAGGTGTAGAATTGGTAAAATGTATTTCTGTGTGTATTCATCTTGAAGAATACAAAATATATAGCCCTATTATAGTGACTAAAAAGGAAGATAATTATTCTATCTTATCTATATTGACTCAACTTATCTACAATTACAATCAATCATATATATTTACAGTATATTTCTCTAATATTCCTCCTCAAGTTGGAGCATGTAGGTCCAGAATGCCCAAATTGCCAATTAATGTTTGAAATTGTTGACGACCAAGGGCTTTGGTAAAAAATATCAGCAGGTTGATCTGAAGTCCGAATATGAAATGTAGAAATCTCCCCTGATTGAACAAGGTCACGGACAAAGTAACAATCCACCTCAATATGCTTCGTGCGCTCATGAAAAACTGGATTTGCCGCAATGTGCAGAGCTGCTTGACTGTCACAAAAGAGGTGCATTGATGATGAATGAGTAACTCCCAAAGATCGAAGAAGCGACTTGAGCCATATCAATTCACAACACACAACAGCCATTGCTGGATATTCAGCTTCAGCGGAAGAACAGGAAACTGTTGGTTGCTTCTTCGTCTTCCAAGAAACAGGAGAATCACCAAGTACCACAAAATATCCAGAAAGAGTACGTCGAGTAATAGGACAAGCAGCCCAATCAGAATCACAGTAAGCAGTCAACTGAAGAGAACTGTGAGCGGATAAGAACAATCTTTGACCTGGATGACTTTTCAGATAACAGAGAACACGGAGAGCTGCCTGCCAATGCGGAATACATGGAGCTTGCATAAACTGAGCAAGGGTATGAACAATAGCTAAGCTCGGGTCGAGTAATAGTGAGGTAGATAAGCCGACCAACAAGCTGGCGATATTGCTCGGGATTTCATAGAGCGGACCATCTACACGGCCAATGTCATGTTGCTGGTCCATAGGAAAATCGGAAGGCTTCGCAGCCAACATACCTGTGTCAGCCAGGATATCAAGAGCATACTTCCGTTGAGACAGGAACATTCCATCGGGTCTTCGAGCAATCTCAATACCAAGGAAATACTTCAAAGGACCAAGGTCTTTCATATGAAAACATGAACTCAAGTAAGACTTAAATTCATTCATCAAGGTAAGTGAATTTCCAGCGATAACCAAATCATCCACATATACCAAGACATGCAGAGAAACAGATCCACGAATATAGCTGAAAAGCGAGTAATCAGCCTTACTCTGCTTGAAACCAAAAAATCGAAGGGATGCTGCAAGTTTCGCAAACCAATTTCACGGAGCTTGGCGCAATCAGTACAAGGATTTCTGAAGTTTGCAAACAAGACCGGGTGGAGTGGTATAACCAGGGGGAGGACGCATGTAAACCTCCTCCTCAAGCTCACCATGTAAAAAGGCATTATGAACATCCATCTGATTAATTTCCCAACCCTTAATAACTGAAACCGACAGGAACAGTCGAACGGAGCTCATCTTAGAAACTGGAGCAAAAGTCTCAGTAAAATCAGTCCCTTCAATTTGCCGATTGCCCAACACCACTAGTCTCGCCTTATAGCGCTCAATGGATCAATCAGACTTGTACTTGGTGCGAAAAATCCATTTAGAGCCAATAGCAATCTTGCCTTGTGGGAGATAAGATAACACCCAAGTGCCATTTCTTTCAAGAGCACCGAGTTCATCTGCTATAGCTACCCGCCAATGAGGGTATTTAGAAGTCTCAGAATAAGTAGTGGGATCCGAACTAGATGTTATAGCACATAAAAATCTGGAATGCAAATTAGAAAATTTATCACAGTTTACATAATCAGTAATAGGGTATGGTATACCTGAGGACACTGGATTGGGAGAGGTAGATGGAGAAGAAGTATGGGGGTTTATTGTAGTAGTGGAGCAAACATAGTCCTTCAAATATTCCGGTTGTTTCTTTTCATGAGTACTCTTACGAACGGGTGCAGGTGCAGGTGTAGGTGTAAATGTCTCTGGCGGAGGAAAATCCAATCATAGCGGAGATGAAGTCGATGATGAGTTTGAAGAGGCTGGTGGGGTTGGAGAAGCATCTGACAATGTTAGGGAATGTGAAGACGGGATCATCAAAGCAGGTGAAATTCCATGTGGTTCATCGTAAGCGGCAGGATGTACATACCGACTATGGAAAGGCTCACTCTCATCATGTTCATCCAAACTTGAAGTTGTTTCAGCAAAGGGAAAATTATCTTCATTGAACATAACGGATGTCAAAAAAGGTATGAGATTCCAAATCAAACAAACGATATCCCTTCTTTCCAGTTGCATAACCAAGGAACACACATTTGCGGCTTCTAGATGCAAACTTGTCTTGAATTTGTGGAAGTTGAGACGAAAAGCACAAGCACCCAAAGACTCAAAGAAACTTGTAGTCAGGTACTCGTCCATGAAGTAGTTCAAAAGGTGTTCGACCATCAAGGAGAGGTGTAGGCGTATGATTAATCAGGTAGGCGGTTGTTGTCACACATTCACCCCAAAACTTGATAGGCTAATTCGCTTGAAATAGCAAAGCATGAGCAACATTAAGAATATGACGATACTTGCGCTTAACCCTGCCGTTCTGTTGTGGTGTTTAACACATGATGTTTCGAACAATATCCCATTTTCAGCAAAATAAGCCGCAATGGAAGGAATTCAGTTCCATTATCAGCTCGAACCCGTCGAACAGGGTGATTAAACTGGGTCTTAACTAAAGCACAAAATTTTTTAAATCTCGAGGCTGCCTCAGATTTAGCAGTCAATAAATGAACCCACACTATTCTAGACAAATCATCAACGACCGTCAAGAAATAGAAAGCACCATTAGATGAAGGTTTGCTATAAGGCCCCGAAACATCACAATGCACTAGTTCGAATAATTCACTAGCTCTAGAAGTGCTAACGGGAAAACTTTGTCTTACTTGTTTTGCCCGGTGACAAATAGAACAAGGGGTAGTAGGATTATGACCACCAACGGATAAAGTGGGTATAGAAGACAACACCGTTAAGGAGGGGTGACCTAAACGTTGATGCCACAGATCGGATGTAGACGACAAAGATGAAACAGCGGCAACAGTAGTCAGCTTCAGCGGCGGTAATTGAAGTCGAGCATCCAATGGATGAAGCCAATAAACCCTACCATACTGCTCACCCACACCAATCACAGTCCTCGAACTGATTTTCTGTAAAATGCAAAACTTTTCAGAAAGCAAAGCCAGACATTTTAACGAGCCAAGTAATCTAGAAAAGGATAAAAGATTGCAGCGCAATTCAGGTATGTAAAGTACATGCTCAAGAACAATATCTCCAATATGTAAGGTCCCATATTTCATGGCAGAGGAGATGGAACCATCAGGTAATTGAACATCAATGGAATTTGTAGATGTAACAAATATTTGTAAGGGTATCCATAGCCCCAATCATATGATAGGAAGCACCAGTATCAAGAATCCAGGGTAATATAATCTTACCTGGCACATTGCCAGAAGGTATTTGTATAGAATTAAATAAATAATTAACCATTGTCCATTGATCATCATTCAAATTGAAAAGCGATTGATCCAAGTTGGCTGGAACAGCATTAGCGAATCCGGGAGGTGGTGGCCTGGTTGCTGAAGTGGCAACAGTCCCTACAAAATGTAGTTGTGAAAGTTTTTTAATGAAAGTTTTGATGATGTAGTTGTGTTTATTGATGTCCAGTGTTATTTTTTGTTTGCGTTTTGATGATATTTTATTTTGTTTTTATTTTTGGAGGTGATGGTGATGGGAGTCCTCTTGTTCGGCAATCAAATAGGCTGCATGGTAGATCAGCTGATGAATTGACTATAGGTTTGTATTGTTTCTGAATTTAAGTATATGCATGATTATTTATAAATATCCATTGAGTGTTTTTTATTTTTGACAACAGATCATATTAAAAAACCAAAGCGGAACCCTAACAAGAACAAACCACCTCTCAGTAATCTTGATAGTCTTGATGGTCATACTTTCCAACTTGACATGTCGTAAGGTACAGTTGTTTCAGAGTGTTTTTTCTTCTCTATTTTTAAGCGTTGATTCTAATAATCTGAAAATTTTATTTTGATAGATTTATTATGTACTGCTCCAAACTCAACCAAAAGAGAAAGTTGGTGCTGATGGTAAAACTGATATTGATAGTGATGATGGTTCAGAGAAAAATGGTGATGATTCTGATGAAGCATTTGATGTTGAAAAGAATAAGGAAGATGTTGCTGGAAATCCGGATGTCCTTAATGTAATACATATGCAGACTGTTAAATTTACTCACAAGGCTGGCAACAACAAGCGTGGCAAGGAGAAGGTGCAGAGCGACAACAGAACTGGTGTGGATCCTAGTGAGGAGAATTTGGTGATCAACAATGAAGTTGCTCTGAATCCTAGCAAAGAGGTGGAGAGCGAGAAGACGATTGTTGAAGAGAAGAAGTTGAAGAAACTTGTTAGAAAGAGGGTAACAAAGCAGGTTGTAACCACCACGTAAAATATGATTTTATGAACTGTACACTTTACTTGATGATTATTTGTCACTTTGTTTTGATTTTTTGTTAAAAAAAGTTGATGATGAATAATGTTGATCATCTATCCGTTTTTTAGTTGATGATGTGCATTTCATTGATCATTTTTTGTCAGTTTAGGTTTTAACTGTATATGGTTTAATTATGTTTTTTTTGTGGAACTGAGTTGATGACATGCTTGACGATCTGTACATTAAGTTTGATTTTATGATGATACAGTTGATGATGTCAATTGTTTGTTTTTATGAAGATACAGTTGATGATTTCAATTGCTTGATTTTGTGTTGTTTATTTGTTGGATGAATTTTGATCATTTTGAGTTGATGATGTTCAATTCTGAATGACTGTTTTTGTTTTTCTTAACATCGTTGATCCTGATAAAGGATTTTCTACTAAATGCAACCCTGGAAAGGTAATTATAACTCTGCCTTTACTATACAGCCTACTGTTTTGATAAAAAATATTCTCTCCTTGTGCTACATTAGTTGAGTTTTTGATGATTAGTGCTATGTTTGTTGATTTTTTGATGATTCAGGTCCAGTTGTTGATGTCCAGCCTATATTAGTTTAGTTTAATCTCCAGTTTGATCTGATCTGAGTTGTTGATAATCTATGTCTACTTGTTACATGTGCTATATGTGTTGAGTTTTAATGATCTGGGTCAATTTTGTTCATGTCTAGTGCTATTTTTGTGATTTTGATTCATCTTCTGTTTGATATAAGCTGGTTAGTAGCTTGACTGATGCACAGAGATTAGCTGTTGAGGAGATTGATTTTGGAGGTATTTTGAAGCTGCGCTTTGATGTCTTGCCAGTGGACCTTACTCACGAGTTGGTAAAGAAGTTCATTCCTCAGATGTGAGTCCAGTGTGCTGGCTCCTACAAGTATTGGATCCGTAAAGATGACATCTTCGATGTATTCGGGTTGCCAATCAATGGTATGTCAGTCTAGGACTTCATCGTATCTTCTTATGGTCTAGAGCATGACTTGGCTCTAAGAGAGAAATGGAAGTCGGACTACGGCTGTCAGGAAGCTGTGGAGATTCCATGTACGGCTGTGATGAATAGTTTGAGTAGTGGCAGTGGCGCTCGTTTCAGGCGGCAGTTTGTCATGTATGTTATGTCGAATTTCTTTACTCCCACTGCACGCTCCCAGGTGGATTTCAAGCTTATTAGTATCCTGGAAGATGTTGACAAGATCAAGGAGTTTGATTGGTGCGAGTACATATTGTTCAAGCTTTCTGAAGTCGTTGCTAGCTACAAGTCCATAAGTTTTACTTGTGTCAATGCCTGTGTTGTGGTGCTGCTGATGTGCTTTTTGCATGGGTAATTAATCTAGCCTAAATTTCTTGATGGTTTATCTGTTGTTGTTTATTATCTAGTCATATTTATTGATGTCCAGTGCTATTATTTGTGTTTTGATGAATATCTTGTTGTTTTTGATGATATAGGTCAAGTTGTTGATGTCCAGTGCTAGTTGATCTGCAGTTCTATCATGAGTTGAGTTGGTGATGATGTAGGTCTACTTGTTGATGTCTTTTGCTATATGTGTGGAGTTTTTGATGATCCAGTGCTACTTTTTGTGTTTTTATGAATTACTTGTTTTTGATGATCTATGTCAAGTTGTTGATGCCCATTGCTATATAGTTGAGTTTTGATGCTCCAGTCCTGAAGTTCATATTTTCTCTAGTTCTGAGTTGAGTTGATTGATGATGTTGGTCTACTTGCTGATGTCCGTTGCTATATGTGTTGATGATCTAGTCATATGTTTTGATGTCCAGTGCTAGTTTTGTGTTTTTGATGATCTAGGTCTACTTGTTGATGTCCAGTGCTATATACTTGAGTTTTGATGATATTCTTCTGTTTTTATGGCAGGTTCCCTGCTAGAGGCGAGGATGTTCCTCCCGGCCTCCCTTTGATTCGCAACCGGGATACAGAGCGGTTAGCTGAAACTTGTGAAGCAATCATGGGTGGTGGGATTGACAACTGCATAATGGAAAACAAGGGTTTTCCTCTGACTCGCTTTGGACTACTCGGTGATGCATGTGGCAGATCTTCCTCAGACAGGGTGTTCTTCTTTGAAATACCTGAAGATCTGCCATCAGATTCTCAGATTTCTTCGATGGAGGATTATGTGAGTATCTTTCAGTTTTTTCCCCAACATCCTATGACTTGATTTTCTGACTTTAATGTTTGATGTTGTGTTTGATCTTCCCTTGTAGGTTATTAGCAGGGATAGTGCTATGCTGTGTAGGAATGTCGACATTGTTGTTCAGGCCCACCTCCGAGCGGTTTACAGTTCTGAGCGGTCTACAACTCCTGTTGATCCTAAAACTTCTACTGCTGAAGGTGACAGTGATACTGCTGCGGCTGCTGCTGTTTCTGGTCCTGCACCTTCGCCAATCCCTGTTACGTCTTCTCTGGCCTTTGATGATTCGTTCTTCAATGACGATTTGATCCAAGAGATTGATGAAATAGTAGAAAGGCGACGAGGAAGTCAATTTCAACTGTCGGTGCTCTTCCAAGTTTTGATCTTGGATGGTCCATTTGTTCAGCCAACAGAAGACCTTTTGAAGAAGAATGATAAGAAGCACTGCAACAAATAGATGCATGTTTGTTAGTATGTGACTGGATATTTGTAGAATTTGAATGGATTATTTTGAAGTGCTTCAGACTCTGTAGATGTGTTAGGTTGTTTTTGGTCCCTGATTTGATGTTTCAGGGTTTACGATGGATGTCTGAAGCACTTGCATGTTCAGTGGATGTTTAGGTCTTTTGGATTGATGTTCTAGGGATTTGACTGGATGTTTAAATGTTTGGCCCTGAATTGATATTTAATGGGTTTAATGGATGTTTGAAGTACTTGCAGATTCATTTACATGTTTAGTGCTTTTGAATTAATTTTTCTGTGATCTTTCTAACTAAAAATTGTTCAAGTTCAACTTTTGAATTGAAAACATGAGCATGTTTTGTTTAATTGTATTGATGTTTCAGTATAGATCACCATTCCTATTATCAACTTCAATAGATAATACAAGATCATTACTAAAACATATATCATCATTGATGGATATCTACGACCCGCACTTGATCACGAACTCCGCTCACAAACTGAATCTGCAAGACAAAGGCCCCGGGTGTCCCGGAGATAGACACTTTGACGCTAAAGTCAGTATATTTGCTTAAGGCGTAAAGTATAAAGTATGAGATTAGATTAGAGGTCTACCAAACATTTATGGTATTTATATGGCTACAATCCGTAGATCACCAAGATATGTATTTATGGTATGAATACAACTCTTATGGGAATAGAGGTTGTATTACCATGTATAATAGAAGTGTATTTCGGACATGGTTGTGTTACCATGTTTAGGATAGCTGTATTACCATCTTTCAGAAGATGTACATTCCTTGTAGAACATTCATAATATACGCATTCCTTATAAGGATTAGGATTGATGGACCCGTGGACCCATCCTCCGTGTATCTCGAGCCCATGACCCTTCTCAGGCCCTGGTCCGAGTATGAATGAGGTCCGAATACGAACCATGGACTTATCAATCATCAATAACAATGTGACTGATCAAAAACACCAAAAATATCAAAAACATCAATAACAATGTGACTGATCAAAAACACCAAAAATATCAAAAACATCAATAACAATGTGACAGATCATTAAGTCAGAACAAGTGCCAGAACTTTATTACAATAATTCATCAAAATGCAACTAACGAAAAAAGTCAGAACAAGTGCGGGTTAGGTGCTTGGGATCCAAACTCATTTGCAACTCCCTTTCTCTCGATTCCAGATTTCTCTCTTTTACTTCTACCCTTGGTAATTGCCTTGTCTGGATTTAGCATAGTTGGTGGTGGTGAGCTTTCAATTGAATGTGTAGCATCCTCCATCGTCGGCAACATAGCATTTACTGTTTTTGAAACATTGTCAAATGCTTCTTCCATAATCTTTCTTGCTTCCATGCTCGCCTTGCACTTTGTGACTAAAGAGTAATACTGCCTTCCCATGTGCATGCGTCATGGCAGTTTGTCCCGCAACAACATTTCCTGTCAATCAAAAACAAAACAAGTTCAATTTTCACAAACTGTTAACCATCATTAACCAAGTTTCACAGACAATCAATAGGAATGGACTAATTATCAAACAAAAACTGACTGATCATCATCAACCAATTTTCACAGATATCAAAACAAGAATTGACTAATAATCATCAACCAATTTTCACATATAATCATCAGAAATGGGTTCATCATCAATAAAACTGACTGATCATCAACCAACTTTCACAGATAATCAAACAGGAATGGACTGATCATCATCAACCAATTTTCACATTTAATCAATAGAAATGGACTGACCTTCATCAACCAATTTTCATAGATAATCAACAGAACTGGACTGATCATCAACAACAAAACTGATTGATCATCATCAACCAATTTTCACAGATAATCAACATAAATGTACTGATCAATAACTTACCTCAGAAGCGTTGCCCTCATTTATTTCCATTTTGGCCCATAGTTTCAACTTTGCTACTTTTGTTCATCTTGTCTTGATGTACTCATCTGGGATCTTTGTTTCATTCATCAAGTGCATTACACAAATAGCATGGCCACAAAGGAACCATACTTCTTCGAAGTGGTTACAAGAGCAAACCACCTCTGCTTGATGATCTGTTGTCTTCGTGTACATTACAGTGTAATCTGCTGCACCTTTGTCGTGCTCCACTCTGTAGAAAGCTGAACTTGAGGTTGGGTCAAAATGTTGGAGATATGCCTTTGCTGCCATGCCCTGATCCCATTGCAGCTTGAAGTCTTTGAATATTTTATGTGTGCATATTGTTGCAGCATGTTTCAGTAGACCGGGCCCGTCTTGTTCTTCCTTTTGCTTTGCTTTAATGCAGTAGAACTCTTTGCTGATTTCTTTGCTTTTCCAGGCCCTTAATGTAGCATTGAAGATGGAATAAAACCTAACTAGGTTAGTCGTCTTCATTGTATTCCGACCAAGTGCTGCATTCATGCTCTCGCTGCGCTGTGAAGACAGCGTCCTAGCAGAGAAGTAATCCTTGATGTATGTTGTAGACCACTTCTCCTTGCGTGAGTAGATTCTCTTGAACCACGGATGGTCTGTCAATCCATACTTCTCTAGCATTTTTGCCCATTCCTCCTCAAACTCCTCTTCATCCGTGCAGAACATCAAGCACTTGTCAAAAGCCTTGCGAAAATCTGAGTCACTCCTCATGTTGCCATAATGGCTCATGGCATTCTGCTTCAGATGCCATATGCAAAGTCCATGCCTTGAGTTTGGGAACACCTGATCATCAAGACAAAATAACCGATCGTCAACACAAAATCACTGATCATCAACACAAAACAAGTTATCATCACCAGATAGTAACTGATCATCACCAGAAAATGACTGATCGTGTACACAAAATAACTCATTATCAACACAAAATCAGTGATCATCACCAGAAAATAACTAATCATCACCAGAAAATGACTGATCATCAACACAAAATCACTGATCATCAACACAAAACAAGTTATCATCACCAGAAAATAATTGATCATCACCAGAAAATGATTGATCATCTACACAAAATAACTGATCATCAACACAAAATCACTGATCATCACCAGAAAATAACTGATCATCATACCTTATCTATAGCTTTTGCCATAGCTGCATCTTGATCTGTGAAGATACTAATTGGATCTTGTTGTTTCATCGATTCTTTGAATGTCGACAATAACCATGTAAACGTCCCTGCTGTTTCGTCAGAGATGAAGGCACAAAAGAACATAATGTTCAGTCTGTGATTGTTCAGTCCGACAAACGGAGCACAAATCAATCCATACTTGTTGGTTCTGTACGTTGTGTCGAACATCAGTACATCTCCATAAATCTTGAAATCTTCAAGCATCATCGAATCCCTCCAATAAACAGCCATCAACTTGCCATCTTTATCCAGCAGTACCCTATAAAAAAAAATCATTCTTCAGTTTTCTCCCGTTCTCTGAGCATTTCTACCAACTTCTGAGCATCTCCAATGTCCACTTCCCTATTTCTATATCTGTTTACAAAATAAATTTAACATCAATAAATATCAATAGATCATCAAGTATTGCTCAGTACAGACAGAAATATCAACTACAGTCAACAAATCATCAAGCATTTCTTAGTGTGGACAGAATATCAACGAAAAAAAATAGATCATCAATGTACCTATTCACAAAGTTCAAGTGGTCACCCATAAGGTGACCAACAGCGTCTTCCCGTCCAACATCATTTAACAAGTATCTATACCCATCTGCTGGTATCAGTCCCGATTTTTCCATTTGAATGATTTGTGACGCCACATCAGGATTGATTTTTCGCTCATTTAGTTGCAAATACTGCCACTCCGGCCTGTTTAGTTTATGATTGTGCTCTGTCCTGTGCTCATGCACTCTATACAACCCGTCTTGATCCAGCTTTATCCACAATCTTGCTTTACGCTGTGTTCTTGTCACTGGGCATTCGTTTCTTTTCCTGTTCAACTTTGGAGGAATAGGCGGAGTCTCCTTTTCTGTCTTCTTTCCTTCACATGAGCATGTAAAGATCTTCTCCTTCAGGACTTTATGTTTCACCCGTGCCGTGAAGCTTCGCACATTAAAACCAGTAACATTTGCATGACGAACGTACACTGCCGTAATTCCTCTATAGTTTTAGATTTGACACCAGTTAAGCTCTCGTACACGTTGATTTCTTGTATTTCGTCTTTCTCACCTATTGATCACAAGAAACGACAGATCATCAATAAAAAGTTACAGATAATCACACCAATTAAAAATAACAGATGCTTATCATCAAGCACTTCGCCACTTCAACTTATTTCTAACATAAATCATTCAAAAAAGGAATATCATCAAGTACTTTACATCCTGGTTATTATCTTATCTGAACCAACACAAAAGATCAGGTTTACTGACTTTGAACACAAATCATTCCAAAATTACACAACATCAATCCATATACACCGATCATCAATTATTTCTTGATTTCATCAGCAACTCATTCTAAACAGAGATTTCATCAACTACTGCACATCAAAATAACAATTATCAACTCATTATATAAACAACATCAATCCAGATACGCTGATAATCAATACCAATATATATGAACCGAAAGTGAATTAAAACAGAGAATTCATCATTCACTGCACATCATCTCCTTAGTCTGACAATAAAAGCTAAAAAAAACACAAGGTTGTCGTTGTTTTACCTTTTACCCTCATCAAATGATTAATTTGGGTGTGCTTGACTTGTGATTCAGCCGAAATATTAACTGATGCTTCTGGCTGTTCCATTGAACTCTCAGGATTCTCTTTCGATGCTTCGTTGATGATTTGCAGATCCGAAATCGACTCCAGCGTGAGTTTTGATGAATTCCAGTTGATGAACTTGGTTTGATCTTCGTGGACGATTAGCTCAGTCAAACTCGAATCCGTCGTATCCATATCTTCCATGATGTATGATTCAATTTGATGATATTGTTGTGATGAATTTTGGGTATCAATCGTGCTGTGATGAATTGGGGGAACTGGGGTTTGATGAATTGGGGAATTGTAGATAATTAGGTGTAATTGGGGAAAGTTGTATGATATTGCACTTTAGTCCCTAATATTTCTTGGATATTTCACAATGGCGCCGAATCCATAATATTAATGATTCTGGCCCAAAACTAGTAGAAAGGGGGTTTATATAGTCCCTTGACTCATGGTAAGGCTGCCTTACCAGAGAGTTTCTCCAATTTTTATGGTACACTTATACAATTAACCAATCAAAGTTACTCCAATATAATTCATTTTTCAAAAATCTAATACAATCAACTATCAATTATAATCAACTAGTCAACTATACTTATAATATCAAATAAATTAATATAATTAAATACTGAATTACATATAAAAATGCTCATTATCAACTAGTGATATTCAAATAGAATTGATAAGTGCGGTCCAACATTACTTTTACAATCTATATTTATATTTAAAGTACATACCTTTATTTATGTGAACCACATTTACTTTTAAATAAATATTGAGAATATTAATATCACTACACAAATAAATACGAATTGCATAAATAAATACTAGAATGCATATAGCAATGGACTATCCAATATACCACCATTACTCCTTCCTCTTCTCTCCATTTCCTGAGTTCGAAGGGTTAAGCAGAAGCACGCCTGGTGAAGAGTTTGACCTAAATAGCTTGAACACGATCATTCACGAGTGAAAATCCACCAAACGAATTATTTGGGTACAGCTCAAAGAGAATCATCTGCATTTAAAAATCAACCTCCAAGCCCAACACGCCTGATCGTGGATTATATAAATTCTCAAACAATAATTTGATTATCATTGTTTTGACTAATCGTTTCTGTATAACTAGCCAATAAACTGTTCATAACCAAATGTGCCATAATTTCTTGCCTAATACTTTCTTGATTAAAGATGAAAAGCATAACCTCAAGCTTTACTATATTTTTAGCTCTCCTCCTTATCAAAGGGGGGCATGCTAAATTTTTCTCAGCTGACATCACCTCCATAATTCGCCCATCCTCAGCCACCTGCAAAGCCTCCGCTTCCAGAGGTCATTTCATAATTATATCTTCACTTCTCTCTAAATTAATTTCAGTCATGAATTTAAATGCATGCAATTTAGGTTAAATGATAGTAGAGTTCGTTGAAATTATACATTTTTTTAAAAAAATTGAACTGTTGTCCATCAACTTCAAATTACTAAACTAACTAATTACATTGTTTCCCCGATAATCCACCAGGTCTCAACGGGGCGTCAACATTGAGCGTGGTGGACAGGAACGGAGCCTGCAACATGGAAAAATCCGGCCGGAGACCCCTCTCCCTCGCTCAAATCCTGACTCAAGATCAATCCAGGGTTGACTCTATTCAGTCCCGCCACGCTTCTTCTCTTAAAACCACCCACAAAATCACAGACAAAAAAACTAGTCTTCCGAGCCAGACCGGAGCATCACTGGGAACCGGGAACTACATCGTCAATGTCGGCCTCGGCACACCGAAGAAATACTACTCCATGGTTTTCGACACCGGCAGCGATCTCACATGGACCCAATGCACGCCCTGCGTTAAACACTGTTATCAGCAGAAATCTCCCATCTTCAATCCCAAGCTCTCAAAATCCTATTCCAACGTTTCATGTTCATCTCCTCAGTGCGCGTTGCTCGTAGCTGGAACCGGAAACAGACCTGGCTGCTCCGGTTCAACTTGTGTATACGGAATACAGTACGGTGACCAATCATTCTCAGTTGGGTACTTCGCGAAGGAGACGGTTTCATTAGGAGCCGACGTTTTCCCCGGCTTTCTCTTCGGCTGCGGCCAAAACAACGATGGCCTGTTCGGGAGAGCCGACGGTTTGCTCGGCCTCGGCCGTAGTCAGGTATCTTTGGTTTCCCAAACGAGTAGTAAATACGGGAAAGTGTTCTCCTACTGCCTTCCCACGAGCCGCGGTTCAAACGGTTATCTGAGTTTTGGAAAGGGAGGAATATCTCCCAAGGTCAAATACACACCGTTTTCCCGGCCGAGTACTAACTTTTATTTCGTTGATATTTCTGGCATCAGCGTTGGTGGAATGCTGATTCCCCTTCAGCCATGGGTATTCAATACCGGGACAATAATTGATTCCGGGACGGTTATCACACGTTTACCTTCCGCTTCTTACGTGGCATTCCGGGATGCGTTTAAGAAGCAGATGACAAGGTATAAACTAGCTCCGGCGTTCTCAATACTGGACACATGCTACGATTTCAGCGGCTTGAGTGTGATTACTATACCCACGGTTAACTTCATCTTCAGAGGGAATGCTAATGTTAACTTGGGTATCAATGGGATATTTGTGGCTGTTAGTCCGGCTCAGGTTTGCCTGGCTTTTGCTGGGAATACTGATCCCAGTCAAGTCGGGATTTTCGGGAACATCCAGCAGCAGACTCAGCAGGTGGTCTATGATGTTGCTGGAGGAAAGCTCGGATTTGCTCCTGGTGGATGTTCTTAAGTAATTAATCAACACATTCAGTACATCAAAGTTACAGTACTGTTACTGTGTAATTTGAGTACATTAATAATTGGTTGTTTCAATCTGTGGAGGGATTATATATATCTTTTCAATGAGTGCAAGAAGGTTTGTGCAACTTGTGTAAATTTTATTTCCAAAATTGCCTCGTCAACATTATTTCTGATGTACAAATTTTATGTCCAGGATGCATTTGGACGTATTTTAATATTTTTATTCGTGGATATATATTAATAATTACAAACCACTCACAAAATGCATATTTTATTAATAAAACTGTACAATTTTATGTATATTAAAAGAATCCTTATTAATTAATGACTTCCATCGTTAAGGAAATTAGACCAGCATATAGTTAAAAAGGAAAATTGCGTTCAATTATTTCTACGGTGCCGGAAATTAGTCGACCATGTGTGTAAAATTATACGATATACCTGGGGTATATATCCCCACGTGCATTTTATAGATAGTTTTGGTATGAGGTAATATATATGTAGAAAAATTAAAATCCCTTAAATTTAGGTTTGGTTAATTTGTTTGGTTGGGAGAAATTTGAAACTCCCACAAAATATGGGAAGTTTGTTATCTAGATTTCAATTCCTATATTTATCTACAATTGAACTATAATGATGAAAACTTCCTATATTTTTGGTTGATCATGACCACTTTTATAAATAAGATTTCAAGTAGTGGTTTTTTGGGAATTTTGGTTTGGACTCATAATATATCTAGCTAGAATGCAATCAATGTCATGAGAAAATATATTATCCATTATAAGTATTAATAAAGTGAAAAAATATAATTAATTTTTCATTGTTAATTATATCGTGCTTTTTTCATTTCCTTTAAATTGTTTTTTATAATTAGTAGTTTTCCTTAAATAATCAATCAACGTAAAACTATATTACTATAAAATTACATAGATTTAATTAAAAATTTATCAAAAAATATAAAATTTGTCGCTGAGTTAAGTTGTGCTATTTAATGTATACATACACATAGTCATATCTCTTTTTTCTCTCTCCCAACGAAAGTCAACCTTCTCCCTCCCCACACTTTCCCCAGATTCACTTCGTCGGAGGGGTGGCCGGAGCCGGTTCCGGCGCCTCTCGCCGCCGCTCGGCCACCCCCTCCACCCCATACCTTATTTCCCGTACCTCCAAACCACCCTATACCTAACCACCCAACCTGAACCCGATCTCTGAACTGGAAAGATACGGTTTCTCAGCCACCGTGAAGCACCACAGGAGGCTGGATCCTTAGGGATCGCAGTCGTAGTCCGACGACGATGGAAAGCACGTCCGCTCGCCGCTGGATTTACCGGAGGAAACCGAGCTCGTGCCGTCACTCAGGTGTAGGGGAGGCGCTGATTCACCGGAAAAGTTAAGTTTCTCTACCAGATCTGACCGGATCCGATCGACTCCGACTAACACGCGCTGTAACACTCGCCGGGGGCCGTCGTGGCGTGAACTACTCGGCATACCATCGCGCTAACGCGCTTCGTCGACCACACGCGCCGCCATCAGGACGCAACTACCCGCGCGCGTGGACACACGCGCCACCGGTCTCGCGTTGATTGCCTCCAGGAATTGGTAGATCCAGATTTTTGGGTTCTGTTCTTTTTTTCTTTATTTCCATGTTAGGTGAAATATGTGCTCCACTTGGGTCTTTTTGCGTAGTTATCTGGACTAGTTTATCGAGTCTGCTGTTTTCCTTGTAAACGGATTAGCCGCGCTTTGGAAAATCCCCTCGGCTTCTAGTCTATTTCTATGATCAGTGTAGGAGAAATCCAAGTCAAACTAGTTTTGACAACTTACTTTTGGTGTTTCTGAGAATAGTTGTAGACTGGTAGACTTGGTCGATTCTGACTTTAGTGTTGGGATTGGTGCAAGTTATTGATACTTTACCTGCCAGATAGTTACATGCTTTTGGGCATTAGATTTTAGGATATTCAGATGTATTTCACCGCACTTTTTAGTTTTAGGAACAGCGTATAACCGCGCTCTAGATACAGTTTAGGTTCTCAACTTATTCTGTAATCTTTCAAATTGCCTCCTTTTGAGGAGATTAATGAAAACTTGGGGAACCTAATAAATATTCCTCCATCTATGATGGTTTCTAATTAAAAAAAAAAAAGTATACATACACATAGTAAAAGATAAGATCTCGGAAAAATGCATACTTCACATATATGTTATAAATACTTTACACATTAAAAAATACTAGAAATGATATAAAATAACGTCACTAAAATACTTAATAAATATCAATAAATCATCCGAATACATTGAAATAAATAGATTTGCTGTATTAAATATATTTTGTGAAAAATAACAGATCAGGTGAAGCCCGTTGTTTCCGCTAGTCATTACCAATATATACACATACTGATTGATAGTGATACCATAAGGTGGGGAAGAAACTAAACAGGACTAAAATAGATGAATATATATCACTGTTTAAAGTGTATCCAGTTAGAAGTGAACATTGCCTTAATTTACATCGATCTCCTTTAGGTTGACAAGCTCACGATCTGACCTGAATGGAAAAATCTGACCAAAATCAAGATCAATTCCTCCTACATTCACCGTACTGGAATCTTGTATGTTATAGAAAGCCATCTTATTCCCTTCAGAGTGTGCCAGTAAAACAATCTCTATGCCATAGACGCCTTTAATCATGGGATACTTTAAATCTGGATTTTAAATTCTTATCACCGAACTCCAACTGTGAGTTCCTATGTTATCCAGAACCCACAATTCTGCAACATCCCATCCTGGCGTTATTGTGTGTAAACCCTAGTCTTCCTTCATATTTAATCAATGAATCTGATTTCGGAGAAGGAAATTTAAAATTAGTCTCGTTTTCGACATTGAAAGCAACAACATTTAGATGAGAAGTGAGCCAGTAAATGTTTCCACCCGCAGTAACAGAATCAGAGTACGATTCGAAATGCTCGTAAAAATCGTCCAAAACGACGTCGTTTGAAGAGATCTCCCATGTCCATTTTTTCGAATCGAAAACCTCGCATCGATATGTTTGATTAGTCTCTGATCTGCCACATTTTTTATACTTGAATACCCGAACTATTTTGTATCTTAAAGGGTCAGAATGCAGCACAACGAGAGCGGTTTTCACTGTCAACAGATTCATATCAGGGTTTGGTAGATCTTGAAACTGTTTTGTGCAGGGTTTGCAAACGCAAGATTCATGATTATTCTTGGTCACATATAAGATGCTTGCTTTGAAGATGCCTTTATCTTAGCCTCCACTTTCCAAAAACTCCCTTTTTTTCTTGTGATGTTCTAATAACATGACTTGGCTTAGTTTAGGGCTTCGCTGTTGTTGAATGTAGAAACCGTAAATGGTAGCGTTGCTTTTCTTGCAATGCGGGGATATGAACTCAGAGCTTTGCAAAAGTTGGTTCCGATCTTTACAAACCATCTTGCATCTATCCAATCCTCTCAAGGAGTGAATTCTTGATAGAATCTCAATATATATTCACATCCTTAGGTAAATTCATTTTAATATAATTTTGTATATGGATGTTGTGAGAAAGTTGAAAATTAACTCAGAAACAAACGGATGGGAGGAGTTTGAAATAGTGTGGGATATATATATATATATATATATATATATATATATATATATATATATATATATATATATATATATATATATATATATATATATATATATATATAGGGAGGGGTTCCGTTAACTCACTTATTTTTACTCAACTTTTTACTCCAAATCATGGCCCTTCCCTTTAATCTAATCTAACGTTCATAATTAAATCATCTTTTTCTTGATTTTCTTCTATCAATTAATAATAATCTATTTTCCATTTGTTAACCCTTCTCCTTCACGATCCATTCCCTTCTTCCCGTAGCTTCTTTCCTGGCTTTCTTCATTGATCAGGCTTCAATGAAACCTTTCCTGCTTGCTGGAGGAGAAGAAGAAAATTCCAAATCAGAATCCAGAAACCCTAATCGTACAGAAACTCCAACCTCTCTCTTTCTCTCTTATCCATGTCTTCCGAGAGCTCCCACTGCAAACCCTCACTCCGAACTTCAATCCGCCCGCACTGATCAATGGTCAATTGAGACCGCCTCGTTTTGATTTCAGAAAATCTCAATTCCGGCTCCTTAGCTTAGGTATTGCGATTCCCCCGCTCGGATCCCTATGTCTTCGAATAGAATTGCAATTTTTTCGAATGCATCTTCGGAGATAGTGTGCTTTGATTTAGAAACCATGTGCCTAGAGGGATAGGTCAGAGGTTTTGGGTTCTGGAATTTGGTGACATTGTTGTTTGTCCGAGGAAACTTGTGGAGCTGGAAAGCTATTGTACTCTGTAAGGTCAGGGGATTTGCAGGTTGTTGCAGAAAGGCCTGGAAGAACATATGGAATAAATCCAGGAGATGTTGCAGCTGCGCCTTCATTCGAGGATGTTGCTGATAAGATATTAAGAGTATTAGATAGAAGGATATATGTAGGGCATAACATTTAGAATTCGATTGCGTTCATATTCGAGAGGCCTTCTGAGATTGGCAGGCCTGCACATGTTCCTGTTGCCATGGTTGATTCATTGGGGGTATTGACAGAGAAGTTTGGAAGAAGAGCTGGAAATATGAAGGTAAAGCATGATTTTGTTTATGAAAATTCATGATAATGATGAGATTTTGATGAAAACTTGGAGAATGTAATCATCTTTGCATGTTTATTCTTTCACAGATTGGTACTTTGGCAACATACTTTGGGCTTGGAGAGAAAAAACACGTTTGGAAAGCTGAGCAGAAACATGAAGCCGAACAGAAGTAACTAAAGGAGCTCCGGAATCAGATTTTTGGAAAGAGGGAGCGTTCTGGCTAAATAGTTACTGGGGAAAAAACAGACGGTTATGAATTAAGCGTGTGCATACTTGTAATGCTGAATTAAAAGGGAAATTAAACAAGGAAAAGAGCTAAAAAAGGAAAAGAGGAGTAGAAAAAGTGAAAAAAGGTGAACCACAAGATTAGATTGGATGTAATGGTCCAGATTTGGAGTAAAAAATTGAGTAAAAATAAGTGAGTTAACGGAACCCCTCCCATATATATATATATATATAGAGAGAGAGGTTGTAAATTGTAAACAATCAACAGGAGAAAGATACACTGGAGGATGAAAATCATATGGATAATGTTGAGACAAGGGAGAATGTCTCAGATGGCGAGGCAGATCTAAGAGGGTATACTAGTCCCCAAGGTATGATAAATAAAAATAAAGTGCTAAGTCTTAGTGAACCTGGAAGTCCAACTGAGAAATGGTCAACTGAGAAAAGGGATAGGGCAAGGTGATTTTATAGTTGATACCTTACTTCAGTCTCACAAAAAATTCAATAAGTTGTTATCAAACACTTCTGTTAGTAAGTCAGAGTCTGTGCAAGTAGGTACCCAGGGAAAGCGTAAATATAATAGAAAAGATTATACGCAGGGTTCTAAAACTGTCAGTACTAGGTCTCAACCTTGTCCCTCTAATATTATTTGATCATGATTAGTCTCAATATTTGTGTATGGAATGTTAGAGGTATTCAGAGCAAGTCTGCTCAAAGAAGAGTCAGAAATATAAAAAGGAAAAATAAAATTGGTCTTTTTGTCATTATAGAACCAATGTTAAAATCTGTTAAGATTCAGTCTACATCTTTTCAACTAGGTTATAACCATTTTTATGCAGATCCTAGAGATAAAATATGGTTATTTTTGGGATGATAGTTATAATGTGTCAGTCAATTTTGTGCATGATCAATTTATTCTGGCTGAGATTAAACAGGAGTGTATTCCTATACCATGGAATAGTGCTTTTGTTTATAGAAGACATACTAGACTAGACAGGGAGCCTCTTTGACAGGAGTTAAGTGCATTTAGCAATAATGCTTTAATGATTGCAGGAGACTTTAATGTAGTTAGAGAGATCAGTGAATACTTGGGTCAGTCACCACCTAGCCATAATAGTATGTTAGATTTTAATAACTTTATTGAGGTCAATAATCTGGTTGAATTACCTACTATTGGTAATCTATTTACTTGGTATGGTGTCCGTCGTAGAGGTAATGTCTGGCAAAGGCTTGATAGAGGCTTAGCTAATAACATGTTTTTAGAAATCTTTCCACATAGCAGGGTTAAGGTTAAGTCTAGGTCACCCTCAGATCATGCTCCCTTACTGATGACATTAGAAAATAATGACCATCAGTCAGGACCAAAATCCTTTAAATTTCAGAATTGTTGGTTGCTTCATGATGATATTAATAGAATCATTTCTGAAAATTGGAATTTGAACTGTGATACATATGGTATGATGAAATTTTCCTTGAAACTGAGAAGACTAAAATTGAGACTTAGAGAATGGAACAAGGAAATTTTTGGTAATGTTAATGATAGAGTTACTAGTGCTGAATTGCTTGTTAAACAGAGTGAGGTAACTTTTCAAAATGATAGCAGGGATGTTAATAAGTCAGAACTGAACAGATTACAAGCTGAGTTGACTTTAGCACTTGCTAGACAAGAGGTATTCTGGAAACAAAAATCAAGGGTTAAGTGGTTAAAAGAGGGAGACTCAAACTCTAAATTCTTTCATGCTACTGTCAAATTCAGAAATACTAGACAAAGAATTTTAGCTGTCAGGGATAGCCAAAATAGTTTGCTTACTAATCCTTATCTCATTGGTGCAGAAGGTGTTAGTTTCTTCTCTAAATTATTATCTGAAGAACAACAGGTTGATCATGATCAGTGATCGAGCGGAAACCTCGATAGTAGAGGCTGTATATTATTCATCAATATATAAGCAGTACAAGGGTATAAGAGTAAATGTGTAGAACTCTAAATAAACCCTAGCTAACACAGGCTGGGCTCAAGGCCCAATACTACTCTCTAACATCCCCCCTCAAGCTAAGCGTCGGATTGACTGAGACGCAAAGCTTGGATCTAAAAAACTCAAATAAGGGCTTAGGGAGACCCTTGGTAAAAATGTCCGCCAACTGGAACGAAGTAGGAACATGACTAACATGGAGTTTAGCTGAGGCAACCAACTCACGAACAAAATGGTAGTCGATGTCGATGTGCTTGACCCGCTTATGAGCCACTGGATTCTGAGCTAAGAAGATAGCATTGTTGTTGTCACATAACAACAATGGAGAACCATCCAGAGGAAACTGCGAATCTCGGAGAAGATGGCAGAGCCAGAAAACTTCCGCAGCTGTATTGGCAAGGGCATGGTACTCGGATTCCGAACTTGAGCGAGATATTGTAGGTTGTTTCTTGGTACTCCATGAAACCAAGTTACCGCCTAGTAACACTGCATAGCCATAAGTTGATCGTCGAGTCTCTAGAAATCGAGCCCAATCAGCATCCGAATAGGCACAAACATCAGCAGGAACAGTTGAAGAGCCTCCTGAGCGAAATGTGAGACCGTGGTGAAGGGTGCCAGCGACATAGCGAAGGATTCGGGTAACAGCAGCAAAGTGATCTTCACGAGGGTCCTGAAGGTACTGACTAACCGAATTCACCGCAAATGCTAGATCAGGGCGAGTGATAATCAAATAATGAAGTGCACTAACCAAAAACCGATAAAGGGTTGGGTTGCCGAAGGGTGCACTAGTTCTGCTATGAAACTGCGAGAGTGGTACAAATGGAGTCGTCACCAGAGAAGTATCAGTCATGCCGGCTCGACTTAGTATATCCCTAGCATACTTGGCTTGCCCAAGAAAAAGGCCAGATGGAGTAGCAGACACCTCAAGTCCAAGAAAATAGTTAAGGGAGCCTAAATCCTTGATTGAAAACTCTTGATCAGTCCTGGTGATGAACTGCCTGATAGCACTAGTATCATTTCCGGTCAGAATAATGTCATCCACATAAACAAGGAGATAGAGCAAGGTGGTACCCCGAGAGAAAACAAAGAGGGATGTGTCTGAAGTGCTACACCGAAAACCAAGCTGCCGAAGGTAAGAGCTAAAACGATCAAACCAAGCTCGAGGAGCTTGTTTGAGTCCATATATCGCTTTCTGTAGACGAAAAACACACTCAGGATGAGCCGGATCCTTGTATCCCACTGGTTGAGCCATGTAGACTGGAGAATCAAGAACACCATTGAGAAAACCGTTCTTAACATCAAGCTGATGTAGCAGCCAACGCTTGAGAGTGGCAATGGCAAGAACTGTACGAACAGTAGCTGCCTTGACAACTGGGCCAAAAGTATGATCAAAATCAAAACCATGAATCTGAGAGTATTCCTGAGCAACCAAACGAGGCTTGTACCGCTCTATGCTACCATCTGGTCGATACTTTAAGTGAAAGACCCACTTTGACCTTACAATGTTGGAATCTGAAGGACGAGGAACCAACTCCCAAGTATTCTGATGGCGAAGGGCATCCATCTCTTCATCCATAACTCGAACCCACTTTGAATCCTTAAGAGTTGTGCGATAGTCACTAGGCTCGGAATGCTTCATAACCTGAGCAACAAGACCCGTTGAAATATAATCAGGATGCACCTTTAAACGCTGAGTACCATCCTGATTCCGAGTAATCATTCGATGAGCACGGCGAGGAGGGGATTCAGGACTCGATGAGGATCCGGACGATGGAGTGGGTGACACTTGTGGAGGAGATGATGATGGAGTAATCGATGGTGATGTCAAACCGGATGAGATTGGTGATACTGGAGGAGATACTGTCTGAGCGACTGGAGCACGTACCACGTCGTCGGAGTCACAAACCATACAAGAAGTTGATACAGGTGGGTTGTGTGATGAAGAAAATGTCAATGATGTGGTCGCAGACTCAAAAAAGGAAGAGAGTTCCAGATCCGAAGTAGGTCTACCATCCAGCGAAGGTGCGGAAAATGGAAACAAAGTTTCATCAAACCGAACATGGCGCGAGACATAAATACGTCCAAATGTTGGGTCAAGGCACTGAAATCCCTTATAGCGAGAGCTGTAGCCAATGAAGACACATGGTATTGAGCGAGCAGCAAACTTGTTAACAACAGTGGCACGTAAGCAGGGATATGCTCGACAGCCAAAAGGATGAAAAAGGCTATAGTCAGGAACTGTCCCAAAAACCACCTCGAAAGGCGATTTTCCACCGATAAATGGGCTAGGTAACCGATTAATTATGTAGACCTCTGAGGAAAAAGTTTCGACCCAGTAGACTTTCGGTACCAAGGATTGAAACAACATCGCAAGACCAGTCTCAAGGATGTGGCGATGCTTCCGCTCAGCTCGGCCATTCTGAGCAGGAGTATAAGGTGAAGACATTTGATGGTGAATTCCGCAGGATGCAAGATGAGCCTGCAGACGGTTATTTGTAAACTCTGTACCTCCATCTGTTTGAAAGATCTTAACTTTTGCAGAAAACTGTGTTTCAACAAACTTCTGAAATTGGAGGAAATTGGACGCAACGGAAACCACCAATTGAAGCGGTAAAAGTCATCAATAAAAGCTGCATAATATGAAAAACCTCCTGCAGACAAAACTGGTGCCGGTCCCCACAAATCACATTGCACCTTATCCAACAGGCCAGTTGCCCTCGTGTCACTAACAGAGAAGGGTAGACGACTGCTCTTGGCCATCTGACAAGACGAGCAACTAACAAGCGCAGGCTTTGCAGAAGAAACAGAAATATGACCCTACTGATGCAAAAACTGAACAGTATCATGAGAGACATGCCCAAGTTGAGAGTGCCATAACTCAAATGGGTCAAGGAGTTTTCCAGCATGTAATTTACCCAAAAAACAAGAATCACCATTTTCTAGATAGTAAAGACCCTCAATGTGACATCCTTTGCCAATTATTTTTCCCGTAGCTTATGCTCGACCGAAAAAATATCATCATCAAATATAACTCTAACGGGTAAATCACCAGTAAGCTTACCGATGGACAATAAACTCCTAGTAATATTAGGAACCACCAAAACACCATATATAGAAAATCCCGAAATATGACACTGACCGATATGAGAAATAGGCAATAATTCACCATTACCAACACTAACAGAATTAGAGCCACGGTAAGGTTGTACCTTATCAAGATAGTTGGAATTAGCGTTCATGTGAGATGTGGCACCGGAATCAACAATCCACTGATTATGGGGATGTTGACGAACTTGTGACAATGATTTATCAGCATTCCAACTGGTTGAACGATCTTCGCGAGACAACATCGCTAATTTAACCATAATTTCAAAATAACAAGTGTCGCTGGACCACGAACAACACCAAAAGACTTGCTGTGAATGTCCGCGAAACGCGCGATAGCAGAGACACCGCATGTGGCGCGAAGGCAGTGAAGGACCGCGCGTAGCGCGATGACAGGAGACCGCGACGCGCGCGATGGCAGTAAACCGCGCGATGCGCGAGGCCAGGAGACCGCGCGTCGCGCGCTGGGCTGTATATTGGCAGCGACTGGATCTGGGTGGTTGGCGGCTGAACGAAAAACGGGGAATCTGGAGCGCTGATGACCAGAGGCAAAACGAAGACGCCAATGATGATGCCGACGACGGGAACCGGCGATGGGCCTATCGAACTGGGATCGGCACGGGTCGATCGATCAACGAGCAGACGGTGGCAGTGAAGAGGACACCGGAGACAGGATCTGATCTACGACGGGGTAGAGACAGACAGCGGCGGCGAGATGGTGGTCGATGTGGATGACGACGGCGTTGTGAGGCGATGACGAGCAGTTACCATAGACGTGATCTACAGCGGTGGCTGCGATGCAGAGAGAAAACGGCGGCGGTGGCACAGCTGTGGCTCGGCTGTTGATGCAACAATCCAGTTTGAACTTCTCCGGGAATAAGGAGATGGTACAGGCGGCGGCCCTAAGGTGGCCGAGAAAAATTAAATATATGTATACTAGGGTTTAGGATCGTAGAAAGGCTGATACCATGATAGAGGGGAAACCTCGATAGTAGAGGCTTTATATTATTCATCAATATATAAGCAGTCAATGGTATAAGAGTAAATGTGTAAAACCCTAAATAAACCCTAGCTAACACAGGCTGGGCTCAAGGCCCAATACTACTCTCTAACAATCAGAATACTCAGTTACTATTGGATAATATTCCTTCCCTGGTTAATGATGAGACCAATCAGAATTTGGTTAAACTTACTGATATGGAGGAGCTAAAAAAGGTTGTCTTTTCAATGGATAGGGATTCAGCCCCGGGACCAGATGGCTTTTTAGGGAAGTTTTTTCATGCATTCTGGGATATTATATGTGATGATCTGTTAAATGCTGTTAATGAATTCTTATCTGGAGTACCTATTCCTAGAGCCATATCTGCTACATTCATTACATTGATTCCCAAAAAATCTGTGATTATCATTTCTCTGATTTTAGGCCTATTAGTCTCTCTAACTTTGTTAATTATATATTTAGTAAGCTATATACAGAGAGACTTAAGCCCATAATGACTAGTTTGATTTCCCCTAATAGTCAGCTTTTGTTCAGGGGCGTGAGCTAGCTGACAATGTACTACTCATGCAAGAAATAACAAATTTTTTAAATAATAAAACAGGAGGCTCCAATATTTTCTTTAAACTGGATATGGTCAAGGCATTTGACAGGGTATCATGGAGTTTCTTGAAATTATTTTTATTAAAATTGGGTTTTCATAATAAATTTGTCAGTAATGTTATGGGCAACATATCTGCAACTAAATGTTCAGTTCTTGTGAATGTTCTACCTAAAGGATTCTTTAATACCTCAAGGGGAATTAAGTTAGGAGATCATTTATGTCCCTTTTTGTTTATATTACTCACTGAAGTGTTTTCTAGAAACCTAGGTTTACTGTTTAATGACTCAAGAATTGGTTATTTCAAGTTGCCACATTCAGCAAGGAAAATAACACACCTAAACTTTGGAGATGATACTGTTGTGTTCCTTAAGGCTAATAGAACTAGTATTACCAATCTGAGGAGTTTCTTAATGTGTTATGAATCTGCTACTGGTCAAAAAATTAACCTGGACAAATCTTCTTATTATATAACCAAACATGCACCATTATCTGTTAAGTCCATGGTTGAACAGATTTCAGGGATCACAGAGGCTCATTTTCCTTTTATCTATTTGGGATGCCCAATTTATTTGGGTAGAATTTTCAATCTCTATATGATAAAATGGCAGCAAAATTGGCTATCTGGCAAAATAAATGGCTTAACCAGGCTGGGAGATTGATATTAATTAAACATGTATTATCTGCTATTCCCCTTCATATACTTACTGTCATAAAACCTACAAGGGGGGTGATTGATAAATTGCATGTGCTGTTTTCAAAATTTTTGTGGGGATCATCTCAGTATGGTCAGAAAAGAGTATGTAAATCATGGAGTAATGTTTGTTATCCTACAGATGAAAATGGATTGGGAGTTAGGAATTTACATCTAATAATACAAGCTTTCTCTCTAAAGTTATGGTGGAAGCTACAGGCAGGAAAGAGCTTATGGGCAGAATTTATGTGGGCATTGCCTAATCATAAAAATAATTCGAAAACATGGCGCAGAATTAAGGAAGTTGAAGACACATCAACTTCAAATACATATATACAAATTGTAAAAGGACAGGTATCCTTTTGGAATGCTCAATGGATGAGAGGTAAAGCTTTAATTGATCAATGGGATGATACACAGGAGATTATTGCTCCTGAGTTGACTGTTGCTGAATTTATCAATCATCAGGAATATTATATTGACATATTGAAGCATGGATTTTCTGATTTATGTGTTAATATGCTTTCACAAGATTTTCCATTATTTGATGGATATAATGATGTGATGATATGGAAGCTTAGTTCACTTGGAATTTTTACAACTGCATCTGCTTATGAACTTATCAGACCTAAAAAGATGCAAGTTAATTCTTTTAAGCATATATGGTCAAAATATGTGCCCAAAAAATGGCATTTTTGTGTTGGAGATTGGTTAACAGACTTATTCCCACAGCTGATATACTGGAATCTATTTGTATACATCAACCATTTGTGTGTTGTTTTTGCTATTCTGATTCAGATGAGTTGCATCATGTGTTTAATAGCTGCAGAAATATAAGATGGATATGGGAGAATGTAAGCAGATCTTTTGATCTCATTCATGCTCATTCTGAGTCTTTATGGGATATCTTGTATTATTATTGGCACCTGAAAGATAAATCTAGTTTCAAGACTAATATATCTAGACTGATTCTAGTTGTTGATCTGGAGCATTTGGTGTGCTAGAGCATCCTTCCTATATGATAATGTCATACCAAATAGAACATACAGACTTTGATCACCTCCATTATACATGCTCATGCTATTTCTTGGTCTAGGTTTAAACCACCTATACATTTCAGATTAAATTCTGTTCAATCAGTGGTTAGACATAGGCCAGACAGAATCATAAAATGGATCTGAACAGGGTCAAGTTGAATTCTGATGGATCTTTATTGCAGAATGGTAGAGCTGGAACAGGCTTTGTCATTAGGGATGATAATGGTAGGGTTTTACATGCTAAGTCCTTGGTTATTGAAGCAAAATCTAGTCTTGAGGCTGAAGCTATTGCTTTAGCTATGGGATTAGAAATAACTTATTACTATAATTTTCAGCATGTGCAGGCAGAAATGGACTCACAAGTTTTATTGAAGATAATTCACAGAAATTACAGAATCCCTTGGACATTGATGAAGTATATATGGAATATATGGGACTTATCAGGTGATATAACTACAACATTTTCTCATATATACAGAGAGGCAAATGTTGTTGCTGATGCATTAGCCAAACTTGCTACTTAAACTAATACCTCTCATGTATATAATAGTGAAACTTTACCAAGGAATATTTAGGGGCTGGTGTCTCTAGATAGCATAGAATTGCCTTACCTTAGGCAGAGATAAAATTTCAAAAAAGAATGTTTACTGCTATTTTATGATGCAGGAAATGACAAGGAGAGGACTGCTAAACAAGAAGCTGGGAACAGGGAGGCTGGAACACAAAGGATCAAGAAGGAAAGAAAGGATCAAGGTGTTCAATGGAAGTTAAACATACTAAGTGATCTTGGAGATTTTGGACCTGGAGCATGGAAATGAAACTGATAGTGAAACATGCGAAAATATAGTGTAATAGATTGATGTCTAGACTGTAATAGACTAGATTATCATTCTTTGTGGCAAATATGCAATATTGCTTATTTCTTATCTTTTCCCGTACTCGTCGGCAGAGTTGGGTATCGCATAACAAGCCCTAATATGCTTGCGAGTATGAGTCTTTTCATCGGCAAAATTGAAAATCGCTTTGGTGTGTCCTAACCTGCTTGTGAAAATTGACATGGGAAAAGCATAAGGAAGGGGATTCTTTTTTCAAACCCCGTGCTTGTCGGCAGAGTTGGGTATTGCATAGCAAACCCTAATATGCTTGCAAGTATTGAGTCAATTTATCGACAGAATTGGGTACCGCCATGGCGTGACCTAACATGTTTGTAAATTTGACATGGGTACGAAGAAGGATCTCTCATAAAAGCTTAATCTTTCAATCTTGAAATATAAAGTACTTGGCCTAAATGGGTTTTTTTGGTGTAGTGAGCCTAATAAATTTCACTCCACTTTTTTAAGTGGTTTAATTTTTTTTTAAAAAGGTTGTAAATTGTAATTATAAGTTTAGATGAATTTCCAAATTATATTATGAAGTTGAGGTTGAATCTGCTTTCAATTTTGGAATAGGATTTATACTATCCACGCTTTAGAGTAGAAGCGTTTCTATATTAAATCAAGGTTAAAGAAAATTGACATTTAAAATCCTGGAAAACTGCATGTCAATTAGACTTATATCATATATGATTAAGGATATCAATGATAATGCAGTAATGCGCAGTAATATTAAGTTTCATCTTCGAAAACCATAACCACTATTTGGTAAAGAGTAACATCTCACACATAATGTACAATTGCACTATAGTGAGTAAGTTTTATATATTTTTGGTTGACCGTAATCACTTTTGTAAATAAGATTTACAGGAGTGGTTTTTTGGGAATTTCAGTTTGAACTCGTGACGTATTTAGGATGCAATCAATATCATGAGAAAATATATTATCCACTATAAGTATTTTATTAATAAAGTGAAAAAATACTAATCGTATTTTGATTGTTAATTATATGGTGTTTTTTCATTTCCTTCAATATTTTCATTTTCTTGTATAATTAATAGTTTTCCTTAAATAATCCGTAGTTTTAGTTAAAATTTTATCAGAAAAGCTAAGTCTCTTGAAAGTCCAACTTTCCTGAATGTTATGGAACTACCACTATGTATTTAAACTCAAGTGATACAATTTTATGTTAAAGCATTGATCATTTTAAGTAAACATATAGTAAAACATGTTTTCTTTAATATTAAAATCACTCAAGGTGGGGTGAAATTTATTTGGCTCACAACACCATAAAAAAACCTTGTAACAAGGTAAAAAAAGTACATACAATTTGGGTATTATGGATATACAAGATAGTAAAAACTATTGTAATCTTGTGATCCTATAATTGATTCTAATATACACCCATGTCGACATTCTCACAAGCATTTTAGGGTTCGCTAAGCGATGCCCAACTCTGCCGATGAGAAGAATTATAACCCGCAAGCAATTTAGGGATCGCAATGCGAAGCCCAACTCTGCCGACGGGTACGGGGTTCCCCTAGAATCAACTAGCTAGAATCAACAATAGAAGAAGGTGCTTAATCCAGCCCTTAGTTCCTCCTGTGTTTTGTCCAGCTCTTAGTTCCTCCAATGCTCTTGTACTTCACGGCTTGTAGCTTCCATCTGCAATAACCAAAGAACTAACAGCAGTAAACCATTCTAATTGATTCTGAAATTATGTAATTCCAGCTTGTCCAAAGCAACTATGCCTGTAACATTTTTAGGCAGAGAATTCTGAGAATAGATCATATTAATATTGGAATCACTTGCTATTTTAGCTAAAGCATCTGCAGCAGCATTTGCTTCCCTAAAAACATGTGAAATATGAAAATCGAAATCACCTGAGAATGACCAAATGTTCCTGAGAATGCTTGTCAATTTCCATGGAGCCATTTGCTGTTTGGTAGCAATCTTCCATAGCACTTGTGAATCAGTCTCTACCTGCGCATGTTGACAATTACAGTAAAAGGCCATCTGCAAGCCTAGAGACAGTGCTAAAGCCTCAGCTTCCAAGCTGGATTCTGCACAAATGGTCATTGCCTTAGCTTGAATAACCCTGCTAAACCTGTCAGTAACATCCCTAAGGATCATACCACCTCCAGCTTTCCCATTTCTCAAGTGAGATCCATCTGTATTCAACTTCAGATAGCCATCACTTGGCAATTTCCAACTTACCAATCTTACAGTTGGTGCTCTAATAGTGTGACATATACCATATTTTTCTGGTGGCCTTAGTTTACTCCAAAACTGAACATGAGATTTCAGAATAGAAGTAATCATCTCCTGGATAGACTTTATCATGATAGTCTTATTTGGTGTAATATTATCAAAAAAATAAGCACATCTGGCACACCAAATATACCAGACTATAATCACAAGTAAGACTTTTGCCAAATTCATTTTAAAAGCTGAAGGTTCAGTGTAATTCCAGTAATAATAGAGAAGATCCCATAAGGTATCTTTATTCATATATTGCACATCAAAGTATAGGCTTACTTGGTTCCAGATCTGTCTAACAAATGAATAACTGTTAAAGCAATGGTGAAGATCATCTGTATGGGCTTTACAAAAGCAGCATATTAAAGGTTGATGAATAGATAAGTCCTCAAGGACATCAACAGTTTGAACCAACCTATTAACAAGTCTCCAGCAAAAACATGACATATTTTTGGGTAAAACTGATGACCACATATATTTATAGGATTGAACTTTCATCTTTTTAGGTCTCAGGATTTCATAAGCTGAAGCAAAAGTGAATTTTCCACTAGGGTCTGGTTTCCATATCATAATATCCTCATAATCATCAAAAAGTGGGAATTCTTTAGAGATCAACTGATTATAATGATCAGTAAAACCATGCTTCATTAAAATGGTGCTGTTATTGAGCACAAAACTCATTTACAGTTAAATAAGGAAAGGGTAAATCAAAAGACTCATCCCAGACATCTATCAAAGCATCATCACCTACCCAGTGAGAGTTCCAGAAAGATATTTCACCTTTACCCACATGTATAACTGTATTATGAGTAGCAATTTCATCTACATCCTTAATCCTTTTCCAAGTTCTGGACTTTTTATGGTGATCATGTAAGGACCACATGAAATTTGACCACGGATTATTACTAGTCTGTAACTTCCACCACAACTTCAGAGAGAAACTTTGAATAATAATATGCATATTTTTCACCCCCATGCCATTTCTATAGTAGGATAGCATAATTTAGCCCAGGCCTTCCAAGTTCTTTTCTGAACATGCTCATTTGATCCCCATAAAAATTTAGAGAATAAAACATGCAATTTTCTAAGATATGTAGAATTTGACACAGCTAAGATATGTAGAGGTATAGCAGATAGTACATGCTTAATCAAAATTGATCTCCCAGCTTGAATTAAACATTTATTCTTCCAGCTTGTTAATTTAGAAGCCATCTTATAAAAAATAGACTGGAAGTAAGAATTTTTTGTTCTTCTCACATAAATTGGACACGCTAAATAGATAAAAGGAAAAGTACCTTCCTTTATACCTGAAACCTGGTTCACCATATTTCTTATAACTCCTGTAGCATGCTTTGACATATAATATGCAGATTTGTCGAGGTTAATCTTTTGTCCTGTAGCATTCTCATAGGATATCAAAAAATTCCTCAGATTATTTAAACTGGTTTTATTAGCCTTCAGGAAAACAACTGTATCATCTGCAAAATTCAGATGAGTTATTTTCCTACATATATTTGGCAACCTATAGAAGTCTGTTCAAGAATCTGAATACAGTCTACTAAGATTCCTTGAAAATACCTCTGTTAGTAGGATGAACAGAAATGGGGACAGTGGATCCCTTGTTTCAATCCTCTAGAAGTACTAAAGAAACCATTAGGTTGACCATTGATCAGAACAAAACATCTAGTTGCAGCAATGTTACCTATAATGTTGTTAACAATGTGATTATGAAAACCCATTTTAAGTAAAAACCTTCTCATAAATGACCATGAAACCCTATAAAAGGCCTTAACCATGTCCAATTTAAAAAAGATATTATTACCACCAGTTTTGTTGTTCAGAAATCTAGTCATTTCTTGCATTAAAAGCACATTTTCTGCTAGTTCCCTCCCCTGAACAAAAGCTGACTGTTCAGGAGAGATTAAACTAGGCATTATGGGTTTAAGCCTTTCAGTATAGATTTTTGTGAAAATTTTATTCAAAAACTTTGAAAGGCTTATGGGTCTAAAATCTGTATATTGGTTTACCAGTGGCTTTTTAGGGATCAAAGTTATGTAGGAAGCTGCAATTGCTCTGGGGATAGGTACACCTGCAAGAAATTCATTAACAGCATTTACCAAATCCTCACATATAGTATCCCAGCAAGCTGTATGAAATTTGCCCGAATATCCATCAGGTTCTGATGCTGAGTCTCCATCCATTTCAAAAACCAGACTCTTAAGCTCCTGCACACCAGTACACCTCAACAAAGTATTGTTAGTCTCATCAGATATCAATGAAGGTATATGCTCAAGCAATAAATCAGAGTCACAATCATTATTATCCCTATTTTCCTCAGTAAAAAGGTGTGAAAAGAAATTAATTGCCTCTTGTCCTATTAGCTTTGGATCAGTTAGAATAATATTCTGAGAATTCCTTATTGCTAAAATCTGCTGCCTCGCATTTCTGGACTTAACTGATGTATGAAAAAACTTAGTATTTGAGTCTCCCTCCTTTAACCATTTAACCCTTGATTTTTGTTTCCAGAAAATTTCCTGTTTTGCTAGGGCTAAAGTGAGCTCAGCTTGTGCCTTACTAAGTTCAGTTCTAATAGCAGTTGAACTAAGATTTTGATAATCTAATTCTTTCTGTTCAACATTAGTTTCTGCCTATAAAACCTGATCATGAACATTACCAAAATGCTCCTTATTCCATTGTTTAAAAATCAATTTCAGTCTCCTCAATTTTAAAGAGAATCTGAGCATACCATAAGAAGCACAGAGAGCATTCCAACTATCAGAAACTATCATTTTAAAATTATCATGCAACAGCCAACAGTTCTGAAATTTAAAAGGTTTAGGTCCAGTTGGAAAATTATTGTTTTCAAAAGTCATCAATAAAGGAGAATGGTCAGAAGGGGCTCTAGACTTGACTCTAACCCTACTGTTAGGAAAAATGTTAAGAAACATACTATTAGTTAATACCCTGTCCAATCTCTGCCATACATTCCCTCTACGCCTTACACCATACCAAGTGAACAAATTTCCCATAGTTGGTAACTCTAGCAAATCATGTGAATCAATAAAGTTATTAAAGTCAAGCATACTACTATGACTAGGTGAGGACTGACCCAAGTATTCATTTGACTCTCTTATAATATTGAAATCTCCAGCAATTATAGTTGCATCATTTATTAATGCACCTAAATCATGCCAAAGGGGCTCCCTATCAGACTTAGTATGCCTACCATATACAAAATCAGCAGACCAAATGGAGGATATTGAAATATGCTTTAACTCAGTTAAGACAAATTGGTCATGAATATGCTTTACTGACACTGTATAATTATCATCCCAGAAAATCCAGATTTTGTCCCTAGGATCAGAGAAAAATTTGGGTATCCCAGTGTAAATGCAATGGAACTAATGTGTGATGACTACAACATAGGCTCTATAATTACAATAAGTCCTATCTTATTTTTCCTTTTCATATGTTTAACTCTCCTTTGAGCTCTACTGCTCCTAATGCCCCTTACATTCCATACACATGTATTGAGACTAATCATATCAAACAAGTTTTAAAGTGACAATTTTGGACCTAGTAGAAACTGTTTTAGGTACTTGGGAATAGTCCTTTTTATTATATGACCGCTTTGCTTGAGGATCTACAGTTAAGGGGTCAGATATGTTCAGAGAGGACTCGGCTATCAATTTATTGACCCTATTTTGAGATTGACTAAATGGCTCAAAATCAAGTCTCCATTTTTGTCACCTCTCTCAGTTGACCATTTATCCTTTGGACTTGTGGGAACACTATGTGCCTTATCCCTATATATAGGATTAGAGACCATACCTCCAGGACTGGGGTATTCAGTCCTGTTATCACCTGAGTCCTGCTGGAGATCTTCAGAAATTAGTGTCACATTCAGGTTACTTGGTTCTCCTTCTTCACTTTATGAGTTGACATTTTGTATTTCTTGTTGCTGGTTACTTTCATCTGCACCTGTCATAGACTCAGTAGAAAGATTATTAGATAAAAGCCTACCAGGAGGGGTATCCTTGGCTTGCCTTAAAATATTAGTATAATTAGTAACCTCTTGATGAGTAAGTAAAATCTCATTAACCTCTGACTCATTTTCCCTTAAAGCATTAAAACTGTTATGAGTTTTAATTGAATCTGTTCTTGGTTGCATGACAGGCTGAGAGGGTAGCCTCTGGTCAGAAACAGCTTCTTGGCTATTTTGCATCTTAGCTTTCCTTTTTTCTTTCTAAGTGAGCCTTTTACCTGCATCAGAACCATTTTTTTCCAAGGTGGTATCCTGAACAATTTGGTTAGTAATAACAATTGGTTTCTGAGATTTTTCATTCCTATTATTAGTTGTTGGTCTCCAGAAATCTTGCTTCTGTCTATCATTCTGTTCAGTTTTACATATTGATGCCATATGACCAAGTTTTGAACAATTAGAACAGAAATATGAGACATTATCATACTCTAGGTATTGCCGAAAACCAGATGATCTATAACCTATCCAAACTCGTTCAAGTAGTGGTTTTGACACATCTAATTCAACCCAAACCTTTGCTACATGGGGTCTAGATCGATTTAGGGTTGCTTGATCCAATTTAACTGGGTGACCAACTAAATTTCCAATAGACAATAAAGCATGTTCATCATAGTAAAACATGTTTTAACGCAAAAATTCAAGAAATTTTATATAAAAATTAAAAAACTTTAAGTAACAAAGTATGCAGTTCAAATTAAAAGGTACATTGTATAAGTTAAAACGTATAAATACATTCATCGAAAGTCATGAAAGTTGGGAGTTCTATAGATTTTCTCGTTAATGTATATATACTCCATCCCTTTTCTTTATGTGGCACACTACTATTCATCATTTTTTTATTACAAGTTTGACCAAACAATTAGAAGTAATATATAAGTAGTATCATCATCACGTGATATATTTTTGGAAGGTTTTAAACATGTATTTTCAAATATTAAAATTTTAGGTTTAGTTAATATACGTAACAAAAATTATTGATGGTTAACTTGCCGTCAAATAGTGTTACTTTTCAAGTGTGCCACACAAATATAAACGGAAGGAGTAATATACATAGTAAAACATAAGATCTCGGAAGAATGCCTACTTCAGATATATAATATAAATAATTTACACATTAAAAAATAATACGAATGATATAAAATAGCATCACTAGAAATACTTGATAAATGTCAATAAATCATCTGAATACATTGAAACAAGTATATTTACCTTATTAAATATGTTTTATGAAAAATCACATACCGGGCGAAACCCAGTTGATTCCGCTAGTTCAAGTGAACCAAACAGTTTTTCCTATTTTATAGAAATTTGATTGAGGATTAAAATTCCCATGAAATAGAAATTCCTCCATCAATTAAACTCCCACATGTCCATTTGAACTTATAGTACTGTTATGATGTGCTGATGAGTGTTTAATTGTGATGATCAGTGTCTTGTGCTGATAGGTGTTGTGCTGCGCTGAAAAGTGTTGATCTTGTGCTGAAAGGTGCTGAATAGCATGAAATACATAAATGAGTTGAAAAATTCATTAGATGAATTGAAATATGATGAAATAAACTCAACTACACTTATATGAATTCAACTATACTAAACTAGATGACTTTGTTTGTAGAAAACACTCAATCGTAGGTTATTTTACATAATCTTCATCAAAATAATATTTAATGTAACGTTACTATGAAAGCAACATCTTTTGTCAATATATATATATATATATATATATATATATATATCTTAAAACTTAGCTAATTGAAAAGTGCTCATTAGAGTTGAAACATGGTGAAATGTACTGAAAAGTGTTGTGCTGGTTAGCTCTGATCAATGTTGTGCTATGCTGATAAATGTTGTGTTATCCTGTATTTCTATCTTATGAACATTTACTTACTTTGCATAATTACTTATTATTTTTAATACAATTTGTATTAAATATATATTATGTATTGCCATACTCATGATTCTTATTTGAAATATAAATCAAAAAAATCGAGCGATTCGATTATCCTAGTTTTCATAAAACATGAGCATAACTGTGGTTATCAGTTCAATTTCTTGCAGTCCCACATGTCTATTTCAATCTGGTCCAAATGCACTAAGATCCATATACCACGCCTTGATTGTGTAACAGAATTATTAATTTAATGATCTCTAAGGAGATTGTTTGAAACCGACGATATCCCCTATGTTTATTTTATATTAACTAGATGATACCCGTGCCGATACACGGTGATTATTTAAATATCAATTCATGTGTATGTATGAATTTTATAAAGCATATGAAAAACGATTAAAGATGTAACGATTTAATAATATCATTCATCAATAATATATCCATGCAAATTTTATGAAATATAATTGAATTCTTAACAAATCAATTGTAATGTTATATATAGATGCAAATAATATCAAGTCCATATATTCTATTTAATCTAAACAGGATTAGACATCAAAGAAACCATGAAGTAATACTGTCTAATCTAAACTAAACAGGAGACCTTCAAACTCGAAACATGTATTCTCAATCATCGGTATACATCCTCATTCACCAGAGTAATACACAAAACAAAGAATTCGATGAGTTCCTAAGACAATAAAATTCGATTATTTCAAATATTAGATAATTAACATCACTTGTAACCTCTTTAAAAAATGTTACTAAACACTATGCCATCTTGGGGTGAAGCTTCACCAACCATTGCACAACAAAGCGGAAAACAGCTTCAATTTCAGCAGAAAATCAGCCTCAAAGCAACAAAAAACCAACCTCCAGTTCAAACCAAAACACCAGGCTTCATTTCATCAGCAAAACAACTACAATGATAGCCCTTCAGCAGCAAAAACATCTAATTAGGAATAGTGGACAGTCTAATCAAGCTCTACTTTAGCACAAAAAAAACATCTAATTCAGCAGCAAATCTGTCATACTAAGGTTCTATATCAGCAGAAAAAGTTTAAATTCAATAGGAATATATTTTTCTATTCAGGCTCAACATTAGTATCTCAGATAGTCATTACCTAAGTTTCACATGCATTAGTATCTCACACAATATTACCCTGTTTAAAAAATAAAAGCTGCTGCATATTCAGAAAACTAAAGAGCATCTACTACTCATGTAAAAGTCATTAAATTAGACATAAAAGTGAAGTCAAATACAAAGTACTACCACTCTCTTAACCAGACATGGACTGAAAATGCTACTGAAATACTTGTTATTTATGAGAGAGAAGCTTTATAAAGAAATAAACACAAAGACCAAATAATTTAACAAAGAAAAACACATAACTGCATGAAACTCATCAATTTTCTAGCATCCAGTATAGATTACTTTAGAAATCAAACTATGTTGAAATAAATAATATCCCTAAGACAATGAAGCTGAAATATTCATGATATCTGTGACAATATTATTCCCCACTTAATAAAAGCCACTTCTGTCAAAAAGATCTATTCATATTTTAATATGCCAATTCACAGATGTTTGGAAATGTTTGCTTATACTCCAATTAGAACCGGCAAAATACACAAAAGCACCATTATCAAACTTACTGGCAAGTCTATACTAAGATTAGAAAAGAGTTGGATGTTCTTACTGTGTAGGTGATCAATTAGCCTAAAAAATCCACAAAATCATTGCTTTGCCAAAGAAACCAAACAAAACAACAACAAAATATAAACCTTTTTTTTACCATCTTAAAAACCTTGTTTTAATGGAGTAAAATATTCTAAACCGGTCTGATAAAAACCCTCTGACGGTTGTAAAATCCTTTAGGCAATCACAATTTGATAAATCCCCCTAAATTAAACTTATCCTTGACAAAGAACCAATTAATGAAAATCCGCACAACTGCAAAAACAAATGAATAATCAGTAATTTGTGAGAATTTACCTTGATTGGCGTGGAATTTTGAAGCCAATAATAAACCAATCACTTCAACAGTGCCGACTTATTAGTCTGAGCCTGAGATCTTCAAGGCATCCTTTTCGAGGCGCCAAAGCCAAGAAGAAATTTCTGCGCATGGGCAAAATTACTAGTGTATATGCATATACACTAATTATTGTTTCTACATCATATATATATAAAAGCAATACTCAAACTATAACTAATCTTCTATAAAACAAATGCAACCTTTCTGTAGGTTGATGGCTAAGAAAGCATTTATTGAAAATAATTATTCCGGACAGTTAAATCCGAAAGATTCTTACTATATAGGTAGTTTAAAACCCTTTAAGAGTATATCGTAATTTACATCCTCAGTGAAAGTTGAAAACGTGTTCTTTAACTTCTAGGGAGTTCAATATAAAACTAAATGATAGAGGCCACAAACTATTCAGTCTAGACACCCAAAAACCTTTATTGTAGAACCATTCTTTGTTTTACCCATTATGAGAAACATAAAATCCTTCAAGAAAAGAAGTTCTGAAACAATAATGGAAAAGGTAACTTAAATTTTATTGGCAATGCTGACACGGGAATTCTATCGAACAGTGTATGTGCACTGATTTGGATATTAACATTCCCGCATAAGAGATGGCAAATAAAAATAACAAAAGGTACAAAAACTTAGGAAAGTTAGAGAAATATACATATAAATTCATCCCCTGACAGGGCATCAGCCTTTGAAGAATCAAGAACGCTTAAATCAAAGAAGAATTAAAAAAGGCCTAAAAGGCACCTGACTTGAAAGAATAATCCTGAGCAATGCTGTGACTGGCGAACCAGAGATATCGTGGATGGTGATTTACCATCCCTTCCTCTTGTTGATACTCTGCTGCTGCCCTTTCTCTGCCATTTATGATGCTCCGAATCAGCACGGATTCGCAGCGTTCGAATCACAAATCGACGAACTGGAAAACAATAGCACAAATCCTACGAAGCAAAACTTAATCCCTAACATCAAAATCAAAAACAAAATCAAGTGACTGCTACTGAGTAGTACTGACCTTGTTCTCATATTGTTTCTCTCGGCAGAGTTTCTGAAGCGGAATTTGCAGGAGAAGACGGGCGGCCTGAGGCCGTTTCTGTTGGAAATAGTCTGGTCCATAAGATTTGCAGGAACGCTAATTGAGTTGAGGGTCGGAGCAAAGGCTGCCGGTGATGGTCTGATGAATGGATGAATCTTCAATTAGAAGAAATTAGAGAAGATATGTTAATCAGGAAGAATATGGAACGACTGAAGCATCTGGAATGGAAATTGGGAATGTGAATAAGTATTTACTTTAATTAGAATCACTTTCCAAGAAGCAGTAAATTCAAGATAATTATTTAATTAAGAAGATAATTGTGAAAAAGAAAAACGTAAAAGGAAAAGACACGTGTAAAATTCCGGAGGCTTTAAAAAGCTGATGTGGCGCAAGGAGGAGTGTTTGACTTTTCAATGAGTTGCTGTTTTAACAATATAGAGTATAGATTTTCGTCGTTAGATATATAGATCCTTCAACTCTGACACTCATATTTGTTTTGATTTCGTCTTGCCAATGAAGCACTTCATGATCTTCAGCAACAATTAATCAGATCATGACCATCAATTTTTTATTGATAAAATAGACTGTTATTGAGTTCCGTTCATGTCTTTTGCAAATAACTTTCATGATTGAGTGATATAACATCACAATATATAACAATGTATTAATATATTTACATCTTCCGCTAGAGCTATATAAATCTTTTCTCTTATCTTTTGTACAATATTGCACTGTCTACTTTGCTTACATATTACTTTGTTACACACACCCTATGATATATTTGTTTTAATTAATTTGCTTTCAAAATTCATTATAAGTTTTTATTATAAATTTTCATACTACGTACTTTGCTGGTGATTTCATTCTAGTTTACTTAAAAACTGACTTGTAATATTATAAATATTTGCAATGAGTAAGAGAGTACGCGAGACGAGTTTATACGGTTTTTGCTTGTGTGAAAGTTTCGCTCTACAATGTATCCCTTTCATCTTCTGATGTAAAAATAAAATCATTTTAAATATATGGTGACAGATTCAGAATATTTTTTAAAATATAACTGATTTGCAGTACGAGTATGGATAGTATAGTGACAGATTAAATAAACCGAATTTTTTTTTTTTTTGACAACCTTAAGAATTATCGAGTACTGTGTAAAATTTTGGTATTGGCCGGTGGGGCTGTAAAAAATTATTTTACGGCATTTTTACATTCATAATACCTTGTGATTCATTTTATGGAATATGTATAAATCGAATGTATAATAAAGTTCCATATTATATATACATCTAAACTATTCTATGTAACTTTGACGCTGAATGAAATATCAGGAAGAAAAGAAAAAAAATAGATAAGATTCGTCAGCACGGGTTTATAAAATAATTAAGGATTAACAGCGCAAAACTCAAAGGTTATTAACGTCTAATTCTTATTATGATTCCGAAATCTATCATGGAAGAGAAAATTAGCTTTCAAAAAATTTAGAATGAACTAGCTAAAAATTATCATGCAGCGCATGATATATTTAATTTATTTTTTACGTAAATATTATGAACAAAGTTATGAAGATAAGGATGAAGTGTGTTTAAATAAAAACTATTTAACATAATTAACAAAATTACAGTAACAAATTTCAAAAGATTATAGAATTGTCAAAATATATCGTAATTGCCGGGTTATTCAGCAAAGGTAATTATACTTTATTATCAAAATGTAAGAAATTTATTTAATATTAAATTAATAGATAAATAATTTTATAAGTACATATTTTAAGAAAAAGATGCTGTTGTGTGTAATTTCTAAATTGATTATACGTACTCATGCTAAAAAGAAAAAGAAACCAAAAAGTAATATATGAAAATTATAAGCGCCAGAATATGGTGATCTTGTAGTAATACAGAATATTCCATGCATATTCCGTATGTCGCACATTCATGTTTTTCTTTCGCAAACGTGTTAATTAGTATGATGGACTAAAATTACCGTGTAAATTAGCATGTAAGTTAGGATTTTATAGGTGAAATGAGTTGTATTTGTAAAAATGGTATTGTATCATCTGCATCGATGAAATAAAATTAAAAGAAAAAAAAAGAAATATATAAAAATGGTAGGCACCGGAAATTTGCGGTGGTTATGTGGCGGATTTAGTCAAAACTACGTAGTTACATTTTTTTAATGCTGTTTATTAATTTATTTATTGACCGAATTAATAACTCTTCTAGTTCCTTTAGGATGAAATATGTGTGGCATAATATAAAAGGTATTTAAATATTATTATTATCAAACCCTAAACTAAAAATAAAATTATTCTAAAATATTAAAAAAACATTTTTAAGGCACTTAACAATTTTGGATATGGGCCAACCCATATATAGCACGGTAATTTAAAAATTGGGTAATTTAAAAATTGGGTAATTTGAATTCAATTCAATTCCAAATATCAAATCTATCCTTGAATTATTGAATCTTACAATTCAAATAAGTTCGTACATAAAATCTCCCTGCGTCAAACTTAATATTGATACATACTCCTTATGATGCATGGAAGGAGGAAAATTCTATGAAGAATTTACTAAGGGGACATTTTTCTTATGAAATGGTACTTGATGTAACTGAAATGGTACGGTAGAGAGGGCATGCATCATCGATTAAACAGCAACAGGTGGGTAACTTGTAAATACATTGTGCAGCCTAAACCTTTTTGTATAAAATATAACCAACACAAGTATATATACACCACCATTCATATGTATCTCTCACAAACCTTTACTCTGAAAATTAAGAAAGCTTCTTATTCGCAATGGCATGGCCTCCTCTCTCCCAAACCTTGTTCTTCACTTATTTGACCATTTTATCATTCTTCCTGATCAAAGGAGGTCAGGCCAGTTCGGATCAAACTTTTAAGTACTTCTCAGCCAGTGTCAGCTCCGTACTGCCATCCTCAACCTGCAAGACATCTACTCCAACAGGTATCTCCATATCTTTTAATTTCCCTGTGTTGTATATATTCATCAGTTTATTTTTCAGATTATGTTCCGTTTAGTCATATCTTATATATATGTCATCATACATGCAGACATGTTTCAGTTTTGTTTAAAAAGAGATGAGACTTCCAAAAGCGTAACTATGGAAATCTCTTTCAATTTTCTCTCTCAGTCTTATTCTAGCTAGGATAGCGAACTCCGAATGAGCATGTGATCGATTTGTTTTATAAAAAGGGTATTGAAGGCGTATTTTTCATTTTAGACCGTAAAATAGCAAAATACAAATCGCAAATAAGCAAAATAAGAACTGTATCTAGCAGACCAGTTATTAAATTGATGAAATTACCAACGAAGCGCCCATGTCTATCTATATTGTATTATATTTTTCATTCATGATAAATATATTTTACTTGCTAGATACCGTCCGTATTTTTGTTATATAACTGTATATACAATGATTATGATATATAACTGATTTGCAAGTATATGTAATAGAAGTAATATATATGATGCATATGTTAGATATATATATTATTGATCATCTTATATATATCGAAGACGTAAGACTACAAAATAAGTAAAGTACGGATTGCACCTAGCAATGCCTCATATATATTATATCATTCAACTCTAAGATCAATTCGTTTGGATTTCTTCTCGACTAAGAAGCACATCTACAGCAACATTCACGTGGCCATTGATTGCTTGATGAAATTAAAAGTCAATGGCAAATTAAAAATTAGCTTGATGAAACTAAACCCTAGCTTTTATTGCGATTCTGATTAGTTTCTTGATTGACTGTTTAACACACCACATTCACATTAATTATACGGAATATCATATATTATCGAAAAAGCATTAATTTATAGCTATAGATCCATACGCAACTGACTATTATTAACGTAGCTGAACTATAGGGTAGTTATAAAACGAAAAGAATATGATCTTAATTAGACGAAGCAGCTGGTAGTTTTATTTTATTTTTAATGTCAATATTATGCACTGATCAACTAGCATTTTTATCTATCAGGCCATAAGGGGGCATCCACACTGTGTGTAGTGGACACGAATAATGCATGTTACAAAAGAGAATCAGGGAAGGAAACCTTAACCCTAGCTCAAATCCTGAGTCAGGACCAATCCAGGGTTGACTCAATTCAGTCCCGCCACGCTTCTACGTCTCCAAACACAGACTCAGTGACAGATAAAAAAACAAAACTCCCCAGCCAATCCGGGGCCTCTCTGGGAACCGGGAACTACATCGTCAAGGTCGGCCTCGGAACTCCAAAGAAAAACTTTTCCCTGGTTTTCGACACCGGCAGCGACCTCACCTGGACCCAATGCACGCCATGTGCCGAACACTGCTATCAACAGAATTCTCCCATCTTCAATCCCAAACTCTCTAAATCTTATTCTAACATTTCCTGTCTCTCGCCACAGTGTTCAATGCTCATTAATGGCACGAGCCAGATACCCGGTTGCCTCGACCAAACCTGTGTTTATGGTATACAGTACGGAGATCAGTCATACTCTGTCGGGTTTTTCGCTAAAGATAATGCCACATTTGGTTCTGATGTTTTCTCCAATTTTCTCTTCGGCTGTGGCCAGAACAACAAAGGCCTGTTTGGGAGATCTGACGGTTTACTCGGGCTCGGCCGGAATAAGATTTCGGTTGTATCCCAAACTGCTAAGAAGTACAAGAAAGTCTTCTCCTACTGCCTTCCCACAACCTCAGGATCAAATGGATATTTAAGTTTCGGGAAAGGAGGGATATCCAAGAAGGTTAAATACACGCCGTTTTCCAAGACGAGTAACAATTTTTACTTTGTCAACATTTCAGGCATCAGCGTCGGAGGCCGCGTGGTTCCGATCACCCCATCGGTTTTTCAGACCGCCGAAACCATAATTGATTCGGGGACGGTTATAACACGGTTACCTCCGGCGGCTTACTCAGCGTTTCGCGATGCTTTTAAACTGCAGATGAAAATGTATGAGTTGGCGCCTGCGTTTTCAATACTGGACACTTGCTATAACTTCACGGGTGTGGATGACATTTCCATACCCAGAGTCAAGTTTATTTTCAAGGGAAATGCGGGTGTTGATTTGGGTATCAATGGGATATTTGTGGCTGTAAGTCAAGCTCAGGTTTGCCTGGCTTTTGCTGGGAATACTAGTCCTGACGAGTTGGGGATTTTCGGGAACATGCAGCAGCAAACACAACAGGTGGTCTATGATGTTGCTGCAGGAAAGCTAGGGTTTTCTCCTCGCGGGTGTTCTTAATTATCCAAAATATTAACATCAGTTGTATCGAAATTTGATCAACGGTTTCTTTATAGCTTGGGCAATTTCAGTGCATTTGCTTTCAGGATTTTCTCGGACGCCTTTATATTAATTGCATTTCTTCCCAGATAGTACAAACAATAAGAGTGATGATATATGTAGATCCATATTTACTAATGCAGTTCCAAAATATAATATTGTGTGTGCACTAGCACAATTCAGGGCCACATATTGTATTTTTCAGATCTACATTAGTAAACTTGAATCTGCATGTATAATTACTGAACAATAATTAGTATCCTCGTAATTACTATCCTCGTAATGTTTGTTTCCGCAATAAAACGTAATATCTGGTCTTTTATTCTGTTTATTGGTCTTTTATTTTCTGAGAAACCAACCATTAATTTAAGGTTCCATCGAAAAATAAACCATTTAAGGACACTTTTGAGAAAAGTGTCTAGCACTAGTCAAAGTAAATTAAATTAAGGAGATTCTATATATTTACATCATCCTCATTGCTATTTGCACTACCCCTAATTGAAGAAGGGACTGAAGAACAGGAGGAGGAGGATCCAGAGTCATCACAGAACACCCCACTCATTAAGGACCCAAACTGATCAGGAATTTTCACAAAGTCCTCCACAAATTGACTCCAGTTCCACTGTATCTGAGGTAAGTAACTCAAACTACTTTACTCAGATAAACAAGATAATAACCAGGACTGCCACAAAAAGTATTAGATAAAAAAAAAAGATTAGTACAACCCTGGGATTAAATGTGTTACTCTGGAATGTTAGGGGCATGGAAACATCAATGTTGAGACTAGAAAAACTCATTAGAATCCATAAACTGGACCTAATTTGCTTTATTGAACCTCAGCATCAAAATCATATGAATGTATCACTTACTGTCATAAATTAAAATTCAAGCACTGCATATTTTCTGATTTATGCAATATATGGTTGATGTGGAATGACAAAATTGAGGTTGAAATGAAACAGGACCATAATCAATTCTTCTTTGTGCAGATCAAAAGCAATATATTAAATGTGTCAATTGACACAGTCTTTATATATGGCTTAAGAACTAGGAAGGGAAGAAAAGACTTATGGCCTGCTTTACAAAACCTAAATTTGACTGAAACTATTTACATAGGAGATTTCAATGCCATGACATCTGTTAGTGAATATAGAGGTCCATCAAATCCTAAGTTAGGCAGCATGCAAGATTTCAATAATTTTATTAACTCTATGGCCTTGCAATCTGTTAATACAGTAGGTAATTTTTTTACTTGGTCAAATGGTATAATCAAGGATAATGGGGAAAGGTTAACCATTGAAAGATTGGACATGGCTCTCTGTTCACTACAATGGTCAGCTAAATTCCCACAGTCCTCAGTTCAGGTACTAAACAGGCTATCCTCAGAGCATAGCCCCCTTTTCCTTAGAATAGGAAGTATTATTACCTCTGTCCCTAAGCCCTTCAGGTTCATAAATACCTGGTTCAAAAGAGACAATTTCATGGATTTTCTTAAATTTAAGTGGAATTTGTCAAATGAGGGCAAAGGAATGTACAAACTGTTTACCAAATTTAAGAACCTCAAGTCAGCTTTAAAAATATGGAATAGAGAAGTTTTTGGTAACATAACTGATAATGTACTTATGGCAGAGGAAAAGTTACAGCTTCAGGAAATAGCTTATGATCTTAATAATTCAACTAATGAATTAATTAAGCTAGAGCTCTTTTAGTAAAATCTCTGAAAGAGCAAAAAAACTTCTGGAAGCATAAAGCAAAAATTAAATGGCTTAAGGATGGTGATGAGAATACTAAATTTTTCCATCAATCAGTTTTGGAAAAAAGAAGTAGACTCCATATCACTAAGATAATGAGTACTGATGGGAGATGGTTAGATACTTGTTCTGAAATTGAAACAGAAGCAATTTCCTTTTATCAGAACCTGCTAACTGATGACCCCCACCCTGATCAGAATCTTTTCTCATCTCATTTTCTATCCCAAATACCAAAATTAATCACTCCTGAGGACAATGAGATGCTCACTAAGCCAGTTAGTTTAGAGGAGTTACAACAAGTAGTTTCAGGGCTTAATAAATCTAGCAGTCCAGGGCCAGATGGCTATACTGCTCAATTTTTTATTAAAGCATGGGACATAACTTGCTTGCATTTACTTGAGGCATCAAAATAATTTCTGTCTAAATCACACATGCATAGATGAATAGCTAGCACCTGGATTGCTTTAATTCCTAAGAAAGAAACACCAATTACTTTCAGTGATTATACACCTATCAGTCTTTCCAATGTGACAAATAAAATTTTCTCAAAAATACTCATGGAAAGACTGAAGATATTGATGCCAAAAATAATTTCCCCACACCAGTCTGCTTTTCTTCAAAATAGGGACATTTCAAATAATGTTATCTATTTAAAGGAAATGACTAGATTTTTAAACAAAAAGGACAGAAACCCTAATTGCATAATCAAGTTAGACTTGTTGAAAGCTTTTGATAGGGTGAGTTGGTCCTTTTTGTTAAAAATTCTCCTAAAGTTTGGTTTTAATGGCAAGTTCATACACTGTATACTTAAAAACCTGTCAAATACCAGGTTCTCTGTCTTAGTAAATGGAAGTCCAGTAGGGTACTTTAATGCCACCAGGGGTATAAAGCAAGGAGATTCTTTGTCCCCTTTCCTTTTTAACATTTTCTCTGAATCATTCACAATGAGTTTGACATATATTTTTGAAACTGGAAAAATGATATATTACTCACTGCCCAGAAATTCCATCCCAATATCCCACCTATCATATGTTGATGATAAAGTGATTTATCTCTCAGCAACTAGACAGAACCTCATCAAAATGAAAGCTTTTTTGGCTAAGTTTGAAGAAACCACAGGGCAAAAAATTAAATATGAAAAAAGTAATTTTTTCCTTAGCAAAAATGCCACACAAGTTAAAATGAAACAGGTCAAGACTATACTGGGTATGAAATGTGGTAGTTTGCCATTTAAATACTTAAGAGTACAAATGTATGTAGGTAGAACTCTTAATATGCATTTTCAGAGTATTCAGGAAAGCATAGATAAAAGAGTTAGCAACTGGAAAAATGTTTGGCTATCTGCAGGAGGTAGACTTACTCTAATTAAGTCTTGCCTCTTCTCACTTCCACAACACACTTGGTCTGTCTCTCTCCCCACTAAACAGATAATAAAAAAAATTAAAAGGAAACTATCAATTTTTTTCTGGGGATCAAAAGACACAGGCCCAAAAAAAACCTGGAGAAAGTGGGATAACCTATGTTATCCCATTTCTCATAATGGTTTAGGATTCAGGTTCCTTGCCACCACAATTACTGCTTACTCTTGTAAATTATGGTGGAAGTATCAAACAGGGAGAGCCCCTTGGACACATTTTATAGCCTCCCTTCTTGAAACACACAGAAAGTCTCAAAACTGGAAAAGAATCTGTAAAGTTAATACTTTGGCACAAACAAATTTCAGGGTGATACTAGGAAAAGGAACATGCATGTAACCCTGGAATTTGTCTGTGCCAAAGTATTAACTTTACAGATCCTTTTCCAGTTTTGAGACTTTCTGTGTGTCATGTGTGTGTTACAGTCAAAATGCTGTTTCTGTGACTCCCAGGATTCACTGCACCATTTTTTCAGTGAATGCACTATTTCAATCTCATTATGGAAGGAAATGCATGGTCTTTGCCTGTCAACTTTCTTTCATACAAATAATCTCTGGGGTAGGCTAGCAACATATTGGGCTTTTGCAGGTCTCTCCAAACTCCACAGAACAATAAATCAGATTGGTCCCTCTCTGGTCTGCTGGATTTTGTGGAAATCAAGAAACAAGATGCTGTATAAGGAGATCAAACCATCACTGCCATTGCTGATCAGAGAACTCAGAGACATGCTCTACTATGGCTTAACCAGAAAACCAGTACACATGACAAAGCAGGTGGATGTTGAACTGTCTCTCTCTGGGTTCATCCCTCCACCTGCCATCCCTCCAAAGCCAAACATTGAGCCTGTCAAATGGAGCAACACCTTCACAGGAATCAAAGTAAATGTTGATACTGCATGGACCACCAATTCTGTTGGCATTGGAATTATAGTCAAGAACAATGCATGGATACTCCTCTCAGCTAAAGCCATTTCATCACAGGCATCCTCACCTTTAGAAGCTGAACTGAAGGCAATACACATGGGAATTCAGACTGGACTATCAATCTCACTTATGGAGCATTTCACAGTGGAATCAGACTGCTTGGTGGCAGATCACATGGTTCACCACCCACACCTCAGACATTGGGCTCTCCTACTGTACCTAGAGGACATCTAGCAACTTCTGGGAAAGTCTCAACTCTGCCACACTTTTAGAGAAGGCAATCAGCCAGTAGATGCACTAGCAAAAGTTGCAACAGGCCTAAGCTCAGATACATCATATGGTTGGAGCTCTATACCATCACACATCAAAGGTCTTATTCTTATGGATGCTGCACTTATTCCTACTCTAAGATTGAGACCATTAGTGGCTTGAAATTTTCAAGCTACTGCCTTTATGTTTTCTGCAAGCTAGTATAGTTTAGATATTCACTTCTGGTCTTCAATAGTTGGGTGCTGCTCAGTGTTTTGCCTTGGAAATTCACTAATAAGCGTCCAACTCTGTTTAGATTGGGTTTTCCAGTGAGTAGAGGTAGAGTAATCCCTCGTTTTTGGTAGCTACTGCTACATGGCTTGTAAAAACTCAAAGCCTCCCTATTCTGGGAGTTGGCTACTTTTACAACTTTGGTGGTTTATATGGTTGGGGACCAAATAAAACCCCCCATCTGATGATGGTTTATTTTTTTTTTTAAAAACACTGCCTTACTTTTACTTAATACTATGTGCATTCAGTGTTAGTTAGTCTATTTTTTTCTATTTTATAATAGTTAATTTAAACCTTTTCTTTTACTTCTTAACATTTTCATTATAAATAAAATACGTTTGATTAAAATTAAAATTCAAAATATGCAGTTAATAAAATATTAAAGTAAACATTTTATTAACATAAAAGTATTCCTTCTTTTGTTATGCAGATTCACGTGTTTATAGATTAAGATTAAGATTAAGATTATAATTTAATATTATTTATTCCATTCACAATAAATATACACTTTAAATTTTATAACCTAAAATATTAATTGTACTTAGGATAAAATATACAAGCAAAAATTAGACATCAGGTATAATAAATTTAAAATTTTAGTAAATGATTATTTTTAAAAATAATTATTATTAGTTTATTAGATATCTATACGGTTTTAAAGACACTATTTCATATATTTTATGATGATTTGGTTAAATTTCAATAACTAGTTCCGGTTATGTTTTATTATTATAAATTCAAATAATTTTTAGAATCTATCTAGTGATATAGTATTTGATAAAAATTATAAGTGTGTTTGATTGTGTCATAAATCAAACTTAAGTAAAAATCTTCCTATTTAATATATTAAACAATTAATTTTTAAATATACGTAAAATAAATTAAATTATAACTTAGAATTTTTACAATAGAATATAAGATTGACTAAAGGTAAGTGTAAATACCATTTTTCTATCTATATCATCATGGTCCATCAATCTGTTATAACTCCCTAGATTATTTTCTCCTCTAAAGTGGTATAAATAGCAACACCCTTAAATTAATCATCTGAGATTCTGTTAAAGTTCATTTTCAACCTAATTATATGTATATTGTATTCGAAAAAAGTTATGTGTGTAAAGCTAATATGTTTACTTTGTTATCAGTAAAAACATATATTTGTGTTAAAAAAGAGAGTAAAATCATATGTTTAATTGTATACAACCGATATTGTACAATGTTAATATTGTTTTTTTTTCAAGATCTAAACTTTTTTAAGATATATATAGGATCTAAATTTTCATAGCAGATAACACCAGTCCCAATTCAACTCTCTCTCTAAAATTTACAAATGCTCCCCCTTTTCTCTACACCTAATTTCCTACTTTCCCTGACAGTCCTGTTACGACCCGTTAACCACCTGCAACGGTCACAAAACGGCAACTATGTCGTCGGAACCGCCGCCTAACCGCGGCGGAGCCACCCCACAACTCAGTTTTCTTCAAGCTCTGACTGCTAAACCAACCCCTCTCGCCACCGCCCTTCCTTCCAACCCGTCAATTTCCCCGGTGCCATAATACAAAGGAAAGATCACTTGCATCATCTCCCCGGAGGAGGTAGCCGTGCCGTCGGAACATTACAGCAATGCCTTGATTGGAAAATTCCCTAGGCTCAAACCTTCGATGGAATTTCCGAACGAATCATTCAAATATGTCGGCTTCAAAGGCAGGTATCAACTTGGCTCCATAGATTATAGGCATGTGTTGATTAGGTTTGATGATCCTGAGGATTTACAGAGATGTTGGATGAAAAATATGTGGTCTTTTAAGGGCTCTTTTATGAAAGTGTTTAAATGGACTCCCGGTTTCACTCCAGACACAGAAACCTCCATTATGCCTATCTGGATTACCTTTCATAATATACCAATTTTCTGGTATAATACAGCCATGCTTGAGGCAATAGGTAACAGGATTGGTAGATACATTAAAATGGATGCAACAACAGCTAGCCTGACTAGACCCTCAGCTGTAAAGTTGTGTGTGGAGATAGATCTGCTAGCAAAGCTTCATAATTCAGTCACTTTGACTGTTAATATGGAAGGTGATGTTGCAGATTTTGGCATTGAGTATGAGCAGCTCCCTATGTACTGCAGACATTGCAAAAAGCTAGGTCATGAACTGAATGAGTGTAGAATCTTAAACCCTGAGCTAAGACCAGTAGCAAGAAGGAACCTCTTAAGGCCTAACTCCCCAAAACCCATCAATGACACAAGGAAAAATCAGGGTGCTGGAACCTCAGGAAATCAGAAAGGCCACTCTCAGGATCTGGTGTATGTTCAGAAGAAGAAACTGGACTTAAACAAAGGGAAAGATCCAATTACAGAACCAACTCATGCTTCCATTCCTCCAACCCCACCTCCACCCCCACCTCCACCTCCATATATACTCCCCACCTCTAAGGTTAACACTCATCAGCTTACAAACTGCCTTACCTCACCTATGTTATATGATACCCCAATAGAAGTATTGTCTGACTCTGAGCAGGCACATAACCTCTCCACAGAGACTCTATCCCAGGAGGAAATCTATGACATAACTTTGGGGACTGAAATGTCCAATGAGATACCAAGAGTGATCTCACTCCCTTCTGAGCCTAGCTCCCCCTCTATGCATCAACACTCAAAAAACACAACTGTCATCCCTACAGTACCAAACTACTCCACTAATCCTTACAGCCCTTCAACTACTCCAGAAAATATCAGCCCTACTGAAGAACCTTTGTGCACACCAAGAAAAGCGAAAAACTATGCTAAGGATGATATGAATTTACACTCAGGTAAACATGCAAATTCATTAATCCTTCCTGATACTAACAAAGTGAGTTTTTACTCTCAGCCTAGACAGGGCAGCAACAGATTTCTACCTTTGGTAATGGAAGAGGACCAAGCTGTTGAAGAATCTCTTGTGGAAGTAAATACTACAGTACATAATATAAAATCCCCTCAGTCAAATATGGCACCTCCACCACAAGTAACCCCTAAATCTTATGCTGATGCTGTAATATCCACTGCTAGTACCCCCCTTGCTGATTCTGAGATAAATAAAGTTCCTACTTACTTTGCTCAGGTCAATAAGGTAGTGACTAGAACAGCCACTAATAGCATAAAGTCTCGTAAATGATTACTACAACTTTAGGTTTAAATGTACTAGTCTGGAACATTAGGGGTATGGAAACATCCATGCTTAGACTGTCTAGACTAATCTTTAATCATAAGGTAGATGTACTTTGCCTAATTGAACCACAGCATGATAATTCAGAATGTGATTCTTACAAAAACAAATTACACTTTCAAAATTGTATGTACTCCAGTCTGTGTAATATATGGCTTATGTGGAACTTCAAGGTAGATATTTCCTTAATTTTAGACCATAAGCAGTTCATTCAAGTACAGTTCTCAATAAATACACTGGAACTATCTACTGAGATTTTCTTTGTGTATGGATTAAGAACTAGGAAAGAGAGAATTGATCTGTGGTCCGATCTTAAGCTTATATCTGCTCCTGAAGCACTGTTAATTGATGATTTTAATGCTATGGCCTCTATTTCAGAATATAAAGGAAATGCAAAAACTAGTCTTAAAAGTATTAGGGAATTTAGTGCCTTTATTGATAACATGTCTCTATTTCATGTACATACAGTAGGTAATTTTTTTACCTGGTCTAATGGTAGAATAAAAGAACAAGGAAGGAGGCTAACTGTTGAGAGATTGGATAGGGGACTGTGTACTCATGATTGGAGTTTAAAATTTCCACAATCCTCTATCCAAGTTCTCAACAAAGATACCTCAGATCATTGTCCTTTATCACTTAGAATAGGTAGCAATCTTCCCTCGGTACCAAAACCCTTCAGGTTCATAAATACCTGGTTCAAGAGAGATAGTTTCATGGAGGTCATTAATCTTCACTGGAATGATCAATCTGAGGGTCATGGCATGTATAATTTTTTTCTCAAACTTAAAAGCCTTAAGTCTTTCCTTAAGAAATGGAATAAGGAGGTTTTTGGTAATATAGATGAGAATGTATAAATGCTGAGGAAAAGTTAAGGGTCCAGGAAATTGCTTTTGAGTTAAACAGCACAACAGATGAGCTAGTGAAACTCAAACAGGCTAAAGCTCTACTAAAGAAATATTTGAAAGAGCAAAATAATTTCTGGAAACATAAGGCAAAAGTGAAATGGCTTAAGGAGGGTGATGAGAATACTAAATATTTTCATAAAACTGTTATGGAGAAAAGAGGTAGACTTAGGATCACCAAAATTAAAGTTCACAGGGACAGTGGCTGAATAGTAATGAGGAAATTGAGTCTGAAGCTGTGTCTTTCTACCAAAATCTTCTAACTGACTCACCACACCCTGATCAAAACCTATTTTCCACTCACTTTCTGTCGCAGATACCTTCACTTATCTCACAGACAGAAAATGATGAACTCATAAAGCCAGTCTCTTGCCGGAATTAAAGCAAATAGTTTCTGGACTTAATAAATCAAGCAGTCCAGGGCCTGATGGCTATACTGCCCAAATTTTTATTAAGGCATGGAACATAATTTGCTTAGATTTATTAGAGGCATCCAATGATTTTCTAACTAGGTCTCACATAAATAGAGGTATTTTCAGTATATGGATCACTATCATCCCTAAATAAGAAATACCTATCTCTTTCAGTGACTATATACCTATCAGTCTTTCCAATGTAACAAATAAATTTTTTTCTAAAATCATTATGGAAAGACTGAAACCATTGATACCTAAATTGATTTCTCCAAACCAGTCTGCATTTCTTCAAAATAGGGACATTTCTGATAATGTCATCTATTTACAAGAAATGTTTAGATTTTTAAATAGGAAAGCCAGAGATCCAAACTGTATCTTGAAACTGGACCTAATGAAGGCTTTTGATAGAGTGAGCTGGCAGTTCCTTAAAAATATTATCCTCAAATTTGGTTTCTGTGTCAGATTTGTTGAATGTATTATGAAAAACATGTCTGATGCTTGGTTCTCTATTCTAATAAATGGCAAACCTGTTGGTTTTTTTCCAGCAACTAGAGGGATAAAGCAGGGAGACCCACTGTCTCCTTTTCTTTCAATATTTTCAGTGAAACTTTTACTAGAAGCCTTTCATATATTTTTCAGACTGTTAAATTGCAATATTTTTCTCTCCCCAGAAATGCCATCCCAATCTCCCATTTGAGTTATGCTGATGACACTGTCATCATTCTCAGTGCATCCAGAATTAATTTAATTAGACTGAAAGCCTTTTTAGTGAAATTTGAAGAAACCACTGGGCAGAAGATTAATTTTGAAAAAAGTGATTTCTTCCTGAGTTCTGGGGCTACTGAGAACAAGCTTAGACAGGTAAAAAACATGATGGGCATGAAACAAGGTAATCTGCCATTTAAAAATTTGGGGGTACAAATTTTCAGTGGGAGACCCTTAAATATACACACACGGGCAATTGTGGAATTAATTGATAGAAGGACTCTTAACTGGAAAAATAAATGGCTCTCAACTGGAGGTAAATTGATTTTGATTCAATCTTGCCTCCAGTCTCCGCCTCAACACATATGGGCAGTGATGGAGCCTACAAAACATATGGTTAAAAAGATCCAAAGAAGGTTAGCCATTTTTTCTGAAAAAAAAAGAATAAAGTCCTAAAAAAGTACCAGCAACTGAAAAAAGTCCTAAAAAAGTTTGGAAGAAATGGTCCTCTACCTGCCAACCTGTGTCAAAAAATGGACTGGATATAAGAGAACTCTCTACAATTATTAAAGCCTTTTCCTGCAAACTATGGTGGAAGTACCAGTTAGGAATAACTCCCTGGACTCATTTCTTAGCATCTCAGCCTCTTTCATTTAGAAAATCTCAGAACTTGAAAAGAATCTGTAGAATTGACAATTTTGCACAAGCACACACCAGGGTGATTCATGGTGAAGGCCAGTGTAATTTTTGGAGTTCTAACTGGACTGACCATGGTCCAATTATTGATCTCTATGAGCCCCAGGACCTGGAACATACTCAGTGCACTGTAGATGATTTTATAGCAAACAAAACTTTTTTGATTCCTTTTTTGGCACAGGTGCTCCCACAGGCAGTCATAAATACCATCAGTGGAGCTGCAATACTTCCAGGAAGAGAGGATAAATTAATATGGAAGCTGACACTACAAGGAAAATTCTCGATCAAATCTGCCTATCAGAGGCTCAAACCTTCACCAGGTAATCTCCCTGTATTGTCCATAATTTGGAATTCATCTCTTCAGAAAAAAATTTCTATATATATATATATATATGTGTGGAAGCTCTTAAACTGTTTGTTACCTTTTGATGATATTTTAAATCATTTTGGCTTTCAATTTGCTTCCAAATGCTGTTTCTCTAATAACAGTGATTCTATACATCATTTTTATAATGACTGTCATGTTGCTCATCTTCTATGGAAACAAATGCATCACATATGTGGCTCAGTCTTTTTTAATTGCTCCAATCTATGGGATAGACTTGCTACTTGCTGGGCCTATTCTGGTCTATCCAAATTACACAACAAACTAAACCATATTGCTCCTACTCTTGTCTGTTGGATATTGTGGAAAGCTAGGAATAAATTCCTTTTTGATAACTGCCCCCCAGACTCAGGCCAATTATTACAGGATCTTCATAGTTTGATATACCTCTCTCTCATCAAAAATCCATTACCTATAATTAAAGAGGTTGACAGAGAGCTGGCCAAACAAACCTGTATTCCCCCACTCTATACCCCACCTAAACCAAACTTCCATCCTATATACTGGTCCAAACCAACAGTGGGATGTAGGATTAGTGTTGATGCATCCTGGAAACTAGGTCAGGCTGGTTTGGCACTCACTATTAGAGACAGTCATGGAGACTTCCACTTTTCTCAGTGCATTTATAGTCAGGCTCTTTCTCCTCTAGAAGCTGAACTAAAAGCAAATTTAGCAAGGATTCACTAGTGCACAAGCATAGGTTTCTCGGCACCCATTTCACGGCGTTTTGACCAGATTTTGGCGGAACCGCCAAGTAACTGGGTTACGAACTCGTAACCTGCCGTTCGCCTAGGGCAAAAAAAAAACACGGAGTTTCACAATTAAAACAAGGCGTTTTCCAAAGTGTATTAAAAATGTCAATACGAGGCGAACTCTGAACCGTGTTCGCTTATAGGCGAGTAGAGTGACGAATTCGCCAGCATTACCCGCCTGAAATAAGAATAGTTGTTCGCCCATACATGCTAAGACGCGTTGTAGTTGCGAAATCGCCTTGTATTGACGCCAGCAGGCGTTACTGAAGAAGCGAGTTCGCCTATAGTTATGACCAGAGGCGTTTCAGTTTACGATTTCGCTTGTATTAAAATGTAGCGGGCGAATTTGGTGGCGAATTCATAACAGTGTCGTAGCTGGGTGTATAAAAGCTGATTTTTTGCGGGAATGAAAATAAAAGAAGTAGATAAAAGAACTCTCCTTTTGTTTTGTCTCAAGTTTTGCTCACATTTTCAGGCCTTGATTTTGCCCAAGAACACAAAGGTATGAGGTTTTGATTTTTTTGTTGATTGGTTGTGGAATGGGCAAACTGTTTTTGATTAGTGTATGTGCTTGTTTATATGGATTTGTAGAGTTCTTAGGGTGCTAAATTTGTGGAATATTTGAGTGATTGTAGCAAAACCGTTGTTGATAGTATCTTGTTAAGCATGGGTCGTAGTGAAATCATGTTGGAGAATCAGCGTCTCTCACAAGGTTATACGGATTTGATTCAAGAGTTTATTGATGTTGGTTGGAAGGATTGTGTAGAAAAGAGAATGGGTGGGCTAAGATGTCCTTGCATAGATTGCCTTAACAACGCGATTTATGAGGATGTAGACGTTGTGCGCGAACATTTAGTTTGTAGAGGTTTTGATCCTACATATACAACATGGGTTTGGCATGGAGAAGGTGCAAGTCATAATGATGCAGAGTTTGATGTTAAGCTTGGGGCAGATGGATTGCGTTATGATGGTTGTCTTGATGAAATGGCGGAAGACGTGGCAATGGATTGGGTAGGAAAGCCGAGCATGTTAGCGGCGATGTATAATGATAAAGAGACACCATTGTACAAGGGTTGCAAACATTCCGTTCTTGGTTCTACGTTGTTGTTGATGAAATTAAAGGCGCGCCATGGAATATCTGACAAGGGGATGACTGAATTGTTAGAGTTGGTGAAAGAGTTGCTACCCACTGACAACTTGTGTCCTGATCGAGTATATGCTGCTAAGAAGATATTATGTCCTATGGGAATGGAGATGCAGAAGATTCATGCATGCCCTAACGATTGTTTGTTGTACAGGGAAGATTACAAGGATAGAGATACATGCCGAGTCTATAATGAACCTCGGTACAAGTCAAAGGTGGGGACCGTAGAGGTATGCGGCGAGAGTGTGACGCCGTCTAGATGTAAAACGCCGGCTAAAGTAGTGTATTACCTTCCGCTGATTCCTCGACTGAAGAGGTTGTTTGCAAATCCTGAGGATGCAAAGTTGCTAACATGGCATGCAGATAGGGCTAGGGAGGACGATGACATTATTTCACATGCCTCAGATGGAGATCAGTGGAAGAAAATGGATGAGCGGTACCCTGAATTTGCTGCTGAGCCCTGGAATGTGAGGCTAGGCTTATCCACTGATGGCATGAACCCCTTTGGTAACATGTCTAGCACCCATAGTTCTTGGCCAGTTATGGTTGTGATCCACAATCTGCCATCGTGGTTGATGATGAAACGTAAGTATGTGTTATTGTCCATGAGGATATCTGGTCCCAAGCAACCGGGTAACGATATTGACGTTTACCTAGCGCCTTTGATCGAAAATTTGCAGAAGTTATTCGATGTGGGTGTCCGGATACCTGATGGCAGTCGGGGTGATGAGAAGTTTAAACTGAAAGGAATGTTGTTGTGGAATATAAATGACTTTCCTGCATAAGGTAACTTGGGCAGTTATTCAGTGAAATGTCACTTTGCATGTCCCATATGTGAGAGCAAGACTAGTTATTGTCAATTGAAACACGGTGGTAAGCCGGTGTATCTCGGGCACAGAAGATTTCTTCCGACGGGACATCCTTGGAGGCGAGCAAAGAATTGGTTCAACGGGAGAGAAGAGCATGATCCCTCCCCAATCCCTTTAACTGGAAAAGAGGTTCTAGAAAAGGTTACTGGGATGGATCATGAATTTGGTAAGGGAAAGAAGAAGAAGGCGTCGAATAGCAGTTGGAAGAAGTGTTCGATCTTCTTCAAACTAGATTACTGGAAGCATTTGGACGTACGTCACTGTCTCGATGTGATGCATATTGAGAAGCATTTAAACCAGTGTTTCAACGCCTTTAACCAATTCGCTGAAATAAGTGGTGACTTGGCAGTTTGACTAAAGTCAGCATTAATTATTTTGGTTGACCCCGCGGAAGTAGCACCGATATTTTGACATATCGCTGCAATGGTTGCTGACTGTACATGGGCTCGATTTTGAGCCCACCAGATGTGGGTTGTTATTGTGATGCTGGGCTGGACTGTATAGGTTGATTTAAACATTTAATAGTCCAATTCGATATGGCGCAAAAAAGCAGCGGGGTATTGCTGCTCTGAGGCGGTCTAAAAATAATAAAATTTTGATGTGTGACGTAACGGGACCTGAATAGTTGCTGCTCTGAGTCTGATTAAAATTTTTCTTAGTTTATATGAATTGATAATATATAGTGATGTAAATTTGGTGGGACCCAATTCATATGTACTCTTGGTATATATAGTAACAATTAACTGTTGCACTTGGTGTAAAAAAATTTAAATTATCAAAATAATTTTTAAACTAGTTTTTTATGACTATGATAATTTTAATTTGTATATGATATTTTGTTCGTATGATTAAAATATCATATGAATTGAAAATTTGATTGGTGGGACCCGATTCATATAAAATTTATGGTATATATAACAACATTTAACTGTTGCACTTGGTATAAAAATTTGAAAAATGTCATAAAAAAATTAATTTTCAATTTTAAACTTGTGCGAACTGTTGATATTGGTATAAAAATTTGAAAAATGTCATTAATTATATATTTTGACTTTTAAACTTTTTTAATAATTTATGTTAATTTAAAATGTATAATACACTTTTTGTGTATATTTACATTGGTGTTGGCTCTATTAAAGGTACGTGTAGTGAGATTTGTAGTAGCAAGAACCTGAGAAGTACTACTAAAACTATAACATGTAATTAAGTAAATATACTTTGAAGTCATATTTCAACCATAGTCGTGATCAATTTATTTCCATGACTGAATGAAATTAAGTATGTTTGAGTGTTTCTATGACATTACAACATAAAATCCATGAAATATCACTGATATGAATGTTTAGTTTTATGAAAATTTGAAAAAATGTCATGAAACCTCAAGTTTTGACTTTTATACTAGTTTTTTTATGATTATGATAATTTTATTATCATACGATGATTTCTTAGTGTGATTAAAATGACAATCAATTTGAAAGTTTGACTTGGTGGACCAAAATCATATAAAAATTATTCTCTAGGTATACAAAGCAACAACAAACTGTTGATCTAGGCATTCAAAGCAACAACGAACTGTTGCTCTAGGCATTCAAAGCAACAACGAACTGTTTCTCTAGGCATAAAAAGCAACAACGCACTGTTGCTCTAGGCATTCAAAGCAACAACGCAGTGTTGCTATTGATATAACAATTTGAAAAATGTCATTAATTATCAAATTTTGACTTTTAAACTTGATTTTTTTAATGATTTGTGTTAATTTATAATGGATAAGACACTTTGCGTAATTTTTCATTGGTATTAGTTCGATGAATGGTATGTGTATTGAGAACTTTAGTAGCAGGAATCTGAGAAGTACTACTAAGATTATAACATGTAATTAATATATACTTTGGAGTCATAATTCAACCATAGTCGTGATCAATTTATTTCAATTACTGAATAAAAATTAAGTATGTTTGAGTGTTTCTATGACATTACAACATAAAATCCATGAAATATCACTGATATGAATGTTTAGTTTTATGAAAATTTGAAACAATGTCATGAAACATCAGGTTTTGACTTTTATACTAGTTTTTTTTATTTGATTAATATAACACATTAATTTGAAAGTTTGAGTTGGTGAACCAAATTCATACTAAAATTATGCTTTGGTTATATATAACACCTACTAAGACTATAACTTGTTCTGGGTAGTCTGGGAATCACTACTAAGATTATAACTTGTTACTTAAGTGTGTGTGTGTGTATATATATATATATATATATATATATATATATAAATATACACACACTTTGGAGCATTTTTTCACAGTACACGTATTCAATTACTTTTATTAGCAAATGAAATTAAGTATATTTGAGTGTTTTTTGCTAGACATTCAAACTTATAGTTTATTAAGCATATTTTCATATGAATGCTTAGTTTAATAAAAAATTGAAAAATATTTTAAAATATCAAATTTTGAGCGTATTATGTGTATGTTATTAATTTGAAATGAGTATAAAAATTATTGGGGTGAATCTAGAATTTATTTAACCTTCAATTGAGAGATTTATTTGCCATTATTTCTATTATTTTCTATATACATTGAAACCTATGACTTGTGCTGAATTCGAAGTTTTAATAAAGTATCTATCCGTTATTTAGATTATATTATATTTTATGGATTCATTAAAAATAAGTAGGATTTGTATGTAGCCAAAAAATAAATGTAAAAGTAAACATTTGAATTTTGAATGATCTGATCCGTCCATTATTTTTCCTCACTTCATCGCAACAGTTGAGGATGGACATATATAATAAAAACCTTATCTTCTTTCTCTGCAGATTACATTCCTAATCCCAACCCTATCTCTCTTTGCCCGTGTTCTTCGAGACCTTCGGTGGACGGCCGTGCAATAACCGCTGCGCTGATCGCCGGAATCCCGCGCCTTAGGGCTGCGCTAGTTGGTGATCTCGTCGGAGTTCTGGAACAGGCGGAGGACGAGTGGTGGTGCTATGGCGGTGGAGGAGGGGGTTTGGTGGAGCGGATTGGCCTCGAGGTACAAGCAAGGTACAGAGGCCCAATCGGATGAGCAGACTCGCGTGGGCCCCGATATCGAGACGCTTCCCGGCGGCGGAAATGCGACGGCTTTGAAATGCAGGGACATGGCCTCGAGCTTATTCATGTACCAGTCCATCACCGTCTTCCGCTTCCCCCTGCCTGAAACGACGCCGCTCCAGTGCTCTCCTTCTTTCTCCGGTGAAAGCTTCTGACTTCCTATGTTTAATTCAGATGTTTTGAGGATGAACTGGTTCTGGAGTGGAGAGGTGATAGAAGAATACGGCGGTAGCGGGGCGGAGAACATCGGCTCCGGGTTGAGCTATGTCGGGTCGGGTTACCGGTGGTGGTGTTGCTCTGGAAGTTTTGATTCGCCGGAATCTCTGTGCCGGAAGTTTTGGTGGTGTTGCTCCTGGTAGGTTTGCAGAAGTATTTGTTGTACGGAAGTTTTTATGCGCCGGAATCTCAAGCTTAATGAGCCCTATCTCTGCTTCGGTTCAGCTGATGATTTGTGCGTTCTCCAGGTCTGGAAAGGTAACAACTTCAGTTCCTTTTAGCCTTTCGTTTTCTCGATTTAGGTTTATATTTTGCTTTGTCCTGCAATCCCATATTTTGGTGTGTTTGGTCTCACTTGCTTTCGTTTATCAAGGGCCGTTTCCCGCGGATACCTGACCCGGCCGTTTCACCTTACCGCCAGCTGCAGTCACAGTTAGTAGGAGTAGTAATGACTCCAGCTCGAGCAAAAGCTCCGATCGAAGTCGTCAATATTGATAGCAGCATCGATGAATGTGTGCCGGATTTTTGAAGGTGTGCCACCGCTGTCTCCGAACGTCTGGTTGCGGGTGATTCTCCTTGAAACGACAACGCTCCGGTTCTCTCCTTCTTTCTCCGGTGAAAGATTCTAACCTGGATTATCTTTTGAAGGTGTGCCGCCGCCGTCTCCAAAGCCCCTGCTCTGCTGTTACGCTACAAGCAGGTGAATCTCAATTTTTGAAAAGGGTTTATAAAGAACTAATCCTTTTTGTGCTATCTTTCGTACTGAGCTCTGCAAACCTTCGTTTTAAGTTGAAGATCTTAACTTGAGTGCTGTTGAGTCATTACGAGGGATCAGTTATTTGGCAATTGGAAAACATCTGTTCGGACCAGCCACAGGTGTTCTACCTAGACTCGTTCTTGTCAATTTATATATATAATCATCTTTTTTATTAGGCTAACAACCAATGTATTGTAAACTTTTATCTGCATGGTTGCTGTTTTGGGGGAGATATGATGCTCAATTGCTGCATACCGGCATCAAGGTGCAGGTGATGTTGAGGCAAAAACTGAGTGTATCCTCAGAGGCCTGAGTGTTGCCACATGCTGTCATCAATTATGCCAATGGAAGCCTTATATAAGTAAAGTTTCATGTCTCTTCTCTTGGTACTAGATGAGCATATGTGGAGATAATGTAGTGTTTCCAAGTGATGAGAGTTTTGTTGGGTTGCAGATAAGAAGTTTATGTCTGGTCTCGGGTAAGCAAGGAATATTTCCATGCCATGGTTTACTAGATGGGCAGTTGATGTTGACTGTGATTATGATGGTATAAATCATGTTACTCGAAATCTCAATTTTTTATCGTAATTGATTAATTGTTGTTGTTCTTTATCTTCTGTGAGTGTTTTTCTTTTAAAAAGTTTGGTACTGCCTCAATTTTGAAGTGGATTGCTTGCAGGTCTCTGATTGCTTTCTGATTGCTTGCAGTTCTCTCTTGGTGCTATCAATACTGAAACTCTACTAGGAAGGTTAGTTTGTGCCTAATTGTATTCAAGTTACTGTCTTTTTCATGATTGAGTGTACAATGTATCTGAAAAATGGATTTTCACACACATTTTTCGGCAACTTTACTGTCTTTTTTCATGAATCCTTAAAGAGTATGCTGAAGGGAGTGTACAATGTATTATTTGAAGGTTTATAAAGGAAAGAAGAGAGAAGGATCCAGGAGCGGAACTTGCAATGGCAACCAAGTTTGCAGCATTGCCATGGAGGCTTGGTCGTCGAAGTGTCCTTGCTGCTCTCAAGGACTCCCTAGCCAGACCCGTACTCTCATCGGTTGAATTTTATCAGCTCCACTGGTCAGTGTGATTTTTTGTTATGAGAAACAACTAATGTGCTGAATGATGCTCCATATGCAATGTTAGAATGGTTTTTTGGTTAGTGTAGGATGATAGGATGATTGGATTAGTGTTATGACATTGGATTGTAACATTCTTAATTTTTAATATAGTTTTATTTTTAAATTTATTTTTAGCAATTCTATATTTTATTGGCCATATATTTGTTTTATTTTAATTAAATAAATCAAAAATTGGTTTCACCATGAGAGCGGGAAACTGAAATTTTCAGTCAAATTTGAATGTATCAACGCTTTTTAAAGATCCGCTGAAAGGATTTGATCCGAGTCACCATTGCCAAGTCACCATTGCCAAGTCACCATTGCCAACATGGACATTGCGGGTCCCCTATTTGGTCTTTCAGCGCCTCTTACCATAGGCTTTCACCGGCCACCTAGAGGTCGCTACCTTATCATAAGAAAGCGCTGCTAATATGCATTAAACCTTTGAAATGGGGGGTCAACTTTCTGATAGTGGACGAACGTATTCCAAGTTTTGGGGCTAGTGGTAATATGGGTTAAGACGCATATAGAAGTCCGGCTCAATAGTGATGTCAGCTAAACTGGAATTGCCCGAGGACATCAAGGGCGTGTTAACGATCATCGATCGGCCCCCGGGAAAAGACAGAGAGCAGGATCATTGGCAAGGGCAAGACTCTATGAGCCAACCATAAAATGGTCTCGTTTGGCAACATTGTTTTTGAGAAGCGTTTTGATTTTTTTTACAAAAAATAGTTGGCTGGTCAAACATTTATGTTACTTATTTGGTGAGAAATTTTTTTCATTGACCTGTTTGGATGAAAACGCTTGTTTTCAAAACGCTCAAAAGAAGGAGCTTTTACATGTAATTAACTGGATAAATTATTACAATTTTTTTCTATGCTTCAAAATACAAGTCATGCAAAAATAAAATTTAAAATTTAAATTATATTGATGTCCATTTCTATTATTTAACATAACAAACAACTAACATCTATTTATCATTTACCAAACAACCATCTAAAAACCACTAATCAAAACAGCTAGTCAAAACAGCTAGTCAAAACAACTAATACAATCCGCTAACGGTTAACAGCTAATATAATCCACTAACAGCTAACAGTTAACAGGTAGTTCCCAAATGGGGCCAATACTACATCTGACCAATGGGTAAAGGTATGTTCAATTGCACTTAAACCCTCTATCTCGTGCCACCCTATTCTATCTCCTTTGCAAAGTTCCTCTTTCATCATCACACTAGAGTAACTACATTCGGGTAACTCTGGGATCTGTCTTGCAGGAGTGTAAGCGGGAGGCGTAGTGCAGAATGGACCTTCTGGGGACTCGAATTGTGTACAACTGTACGGGGCTCGAATTAGCAGTCCAGACTTGTAACATCATGAGATTTTGTGTTTAAGAAAATTAATTAATTATATAAATTGATTGTTTTAACCGAGCAAATGGAGATTGATTTAGGTAAGTACAACTACAAAACCTAATTACACATAATTAAAACTCATATTTGTAGGGATCGTTCTCTCCAAAATAATGAAATAGTATCTAACATTTTAATTATTCCTACAAAGAGAATTAAATTTCAAAGAGTATAAGAGATTGAAATCATATAAAAAATGGTTCTTAATGAACCCAAGTGGAGGATAGCAACTCATGCCCTCATTTTTCATTGAGATATAGGGGTTTTGTTGAATAATTTAAACTTTGATCGATATATAATTATATAGTACATTATATCCGAAACTGAAATCTAAAGATGAGTGCTGATTAAATAAATTGAAATTGTGAGTTTTAGACTTATGTGTGACGATAGAAGAAGAATTAGAGGACTAATTTATTAAATTATGTATGTACTTTGTATATTGCACTTATGTGCCTAGGGTTTAGCTATGTGACTAGGGTTTAGCTAGCTTCAGTATTTAGCTTTAAGCCCTTGTATGTAACAATATATATAAATTAATAAATTAGTCCTCTAATTCTTCTTAAACATAAATTTCTCTTTTTAAATTCAGATTGTTTTGTTTTGTCCAGGACCAATGCCCCCCTTCTTAATATCCTATATCCTTCTCCTTGGGGATTTGATCAACCTTCTGAGTATAGAAAATCTTGCATATTAAAATATAAAAAATCCTATTGAAAACTAATTTATATTAACCAAGCATAATGAAATATATGCAATACAAGTTGACACCAATAGATAATGGAATATAAGAAGAAAGTAAAAATGACTTTAGCACATTTCTGTGCATTTACACAACACTCTATCATTCAAGCTAATATAATTGACATTTGTGCATGAAATTGAAACAATTAACTGACATTCATAGTCACTAGTTTTGTCTCTCAAGAGAAGGATAATGTGTTCACCAGTCCAATCGAAAATACATTGATCCAATTATATGAAGAACTACTGAACAATGGCTAGGTGAATCCATAGAAATCTATTCATATCAACAAAAGAAATCACATAATAGTATATATATATATATATATATATATATATATATATATATATATATAACTTAAGGGCTCATAGCAGTAATTGAATTCTAGCATTAGGGGTTCAAAAGAAACATGTTTTGGTTAATTTTAAATGATATAAAAATGACCTGAACAATTGTTTGATGATCTAACTCCTTTGAGAACTCCATTTTTTCCATGTATTGTCGTACACTTCCTCTAATCAAGACACACTTTCAACTTATGATCAGATAGATGAATTATGCACAACAAATTTGACATAAGACCTTCAAGAAGTAATACATCACGGAATATAGGAAAACCTTTAATCAAGAGTTCACCTGTGCCTACAACCTTGCATGTTTTACCATCTCCAAATTTTAAATTTTCGGTCCGTGGCACAATGTTTTCAGCAACTTTGAATTCCTAGTCATATGACGTGAACAACCACTATCAAGGTACCATGAATTTCTATAACATGAATTATAATATGTACGTACAATATATCATAGTGAGTCTTTACGAACTCATGGATTTTAGCCATCCGGGATGGGTATTTCGAATCCATATTATAACATGACTCGAGTTGCTTTCCCTTTTTGGTGTCATTTTGCAATTTAAAACATTGATAGTACTCTAAGTGCCCTTGAAACATGCAATAGTTGCACCTCTTTGTTGTATTTTTCTTTATCCGAGAGGACTGAGGTTTTACTCTAATGGCTTGAGGTTTTCTCCATCTGCACCATGTCCAAGTAGTCTTTTTTCCTTGCTTGTTTCCAGCAACACCATCATATCCAAGTGCATGCCTTTGATTTGTAGTGTGGTTATATATTCCAAGTCCATGCTTGTCACCTGAGACTTTTCCCATCATAAGTAAGTCATGTAGAACACTTGTAGTTTTGTTCGATTTCTGGATTGTTCCTTTTGCCTCTTCAACTCCATTTTTCATGGTGATGAGCACTTGTCTTTGTGCTTCCAGATTCACTTGTAACTGATCTGGATGAGACTTCAATTTTTTTCATTCTTCTGACAATGCCTCTTTCCCATTCCTCAACTCCTTGTTGACATCAATTACCTTCATCCATGACCTGTGCATTTTTTCATACAAGGCATAAATGTCTCCATCGTCTTAAGTTTCTAGTTCATCATCAGTTTTCGTCATGGCGTTGATGTTTAAACATCGGGAATCATATTCTTCAATCAAACTTGCAATGTCAAACACATATTCGTTGAAGAGTCATTTTATTATTTATCCTCTTCATCATAACTACAAGAATCAACATAAGACGTCTCTTGCTGCTCACACTGTAACTGCACATACATCGATTCTTGACCTTGTCTCTTGGCTTCATCTTTTTCTGTAGCATCCTCCACCTTCTGATGGTAAATCTATAGATTATCCCATGCCTTATTTGCTTGAGTATATCAGAGATAAGCTTGAGATGTTCTTGATCTACAACGCTAAAGATTGTATGTAATGCCTTGTCGTTCAAGTTCTTTTCCTTCTTTTCTTCTGTAGTCCAGGTTGCTTCAAGTGTAGTCTCTAATGGTGTTCAGCCATTCTCTATGTAATACCAAAGATCATCATCATCCAACGAAACAATGAATACAACCATTCTTGCCCTCCAATACTCATAATTAGTGTCATCTAGAATTGGTGGTGATAAGATTGAATCTCCTTCTTGCAAATTCATTGTTGGTAGATCGGATCTCATCACTCTCCTTGTTTAAAGGATACACGCAGTGACCTGCTTTGATACCAATTAAAATTTCTACCAACTTAATTTATCAAACTTTCAATGCTAATTGCGTGTTTTAGTCTAACATTTAAACCTATGTTTAAACATGACAGTAGTAATGTTTAAACATGAATATGCGGAACTAAAAAATAAAAGAACACGAGAATTATTTACCCGGTTCAGTGATAAAACACTTACATCCGCCAGACCTTACCCAGTCCAAAAACCATTCACTAGATAATCAATATAGAACACAAAATTCTTCACTTTTACCTATCTATGACTTATCTCTATTGTGAACTTGTGAGCATCCCTCACTGTCGGTCAATGCCAAACTCCTCATTTGACTAAGTCGAGCTCCTCACCCAACTTTCTGATAACTACCTCTCCCGAGACTTTAAGGCTGTGGCTTTTGGACGGCACACCAAGTTGATGATTGGTTTTGGCCGTGGCTGGACTTTGCTGCCTCTGAAAAGCTAAACCCTGAATGCAGTATAATTGTCTCTGTAAAATCGCCAATCTTTTTCGCGGCCATAGATGTCCCTTTATAGCTAGCTCTATGACGTGATTCTTCCAATCACATCACGAACTCAATATTCCCTTATCTATCAGAATTCTATTTATAATCAAATCCTATAGAATAGGAATAATGCCTATCCAATTCCCATTCTATACCTAATCTAATTGTTTCCATAAGTAAATACATAGGCAATATTCTTCAATTAAATCTCTGAATTGGACGAGTTATAATGGATGTAATGTTTTGTATGAATTCTTCAGTTTCCGAAGTAAATAAATCTTCCATTGCTTTGCAGTCTTCGATTCACACAAATATTCCAAACCCTTCTGAATCATGTTTTAACATGCTTCACTGTTTTCTCAAATCATTCACTGTTCTTATAATTCATGATTGGATATGTTGAGTAAAATTGAGTAAAATAAATCAAACATTGGAACTAACACAAAGTTTCATGAAATTGAATTTAAGAACATCCGTTTGGTGAAAATCCCAGCTTCCGCGCATCAACATCATAGATCACCTGCTGAGTTTGTTGTTGTATGTTGCCAAAAAACACCAAGTCATTAGGATTCTTATTCGCAACGAAAGCAAAACACATCTGATGTGCACTGACACCCATGAACAGCCCATTCCTGCCCAACTCAACAGTCACATTCCCTTCGAATAAAAACTTAATCTCAGGCACAGAAATGTCATTCAGGTTTACGCCTGTAAAATCATAGCAAGTGTCCATATTGTAGCATGGAAGCGTCAGATTAAATTTCGTCATCTTTGCTTTGAAAGCATCACGGAGCGGTAAGTAAGCCGACGGCGGTAGATACGTCAATGTAGTCCCGGAATCAATCACGCTTTTGGGTATCTCGAAAACTGAAGGGCTAATGTTCAGCATTTTCCCTCCGACGGTAATGCCTATAATGTTGACGAAGAAATAATTGTTATTATTCCCAAGCCTTGGGAGCGGGGTGTATTTCATATCCTTGGGTATCCCTTCTTTACCTAACCGTAGGTATCCATCTGAACCGGAGAATGTGGGAAGGCAATAGGAGAAAACCCTCTTATATGTTTTCACGGTTTGCTGCGCCAACGCGAATTTTCCATGGCTCAGACCGAGTATACCTTCTGTTCTACCTAGAGTCCCTTGGTTATTATGACCACACCCGAAAACGAAATCAGGGAAAACGTCTTTCCCTAGTGTTATTGTCTCTTTAGCTAAAGTCCCCATTGTGAATGAATGATCGGTGTAGTTAACGATGTATGAACATGTCCCAGAGCAATTTTTTCCAGGATGATTTCTTTGGAGCAGAGAACACTCGTGCGAGTCGCACGAGAGGTTGGAGTAAGATTTTGATTGTAAGGGATTGAAAAGGGGTATTGAAAGGTTGTAGCTTGGTCCAGAGGATGGTGTGCATTGGAACCAGGTGATATCGCTGCCGGTGTCGAAAATCAAGGGATATTCTACTTCAGGGGTGCCAATGCCGACTGTGACGATGAATTCCAGAGGTTGGCTGGGCTGAGCATGGAGCGTTTGGTCGTTTGTCTTGTTGTTAGATGCGTAACGGGACTGAATATAGTGCACCCTGGACTCATCTGCCCTGAGAATTTGAGCTACGGTTAGGTTTTGTTTGTTGGAGTTGGATCTTCCGTTATAGCAGGGTCCGTTGCCGTACACCAAACCTAGAGTGGATTCCCCGTTGAGACCTGGTAAAAATCAAATGCACTTTGTCATCACCTTTTTAACCTCGATTTTAACACACATTCCATCAAACACAAAACATTTTTGCTAAATATGCAGTTATTGAATTTTCTTTCACCATAAACTTTCATACTTATCCAAATATCTATGAGATCCACACTTTATATATACAAGGCCGGATGAGCTTATCAATTTAATTTAGTTCAGTGGATGCAACAGATATTAAACCAAGGGAACAAACTAGCTTATCAACAATGACATTTATAAACCAAAAACTAGTAAAAACAAAATATATATACATATATATATTTGTATGTATTGATCATTTATCTTATTATTCAACTATGAGAAATTAAAGTGTAAAAATTGACATGAATATTTAAGATGGGGTGGTTGCATTAGATAAGAGATTCGCTTAACATTTACAGAGTACACAATTGAAAACAGATATGAGTTACGGGGTACACGATTGATATAATAAATAACAATTAATATATATGCATATAAATCAAAAAAAAATTGAAATTATTATTTATAAAGAATAATTGTTAATGCGATTTATTATGTCTAAAATAAACTTTTTTTTTCTGAAAAAACACAAATTTGTCAATCAGTACAAATTTGGTTATGTGATACCATTTCGTATAACAAATTAAAAAAAGCAAGTTTGACTTTTTTGAAGAGTCAAAAGAAGATTTTATTTTTTAGTCAAACAAGATATTTCAAAATGGGACAAGAAGATTATAACGAGATTTATTTTAATTAATACTCGTATATTATATATATTAGAAACACGACACATAATCGCTAAATTAAAATGCTAACATTGATTAAAGTTATTTTTCGATAAATTGATCCTTCTGTACAGAAAGGTAAAAGAAAATGTGGTGACTTTATTATCCATCAAATGCTGTGATGCAGAAACGAATGTCATATAGAGGGTCGTGAATAGTTAATAGCTTATATGTATAATATAAGAAATCAAAACTAATAAAAATTAGAATCAAGTGATATAATGGATGATATATAGTTCTGATCTTCAATAACGAATCTCTAATAATTAAACAAATCCACAATTCTGGCAATGGAACATGGATGAATTCAATCACAGAGTTGAATCTCTAGTAAACAAACCCGCAATTCAAATACAATCGAAGAGGTTTAAATGAACGATATATATATATATATATATATGCAACAAAAAAAATTGAAATGGAGAGATGATATGAAGGACCTTGAGAATTTGCAGAAGATTTGCAGGTTGAGGACGGCAGAATGGAAGCGATATCAGCTGAGACATAATTGGTTTGATCCAAATCAGCCTGCACTCTACTAATGAGGAACAGTACTAAAATTAAAATTAGAGCCATTATTGATAATTTGGGGAAACTGTATAGGAAAAAGTGATCAGCCATTGACAATTTATTTTTCGTCTTTGGCGATGTTGTGTCAAGTGTATGGCACAATGTAATTCTATTTATACAGGAGAGATCGAGCATCTCCAATAATAAGAAAATCAGGAATGGTTCTTAAATTTCACATTATTACCTTTTATAAAATTTAGATAAGAAGTAATCATCCTAAAAGGAACTAGAAGAGTTATTGCTCCGGTCAATATATAAATTAAAAAAGAATTAAAAATCGTTAAACTACGTAGTTTTGATTAAAACACCACAATGACCACCACATGACCATCACAAATCAAATCGCCGGAAATTTACATATTCTTATAATATATTTTTTCAAAACATTGCTGCGTTATTAATTTACAAATAATATTGCCGCAAGTTTCCTTTTTTCCTTTATTAGTTTCTTCTGCATATATATTATATACCAAATCCTTTCCTGTGAAATCAAGTTTAATTTTTTTCATACTTTTACGTCAATTTATTTCTTTTTAGCATCACGTATATATTTCCCATTTTATTGGTGGACTTATTATAGGGAGGTTAACCTTAAAGACTGCGTATGTAGTACTTAGAGGAGATATAATATTTTCCTTTCTTTTTCATAAGTAAATTTTGATTTTCTGAAATATATAAATTTTTTACTCATGATTCTCATCTTGATTTTCATTTTTAGAGTTTATAAATGTATTAAATAAGATACAGAAGCTTTGATATTTTTACTAATCATTATTATTATATTACAATATATTTTCCTTCAAATTGTATACATTCTATTAAATTTATTATTTGAATTCTTATTTAAATAGGAGTTGTGGTAAAAAAAAACAATACAAAACCTCTTTGCCTAATTCAACAATTATTGAAAAGTATACGATTTTTATGTATTCCTTATTTGTTAAAAATGCATACATATATAGAACATAATTATTTTTGGTCAATAATAACACTCAAATATTTCACATTCTAATATTTCTCATCATAGATTCCACCATCAAAAATTAACCGATATTTAGTATATGTAACAATCTTCAAAAATATTCACAGCATATATTAATGCTTCTAAATAACAACACATGCATTCTCATAGCATAAATATTAATAGTTTCATTAACACTTTCACATATCAAATCACAATAAACCACAAATCCATTATTTCCACAACACACATATTTTATACCTTTCTGCAATGATGATGATCAGTTTACCTTTATGCAATGAGAGGAAAATCCATGATTTATCCAATGCAGACAGACCTAGTTCGAACAATAACAGTGAAGGAGAAATATGCATGCACCTATTTCCAGCAAAATCAACCCATCTTCAAAAACAAAGAAATACATCTTTGAAGACGAAGAGGTACATCCTCAAACTATATTTAATTTATATTGTCATGTTTTATTAATATTGCAAAATAATTACTATTTATTTATTTAAATTTCAGGAAACTTCGATAAGGTTGATTTTAAGAAGAACCAGAAGGGCCTAAAACCGTCGCAATCTGGCATGACGCTGCTATTGAGGATGAGTTTCTGATTATCCTCACCTAAATAATCCTGAGTGCATCTGCCAAATATATTAAGAACTGTCAAGATTCGTGTCGGGCTATTTTACATGACATTAAATTTTATAGTCTTTTGTTACCAAAAATCTAGATGCAATTAAATTAACCCGACACCTACCAAAATATTTACAAATAGCACTTTTGTCTTGAACTTTCTGGTATTTAAATTATTATCCCCATTCATTATATATATATATATATATATATATATTAGGGATTGTGCTAACACTTTTAGGTAGGGTTTGTATTTAATTACATTCAGATATACCGCACAACGTGCGGTCCAACCAAGCTAGTTAATAAAAGAATGATTTTGAAGTTCCATACATCATTAATTCCAATAATAATACAAAGAATAAGAGCATGTTTGCCAGAACTTTTCTATAAAACAGTTCATTTCAGTTCAGTATTTTTTTAATTTTTTCAATTCAGTTCAGTATATTTGTATTTTTTTCAGTTCAATTGAGTATATTTATATTTTCAGTTCATTTCATTTTATTTATATTTTTCAGTCCAGAAAAAATATTTTTATATTTTTTCAGTTCAGTTCAATTCAGATAAATATTTATTTCAATTTTTTTTAGTTTAGTAAATTTCCTCTATATGTGTTTATTATAGCTCTCTACATTTTTTTCAATTCATTTCAGTTTATATTAAGTTTAATTTTATCCATCTCAATTCAGTTCATTTGATTTGGTTATGTACAAATGTGATTTGATGAATTTTAGTTTCATTCATTCGTAGAATTAATATGTTCCATGCCTTCAATTATATTTCGGTTCAATTGATGTTTACTATATTAATACAAGTAATTCATTGTTTGTGAATAAGACAAAATATAGCAATCTTTGTACGCTAGTGGTTTTATCATATATTTCTGAATATTTTTTAACCAGTTCATTTCAATTTAATGAAAATTAAAATTAAGTCCATTCCAATCATGTACAAACGTAAATTGATCAATTTCAGTCTTAATAAGTCATACTATTATTGTCTTCAATACATTAAACTTTACTTCTGTTTAATTCAATTTGGTTATAAGTAAATGTGATTTGATGAAATATAGTTGCATTTAGTCATTATTTCAATACATTACACTTTTCTATTCTGTTTCTATTCAATTATGTACAATTCAGCTCATTTTATATGTCAATAATGAATTTTTTTACTATATTTCATTTTTTTCAATTCAGTTCAAATAAATAATTTTTTTTTTTTTTACGTTAAACCACCAAGAAATCAGTGGAGGGAACTTTTATTAGGCATCCCCAGACAGTGAAATGACAGAAATAAATACAGATAACTCCCAAAAAGGAGGCAACAAATGTGATTACAAAGAGAGCTACTACGCGCGGCCACCGGTGGCACCATCACCGCTGAGTCCCAAAATCAGGTTGTTGCTTCTTCGAGTGGTTTCCTACTTTTGTTTTTATTTTGTTTACAAATTTACTGCTTTCCTAGAGTTTTTAGATTTAAATAAAAGGGAATGTGCTTGAATGAATGTTTTTGATAGAGTACTGGAAGGGTTTTGCTGTTTTCCAACTCTTAATTTTAACCAACCGGTCCTTTTGCTTGGTTAAACATTGTTGGTTTCCGATCTGAACTAAGATAGATCGGAGAAATCCGAGTCGAGGTAGTTTAAATACTTAATCTCTAGCGTCTTTGTCTAATTCAGATTTGTAGACTGTACAAATGGATGCTATCACTTGATTCATCTGTTTGGTACTGTTAGGCAACTTGACGACACTTTGACTTTGTAGAATCAACTCGGAATGTCTCTTACCGGCCATGGGAGGGCCATATTACTTAGCGAGACAGACCGAGACGGGACTACATAGTTGGTTTTGTCCTCCGTACTGTAGTTAGTATGCAGTAGGCTAGTTAGACCTGAATTAGTCAGAAGCGCTATTAACTGTGACTATTATTTTATACTCTTGTAATTATAGATGTTCGATATTCTATTACTGGCATTAGAGATAGGGAATACATTGTATTCCACAGTTTTTTCCATGTACTCTTCACTTTGACTCCTTTCATGGAGATATTTTACTCTTCTCGCCTCCTTTTACAGAGATATGTTAATTAGGTTTGGGGAGCCCAATAAACATCCTCCTGCCACTAGGCAGTTTTAATTCAAAAAAAAAGAGTTACTAAAAACTCTCTCTATATCCTAAGCGAAAAGTACTAAGAGCCGGTAATAACCCATCTAAATCCTACCTAAAAACTAGAGAAAAATACAAGGGGAAAATTAGTCTTGTGATAATAGTCGCCATCAGCGGCTCTTTCGACAAGTCCGGGTCGAACTGGCTGACTGCGATCGGATGATCCCCTAAACCCTAGTCACTACCAGGTCAGTCTCTTAGACATTGATGATACCCCCTCAGGCCAGTAGGAGACCTTCCCGGTTGCTATTAGAGAATCAGGGCATCTGTATGGTGCCTAACAAAGACCAGAGTGGATAATCAAATGATTTTCCAATCCCTCCTGTCTACAAATCTGATCTAAATGAAATCACCGGAGAGTAAGTAGAATTACTACAGACCGACTTAGATTTCTCCTCTCCAAATACAACATCAGATCGAAAGCCAACATGCTCTACCAAACTAGGTCCCGTTGGAAAAGCAAGAAATTTGCAGATAGCATACGTGATATTTGAGCAAAAAGACCCATTTCTAAGCACATCCCCTAGTATTAAAAGAAAATAAACTCTAAAAAAAGGAAAATTGAAATAACTCATTTTCAGGCAGGAAGAGGCAGTTTGCTAGAGAACTCCAGCGCGCCGGCGCGTGGACCGCACGCACGGGCACCTGAGCGAGGCGGCGCGTGACCAACCCGCGCGGCGCTTGGCGTGTGAGACATGCGCCTCGGTAGAACTGCGCGTCGCCAATGCGCAGTGGCTCTGCCTGGAGGCGCGTGGGGGAACGGGTGGCGCATGGCGTCGCGGCTGACTTCCCCTCCATCTCTCCGGCAGGGCTGTCTCCTCTCTCTCCTCGGTGTGCCTGCATCTCCTGGCGTCGGAACTGATAAAAAACGGTAGTCTGGATCTTGAACTCCGGCGATGTCAAGCCGGAAAATGGATCTGACTCCGTGAAGCCTTGTCTCTGGGTGAAAGGCTCCCGATCCGCGCGGATCTGGTCACGCAGAGAGCGTCAGTTGTCGGAAAATACCGTAGGTGGTCGTAGTTGAAAACAGGTCCGGATTTGGGGGTTAAAAGGGGGGGTGGTTCCGAGGATTTATTGGTTTAGGGAGAGAGGGGGAGGGGAGGTCACCTCCGGCCCGGCGAGATGCGCCGGCTGGAGCCTCCTTGGCGGTTGATCTGGAAAGGGGGGAGGTGAAAAGTTGGGGAGCATTCTGGGTGAGGAAGAGGAGGACGCCTCTAAGTCATGCTTGCCTTGACGTAAGATTCAGTTCCATTAAGTTCTATATATTTATAATTTTATAAGTTCAATTCAGTATTTTATATTTTTTCAGTTCAGTTCAGTATATTTTTATTTTTTCAGTTTAATTCAGTATTTTATATTTTTCAGTTCAGTTGAATAATTTTATTTTTTTTCAATTCGGTTCAAAAAAATTTTATTTTTTCAGTTCTGTTCAGTATTTTATATTTTTCAATTCAGTTCAGTATTTTACATTATTTCAGTTCAGTTTAATATTTTTACATTTTCTTTTCAGTTCAGTTCAATATTTTTACATTTTCTTTTCAGTTCAGTTCAGTTAAGTTAAGCGAAATATAAACTCTAGTAAACAGGGCTTAAGCATTCAAATATTTTTTGATATATAACTCCAATTTCATATAAATTAAAAATATAATAAAAAAACATATAGAATTAAACAAAATCATAAAATACTATAACTAAAAATAGTAATAGAATATTTAAAATTACAAAACTAACCACTAGTTAATTACATTTATAGAAATTCTCAAAAGAGACCGTCTATAATTTAGACTATACTATTTTTAACTAAAAAAATATGAAGGTCCTTACTTGCAAAATACGGAGGAGTGTAGTTGCATTTTTTAAATATTTAGTCTTTCTTCCTTAAATCACGTGTGCGAGTGTTTTAAGTGAGACCCACCATGTTTGTATCTAAATTTTTACCTCTCTAGCAAAAATGTTGACATCCGAAATCGAACTCATAGCCTCTAGTAAGGATGTCCTTACCACTGCACCAACTGACGTTTAATGACTATTTTTGCCAATATATATCTATATATATATATATAACTTATATTAAATAAAATCTTATATTAAACCTTAAGAGCTTTGTTTTATTATCTATAACCTATTAGAATTTAAATCTTTCTACTTTTAAACTGAAACTTCCATTTTTAAAATTTAAATATTCTACATTAAATTAAAAAGCATCTGTATTTTAATTTATAACCAATTAAAAATAAATATTGTAATTGTAATTAAAAACCTCCATATTTAATTCCACAACTAGTTAAAAAAAATAAAGATTACACTTTAAATTAAAAACCTCCGTATTTAAATTACAATTTATTAAAAATCAAATATTTTTATTTAAATATAAAACCTCCGTATTATAATGTACAACATATTAAAAATCAAACACTATACTTTTAATTAACAACCTCCATGTTTTAATCTACAATCTATTAAAAATCAAACATTACACTTTTAATTAACAACCTCTGTGTTTTAATGTACATCATTTTAAAAGAAATCCAACATTATAGTTTTAATTGAAAACCTCGGTGTTTTAATGTACAACGTATTAAAATAGTAATGGGGAATGAATAGTACTGAGACTTGAATAGTATTGGCCGTGAATAGTACCGGGACATGAATAGTGCGCGCATGAATAATAATTTTCTAAATTACAATTAAGGACCTCCTTGTTTTTATTCAACCATGCTTTTACTACTTAATCCCCGGTCTATAATATAGACGGTCTCTCACAAGACTACCTTTTAAATCTATTACGTGTAAGACTAACCACATGTACAGCTATACTACGTGATTTATGCATGAAATTTTTAAGGTATTATGAACGTAAAATAAATAACGTTAATTACCGTCGGTGGCCTCGTCGTAGAAGAACTCGAGCTCTCCAACGTAAGTAAAAACCTCAGCGATCCCAACGAGGAAGTACTACGGGAACAGCCAGAACACAGACAAGCTCTTCGGGTCAGAATCCGTCCGCCGCTTCTTATCCACAAGCGCGATGATGTTTTAGTATTTAATTTGACAAAAAACACTAGCTAAGCTGAAGCTGGTTCACAACATATGTAACATCAGGCATGGATGTGATTAAAGAGAAGTCTTCCAACCAATCTTCTTTAGGAACTTCCATCAGCCAACAAATGAGAATCAACATCCATATCCCAGCTAGCAGTAACTGGTGTTGAGCAATGGATGAGTTGGTGCAACCAACATCTCTAACAATGTTAGACTTGTACTTAGTTTGAGAGAAAAAAGATTTCCAAGATGAAACCATGCAACAAAAATTTCTCAAGCCTATTGATACACAAAACCATCCAGGAAATTATAGATGATGAGGATCCTTCCAAATCCAATTGTCTCCATGCACTCAGATGCTATACATGAAGTGAAGGATACAAAGAAACAGGGAAAGCCAAACACAAAACTAGAAAAGGGGTAGTAATACAATTTAGGAACTGATTATTATTCCATTTACCGGGGGCAAAAAGACTTAGAATGTGGCTGAAACATTGCAAGAAAAGTTGCAAAATATGGCAGAGGGGTTGCAACACATTGAACAATCCTCAGGGCTGCATGTAATAAATAGTTCAATCACCGCATTCATTAATTCCAATGATTAATACCCCAAAATATGTTGTTGATCCAAATGTTAAAATTCATGATAATATTTGGAACTATTTTCAGACACTCAACCTTCCGGCACTAAAATTTCTACTCATACTAGCCCTTCTAAACATTTGGAATGCTATGGGTTTTCAACAAACCTTGCTGATTAAAGGATATTGTTTTGCTTATAAATTCTAGAATACGCAAATAGAGATTTCATAAGAGTTGAACAAAAGTTAATATAAAAATTGTGTATTCTCACACTCTATTATAGAGATTCTTTTAGAGAATATGTTGGACTTGCTCTTATTCATCAATGTTGAAAATAATATCGATGACTTATAAACATAGTTGAAAGTTGATCAATGACAAGTCAATGGTTGTTGAGACATCTTTTATTATATAATTTATTACTAAAATTTAAATTAGTGAATAAAATTTTTAATTACCTTATATATTTTAGAAAATTCAATTTTGGAACTGAACAAAAAATGTGTTTAATATTTCTTTACTGGGCTAATGGGATACAAGTCTTAAATGGGCTATCTTTTGATAGAGTATTGGTCGAGTCTCTGTTTGTCTGCCAGTCTATATTGTTTTCATGAGTCCTTTTACTCGGTCAACATTGAGTTGGCTTCTGATCTGCTTTATAGAAGGACATGAGAAATCTGAGTCGTATGAATACTTGTCCGGTGGCGTTTCCTCTTCGTATCAGACTTACACACGGGTTGGAGTTCATTTGTTCTTCTAGTCTGTTGTAGTTGGGCAAACTCTCACATGTCCGGATCTTTGAAATTGGCCCGTATAATCTCTGGAGAATCCGAATAACGTTTAATGAAACTGGGATGGAATTGCAGGTTTGAGGAGCATTTCCATTATTGTAACTGGTTTGTGTTTGCCTAGTCAGACTCGGAAGTGTTTAAAGGGTCGCTAGTTACTGGCACTTTCATTATATATATATATATATATATATATATATATATACAATGGGAAAGGGATATATATATATATACACACACACACACGAAAGGGTCCATTTCCCATTGTTTTATATTAGGTTCAGCGTAGGCCGTTCTGGCATTTAGTTTACTAGTCGATCTAGATACGAAATGATTCTTTTGAAACTTTTTTGTACTCTTACTCATCGCCTCCATTTGTGGAATTATTGTACTTTATTTTTCATTATTTTCAATTTAGGGTTTCAATTTCACTCCATCCTTTAGTGGTTTCAATTAAAAAAAGATTTTTCTTTAGCATAACATTTTCAAAAAGCTTGTGTTTGAAACCTTTGAAACTAACCTCGAAAAATCATCTATTTCAATAATATGCCTTGCACCATTGCACCTGTCGTATCTTTACTCTTTAGTCATTCTTTGGCATTTAGGTTATTTTCAGGGGATTTGCTACACACAATCTGATATTTTACTCTTTTAGTCCAAAATAATGTATGCAAGTCTAAAAACATCCATACATATTTTAGACAACTTACACAGATATAATGTCATTTCGTAGATATTTTGAATTACAGTGAGTAAAATATTAGAGTGCGTATAGCACTTCAGTTTTGAGACGGTGAGTTTTTAATTAGATGTATTATAAAAGAATCAAAACGCCCCGATTAAAATTTAACGTAGTTAAATGATTCATCGTCAACAAATGGTTGATTTGGGTTAGTGTCCTATTCCCCTTTCCAATTTAAAATGCACATGATCAGTGGCGGGTCCAGAAGATATTCTTAGTGGGGGTTGAGAATACACTTACATAAATTTGTGAGTGAATTTAATGCTAATTTTAGTAAAAATATGATACATTTAGGTAAAATATAACTATATTTGTAAAAACAATTACTCTAATTATTTGGCATCAAAGCCTTTCTGACTCGGTCTGGCCAGGTTGCCCTACACGACTGGCCCTTAAAATAGTAAAACTCTCCACGTCCATCCGCCCCTGCACATGATATTGTACATCTAGTTTAAAAAAAATCTTCAAAATTTAAATAATTATTAATCAAATCTGATCATATGAGATCTTGTCGTTAATGTGTATTTTCAAAATATCAAATATTATCTTAAGTAATTACATATTCATAAAGACATAAATTGTCAAAATTAATTATGGTCAATTTTAAAAAGTCAATCTGTGCAACTTGAAATTGGACGGTTGAGTATCTTTATATGTGTAATATATAGAAATTTTACATACAAATACATGTAATATTATGTAGATAAATTAATTTGCCTTATGTGTAGATTTGTTTTACACTTATTTTCCATATAGTTTTATGTGAAACATATCCTAACAATCATTCACTTGCCTTTGATCAATATTTAACCGGAATTTGAATTGCACACACTTCTCGACAGGCATGAATTCCTTATCATAAAGATATAAATTGTCAAAATTAATTATGGTTAATTTTAAAAAGTCAATTTGTGCAACTTGAAATTGGATGGTTGATGAGTATCTTTATATGTGTAATGTATAGAAATTTTACATATAAATATGTGTAATATTTATGTAGATTAATTAATTTTCCTTATGTGTAGATTTGTTTTAGACTTATATTCCATATAGTTTTATGTGAAACATAACCTAACAATCATTCACTTGCCTTTGATCAATATTTAACCGGAATTATAATTGCACACATTCCTCGACATGCATGAATTCCTTACACTTGACATAATTCTCTACGCACTTCTCGATAGGCACGAATTCCTCTCACTTGACGTGATTCTCTTAGTATTCTGCATGTTTTTCTCGGCACTTGACTTGATTTCTTTTGCAAATCGACATAAATTTCTCACACTAAATATTCTTTTGCAATTATTTGCAGTGAATGTTAGTTAGAAACCTTATGCATTCAAACTAGATGTGAATGAATTCAAAACCCCATAATTTTTATCATTACAAAAAATTCAACATAACCTACTATACCACTACTACAAAGGGGTGGATGCAAGGAACATATTTAAGGCGTTTGATGGGTGCGCGTTATTTTCCGCCTTGCTACATAATTGCGAGTTCGCAAGCCTCGCTAGCAAGGAAAAATATATATATATTTAAGACGTAAGTCACAGATTAAAGGCGGAAGTGGGTTGTGTCGTGAATAAATATGAAATTAAGGCGGAAAAAGATCTTCCGCCTTAAAGGTAATAGGTCGTCACGACATCGCCACCAATACAGAAAGACAAACGATGCTGTAGCGAACTCGGAACCAAGAGTCGCCAGTAAAATGATTCAATACTTTGTTTATTACGATATCGTTACTTATGTGACTCATAATTTAGGTAGGCTTGTAAATGTTTGCCTGTCGAAACTGGGTCGGAAGTGGATGACCGAGAAGGTAGCGTTATCGTGACTTGACACGCCAATTTAGAACTACGGTGCAAGTTTGTGTGCTTGAGTTGTAGCGAACTCGCAAGTTACACTGAAGAGTCAGCGGAATAGTGGCGATATCTGAAGGCATCCGCTTGCAGTCGCATTTTTTTTAAGGATTGGCCTTTCAAACACAAAAAAAACAGATTCTATCAAGTACTTTTGAGGTGGTATTTTCGGATTCACAAATGGATGATTAATTCATATTGGTTGGAGGTATGACTGTTGCCTTCTTGGATTAGGTACGTAATACCCTCGTAATTTGTTGGTTTTTGTCTTGATTTTGGTTGGTTTTATGTAATAATTTCTTTGTCGTTTGGTTGATTTTGTTCTTTGTGTTATTTCAGTGTGTAGTTTATGATAGGAAGTCAGTGGGTTAGTATAATTGTTGAAGGTTCTACGCAGTTGAGTAGCTTTTTGAAGGATTTGTGAATTATGGACCGCGAAAGAATAATGAACGAGAATGCTCGATTGTCGAAGGAGTATTTAGATTTGGTGGAAAATTTCCTAGATGTTGGCCTGCGACATTCTAGTCAGAATAGCATAGGAGGGGTTAGATGTCCATGCAACAAGTGTAGAAACAATGCTATATTTGAAGATATTGTTGTAGTGCGCGAACATTTAATATGTAAAGGATTTGACAAATCCTACACTGAATGGGTTTGGCATGGGGAAGGCCATTATGGAAGTGACCAGGTTGAGATGGAGGAGGGAAGCGCCGAGGAAATCCTGCAGTATAATGAACAGCTTTCAGACATGTGTGACGATGTTGTGATGGAGTTTGTTGGGAAGAAAAGTATGTTGGAGGCAATGTATGACGATAAAAAGACAAGTTTATATGTTGGGTCTTCGCATTCTAGACTGGGCGCAACATTGTTGTTAATGAACCTAAAGGCAAGGCATGGTATTTCTGATAAAGGAATGACGGAATTGCTAGAGTTGGTCAAAGAGTTACTTCCTCAGGACAACCTATGTCCTGACATGGTTTATGCCGCTCGGAAGATATTGTGTCCTATGGGCATGGAGTTCACTAAGATTCACGCATGCCCGAATGATTGTATGTTGTACAAGGGGGTGTTGATTCTCTGAGGGATGATTGCAAGGTTTGCGGTGAGTCTAGATGGAAAAAAAGGAGGGAAAAGTCGAGGTATGTGGAGAAACAGTGACAACATCAACAAAGCAAAGTCCTGCTAAGGTGATGTGGTACATGCCTTTGAAACCGAGATTGGCGCGTTTGTATGCCAATCCTGTTGATGCAAAATTGTTAACATGGCATGCTGATATGGTTCGAGAGGAAGATGATATTATATCTCAGGCTTCGGATGCTGATCAGTGGAAGAAGATGGATGCTATGTACCCAGAATTTGGTAATGAACCGAGGCATGTGCGACCCGGACTCTCTACTGATGGAATGAACCCTTTCGGCAACATGTCTAGCACCCACAGTTCTTGGCCAGTGATGCTTGTTATTTATAATCTACCTTCATAGTTGATGATGAAACGAAAGTATGTGCTTTTGAACACAATGATCTCGGGGCCTAAGCAACCTGGTAATGACATTGATGTATATCTAGCACCTCTTGTTGAGGAGTTGGAATCCTTATTTAAGCATAAGATTCATATTCCTGACGGAAGTCGAGGGGACGCGAAATTCAAACTTAAAGCCATGTTGATGTGGAGTTTCAATGATTTCCCTGCTTTGGGTAACCTTGGAGGGTGTTCTGTGAAAAGGCATTTTGCATGTCCAGTATGTGAGAGCCATACTAGTCATTGTCAATTAAAGCACGGTGGTAAGCCTGTTTATCTAGGTCATAGACGATTTCTATCTAGATGTCATCCGTGGAGGAGTGCAAAGAAGTGGTTTAACGGTCAGGAAGAGCATGGTTTTGCCCCCGTCCCACTATCAGGTACTGAAATATTGGAAAAAGTAGCGGGCATGGAGTTTGTGTTGGGAAAGGGAAAAAAGAAAAGCACTCAAACTACGATTTGGAAGAAATGTTCGATAATTTTCAAGCTCGATTATTGGGAGCACTTGGATATGCGCCACTGTCTAGATGTCATGCATATAGAGAAGAATGTATGTGAAGCTTTGGTTGGGACGCTATTGAATACACCGAGAAAGAGTAAGGATGGATTGAAAACTAGAAAGGATTTAGTCAATCTTGGCATAAGGACGTCACTTGCTCCCGTGCAAGAAGAAGCAGGTACGACATACTTACCACCTGCTTGTTATTCCTTGTCATCTGAGGAGAAGGGGAGTTTTTGTAGAACTCTGAAATCAGTGAAGGTGGCTTCTAAATATGGTTCGAACATTAGTAGTTGTGTATCTACCGCCGAGTTGAAATTAGTGGGAATGAAGTCGCACGATTGCCACAACCTGATGCAGGATTTGAATGTCATTGCTCTGAGAGGTTGCTTGACTTCTCACGTTGGAGACGCGGTTGCAAGGCTTTGTTATTTTTTAAACAGATATGCCGCAAGAGAGTAAGCCATCATAAGTTGGATGAATTGCAGGATATGGTAGTTGAAGTACTGTGCAGGCTAGAGATGTATTTTCCCCCTTCATTTTTTGACATAATGATTCATTTGATTGTTCATTTGGTGCGGGAGGTGAAGTTGTGTGGACCGGTGTACTTGAGATGGATGTACCCATTTGAGAGGTACATGAGAATTTTCAAGCATTTTGTTAAGAATCATTATCGACCAGATGCCAGTATAGTGCAGCGTTATGTTGCGGAAGAGTTAATAGAATTCTGTACCAACTATTTACAGGATGTACCTACTATAGGACTGCCAGTCTCCAGACACGATGGTAGATTGGATGGTGTCGGACTACGCCATAAGTCTAAATTTAGCCCTTCTTCCGAAGAAATATCTACAGCACATCGGTACATTTTGCGCAATCATCATGCAGTGAGTCCTAATGTTGATGTTCACCTTAATGATATTAGGTCAGCACACCCGAGCTGGTCGGAGCCTAGAGTTCTAGAAGCTCATTGCAGAGACTTTATTAGTTGGCTCAAAATACATGTGCAGAATGGCGGTGAACACCCCGACGTTGTAAAATGGGTTGCCAAGAGACCCCTCGGCACAGTTACGTCCTTTAGCGGGTATGACATCAATGGATACACGTTTGGTACTAAGTGGAGTGATGATAGATCTGCAACCCAAAATAGTGGCGTATCAATACCTGGAGAGGGTGATAATGGTTTATTTGGTACCATTACTGATATATTGGAAATGGACTTTGTTCATGTCCGAATCGCATTGTTTAAATGTGAATGGGTAGATCAAGGTGAAGGGGTGCACACAGAGGATTTAGGCATGACTCTAGTTAATAGAGGAATTCTCGGGTCTAGGGATGATCCATTCATCATGGCGGCTCAAGCTCATCAGGTATTCTATGTGGAAGATCCAACTGATGCTCGTTGGGAGATCGTTGTTGATGGAAAAAAAACATTCATCTATGGTGACGGCTTGTTCGACAATGACTCCGCTGTTTCTAAAGACACCATTCCGCCATCGGTGTACGAAACTCTGGAGGAGGAAGATAACATTGTTTGTGCGTCGGTGTGCAGAATGGATCATGAAGAAGGCATGTGGATTAATCCTGCAGGGAAAACTACAAAGAGAAAGGGGAGGCAACCAAAGAAGAAGAAGACTAAAAAGAGTAAAAAACATAGGTAGCATTTTCTTCACAACTTGTTGATTAGTGATTCGGATATTGTTGTTGTAATAATATTGTTTAATCACAACATATTTTCCTAACCAACAATCATTTTTAGAGTCTATTTTGTGTTGAATTTTACTATAATGTGGTACACTAATTAAGTTGGATTAAAAAAAACCGATACAACATTAGATGTAGCGAACTCGCAAGTTTCCTAGCTCAATACAATGTTGGATGAACTTGTAAGTAGCGAGTTCGCTAGCTTAGCGACACTAAAGCGAGATCGTAACTAATATGCAAAAAATCGCCAAGTAGCCACTGTCCATTCAATCTGATTGGTTACGATATCGCTAGTAATATATATGCATGAGCTTGTTAACTAGCGAAATCGCAAGGAGCTAGTTTGATCACAATGTAAAAACTTCAACAGAGATACTTAATTTGTGGTACCAAGTTCATATGTTATAATAAAAATAGTTACTAAATCACTGAAAAGATTTTTGAAGCCATAAAATGATGAATCAATTTAAAAGAGAGTAAACATTGTTTGCCCTTGGCAAAATTGCGAACACAAAAGTGTCAAATAAAAAGAAATGAAAACATGCTAATCTAATCCTTGTTGCTAGGCGGTGGTTTTGGTGTCGATGCTGGATCATTCCCCCTTGCTTTTTTGTTGACATGCGCCATTTCTATTCCCCGTATCACCTTCTCCGTGATCCAACTCTCTTGATTAATTTTGACGACTCGATTTCTCAACACATCTACGGTTTCTTCTAGACCCTTGTAGTATGAGGCTGAGGGTACACCTATAAACGGAAGTGAATCAGCCACCATTGTTTCATAGCAAATAAAGTTTAAAAAATCTGAACAATCTATTGAAAATAACGGTTGTTGTGGTTAACCTTCAACATTTTATCTGACTTCCTCGGGATTAAACTCTAGCGGTTTTTTGGGTCCATCTGACCTTTCCTCCCACTCTCCATCAACCAGCTCCCACTTCCCCTTCCTCTCGAAGTACTGCATCGTGTAGAAGCAACACTCCTCTGCATGAGCAGATAATTTCATCTTCGGGTTATCAGTGGTCAGAAACATGGTTATAAAATTACAATATGGGAGCTTCTTGATTGTTCTTGCATTCTCCACCACACTATTTCTCATGTGCTCGAATATCACATGCCCCGGATTCAACCGAATCATCTCGACTACGCAGTAAAATATGCTAACCGTTGTGTAGTTCATCTCGGTGATCCACCCGTCTTTAGGCACCACAGTCCTAGCAACCATCTCATAAATGATCCTTTCCTGACAAGTCAATTTATCAAATTTATAACTCCTAGGATTCCCTAAATCATCCGCCGACCGGCCAAAATACTTCTCAGCAAAAGTCGCCACAGTTTCCTTATCTAGGACGTTGTTGTCGGGTCACTGTTCTCTGACGTAGAAACCAGGTGGGGGTTCATCTTCGCTGTCTTCATCTACAGCGTACGGCACATTTAAGGCCTTGTTGAAGAAATCCTCACCTATCTCATAGTTCTTTTTATTCACTCGGGTAAACCACCTCCCCGTTTCCTTTTCTTCTTCAATCAGTTGGTGAAAATTTGCGTAAAATTGGCACGTCTCATCTTTATGCGCCGCATAGTTCAACCCTAACAACTCAGTCAAATTGTGAAACTGAAACACTTGCATAACCTTCTCTAACCCTAATTCTTTAATCTGCTCAAAATCTACCACATAACAATCTAGCAGCTTAGAACCTTCCATATAATTCGAATATGCTTGAGATGTATCGACACTTACAAATTTTGCCTTGTCATATTTTGTAGATGCAGCACCCGAGACTGAAGCCGCCGCTGATGACTCCGCCGCCGGCCTCTGAGCTGTAGCTCGCTGATGAACTTGCTGGAAACTTGGGCCATATGGATTTGGTGTCAGATGCTTACTCCTAGCCATCGGTGATGGGCAATTTTTGGGCAAGGGTTTGGGGTTTTTTGATTTTTGAGACAATGAGATGCAAGCCGTTCTGATTAGAAAAGATCCCCAAATTTTTGATTTATATTAAACCAGGTAGCGATCTCGCAACATGACATGTTAGGTATCAAAAACGACATCGTCTTGTACGTAATTTAGAACTTGAAATAATAATTAACTAACGAGATCTCAATTAAATCGCCTAACTAGCGAAATCGCAAGTAGCACGTCTCTACAAGTGGTAATTGATGCACTGGCGATATCGCTACTATATATATTCTTATTCTTAAATTTGTTCTTAAATTTATATGGAACTTACAGATGGAGTAGCGACATCTCAGGTTTCTCGCATACATTGCGAGACAGCTTGCGAAATCGCAGCGTATCGTAAAACTTCAACAGAGCCTAATAGACGTGTGTCTTGCGATATCGCTAGTAGGGTGCAATTTGGTTACGATATCGCTAGTGGCGTCCCTTAGTACCATATTTAAACAAGCGAGAGACTGACGATATCGCTAGTTGTCTGATCTGACAAGTGAAATCTGAATTTTTTCAACCTCACCACTTAATCATAACACTATCAAAGACCATGAACACACTGCTAACATTAATTGAAGTTCAAAATTAATCCTTTGTGTCTAAAATACAGGATTACAGCTAACCGAATGTAAAACGTAGTTCAGAAATCAACAAAATAGCCTGACATTACTACATGAGCATGTTACATCAAAGGTCTGCAACGAGAAGGTCCTGCAATTCATCACTTGAAATGTTCTGTGAGGGCGCATCTGCATTAGGCTTCTCTTGAGCTTCATCCTCCTTTTCTTGGACTTTTAAGTGCTTCTCTTGGTCTTCCTCCGGCTTCTCTTGGTTCTCCCCGGGTTCCTTTCTTGGTGTTTCATCCTCCTCGGGTTCCTCACCGATCAATTTCTCCTTTCTCCGCATCTCAAGTTTAGCTGCTTCATCAGATGAGTCACCATCCTCCCCACCAGTGTCTTCATCATCTTCTTCATCACCGTCTGATTCATTGACCTCCTTTGCAGCCCGGGCTTCCTTCTCGCTCCATTTAGGTAAGGCAACGCTTGGCTCTGTAGCAGCGTCCCGGGGAAATTTGGTGAGGAAATCAGGTACCTCTCCCTCCTCATCGCTCAGCTCGCAGTCGACTACCCCACTTAGCAACAGTTTTTGGAGCCTCTCATTGTTAGCCTTCAACCTCTTCTCGGATATTCAAACCTCATTCACTAACTGCCCCACCGACACAATTTACCGAGCACGGGCATCAGATACTGCATCTAACACACATACAGACACATTATCAGTAATGCAGAAGTACAACATTTACTGAAAAAATTAAAAGTTAGTGTAATTATAGATGCATACCAGATACTTGACCCTGTGCCCTTCTAGCAGCCTCTTCAGCTTCCTTCTTCTTCCCGTACTTCCCATCGGCTTTCAATTCTAATCTCTTGTGTTTGAGCCACTCCTTGTTGTATTTGGGTAGTTGCATCAGACGGCCTCTTGGGAAAATCCCCGCACTCCTGATCAAAGCAACAACCAAACCGCCGTATGGGATAGCCGCAGTCTTGTGCCTCGCCATCTTCATCATGTGCGTAAGAATTGTGAATCCTGGGTTGATTAGCAGCTTCTCCATGATGTAGTAGAAAAGCATGAGGGTATTTACAGTAGGCTCACAAGCGTGGCCGAGTGATGGCAAAACATTCCCACAGATTAACTCAAATACCAAACCCGCTGCTCCTTTATAAGCATGTGGATCGGGTATGTCCTAGCTGTACCCGGACAATTAGAAGTCCTACCAAACCACTTCTGACCCATCTCACCGGCCTTCAATGGTTGTTTGGGGCTAACCGATGGAAACCTCTGTTCATAATATACCTCATATGGACCATCTTTCTTTGCAGGCCTAAGATCGTCACGGGATTTGTAAGGGCATTTCAACACTGAGTTAATCATGAACTTGTCAACCTTAAACTTCACCCCTCACACAATTGTTGTTATATCATCCACCCCCTCCTCTAAGCCTAAATTAGCGTAAAACTGTAAAACTTCCTCATGGTATACGGGCTCCGGGAGTTTTAACAACACATCTAAATGTTGTGCTCTAAAATGGTCTAACACATAGTCTAATTTAAGGGTAGGGACTACACAGCTATCAAACACCTTATTGTTTATAATCTGGCGAGAATTCATGCATTCATACCTCGCCTTTGATGCATCATTGAAGAATTCAACCGGTTCTTCTTCTTCCTGGGTAGAATCGGATTGATTGGTGAACAGCTCACCGGCGACGGCCTGAGCAGGTACTTCTGGAGTGGCCTGAATCGGCGCCTGAACCTCAGCCTCATAATCTGTCCGTCGTCGCTTGTTTCCCGTTCCATCCCGTCCTTGCCCGGTACCTCTTCCTCTACCCAATCCTTTGGTTTTGGGTGCCATCACGCAGCAATTCCGGTGAAAATTGGGGGTGAATCTGGTCGGAGAAGATTGAGGGTTTAAGGATGGTTTTCAATTTGGAGCAAAATTAATTTTGCCCGATCCCCATTTTTTATTTATACTGTCCTTACTTGCGAACTCACAAGCATCATCGTTAACCACTGGCGAGAACGCCGCGAAGTCGTTACTAACTAGCTCACAGACTTGAGATTTAATTGCGACAGCAATTAAATCTTAGCTAGGCATGATTGAAACTTACGATATCGGCACGACCAAGAATGTAATGCTTAGCAACGCCAAGATTTCTACTGGCGAGTTCGCAACATTCCTCGCTCACAAAATTCCCACATCGCTAGCTTAGATGTTTCAGTTTCAATATATATTGGCTAACATTATTCAATGGTTCGATAAGTCGTCGACCCGCGCAAATTGAACATGAAACACAATTACAATACACTATTGGCAGCATGGCCCAGTACATATTCTACTATCAATACAGCCTAGTATGTAGCCCACCTATTGGCCCCCTAGCCCAAAACCCTTTTTTTTACAATACTCGTAACTTACGATATCGCAAGTAGGCTCGCCAAGGGTTTAGGGTTAAGGGTTTAGGGTTTAGGGTTTACATGGTTTATATCCATTCAATTGTCACTTTAGTTTTATTTAATTTCAATTTCTTAACATGACTTACCTAGAATAACTGTAATTAACTCTAAGTCTAATTCTAAATGACTTCTAGGTAGAAACTACTAAGTCATGTTAAGACAATTAGAGTCTAGAATAACTAAATCTAAAAACTAAATCTAAAAAGTTACTCTAAATCTAATTCTCCTATCTAAAAAGTTATTCTACATGAATTTCACTTGTATAATGGAGATCAACTTCAGTATTCATCAACATAGTTAGTCAATCAGTACACATCCTAGTACCCAAGCATGCAAGTTAGTTAGACGCAACAAGGTATAGTATATATGAAAAGTGATGAGAACTGGCGTATTTACATCTCCATCGGCGCTTCTGATGGACATGATCAATGAAAGAAGAATGGAATAGGAACACGTATATTATACTGGTACCTGTGGGTGATAACCAATGCACATCCGATCACGATCATATATACGATCATGATCGGGGCGTTTAAAATTTTAGTAGATCACAATCAATCGGCGAGTTGCGACCCACTAAATATTTCTATATTGTGATCGATCCGATTAAAAATCACAATGATCGTGACATACTTGTGATCGAATCTTTATATCTAGGGGTGTAAATGGAAAAGAGGAAGAGTTAGAGTTGGACTTTGATTTGGGCTAAAGTTGAGAGCTTAGCGTGCATACGGATTATATACAAGTTGTATTACAGTCATACATACAATAGTAATTAATTTCGATTTTTGACCGAACTTCTCGATATTTTCATTCGATCAAATACACAGCTAATTATAATATAATGAATAAACATCACAAAGCATCATTCTGATGTCGTTCTTTTTCACGGACGCCCGTGATCGGTGTCGTCCTCAATATGTACCAAATTATTAGGAAGGCCGAGCCATATACTTGCGATTTCGTAAATGTACAACCTTAAAAGTGTTTTCACTTATGAGCTCGCAAGGGTTTCCATGGGTTTAGGGTTTATATCCATTTACTTGGGTAGTAGCGAATTCGCAGCCAACAAAGTTAGTTTAAAATGTAATCATATACAAATGTGGCGATATCTCTACCTCCTTGCCTGATGTAGTGAGCTTGTTGCGAGATCGCAAGGAGTCTCGCTAGAAAAACAGAACACGTTAAAGATCAGAAAATCTGGTCTTTTTTGGCATCTTACCCATCATATCTCACAGGTTTCTTCAAAAATATTCCAACTTTTTCACATCTTCTCACATCTCTTCACTTTTGTGCACATCAAATCTCAATAACCCATCCTATACATGTTGAACACATCAATTGTGTCAATATAAAGTGGTATTTGGCACTAATTGTATGCAACAATTGAGTTTAGCAATAAATTCTCACCCACATTTTTCTCTTGCAATTTATCAATTAATTTCAATATTAACTTGTTCTTGTTCATTTCGATAACATCCTTTGTTGTGGGTAGGAGAGGGACAAAGAAGGTACATCATCCCCCACCAAAACAATCAAGTCTCGACACAAAACTGTGTAATTAATAAAGGAATGATTTTTTTCATGCTTGTTCGATAAAAAAGGGTTTTAGTTGAACATGCTACTTCCATTTATCATGCTATTACTAATAATCATGTCAGAAGCCTATGTATAGCAAGAATCGAGGCTATATTTAGTATTTTGACTTCCAAGCTTAATTAGCCAAAATTGAAGGATTTACCTTTATCTTTTTATTACTATACCATTTTAGTTTGTTCTCGTTCATATTGTATTAGTCATTAACATATTTCAGTAAACAAGGATAGTTTAATGGATAGCCCTTCAAGTTCCCATGACTCCGGCTCAAGTGGGGGGGGGGATGTTGTTGGCGATTCAAGTGAGGTTAAAAAACAACGAGAATTGAGTCGCGCATCGAAAGAAGCTCAACTCCTCACACATTGTCGAGAATTAGGGATTAGGATCGATAATAAAATACTAACACATGTCAAGTTTAATGACATTGGTGTTGCCATTTGGCCCGAAGATGATGCCGCGCGATGGTCGAGTTGGTGTGCTAAGATGGGTAGGATACGCACACCATTAGACACAAAGGATTGGAGGCTACTAAGCATCGACATAAAGAAGGATATATGGAAGGAATGCAAGGTTAGTGTGGCACTTGTTATTTTTAATTTCAATTGAAAATTGTTAATGTGACTAAGCTTTGATCACATTTGTAGCGCCCCTTTATTATCGAGGCAACATCTTATGATCAAGTGAAGAAGAAGGCTCTTCAAATCGCATCAAAGGCTCATCGAGAACACAAATATACCCTTACCAAGAATTATATCAAACCAAAGGGCACGAGGTTTGGGCAAGATCCAAGTACGCGTTACAATCACATTGTAACCCTTACTTGGGAGGCATTCAAGAAGCGATGGTTAGAAAATGACGCAAAGGTTAGTTTACTTACTACATCTTGCAATAATAGTTTCATGCCAATTAGCCAAATATTTTTATTTCCGTTAGTGCTTTATTCCTAAAATAACATAGACTTTTTAAAAGGGTTTGGGGGATAGGAAGCGCAAAGCCACTGTTGATAATGTCATGCCTTACACCGGGGGTAGGGCGGGGTACTTGGGTGTGGGGAGGAAGACCTCAAAAAAAAAGGGAAACCGAGGTAAAAGAGCTTGTGGATGGGGGCATGGACGCGGAAGAGGCGAACAAGCTAGTCATTGCCGAAGACCCTACAACATGAAGCCAAGGTCCCTATTGGTTTCATTAGGGTTTCTATACTACATGTGTTAGTAGAGGATGCCTTGGTACCGGTCGCGGATCAAGAGTGCACGACAGTGGGTAAAGGTTTGGGCCGTTTTTTTGTGTGGCCCAAATGGTTGGTCGTGATGTGAATTCTAATTCTATCCCTATTAATAGAAACACAGCTTCACCCGTCGTAGACCCACTAGATTTCCCGGTAGCTAAGAAGCCGATGTCGGCGGGAGAAGTTGGATTCATGAAAGCACTCCCGGGATACCTTCGCACATTTTATGATCTGGTGGGCCACCATAGTCGGGATTCTGTTTACTATTTCTACTCCGATAAATAGGTGTTCGGCGAAGCGAGGGAATTAGTCATTCCATGGGAAGACTTTGCCCTTTTCTGGCACTATAAAACCCTTCCCGAAATAATCCTTATACTACATCAAATGTAAGCTACTTAATCTCATCTCTTCTATCGTACTGCAAGTTACAAATTATCATATACTTGTGCACTATTATACGTTCATATCCGATCTATTGTTTGTTTAGGTACATGCAATTTCTTGCTCTAAACGCAAAGACTTTCATTGGTTTTTTGCACCCAATATGCTTGCAAGAAATGAATGAAATTAATCAATCACGACTTGCTTATCTCTCTAAGATCCTTAGTGACAAGACCAAGACAATTTACATAGGCCCATATCTAGAGAGGTTAGTTTTCTTTTTTACAATTTGATATTTGCATTTCGTAAACATTCTAATCTTCGAGTCGGGTTCTTACATTTTCATTTCTTAAAATATGTAGTGGCCATTGGAGTTTTGTAGTTATGATACCATCCTTGAAGCGAGTGTATTGGATGGACCCGCTACACTTTGGTCCATCTACAAAATTTGCAAATTTATTAGAGGTTGATATGCATAGTGCACATGACGACACATTACTTCCCTTCAACCTTATACAGATTCAGGTGACATTACAAATCCAATGCTCATTTATTTCCACTACCATTTCATTTCAAATCATTTGTTATACTTCTTCACTTTCAGCACCAAAAGCAATTGTCAAATTGGGAATGCGGTTACTATATGATGTTGTATGCCACCGAGTGCGTCGCTGGCCTTGTTGATGATAATTTGGAATTACATCGCGTAAGCATTCTTACAATCTACTTATTGTACCTATTACTATCTACATTGCCTTTGATAGTATCAAAAAAAACATTTCCTATTCTTAGATTCTCGAGGAAAATCATGCACCGTACACCAAAAAGGAGTTGGAGGATGGTAGAGATGCATTTGCTAGACACTTGATCCTCATTAGATCTCGGTACATCTCTAGGCCTCACATACCAAATAAAAGCTAGTTTATTTTTTTGTCAAATGGATGCATATACTTTTGAGTTCAACGACTTCAATTGGTTTATAAAGTGTGACTCGTTAGTGTTTCATGTTCATGTTTTGTGCTTAGATGCCATGTATCTTGCAATTGACAGCTTAGACAATTATAATGAAACCCTAATTTAGTGGAAATGGGTGGAAATGGTTCAAAAGCTATAATTTAGTGACACTGACGAATTAGATGCGATATCGTACTTGTCTCGCCAGTGACAAAAAAAAAAGGGCGAGCATCTTGTACCCTCACTACTTCACCCACAACTATCATATTTCTTATATTTGTTTTTGCGCCATCGCTAGCCAATCGCTCGTTCTTCTCTGCCTCTCCAATCAGATCTTTGTCGATATCGTAACCAAACACGCCAATAACAGGCGAATCACTAGATTACTCGCAACGTCATTTGTTTTTCTCGCCCACCCGACGATCACACGACGTCGTTTCAATGAAGCGAGAAATATAGCAACCTCGCTACTACACATTTAAGCGATTTTCTTACAATCTCGTTACTATACCGCACCAACACTTTTTATTAACAGGCAGGTTCTCTTGCGAACTCGCTAGTGATCTGCTAGCGACTAGCACATCTCTGTCGTAACCTGGCTCGTTTGGGTCAACCCTGAATGTGTAATTTTGCTTGTTGCAAAATCGCTAGTTACAGCCTAGCGAATCGCCAAGATAAGTCGCAACCTTTCTCGTTAGAACATAAATAAGTAAGGAGCTTGTCACACTCCGGTGTCGTAACAGATTTGTAGCGATCCGCACGTTGTTTGTCGCAACCAGTCTCGGCCAGATTCATTTTACCAATGTAGTGAGATCGCTACTAGGTGAACTAGCGATCCGTAAGGAGCTGTCATAACTACATAATATACCAGTTTTTTGGTACTTGCGTTTACTCGTTACGAAATCGCAAGAAGCAAATGATAATCATAGCTACGTTACTACCTGTGAGTTCGCAACTTCAAAGCAAGGTGTATGCCCCATCATCCAAGGCGGAAATATACGCCTTAAACCCAAAATCATCTAAGGCGGAAGAGGAACCGCCTTAGATAATTTTTCTCATTTAAGTCACAACCACCCAAGGCATTTGTTTTCTGCCTTAACACATGAAGGATGAACTGCCTTTAATGGCATGATATTCTAGTTGTGTACATGTTATTATGAATTTGTAACATTAATGAAAGCCAGGTACTTTTTGTGTAAATTTAAGAAATGGATACTAAACCGTATATTTTAAGAAAATGTGGGTACAAAATGATTTTTTTCTCTAAAGAAAAATGTATGAAATTAGATGCTTAGCAGAGTAACACTAAATGATACTATATTATAATACTGATATTTTAATTGAAATATGATCAAAGTTCGATATCATACAATGTCAAAATAAAAGCATGCATTTGGATCGGATGATCATGGATGGAGATGAACAATAGAAACAAACACAATATAAATGGTACTATTTTATAATGAGATGATCAGAAAAAGAAGTCAGTATTCCAGATACCACTAGTGGACGGACTTAGGTTTCTAGGCGGTTCATTCGTACCATTCACGGCATTTTGGAAATGCCGTAATGGGTTGTGCCGTAAAATGGCACTTCTTCTGGGCGGTTAACAAAACGCCTTAAACATGCATGCTGCGCACGGCGGTTCAAAACGCCGTGTGCAGCGTTTAAAAAACGCCCTGTATACCTGTTACGAATTCGCCACCTCAGGTCGCCTGTGTCTGTAAATGTGAGTGATACGATATCGCCGCCAGTGATCGCCTGTTAAGGCGAACTTGCTTGTGTTGGTCGCTTGTTTCTAATAATACACAAGCGAGATCGTAACCAGACTCGCTAGGGTGAAGCAGGCGAGACCGCTGGCGTATTCGCCAGAATATATGGGAATATTAAATTTGAAAAAAGACTCAATGGTCATGGTGTTACGGTATCGTGTATCATCTCGCTTGTGGTCGAAAAAGAAAAGCGAGTTCGCCTTCTGGAGGTGGCGAAACTAAAAAGCGAATGTAGCCAGACCAGATGGACACAAGCGGAGTGGGATACGACACCGCCAGAAGAGGCGAATATTAGGCGAGCTCGTTTCTCATATTTTTTGTGGGGAATTCACTAGCGAGTTCGTCGTTTAAATTCGACTGTTAAGGCGAATGTTGAGGCGATATCATTTTCAGAAACGCCAGGGGCAACAGAGTCTGGCAAGCGAGTAGCCAGGCGATGTCGCTTTTATGGGCGAATGAATAGGCGAAACCGCTTGTGTGGCCGCTTGTAATTATGTAGTGGGAGGCGTGCCAGGTAGCGAAATAGCTTCTGGGTTCGACTAGAAGCGGACCAGCTAGCGAGTTCGTTTATGTGCAATATTGAATGGTGTAATTATTGTAAAATTTGACCCGTTTCTTTCGAAACATGAATCGGGATACCGACTCAACATAAACCTGTCAAATTCAAATCCAACGCCCCTATACTAGTACTAAAGAGGCATAACCTAAGCACACAAGTGCGTTACCAATATCAAGTCCTACCAAAAAAAAAGAGACAAACGCAAATGGACAACTAAGTACTTTTTCATGCCTTGGGGAGGTTAGGGACATGTGGCCTTGCAATGGTAAACGCACGGTTGTGGACTAGATATTTAGCCATTTGGTCTCTTCCATCGTTAAGTTCTTGCAAGGAGAAAGGAGTGATATCATCCACGAATACCTATGATTGAAAATAACGCTTATTAGGAAATCTCGACGAATATAAATGAGATTAGACGCGTGTAGCGTACCTTTAGAAGATCTAGCATGTCTTTTTGAACACCATCCACCACCATCAAACCAAAGATCATTGTGTAATAGCCACATTCATAGTTTGATGATTGCTTCCTAGACTACAAAAGTGTTTAAAACATAAAACATTACTATACTTATGGTACTTTAAACGCAAATGTTGATTTTTGAAAGGACGTGATAGCATGAGCACAACATCTTACCCGAATGTTTATAAGGTGGAAGTCGAGGAGTGTTTTGTCGTTCACTTGAAGAATTGCATTATCAAGGAGATCGGCGAATGTTCGTGATGGAGGGCGGTGGAGTGGGTCTATCCAATATACTTGCTTTAAAGCGGGTATTATTGCAACAAAGCTCCAATGATCACTACAAATCACATGAAAGCATAATGGTCATAAAAAAAGAATGCAGTAGAGCAAATACAATATATTTAGCATGAGTAATAGAGCAAATTGTAAGGTATACCTCTCGAGATATGGTCCGATCCATATTTTCTTTGATTTGTCGGAGAGAGTAGAATTCAAGTAATCAAGTCTTTGCCTATTGCTCTCCATACTAGCTTGCAAATGCATTGGATGCAAAAATCCAATGAAATGCTTGCTCCGGTGATAGGTATGGTGATGCAAGAACCTGTGAATGTAGTAGACAATCATGACGAGGATGTAATCATATATGGTTTGATAATTGAGTATTCTCATGAAACACATACAAATGGCTTACATTTGATTGAGGCAAAGAATGGTGGCGAGAAGTTCATTGAAATTCCAAAAATATTCAAAATCCCCCCATGGTACGTGGATGTCCTTTGTCATAGTAAAGCACCTTTCATTTCCGAGAAAGGCATAGCATGCATTCTTGTCGTGCGAGGATATCAAATCATAAAAGACTCGGACGAAGGGTGGAAGGGCTTTCATAAACTCCACGAGCATGGGGTCTAATGTTTGTCTAGCTATAGGCAAGGCATGCACGGGTATTTGTGGATTTTGTGGAGTTTGTGGTTTCCTACGGGGTATGGAGGTGGATTTTTCATCAAGCACCAACCATTTTGGCCATAGAACAAGGAAACCTTTAGCCTCCCCAACTCTCACCATCGGTGACTCCTTCACAGGTAGCATATGTTGTTCTATCAAAACATCGGTAATGCGAACACTAAAAAATCCTGCGGGGATGTCAACACGATTGTGTTTCACCGCACTTGGGTCGCATGTGCCATTGGCGACATGGAGTGGTTTTGATTTGGTACCTTGCGAAACATATAGCTTGCAAGGGGGGTTCTATCATAAATGAAAGCACAAGACAAATCATCATCCAACTATTTTTAGAAAGAGATTAGAAACCAACGATGTTCTAAATTAGCAAAATTTGTACTAACCTTATCAACTTGAATGGAATGCGCCGCATTCAACTTGATGGGTGATGAAGGTGGGAGTAGGAGGCACTAGTTCCTCGTCCATTTCCACATTCTCACCTTCATCCTCCACAATTTGAGGTGATGCTTGAGAACCCTTTGATGATGGTGGAAGATGTGGTTGTGTACCTCCTAACCTCTCGATGTGGGGATAGTTGGTGTGTTGTGCTATGTCTTTCATCACCTCCCTCAAATCCTTCATTTCCGCCTTTGTCGCCGCAACCTCGCTCAAAGCTCGTTGTAGTTGTGATGGTTTAGGATTGCCCCAACCTTGCTTAATCCCAAAAACCTCTTCTTGTGTCGCGTAACCTCCAACACCTAATGCTCTTCCCGGGTGTTCCTTTTTCTTCCCAAGAGCAAAAGCCTCATTCAAGACATCCTTCTTCCCACACGGGATAAAGTTACCCTCCTCCTTTTGGCGCTCAAGAAGTTCCTATTATCAAATATGTTGTACTAGGTGAAAGTGGTTGTGAAGAATATTTGAAAGCAACAACAAAAATAAATAAGACTACAATAGATAGTAAGATAATGTAAGATAGATAGACTAACCACCCTCTTTGCATATTTTTCTGCATCCTCCGAAGTGAACTTACCATCCGAGTCTCTAATTCGACCCAACACGAAGAGTTTTTGTCTAGTATAATCCTCGGCGTCCTTTTCCACTACGACATACCGAGCTTCCGCCTCGTCCATCCCCCCTAATACCAACTCCTTCACTAGTTCCTCCTTCTCCCTAAGCCCCTCCTTCTCACCTACACCCAAATACCCCGACCTACCACCGGTGTATGGCATTGTTATTGATTTCGCCGATGTGACCTTCTTGTCCCATTTCCCCTTTGCACAAGAAGATACCGTATCACATGTCATCATTAATGTAATTAGATAAGAGGAGGTTATGTCACCGAAGTTATAGTTTGTGACTCACCGAAGTCTTATTTTCAAGCGATGCTTGCTTGAAGGCCTCCCACGCATCGGTTGTAATATGATTGTATCGGTCCCTTGGATCTTGACCTAGCCTCTTTCCCTTCTCATACAAGTAGTCTTTTATTATAGCATGCTTGTGCTCGCGAAAAGCTTTGGAGACGATGTTGAATGCCTTCTTTCTCACCACTTCCATGTCATTAGATTCTATTTCAAAAGGTCGCTACGCCAAAATATGTAGGATGTATTATGTCTACATATTATGAAGAGGTATAATATTGAGTAGATAGATCATTGAAAGGTTAAATGTTACTTACTTGGCATTCTACCCAAACTTCCTCCTTCTTTTTTGATGGGACGGTTCTTCAATTATCCTCCGTTATCTCAATAAACGTTCTTCCAACTCAGCCACACCAACTTGACCATTTTGAACGTTCTTTTTTTGGTCGGTTGCATACACCCTTAGAATTAAATCCTATGTGTGTTAGTTCTCCTCTTCTCATTCTTCTTTGTAGAACTCGACAATGTGAACGGACTTGTAGGCCTTTCTTCGAGTTGCTACCTCGCTTCTTTGGTTGGGCACTTGAAGTGGTTGAAGTGGTCACCATTGCTATCTAAGGATGGATAGAAATTGTAACTTAACTAATTAGCACTTTTATGACTAGGTAAAACAACAACAAAACCATGTTGAATGAGTTGTAGAAGTAAAATAACACAAGCATGACTAGTTAAAACAAGGAAAAAACGGATTTGTTGAATTGTATAACCAAAGTGAACCTAAGGTAGGCTAACATGTTAGAATGCCACATGAAAGTAACAAATAAAGGGAGCTATGGCTTCTAAATTTGATTTTAACATAGTCATGAAACATAAATGTTATGGATAGGGACTAAGCATGGATAATGTCTACTCAAGCATGCCATTCAACCAATATATCTCAAAAAGTAACTAAATAAGATGTGCTTTGAATAATACTTCAAATTTGAGTCTCATACCTTAATTGTAGAAGAAGATATTAGTTGTTTGTTGCTCTTAGACACACAAAGTAGCGAGATTTGTAATATTCAACCAAAGTTGAAGGAGATTTTTGGGTTTTTGGTCGGTTACAAGCTTTATAGGGTTTAGTTCTTCACACAAAATATATGTGCTAGATTTGAGGGTGAGTTTGTGGTTGGTTTTGATGAGATTTCACCAAGAAATGAGGCAAGAATGGATTTGGAATGCAAGGATTTGAGATGGAAGTTGAGGGGGGGATAAGGTGAGAGAGAAGGAGGGGTAGATGGGAATGAATGGTGAAAATGGTGAAGAGGTTAGCAAAATCCGGGATAAAAGATATATATAGTATGGTAAAGGTGGACAAAACATGCCTGAATAGTATATTTGGTCGGTTACTGTTTAACCAGGTTACGATACCGCAACCTGCATCGGCTAGAGGCGAATACCCCTTGCGGTATCGCTAGCTAGCAAGTTGATGAACCCATAATAATTATTTTCTGAATATTTGCTACTTTGTTATGCAATTAATATTAACATTGTGTGTTTCATGAGATGATGTATATTAAAATTTAATATGAAAACTTATAAATGAAATCAGATTTTATCTGCACATAATATTACTTGAGTTGGTTGCAACGATGACGTCTGTTATGAAAGAGAATTGTTGTGACATGTTATATATAGTCCTATGAAGAGGTATCTGAAATTGTTAACTCTAATCCATATCCATGTTTATTGTAAAGCATTTGGCATAAACTGTTTAGATACGTATATGATTGGACTACGGGTTAATACCATTAGTTCGTTAACCAAATGTTACACTAGTGCAGACACGAGCAATAGGACTTTCTACATTAGCCACGTGTTGATCACCATCGAATATACATGTATTTGACAACTTCAGACTGAAAGTGTAGACATTTAGTTCTTCTGTAATGCATGTGGTATTACTCATAGTCTGGATGATGTTATACATACAGGCAACGTCGTTACCCCGTTAAAGAGCCGACTTCGCGATCACACATCTCGGGAGCTAATGAACGAAAAGTATCCAGTTTTAGATGAGAATAGGGGTGGTAATTGAGTCAACACGCGAGTAATTCGAGATCGACTCGGTCAAAACTCGGACTAAACACGACTCGATCTAGCTCGACTTGAAAAACTCGTGCGTAACTCGGTAAGTATAATAAGTTGCAAGTTTATAATATTATTAGGTTATACTATATTAGTTCAATCATCTAATCTAGCTAGTTTTTTGTTACTACTCAACATTGAATAAACTAATTAATTGCATTGGTATTTACATTAATAATTTCTAAGGATGCTAATAATTTCAATATTGAACAGGTATTTAAACGCACATATATATAATTAGAAATTTTCATAGTATAGAAGTAGTAAAAATTTTATTTAAAAAGAGAAAAAAACAATTCGAGTTCGAACTCGCAAGTAGTGTCGATACTCGATAAATAATAACGAGTTCGAGTTGAGTATTATTAACTCGCTAGTTCTCGAGTCGACTCGAACATGGTTAATATAGTTCTCGAGTCTAGACGAGTTACGCACTACTCGTTTGGTTTTTATCGTGTGGGTTGCCGGGCATGGGTTCAGGGTTTAGGGTTAAGGGTTTGATGATTGTACAGAAGCGAAATCGCTACAACGTTCGCCTACAAACAAAATGGAGGCGAGTTCGCCAGCTGGTTGAAATTATAGGCGAACACACAGGCGAGTTCGTTTCATAGTGAAATCCACGCGCGACGTTCCTGATACGATATCGTAACCAATTTCGCCTACAGGCGAATGGAAGAGGCGAGTTCGCCAGCGTATTTTAATTTTAAAAAAAATACAAAAACAAGTTTTGCGGGTGGCGATTTTAGAACCCCCCAACTTCCACCCGCAAAACCCTAAACCCCCAAATCGGAAAATCCCTGCAACACCATGGGCCGGAGCAAATCAGCCGGTAAAACCCTCACCCCACCAGCCCCCAAGCGCCAGAAGACCACCCCCACTGCTCAACCCGAAGCGGAGCCGGCCGGAATGCGTGAAGAGACACTCGCCGACCTTCAACCTCGCCGGAGACGCAATCGCCCGGCCGGTGGATCTACAGGCGGCGGCGGCGGCGAACTCGCTTCTGGAACCTCCCATCACCACCAACCCGCCACCAGTCCGTCGCCACACCGCCACCAGTCCGTCGCCGCACCGCCACCAGGAACCCGCCTGAAACTCGCGGCCATACTTCTGGAACCTCCCATCACCGCCAACCCGCCACCAGTCCGTCGCCGCACCGCCACACCGCCACCAGTCCGTCGCTGCACCGCCGCACCGCCACCAGGAACCCGCCTGAAACTGGTGGGCCAGCCGAGAATCCGGCGGGTAACCCTGCGACTGAGGAGGATGAGGAGACGTCTCTGTTCGTCAGCACAAAAGCCGAGACTAGGTACGAACAATTTTCTCGTCGCTTCTTGTTGAATGCTAGGGTTTTTGATGAAGATCGGATAGAGTCGTTAGGGTTTGGTAAAATTGTAGACTATTTTAAGGCGACGCATCTAGAAGGGATGTTGATGTCGAGAGAGCCGGTGCATAAGGATGAGTGTTTACAGTTTTATGCAAATATGACTTTTGCAAAGGACGCCGAAGAGGGGGAGACAATGGTTAGGGGAGTAAGGTTTAAGGTTGATAAGTATTTGATTAATGAGGTGATAGGTTGCCCGTATGTGTCGGTTGACCACTTAAGGCCGTTAGATCCAAACGGTCCTTACGAGTGTTACCACACCCAAAACTTCCCATCTTTGTCTAGTTTGAACCCCCTAGAACCCGTTGCTATGCGTAGAAAATACTTTAAGTCGCGTAGCAAGGTGGAAGGTACTCCAAAGAAGTACAATATTGGCGTTCTCACTCAGGAGCAGAGGTTGGTGTTCGAGTTGATATGCTCGAATGTCATGCCATCGGGTGGTCACCCTTGCGAGCCAACTATTGCCAATTTGATGTTGTTCTATTACATCATGGAGGGATTGAAGATCAATCCAGGTTACGCGATTGTGAAGTACATGCTGAAGCGTGCCAAGGACAAATCTGATGAAACGATCCCATATGGCCAGCTTATCACGGCGATGATAAAGAAGAAGGGTATTAGACCGGTTAGTCGGCCAGAGCCAGTTATGCACTACACCGAGAAATGGCTGCGTAGCAAGGGATTGGCACTTGGCGCCGATGGGGTCATAAAGAAGAAGAAGGATGGTGCTTCGAGTTCAAGTGCGCGTGGTGTTTTGAGTCCGGGTAAGTCGATTCTACCCAAACTTGATATTTTATTAGATTTATTTGTTTGCGCCTATACAATATTCTAATGGATTTGATGTGTTTTGGCAGGACGGGAACTTCAGTGGCGTGAGCGAATGGTCGTGATGATGGGACAGCTTTCAGCGGAAATAGAACAGGTGAAGTTGGAACAAGCCAAGGAAACGGAGATGATATTGGAGTTTGGCAGGATGCTAGACTTGGAACCTGAGCTTAGCGACGAGGAAGGGATGCCAGACTTTTCCGTTCAGCCTTTGCCACCAATGGACGCGGAGGCGGATGACCCTGAAAGTGAAGCGGAACCAGAAGAGGAGGATCCAGAAGAGGAGGAAGCACAACAGCTTGACGAGCCCGAAGGTGCTAAGGATGGAGAAGATCCCGTTGGTTCAGATGGTGGCCCGTTTTCTCCGGACGAAGATAATGACGAAATGTTCAAGGTTGTCTTCAGAAACGAACAAAGCCATAATGAGGATGCGCAAGAGTCGTCGGAAGAGGAAGTACAACAGTCGTCGGAAGAGGAAGTACAACAGTCGTCGGAAGAGGAAGTACAACAGTCGTCCGAAGAGGAAGTACAAGAGTCGTCGGAAGAAGAAGATGACGAAGACGGGGGCAAAGAGGAGGGTGGTAAGGATGACTGTGATAGTGACGAGGACGACAGTGATGACGCTTAGCATATTTCACCGTTTGTTATTATATACTACGGTTTTGTTGATTTTGTACTTAAACTCGCAACATCGTTTAGTTGCATTCTTTTGAGACTACTATTATTGTTAGCCAATCAAATATATTTCAAGTTAATTAACTTCAATCTTGAGAAATACTACAACTAACCTTGATAAAACATGAAAATTCGTATGAAAACAATATTGCATAATATTACCAAGCGAACCTGGAAGCGAATTCGCTTCACATATTTCCACAAGGCGATAGAAGGCAGCGAAATCGCCTACTCTGCCGCCTATAAACATTTAGGCCTCACGAACTCGCCACCAAGTCCGCCGTGTGGAACAGAAGCTAACAAGCGTGCCAAGAGGCGAACTCGTAAGGTGAGGCGAACGCGGCAGAGATACCGCCTACCCTAACGCCTACAACCGTATATGTCTTGCGACCTCGCGACCAAGTCCGCCGTGTGGAACAGAACCTAGCAAGCGTGACAATAGGCGAAATCGTAAGCATTGAGGCGAATAAAGAAGCGAGTTCGCCTGTGGAAAGAAGGATTTTAAAAAAACACAAGTACAGAACATGTATATACGACGCCGTTTGACACACAGGCGTTGAATAGAGGCGAGTTCGCTACCACGTCACATCAATTTTCCCACATCGGTGGAGTAGCGTCCAATTGATCAGCTTAAATATGTGACCAAAACTAAATGGTTCGATAAGTCGCCGACCCGCGCAAACTGCCCATGAAACACCATGCATGATATACACATATACTATACATATACTATACATACACTATACATATACATTAAAAAAAATTTAATTAGAGGTTACTGTAATTAATTACAATTTCAGTACTCTAGTTGCGGAATTAACAATGCTGATTGTTTGACTTTGCTCTAATTACTCTTTATGGAGACTTAATTAGAGCAAAGTCAAACAATCAGCATTGTTAATTCCGCAACTATAGTACTGAAATTGTAATTAATTACAGTAACCTCTAATTAAAAAATTTTTAAAAATGTGTAATTTCTATCACAGATATTTTTTTTAATATATAAAATTAACAAAAGATCATATTAAATAAAATATAAAATATTACTATTAAATAATAGTTTGACTATTTATGTGCAGAAGTTTTGCGTTCGGGACTCCGGAACAATAGAACCAAAAGGCCAAATTACACTAGTGGTCGTGTTATTGTGATGAGTGAGTTCCAAGTGTGATCGGCCAAAGGCCAAATGTTTTTTATAACTACCCGAAAACGAAGGCAAAGTTTGACTCATCACGTGTGAATGAGTCGAGTCGAGACCGAACACGGGTATCCTCAAACTCGACTCGTTATATATTTTGAGAGCTCGAACTCCATATCGTCCTGTTTCAAAAAACAAAAATTGTATATTAACCATATACCGAATTATATATACCTTATTATATATATATATATATTTAAATAATAAGCACGTTGAGCCGAACTAAATCAAATGTAAAAGCTTAGAGTCGACTGCGCCACATATTCGAACGAGTTCGAGCTCGAGATCTAGAATTCGACCTACCAAGTTCATAGTTGATCGCAAATGTGTACAAAAAAACAATTTGAAATTACATAAAGATTCATATATACTCCTATTTCAATATTAGTTAAAGAATTTATTTTGTTTTAATACTGGCGAACTCGCCTATCCAATTCGCTTGGAGGCGAGTGGCCAAGCAAACTCGCCTCCACGTCACATCAATTTTCCCACATCGGTGAAGTAGCGTCCAATTGATCAGTTTAAATATGTGACCAAAACTAAATGGTTCGATAAGTCGCCGACCCACGCAAACTGCCCATGAAACACCATGCATGATATACACATATACTATACAAATACTATACATATACTATACAGTGATGAGCGATCAGAGTGTTGAGTGCATCTATCAGATCCCTGGCCCAAAGGCCTATATTTTTTAACAATGAAGCGAACTCGCCTGCCAGCTCGCCTGTAGGCGAGTTACAAGCGAATTCGTAACAAGATTGAATTGATATAATAACAAACAAGCGAACTCGCCTCTTAAATCGCCTGTAGGCGAGTTACCAGCGAACTCGTAATGTTGACAAACATAAATAGTCAACTGCTGGGCCCTGTCGATCAAAACTCAGATCCCCAATTTTTCCCCCAAACTCACGCAAAATCGCTGCTTCCTCTGCTCACCCACCGCCGACCAGCCACCGTCAAGCCGGAAATTTGCTCCCCCACTGCCATATTCCATACATCTGGTAAGTTCCTGACCCGTTTCATCTTACTCATTGTTAATCTGGATGCCATGTTTTCAAATTTTTAAGTTCATCAGTATTTTAGCTTTCTGTTGATTTTCTTTGTTGAAACTGGGGTTCAATCATAGGAATAGGATTGATGTTAGGTATTCTTGATAGGTACATTGGTTAATTAGAAACATGGCTCCGAGGGGAGAGAAGAAGGTTGAACAATCGAGCGAGGTTATAGTTTTTGATAAAACTAAGTTTGTCAGTGAATCTGCTTACCTCAAGTATAAGAGTTTTGAGGATGCTAAGTCGCAGTTGAACACCTTACTTGTGGTGGATGAGAGTAAGGTTGAAGAGCTAGGCTTGAAAGGGGTGTGGGGCTTGCTACATTATTCGGGTGCGGACACATTGATGAAGGTGAAGGACCCGGGTTATATAGAGGAGACAATGCAATTCTACGCTAATTTCCGACAGGTGGCTGATAAGTGGAAGACCAAGGTCAACAAGAAGGAGTTCGAAATAAGTCCTGAACTGTTCAATGCAGCCCTCAAGAACACGTACGAGGACGATGATGAACCAGTGGACCTTTATATAAGGGGTGACTGGCCAAGTGAGTCGATCTTTCCAGCCGCGAATTTGCAGAAATTGGGGTTGGAGCACTTCGGCCGCCAGTTAGGTCCGCTTGGAAGGCCAAAGGAGTACAAGCTGGGACAGCTTACACCCGAGCGAAGGATCTTGTATGAGATGGTGGCTACCAATATTGTGCCCAAAGGGGGTTACCTCCAAGAGCCAAACTTCACCACTTTGGTCACTTACTACTTGTTGGCCTCGGAAGTGATGATAAACCTCGGGTACACCATGATTCAACACATGAAGGACAGCGTGGTTGAGAATAATACGGTGGCTAAGAAGTTTCCCTACGCAAACTTCATAACAATGTTCCTCCGGTCCAAGCATCCGAAGTTGAAATTCTCCAACACCGCCAAGCCGTGTGAGTACTACACCAAGGAATACTTTGAGAAGAAAAAGTGGTCATTGGTTGGGGGGACTTGGCAGCCAAACGGAGAGAAGGCCGTGGAGCTGGAACCTGAGCAAATCGGAGGTAAGGGGATACAAATTATATTTAAGTTCCATTATATTGTGTTCAATATCTAAATTTAACATTTTCAATGTTCTCCATTTACTAGTGAGTGCGGAAGCATATTATAAGGGGCTTGAGGAGTCGAACTTCGCGATGAGGACAGAGCTTGCTAATCTCCGCAAGACGGGGTGGAAGAACAGCCACTTGCTTCGTGGTTTTCTAAGAGCATATGCCCGAAAAAATCTTTCGGCGGCCACTCCTGACAATGAAGACCAGACAGGCGGAGACAACTCTTCCTAGACATGTGGATGTAGTCTAGGGACGTTTTTTCAAATTGTATTGCTACAATTTAACGATTTTTTCGTTTTGATTGCATTATTCAATAAAATTTGGTGCTTACAGTTCATATGCGCTTATTGTTTAAATTTGATATAAATTACATATAATTGTTCATGTGTTAAACCGGTGTCGATATAGTCTTTTATAGTGTTGCTAGTACTAAAATACTATTTATGTAAAGTCAGAAACGAACTCGCAACCAAATTCGCTTGTGGTGTTATAACTGAAGCGAGTTAGCTTCTAATCTCGCCTGTTTCAACAGAGTCTAACAGACAACTCAAGAAGCGAACTCGCCAGTAACAGGCGAGACGGCTTACGGAACCGCCACCACCTAAATGCCAAGGCATAAAGTAAAACTACAAAAACGATGTAGTTTCAAGGTTGGCGAATAGAGATACGATGTCGCCTCTAGTAACGCTTACGGGCGATTTGTACAAGAGAAGTCATCTTTATTTACGCCTATGCTATGAGTGAAACACGTTTCAAGCATACATGAATACTAATTCAGTCCATACCAAATGTATATGCTGAAAACTTAAGGTTTTTCCAATTACATACTAATGTTTACATATTCTTTGGTTGATTCCTCTTTCGCTTCGTTGGTTTTCCAGCATTGGTGATCCAAATGCCCTCCGTGTGATCGTTCCGCGCAAAATACCTTTTCAAACTCGCCTCGTCTTCAGTTAAGGTTTCGTTAGGCTCTAAACCCAGAAGGTCCCCGATATCTGTTCCAAAGCTGCGATCCTCGTCATTGCCATTGTGAAGAAGCGCCTGCTTACCATTCACCACAATCTCCCACCGGTTATCCTGTGGATCCGTCACATAAAACACTTGGTGCGCCTGAGACGCCATGATAAACGAATCACCTTCAGAGCCAAGAACACTGCGATTCACCAGGGTTGTGCCGTAATCCTCTTTCCGCACCCCGCCACATTCTTTCACCCACTCACACTTGAACACTGGAATTGTGGCACTGATAAAGTCAATCTCCCAGATGTTGTTGATCGTCCCGTAGTATGCTTCGCATCAATGAACTGCCTCACCTGGTACTACCACACCACTGTTTTGGTTAGTTAACCTCTCATCCGACCATTTGGTTCCAAAAGTATAACCGTTTATGTCGTACCCACCAAAAGAGGAAACAGTGCCGATGGGTCTTCTACATAACAGATTGACAATATCAGGATGGTCCCCTTGCTGAATGTGAGCTTGCAGCCACCGAACGAAATTGGCACAATGCTTTTCCAGGATCCTCACATCACCGACAGTCCATGCATTTGACACTCTAATCTGATCCATGTGTATGTCAACATAAGGGGTCACCGCCTCGTGGTTTCTGAGGATATATAAATGGACAGCATCCATGTCGGCGGCGGTAGGACTAAACAAACTATGATGCTTGAGCCCGTGCCCGTCCACTCTACCATCGTGCCTAGCATTTGGGATCCCCACTGTGGCAACATCTTTCATATAGTTGGTACAAAACTCAATAACCTCTTCTGCGACATAACGTTGAACTATACTAGCATCAGGCCTATATCTGTTCTTCACGAAATGCTTAAAAATCGACATGTACCGCTCAAATGGATACATCCATCTCAAGTAAACTGGGCCACATAATTTTACCTCCCTCACCAAATGGACAATCACGTGGATCATTATGTCAAAAAAGGCCGGGGGAAAGTACATCTCCATCCTACACAAAACTTCCACCACCATTTCCTGCAACTCATCCAGTTTCTGCCTGCTCACTCGCTTACGACATATGCACTTAAAAAAGTAACATAGCTTCGATATCGCCTTCCTCACGTGACGAGGCAATGATCCTCGTAGAGCGATAACATTCAGCTCCTGCATAAGATTATGACAGTCGTGTGACTTCAATCCCGCCAGCTTCAGTTCTTTGGTATTAACACAATTACGGATGTTCGAAGAGTAACCTGTTGGAACCTTAACAGACTTCAAAGCATTACAGTAACGCTTCTTCTCCTCGGTCGACATAGTGTAACAAGCTGGAGGTAAATAAGATTTACCTTCTTCCTCTACAGGGGCTAGAGACGATCGGATACCAAGCTGTACAAGATCTTTCCGCGCTTTTAAGCCATCCTTTGTCTTTCCAGGGGTATTCATCAGCGTACCTACAAGTGCTTCACATACGTTCTTCTCAATATGCATCACATCGAGACAGTGACGTACGTCCAAATGCTTCCAGTAATCTAGTTTGAAGAAAATCGAACACTTCTTCCAACTACTATTCGACGCCTTCTTCTTCTTTCCCTTACCAAATTCATGATCCATCCCAGTAACCTTTTCTAGAACCTCCTCTCCAGTTAAAGGGATTGGGGAGGGATCATGCTCTTCTCTCCCGTTGAACCAATTCTTTGCTCGCCTCCAAGGATGTCCCGTCGGAAGAAATCTTCTGTGCCCGAGATACACCGGCTTACCACCGTGTTTCAATTGACAATAACTAGTCTTGCTCTCACATATGGGACATGCAAAGTGACCTTTCAATGAATAACCCCCCAAGTTACCTAATGCAGGAAAGTCATTTATACTCCACAACAACATTCCTTGCAGTTTAAACTCCTCATCACCTCGACTGCCATCAGGTATCCGAACACCCACATCGAATAATTTCTGCAAATCTTCGATCAAAGGCGCTAGGTACACGTCAATATCGTTACCAGGTTACTTAGGACCAGATATCATCATGGACAATAACACATACTTACGTTTCATCATCAACCACGATGGCAGATTGTAAATCACAACCATAACTGGCCAAGAACTATGGGTGCTAGACATGTTACCAAAGGGGTTCATGCCATCAGTGGATAAGCCTAGCCTCACATTCCTGGGCTCAGCAGCAAATTCAGGGTACCGCTCATCCATTTTCTTCCACTGATCTCCATCTGAGGCATGTGAAATAATGTCATCATCCTCCCTAGCCCTATCTGCATGCCATGTTAGCAACTTTGCATCCTCAGGATTTGCAAACAACCTCTTCAGTCGAGGAACCAGCGAAAGGTAATACACTACTTTAGCCGGCGTTTTACATCTAGACGGCGTCACACTTTCGCCGCATACCTCTACGGTCCCCACCTTTGACTTGTACCGAGGTTCATTGCAGACTCGGCATGTATCTCTATCCTTGTCATCTTCCCTGTACAACAAACAATCGTTAGGGCATGCATGAATCTTCTGCATCTCCATTCCCATAGGACATAATATCTTCTTAGCAGCATATACTCGATCAGGACACAAGTTGTCAGTGGGTAGCAACTCTTTCACCAACTCTAACAATTCAGTCATCCCCTTGTCAGATATTCCATGGCGCGCCTTTAAATTCATCAATAACAACGTAGAACCAAGAACGGAATGTTTGCAACCCTTGTACAATGGTGTCTCTTTATCATTATACATCGCCGCTAACATGCTCTACTTTCCTACCCAATCCATTGCCACGTCTTCCGCCATTTCATCAAGACAACCATCATAACACAATCCATCTGCCCCAAACTTAACATCAAACTCTGCATCATTATGACTTGCACCTTCTCCATGCCAAACCCATGTTGTATATGTAGGATCAAAACCTCTACAAACCAAATGTTCGCGCACAACGTCTACATCCTCATAAATCGCGTTGTTAAGGCAATCTATGCAAGGACATCTTAGCCCACCCATTCTCTTTTCTACACAATCCTTCCAACCAACATCAATAAACTCTTAATCAAATCCGTATAACCTTGTGAGAGACGCTGATTCTCCAACATGATTTCACTACGACCCATGCTTAACAAGATACTATCAACAACGGTTTTGCTACAATCACTCAAACATTCCACAAATTTAGCACCCTAAGAACTCTACAAATCCATATAAACAAGCACATACACTAATCAAAAACAGTTTGCCCATTCCACAACCAATCAACAAAAAAATCAAAACCTCATACCTTTGTGTTCTTGGGCAAAATCAAGGCCTGAAAATGTGAGCAAAACTTGAGACAAAACAAAAGGAGAGTTCTTTTATCTACTTCTTTTATTTTCATTCCCGCAAAAAATCAGCTTTTATACACCCAGCTACGACACTGTTACGAATTCGCCACCAAATTCGCCCACTACATTTTAATACAAGCGAATTCGTAAACTGAAACGCCTCTGGTCATAACTATAGGCGAACTCGCTTCTTCAGTAACGCCTGCTGGCGTCAATACAACGCGATTTCACAACTACAACGAGTCTTAGCATGTATGGGCGAACAACTTTTCTTATTTCAGGCGGGTAATGCTGGCGAATTCGTCACTCTACTCGCCTATCAGTGAACACGGTTCAGAGTTCGCCTAGTATTGACATTTTTAATACACTTTGGAAAACGCCTTGTTTTAATTGTGAAACGCCGTGTTTTTTATTTTTGCCCTAGGCGAACGGCAGGTTACGAGTTCGTAACCCAGTTACTCGGCGGTTCCGCCAAAATCTGGCCAAAACGCCGTGAAATGTGTGCCGAGAAACCTATGCTTGTGCACTAGTGTACAAAGGTAACTCTGAAAAGAAGGTGAGGATCGCCTGAGTTCCAATTCTTGGTTTTGTGCCATTGATCCACAAACATAACAACTGCAGTCGTAAAAGAAATCCTAACATTAGGCAAAAGATGAATCAAAAACACCAAGCACCATATATTTGTGACCTAAAATTTCTAAAATCATCAAAAATCTATCTTGGAACTTTGCAACATGTCTGCATTAATCTCCGTCAACCATAGACCTGGAAACAGAGCCTGCAGATTCAAACACCAATGAATAGAAAATCAGACGTCAATGATGAATGGACAGGAAATCGAAATCATCAAAAGATGCGATTTTGAATCGAACAGATAAAACAATCAAAATTATGCTTTTAAATTCAAAGGCTCAGATCTGTTATGCAGCAGCAACAAAAGGAAACACAGGCCACGCCATGGCTGCAGATCCATCATTCGGAACTGCCCCGCCAAGCTACGGGTCGTTTTTTTCCAATGCCCAAATTTGCTCAGAAAGAATAATCAAACAAGTATCATCACAGCCTCAGTTGATTATGTTTCTAGTCCAAAATAGAGAGAGAGTAAGAGGAGGAAGATAGATAAAGATATCCAAAGGCACCATATATATTGAAGGGCGGTTGGGGTTTAAGTGAAATCACCAGCGGGCAGAGAGGACAACCACCCTTAGGAGAAATCCTGGCTCTCCGCCACCTCAATCATATCCTTTCTGAGACTTTTTCCGATTGGGGCTCAGATTCGGCTTCCGTCATACAACTGCCGATTCCACCATGGTTGCAGAAGCTGCCATACCAAGATGTGGAATCGGTCTGCATATCATCACAGCCCCAATCCAACAGTGATATAAAGCTGAGACATTGACATGACCTAAAAAGGGTCGTTTGATGAAATCGGAAGCAGTTTTTGAGATCATCGGTGGAATCGCGGCGGAGAGAGGCAACCACCCCATTGAACACCCATTCTCTCCGCCGTCATACTCCGCCTCATTCATAAACTAATAAGATGAGTGCGGTAATCGCTCATCGGCTGCTTTTATAAGCCCCATCAATACCAATACCAAAAATGAATTTTTGACCCCGGAGGTAGTCCACCTCCTGCTGACGTGTCATTCTATAATTAATTATTAATTTTAATGGTCGGAAGACAAATAAACTTGCGCACGCGCTAATTGATTTACTCCTTAGTCAAAGGTTTATCTAGGGTAAAAATGAGGTAATTTTTCTTACAAATCGCGTTTACTCCGATCACATACTCCGATCAAACTGGGGATAGTATTTCACCGGTAACCCACAAATCCGACATAAAGGAATTCCACCATATACCGGCCAATAAAGAATATAGATGAAATAGGAGGGGTGTGGGCGGATTATGACCAACGGATATCACGACATAATCGCCGACGACAACAACATTGTTGTGGATATCCTCGGAGACGCACTTGGTGCTGGACGCCGATAGATTCAGCCACACGGCTTCGGCCTTCCCGGACAAGCCAAACACCATTAGCAGTGACAGGAGGACCAATAATCTGCGGCGCACGTTAGCTCTATGCCGTATCTTTACACCTCCAATCCGAGCTAATTCTGCAGGAATTCACAGAAATGGTCAGATTACCCACCGTTCTTTGCACATACTCTTCATCATTCACCGACATCAAGATAACCCACCGTTCAAATTACCGGCAACCCACCATTCGAATCACCGGTAACCTACAAATCCAATTAAGAATCATCATTTACTGCCACCATTCGTTTTCGCTTTTTTCGGTTTTCTTTGGGGGTTTGTGTTCTTGTTCTAATGGCGCCGAGGAAGAAAGGTGCCAGCAATGCAGCTGCAGCTGCTGCCGCCAGCCGACAGTACAAAATCGGCGATGTTGTTCTTGCCAATGTGAAGGGCTTTCCGGCCTGGCCAGCTATGGTACGTTTTAAGGTAATGTTATTGAATTTAGCCAAATTGGAGATGTGTGCTGATGAGTATGTGAAGAAGATCACGTTTGATAGCTACGGTGAATGCCGATTCTTCCCGGTCAAACCCTTGAATTAGCAAGATAGCATTTTGGGTTTTTTTTATCGTTTTTATGCTGAATTTTGTGCTGTCTTGTGGCAGATAAAGCAGCAGGATTTCACAGAAGTGGCGTGTTAATCGATTCTGTCCTCGCCGGAGGTTGCCAAGGAGAACAAGCATCAGATTGTGCAGACTGAGCATTTGATGAAGGCGCTTCTGGAGCAGAAGAATGGCCTAGCTCGCTGCATATTCTCTAAAGCTTCCGTCGATAACACTAGCCTACTAGAAGCTACTGATAAGTTCATCCAAAGGCAGCCTAAGGCAAGCCTTCTATCATTGTATTATTAGATTATTCATTTTTCATAGAGGTTGAGTTTATTAAAGTGTTTGAATTTGGCATTGCTTTTGATTAAGGTGATTGGCGGTGCTGCAGCTGGATCGATGTTGGGGTGTGATCTGGAGGAATTGATTCGGCGTGCCAAGGATTATAAGAAAGAGTATGGTGATTCCTTTGTTTCGGTTGAGCATTTAGTTCTTGGATTCCTGCAAGATAATCGCTTTGGGTAGCAGCTGTTTAAGGATTTCCAGATTTTGAAAAAGACGCTGAAAAATGCTGTAGAATCCATCAGGGGACACCAGACGGTGATTGATCAAGGTGACAGCAGCTTCCTTTCTAGTGTTCATTGTGTATAAAAATGTGTCTTTGTTACATCCATATCTATATTTTAAAATGTATATTTATGCTCATTGGTGATGTTTATACAAATTCATGCTTTGAGTTAAATTGGTGATGTTTATGCTTTGGTGAATGCTGATTCTTGATTGGATTGAGATTCATGGAACTGAAGAGAGGGAAATTCAACTCTATATGCATATAGGTTTAGGTAATGTTATTGAATTTAGTTTGATATTATGTCGTTTATGTTTGGGAGCTCTCTGTGGTAAATTATGTGATGAAAATTATCAAATCTCTTTCTTGTACTCAGAATCCCTTATTCTGAAGAGCATTTAATTGTACTCGGAATTATTCTAAACCAATTTGGAATGCGGAATGTTGATTTTTCTCGGGGATGCTGATGATTGCTTCAGGGAGTGAGCTGATGGGGTCTATACAGCATCAAGATGAATTTTATTTGTTGCAGAGGCTGGCAGGAAGTAGAAAATGCTGCTCTCTGGAAATCGAACGTTGTGGTTAGTACTTTGCATTTATTTTGGTTGATATTCACTTCCTTTCAAACTTTGGATGTTTATGCATTAAATCGTTAGATTATTTATCCATTTATCCATCTGTTTTCAAGTGAGGCTGAGCTATACATTTACCTTTGACAAACATGAAACGTGCTTATCGTTGTGCTTCTGATGCAGAGATGCTGGTGAAAATTCACACATATCCAATCTTGTTGTCGAGCTCTTATGCGTGCAAGTCTATTTGTCCAGTAAGCATAATTTCTCCCCCTGTATTTAGGAGTTATGTTAATATGATGGGCATGGAATTATGGGTAATTATAATCTGGAAGTTTAGAAAATTCGGCCTGGCTAGTATACCTTCGTTTCTTTTTCATGGTCATGTTCTCACATCTAACTTTTCAAGTCATTGGAAATTCGCTAGCCAGATGATTCTTTTTCTTCCTAGTCATCCAATTGGCCAAAGTATGGCATAAGTTGGTTTTTGATGTGATGGACATATTAGGATGTGTGGTTGCGCGGCATGATTATCTGTAGTACCTTTTTTTCCAACAAAATCACCTGAATTAAGTAGATCAGAAATGAATTTGTCCTGTATTCTTGCATATTGTTTAAATTGTTTACCAAGCGATAAAATATGTTTTGTCGTACATGCTTCTTCTATTTACTTTTTGAACCCCCAAGTCCACCAAGCTCTCTGTGCATAATTTTCTTGATCCAGCGGAGAGCAAGGCTGCTGAAGTGCAGAAAGTATGAAGAAATATTGTAGACAGTAATTGAGGAGGAATAACTAGAGATGAGAATAGTTGCGAACTTTTAGTCTCCCAGTTTAATTCCTCAGATACTCCACCCAGTAGTATAAAGCCATCCAAAAGGTTGTGTCAATACTAAGCCCTCTTTCATTATTATACTGTATGGGTTTTGCAGGCCTTAAATTGTTTTTACCAAATCCGTTTTAGAGCAAAAGAATAATGCTTTAATTGGACCAGAGAAACATGCACTATCACAAGCAGTTCCCAAGGTTCATTTTAAAGTTGCATTCTGCTTCTCCCGAAGTGATGAAATACTGTTAATTTATGGATGATATCAAAAGTTTGAATATAGAAACATGTATCACTCTGAAAAGCTATTCCCATTCTGTTTGTTACAATGTGCAGAATCTCTAAAAATGATGAAATGCCATTACTTATAGCTGATATTGGTATTGTTCTACCTGATGCTCCTGAGATAAATTAGATTGCTTTGTGTAGTTTGAATTTGGTTAAGCGAGCTTTTGTCATTTCATTGTTGATAGTTTTGAGAGCAACCAAGGCACAAAGCTAGCTGACTGTGTACTGGCTTCTAAGTTGAAACACAGATGGATTTTTTAAACGTTTTCTGACTTAATATGTAGCACAGCCTGAAAATATGGGTTGAAGACAGACTTAATATGTTCTTTGATTCTTGAAGACAGACTTTCATTTTTCTTGACCTCCTTTATTACAGGCCGAAGATTCTTGATCGCCCGAATCACAAGAAAGCTGCTAATATATCACCAAAGGAACTTCTTGCATTATTAGCATTCCCAAGGACTTTATGTGCCCTTTGACAGAAGTGTTCTTCAATGATCCTGTGACTATAGAGACTGGCCATACCTTTGAGAGTTCAGCTGTTAAAAAATGGATAGGGAAAGGAAACATGATATGTCCTGTCTCAGGGAGAACAATCGATTAGTGTGGCGTGCAGTGATTAAGCAGAACAAGCAGAAGCACAATTAAAAGTGAGAAGCTTTTCAGCTTTATACAATACTATATTGTTTTCTACTGACTGCCTCCTTAATTCTCATGTTCTTTCTTTCCAATGATTGGCTTCTCAGGATAAGTTTCAACTACGATTCAAAGTTTTGGAAGGAAGACTGCCATCCTGAACAAAGGCCTATTCTTACAGTGCTGCTTTCGCACTTGGATCTTCTTGTAAGTCCACATACTAAAGCCTTAAAGAACTTATTGTTCTTCCTTTTTGAGAAAAGACATGTTCATATATTGCTACCTGCAGGTAGAGCCTCAGAACCACAAGTGTAAGCAGAGATGAGGCAGCTGATGCCATTATAATAGCCCTCGAGAGGAGCTTGTTCGATGAAATGGTGTGTGAGAAGTGATGTAGGTTATCTTTCGCAGAGAAGGTTATGACCGAGGATTGGATCCTAAAGCAGGCTGGATTTCTTGATGGCCCGGAATTCACTTCTCCTGATAGTAAAGATGCTGAAAACATAAATTTCATGATAAAATTCACTTTTCCAAAAAATCATAACTGAGATGGTATGTATTTACTTAATATGCTCCTTGTTAGATGGAAGATGTTGCTGAGGAGACAGCAAGGGATAAGAGGCTGGTGAATTTATCAATTCACTTCTTGGAAATAGGAGCAAATCATTTTTAGAAGCCACATCAGGTTCTTCTTGTGCCAAAATGCTGCTTCTTTACTGCTCCAGAACTTTTGCATCTGCAATAGAGGAAGTTAGGAGAGGCAGAATTGATTAAACAAAATGTCGTGAATCGTGCAGATCGATGTCCCCAGAGAACCGGAGACGCAAAATCAAGGAGACAACGAGAGAAGTTCAGAACGTCAGAGAGTAGAGCGGGATGGTTGACGAAGATCCGTAGCAGAAGGAGAAATTTTGGGAGGTGGGGGAATGGTTGAGGCGGGAAAATTTTCCCTCCAAATTAAAGTTATTTCCTACTTTCCGTTTCGTAATTAAACGTCTCAAACTGCGAAAATTTTAATTTTGACTTTTTAACTTAACATTTTAAATGTTAATTGCTTAATTTATAACATATCAATTTTATGTAATAAGACGACCCTAAACAAAACCATCTCTTTATACTAGTTTGGTTGGACTGCACGTTGTGCGGTATATTTAAATGTAATTAAATATAAACCCTAGTTAAAAGTGTAAGCACAACCCTTAATATATAAAATGAATGGGGATAATAGTTTAAATACCTGAAAGTTCAAGACAAAAGTGCTGATAATTATATTATACCATATATTGCGCTTATACCGGTTGCACTTAATTATAAATTCCGATTATAAAATAGAACAATCAAAGGTATATACCGAGGAGAGTTCGTAGATTAATTAATTAAAAGAAATAATATAAACGATTAATTACACAAAAGTAATTATATAAAGATGATTATTCAGAAGACCAATATTTCTAACGTTTTAAATTAAATAATGTATTTTTATCTTCGAAATTATATAATGAGAGAGTTTTGGATAAGACGGTCCTGTCAAAAGTTTATTATAGTTATGTTTGTTTTATTAAATTTATTAAGATATTTTGAATCATATATCTTAAATGATATAGTATTTATATAGTTAATTTAAGTGGTTGAGTAATTAGTTCAAGTGTGTATATTTTTATTCTTTAACTAAGTTCATTTATTTATTTTAAACAATGTAATTGAACTAATTGAGTTAGAAAGATAAACAAAAATTACAAACACAAATTATGTTGATAAATATATGAGAACTCATTCGTCATCCATAAAATTATGATAGGATGGTGGTCTCGCCCAAATATTTTTATTATAATTAAATTATAATTATGTATATATATATACACATGTATATATTATTTTTGGTCTTTTTGACGGTGAAATCATATTTTATTATTTATTTACATTAAAATTACAATATTTAAGTTTAACTTCTTTAGAAAGTTGGATTTAACAAGATTTTTCCTAATCCTATAATTTTGGCCTGCATAGTTAATTGTATTTATGTAAAATCATGAAATAGTTTCTTTTCTAAAAAGAATTCATTCAACATGTTGCCCTGCAACGATTAGAGTAAGAATAAGTGGAACCATAATCAAATATAACAATCACATACAAACTAAATAATAATCAGACTAATTGTCATTTTACAATACTAAAGAGATCAAATAAATTATAATACAACTCTCGAGAATATTAATTAGTTGTCGTTAAAACCATGAACCGCTTATCAAGGGATTGCATCTAACCCCAATCAACCTTATTAATCAGGGTTTTCATGATCAACATCTACAACAACACGAACACGTAAACTTGTGTTGGTATTGAACTCAGCCGTAACTAGTCACACGTCAAATCTTACTCTTTGTATATTCGGTAATCAACTTGATCAATCGAACTAATCAAATGACACATCTTACTCGACTTTCTATAAAATGTAACTAATTTAAAATGTAATGATAACTATTATACGATCTTCTTACTAATGCTAGCTATTATTCATTTTAAATAAGTAAGGTCATACTTTACACCACTCTATGTAAGCACTTAATAAATACAATTAACTCATTAGATATCAATTTCTAATAGACTCTTACATTTACTGAACTCAACCGTAAGTAGTCACACACCAAACCTTACTCTTTGTATATTCGGTAATCAAATTGATCAGTTGAACTAATCAAATAACACGTCTTAACTTGACTTTCTATAAAATGTAATTAATGTATAATGTAAATGACAACTACTATACAATTTTCTTACTTGCTGACACAAACTATTATTCATTTTAAATAATCAAGGACATACTTTATCGTTTCTTGATCAAACCATGGGGCAAGAGATAATATGCGGTGATTTTTTAAAAAAAAGAATAAAGAGGAGAGGAGGATTCAATTTTTAAAGCATAATAAGAGGAGAGTTCATATTAAAATAGAGTTGGTCTCTTGAGTGTCGGTCACTATAAAGTGACGAAGGACTATATGGAATATGGAAGAAAGGAGGTCATTATTTGCAATTTTGACAAAAATGCATTATTCACTCAGTCTAAAAAACAAGCATTTTAGTCTAAAAATAGACGTTAGCAAACATATCAACACAGTCTAAAAAAAAGCATTTTATTCTAAAAACAACCCGCTAAGCGTGAAATACAAACATGTTCTAAAAAACTATCCGTTTGGTCTAAAAAACAAGCATTCAAGGGTGAAATTCAAGCATGCTCTATAAAACCATCTTTTTTTGCTTCAAAATACATGAACTCTGAAAAGCAACCTGTTAACTGTGAAATGCAAGCATTCTCTAAAAAACAACATGTTAAGTGTGAAATGCAAGCATGTTCTAAAAAACAACCTGTTTGGTCTAAAAAACAAGCATTCAAGTGTGAAATTCATGTATGCTGAATGCAATTTGCATAAATTGCATAAATACCCCCGCACGTGAATGCAATTTGCATAAATTGCAGAAAAACCCCCATCCCAAATTTCTTTGCATATAAACTCCGTCACTATATAGTGACCGTCACTTCCAAGACTATCCCATTAAAATATATAACTTATTTAATATATTGACTTTTCTTATTTAGAAATTTAATTATTCATATCATATCAAAAAAGGAAATGTGGTTTTCAGTTTCTACAAAAGATTCAGTATAAAATTCTTCCGTAATTTAAAGAAAAGAAAAAAATATTTTCTATATGAAATATGAAAAAAGTTCGTAAAAATAAGTTTTATCTAAAGAATCCTTCTATAAAAATAGAATTTAAATAGGGGCATGCTATACGCAGTCCGTATTTTGCTTATTTTGCAGTCCAAAATAAAAATACGCTTTCGATATATATGATATGGTCAATAATTATGTATATCAGACATATGCATCATATATACTACTTCTATTGCATACACTTACAATTCAGTTATATATCAAAATCATTGTATATATGATTATTTTAAAAAAATACGGACTGCAAATAAGCAAAATACGGACTGCGTATAGAAGGCCTGTTTAAATATTGCACATTTTGATATATATATATATATATATATATATGAGTTGGTCTCTGGAGTGACCGTCTATATTATAGCATAATATAGACCAAGGACTAAATTACAATATGGAAGGAAAGAGGTCCTTATTTGCAAATTTTGGGAAAAGCACTGTTCACGCGCACTGTTCACGCGCACTGTTCACGCGCACTGTTCACGCAAAGAATATGTACACAAATCAGTTAATCTAATTTCTGGATTTTAAACACTTGTAAACACAAAAGAATTCAGGTTAGAAAGACAAGTTTCCATATTATAAACATCAGATTTTAGGTACATAAAAACTAGGGTGTTTAGGTTAAATAATGTTGTGTCAAGTATAGTCAAGTTTCACCAAAGTTTCAGCCTAAAAATTCACAATCATCACAGTTTTCAACTTAAACAATCAAGTTTCACAAAAATCACTGTTTTCACAATACACAATCAAGTTTCGCAAACACCAAAGTTTTCAACCTAAACAATCGAGTTTTCACAATAAAAACAGTTTTCAACTAAACAATCAAGTTTTACAAACACCACAGTTTTCAGCCTAAAAAATATATTTTCTACAATCACTGTAGTTTTCAACCTTAATAACCAAGTTTTCACAATCACAGCTTTCACATTAAAAAATCAAGTTTTACAAACACCACAGTTTTCACAATAAATAATCAAGTTTCAACACAAATCAAGAAGCCTAGTTTTCAAGTTAAACACATAAAATTTCATATGCAGACAAAAACCACATTAAGCAGTCTAGTTTTCAAGCTAAACACATAAGTTTCATAACAAGACAGAATCCACATTAAAAAGTCCAGTTTCCAAGATAAACACATAAAATTTTAAAAGCAGAAACACATCACATTAAACAGTCTCGTTTTCATAGTAAAACACATAAATTTCATTGAAGAAATTTGCAGAACAGTCATAAAGTACAAAAAAACAACAAAAAAGTACTATCACCTCGCTTATTAACCACCTCCTATGGATTTAGACATATTCATTGTTTTCAGATCTGCAGAATACAAAGCAGTACATGAAAAACAGCACAAAACAACAGAAATATGAAAACATTAAGCTAAAATAGTTGGATTAATACCTGAATCTCTGATTTTGGCACGACGGCGTGAAGGAGGAGGAGGTGAGCTCTGGTTCGGAGACGGTGAAGAAGGAGCTGAAGAAGCAGAGGAGATTCCGGGGAGTTCGGAGACGGCCGTGGGGGAAGTACGCCGCCGAGCTTCGGGATTCGACCGGGAATGGAATCCGGGTCTGATTGGGGACGTTCGACACGGCGGAGGAGGCGGCGCTGGCTTACGACCAGGCGGCATTCTCGATGCGGGGAGCCATGCCGATTGGATTGCGCAGATTGGGAACGACGATTGAAAGAGGGTTTGGGGATGGGAAATTGGGAACGGCGAATGATTTCAGAAGGTTTTGTAAAATAAAAAAATAGAAATAAGGTATATATATTTATGGAGGAGGGTGTGTGATGCAATTTCCCTATATTGCTAAAAAAAGGACCTGCGTAAAAATTATTTGCTAAAGAGGAGCCGCTTCCTATTTTAATTGCAGAAATAGGCCGTCTATATTATTGCTATAATATAGACGGTCTATTCCAAGATTAATATTATATATATATATATAGAGAGAGAGAGAGAGAGAGAAAAACATTCATCCGGATGATCCTGATATAGGCCTTATCAGGCACCAATAAGATAATGACACGTGTACAATTGTAATATTTTAATTGGTTAAGATATTTTTAGTAAAGTTCTAAAACTCTAATTTAGAATGCCTAAACCCGTCTGGGTAATGATTGAACATGTGGCTCAATCATAAATTAGTTAAAGATGACGTGTCGTTATTTAATTGGTGTCTGATATTGCCAATATCAGGATGATCCTGATATATATTAAACTGATATATATATATGGGGAGGGATCAAGAGGTTCCTTTATTTTTACTCCAATTTTCACTCCAAATGGTAGCCTTTGGATTAGATTTAATCTAGTGGTCATAATTAAATCTATTTTTAGCCAATTAATTTTAATCAAATTCATCCAAAAATTAATTTTCTTGCTTTTTCTTCTTTTTCGCCCCATCAAATTTTATCAAATCCCTCCGCATCAAACAGTCCTTCTCCGATCCCGTCCTTTTCAACTTCTGGCACCGACGGTTGTCGATGAGTTCACGATAAATTTCTCCTACACCGTATCGTCATTCTCTTGGTGGTTCTCTCATACCCTTCCACTATTCTTTATGCTCCCCGAGATTCAGAGAACTTACAGTGGACGGAGAATGTGGTTAACACCCATGATCCTCTCGGAACTTTCTTTGATCCTCGGAACCACCTTTGATCCTCAAAAACCCCCGAAATCTCCTCCGGCCTGTAAAGCAATAATGCACAAGCAAAATCAGTGTACCAAACTCACCGGCATTGATAATTCCGGCCAAAAAGCGGCAGACTTGCTACAAATTTCTCACCGGATTTCTCCTCCAGGTAAACGGCAAGCAAGGTGATGCAGTCTCCGGGATTGACGACTTGAGTCAGAGCCCAGGCGAGGGCTGTGCTGCCGATCACCTTCTTCGCCTTACTCTGTTAGACGACGTCGTTCTGTGTGTTTTCCGGCTGCTTCCATTTCCTCCAGAAGTTACATTTACCGAGAGGGAAAAGTGTGGATTCCCGCGCCGGAAAGAGAAATAATCAGAATGAAGTTAATTATAATTTCATTTTTCTTGCCAAAGTTGATTGAAAGGATATGTATATGTATGTCTGTGTATTTGTTTGCAGCATTTTCAAGTAGCTTCACATACGTAGAACATATAGCCAGGTTTTTAGTAGATTCATATACTTCTCATTTGAAACGGCACCGCGTTTTTAAGTTCTGATACTAATTGGGTTCTCATTCATTCATGAAAGCTTAAACAGCAGTATGTATGAATTATCCCCTAAACAGAAAGGGTTAACAAAGGGTTTGAATAATTCCCTCTTTTTTTCGTTCTAAAAAGAAACGTGATTCATCCCTAAGGTGTTAAAAAACACCTTAAAAAACTTTGGGAATAAGGTGTTAAAAAACAGGAAAGTAATTTTTGGATGAAGTTGATTAAAATTAATTGGCTAAAAATAGATTTAATTATGACCACTAGATTAAATCTAATCCAAAGGCTAGCATTTGGAGTGAAAATTGGAGTAAAAATAAGGGAGTCTCTTGATCCCTCCCCTATATATATATATATATATATATATATATATATATATATATATATATATATATATATATATACTTAAATAATTTTTGAGGCCCCAAACTTTGGAGGCCATGTGCGACTGCACAAGTCGCACATGTTCAGGGTCGGTACTGGTCATATAATCCAAAATACATTGTAAAAGTACGAAAATGATCTAAACTTATTTAATTTTTGAGAAACTAACCAACTTACATGAATAGTAATGTCATTTTTTTAGTATTTTGAACTATAATGAGTAAAATATTGGATTACATACAATATTTCACTTGGGAAAGTAGGCCGTGACTTGTAACCCGAGATGATAATTTGAATGAAAAGAATACGAAAACTTGAAAATTAAAAGGCGCCAACCTAAACTTTTCATTGGCCCAAAGTAGACATTTTATTTTCATTCAGGCGCCAACACTAATATTTCGCTCTGGTATGCCTAAATGAGGCTACAGCCAATATTTTGGTTTTCTGAGACCCACAATTATCATCTTCTCTATATAATTTTTTCTCATCCATCTTCACGTTTCGTCTAGCCGGCGAACGATTTACACCACCGGAGAACTATTAAAATATGGGATCGATTTGATTTTCATCACAACCTTGGTAAAAACTAAACCCACTCGATTTGATTTATCTATAGACTCGGCCTTTTGTACTTTTGTACTTTTTGTGGTTGGTTAAGGGTGATGTTAAAGTCAATTGATGTTGTGATAACTCCAAAGATAAACAAGATTAATGGTGCTGTAAAACTCCTTCAGATGATAACTTCGTACAGTTGTTGGTTTGCTTGGATTACTTATCTTGTTTTCCGGTACATTTGCAAGAATCAATTCAGACCATTCTTGAAGACAGGTTTGCTTGTCATCGTTAATTTGACAGCCTCCACCAATACCGTTTACTCATGACTACACTTCATTACTTTCTTCTGAATTTCCCAGGCTCAGAAATGGCCCTATATATGAACAAGGAGAGATTCTTCTGAAGTTTTGAGGTCATTACAAGAATAAGTCCATCGTTATTGGAGCTGCAACTTAGCTTTGTCCTTAAGAGAACATGGCAGAGCTTTGTTTGGTGGCTTCTCATTGTTATCCTCCTAGTTTCCTGGGAAAGATCATGAAGGTAATCAATCATGCATTCATTCAGTCATCAGTGTTTGTTATTGATTCAAAAAGGTTCTCTTTTGCTTTTCTAGGTTCAGTTTTTCCTGTTTGAATGCCTGTTTTGTTGATGTTCTTTGAATCAATTTTGGTCAAATTAATTCTCTTTTGTCCATAAAGTTGAATACTTTCATGTCATGAAGTATAATTAATTGTATATGTAAGATGATATAATGGGCTAATATTATTTTTCATGAAGAAAAGATTGGTAATTTGGGACCGGATTGGTAGAGTTTATTGACGGACGAAACCAGATGAAGATGAGTCTGTCAATGAATAGGGGGTAGTCATTCACAAGAAATTCTCCAGTTTGGATGGTCATACCGATTCCGTCTCCTGTATGGCCAAAAACACCAATCACTTTAACTGGCTTTTCTCCGCTTCCATGGATGGAGGTAACTATTCTCATTCTGGTAAGCAAAGTTTTTAGGTTGAATGCGAATGCAAAGTTTTAATTTGCCTACTTTCCCTTCTACTGCAGATATTCGTCTTTGGGATTTAGCTACTAGGTAACCTTTTGGTTTTTAATTCTATAAAAACTTCAAATTGTAGCCTACTTTTAATCATGTTTTTGCTTCCTTAGGCGTATAGTAAGCCAGTTTCCAGGGCACCAAGGCGCTGTGCGGGGTTTGACTGCATCTACAGATGGTCGAGTATTGGTTTCGTGTGGGATGGATTCGACGTAAGACTGTGTATCATTGAATCTAAGTTTTCGAATATCAGAATGTTGCTAACTTGAAATCTTTCTTCAGCGTGCGCCTCTGGAATGTGCCTGAAGTTACTGTTGCAGCTACGGATGCCTCATGTACTGACTCTACTAATGTAAGTGCGCTCTAGTTATATTTTACCTTCCTAAATTTGGATGCGGCCAAGTGTGTGCATCAAGATCATGTTTCTGCAGTGTAAGACCAGTGTTGCGATAATGATCATCCATTGGACTCACAGTATAAATTGTTCTTATTCATAACATATAAGGACATCCTAGTATAACAGTTAAGACTATAAAAACACATCCAACATATAGTATAATAGCTTGTCAGCCAAGTTTGGGCTTTTCTCTTCTCATGTCACTACCTTTTAGCAGTATGGATATTGATTACTCGCCAAACGGCAGAGAATTCGTGACTGGATCTTATGATAAGACGGTAAGTTCAATCCTGCTTCGATAAATTATTCCGAAAATGTGGATCGATTGCTGACACATGTGATTTTTTTACTTGTTTAACCTTGTAGGTGAGGATATTCCAGTACAATGGAGGCCACAGTAGGGAAATGTGTCAGACTAAAAGAATGCAAAGGTTTGCTTTCCAGCCTTGGAAGTTTAAAAGCTGAATCTCAACTCTCTCCCTTGTCCATTTTCTACTGGTGTAGTGAAATGAGTTGAAGTTAACATGCATATTATGAAGCACTACTGGTTGTTTAGTTTAGTTGGGACTGACACGAACCTCTCTGTGATTTAGAGTATTCTGTGTCAAGTTTAGTGGTGATGCAAGCTATGTTATCTCAGGGAGCGATGACTTCAACCTTAGACTTTGGAAAACAAAGGCATCACAGCAATTGGGAGTGGTATGGATTTCTACATCCTCTAAATCAAACCTTCCATGATCTTTGTAGAGACATTCCCGGATGCTTGTCAATTTAGAAATATAGATTTATTAAAGCTATTTTCCATGTTCTACAGGAAGAAGATGGGAATATGATAAAGGACCCAATTGATAAAAGGGGAAGGGGACGTGGACAGACGAAAAGAAAAGAGTCGTGGTTACCCCCTGCGGTCCGAGGTCGAGGCAGGGGTCGCAGGAGAGGGAAAAAATCTGTTCCGACTGTTAATATATATTAGTATGAGGGTAGTATTGTCATTTGTATTCTCTATTTATGTGTGTTCTTCTCTCTTTTGTAAGCATACTCTACATTCATATTCATTCATCATACCCAATAGTTTTAGGGGTTCTTCTTCCCAAATGTTGTTCTTATTCTTTCATTATTCATGATAATCAACATGGTATCAGAGGTATGATTCATGGGCTTGTAGGTTGAAGGTTTGTGGGTTGAACAAGATCAAAGGTTGAAGTGATTTGTGAATTTTCGTGAAAACAATTTCTGTTTCGGATTTAACTGTGCAGCCGTCAAACATTTAAGTTATCTTTCATCCGACCGTTGGAAAATTCTGAAATGTTTGGGGATTGTTTGGAATTTGTAGATCTCCAATTTGACCGTTCGGATCGAGTATTGGAGCTCTGGTGCAGTTTTCGTCGGACTGAACAGTGAGTTTTTGTTGTTTCTTGAAAAAAAATTCAGATTCGGATTTTGTGAGTTTGTTTCGATTTGCTTCGATTATTAGCTTGATTCTTGGATGAGATTATCGTATGGGCAGTTGTCTTTTGCTCTCATTTTGGTGTTTCTTGGACTTGATATTGATTTGGGATTTTTCGAATCATAGTTGTGATTTTGTGGGTTAAGTCAAATTAGTGATTTGATATGAACTTTGAGGCCTCTCGTATTGGATATTTGATATTGTATCGATTTGGTATTTTGAAGTGTTTGTTGGATTTGTGAGTTGTGACTTGTTGACATTGGTGTTGGGATTCGGTTTCGATTTTGATTTGGAGTTGTGTTGATTTGTGGGAGTTTGCTGTGGTGTGGATTAGGCTTGGCTTTGGTGTATTGAGAATTTTCAGTTGTGTGGTATTTTTGGTGTGTTTGGAATTTTGAACTATTACAATGGAAAATGGTAGCGATCATAGTTCTCAGTCATTTAGTGTTGAATTGACTCCATATATGTTTGAGCAGTTTCAAAAGTTCCTCGCATTTCAGCCGTCGGTCATGTCATCCTCTACAGGCTTGTCATCATCTTCCATCTCACCTGACTCTTCTCCTTTGTGGATTTTAGACTCTGGCGCCTCTAATCATATGTCTCCTCATTTGCCCTCTTTTGCCAATGTTGTTCTTATTCTTTCATTATTCATGATAATCAACACCGACCACGTCAAACAACGAGACACTTGATGTCCCAGTAAGTTGCATCAAGTTTTAAATTTATTTCATGTATATATTATTGCGAAGTATGTGACTTGATTAGTTATGTGGTTTATATTATCGTTAATCAGGGTTCAGGTGGCATGGATGGAAGTGGAGGTTTCCAGAATGCATTTCAAGCGAAGCCTGGTGACGGAACAACCCTCTCCTTATTTTCAAATGCGAGTTGGATTTGAATTGCGAGTGCTTAGGGACGTACTGATGTTATTGTGCACTTTAATGAGTAATTTGAATTATGATACTTTTTATCTCTCTTAAAAAAATGATATACTTATCATTGGAACTCTGCGTTTTCATGAATTGCATATTTTCAGCTTTGTTACTTCAATTAGATTCAACTGAGACAGTCTTATTAACCTTGAGAAGACCATGTGTTGCTAGTACAAACTTGTTCAGCTTTTGGTTAAAGCGAAACATTGTTGGAGTGTCATCAATTGTTTCTCATTCTATGTTATAACCATATATTGCAAGTCTTCTGGTTGATTTTGCAATTATGAATGATCATCAGGCATTTGAACATGCAATATATTGAAAAGTATTTTGCACGTTCAAAGATTTGCCCATCAAATGAATCCACAGACGTGACCTTTATATCTCAGAGCAAAAGTTGATGAGGCTAGAAGATTCTGCAAAATTAGTTTGATGGCTCAAAATTAATTTGGTTTCTCGGTAGCCTCCAGTTGATTACTTGTGTACTATCAAGACAGTCTCACATTTCAAAACATAAAAATCACGGCAGTCAATTGAAAAAAAGATTAATGAAAAGAAAGCCATACATTATAGACTGACTTAAAAATGTTCACACAAATTACAAATCATGAGTACAAAATGTTAAAAAACATCTGTACCAATCCACCAGATGTCCTATGCTAAAAAAATCTGTACGTATCATGTTTTTGGCACAACAAAATTACAACAGAAAATTAACATTCCGATTTTGCTGGACACTACAAAAAATGATCTCACTAGCAAGCTATATACAAGGTTATAATAAATAAAGCTGGAAATATGTCTTGCAAACTTTACCATGTATATATATGATCCCTAACTTTGCACTTTTAGTCTTTTACATTTACTTGTTGGACCATAGGAACTCTATTTTCAGCATGACGAATGGCAGCGACAAGATCGCGATTTGCTTTAGTATAAAAGCTGGTAACAACGCCAGGCTGACCAGCTCTAGCTGTCCGACCAACTCGATGGAGAAAATCCACAACAGATGTTGCGAATTCAGCCTAAAAATGAATTTAAAAAACTTCAGTAAAGAACAAAATGCTTCTCACATTAAGCAACATGAGTGTATGAAAAAGAAGCGCTACCTGAATAACATGTGACACATTAGGAACATCCAGACCACGTGCAGCAGCATTTGTACAAACAAAGACACCGCCATTTTGCTGGAAGTCGGTTAAGTTATTTGTACGGTCATCTAGCAAAATGTCACTGTGATATTGATAACACTTGATTCTAGCAGCTGTCAAAATGTTGGCAACCGCTTCAACAGCATCGACAGTGTTGGCAAATATCATTGTGCGTAAAACTTCTGATGTATCCGACATGGACCTAGACTCCTTTACAGCACTTATGAGAGTTTCTACTTGTGTGTCCACATTTACTTCAATCCATTTCTGCTCCAATCTAAGGCAAAAGAAAAACTATATGAGGAAGAATAATATATATACGATGCATCAAAATTAAAGGATTTAAGCACGAAAAAAGTTCTAAAAGCAGCTATGGATTATGACTGGGCAAAGCAGATAAAGGTTCAAACACATAGTCACACACCTTGGGTTGTGGCGATGGACATAATTTCCAGTGATCCAACGGGCATCTGGATACAAACGTTTTAGTACTCCTCCAGCAGTTTGTTTCCCATTCACAGGAAATGTCGTTGCAACAAAAATGTACTGCTTACTTCGCCTATAAGTCTTCCTAACTCTCCTCCAGTCTTTACCTTGCACAGCAGGAACTGGACTTTCTACAGCCTCAATGTCAACACCACTCTCAGTATCTTCATCATCACTTTCTAAGATGACATCTTTATCCAAGTCTTCACTGTCTTCTTCAATAGCTTCTACACATGCACTATCATTTTGGGCAACATGATTAACATTTTCCAAGGCTTTCCATCGAGAGAGTTGCTTTTCTTCAAAACGAAGCATATCTATAATACGAACGACTTGGTTCTGAAAACTTCCGCAAAGCAACATGTCTGCTTCATCAAAAACCTAAAATTTATTTTGAACTTATAAATGAGATCTCCATGATATTCAATACAATCTTGAATGTGAGACATACCAGAAAAAGGTGAATACTTTGATTCCACTTAATTCTTAATTTATACAGATATATTTAGCTCTACTACACCTCCTACTACTTATCTGTAACATATTTTGCAAGGTTATTTGTCCGAGAATTCTAGGTAGCATTAATATAACAAAATAAGTTTAAATTTTTAGAGCAAAATCATATAATCACTCTTGTTTCCACTCCACTAATGAACACCAAAACAAGTCATAGAAAACATGTCACTGACACATTTAATAGTCCTGAGCAAAACAATCTACTGTAAAAAAAACCTCTACAAACTTAAAAAATAGTCTTAACTTTTCAGAACACAAAGCAAACAAATGCATAAGAAACAAAGAGAGTACCTGAACCAAAGAGTGCCTATCCAAGCCAACTAGAGACAGAGCTCCAGCAACCAAATTGGACACACCAATAGAACCCCACGTCACATTTTCCGGAGCAAAGAAAGTATCTTTAGCGCCACCTTCCTCCGCCGCTACGGCGGCGGCGGTCCCATATCCATAAGAAAAAATACGTCTCCTCTCACTGAATAAGTATGAACACTGTGAATGCTTTATATTACCTTCAGCTGCAACGGGTGGATAAGAAGATGGCTGAGATGTCCAGTTACCAGCAGAATCTTTCACGTGCCTTCGATCAGATGCAAAACCGGATAGGCGATGACCGGAGATCCGCACGTCAAGCCGACTCACCAGAGATCACAGCCGGATCGGCGCTTCGGGTGGGGTTTCTGAATTTCGAGGAGGGGCTGAGTGAGGCGAACAAAGAGGCGGTTTTGTAGGTGGTGAGAGGATGAAGGAAAGGTTTCTGGTGATCGAAATTCTGCGTGCTGGAGAGGGGTGATCGTGTTTCTTCTGGGATGGTAAAAAGATTTTTACTAAAAAGACAAAGCGCGTATAGATCACGTATAATTATTGAGACTGTACTTGTAAAAGTTCAATTGTTATATGGTATCCCGGGTGTATGTATCCCACATTGATGTGTAGTAATAATTATGTATTTACTATCTATAGAAATACAAATTACAATGCACAATCATACAAGTTAAAATGTACATTCTTAAATTTTAAAATGCACTTGGGGTATGTACCCCTAGTGTATGGTATAATTTGCGGTAAAAGTTTATTTTGTATATGAATTTAAAATTAATCCAATGACAAAATTACACATGGGAAGGTGGACGACCCCGGAGGTTTATTTATAAGCCTCCCATCAATACAGAATTGTTGTGGTCACATTTACCCTCTAGTCAAAACAAAACAAATTAAAAGAAAGTCTCTCTAATACCATAATTATAATTTTATAAGATATAATTTCTTTTATTTCTTTTAATCAAATCCATTGGAAGGGTTGTATTGGAATCTCTATACTCATTAAAAGGTTATGGTCTTAGAAGTAGTGATTTTGATAGGGATGAAGATGTTCTGGTGATAAGATCACCAAGAACACGTACACGGTAGGAATAGAAAATTAACTGGCATTTGGGAAGACAACTTCATTGAACAAAATCGTGTTGACCAAATGAGTGGTAGAATTCTACTTATAACGTGATTCTACATGAATGAACACACGCTGATGGTGTGAAAACATTTAGCTAGGCAGCAAGAAAATATCCTAATTAACTGACAAGTGACACAACACAAGTCAAAACAGAAAGGCGGTGCGCACCAAAAAGAAAAGCTTGGAAAGAAGGCGCATCACTAGAACGACGTCGCTTCACTAAGTCGGTGGAGATTCACAGTCAACATCTGGAATTGGCAATTCATTCACTCCCCCCCTCAAGATGAACTTGGGTTAAGTAGCAAAAGTTCGTGTTGGACAGCAAAAGATGAAAAGATAAAGCATGAAGAGGCTTAGTGAAGAGATCAGCCAATTATTACATTGGAAATAACAATAGGAGTAAGGAACCCTTTCTTAAACTTGTCTACGATGATATGACATCAACATCAATGTGTTTGAAACCTTTGATACTAATCTCGATAATTTATCTATTTCAGTAATATGCATTGCACGTGTTCGTATCTCTAGTCATTATTTGGCTTTTTTTCAATTTAAACCGCCATGAGGTGGGGGAGATTTTATTGGCTTCCCAAGCCCAAAAATGCCAAATAATTGGCTATGTTCAATACAGATTCATCAAAAAACTAGGAATACAGTCCCAAAGCATGAGGCAGCTTCAAAATGGCTAGGAGATCTATGTCTCTGTAAACTAGCTAGTCTATTATCAACACATCTCATTATACCCTGAAACCTACTAGGGAATTGACAAGCAAAACCCAGTGCGGTACCAAGGGGGTATGAGGGAAGTGATACAAAAAATGGTGATTAGGTACCATAAGTGATGAAGAAGGTTGCAGTTTTTGAGTGATGGTGGCTTTGAGGCATCCTGAAGACTTCAGTGTAGAAGAACTGAGACAAGTAACAAACAGTTAGCAGCATCTGTTATCATTAATTCTAATTACAGGTGTACCTAGCTTATCAAGGGATATGAGACCCCTAATAGGCAGAGGCAACTGTGCTTCAGTGAGGACATAATTGCACTGAGTGTTGTAGACATGTTTAGCAATTGCATCAGCAACCATGTTGGCTTGTCTAAAAGTATGGGTGATGGTAACAGATTCCCTATTAATCAGATAAGCCAGTGTAAATAACTGCCAAGGGCTTGCATAGGGTTTTGAATAGCTCTGATTGCATTTAAGCAATCGGTCTCATATGTGCATTGCACATTATGCTCATTGGCAAGTCTAATTCCCATTTGCAGAGCCAACAGTTCAGAATGAAGTGGGGAGTATGCATTTATATAGAATCCCCCAGCAAGTATAATATTACCAGTGGAGTTTCTAATGATCATTCCCAGTCCAGGCTTATTATTGTGGTGCCAGAAGGCATCCACATTCATCTTAAAGATCCCCAATGGGTGAGACCAGGAGATGGCTTGGATAATTGGTTGGGGAGGTCTAGAGTGTATGGGGAGAAATCCAAGACTAGACAGGTCAATGTCAAAGGGATTGGAGGAGAAAAATGTTCTAGCAGTGAAAATTTGGAAAGTCTCCTCTTTGACACTTTTTATCAGAAGCTGAGGGGGGATGAAATGTTTTCAAAAATCATGGAATTTCTGTTTTTCCAAAGTGTCCAACAAATAAGGGAGGGAACTATCAAGAAGAGGTGTTGGTGTAATTTGGATTTGCCAGGATATGACCAATAGTATGATAGTCTGTCCCAGACTGTATCGAAATGGATATCAACTATACCCACCATATATTGAAAATATAACCAAAGTGATTTTGCTAAAATACAGTCATTAATGCAGTGTTTCATAGAATCAATATTATTGCAGAAAGGACATTTAGATGGCATACAAAGTCCCATTTTCATCAGTACTTCAGGGAATGGAAGAAAAGCATTGATCATTTTCCACATGAAAATACTAATCTTTTTTTGAACCCTAGGGTTCCGTAACAGTTTAAGAGAGGCAGAAGTACCTCTTGTATTTTGGAGTGCTTCATAACCAGATTTGAAAGTGAATTGGCCTTGAATATTGGGTTTCCATATTAGCCTATCCATTCTGTCCATATCCAATTGAGCATCCTGTAAAAACTCATTAATATTGTCAGTGAAGAATGTTTGGACTAAGTTCATGAGATTGCTCTTATCAAGTATAAATTGTCTCACTGTAGTGGAGGGGGGATGAGTGTAAAATCTGGATCTACAAAATTAGATAAGGGACCAAATCCTATCCAATTTGAGCTCCAGAAATTACACTCACCCCTACCATGTATAACAGTAGTGAGGGCTTCAGTTATGGGGGATATGGCAATGATTCTTTTCCAATTTGGAGAAGATCTATAAGAACTGGGTAGGGACCATAGGAATTGTGACCATAGAGTTTCTCCCTATTGGAACTTCCACCATAATTTCAAAGAACAGGTCCTGACAATGGTATGAATGTATCTAAGTCCAATACCATTTTGATCATAGGGGTAACATAAATCCTCCCATTTTTTTCAGACCATTTTAGGTTTGAGATCAGTCTCTCCCCAGAAGAATATAGAGATTATTTTCTGAATTTTTTTAATGAGACTCACAGGTGGTTTCATGACAGACCAAATGTGCTGGGGTATGGAGAAAATGCAAGACTTTATAAGAGTGATTTTACCCCCAGGTGACAGCCATTTATTTTTCCAGTTGGAGAGTCTGTTTTCTATTATTTACACTAAAAGCTGGAAATATTGAATTAGGGTTCTGCCAGTGTATATAGGGACTCCTAAATATGTAAATGGAAAAGATCCATGTTTCATGCCAAGGGTGTCCTTTACTAATTGAAGTTTACTGGTAGAGGCATTTTAGCTGAGATAGAAATCACTCTTTTGGAAATTGATTTTCTGACCTGTTGTTTGTTCAAAAATGACCAGAAATGCTTTCAGAACTTGGAGTGATTTTTTTAAGGCTCTAAGAAACAGAATGGTATCATCAGCATAGCTGAGGTGGGAGATGGGGGTTGGGCCAGAGGGGATATTGAAATGCTCTATTCTACCTATGTTATATACATAAGAAATGCTTCTAGAAAATGACTCAGAAAAAAGTTTGAACAGAAAGGGGGAGAGGGGGTCTCCCTGCTTGATGCCCCTGATAGATTTGAAAAATCCACTAGGTTTACCATCAACTAGGATGGAGAAATATGCTTGACTCAGATTTTTCATAATACAGTACACTATTTTACCATGCAGACCAAACTGTAATAGTATGCTATTCAGGAAACCATGATTGACTCTATCAAAGGCTTTTTTGAGATCTAGTTTGACAATGCAATTAGAGTTTCTACACTTCCTATCTAAGAATCTGACCATTTCTTTAAGGTATATCACATTGTCTGAGATATCCTTACCTTGGAGAAAGACAGATTGTTGTGGAGAGATAAGTTTAGGCATAAGTGGCCTTAATCTTTCCATTAGTAATTTAGAGAAAATCTTGTTGATGAAGTTAGAAAGGCTTATGGGCTAAAATCATCAAATGAGATAATCACATCTTTTTTGGGAATCAGTGTGATCCATGTAGCAGAGATGCCAACAGGGATCTGAGAGTCATACATAAAGTCCTGAACATCATTCAGGAGGTCATGTTTAATGATTTTCCGGGTTTTAGTGAAGAACATTGAGGAGTAGCCATCAGGGCCAGCACTACTGTTTTTATTGAGGCTAAAAACAATAGAGTGGAGTTCCTCTAGGGTAATTGGTCTGAGCAGAAGCTCATTATCAGCTACAGTAATTAATTTAGGTATCTGGTTGAGAAAGTGGTGATAAAATCACCATTCAAATTGTTGGGCATTATTTGACATTTTGGTTATATTCAGGGGTTTTGCTACACATAATTCAATATTTTATTCTTTTACTCCAAAATAGTGTATGAAAGTACGATAAAACTACATAATGTAGACAACTTACACATGTATAATGTCATTTCATAAGTATTTTAGACTACGCTGGATAAAATGTTATAGTGCACATAGCACTTCACTTTTGAGGCGGTGAGTTTTTCATTAGTTGTATATTATAAAATAATCAAAAACTCCTATAAGGTAAAAATTTAACATAGTAAAATGATTCATTGTCAACAAATGGTTGATTTGGGTTAGTGTACTACTCTCGTTCCAATTCAAGATGCACACGACATTATTCATCTAGTTAAAATTGTTTTTTTCTTCAAAATTTAAATTGAACTAACATTATTAATCAAATATGATCATATGAGATCTTGTCGTTAATGTGTATTTTCAAAATATCAATATTATCTTAAGTAATTACACGTAAATAAATATATAAATTATGAAAATTCATTCTGGTCAATTTAAAAAGTCAATTTGTGCAACTTGAAATTGGACGGTTGAATATCTTTATACGTGTCATATATAGAAAGTTTACATATAAATATATGTAACATTTATGTAGACTAAGTTGGTCATGCCGCGCTGAATTGTATTTATTTGACTAAATAAGTGAATGACTTGATATTGATATCATTTTCAACCCTCAATTATTTACCATATATGGTGAAAACCCACATGATAATAGGCTAAACTACTTGAACGAAATTGAACTAACAATTTTAATTAATATAATAATTTATTCAACTAATTTTTAATTTAATTTTATTTACATGGTACTTGAACAAAATAGATTTATTGTATTCAAATTACGTCCGACTAAAAATTGGTGTAAAAAAGAAACGGAGAATTTATAAAGCTCGTGATTTCAAAATATATTAATGAGACAAAATAAATTATGATAACATAATTTTAGACTTTCTAACGCGGATTTCAAATAACAAATTATCATAAATTTAATTAATGAATAATCATATATAACTAAAATAAATTATGTGAACTAAAACAACTCCGTGGCGGCGGAAGAATATGTAACTAACTAAAACTATATGATTTTTTTTTTATTGAATTTCAATAAAACTTGATGACTAATTATGAATTTTACTTAAAAATTATAAATAAGGTGTCTAGTGGCATAAAATACAGGGATGTCGAGAATATAGTAAAAATATTACATCAAATGTGTAAAATTTTCTTTTGAAAAAATCATTCAAAATATTAGAAATTGTCTAATAACAATTGTAATAAACCTTTTTTTAAAAAAAGTGGAATAAACATATAATCTAATAATTCTATCAAAAAAATCAAATCAAATGCTAAACAGATTAATTATCCTATCCTATTACAAAATTAAATAATAAGTTGGTAAAAATAAATTCTAATTAAATACACAGTGAAAACTTGTATTCTAATGTGGGGTGGAAAATATATTTTATTTTTTGCATCGGCAGTTACCAACGGGCTAGTCTGCAGCCGATGTAACTAACCCGTTTATCTTACAGACTTGCATATTGCCAATGTGACATTTTGGAATTCATAGATCTGAACCACGTAAGCATTCCAAAATGTTGATATTCGCCATTTTGGGTTCTGTAAGATAAATGATGTTCTCATCCTCTTAATGAGTACAAATTATGACTTTAAGAATAATGTATTTAGTCCAACTCCTCTCTCTTAATATGACTTCTGTTAATAACTAGTTATCAACCAGTAAAGCACAAGAGTGAAGACTGCAAACCAGCATTCCTTCCATATCAATAGATGAATCTGTACACTACAAGAAGCGTAAAAAACCATTCTTGGCCTCGAGTAATCATCAAATACCATGCCAAACATCGTGTGTAGTAAATTCAACAGCAATCCCTTCAATGCCAAATGGCTAACGCAATAGAAATGCTGAAGAGAAGTAAGAGAGAAACTTTTCCACCTGGTAAAACTGTGAACCTATCATCACAAGAAGCAATAACTAATTAAAATTTGGTTCAAACCCAATTTCCCAAATCACTTCAAAAATAACAAAGAAATGAAGCAAACCCATTAGTTTTAACTACACAACACTCTAACCTCGTGCCTATTATATTTCATACTATTATTGTCAAGTTTCTGGTATAACTGTCTTTGCTTCAGCACGTAATGAACGTAACTAAACTCGGAAATTAAACATAATCATGTATAAAATTGAAGCAATCAGATAAAGTTGATGCGAAAAGCAGTATAGATGGATAAAACAAATGAATAACTGAGTAATCAACAGCACATACCTGTGCTTCCTTTTGCGCTCGTACAAATGCATCATTAAAGGTGGGAGGATGCCGAAAAGAAAACAGTTGGCATATATCCCAGCATAATCAAGAGACCTAGTAAATGTGGTGGGAGATAAAGAAGCAAGAAGAACAGGAAGACCGAGTACAAAAGGCAAAACCATATTTCCAAATGAGTTTGGTGCTGATGCAGTAAGCTCTATTGGAGAATGGGGATCCAAACCACCATAAGTAACATTCCCAGCTTTTCCATAGCCATGCCCATACACATAGGTGGTGAGGCCAACTTTTCCAGCATCTTTACCACACGAAACTTCCATTGATTTCTGGCTTTTCTGCTCCCCCAAATTTGATTTACTCAAGATCAAGTCCAATGTATCAACAATCTGCTTTGGCAAGCTAACAGTGTAACCTATCAAACTAGTGGCTAGTGCTGAAAAGGCAAAGCCTTGGACTGCTGGCAGAGCAGAAGAATTAACTGAGAGTAAAAGTGAGATAGGATCCTGAGATGATGATGAGATATTTGTACCAGCAAGCCCCAAAATCATAAGATTCCACGACAGAACCATAAGCAAGGGAATGATTCCACCAAGGAGTATTGCTTTCCGAGCTTCCTCTATGTTATTTCCAGCAATTTTACAGATAAATGGAGTAATAACATGAAATCCGAAAGTAAGCACAGCAACTGGTATAGCAGGTAAGAGCGTAGAAGCCTCCCAAGAAGTATAACCAAAAGAACCCAAGATATTAGTCCTCCCTACTAATAAACCAACTCCTACCAGTAAAGTTATGGAGAAGAGCATCATAATGCACAGATACCTGTTCACAAGATCAATGGCCTTAAATGGGGATAACCACAGTATAAGTCCAACAGCAGATGGAAATATTCCACAAGCAATTCCAGGCTTTATCCATGGAATACACTGAGTAACAATAGAGCCAATGCCTGAAACACAAGCTACCATCAAAGAAAAGCTCAATGAAGCATAGATTAAGGCAGCAAATGAACCAAATCCAGTTCCCATGGTCTTCCTAGCAAGGGCTGTAAAACTCACCTCAGACACGTTATCCTCTTCCATTACTGCAAAGCTGAGTTCAGCAATGAGAATTATGGAAGATATAACGTAGAGCCAAGAGAGGATCAAGGCAAGTGTTGATGGAAGTGGCCCTGATCTTATGGTGGCTGAAGGTAATCCAAGCATTCCGGGACCAACAGCAGTACCCACAATCAATCCCACTGCTCCCCAGAAATTCTTTCTACGAGCCTTTCCCGTCTTTTCCAAACAGTGATAGTCATCTAAATCACTCTTTGAATCATGGACTGTAGAGAAGTTCTGACTATGAGAACTCGCAGTTACTACCAATTTTCGAGATAAAAGTTCTACTTTGGTCTCCGAGCCTGTATTCTTCTTGATATGGAAGTTCCACAATTTGTAATTCCGATTACGGACCCTACCATCGTAGTGGAACACAGCTTCATTACATGGTGAAGCTCCACACCGATACACCAAATTACTCATTATTTTTACCCTCACCAATGCAGTCACCCTTCAGTCATTCATGGATACATCCTACTCAGTTGTCCTTCCCCTGCACAGATTTAAAGGGCGAGGCGAGTTATGCTTCCATCATTGTCCACCTTCCACACAGAAAGTCTTAGTGTCCAAACATCCATGGTTATACACTACTACTATGAATCATCCATGGTTTTACGCTATTACTATGAATCATAGTTAACTTTCTCCTGCCTCATAATCGCCCTAGGTAGAAATGGTAGAATAGCTACTAAAGATTCCACTAACATTAAGCCACTAACAAATTAGATGTTTTCAACTTGCCATATCTTCCTAACTCCATACTTATAGTCATATTCAGATTAGTACATTCTTCAGAGAACATTCACAGTATCTTTCAATTTTCTAAGAAAAAGAACTAACTAATGCAATTTTTAGAAACAGGAAAGTTTTTATTTTAAAAACCCAATCTTTTAGATCAAACAATTGAAGATACCGACTCACGTGGAATTGAATCAGGTCACTAAGAACCCCATATGGCATCTCAAAATGTAAAAGACATTAAGCTGAATAGAACGGTAAGGCACCACATATTTAAATGAGAGAGGGTACCTCTGTTGCCCTGAATCTTGTCCCTGTTCACTATTTTACCAGAGAAGAGCCAGGCAGATATAGTAACAACATTAGCAGAACAGTTTAAGTTCAAGAACGAAGCTTACTGTTCAGGTGGAACGAACGAGTTGATTGACGCTAATCTGCGACATTTCCTTTCAAAGTTAACATTTCTCTATTTCTAAGTTGCGTGAAAATGGCGATGTTGGCGGCGGCGCTGTGTATCAGAAACGGCGCGTTTTGAGTCGTGAAACGCACGTGTTTTGTCTACATTTATCGCACCTTTAGTCCCCAGATATTAGGTGAGGTCAAGGGTGACCCCAACATATTATGTCTACTACATTTTACCAGTATATATGCTCCATCTGTACCTGTTAGGGTTATAAATGAACCAAGTCGTTCTTGAGAAGTTTGTGAATACCTAAACAAAAGTTCAATAAGCTTGAGCTCAATGAATAAGAACCAAGCTCGAGGCGGCTTGATTATTAATTGATTACGGATTCGAATTCTTAGATGTATTTATCGAGTGGTTCGTCAAATTTAGAAGCGTAAACCCATATAGTAATAGTAAGTACAATTTGGTATCATGTAAAATTTAGGGGTTAATGTGTAATAAAAATTATATGACTTAGCAAACTTTCTGAGCTCAACAAGAGCGATGAGACAGGCTTGATTGAACTTTAAGCTCAAAGTTGTTCTGAAAATGCCACATTCGTGTTGAGTTGTAGGTACTTTTTGATAAAAACTCCAGCACGACTCTCATTTTCTCCCTGCTCTCTCGCTATTTTTTTCGTTTAAAATTCACCTGAGGGGTGAATGAGACTTTATTAGGCTCCCGCGTATAAAAAAACCAATAATAGGCAAGAGTTTTACATCTCCAAAAAAATAGGATGGCACTAAGAGAGCTACTAAGCTCATAGAGTACTCTAGTACTCTCAAAAGAATGAAGTAATGCACTAACTATACATATTTGAGCAGATGTTAGTCCTAGTTTGGCATGCTTATTAGCGAATCGCAAAGGCGAAACACAAAGCGACCACCAAAAACAAGGGTAAAGCATATAAAAAGTGCCGAAACTGTCAACCTGCAACTTTATGTTGAACTGGATCATGACTGTGAAATTCTTAATGCATGGGTGCCTTGCTTGTCCAGATTGATGAGTCCTTTGAGTGTGGCTGATGTTGAGTTGTAGGGGTTGTTGACTTCATCTGAAAAGCTCTGTTTTGCAATGTAGTCTACCACCATATTAGCCTGTCTAAAATAGTGACTGAGAGGAGCATTGAGTTGATTCTTGATGTCAGAAGCCAGAGCAAAAACTCTCCAAGGGGCACTGTGTGGATCAGTTATGAGCAATCAGATTCATAGTAAATAAGTTCCTGAATATCTGAGACAAAACCAATTGCTCTTTGTATAGATTTTAGTTCTGCCTCCAAAGGAGACTGTGCTGACACAAAACCACCATAGGTGGCTGTGACCCTGCCAAGTGAATTTCTCATAACAATCCCTATTCCATCCATTTTGTTGTGGTGCCAGGAGGCATGCATATTGACTTTTAGACCAACCCCAGGGGGTGACCAGCTAATAGGGGTTATTGTAGGTTTAGGGGGTCTGGTGTGAGGGGGTAGGAAACCTAGCTGAGATAAGTCCTTATCAAAAAGTGAAAGAGTAGGCATAGGCCTGGCAGTAAAAATTGTAAAATTATTATCCTTAATAGCATGTATCATTGTGTTAGAGTTGGGGATAATATTTTCAAAAAGGTAAGCATTCCTACTCTTCCACAACAGCCAACAAATGATGCTAGGGGCAATATGCAAGATAGTTGAATGCAGTTTTGTTTGGCCTTGATAAGAGAGGTAGAATGGAATTCTATCCCAGATTGTGTCAAAAACATGGTCTGCAATTTCTACCATATGATGAAAGTATGTCCATAGACTTCTAGCAACACAGCATTTATTAAAATAATGTTTAATAGAGTCTATGTTATCACAGTTAGGGCATTTTGAAGCCAAGTGAAAACCCATCATGGAAAGGATTTTAGGGAATGGGAGGAATGTGTTGAAAAGATTCCACATAAATACACTAATTTTTTTTCTGGACTCTAGGGTTCCAAAGTTTTTTAAGTGATACAGATGTACCTGTGGGGTGGAGAGGGCCTGGTAAGCTGTTTTGAATGTGAAAGTACCTGCAGGTCCTGATTTCCAAATTAGTCTATCATCCATGTCCAGTGAACATTCTGCTGCCTGCAAAAAAGAGATTATTTCAGTAGGTAAATGATCCTGAAGTTCACTCAGAAAGGTATGTTTGTTATCAACAAATTCCCTAGCAGTGCAGTCCTGTGGAATAGAGAAATTTGTATGGTCACAGATATCACTCAGAAAACCTAAATTAGTTCAGTTAAATTGCCAGAAACTACACTTCTGTTTTTCATGTATGACCGTGCATAGTGATTCAGCCTTTGGACTGATCCTTGAAATTCTTCTCCAATTGGATGAGGTCCTGTAAGAATGAGGGAGGTTAGCTAGGAGCTGAGACCATAAAGTTTGTCCCTGTTGATATTTCCACCACAATTTCAAAGAACAACCTTTGATTATTGTGGCGATTGATCTGTAACCAATTCCATTCTGATCAACTGGCATACAGAGTTTTGACCACTTTTTTCAGACTTTTTTTGCTTTTAGTTCTGTCTCACCCCAGAAAAAAAACAGATAGAATTTTTTCTATTTGTTTTTTCACACAGACTGGAGGTTGTATAACACTCCAAATGCGTTGGGGGATAGAATAAATGCAAGACTGGATCAATGTAATTCTTCCTCCAGTTGATAGTCATTTATTTTTCCAGTTAGAGATTTTACTCTCTAACCTTTGTATAAGTGGTTGGAAGTGTTCTTTACAAGGCCTACCAGTAAAGATAGGGACCCCCATGTATTTAAAAAGTAAAGAACATTTTTTCATGCCAAGGATGTCTCTAACCTGATTGGTTTTGGCCACAGTAGCCCACTTTCTCCATAAAAAAATCACTTTTTTCCAGGTTTACTTTCTGACCAGTAGTCTGTTCAAAAGCAAAAAATAAAAATCCATGAGGTTCTGTTTGGAAGATCTGAGGAATCTTATTGTATCATCGGCATAACTTAAATGTGAAATGGGGGTAGGGCCTGAGAGGAGGTCAAAATACTGAAGTTTTCCTATAGAAAAAAACATATGATAAGCTCCTTGTAAAAATTTCAGAGAAAATGTTAAATAGAAATGGGGATAGTGGATCCCCCTGTTTAATACCCCTAGTAGAGTTAAAAAATCCATTTGGTTTTCCATTGACAAGGACAGAAAAAAATGCACTTGAAAGGTTTTTCATTATTCAATGTACAAATTTTCCATGGAAACCAAAATTAAGAAGTATGGAATTTAGAAAGCCCAGTTAACTCTATCAAATGCTTTTGTCAGGTCCAGTTTCAGAATAAGGTTAGGGTTTCTATTTTTCTTATCTAACAGTCTAAACATTTCCTGAAGATAAATTACATTGTCAGAAATGTCCCTGTTTTCCAGAAAAGCAGATTGATGGGGTGATATCAATTTAGGCATGAGAGGTTTCATTCTTTCCATCAAGATTTTAGAAAAAAAATTATTTATGAAATTAGACAGACTAATGGGTCTGAAATCATGGAAAGAAGAAATGACATCTTTTTTGGGAATTAGGGTGATCCTAGTGGCAGCAATGCCTCTTGGTATTTGTGAGTCACTCATAAAATCAAGAACAGCCCTAAGCAGGTCATCCTTGATTATTTCCCATGCCTTTGTGTAGAATTTTGAAGAGAATCCATCTGGACCAGAACAACTATTTTTATTTAAATTAAAAACAGTGTGTTTGAGCTCTTCCATCGTGACTGGTTTTAGCAGTGATGAATTATCCTCTGATGTGACCAATTTAGGAATTTTATTTAAAAAATGGTGATAGTAATCAGTAGGAACCAGTAGGAACCAGTAGGTTCTGACAGAAGTTCAGAGAAGTAATTTACTGCCTCTGTTTCGATTTCAGTAATATCATCTGTCCAAATTCTATTTGAGTTTTGTATCATAGTTATGCTGAGGCTAGTTCTTTTCTCCTTCACTGAGTGATGGAAAAAAATTGTGTTCTCATCTCCATTTTTGAGCCATTTGATTCTGGATTTTTGTTTCCAGAATTTTTGTTGCTCTTTGATGGATCTGAGATGTATAGCCTTAAGCTTTTTGAGTTTGATCATCTCATTTTCCGAGTTGTCATTGTCAAAAGCTATTTCTTTGATTCTCAAGTCTTCTGCAGCTTTGGAAACATTAGACTCAATTTCCCCAAACTGCTGCTTGTTCCAAGCTTTTATAGCATGTTTCAGTCTATTGAGTTTGAGAAAAAAACATAACATTCCCTTCTCCTGAACTGGAATTTTATAGTTATCAGATATAACATTCATGAATTTATCTCTGCAAAACCATGCATTGATAAATCTGAATGATCTAGGTGAAGAGGGAATTGTACTACCTGTCCTAAAAAGTAGTGGAGCATGATCTGAGGTGTCTCTATTAAGGACTTGAATTGATGAAGATGGGTACATCATATTCCAGTTTATAGAGCATAGACCTCTGTCAAGCTTTTGTGTTGTTGGATTTCTCAACCAGCTGTTAGTCCATGTATATAGATTACCAACTGTGTTGATTTCCATTAGAGCCATAGAAGCAATGAACTGATTGAATGCAGCCATACTTCTAGGTCTAGGGTGTGCTGATCCTATGTATTCTGATGGTGATCTTATGGTGTTAAAATCACCAATCAGAAAACAATTATCTAAATTAAGTGCAGTAAGCTCATCCCATAACAATTGTCTGCCTGGAACAGTTCTAAGCCCATATATGAAGAAATCCTCCATAGAAGAGTTTACTCTTGAGTTAAAAATATCCACATGCATAAATTGTAAGTGATCTTGCTTAAGTGTCAGTTTGATGTGGCTATTCCACATCAACCATATTTTTCCACTTTCAGCCACTAAGGACTGACTGAAATGGAGTTGTCTTCTAAATGTATCACATTTTTTATGCCATGGTTCAATAAGACATAAAAGATCAATATTGTGATGGTTAACAAGATCATGCAGTCTATCTATAGATGTTCTCATTCCCTTAATGTTCCACACCAAAAACTTAATTTTAAGAGTGCTAATCATTGGGAGACTGTTTTAGAACTTTTTGATCTTGTTAACACTTTGTTAGGGGATGGAATCCTCCTAGGTGTAAACTTTTTGTTCAGTTGAGTAATTAGCAATTTTAGACTTATCACCAGTTTGAACTGGATTGCTATTGAGTGCGGTTTCTTTATTCCCTTGAATTGGGGTGTTTTGTTTAGGGATTACTTGTGTTGGTGATGAAGATAGGTTGTCATCTTCAGAAGATTCAGACACCTCTTCCTCAGAGATGTCCCCTGTATCATGGTCAGCTAGAATGGAGAATCTTCTACCTGTTTTATACTGTGACAGAAAATTTTTGTGAGGAGAAATAGGTTCACAAAGTTTAGTTGGCTTACCTGTGCCTATAGTGATATCATCATTGGCATATGCGTTGTTCCCATAGGCTTTCATCTGCTGTATTAGCATGGCATCAGTGATGTCTATGTTGTGTCTTAGGGTTGGTGGTGAGTTTGAGTGTGAGTTCCTATGGATGGTTATTTGTGGGGAAAAAGTATGAGCATTGATGTGAGTAGTCTGTTGTGAGGGTTGAGGTGAAGATGATTGAGGCTGTATAGGAGATTTTGGGGGTGATGGTGTGTTGTTTTTTTTTCTTAGGCTTGGCTTTGTGCTTATGAAAAGGGATCCTCTTTGGTTCCGTATTTTTTTGAGCTTCCTTGTCCTTCAGAGCTTTTGGCTTAGGGCTCATTGACCTTTCCTGAGGTTTTAGTGACCATATCCTTCTTGGCTACTGGCTTGTTGGGACCATTGCTATTGGTTTGAGGCCTAAGGTTCTGCTTAAGGTCAGGATGCAAGAAAACACATGTATCATCATAAAGGCCAATCATACTGCAGTGATTGCAGTACTTAGGTAAGTCCTCATACTCTACAGAGTATCTAGCAACATTTTCATCCTCAATGCCTAATTTTATGAAAGTTTTCAGCTTTTTGCGCAGATCCACTTCTACACATATCTTAACGGTAGAAGGCCTGGTCACAGAGGTTATTGCCATATCCATTTAAATGAACGACCCTATTTGGTCTCCCATGGCTTGAATCATAGCTGAGTTGAAACAAAACAATAGTACCTTATGGATAGACACCCAAACGGGCACAATAGAGGAATCAACATCCGGCGAGAAATCCAGGTTCCATTTAAGCACTTTCATCGGTGAGCCGCAGAAATTCCAGTGACCTTTCATCCAGCACCGCTAGTAATCTTCCGGGTCATCAAATCTGATCAATATGTGCCTGAAATCGATTGCCCCAATCTGAAATTTGCCTTTGAAGTCGGCGTAGCTGAAAGCCTCGTTAAGTTTTTCCATTGTTGGTTTGCCTCTGGCGAACTTCCCAATCAAAGCATTATTATAGTGAGAGGCTAGGGTTTCTGCTTTTTGGCGGGTGACTACACAGGCAATTTCACCTCTGTGTTGGGTAATCATGATGATTTCTGGGTTTGATGGGAGTGACGATGAGAGGGGAGGAGGGCGGTTAGTTAGGGCTTGTGAAAAGCTGCGGCCCGGAGCAATTCCACCGCGTTTCTGCGGTGGCGCCGCCATGGGCAACGGTCACAAGAGAGCCGATATCTATCTGTTAAAGGCGGAGTTATGGTAGATAAGTGGTGGGGTTCTGGTATAAAGTAGCCGGAAAAGAATGAATCAGTTTATGGGGTTCTGGTATCAAAGCAAAGCACCTTTTAGTGTTTGGAAACTATCAAAAAACTGCTTGTTTTCAAAGTAGAAGGTATTTTTAGCCAAAATGTGGTTTTAAAGCAGAAGTTGATATGACCAAATTCTATTTTTCGCCACAGCAAAAGTCAAAAACACCCAACTTTATTTAAAAGCACGGCTCCACCAAACACACTATAAAACTATTTTTGTAATTTGATATTAAACCCAACAAGCTAGATTATCCTAATTAATATAAGTAATTAAAAATATTAATAGTCAAAACTGTATTATGGATATAGTTTGAAAAAGATTTTGCGCACAAAACCCTAATCCCACGAAAAAGATTGAGTGAGTAATGTTGCTTGAGATCCAAAAATCCCACAAATTTAAAATATCCGAATCCCACGAAAATCCATTAAGAATTTGATTTAATGAACATTTGAAATATGAGAATATATATGCTATTCAGTTTTCTTTCACAATAAACTCCTGATGTCTTAAGTTAAAAATTAAATGGTATGATGGACCTGCCTAATAAACTATAAATGTGCACTAGTGATATGCAGGTATCATAATTTATTATATGAAGTGTTGTATACAGTCCAGTATTTTACTCACGGTAATTAAAAATATCAATGAAATGACATTATTACCTCTATAGATTACCTAATTTTTCAAAAATCAAATTAATTGAGAACATTTTTATACTTACCGTTATTTGAACTATAAGATCAAAATAATATACTACATATAACAACACTCAATATGATATAGATATGAGCATGATAGGTAATGAACTGCTAGTCGTTCATTTTAATTCGAGACGGGTTTTCTCCTCATCTTCATGAATCGCACAAAGTCATTGACAATTTAACACACCAAAGTCTCCCACTACTGATGTGGTGTTAATGGACAAGTCCAGTAAATGTGTCAAACTGCTTAAAGAGAATTGTTGACTGATAATGTAGGTTTTTCTTTTTTTTCTTTATCATAATAACGTAGGTTGATTACGGCATTTTTATGATATCTTTTGTTCACACAGAAGACTATGAGAGTGAACGGGTGTAACTAAAAAATATAAGGCATAAGCCCCTGTTTGTTTAAAACAATTTTGGATTTTGAGTAGGTTTTGACTTTTGGATCCAACATTATATTTTCATACAAACTTGACATTTCTACAAAACTATCTTGTATTAATTTACATTTCAATAAGATTCAAATCCCGATAAAAAAAATCAAAGTTTAAATTTTAAATTATGCCAGAAAATATAAAATTTAAGATTCATATACATCGATATGTAAAGTTAGAAATATTATTGGCATGTTTTATGAACGACAGCTTTGATATTATAATGTCAGTTCGACAATTCATCAAAACTCGGACATTAGAATGTTCCGCGCAAATTTCAGAAAACAAGGGTCCAAGTTTATTATGCCTGATTGGATTATTATAGTATGGTAATATGCAACCGTATTCATCTATATTTTATGTATAGTTTTATATCATTAGATTGAAACATGTAAGGAAAGATATCTAGATTTATAAAGTATTTTTCTAATTAGAATTAGATTAGAACATTGTATTCCCTTTTCTATGCTATTGTAATTATAGGAATTAGAATCAGATCAGGAATGTGATATATAGTTGGATTCGGCCAGAAAATGGATCACAAATGGTCTACAAAAGAAGAACCTGATGGCGTTATTCTACATCAATTCAGCAAGCATTGGAGCTGAGGCATAAACCGCGTGTTGAGATTTTTCTCTAAGGAACCGATGGAGAAGCTGAGCCACTTCTGAACTTCGCTCAACCAATCTACTACGACAAGACAACGTTGAAGGCAACTTGTGCTTGGAACAACTTGAGAAGTTGCAACCTTATCTCACACTAGATTTAAGTTTAGTAGCAGAAGTGTTTTTGTACTATTACGGAAAGTTGGGAAGAGCAGCCCCGCAAACGTAGGTGAATCTCACCGAATTGCGTTACGAATTGCAGTGTTTTTACATTTCAAATTTGACATTGTAATATCGAACCGTGCATAGACATTATAATATCAAACTACCATAACTTGATATTTGATCAAAGTGGATAACTTTATCAATTCTAGGTATACTCACAATTTTGGGACGCTTACCCAATTTTCCGAAAACAAATATATTTTAATTTGCATACGGTCAAGTCCAAATTTGTTGACCATGCTTAGACTGGATCAGGTCAAAATATTAGGATCTGTTTGATAACCCAATTAAGTGGTTAACTTAATGATTAAGTACTTAATTAAAATTTTGGTTGTTTGATAATGCTAAAAACAGAATCTGAATGAAAAAATGGATCTGAATTACCAAGTACAAATGAACCCTCCCAAATAAGTGATTTGGTTTTCACTTATTCACTTAATGCATGAAATGTTACTATTTTTAGAAAATTTTGCTTACTTTTCTCATTCAGACTTCAGATTCAGACATATAAATTTACTATTTTTAGTTTTTCAATATTCAGCACTTATTCGTTCAGACTTCAGATTTAAGACTTCAGACTTCAGATTTCAGACTTCAGTTTTATCAAACGGAGCCTAGTCTCCACTTAGGATTTGTTATCTCATTTATGTTATCTTAACGAATTCATTTTAATTTTTTTGAATTGAACTGAAATGAAATGATATTTAAGATTATAATATTGTGGTTACATTAAATTGGATTCCATTTTAATTATATTTTACCAAGTACAAATGAACCCTCCCAAATAAGTGATTTGGTTTTCACTTATTCACTTAATGCATGAAATGTTACTATTTTTAGAAAATTTTGCTTACTTTTCTCATTCAGACTTCAGATTCAGACATATAAATTTACTATTTTTAGTTTTTCAATATTCAGCACTTATTCGTTCAGACTTCAGATTTAAGACTTCAGACTTCAGATTTCAGACTTCAGTTTTATCAAACGGAGCCTAGTCTCCACTTAGGATTTGTTATCTCATTTATGTTATCTTAACGAATTCATTTTAATTTTTTTGAATTGAACTGAAATGAAATGATATTTAAGATTATAATATTGTGGTTACATTAAATTGGATTCCATTTAATTATATTTTATTAATATTGAACTGAGTGAACAAAAAAATACTAAACTAAATTAAATTTAACGGGATCGAATCAAAATATTTTAAATAAATGGGAAAGTAGACCATTAATATAAAATTCATAAAGTAAAATATAAATAAACTGCAAAATATGGCCCCTAAGTGCCAAATATATAGTGTTTGGTTCTCCTCAACAAACAATGCACACTTTATAGGCTCTGAAAAATAATTTGCAGTTGTAAAATCCCTGAAATATAAATTACATGTTTACTTTTCTTGACCCAAAATTATAAAAACAAAATATCACATCAATTTTTCTCCCGTGCTCTAACTAACTCATCATTGTTCTCCCCTGCACAAACTAACGCAACTACTTCCATAGCATCAAGTCACAATATAACTTACTTGCGTTCATCACAGTTTCACCAATGACATTTACAAGATGCAATGAGAATTACAAACATGTTGTATAAGTACTCAACCGTTCAACAATTAAATTAATTTTTTTGGGTTAAATAGGACCAATTCATTCTACCCAATGGAACAAAATCTTACATGTTAAAGTCTAGTTATCGAGTATCCCGATCCTAAATATGAATCCGATGAAATGCAAGATTTCATTTCACCCATCGATTTGTTTTGAATACTGGTGAAAATGACCATCGCATTAATTTGAAATGCCGCTTATACTAATAAAATGTATAACATAAAACATCCATCGTAACATGCTACACATAAGTTAATAGAGTAAGTATTGAAATTCATCTCTCACGGTATCATATGTAAATGAGTTAACAATATTGGTTAATAAGAGATAATTTAGCCAAGAGGAATATCATGTTCATAACTACATTATCAAGAAGTACTGAATGGAATTGGAGTTGTATTGGAGATGAAGAATTGTGAAATTGGGAAAAAAACAAGTTAGCTAAATGTACTGTAAAGTAGAAAAAATAAGTTTTGATTCAGCAATTCGAATTGTGCCGAAATAAACCAAAAGCCTAATTAACTTTTAATGCTAATTGTCAGAAACTCACTTTAATTTATGAACAATATAGTAAATTGGTAGAGATTTGGAGACAAAGCCTCGGAGTTTAGATGAGAGAAAGAAAATAGAGCAATTGATAAAGAAGATATATTGATCGACACTAATTCACCATGAAAAGCCATAGCTAACTCAAGCTAATGCTCATGCTAATATAGGCGTCAGAAATCGTTCGATAACCTCCGGAATTCTAACTCTGCAATCGCCCAATTTAACTGTTGGTCTTGGGGTAAACATCCATTTTCACTAGTTACAAGTATAAGTTTCTCGGCACCATATACACGGCATTTTGGCATAATTTCGCGGAACCGCCGAGTAACTAGGTTACGAACTCGTAACCTGTAATTCGACTAAGGCAAAAAGAAATACACGGCGTTTACGAAAATGTCTTAAAAATGTGAAGTTCACGCGATATCGCAACAGGTTCGTTAAAGAGCAAATTTATTAGCGATATCGCCAGACGCCCATACATGGTGGAAGATTCAGATGTTGCGATTTCGCCAGCTGTGGACGCATGAAGAGATGTTGTAGCGAGTTCGCCTTTAGTTTAGACTACAGGTGATATTATTTACGAAATCGTAAATCATTCGCCCCTTTTGGCGAAGGGGTAGCGAGTTCGTGAGCGTGATATAGATATGGTGCGAATGTGTTTTGCGATGTATAAACTTATACACGTGTTTGTTTGTGATATTCCCCACACCCAGTGACACAATAATTTGTTCGTTGATAAAATCATTGTAATAGGTATTATTCTTGCATCGTTATTTATTAGACTATTAGAGGTTATTTATCAATTCGAGTGATTAATAAGTTGAATAATGTTTATAGATTTCAATAACAGAAATTAATGATTTATATTGTTAGGTTTTTCAACTTTAAATTGTATTTTCAAAAGGTAAAAAAAAAGAAACTAAAATAAATTACGAAAAAGAAAGAAATTTATTTTCGAGTAAATTATAGTTTGTCGGCTAAGTATAAATCACAAATAAATTTTTTTGACACTATCTTGATCTACATATTGGTGATACCAAGCCCAGACCCAACTACTCGGCAGTAGCATGGGCTCGACCCACCATGAGGTAAGCTAATATGGCAGCATCCGGGGTCGTACAATTCGGATAGGGACAAGCACACTAGAAGACACCCAGAGCATGGACCACATGGAGAGCATGGGTTACTGTATAAATAGTGCTCCTCCGCACTATTCCAAGTAAGTATCTTCTCATTATTCTAGTGAATACCCCTTTTCTCTCCCGGGATCCATCTTTTATCATCACGCCGGAGGGTCTACCCTCGGGTACTTCCCAGAGCTCTGTCTTGCAGGGCCAGGTCATTGGATCAGGGATCAGGGGACAAGCCGGACCGACCAGGCGGGCAGCATCAAGTTGGCATGCCCAGTGGGATACGATCTTTGTTCTCAAAACGCACTGAGATGCAACCCCGAGGTCGGCCGCCACGAAGAGGTACGGGAGGATCCTCTCCAGTAACCACTCGGTCTGGAGGAAGGAGGACCGAGGCAGCCGAGGAAGATCTCACCCTACGTCAGATGAGGGACAGAACACGCAAGGGAAAGGCTCCGGCGCACCCGGACCCGGAAGCCTCGGAGGAAGAGGAAGTGCCGGAAGAGAGGAAGGAGTCGGAGATAACCCAGGACGAACGAGACAGGATGGAGTTTGTCGCGACACAAGAAGGGGAGTATCGTCGGTGGTTAGCGGCAAAGCATGGAGTAGGTCCGGAAGCGCAACCGTCTGGGGAGGGACCGTCAAACCCTACGACGACCGAAACCCAAGTACCTCCGGTTCAGCCAGGGGTAGGACCCCATCCGACCCCGTTGGCACCTGTACCAGGATCCTCTGCAGGGCCCTCATCCGGTTGCCTCCTCAGGGAACTGGGTTGCCTCCTCTGGCTGTGGATGTAGTCAGCCAGGGACTTCCTGTCAGCCTGGGATAGGAAAATCCTCGTCCTCCAGTAGTGGTTATAGACGTGGAGCAGCCTGCAGAAAGTACGGGCCAGCAAGCTGGCGCTGGGCCTGGGTATGGCCAAGGAATGGGGCACCCAGGTTATGGAACACCAGGGTATGGGATGTCGCAAGCCGGGTACCAAGGGTACCACGGGTACCCCCCCGCACCCGGAGGGTACTATGCCCAACCTATTGGAGGTCCGGGGGGCTGGGCCCCAGGAGTAGTCCAGGGTCCAGTGTGGATGGCGAATCAAGTACCGATGACGGGGTATGCCATGGTTCAGCCAGTCCCGGCCGCAGGGACCTACGGGATGTATCCGGTGGTGGTGGATAGGCCCCCCGGGGTGCCGAACTCGGTGGAAGAAAGGTTAGACAGGCTTATAGGCAGGAATGGAGGCAGGCCTACCTCGCCATGGATAGGCTACATCAGCACCTTCCCCTGGCCAGTGGGGATGAGGGTTCCAGAAGGTGTGCCGATCTATAATGGAGAAAGGGACCCGGAGGAGTTTGTTAGGACCTATCATAATGTTATGGGGACGCGTGACATCCGAGAGGAGCTTCAGTGCAAGCTAGTGAGCTCTTATCTGAGGGGTAGCTGTTTGTCGTGGTTTGAATCTCAGCCTGTGGAGAGCTTCAGGAATTATTATGATTTCTCAAGAGCTCTGATGCATAGGTACCAGGCTAAACGAAAGAAGTACCTGCCCCTGGCTGAGGTGGCTTGCAGCCGGCAGGCGGCAAAGGAGGATGTCAGGGGATTCCACAGGAGGTACATGGACGATTCCATGAAGGTAGTGGATAGAGAGGCTCGGGTGAAGGCCCTGATTGCAGGGTTCATAGCAGGGCTGAGGGATGAAGTGTTATGGGCAAAGCTTATGGAGAATATTCCAACTACTTTCATCAGTTGGATCTGGAGGTGGAGATGTACTGCTCGTTTTTGGATGGGAGCAAGAAGAGGAAGGAGGAAGGGTATTTCGAAGATAGAGTGATTGGAAAGGGTGATAAGACTCGGGCTGTAGATCCTGGCGGGAGGGATGCAACCCAGGTGCCGGCTAGGCCGAGGGTTGACCCCCCTCGGGCTGAAACATTTACCCCTTTGACCAAGACCCGGTCGGAGATCCTGACCATTCACAGGAATCTGTTTCAAGACCCGGCCCCCACACCGGGTAACCCGACACCAGCAAACGCGACCAAATATTGTGCGTTCCACAAGTCCAACAGACACACAACTGAGGGTTTCCGGAGCTTGAGGGTAGAGATTGAGAAGTTGATTGAGAGGGGACAGCTGAGAGATTGTGTGATGCAAGAGCACCAGCGTCCGGCTGCGGGGCAGCAGGCTGGAGCAGGGATGGAAGAAGAATTGGAGGAATAGGCCACGGAATGATAACCAGCGAGGGGCCCCTGCACCGGCTGCCCAGCCCGGAACGACAGCCCCGGTTATGGCCCTGGAGCCGGTCAATCAGGCTCCTCCCTGCATGATAAATGTCATACATGGCGAGGTAGGTGACGGGCCCCAGTCGCATGCAGCGCCCAAAGCCCGGAGTAGGTATGTACCGGCTGGAGAAGATAGAGAGAAGAGGCTACGTCCCACGGAAGTCATTACCTTCTCGGACGAGGATCCGGTGCCCAGTATGACGCCCCATACGGATCCGATGGTGACCACGGATGAGATCGAAGGGTTCACAATCAAGAGAGTGTTCATTGACGACGGGAATAGTGTGGAGATCATGTTTGCGTCCTGCTTCGACCAGCTAGGGACTGGGCCACAACCTTCGTCCGAGCACCTCTCCGTTGTCAGGTTTCACCGGCCGAACAGAGCACCCCTTGGGAGTTGTGTCTTTGACTGTGACAGTGGTAAATGATCTTGACAGAAGCAAGAAGACCTCGGTCCGGTGTAATTTTGCGGTCATAGACGCCCCGTCCCCCTACAACATCATCATTGGCCGTCCCTGGATGGCTCAGGCTAGGGCCATATGCTCGACCTACCACCTGACCATGAAGTTCCCAACAGAGCAGGGTGTGGCAACGGTCCGAGGGAGCCAGTCTACGGCCCGAAGTTGCATGCTCACGGCCCTTCAGGACGCCAGGAAGGCCTCGGTCGGCGCAGTGCAGGGAGAGGTAGGACCTGAAGACGTGGAAGATATGCAGGTCGGGTGCCGGGGTACAATCAAGGTCGGGAAGAAGATGCCAGTGGATATAAAGGAGCAGTTGCGGGGTTTGTTGTCCAAGTACGAAGATGTGTTCGCATGGGAAGAGAAAGACTTCACAGGGGTGCCTCCAGAGTTAGCTCTCCATAAGCTGAACGTATACCCGGATTTGAAACCCATCCAGCAGAAGAAGAGGGCCCTGGCAGGAGATAGGGCTGAGGTAGTGAAGAAGGAAGTATTGAAGCTGCTGGAGGCTGGAGTGGTGGAAGAGATCATATACCCAGAAAGGTTAGCTAATCCGGTGCTAGTGAAGAAGCAGAATGGGTCATGGAGAATGTGCATTGATTTCACTGACTTGAATAAGTGTTGCCCGAAGGATAGCTACCCTCTTCCCTCGGTCGACCGGTTGGTGGAGGCCATCACTAGTTATGAGGCCCTAGCTTTCTTAGACGCGTGCCGGGGATACCATCAGATCCAGATGTCAGAGAAGGACAAACCGAAGACAGCCTTTATCACGGAGTTCGGAACCTACTGTTACAGAAGGATGCCCTTCGGCTTGAAAAATGCAGGAGCGACGTATCAGCGTATGTCAGACGCTCTCTTTCGAGACCAGCTGGGAAGAAACATGGAACTCTATGTCAATGACATGGTGGTGAAGAGAAGAAGCTACCCGGGTTTCTTAGAAGACCTGGAGGAGATGTTCGGCATTTTGAGAAAAGTCAACCTGAAGTTGAACCCGGAGAAGAGTGGTGGGAGTAAGCGTCGGGAAGTTTCTTGGCTACATGGTATCCAGCCGGGGAATCAACGTCAATCCGGAGAAGGTGGAGGCGATAAGCCGGATGCAGTCGCCGAGGAATGTCAAAGAAGTGCAAAAGCTGATGGGTTCCCTGGCTGCCCTGAGCCGCTTTTTGTCAAAAGGCGCGGAGAGACAACTCCCTTTCTTTAACATCCTGAGAAAGGCTAAGAAGTTTGAGTGGACCGAGGAGTGCGAGCGAGCGTTTGGAGATCTGAAGGAACACTTGAGTCGGCTCCCGACCCTCTCAAAGCCGAAGGAGGAGGAAGAGCTGCATTTGTATCAATCCGTGTCAGCATCGGCCGTCAGTGCGGTGCTGATCCGGGAGGAAGAATGAAAGCAGTGTCCCGTTTATTTTGTAAGCCGGGCATTGCAGGTCTCAGAGACGCAGTACACAAGCCTGGAACAGTTGGTATTAGCGCTGGTTTATGCGTCAAAGCGTTTGCGCCCATATTTCCAGGCTCATCCGATTGTGGTCCTGACCAACCACCCACTGAAGCAGGTGATGCTTAAGCCCGAGGCGTCAGGGCGTTTGATGAAGTGGGCCATAGAGTTGGGGGAGCATGAGATAACCTACCATCCCAGGAAGGCCATTAAGGGTCAGGCGATGGCTGACTTCTTGACAGAGATGGTTGGACGGGTCGAGCCGGCCGAGGATCACCCGATTCCGAAGTGGACACTGCATGTGGATGGATCGACCCATGCAGGAGGCAGTGGAGCCGGGGTGTTACTAACATCCTCAGAAGGAGAGGAGTATCATGCCCTGCATTTTGACTTCAAGACTACGAACAACGAGGCAGAATATGAGGCGTTAGTGGCAGGGCTCAAGCTGGCCCGAGAACTAAAGATAGGGTCGATCCGGGCCTTCAGTGACTCACAGATCATAGTACAACAGGTGAATGGGGAATATGAAGCCAAAGAGCAGAGCTTACAGAGGTACCTGGAACTGGTCCAGCCCATGATCCGACTGTTCGACAGCTTCAGCCCGGAGCAGGTGCCGAGGGAGCAGAATGAGAAAGCGGATGCTTTGAGCAAGTTGGCTTCCTCTAAGTTAAGACCGGGGCAGAAAGCTCCTCTCAGAAGGGAGACCCTTGACAGGAGGAGTTACGAGCAGAGTGATGAGATCCTGACAGTGTAAACAGTGCAGGAAGACTTCTGGATGACCCCGATCCGGGCATACCTTATGACCGGGGAAGTCCCAGCCGACCGAGTGGCGGCAAGGAAAGTCCGTGTCAAAGCGCCCAAGTATACACTACAGGAGGGCATCCTGTATAAGAGGGGATATCTCCAGCCACTTCTGAAGTGTGTGGAATGGCAGGAGGGTAAGTACCTGGTCAGGGAAGTATATGAAGGCCCGAATGGTAGTCACTAGGAAGCAAGAACAGTGGCCAGAAAAATCCTAATGATGGGGGTATTACTGACCTACCATGTTTGAGGACTCGCAGGACAGGGTTCGCTCGTGCCTATAGTGCCAAAAGTTTGCGCCACTTGTGCACATACCTAGGAAGGAGATGATAGGGATAACGGGTGCCTGGCCTTTCAGTAGATGGGGACTGGACTTGGTCGGACCCTTCCCTACTGCCCCTGGCAGCTTGAAGTACTTAATTGTGGCTATTGACTACTTTACCAAGTGGGTGGAAGCCGAACCCTTGACGAACACCCGGGGGGCTACCTGTGTGAAGTTCTGCTGGGAGGAACATAGTTTGTCGGTTCAGGGTGCCAAGGGCTATAGTAACTGACAATGGGGCACAGTTTGAAAACGATCCTTTCAAGTCCTGGTGCATGAAGTATGGGATAAAAGCTCACGTCAGTATATCATATGCAGGCTAACGGTCAGGTGGAGGTGACTAACCGGACGATCGTGAATGGGATTAAAGCTCGGCTCCAGGGGGAAAAAGGAAACTGGGTACACGAGCTCCCGAGCGTTCTATAGGCTCACCGGACTACAGAAAGCTCAGCAACCGGAGAGTCCCCCTACAGCTTAACCTATGGCTCGGAGGCAGTAATTCCGACTGAGATCGGTGTTCCCAGTCTCCGGACAGCCGAGCCAATGGCCGAGGACAAGAATGAGGAAGAGTGCAGGACGAACCTAGATTTATTGGAGGAAAGGAGGGAGAAGGCGCCCTGCATGAGGCCAAAGTTAAGGAAAAAGTGAAGAAATACCACGATAGGAGAGTGGGGAATGAGAGATTCAATGTAGGAGACAAGGTGATGAGGCGAAATGACAAAAGTCGTCAGGAGCAGGAGGGTAAGCTGGCACCCAACTGGGAAGGACCGTACCGGGTGACAGAAGCCCGCCCGGGCGGGAGTTACGTGCTAGAAGATTCAACGGGGAAGGGAATCCCCCAAAGATGGAACATAGTGAATCCAGACGGTTCTATGGATAGTCTCTGGCACTAGATGCCTAAATAGAGTAACCTCTGGCACTAGATGCCTGGGTAGGAATTGCTCCGGGCGTCAGATGCCCGAGAGAGAAGCCCTGAGGTCGGATGGCCGAAGGGTAGGTAGAAGGACCCTCTGGTGCGGGACGCCTAGGGAATCTTTGTAACAAGGGCATGCCTTTTGTTTGATTTTAATGAAAGAAGAAATGCGAGTATTATGCGTTCGGAATAAAACGATAGTTGTTATAAAATGAAAATTATTATACATAGATTAAATTCTTTACAGACACAAAAATGTTACACAGCAGGAAGCCCTATTCTATATTGGGGCCCCAGAAGTGGAGGCTTCACCGGGAGGAATTCTCCTGTCTCATGCCTGCTTCTTCGGACAACCTGCTCTAACATCTGTTGTTCCTCGTCCTGATTCTGAGGCGCGTCCGAGTTATCACTATGATCACTCTCCGGCTCAACTGCCGGCTCGGGCGTACGGACAGGAATCCTGCTAGAAGCGCCCGGACCCCCGATTCGGACGGGAGTTTGTCTTGGAATTCATTGTCTGGTTGAAGTACTCCCGGTTTCGGCGGCCTTCTGCTTCCCCTTTCGATCATTGCGAGCCGAGCGTGAACCAGCAGCAGGGGGGTCGGGTCGCCGATTAGTGGTTGAGGTACCCTCCCGAGTAGGGTATCGGGCGCGGAATCTTGCAGCAACCGCCCGAAGTCTAGCCAGGCGCCGCTCGGAAGCTTCCAGATCCAGGAGTTGAGGAGCATGTTCATAACGCTCGTAGGCCAGGTCAACGTCTTCCAGGGGAGCTATTTGTGACATAGATGGGGGAAGTACGTTCCGGCTCAGAATGTTTTTCCTCCAGCCCATAGCCACCTGATAAGCCGCCGCCCAGACGCCGGATGTCCTTTCGGAACTTTCCATCCAGGCGATAAGGTCATCGACCGCTCGAGGAACGTCGGTCAGCAGAGGAATGTCGACCGCTCCCTGGCAAAGTCCCAGCAGATGGTAAGAGAGATGAACTAGTACAAGCTGCTGCTGCAGGGTCAAGTTCCTAGTTGCCAACTTCTCGTTTTCTATTTCAAGTTCGGTAGCTTTTTTTTGGAACTCGGTTTGGTTCTACATCCGCATGCACTTGTTATAGTATAGCCGGGCATCATGCCACACCTCGTCTAACTCTTTTTGGATCCAGACCTGGAAGTTGTGGTGTTGAGCCTCCTGCTCCGACAGGACTTGGTCGAACTCGAGAACCCGGTCAATGCTCTCGAAAGCCAGTCTATAACACTTCGGCAAGGACCCAAAATCTTCTTGGATTTGGAGCAGGCAGGTGATCAGGCAGTCGGCGTCAGGATACTCAGAAACAAGGGGACCGAGTCCTCCCTCGGACAGGAGATCATTCAGGCTTAGGGAACTGGTTCCAGCTTGTACCGGGGAAGGAACCGGAGGGTTGAGGGCCCGAGGTAGCTCCTGGACATGGCAAAGGCAAGGTTAAGATGAAGATTTACAAACAAGAAAAAAGAGGGGAAACAGAGTAGGAGCAACGAAGAAGACGAATATAACAAAAGAAGTTCTTTATTGATAAAATTGAAGTCTGGGTAACAAGATACAGAAAGATGAAAGCAAAAAGAAAGAAAAATCTAACTAACATTCTGAGGGGCTCCCTTCCCTTGGTCGTCCCCGCCATCGCTGCTGTCACCTTCCGAGTCATCCCCGGAACCATCAAAGACTAGGGCAGGAGAAAGGGGCGTATCAGCAATCCCGAGGGTATCAGCGCCGAGATTGGGGGAGGAAGAGTTCTCAGCTTCCAGATCCTTCGGGTCGAACAAGCCCCGGTAGTACCCATACATGGTGCAGTATGGGGTAAAGTTCTCATCTTCGGGCAAGTCCGATCCGGAGAGCGGAGCAGGAGGAAGAGGACCCGGCAGCCGGACCACATATGTTGACCAACTTCGGACTTCTTCGGTCAACAGGCGGTTCTCTCGCATAGCCTCCCATAACTTGGGAGATAAGCCCTTCATCCCACCCTTCTGGAGAGTGTCCACCAGTTGCAGCTGCTGGGCCTCGGCGTTCGGGTTGAACCATTGCTTCTTGAATGAAGATCTGATTGTGGGAGGAAACCAACCCGGACGTGCATATATGTATTGTGACACTGGTGGGCACTAGTAGCGAGGTAGAGGTCGGTCAGACGACGCGACAGGGTCTGACTCGCTAGGACCTTGTCAACAACAGCCTCGGCGAAATCCAGACGCTCTTTATAGTTCAACTCTCGGGCGGCCTCCAGTTCCTTCTCCAGGTCGCTCACCCTCGCCCGAAGTTGAGCCGATGCTTCCTTCTCGGCTCGAAGTTCTTCCTCCTTTCCCTCCAAGTGACGAGTAAGGAATGAGGAAAGGGCGGCTTGGAAGTCGGGGGAATTGGCGAACTCGGAGCTGAGGATCCGAACATATCGGAAGAGATGTTAAAAAAAAGAGACAGAATAGTATCAAGACAAAAAGGTATAAGAGTACCTGCTGGTTGGAAGAAGAGACAGGAGGGGTGCTAGCGCGGGACAAAGATGGGGTCTGGGACTCACTGGTCCGAGGTCTTTTCATGCCCTTCTCGAAGTTCTCTCCCTTCCGCTTTGTCGCAGAAAAAGGAGGCGGGGGAGGAATCATAGGGGCAGAAATAAGGGTGTACCTGGAGGCCAAAGACCTCCCATCCCCGGGCGGAGACCACAACAACTTACCGCGACCGAATGGCACCTCCGGACGACTAGTATCCTGGTTAGATGCCGAAGTGACAGGGTTTCCGAAAGGTTCAGGCAGATTCTTGGTACCAGCGGGATTCTGAACGGTCTCCTGCTGAACCACTATCTCGGGGATAACATCCTCCTGATCCTCCTGAACGACTTCGGGCTCAGAAGTGATCTCCTCTACAGAACTCAGGCCGAGTTCGGGCGCCCCGGCCGCCCCCACGGGAAGAAGAGGGATCTGAGTTGTGGAAGTAGTGATCTCCCCCGTATTGATCTTATCCTGCTGATGCCCCTGCTGCGGGTTAGGGTTCGCTAGCTGGTTCTGAACGGTCTCCTCCGTCTTGTTCTTATCCTTATGATGCCTCTGCTGCGGGTTAGGGTTCGCCAGCTGGTTCTGAACGGTCTCCTCCGTCTTGTTCTTATCCTGCTGATGCCCTGGATAAGTAGGTCCGAAATAGAAGGGGTATTGACCGGCTGGACAGGTTTCTTCTTCTTGTTCACTTTGGCCCCGCCCCCATCCGTAGCGACCTTCCTGGTCTTTTTTTTTCGGGATCGGGACCTCAGGATAGTTGGCCAAGGTGGGAGCTGTAAGGAGAGATGAAAATCAAGCAGAGTTTTTGTTGATAAAAAACAGGGATATTGAAAGGAAATGAAATCGAAGTGCCTACCTAGAACCGGCCAGATAACAACCCAACGGCTGTCCAGAAAGGCGTCGCCCGGGTATATCGCCCGGGGGAAGAGGTAGAGGGAGTTACCGGCCAGTCAATACTGGTCCAGGTAAAGAGACTCGGCGGACAGGGTGGTGTGGTTGGCCAGTTGCTTGTCAGGAAGGAAAGCTTCCCGGATGTCATCAACAACCTTGTCATTCCAGCCAGGGATCCCGTATCGCTCGGGATTGACCTTGACATAGCCCTTCGCCTGCCAGTTCTTGGCCGAATCCTTCTTGCCAAAGATGAAGTCTTGAACACCAGGGCGCGCCTGGACAGTGTATAACATCTCCTTGCCTGGGCACTTGATAAGCATGTAGAAAGACCTCCAAAGATTGACGGAGGGGTCAATCCCGCAGCGGAAGCTCCTTACAAGAAAACCCATCATCACAGCAACAACGTTCGGATGCATCTGGGCCGGCGAAATCTTGTAGAACTCTAAGAACCTGGAGTACAGCGGGGGGAAGGGAAGACTTAACCCCCACATAAAGTGGATCCAGGGGATACACCGGACGGTCTTCACCGACTCTTCAGATGAGACGGCGGCTATCTGAGCGTCCAAAGGTACCGGGACCCCCATGCCGCTGAGACACTTTGCGGTCCAGACGTCGGCTTGAAGTGAAGAGGCCCGGGCGGTGTCTATCTCTCTCTGTTCCCGGTTCTTGGAGCGTTTGAATTTCGGAGCAGAGGGAGAGACATTGCTGCAAAGGTAGATCGGCTTGTAGGAGGCCGATGAGCCAACAGATTGCGAGGCGGAAGCCGGTGGAGCAGTACTCTCAAGAGAGTAGGTGACGATAGCCTCGGCCTGGGCATCAGACTGAACATTGTTAGCTGCCATGACGTTGAAGAAGAGAGAAAATATGGATATTTGAAGAATAAGAGTTGCAGAATAATTTTGAGACCTGAAAGCGATTGGTAAAAGCAATTGGTAGAATGGCCTATTTATAGAAGACGAAAAAAGGAAATGAAAAGGCAGCGATTAAATGGACTCGGGATGTGAGAAAATAATAATGACAGTTATTTATTGTCCTCGAGAAGTGCGCGCCCATCCCGTCATTGCCGGGCAGGGAAGGGAATACAGAAAGCCAATCCTTCCGCCCTCGGATCAGGAGAGTTCCCACCCTCGGGCGTAAGAACCGGCTTCCGGGGGTCTAGTGGTGATACCAAGCCCAGGCCCAACTACTTGGCAGTAGCATGGGCTCGGCCCACCATGAGGTAAGCTAGTATGGCAGCATCCGGGTCGTACAACTCGGATAGGGACAAGCACACTAGAAGACACCCAGAGCATGGACCACATGCAGAGCATGAGTTACTGTATAAATAGTGCTCCTCAGCACTATTCCACGTAAGTATCTTCTCATTATTCTAGTGAATACCCCTTTTCTCTCCCGGGATCCATCTTTCATTATCACGCCGGAGAGTCTACCCCCGGGTACCTCCCGGGGCTCTGTCTTGCAGGGCCAGGTCATTGGATCAGGGGACAAGCCAGACCGACCAGGCGAGCAACATCACATATATGATTGGTTAGAGTCTTTGATTTCAATTCTAAGATTTCTTAAATATGTAATAACATAATCATTGAAGTTATTCATCACTTATAGACAATCATCAAAACAAGACTTGAATATATTTTCTATAAATATCGAGATTATGAGTATTCGAGGGAGTGATTTTTAGAATCATTCACAAATCTATATTTTATAATAGAAGGCTTTTTTTAATCTTGAAAATGATCATCAATATAAACTGTATATACATTGTTTAACTGTATGAGTATAAAGTTTGTAGGGGTGAATTTAGAATTCTATAAGTATCTATTAAGAGTTTTTTTTGCTATTATTTACATTAATTTTTGCATGAATTGTGTTACTAAAAGAATAAAATTGACATTAATGTTGAAAACCAATAATTGTGTTTAAATTGAAATTTATTTTAAACTATTTAGTTTGTTATTTAATTGATGATTAGTTTGTATACAATTATTAAAACTGACATTTTGCAAAAAAAAAAAAGAAACATATAGTTGTTGCATAATTTTCATAATTTTTTAAAACAAATAATATTAATCATATTTCCTTTTTAGCACTGTTTATTTTGCATTAATCTTGTCCCTTTATCAAATAATTTGATCTAATCTCAGCTGTTGACTCTTCACCTATATATACAAACCTCATTTCCTTAAATCTAATCACAATTCTTCTTCTCAATCCTGAACCCTCTCTCCAGACGCTCCCTCCCCTTCCGCCGCCGTCCACACTGTTCCCTCTCCTTCCGTCGCCGTCCACGCCGCTCCCTCCCCTCCCTCCGTTGTCCACGCCACTCCCTCCCCTCCTTCCGCCGTCCACATTTCCATCGGATCCCTCAAAATAGACGTCGCCGGACCTTCTCAACACCCGGGATAAGCAAAATCGTAAGGCTGCGTTACACGTCATTCTCGGTTGTGGTGTCGTTATTGTCGGTGAACAACTTCTCGGCTGGGCAGAACGCGGCTGTTTGTGCCTCGACCTCCTTCAATCGCAGGTCACTACCTAATATTAGCATCTCTCCTCTTCTTGTTGTATTGTTATTATTGTCAATTGAGAAAGATTGGATTTTGATTGTAGATTCTTAATGGGTTTGCGCAGAAAGTTTGGATTTTGATTGTTGATTTTTAATGGGTTCGAGGAGATTGCTGCCAAGAGTTATTCATCTTTCTTTTTGGAGTCGAATTGATTTTCATCTGGGTTGCTTGGACATTGCTGGTTTTCATCTGTCATAGTATGCAATATGCACTGAATGTATGATTTTGAACTATAGTATCTTAGTATTTCTTCAGCATGTATATTTGCTTGGGTTGTTTATGTTGAATATCTGCAGTTCTTTTGCTTGGTTTTGCATTGTCTGGTTTGCTAACAGTCGAAAGTTCAGTGCTTTGTTTACTGCCTGTATTCTGCCGTCTTTCTCTAACTTTAAATCTTGTTTGTGTTTCGAAGTGGGATGCAGTTGAAAACAAGTCCACGGTAATCATCTATTGAGGTAGTGCAGTTGTTGCAGTTTGGCTCACTTCAATTGTTGTTGATGCAATTAACTCAGTTCCTTTGGTACATCTCATATCCTATAGTGAAAATTGTTTCCTTTTCTCTTATGGTCCATTCTCTGTTTACTTCATCGTCCCCTCCTTTCCCTCTACATATGAAAGAAGATGTAGTTTTTATCGAACTCAGCCTATATAAGGATGATCGTGTGCAGAACTGAACTGAGTTTTCATATATGTTTTGACAGCTTCGAAGATACTAGAGTTGGTAGGGCTTGGATACACCGGATGGTTTGTTTATCGCTATCTTATAGAACTGATAGAGGGTTTGGATACACCGGATGGAACTCCTACAAGTTTTGGCAGATTCTTCTACTCTACTATTCTTATTGCTGTCAAGATTCTTCTGCTCTCTATATATCATGTATGCAGTTCATTCATAATCCACATATTGTGATAGGCTAAATATAATTTTGGTGGCCCATTAAATTAAGTAAATTTTATTTTCATGAAACGTTTGCTCCACAAAGACTTATTTGAGTGATATTTATTGTTTATAGAGCTCTCCGATCCATTTCGGATCGGAGAGCTCTTTTTTTTACGCAAGCGAGGCACACATACGAGTTCTCAAACAATTTCTCCTGGAGGCGAAACCACTTACGAGTTCTCAACCAGTTTCTCCTGCAGGTGAAACTAATTGCGATATCGCAACTGGTTTACGGCGTTTCTTAAAACCGCCTTGTAAAAAACTTCAATTTTTTAAGGCACTGCCTATAAGGCGTTTTGAAAATGCCTTAAATGGTACGATGGAACCGCCTAGTAACCTATGCATGTGCACTAGTGTTTGCTTTTTGCGTCAAAGACTAGTAATGACACTATTTTGGACTGAGAAAGTGTTAAAGAGTTCAAGTTTAGCTAAATTATGTGGGTTTATAATAATCATAGTACTACTCCCCTTGGACAAGCTGAAACTGTAGAGAGAAGATTGAAATGTTTTATTGTCTTTGTAAAAAGACAAGTTTACCCTTCTAAATCATAATTAGTTTGTTCCACTGGCCACTGCTTAAACAATGCAAGTCTCTAATGAGCATCCCCGCTAAACACCCAACTATGTTGCAATGACACCATATACCCATCGCCAATCACTGCTGCCCAACACCAACCGCAACTCACCGCCACCACAACACCAATCACTACCTCAGCAAAATTAAACTAGTCTTCAATCCCATCAACAAAACTCAATCAAAACCAAAAACCCCCAATCTAAAACCAACAAATTCTTATATAACATCAAACAAGATTCAATAAACACTGATAGCAATCGAATCATCAAACCCAATTAAAATAAAAGTTGAAATCAACTAAAATCCTAAATCTAATTGAACGAGTTGTAAACAGAGAAGAGCCCATAAATTTTAGGATTATTGTATTCGTTGGTTTTAGGCCGATTTGTATAATCTTTCTAACTCTGCAATCACCCAATTTAACTGTTGGTTTTGGTGTAAATGTCCATTTTGCTCCTTGCGTCAAAGCCTAGTTATGACACTATTTTGGACTGAGTTTGTCATAAAGAGTCCAGTTTAGCTAAATTATGTGGACTTATAATAATCATATTACTACTCCCCCCTGGACCAGCTCAAGCAGTAGATAGAAGATTGAAATTATTTATTGCCTTTGTAAAAAGACAAGTTTACACTTCTAAATCATAATTAGTTCATTCCACTTGCCATTGCTTGAACGATGCAAGTCTCCAATGAGCAACCCCACCAAACACCCAACTTTCATGCGATACACCATATACCCATCGCCAATCGCTTCCACCCAACACCAACCGCAACTCACCGCCACCACAACACCAATCACTACCTCTGCAAATTTAAACTAGTCTCCAATCCCATAAAAAAAAACTCAATCAAAACCAAAAACCCTAAATCTAAAATCAACTCAATTCTAATATAAAATCAAACCAGATTCAATAAACTCCGATAGCAATCGAATCATCAAACCCAATTAAAATCAAAGTTGAAATCAACTAAATCCTAAATCTAATTGAACGAGTTGTAAACAAAGAAGAGCCCATAAGTTTTAGGATTTTTGTATTCGTTGGTTTTAGAATTTTTATAATCATCATCGAGGGTACGAAGGCCACATCGTCCGATTTGTAGTAATACAAACAGGGGATGATGAAGGAGAGAGAATAAGATAAAAAGAGGAAACAAATGGTATATAAGGAAGATATTGATTCAAATATAGTGATGGATTTGGGAAAATGATAAAAATGAAAGGGAAATTTTTGATGATGTTTGTAGAATGGAAGAGAACAAGAGTGAAAGTGTATATATACAAAACGTGTATTATATATAGTAGGTCTTTCTGTCATTAGTATTTTTTTTTCAAAAATAGCTAGTGTGAAAATATAACAAACAAAAAAGAAAAGCGTGCAACTTGATTTGGGATGGAGAGAGTAATATATAGTTTGAAATATTCCATATTGAAAACTAGAATTTTTAATTTTTGTATTAATACATCATTATACTTACAAATCATTATTCTTACACACCATTATTCTTACACAATACGCGAAACATTATTCAACATTACAGTCCCAAATAAAAGCATTATCATCCAAAATAACCCCCAGAAATCAAGTGAAAAGAAGGAGCAAACCGGAGAAGAATCCCACACACAGTATTATGAAGCAAACCCCATCTGTAAGTGAGGCCTTGAAGGTTCCCCCTACTCCAAACACGTGGCAGAAACATAAAGTCATAGCAAAGCCGGCATACAAAACTCCCTTGTCTTTGCTTTTGCGCATCCGCATTTGAATAGTATAAAAAAGAGGAGCGAGAGCCATGAAAGCTCCTACCTTTAAGGCATGTCCCACGTTGAACACCCAGCCATCAGCCGGAATAAATTTCTTCACCAATTTATCCACCTGAACCTTCCCAACTTGAATAGTCTGGAGGATTAGATTATTTCCCAAATCCATATTTTCAATTGTCGCAACAGTCGTCTTGAGTTTATCTTCATAATAATCCTCAAGCATGGAGTCCATTTCTTCCTTGACTTCCTGTTTGATAATGGCCAAAAGTTCCGCCTTCTGCTGATCGTTCAACATTATGTGATCTATGGAGAGTAGATAACTAGATTGAACTACCTAACATTGTCCAATATGGTCCAAAAATTTAATAACATGTTGAGGTTAGCATATTTGATTAAACTCAATTAATCAAAAATTAAATATAGAATTTAACTTATAAACATATTATTAAATTCAATACCCAATCTTTCATACTATGTTAGATTTCAATAAGTATAATTTTTGGAAAAACAAATGATTCTCATAAGCTTAAAACTCAATATACATAAGCACATAGAGCAAATGGTTTTGGATTTGGGATGGTCTCTTGAACATTAAACATTTCAGGAAATTCATTATATGTAATTACTCAAAATTGTTATAAAATATTATAATGAGATAAGTGAATAGTCCATTCATGAAAATGATTGTCTAGATGATGAGATGAGAATCATCTGACTAGACTAGATAAGAGATTGTGTGACTAAACTATATAGGAGAAAATGTGTCATCACTCAATCCCTTCCTTAATTTTGAGATTTGACAACATACATGTACCCAATAAATAGTCTATTCCATGAATAGAAAATGCATACAACAATACACTCTCATATCTTCTTCTCCGCTTCTCCGCTTCTCTCTTTCTCTCTTTCTCTCTTGTTCTTATTCCATTAAGAATATAGTTTTATAACAAAAATCTACACATTAGAAAAAAAAAAAAGAGAATCACACCCTCCTCTTTCCTTTCCTTTTGGATCATAAATCTGTTGTAGATAAAGGAAATAAAAAATCACACTATCTTATTATTCAATATAGATAAAATCGTCTTTCACCTAGTTTAATTAGCACATAATTATCACACTCTCTTCCTTCTTTCTTCCTTTGGGTTCTGTGTAGAAGAATTTGTCAAAAAATACAACAACCTTAATCAAGAGAGATGCATCACCTTTGTCGTAGTGGAAACAGCATTAACGAGAAGAGGATTCAGTCCTCCGACCACTATAATAGGAAGGTGCCGGAACTCTTCTTTGAGGAGAGGAGGGTTAAATTGTCTTGTCACAGTGTTGAAGCGTTTTATGAGAGTGGAGCATCTTTTTCCCAGAATGAAACATCTTCTTTTTAATTACCAAATGAACCATAACCAAAGGAAGAGTGAATCAATATTCGTCGGCATTTGGATGTGTATGGTGAGGCCATCCATTTCCATTTCTTTTACATATATGATTACTAGGGTCATAATCATGTTCTTTAGCAACAGTTGCACGTCAAGTTGAGTATGACTGAAAATTAAATATGCCAAAGAAGGGATGGAAGTTAATGTTTCCTTTAACTATGCTGGATAGGAGTATGAGGTTATAAGCACGTATAACAGGGGTGATCCTAAATGATCATTGCCACCAATCACCTAATGCTCTTTTTCCAAATTTTTTACTTGCTTGATTAGCCGCCTCATTGCCCAATGAAAGAAAGAAGTCGTGGATGTGACTTGTTAGTAGAGGTTAACAATGTGGTCCGTTGGTGCAGTTTAGTGTAAATAAGGACAATCCTAATGCTAAGGAGATATTTGTCTAGCTTTCAAAATACAAATTACAGCCATAGTCCCAAACAAATCATAAGAAAATCCATCCCGATGTGAGAAATGGTATGTCAACAAAAATAAATCATGAAAGGGGTGAACGAATTAGGATGGGGCAACTCATGTTATGATTTTAGTGGGTGTCTACGATACCTCCCTAGGAAAGAATCCATGTAGATGAATCAAAAACCTGGTTCATGTTTCAGAGTTTCTTTTTGGAAGATGATATGGATGAAACCGCAAACCGGAATGAGCGTAACATGCGCAAGTTTAATTCTCCACATTAGTTCCACCATAAATTTTCCCCAGTTGCCATTTTGTGCGCAGGTCCATAGAAGAGTATCGTAAGCATGAAGATGGTTTTGAGGCTGAGTTGTTGACCACTATGACTTCAAATTGCGACGCCAACTTGGTGGGAGATGCACTTGCTACACATGAGAATGCAACGGTTGTAGGATTGAAAATCTAAGGCCTTCTTGAAGACTTCCAAATGGCAAAACTAGATATGAAGAGGATTTGCTGCAATAGTTTCATACCTTTTATGGGTGGCATAAAATCCCAAAACCCATTGGGTCCCGGTAGAATAAGTATTTGGGATGGGAAATTATAAGAGATATTTGTTATTGGGCTTATTTGAAATGGGATTATTTGGGCTTGGGAATTATTGGGAATTTGTTTTGGGATCCATTTTCCCATTTATCCCAATTAGTATTACCCCATAAATTAGTTAATTAATAACATCGTCACCCCCATTCAGAAAACCTGTGCATCGCCGCTCCTGAACCACCTCCACCACTGTGACACCACCGTCGATTTTCTTGTTCCTCGGTTCGCCCTCCTTTCAAGAACACCAGAATTTTTTGGATCAGTTTCAGTCCGCCACTCTCGCTGGTGGTAGCTAAATCACGATCGTAGAAGCTCTTGAAGCGGTGGCGCTGGTGGGCGGAGGCAAGCCGGTGGACATCTCTGACACGGCGGCGATTCAGGCGGTGGAGATGAGAGCCACGGGGCGAGGACAGGTGGTTCCTCGTGGAGTAGGGACGAGTCTGAACACGTCGACGCTTGAGAAGATCAAGCTCAACGAGGTTATTGGGAGGCGACGACAAAGCTTCCCGGAGATAAGGCGGTGTCGAGGGAGGACGCCGTCAGGGTGATGGCAGCGGAGATGAGGAATCATCCGAGCAGCGAAGGTCCATTGGGATTATTCATTTGGGACCCACTGGGATTAAATATTTCCAAAATATAATTTAATCCCAATCCCACCCAATCTCAAATATTAATGGGAGATTAATTTCCCAATCCCAAAATCTCTCATGCCAAAACTTCCCAATCCCTCCAAATTGCCACCCCTAATATCTTTTAATGTGATTTGAATTATATATTATGGAACATCATGTTTGTGGTGCAATAATTGTGTTGTGGTAACTTATTAAAACCTTTTAAATTTAAAATGTTTATTATGTACATTAAAAAAAACTCAATGGGTGAGGAGGTTATATATAAGGCTCCTCGTGCCTTTGAATGAAAATATAGCAATCAAGTTCAAGATTTGAATCACACATTTTGCTGAACAAGATGTAGAGAAGGCTAAAAATGTATTGACCATTGCCCATTCGTCTTTGTCTCCAAACCCTGTGAAAACAAAGGGAGGTGGCCTTAACCCAAAAAAATGGAGTCACCTACCATTTTTTTGCATTCAATTACCAAGAGTCGACTGAAAGGGATGGCCTCCCATAATAGTTCCTCACAAATCACTTTCCCGTAAATGATTCACTTCATTGTATAGCCCGAGATAAGATTGTGCTTTGCATCTGAGTAGACTCCTTGTTGGTAGTATCATTAAAGTGCAAGCTTAGAAATGTGCATTAGTGGACAAGGGCCAGAACGCGTCACCCTTAGACGGTGATTTATTGGGGGTTTATAGAAAACCACTCTCCTACTAGTTTACGAATTCGTAATCGGGTTGTCTCTAGCTGCATGAAACATTACACGACAATTTTTCGTTTAACCGCTGTTAATTGAGTTCCTACTAAGTTTACGAATATGTAAAATAAGTGGGAGTTATCTGGAATAATATTTACATAATTCACGAAGTCGAATCGTACCCAAGAACTAAAATAAATTGTTTCTGATATCAAAAATATGTTAAGGAACTCTTCCATAATACTCCAATTCTCTTGAATATACTCACAATTCTCCAGATTTAATCCCTATCTTCTTATATATCTCTCTCTCATGATATCTATTTGATCTCCTTTCAACTTTTGACACCATATCGGCTTCATTTTCAACCATGAATCGCCTCCTACTCCTTCTCCTCATTATTATTCTTATTCTTATTCTCAAGGGAGTTCGAATTCTACACAATCAGGGTTATTATAAAGTTTAGCAAAAATTCTCGAGTGAGATTCCCATCAGATTTTCACAAGAGCTGTAATTCCAGGGTCGTTGTGCATTGGATTTTGATGTGTACAATCTATGAGTTCATATTTTATGATGAACGGATTTGAATCTCCAGCGTGGAGAAAAAGAGTTCACATCGACTTCGATGTGTAAATCATTTGATTCAAGTCAAAATTCAATGAATTTGGATGATATTTTATGTGATTTTGGGGTTTCGGAATACGATCTAATCGATCCACAACTACCTATAATTTTGGGATTAGATTTTCGTTCACTGATTTTGATTTTTCCTGCCAGATTGGCTGGTGTTTTCTTTTGTTATTTTCTGACTAAGCCTGACGGGACCGATTCATACTAGCTTTTTAGCTTGTATTTGGGTAGGATTCGGTGCCCTTTATAAGCATTTGTGTGGTTTTGTTGTCTTGTTACTCTAAGAGCGATTCTAGTGGTTGTTTTCACTACTTTTGCCTTGAATTGCTTTTAGGTACCCTCGCAGGTTTGCTTGCCAAGGATGAGTAAGAAGAGGACCCAAAGAAGAAGAATGAGGTCTAAAAATAGTAAAAGAAAGGGAGAAGAAAAACCCGTTCGAGCAAAGAATAGATGAAGAAGCCAAAAAGAGAAAAAGGATAACCGTGCGAAACTAGCCACAAAACCGCGCGCGCCGCGAATTCGTGCAAACCTAGTCACGTTCCGCGCGCGGCTAGCCAAGCTTGGCAGAACCTCTATGCACGACTGGCCGCACCACGCGAGCGGCTGACCGCACCAAGAGAAGAATCACGCACGCGACTGCTCTAGCCTGACCGCGTTTGCATGCGTCTGGCCGCGTTTCCACGCCACCGGCTGCACTGTCACCATCCCGACTTGTCTTTTTTCCTTGGATATTTAAGGAGGCTTATCCCTTGTAATAGATCATCTTCCATGCATTCTGAATGTACAAGACTTCTGTTTTTCTCTCTTTGTTTATTTCTAGATCTATAATTTCATGTCTTTCAAACTTGAATCTTTTCCTTTGATTATAAGCCTTCTAGGCAAAAAATATATGTATTAGGGTTGATGTAGACCTAATTTCTATTGATGTGAGACCTTAATTCATCATCTTCATATTATATCTCCTCCCTTATTCATCAATGAGTCAACTCTTTCATATTTATGTGATTTAGCATGATTATGTATTTTTTCTTGTGTAAACCTATGTATTCCTCTAGTCTCTTGATGGTATTGCTCTTAATTCATCAAGAGATGTATGTAGAGTCCTAGCCCATATAGAACGTCTAGATGTTTGGGCAATTTGTATGCTCGGATTGACAACTAGGGTTATAATACGTCGTATATCCATTCTAGAGCAAGTAACCCATATGTTTAATTCACGAATTTGAACCCTAGGTAAGGTTGGACATGCTACAATGAATTCTCTCACAGATTGGGTAATTTATCTAGTCCCCTAATCGTATCCATCGATAAGGGTAATCCTAGATGCTGGCATTGTGATAATGGCATTGTGATATTTAAATCGGTTTTATTAAAGATGAGTCCATTTATGTAGAGTACAATGGATGAATATGAACGTGTGGAGTAAAAGAATGCAATATTTTCAGTACAACAACAGAGATCTGATGAATTAATATTGATCGTTTGGCTCGTTACATGCATGAAAGATAATTAAAATACATATGAGCTCACCAACTTTATCTCATAAGGCTGGAAATTAATAAATAAAGGGATCCATTCAAGGAATTTTACAAAGCTTTGTCTGATTCACTATTGACGAGTCTTGTCTGGTATCAAAGTGACACTTTTCTTTTCATTTTTGTATGGAAAAACTTTATATTACCCAACGGGTAATATCCAATTTGAATGAAAGCTCTTACGTACATTAGCGCCTCTTCTTTTTTCCCAGTGCGTATCACATGAGAGATGCAGGAACTCAGACAACATTAGCTCTATTCAAAATATTGCCGACATCTTTTTCCACTTCTTGGAAACTAACCCTCATTTCTCTATACATGTGTGTATAAGAAACAATTTTTATCACAACATACATACCTAAAATCACCGTTCTATCATCCAAAATCATTACAATCTCAAAATCATAATGTTTAAGGCTTGTTTCTCATGTGGAAGACCCTATCCTCCTCCATCTCTCTATTTATTTCTAGATCTAGAATTTCATGTCTTTCAAACTTGAATCTTTTGCTTTGATTATAAGCCTTCTAGGCAAAACATCTATGTATTAGGGTTGATGTAGACCTAATTTCTATTGATGTGAGACCTTAATTCATCATCTTCATATAATGTCTCCTCCCTTATTCATCAATGAGTCAACTCTTTCATGTCCATTTGATTTACCATGATTATGTATGTTTTCTTGTGTAAACCTATGTATTTCTCTAGTCTCCTTATGTTGTTGCTCTTAATTCATCAAGAAATCTATGCAGAGTCCTAGCAGGCCCAACCCAAGTAGTGAAAGGAGTGACCCCACTGCTTCAGGTCCCCGATTTTGGACCGAAAAAAGGCCTCATTTTTATAAATTTTAAATGTATTTAGTATGTATTTATATTGTTAAAAATAATAATTATACATAATAAATCAAAAAATAACTACGAATAAGGCCCTTTTTACAATCAAATTAAAATATAGGCCTCTTTTTATTTATGTTTCAAACCCGCAAAATTCTTGGGCCGGCACTGAGTTCTAGCCCATATAGAATGTCTAGATGTTTGGTAATTTGTATGCTCGGATTGACGACCCGGGTTGAAATGCATCGTATATCCATTCTAGAGCAAGTAACCCATATGTTTATTTCACGAATTTGAACCCTAGGTAAGGTTGGACATGCTACAATGATTTCTCCCATAGATTGGGTAGTTTATCTAGTCCCCTAATCTTATCCATCGATAAGGGTAATCCGAGATGCTGGCATTGTGATATGTGTTTCCCTCCAACGCTACATTAGTGCGGATAGAGAGTCGAAAGTTCGAAAGATTTTTTGGTGTACTCAATAGCTAAGGGTGGAGATGATGATGAATGTATTCTTAAGGTCAATGATAAATGATAGAGTTAGATCGTAAGTCAAGCCCGCTACATATTTGGTATTATAAGATTCTTGTTAAGACATTTATTTCTATTTGCTCTCTTACTTGTCACATGATTACTTGGTTCCCTACCACACACACAAATCCCCTTGTTTACCTAGAATAGAGACTAGACTAGAGTGCAACTCCCGTTCTCTTGGGTTCGACCCTTTTACCTGCCACTTTGCCACCTTTGTAGTATAATTTATACTAGAGGTTTTATAAATTGTATTTGGCGTAACTTGACCCATTTAACGACGTGAGAAAAGACTTATCAAGGCCCTTTTTGGTGGAGGTTATAAGTAGAGCATATCAGTCCAGTTCAGTTCCATTCAATTCAATTTAGTTCAGTTCAATTCAGTTTAGTTTACTTCAGTTCAGTTCAGTTCAGCAAAAGTATAATTTAGTCAAATTAATTCAGGTAAATTTAGACATTCTCATTCTATTTTTCAATACATTAATTTTCACTATAGTTTTTTTAAAATGAAAACCACCTTCAGGTGGGGGGTATTTATAAATAGGATCCCCAGTCCTAAAAATAGAATATGGCTAAAAAGCCTAGTTTGTGTTACAACCATTGATTGGTACAGCTAAGGAGCTGTCAAAAGATTGTAAAAAATTGGTCATAAACTATCTAACATATACATAGGAGGATCATCTGGTCAAAACTACAATGGTGTCATGGCAACTTGGCGAGCACTTTAGTGATCGTAAACGAAGCACAACTTCGCCAACCAAGTCCATGAACTGCCATCATAAGTACCAGAGATCCTGCTTCCATTCTGATCTAACAGTACTGCAGAAAATCAGGGCCAAAAAATGCCCAGCAGTTGAAATTGATCCCTGTACAGATCCAGGATCCATAGTGTGTCCATCCTTTATATTGCCAGCACTCTTTTGTTCCAGAAATTATCATTTCACCATTTGCTGTGAGTTTTGATGCCTAGAAGGGGCATGTGTCCCCAGTCTAGGTATGGTACCTAAAATGAGAGAAGTGGAAAACACAGTAGTATCTGTCTAAACAAGTCTCAGATTAGGAATTTGAAGACAGTCTAAAGCAAGTAAACCTCTAAGCTTGGCAGGAGCTTCTTGTATAAGCATATTTCCAGAGAGATTAGAAAAGGAGCTATGTTTTGCTAGGCAATCTGCAGCTCCATTCCCTTCTCTAAAGATACGTTTTATACAATGTCCTAATCCTAGGCTGTTGAGTTTATCACATAAACTGTAAACATTCCAGTGACAGAAAAAGGGGACTGAACCCCTTTAACTGCTATCAGACTCTAACAAGAAAGGCACATCCAGAGATATTCCAATTAACAGACCTAGCTTAATAGCTTGCAATTCAGCATGTAAGGGAGAAATGGCAGTCACTACCTTCATGATTAGTTTTATGGCATTACCTTGGCAGTTTCTGACAATGACACCTAAACCAACCTTATCCGTAGAGAGAAAAGATGCATCTGCATTGATTTTTAGTCCTACCAGTGGTGGATTCCACTATAGTTCAATTAAGATAAATAAATTCAGGCAAATAGACCCTAAGTTTACGAACTCGTAAACTACTTCCTACCTACTAACTTTCCGAATTCGGAAACGTTAAATGGCGGTTAAACGGTTCAGAACCACATTGTAATGTTGCACGGCGCCACCATACATGACGGTTCAAAACCGCCTTGTAAACCCGATTTAACCGCCGTCTTCTAGATTCCTCCTACTAGTAGTATGTATTTGCCTCCTTGGTAATGGTTGAACCATCTGTAGACCGCGTCGTGCTTCTTTATTATCTCTTTCTCGTAGATTTGATGTACCTGTCATAGAAAAAGAAAAAACAACTATACATGTCTACAATATTTGTATTCTTTAAGGACATAGATGAGTACTTAATAAACTCTCAAATAAGTAACAAAGGATCCATCAAGGTGAGGTAGGCTTTTGATAAACTTAAGAATCATATACGGTATAGATCATTTTGAATGTAAAATCCAAAATTTGTATATTCATAGTAACTAGGTTACGAAATTTTGCACTTTGTGCAAACCCCACCCGACCTCCATATTGAATGTTGACCATATTTTGAATTGGAAATGAAGTGTCAAGTGTATGACATTTTGTTTGAACCGAACTTGGCCAAGTGCATGACGTTTCATATGGAACAGAAAGTTACAAAATGGGCACATAGAGCATTAATTTAAAAGTAAAATATGCTAGCATCCAGACTTGTGATAACTGATGATGAAGGCAATGCTAATGTTTTGAGGATGTGAACCTCATTATAATCCAACCTAAACAATTTCCAAAAGCCCTCCCTTTACTCATTTGTACAGGATTTTCCAGATTCAATACTCACATATGAAATTCCTTAAATATTGTATGAACTGAACTACCCATTCCAGCTATACACATATTCCTTTCAGTTAGTTAAAAAATGATAGTTTCCTAGGGAAAAAATCAAATATCATAAAAATTGCAACTTTGATGAAATAATAAGAGGCATGAGGAGGGAAAGTGTCAGAAGAGGAACTCACCCAATACAAAGATAGCTTCTTTGTAGCAACAAAGTCGTGGGTCGTCAGAATTAGGGCACGGCGGTCGGAAAAATACATGCTTTACAAAGGTAACCTGTACTGCTGAAAGGAGGCAGGATTTCATAAAATTTATCCTTAGTTGAATGTCGTTTAGGTTTGTACTCTTGAGTTGTGTTCTAGAAGGAAAACTCACCAAAAGAAGAAACGTTGAGCGCTTTCGTTTTTAAACAACAAATCATGGTAAAGGTGTAAATTATGTCCATATCAATGGCGTGGATCAATCTGCAGGAGAATCAAAATAATCAGACATTGAAGAGGAAGCATTTTCAAAAAAAATCATACCAATCTAACAACTTAAATAAGATGAGCTGTTATAATACTTACAGCTTCAAGCCAATGTTGCAGAGCCAGTTTCTGAGCGTTGTCATCCTTGGATAACCCTTTTCCCACCTTTGCTACTTGAGTTTTTGCTCTAACTCATCAAGAAAGACCAGTCCCTGGCTTGTCGTCATTGAAGAACGAAATAGAGCCCTGCTTTAGAGCCACGGAGTCCAATGTCTTCCACCTAAAACACAACCAAAACACAGTTAGGTAAACTGAAACAAACAAATGATCGTAACATTAGAGCTTGATTTGGATCAATGGTTTCAAAACTAACCATAGTTCTACAACCACAACAGCACAATCTGCAAGATTTCTTCGAGTCCAGTAACTCTTGTAAACCTTCTGAAGCTTAACTGCTGCAGCATCGAGCTCTTTAACGGGCCGTGGAGAGAACGGGATGGCTGAATCAGGGAGCACAATTATGGGGCTTGGCCTGTACATAGGTATCTTTACATCTTGAATGAAAGTTGTGAATGAGGGATTTTTGTCGAGCATCAATCTTACAGGTTCACATTTGGTTAGAATTATTGAGTTTTTCCTGCAATAATATAGCACTACATAAGAAATCAACACTGAAAGGAAGGGCGTGTTAGGACTTTTATCGAACACCTAACCTGCAACTAAATAATTTGTAAACATACGACTCAAAGGCCACTGATGCTAAAGGAAGCAAGAACGAAAACAATTTCAAACACCAAAGAAAGCAGGCATTATACATAGCTATGACATTACACTATAATCATACAAAAGCAACATTCTCCTAACGTTGGGAAGAATAATGAGCAACTTCAACAAAACAAAATGAAGGTATATCAAAAACCAACCTCTATCTGTCTACGAACATTCGCCATGTTGACAGTACAGACACCCTTGTATTTGATCTTGCACACTCTCCGGCGCTTCCAGTGAGCATGTATAGTATCCAACATATTGTGAGTGAAACCATCTCATCCTTCAAAAATTAAAAACACGAAAGCAATGACATCAACAAACATCCCAAGTTCATAACTTTAGCAAAAAACAATGCATACCCATATTAACGATGTATCCCGGAACCACCAGCACCGGAGCATCTTCCTTAGAACATTTACTTCCTCAGAAATGATTAAAATCGTAGCAGAAGTTCAATGTCTAATTTTTTTAAACCTTAGCCATAAGAGCTTCATCTCCAGCATAATTTTCCTCTATGAAACTAATAGTCAAACTGATCACAAGCAGTATAATGATGCCTATATTTTGGTAATCAATCTCCTTATGTAACATCATCTACAATTACCTCTTCTAAAAGCATCAGAGTGGGTCCACTACTAGAATATCAAGCCATTTAAGGCAGTTCATCCTTCATGTGTTAAGGCAGAAAACAAATGCCTTCCCTGGTAGTGACTTGAATGAGAAAAATCATCTAAGGTGGTTCCTCTTCCGCCTTAGATGTTTTTGGGTTTAAGGCGTTTGTTTCCGCCTTGGATGTAGGCTTATACGCCTTGCTAAACGCTTACGAACTCGCTAGAGGGAACGTCTGTATGATATGAATTGGCTCGTTGCGAAACCGTAACTAGCAAACGCTAGTCCCAAACAAATGGTTGATTGTTATGTTACGACAGCAGCTTATGGATCGCCAGATGAAATACTAACGACTTCGCTACATTGAAAAGCCTAGACAGGTTACGACTTCCAGCGTGTGGATCGCTAATATTGGTTATGATCTCGTAGGTGAACTTAGTTTGTCATATATTTATCTGCTGACGAGACTGGTTACGACAAATAGGGGCGAATCGCTCGGTCATAAGTAGCGAACTCGTTACAAGCCAAGTTAAACCAAACGAGCCAGGTTACGACAGCTACTAGCTACTCGCAGGTAACACCGTAGCGAGGTCGCAACCGAACAACTGTTTTTCATAAAAATTGTGAAAATGATATTATAAAAATATCATAAAAGTAGTTGGTTCGAGAGAGTTAACGATTTCGTAAGACAATCGCTTATGTGTGTAGTGACGATGTCGCTACAAAACTCGCTAAAGTTAAATGACGTCGTTTTTGCTCTGGGTGAGCGAGAAAAAAAATTTACGTTACGAGTAAGCTAGACATTCGCCTGGCATTGGCGTGTATTGTTACGAGCTCGACAGAGATTAGATTGGAGAGGCAGAGAAGAACGAGCGATTGGGTAGCGAGGGCGCAAAAACTAAGCTCAGAAATATAATTCGGGCGATTGAAGTAGCGATAGTACAAGATGATCGCAACTATTTTAATGTTACGGGCGAGAGAAGTAACGATCTCGCAGGCAATTCGTAAGTGACACAAAATTATAGGATTTGAGCCATTTCCACCCATTTCCACTAAAATTGGGTTTCATTTTAATTGTCTAAGCTGTCAATTGCAAGATGCATGGTATCTAAGAACAAAACATGAACATGAAACACTATCAAGCCACATTTTATAAACTTATGGAAGTAATGGAACTCAAAAGTAAATATATGCATCCATTTGACAAAAAAAGAAACTAGCTTTTATTGGGAATGTGAGGCCTAGAGATGTACCGAGATCTAATAAGGACCAAGTGTCTAGCCAATACATCTCTACCATCCTCCAACTCCTTCTTGGTGTACGGTGCATGATTTTCCTCCATAATCTAAGAATATGAAATGTTTTTTTTAATGCTATTGAATGCAACGTAGATAGTAATAGGTACAATAAGTAGGTTATAAGAATGCTTACGCGATGTAATTCCAAATTATCTTGAAGAAGGCCAGCTACACACTCGCTTGCGTACAACATCATATAGTAACTGCACTCCCAATTTGACAATTGCTTTCGGTGCTGAAAGCGAAGAAGTATAACAAATGATTTGAAATGAAATCATAGTGGAAATAAATGAGCATTGGATTTGTATTGTCACCTGAATCTGTATAAGGTTGACCTCTTGGTCGGATTTTTTGGCTTGGTTCAATGCTATTTGGAGTTTGGATGGTTTAGGGTCTTTGCTACTACGTTTGATACCAAACGCCTCTATTTGAGTAACATAACCACCGACTCCCTTAGCTCTTCCTGGATGCTCGGCCTTCCCAAGTGCCCTACGTAGCACATCGTGTTTACCGACAGAGATTAACAAGCCTTCTTCAACTTCACGCTCGACCTCGTCCTAAAAAGGTAGTATAGTAAATGAAAAGTTATTATCGTAATCAATTGTTGTGTTTGATTGTTTGATTGTAGATACTAAAATGGAACATGGTATGGCGTAGTAGGTTAAGCGTACCACTCGATTAGCCACCCTTTTTGCCTCATCACTTGTGAAAGTCCCGTCTTTTTTAATTCTACCCAAGACGAATAATTGTTGTCTACTATATGTTGTAGGGTCTTCGGCAATGACTAGCTTGTTCGCCACTTCCGCGTCCATGCCCCCATCCACTAGCTTGTTAGGAATAAAGCACTAACCGAAACAAAAATATTTGGTCGCATGACACTATTATTGCAAGATGTAGTAAGTAAACTAACCTTTGCGTCATTTTCTAACCATCGTTTCTTGAATGCCTCCCAAGTAAGGGTTACAATGTGATTGTAACGTGTACTTGGATCTTCCCCAAACCTCGTGCCCTTCGGTTTGATATAATCCTTGGCAAGGGTATATTTGTGTTCTCGATGAGCTTTTGATGCGAATTGAAGAGCCTTCTTATTCACTTGATCATCGGATGTTGCCTCGATAATAAAGGGGCGCTACAAATGTGATCATAAAAATAGTCACACTCACAATTTTCAATTGAAATTAAAAATAACAAGTACCACACTAACCTTGCATTCCTTCCATATATCCTTTTTGATTTCGACCATCGCGCGACATCATCGTCGGGTGAAATAGCAACACCAATGTCATTAAACTTGACATGTGTTAGTATTTTGTTATCGATCCTAATCTCTAATTCGCGACAATGTGTGAGGAGTTGAGCTTCTTTCGATGCGCGAGTCACTTCTCGTTGTCTTCTAACCTCACTTGAACCGCCAACAACATTTTTCCCCCCCCCCACTTGTGTCGGAGTTAATGGAACTTGAAGGGCTCTCCATTAAGCTTCCTTTGTATATTGAAATTTGTTAATGACTAACACAATACTAATAAATCAAAGTTGTACTTTGTAGTAAAAACATTATATTTCATAATCCAAAAATTTAGGGCTAAGCAAGCTATGGAGAATTTTAAAAACAAATCTTGATTTTCGTTCAGGACATGCTTCTGACATGATATTTAGTAATAACATGATAAATGGAGGCACCATGTACAAGAAAATCAAATTTTTAGCAAATAAGAATGAAAAAAATCGTACCTTTGGTATATGACAAAGTTGTGTCGGTAGAATTGATTATTTTGGTTGGGGATGGTCTACCTTGTTTTTCCCTCTCCTACCCATAACAAAGGATGTTACCAAATTGAACAAGAACAAATAAATATTGACATTAATTGAAAAAACCAAACCCTAAAAATGTGGTTGAGAATTTATTGCAAAACTTACCAATCTTTTGCATGCAATTAGTGGCTAGTTCCACTTTGTTTTGACACAATTGATGTGAGAAGATGTATGGGACGGGTAATGGAGATTTGATGTGAAGAAAGTTGAGGAGATTTGAGAAGATGTGCAAAAGTTTGGACTTTTGGAGATGAAACCCGTAAGAAGTGAGGATAAGATGCCAAAAGTGTTGTGTTTTTCTGTTCTATGACGTGTTTACTTTATTCTAGCTTACCTTGTTGCGAAATCGGCACTCTCTCGTTACACCTGACGTGGATATTTACGAAGTCGTTACGTGCTCATGTGATTGCCTTTTATGCTCTACTTAATCCTTCTAGCGACATCGTAACTGAAAAGCTGACATAAAGTATGTTACTAGGATGTTGCGACATCGCTACAAATGAACCCACGAACCCTACTTAAGATTTTATTTTGTTTTTTTAATGCACTCATAGATTTTTAAATCACGATCTAAACGAAATGATGGTATAAGACACTAATCATTCTATTTTAAGAATAATTTTCATTTGTTCCGTCGTATGCTCATGTAGAACGGGATAGGGATTTGGTCACTTAATCTGCAATTACATAATTTGAAAGAGTTTTAAGAAACGTAGTCTTTAATTGTAAGACAATAAGAAACTCTACACATCATGTGTACGCTTAAAAACGCTATCCATCGCTTACCTTTAGAGACAACAGCATAGTAGAGCTTCACACATGAACTACACACACATATATATATATATATATATATATATATATATATATATGCGCAGTTCAAGTGCATTTCATTAGAGATACTTAGTTTATTACAACTCATTTATGTGATTACAAGCATGATTATTGAATTAAACAAAGTTTCATGCACACGTTCACTCACCAACTGTCATCACTAATCATACTACCGAGTATCGCTTAATAACATTGCATGCTGATATACTAAGATGTACTCTGCTTGACATAATGTGATGTTCGATATTTTCCAAATTGAGTATTATACTGTTTGGATATAAAATGTACATATTTAAGAATATGATATTGCGTTTAAAAATTTAAACCGAATTATTGATGTTTTACATAGAGTTATGTCATACTGCTTATGTACAAAGATATACTCTACCTGAGTGAATATCATGATGGATATTTAACAAATAGAGTATTGTACTGCATCTATATAAAATATATATATGTTAGAATGTAAAAATTGCTAATAAAAAATTAAAAAGTTTTATTTTTTAGTTACAATCTAATTAGCTTGTGTAGTAGCGAATTCGCTAGTATACACGTTACCACAGTTAAACCCTAAACCCTAAACCTACAAACCCGCAAACCCAGAAAACCAGTTGGCGACGGGGTTGCGATAGCGCTAGTTAGTAGTTCAAATTAAAAAAAAGACTTTTTGGGTTACGACCTCGCTACTAATTAGAATGATTCTTCTGTAGCGAGTTCGCTACTTGAACGCTTGCCTGGCGAGGCTTTTTAAGACTCGCTACTAGATACTCAGGCTTGAGCGAGTTATTAACGACTTCGCAACATAGAGATGCGTGCGAACTAGCGAGATCGCAACATATAGAAGCGTATCGGCTAGCGATATCGCAAGTACTTTTACTATAAATAAAAAAAAGGGGATCGGGCTAAAATTAATTAGCCCCAAATTGAAAAACCCTTCTCCGGCGACGAAACTGTAAGTTCTCCGACAAAATATGGCCAAAGACCAGAGGAGCTGTGCGAGGACGGGGTGGTAGAGGCTCAGACAGTGGACGGGGAAGTGGTCAGGCGGTGGGAAGTAAACGGCGTCGGACTGAGGAGCCTGTGGTTCAGGCAGAGATTCCAGTCGCCCCGCCGCTGCGTCCAGTCGCCCTGCCGCCGCCGGAAGTTCCAGAAGTCCCTGCCGCCGCTGCTGCTGCCGGAAATGATGGTGGGGAAGGGCCCAGCAGTTCCAGTGAGGAGGAGGACACTCCTGAGTTCTTCAACAACGCCGCAGAAGCTAGGTATGAGCGTTGTTCCTCTCGGAAACTTGTCAATAATAATGTGTTTGATAGTACTGTGGTGCCTTCGCTGCAACTAGATTACGTGCTAGACCATTTTAGGGCACAACATCTAGATACATTGCTTATGTTGCCTGAGTCTGTTTACCATGAGGAGGTTCTCCAATTTTATGCGAACCTAGGTTTAGAGGAAGGGGTGGAGGAAATAACTACATTGGTGCGGGGTGTTAAGTTTACGGTCGATAAGTTTAGCATCAATGAAGTTCTGAAATGTCCGTATCTGTCTCGTACCGACCTGAGGCCTACCAAAAAGGATGGTCCGTACGAGGTACATTACGAGCAGAAGTTTCCTTCTGTTAGCCCGAAGCAACCGTTGAATGCCGGTGAGATGGGTCAGAAGTGGTTTAAAAGGACTTCTGATAGGCCGGGTACAACTAGGTTATACCCGATCCACAGGCTTACCGAAGAGCAGAGATTAGTTTTTGAGCTAATCTACGGTAATGTGGTCCCGTCCCTAGGGCATGCATGTGAGCCCACAGTTTGTAGTCTCATGGTGTTCTACTATATCATGGAGAAGCTTCCAATCAACCCCGACTTCACAATTCTGACCCAAATGATGAAGATGGCCAGACACAAGAACGCCGCGCTTCCGTATGGCAATTTGATTGTAGCTCTGATCAGGAAAGCGGGTGTTTTTCCAAGAGACCGTCCCATGCCGCTCGGCAAATACGACAAGGAGTTGCTCAAGCACAAGCGGTTAGAGTTGAAGGCCGATGGGAAGTACGCGAGAAAGAAAGAAGCTGAAGAGGCAGCCAGAAGGGCAAGGGGTAGGATGGGAGTATCAGGTATGATTCTAGCTTGTTATTAACTGTAGTTGGTTCTAGTTGTTTAATTTGTTAATGTTTGGTTCTTATCAACCTTGATTTGTTTGTGTAGATGCTGTTTTTGATGCCCGTGGTAGGCTTGTGGTGTCTATGGGCCAGTTATTGAATGAGATTGAAATGGCCGAGAAAAGGGCATGTGCTAACAACGAACGGCTCGGCGAACTGATATCCAGCGGGGTAGTGGAGTGCGATCTGAGCGATGAGGAGGAGGTACCTTATTTCTGCACCACATTTCCCAAGCAAAAAGACACCGCGGGTCCTAGCGAAGATTTGGCTACAGCCAGCGGGAAGGAGCCATCCGATGGTAAGCTTGTTGCTGATCATGTAAGTGATGCAGATGCGGATAGTGATGATGATGATGATGGTGATCATCAAGACACCGACTCTGATGCAGAAGATGACCCGGCGAGGTATGAGATGATTAGGAAAGAGAGGCTGATCGGAGAACCCGACGATGATGTTGAACTGGGCCAAGGCAAAGAACAGAACACCTGCATCAAGACTGAAGCTCAACCAGCTGGCCAGAACGAGCAAGACAAGCAACAAGAGGGAGAAGGCAGTTCGGGGGAGAAGGCCGAAGGCAGCGACAAGATGTGTGTTGATGACTTGCATGATATGTTAGTCGCATGCCTCTGATTTCGTAGTTTAGTTTGGTTTAAACATTTACTTTTTTGAATATTAACTAGTTTTTGGGTTATGATCACTTGTGTACGCGTCACCAAAGATGCCGTTTTGGTTACATGAATGTGGTCAATAACTTCAACAATTTTTAAATGTATGTTGTTCAATTATTTTTAGAGTTGTTACTTCAGTTCAGCAAAATCTAGTACTTTTGGTTATAGTGCGTGCTCCTAGCGACATCGCTTGGTTCTCGCTCCTATTTGCGTGTAACGTGCGAGATTACTACGTGTCGTATTCAGTCAACAGAGCCAAGTTGGCGACTCACTAGCGAACTCGCTAACTGTGTAACTGAAAAGTAGCGATCTCGCAACAAGACGTATTCAGTCAACAGAGCCTAGTTGGCGCCTCACTAGCGAACTCGCTACCGATGTAACTAGTGAGTCGCTAAGTAACTTATTATAGCGATATCGCTAAGTACCCTGTATGGTAGCGATATCGCTAATGTGCACGTTATCACAGTTAAACCCTAACCGTAAACCCACGAACCCACAAACGAATTCAATACTTTCAATTTAGTTTAGTTTGATTTGATGAAATAACATTCAAAAAAATTCAGTATAACCTTTCAAATTCCATAAGTAATTAACTTTTTTTGGGGGTTTGCATGAGGATATCTTGAAAAGGTAAAAATGCCTTTATTTTTTTACTAGGAACTCTACAATCTTTTTCATAAATAGAGCACCTGAACCCTATAAAGTTCCTTCATTCCAACATTCCCTTCTCCCTTCTCCTATTGTTTGCCTTTTGCTTCCCATGGATTTGTCTATATTCGAAGCCCTCCCAAATGACATGATAAATCTAATCATGATTCGTGTTTACTTCGACTCGGTTCTTCGTGCGTACGCGACCGCAACAGCGACAGAATGGCATAAACAGTGGCTCACCGACGCTTCTGCACTAGGTCACACAGACTCGACCTATGTTTTGGCCCTATTTGCAATTATGTTGCGGGGGTGACATTCAGAGAGGCATGAATGTCATCACCACCCTGAAGAGAACCGATAAGAAAGGCCTCCGGGAAGCTCGAGTACGCGTCATCAGAGCCGGTTTGGGTAACGCTTGGAGTTGGGCGCACTACTACAGGTTCCTCAGAGATGGAGTAGTCATGCCCAGGCCCATCTGCTGCGTGGAACATGCTGCCCTCAATCGCAGAGTGAGGTACGATCGCTGGGAGAGACTTGATCCAGCGGACATCTCATGTGATGCATGCACCTGCGATCAGGAATTGGTTCACGTCCTCGGTCCTCGTTTAGGCTAAATGTTCTAGTATTTTTGATTATGTTTTTTTTACCATTTTTGCCCAAATTTGGTATGAGTGTAATAACATTTTGTTTGCCATTTTGGCACATTTCATTATTTAATAAGTTTTTTTTGTGATACCTTGTCCTTTACATTTTATGTAAGTTTATTAATTTTTATTAATAAGCGATTTCGTCACTGTCACGTTTCATGATGATTTATTAGTAACAGAACACCGAGCGAAATCGCAACTAACAAGCGCCTGTGTACGACGTCCTAACGATATCGCAACATGTCGTATTCAGTCAACAGAGTCTGGCTAGAGATTCTGTAGCAAGATCGTAACAACAAAGATTGACAAAAAAACACTCAACATTGCCGTGGCATGAAGCGAGTTCGCTACATGGTAAGAACCCATCCAAAAAGGGTTTTTGGGTTTGGGTCTATATTGGGCGTATAAGTGTTGGGCCTTAACCTGTGTAAGTATTGGGCCTTAGCCTATGTAAGTATTGGGCCTTAGCCTTGGTGTTTCATGTTCAGTTTGCGCTGGTCGGCGACTTATCGAACCCTTGTGAAATGTAAGTGTATATAAACTGAAAAATCACCTTCTAATCAGCCGATGTGGTACAAATGGTGGCGATCTTTGTTACGACTTCGTTAGCTGTGTAACTTATTGTAGCGAACTCGCTATGAGTCGTACTCATTAGACAGAGCCTAGCTTGAAATTCCCTAGCGATTTCTTAACGACAAAACTTGACACACCTGGCAAACAATTGTAGCGCTTGGAGAGTAGCGATATCGCTACAGTATACGGACCCATCACGAAAAACATTTGAAATTCCATCAGTAATTATTTTGGTTGGGGATGCCAACTTGGTCAATGAAAAGGTGTGAATGCCATCAGTAAAACTTTTGAAATTCCATCAGTAATGAATTTATTTTGGGGGTTTGCATGGGGTGTCCGTGGAAAGGTGAGAATGTCTTTACATTTTCCTTCCATTAATACCATAATGACTACTTTTTGTCTAGGAACTCTGACATATTTTTGAATAATAGAGCACCTCAACCCTTTAAATATCAACCCCTTCTCCATTTAGAACCTCATTAGACCCTTCATTCCCACATTCCCTTCTGCCTTCTCATATTCCCTGCCTTCTGCTTCCAATGGATGTGTCTCTATTCAGCGCCCTACCAGATGACATGATAAATCTGGTATTGATTCGTGCTGAGTTCGACTGGGTTCTTCGTCGCTACGTGAGCGGAAGAGCGACCGAGTGGGCTCGACAGTGGCTCACCGAAGCTTCTGCAGTAGGTCACACACCGTCAACCTATGTGTTGGCTGTTTTTGCAATCTGCGAAGGTGACATTCAAAGAGGCATGAATGTCATCACAACCATGAAGAGAACCGACAAATAGGGCCTCCGTCTAGCTAGGCAACGCGTCAGAAGAGGTCTGAGATACGCTTGGGGTTGGACACACTACCGCAGGTACTTCTCAGAAGCAGCAGTTAGGCCTAGGCTGATCTGCTGCATTCCGCATGCTGGCCTCAATGACTTTGTGAGGTACGATCCCTGGCTGCCCCTTGATCCGGCGGACATCACCTGTGATGCATGCACTTGCGATCATGAACTGCTTAATGTACTCGGTGTACGAATCATCTACTAGTATTAGTTGTTTGTTCTTTACTATGTATTTTTGCATCACCAGTTTGTTTCGATTGTAATGAAGTTGTGTTTTCCATTTTGGCACATTTACAATTAATTTTTTCTTGTTTTGATATATTGTCCCTTACATTTTATTTATTCATCCTAAGAGCCCATATCGTATCAGCAAAATCATTCACTTTTTGTATAGTGCGTGGACATAGGGATATCGTCACTGTCACAATTCACATGATTTATTATGAACAGAACACCAAGCGACATCGCAACTAACTAGCACCTGTTTACGAGGTCCTTACGATCTCGCAACAAGCCGTATTCAGTCAACAGAGAACACTACAAACGCAAAAGCGATACCGTAACATCAAACGCAATATACTACCGTCCCAGTTACGACATCTCCCACATCCTCGCCTGCTAAAATTAGGGTTTAGCAAAGCTTACGAGATCGCAACGCTCAAACCTACAACTAACGAGATAACCTACGAAATCGCTACAGACACGTTTATATTACTACAAAGGTTACGAGATCGCAACAACCAATTCAATTTAAGGCGGATACATTTTTTCCGCCTTGGTCAAACATTTTTTAACGTCAAAACCCATTTCCGCCTTTAACTGCCTCTTTGCGTCTTAAATGTAATTTTTTTTTGCTAGCTTGAAGAGGTAGCGAACTCGCTACATACCATCAAGGCGTAAAAAAACGCGCCAGGCTTAAACGCCTTAAATATGTGTCTTGCATCTACCCTTTTGTAGTAGTGGTCATCACTTCGGTTTTATACATTCAATTTCATAATAGTATGATTTTTAGGTAATCCTTCAAGAATTCAAGTTTCTAATGATCAAAACATAGGCATCTCTGATCATAACAATACTTTTTAATCAAAGGTGCAAATTCAGCAGTAATAAAAAGGCACACACAAAGACAGGTTGAGGAATTAACCAGTTGCAAATGAGAACGGTCTGCATTATACGACCTCAAAGCGAGCAAATTTAACGAAGCCTGGAAACTATATTATAGAACAATAAAATATAAATCAAAGTAATACTGAATCAAACTCCGGCATCTTCTTCTTACTTGCCAGCAGCGGCTTCCACCCCCCGTCCACGGCCTCCCCATGGTAGACGGCTCAAACGGCGCCACCAATCAAGGTAGACTCGAGAAAGCCCAAGAAAGTGTTTCTCCAGCAAATTACCTTAATGGGTACTGAAAATCTAGTGATGTGAGCGAGTGGAGCTGGAGATTCGATCCCCGGGATGAATTTGGAGGCTCGAAACTTGGGCTCAGCCGAAATAGAATGCAGAGGTCGATGTGGGGTGCCGCAATTCAAGGCGATGGAGGTGAGCATGAAACCTTGGTCTGTAGAAACGCTGACTCTGAAGCAGAGAAATGGGTCGCAAGAACAAATTCGGAACGACAGCCACGTTGCTCATGGGTATGGAAGGAGCGACACGTCGCACACTGGGTCATGAAAATCGGCTGTGAAGTTGGGTGACCTCCTACTGCCTGCGGAGGTGAAGAAAATGACGGGAGGCGGTGGAAAAGACACGACGGGAATAAAAAATTGGGGAAGAAAAGGTTAAACGGGAAACTGGGAATTGGGGCTATACCGACCATTTTGGGGACATTCGTGCTTTCAATATATGATGATACACAAATCTAGTAAATTTACCATTTTCAAAAAAATGTTAAATAAGCACTCCAAACGCGTTACTGACACCAATGAGTGAGTACATAATATATTTTTCTTTGTTTCTCCAGAATGCCAAGTTTTCAAAATTTTGTTAGCACTGCACCATCTAATATTGTGACTTTATGGACCATCCAACCCATCAATTTCAACCTTAGTGAAATTCCACCAAATCCTTAGTGCAAACTATAGAACGGTGGACCATCCACATGCAATTCTTTTGTCCAAAAACCCCACCCCACATTTGAGTGTCAAGAAACTAAACCCAAGTTTCCTGAAAAAATTAAAGGAATATGCATTATACAACACTAGTGGTTGTCTTGCAAGCTTCAGTTCTGTGATTATAAATAGATGGCTTTGTACCTTACAAAACCCAACAAAATCAATATGGCTTCTTCTTCTTCTTCCTCAACTTGCTGCAAATTTGTGCTCTCTCTCATCCTGGTCATCTTCTTTTCTTTGAATAAGATCCATGGTTTGGATGAGACGCGAACTTCAGATGCAGAAAGCAGTTTCCATTCGGTTCATATCAGCGCACTTCTTTCGTCATCCTCAACCTGCAAATCCTCATCTTCTAAAGGTATGCATAATGTATATTGCATTAGTTTTTCAGTCCTTTTCGATATCATCCGAGTACATGAGATATGTATGCATGCATGGAGTTCATGATTTTGTTTGCTCGTTTGCATCGGCGCAGAAGCTCAAATGGTCTGTAATTTTTAGAGAAATCAGAAATGCATGTTATTACTGGAAAAAACAGTGTCTACAGAGCTTGCTTCATCCAATTGGTTTACTATAACTGGTAATAATTGTCTAAGAAAACTGAAGGTTGCAGAGCCAATATCCTTTTCAATAATTTATTGGATTGATTGATTGATTGCCTTTTGTTTATATATTGCGTGCTTATGCACTAAACGTCGAATCATATTGTCGGTTTCTAGTGTTATAGTGCTGGATGCATTATTTCATCAATTCTTTTTGTCAAAATCAATCTAGGACCATCTGATGTTTGAAAGAAACCCAAACCCGCCATAATAATTATGATAATTTCAACTAATTCTATGAGTTTCTCTTATATATATATGTACATATATAAGATAAATAGAGGTACTTGGAAATTTTATTACCTTCATTTAAGTATCTTTAAGTATATATGTTGTATATATATAACTCTTTAAGTATCTTCATTTAAATATATGTTGCAACCTGCATATGATTGGTGCTCGATCACAGTGTTTAGACTAGTGACCTCCATTTTCATCATATGAATGACTCCCTTCTCCACTTAGTAATATCTATCATAATTATAAAATAAATATACCCAATATTAGTTGTTTTGTAATTATGTTTGTCTTACTCGTCGTCTTATTTCGTGTTTTTTTTTTAATTTCATTTTGATAAATATGATGTTGGAAAAATAGAAATATGATTCTGAAATGAAATACACAAAGCTATCTTCGATATATACCTAAATCAGATGATTATATTCAGAAAAAATATTAGAAAAGAAAGACAGTTTCCTATTATTCTTTAATTGAAAGCGGTAAAAGCAAGTATACGGAATATATTATTATAAGAATTGATACTAATTTTTTGATAATAATAATATAGAAATCAACTTCATCATCTTATTTTTAAAGGAAAACGACATGAATAATCACACGTTAATTGTTGCCAGTGAAGCAAAGTAATGCAAGTCATTATCAAGTGATTAAATAAAATGAATTGGATGGGTGGGAAAATCAAGTGGTAGACAAAATGGAAAAGCGGCGAGTTAGGATTTTAGTGTATGCTTGACAGCTAATCCTTTCAAACCAGAAAGATACCCTTTCACACTCTTCTTTATACTATACTCCCTCCGGGTTTTATACAATGGTCTAGTTTTATTGGCACAATTACAAAGGAGAGCAAAATGAATAGTGGAGATTGTATAGATTATTGGAAAAGTAAAATGTGTGATTGTGAATGAAGGAATATTGCTAAAAGTGGAAACTAAGTCATTAACTAAAAACCTTCTTAAATTGGTAACTAGGCCATTCTATTAAAACCGGAGGGAGTATAACTTTCATTCAGAAATCAGAATCCATACAGGAATCTACCTTATCCAATAGCAAGATCACACACATTTCACATATTATTTACAAATATAGTCTGTGAGTCTAAGGTAATTGGAAAATATTATTTATGAATTATTGATGAAGTGGGATGATATAGTTGTATCTCAAACAACAGTAAAATTTTGAAAGAACTGCACAAATTGTGTCGAGATTGATCTCATAATTTCGTCACATAAATAAAGATATTAATGATAAAAATTATTTATGTACAATGTAAAAAATTTGGAAATTGCAGTTTGATATGAAACGGAATAGTATAAATTGGGCCAAATAAAACCTATGAAACTAAGAAAAGCATATACATAGTGACTTGTCAATTGTCATAGAGTAAGGTCAAAAGAAGATTTAAATTTTTTTTGTGTTGATACGTAGATACTATATTAGACCTGTTGTAATACAGTTTATATAAAACTTTATTTGATTGATAATCTATTCAACCTACACATAATGTTACAAACACATTCATTTCTTATTATGTTATATTTTATAGAAAGGAGCTCATTCCTGATAACAACATAATGTTCATAAGATTACATCATCTCCGTTTCCTCGCCTACTAAAACCATGTTTAATTACACTATTTATATTCAATCAATGCGATGTAAAAAATTAATTGTTTTTTAAAAATAATTAATTAGGATAACACCAAATACATAGCCATCAGTAATCAATTTATAGTTTTGATTAGAGGTTTGAACGCCATGCATGAATAATCCCCTTCACCAAACACGTCTCTAATCAGCTATGTTGGCCACTATGCATTCTAACAAACTAAATGGACCCTCAACTAATAAACTCCATGCATGGCTCTCTCTCCAGGTCCCAGCTCGAAGTCCACACTCCGAATAGTTGACAGACACGGCGCCTGCTTTGATGGGGCATCCAACAAACCATCCCTGGCCCAGATTCTGAGCCACGACCAAACCCGGGCCGCCTCAATCCAGGCTCGCTCAGCCGCCGCCGCCGCCGCCACGATCTCCACCACCACTGCCGCAACCGACAAAACCGTGGAGAAGAAAACCACCCTCCCTGACAAACCCGGCCTCTCCGTCGGCACTGGAAACTACGTTGTAACCGTCGGCTTAGGTAGCCCCAAGAAAGACTACACTCTCGTTTTCGACACCGGGAGCGACCTGACTTGGACGCAGTGCCAACCGTGCGTTAAATCGTGCTACGCTCAGAACGACCCCATATACAACCCATCTGCATCAGGAACATATTTAAACATTACTTGTACATCTGCGTTATGTTCACAGCTCGTTTCCGGCACCGGAAATATCCCCGGATGCTCGGGATCGACCTGCGTCTACGGTGTTCAGTACGGAGACCGGTCGTTCTCCGTCGGGTTTTTCGGGAAAGACTCGCTGACTTTAGGTGGGGATGTTTTCCCAGGGTTCCTCTTCGGGTGCGGTCAGAATAATCAAGGTCTGTTCGGGAAAACCGCGGGCCTGCTGGGGCTGGGTCAGGACCCCGTGTCGGTTGTTTCCCAAACCGCAGCCAAATATGGTAAGGTGTTCTCTTACTGCCTCCCCACCAAGTCAGGTTCAAACGGTTATTTGAGCTTCGGGAGAGGAGGATACTCCAGGGCCATCAAGTACACGCCGTTTTCGAGCTCCCAGTCCAAACAGTTCTACTTCGTGGACATTACAGGCGTGAGCGTGGGAGGGAAGGTTTTACCCATCAGTGCGGCGGTTTTCAGTAGCGGCGGGACCGTGGTTGATTCCGGGACGGTTATTACTCGGTTACCCCCCACAGCTTACTCGGCTTTGAGCGGAGAGTTTAAGAAGCAGATGAAGGCTTACAAATCTGCGCCTGCGTTTTCGATACTCGACACTTGCTTCGATCTAAGCGGCCAGACTACGATCATGGTGCCCAAGATTAACTTCTTCTTCAAGGGGAATGCGAACATTGATGTGCCCGCTAAGGGGATACTTTTACCTGTGAGTTCATCACAGGTGTGCTTGGCTTTTGCTGGGAATGGGGCTGATTCTGATGTTGGCATTTTCGGTAACACGCAGCAGCAGACTTTTCAGGTGGTGTATAATGTTGCTGGGGGAAAGCTGGGATTCGCCCCTGGTGGATGTTCTTAATTGATTACAGTGAAAGATCGACTTCTCTGCTTAATGTTATAATTTATATATATCCTTGTATTTCTGATTTTATAGTTTTAATAGTTAAAAGAAATGTAAAAATAAAAGTGTGAGATGTACACCATATACTTATACTTGTGGTTAATTCAAAGAAAAAGAGCAAGTGTATATATCTACTTCTACTATATATAATTTGTGTATTTAATTTCTGAACTATTTGCATTAGAAAGTGAAGACGAAAATTTTACTTCTTGCACAAGAAACAAAAAGATTAATATGTTTGTGTTTGGGTAAATATAGATTTTAAGCTGAAATTTGTTCGTTGGTCTTAAATACCTCTTTGCCTAATTAATAACGAACTTGGTTATCTGAATTTCCACGGGAAAATTTTATATGTGGGTGTTTCTTCTATGCGGGGATGTGGGCCAAATAATAGATTGACACTTGGCAAAGTGGGACCAATATTTGATGGAGAAAATTCTTCCCCTTTGCTTTAGTTTTAGGTCCTTCTTTTCATCATTTTTTTCTTCTCAATCATAATTTTTTCCTCTTACTCTACGTTTCCCTCCTTCTGGATCCACTTCTGTCTCCACCACTCATCGAGTGTTTTTTTTCCAAAAAACAATTGTTTGTTTCAAGTGGAACTAAATAATTCAAACAAATCAATTGCTTTTTCATTTTATTTTTGTCAATAAATGTATTAATTCATTTATATTATAAATAATAATAATAGTATATTTAAATTAAGTTAAATTTGATCAGATCATATTCAATTAAAATTGAACACTAAAATGTAAAATACTGAACTAAATTGAATTTAATTAAATTGAAACAAAAAAATATACGAACATAAAGTGTAGAATACGTGCGTAAATGGAGCTTGATTACATATATTGTCAAGTTATATCTACGGCTCGCCAAACCTCTCTACTCATTTTTCTAACTTCTACTTTGATTCTAAGGGCCTAATTGCATGAACTTAATTTTTACTGAACTACTGAATTGAAATTAAGTGAAAATTAACATATCAAAAAATAGAATAAATATGTCTGAAATTTATTGAATTTGATCAAAATATATTCTCACCAAATCGAATTGAGTTAAATTGAATTGAATTGAGTTAAATTGAATTGAATTGAATTAAATTAAACTAAATTGTTCTACTTATAAAATCCATAGAACAATGCCAAAGGAATAGGTTAAAAGCCTATAAGATGCATAAATGATTAAATTTTGTATCCTCAACCTTAGAGGAATTAATAAAATAATAATCTATTCTTTCACACACATGGTAAAAATTAGCTAAATAACTATCATTGAAATATTCATAACGAGTCTAATATTCGTCAAATTTATTTAGTACTTACACAGAACTTAATGATCGCTAAACAATTTCACTTTAATTAAGTTTAACTCAGTTCAGTATTTTACAGTTGAATTCAGTTTAAATTTAACTTAATTTTAATTACTACTATTATTTTTAATATAAATGAATTAGTAAATTTATTGAAAAATAAAATAAAAAAGAAAGTGATTTGTTTGAACTATTTCGTTCAGCAAGTGATTTGTTTGGAAAAGAACACTCTATTAGTTGTGGAGATAGAAGAGGATCAGCAGGGGAAAATTCAGAAAGTATGAAAAAAATTAAGATAAAGAGAGAAAAAGAATAGAAAGAAGGACCTAAACCTAAAACAAAGGAAAAGAATTTACTACATTAAGTATTGGTTCCACTTTGCCAAGTGTCAATTTATTATTTGGCCCACATCCCCACATAGAAGAAACACCCACATATAAAATTTTCTCAATTTCCACTACCACATCTAAATCGATCTACTTGGCCAAATTGGTTACAACATTTGCTACTTGAAGAGCAAAACTGATTGGGTTGGAGTTGCACATTGTCTATATAATTATCAAGTTGGATAGAACATGTAATCAAATCCTTTTGCTTCTCAATTGCGTTGTAACTAAACTTTCCAAAAAAAGGGATAGAGATTAGTTAGAGTGTTATCTTTGTTGGTTAGAGTCAAACCTATTTTGGATGTATGTTGATTAACTGATAGTTTTGAACTGTTAGATGATTGCATTATACTTATACTTGTCAATAAAAACCACTTTACAAGGTCCATTTACTATTGATTCGGATTGCATGCAAGCTATAAAGCTTGTAAATAATCCTGAGCTTGCTCCATGCATGGACACTATGTAATTTGGTTTTTAATATACATGAGGCTGCTCAGAATTTTATGCTTCAACAAATTCCAGGAGAGGGTAACACTGTGACATATTCTTTGGCCAAACACTCATCAAATTTTAAACTCTCTCTTCAGTTTGATAATTGTTCACAGATGCCTTCCCATTCAAAGGTCCTATACTTACTTGATAAATTTGGAACACCTACACTAAGAATTCATCCCCGTTAGAAATATTGCTACTCTCATTATCCTTCTTTGTGCTTTCAAGAACAACAGTATCCACAGAAGGAGGACAACATCAGGATACTGTACACACCATCTGCATATTCTCACTCTCTCCATCTTCAGCTCTCTCTGCTACATATTGCAATCCTCAATCACTGGATATTGGATCACTACTTTACTAATGAGGAAGATATTGGATCTCACACAGAAAGGTCACAGAATTTCAAAAATATCCAACTGATCAACTTTAGAATATTTAGACTAAACCATATTTTCACTTGGTGTCGCCTTAAGTTTTGCTATGCAATTCTCTAAAAGGCTCTTAGTTAATTTTTTTTTGAAGATCATTACAACAGAGCCTAATCGAGTACATGGATCCTAACTAAACCTACTCTAAACCCACTCTAGCCTATCCTATTGATCCGTACGTCGTAGTGGCCTGAGATCCTCACTTGATGCTTTGAGTAGGGTGAAGCTCCCACTTACACCGTCTGATGCACTTCGCCGCTTCGCACTTCATGCGCCAGTTGATGTAGCTCCGGTAATTCCGAACTGCTTTGAGTTGAGCACGCTATTGGAGACTTTGTGGAGACTGGGGAACCCACAGGGGGGCTTGTTGGAGGGGGGATTCTAACCCTGGACCTCTCTCCAGCCATGGCTCTTAAGAAGATGTTTTTGGCCAAGTGGGCTAACCCACTTGGTTCTTAGTTAAAATATGGTTTAGCCATTCTCTTGTATAGAGTTAAAATCTCTATTATTTTTGAAAAGCATTATTCATTCTTTTAGGCCTAGGCCTCACACAAACTTGCCCTTTTGCACTGCACTGTAATATTTTTTACAGTTTTCTTGCTTTAACAGGTTTGGGATACCTAATAAAATTTCCCCCACTTTTATGCGGTTTGCATTAAAAAAATTGTATTAATTTGACTAACTGATTGAATTAGGTTATTTAACTAGCTGACTGTATATAAAGTGTTTGGGAAAATTAGTTAATTCATAATAGTTGTTTCTTTAATTAATTTCGTAAAATGACATAAAAGAAGATTGCATATTTTTTTTATCATACTTTATAAGTAGTAATAATAATTCATATATCTCATTTATGAAAATAGTATATAGTGTATATATAGATTGCAAGTAAACAAAATAATATTTTAAATACTAATTTATACTCATTTACGAGATTTTAAATAATTTAAATGAACTTTTAAACTTTTTCAATTGGTTTATATTAATTAGTACTTTATAATATAAATTCTTAATATAAAGGGTATCCTACTTTGTTTTTCTCAAAGCAAACCACCTTAGTGGGTGAAATTATATTAGGTTTTCTAAACCTATAAAAACAGAAAAACTTTAAATTTTACAGACCATAACCTTTTGGAAAAAGGATGGTTTTGAGCTTTAACTCCCAAAGCATATCAATGCTTTTGCAAAAGAATAAAGACATAAAAGGAGATAGATGGATGACTTCATTTCCCAAAGCATGTAAGAGAATCACAAAGTAAAACTCTAAGCGGCACCAGTAAAGAAATTCTCAACCTAAAAATGTAGATATAAGTTCTTATAGTGCCTCTGTCTGCATGAAGCTGCTGTGTGTGCTTAGTAATGCAGAAGAGTTGGTGCTTTCCATGTTGTTTTCCTTTAGATATCCTTAGTTGTTGTTGTGTGCCTCAGTGTGCTTTTAGGTTTCCTCCCTTCTGCAACTGTACTTAAATTACCTGAGAAGGCAGAGGGGAAGCAAATAAGTAGCATCAAAACTCTAGGGGGGGGGGGGGGGGGAGGACTCTAAGAGTAGGTGTGCCGGCTTTATCTAGCATGTATAGTCCTCTACTTGCAACAGGTAGAGAAATGATGGTGTCAAAAGTGTCAACCTGTTTCTGGGATATAGCATATTTAGCTAGGAATTAGCTACTGAATTTCCCTCTCTAAAAGAGTAAATTAGTTTAGTGTATGATATAGCTCTGTTAATTTCATCAATCGGTGAGAATAAGGACCATGGTGCTAAATCAGGCTTGTGTGTCATTTTTATTGCCTGTGAGCAGTCTGATTCTATAGTGCATGGGGATATGTCAGTAGAATTAGCTAAACCAAATCCAATGGCAGGTATTTCTGCATGCAATGGGGAGTTAGCATGAGTATATAGTGTTTTAGCACTAAAACAATCCCCAACATGGTCTCTAATTATAAGTCCTATCCCTGCTTGTTTGTGTAATGATGTCCAAAAGGCATCAATATTCACTTTGAAACCTACAGGAAATGGTGACCATATAACTTTCACTATGATAGGCTTAGGCTGTTTTTTGTAAAGTGGGAAATAGCCATTTGAGACAAGATCAATATCATGTTGACTATGAATAAAAATAGGCTTTGATGCACATGATCATATATCATGGATTTGATTTCATGCATCATGCAATTCACAGATGGGAGAGCATTCTCAAATAAGAATTTATTTTTAACTTTCCACAGTGACTAACATGCAAATAGAGATATGTTATGAATAAGCATAGATTGCACAGTGGTGATCCCAAACCTTGTAAGGTAGTAACTGATTCTACCCCATATTGTATCAAAATTTGGAGTTCTGATTCTTGTGAATGAGTTAACTCTAGTCCATATTTTCTCTGCCAATTGGCATTTGTTGTAAAAATGGTCTAAAGAATCTGCATTTTCACAGAAACAACATTTTGATGCAATATTAAATTCATAAAATCTCAAGACGTTATCAAAAGGCAGCAATGAGTTCATTGTTTTCCACATGAAAACCGAGATTTTTTTAGGATTCTAGTATTCCAAATGTTTGGGTATCATACTTTGAAACATCACTAAAAAAGTGATATCGAAAATTAGTAAAATCACATACATGTTTCTCTTTGCTTGAAAGGAATTGTTTAAATATTTCTTAAATAATTAATAGATGGATATGTTTTTTTTTCTAAAATAAAAACTGGTAAAAAAATTAATCAATCTTAGATGGATTAATTCCAACATGTGTTTTAGAAAGAATTAAATAATTCTTTGTTGAACTAAGAAAACATGTAATAAAACAAAGAAAACTACGGAAAGTAAAAAACACAAAATAAAAGGGACTTGAGAGTATTTTAGGTAATAAGAGCAATCATCTAATACCATTTTGAAATCACTATTTTAGGTACCAATCAATTTTTTCAATCAGCTCTCCACCAAACACCAAATTAGCATTCTAAAAAAACAGGTTGGGATCACCTGTCCAATTATGTGTGTCTAATGGTGTCCAAGTAGTAGAAACGATGCCGTTTCTTTTAATCTCAACCCAATCAGGTTAAATAAGGCAAACTCTAATTAACCTTTTTTTATATTTTATTAATTATTAAAATACTTTTCAAAAACAAATCATGCACTACACCAAAAAGGGGATTTAGTGACGAATCGTCACTAGAGTTTGTCACTAATGACCCCCCAATAAATGACGAAACAGGTTTCGTCACTCCAATTTCGTAAAAAAGAAATTGTGACGAAATTTATTTTTGGTTACTGTATACATTTAGTGACGCATTTTAGTGACGATAATAGGGACGAAATTTATTTCTCATCGACATGAATTTAATTAGTGACGAAAATAGTGACGAAAGAATTACTTGATGAGATTTAGTGACCAAAATATAGTGGCGATAATATTTCTCGTCAATCAATTTAGACGGTGATGATTTTTTTCTCGTCAATAAAAATAAGTGACGAGACTATATCGTCACTAAGTGTATTAGTGACGAAAAATGTATTTATTTTTTAAAAAAAACAACAATACAGGCTTTGGATTCTTGGACCAAATTTCATACTATACGCCGAAATATTAGGTTGAAGATATGGGCTAAAAATTAACCCTATCCATATGGAACCTTCTGAATAAAATTTATTTTAAATATCTCAAAATTTATATCAATCCCTATTTTACATTTACACAAAATACTAAATCTTTATGATTTAAATAATTTTAATGTAATTGATGCATTAATTTATTATTTATTCGGATATCATTAAATTAATATTCTATACTTAACAAAATATCATCAACCTACGGTTACTAAAATAAAATAAAATCATATATTATCAACTTACGGTTAACTAACTTTTTCTACATTTTGATTTTGTACGTATAACTAATTCGACTTTAGTTAATCAACAAATCAACTCTTACTTGATAAATGTTATTTAAAGTGAGTTTAACTAATCAAAAATTCTCACTTGAATTTCTAAAAACTCTTATATGTTATAACTAAATCGACTTAACTAATTACAAATCAACTCCTACTTGATAAATGCAATCTAAATTGAGTTTAACTAATCAAAAGTCAGTTCTTACTTACCAATGCTTATATATTATAACTAAATAAACTTGAAGTAATCAAACATCAACTCCTACTTGACAAACGATATCTAAACTGAATTTAACTAATCAAAAGACATTTCTTACTTGAATTTCTAAAAACACTTACATGTTATAACTAAATCGATTTTGACTAATTACAAATCAACTCATAATTGATAAATGCAATCTAAATTGAGTCTAACTAATCAAAAGTTAGTTCTCACTTACCAATGCTTATGTATTATATTTAAATCAACTTTAACTAATCAAGTATCAACTCCTACTTGATAAACGCTATCTGAACTGAGTTTAACTAATCAAAAGACATTCTCACTTGAATTTCTAAAAACATGTATATGTTATAAATGAATCGACTTTAACTAATTAGAAATCAACTCCTACTTGATAAATGCAATCTAAATTGAGTTTAACTAATCAAAAGTCAGTTCTTACTTACCAATGCTTATATATTATAACTAAATAAACTTGAAGTAATCAAACATCAACTCCTACTTGACAAACGATATCTAAACTGAATTTAACTAATCAAAAGACATTTCTTACTTGAATTTCTAAAAACACTTACATGTTATAACTAAATCGATTTTGACTAATTACAAATCAACTCATAATTGATAAATGCAATCTAAATTGAGTCTAACTAATCAAAAGTTAGTTCTCACTTACCAATGCTTATGTATTATATTTAAATCAACTTTAACTAATCAAGTATCAACTCCTACTTGATAAACGCTATCTGAACTGAGTTTAACTAATCAAAAGACATTCTCACTTGAATTTCTAAAAACATGTATATGTTATAAATGAATCGACTTTAACTAATTAGAAATCAACTCCTACTTGATAAATGCAATCTAAATTGAGTTTAACTAATCAAAAGTCAGTTCTTACTTACCAATGCTTATATATTATAACTAAATAAACTTTAAGTAATCAAACATCAACTCCAACTTGATAAACGCTATCTGAACTGAATTTAACTAATCAAAAGGCATTCTCACTTGAATTATTAAAAACACTTATATGTTATAAATAAATCGACTTTAACTAATTACAAATCAACTCATACTTGATAAATGCAATATAAGTTGAGTTTAACTAATCAAAAGCCAGTTCTCACTTACCAATGCTTATATATTATAACTAAATCAACTTTAACTAATCAAGTATCAACTCCTACTTGATAAACGCTATCTAACCTGAGTTTAACTAATCAAGAGGCATCTTCACTTGAATTTCTAAAAACACTTATATGTTATAACTAAATCGATTTTAACATATTACAAATCAACTCCTAATTGATGAATGTAATCTAAATTGAGTTTAACTAATCAAAAGTCAGTTCTCACTTACCAATACTTATACATTATAAGAGCAAGTCCAACAGTTTCTCCATTCACATTCTCCATAACGGGGAAGCAAACCTCATATTCCCCATATTTTTTCACCTCAAACCCAACAGTTTCTCCATTTTTCATTCCCTAAAATTTATTACTAACATTTAATATTATATATTTATCCAATTTTCTTCTATTTTTAAAATCACATATTTAATAAGTCCAAATAAAAATGAAAAAACAAATAATGAACTTATAATGAAAGTTACATTAACATTTCATATTTGACATTACTTATTCTGAAGAGTCCAGAAGACTCAGCAAGGTTTAGTTGGCTATTTTGTAGAAGACACAATGTTTAAACATACTGATGTTTAAACCTTGCTCAAGCAGAATCAGAAACCGAGCAATAGTGATTGAGATAAAGTACAACTCATGTTCAATCAGAGAAGATATTCGAGCAAATCAAGAAGATATTTGAAGATTGATTTGATTACATAGAGAATATATTCTAGAGTTGTATTTTAGTCAGGATTAGTCTCAGATAAGGAAAGATTATGTTTTCCTCAGATTAGCTATAGAAGTAGAGTATAGCTAGGAGACTACTTGTAGCTGCGATTAGCTGGACGAGCAGATCAGCATTGCCCAAATGGAAGGATCGAGAAGATCAAGACGGCATCACAGCATTGAGCTATAAATAGTGAAATTTACTATCGATCAGTTTCACAACGTTCTTAACTAATTGTTCTACTCTAGCAAGTATGTTTAAACATGCAGATTAGTTTAAACACTAAAAGTAAGAACACAAGAATTGGTTACGCAGTTCGGTGATAAAACACCTACGTCTGCGGGGCCTTGCCCAGTCTGAAAATCATCCACTAAAATAACCAAGATCAGTTACAATATTCCTTAAACAATTAACTATCTTAGACTTATCTTTTCTTTGTGGATTTGTGAGTTTCACTCACTGCCGGTCAACAACTCCTCGTTGCTGTCTTGACCACTTCTCCCGAAATATTATGGCTTGCTGATTTCAGACTCCTGGCGATGGCGAAGGCCTATTGGACTCCTTCCAATATGATGCTCCAACTATAAAGCTATTCTGCACTCCAGAATACTTTCACTTCAGATGGATAATCTGTTGTCACAGCTTCTCTGTCTATTTATAGTCCAATGCTGTGATGTCGTCTTGATCTTCTCGATCCTTCCATTTCGGCAATCCTGATCTGCTCGTCCAGATTAATCACAGCTATACTTAGTCTTCTAGCTATATTCTACTTCTATAGCTATAGGATAAGAAATATATTATTTCCTTATTTAAGACTAAACCTGACTAAGATACAACTCTATTATATATTCTCTAGCTAATCAAATCAGCATAAAATCAATCTTCACATATCATCTTGATTTGCTCAAATATCTTCTTTGATTGTATATGAGTTGTACCTCATCTCCAACACTCTTGCTCGGTTTCTGATTCGGTTGGAGCAAGTGTTTAAACATAGTATGTTTAAACATAGTGACTTCTACAAAATAGCCAACTTTATAATGCTGAGTCTTCTGGACTTTTCAATCTCCCCCTTTGGCATTTTTTTGGAACCATAACATGTATTTTGATGCAGCGATAATACATAGCTCCCCCTTGCATGTAGAACTCCAGAATTCATTTATACTTGCATCAAATAAATCAGAAACATCATGCATAATGACTAAGCTCCCCCTACTCACCAGTCGTAGACAGAGATAATCATACATGCTTCATGGCCATAGTAATGTTCCAAAATAAATGGACACATTATATGAAAAATCCAAAATAAATGGACATCCATAACCATCAAAATATTCTCCCCCTTGGGAGCAGAAAATGTGCCAAAGTTGCACCAAAATTAATCCCAAAAGATAACACAAATATCCAGAATTCAACATAGGAAATAAGTGCAGGAGAGAAAAAAAACAAGCAAATCAACAGACTATCTCAGAAGGCTTCAAATCCACTGGTTTCATCATCTGTTTCTTCTATAGCTTCCAGCTCCTCCTGAAAGTCCAACATCTTCTGTCTGTGGTACCTGATCAGTCCTCTAAGCTCCCTCTTTCTGACAGTGGCAAAGTTTTCCTGTACTGGTTCCTCTTCTGAGTCATCCTCCTCTGCTTCAGCTGCTGCAAGCAAATCATTTTTCTTTTGAAGAATAGTTCTGTTTACTTGTATATCATCACAGAAAGTGATCTTATCATCTAGACCATCAACAAAGCCAACATGATATAGCAGACCTGTAATGAGGGCAGGATAGGTGATATATTCATCAGATTTATGGTGCTGAGCCACTAACATAACCCTATCATAGATGAACCATCCCAGATTGTAGGGTCTTCGTGTGCCAATGCAATACATCAGACAAGCCATTTCTTCAATCACTAGGGACACATTTTTAGACATGGCCCATAAATTTTGAACCACCCTATACAAACAGAAATATTTCTGAGTGAGATAAGCTGCCTTGATAGTCTTAGCTTCACCCCATTCTCCAAGTGTGCCTCCTGATAATTCCAATGCTATCACATCATAATCCAGAGTAAACTCCTCTGGATAAGCACCATTTGGACAAGTAGAATCATGGCCTTCTGTCCCTAAGACCAGATTGATTAATGGGGCATCAAACCTGTATAGCCTCCCTCTGATGTAGACCTTCCTGTACCAAGCTGACTCTGGAGCACTATTGGTTCCTCTCAAGTTAGCATAAAATTCCAGCACCAGTGAGTGGTTGACTTTTAAACAGAAATTGGCTGGACCAAACATGTGGATCCTCTTCATGTAGGTCACAAAGGCATGATGTTTAAACTTCTCAGTCAGCCTCTTCTCCACATGCATTTTCTTGTTGATCATCCCCTCATTCACAGTCATTACCCTTCTGGAATAAAAGGTCTCATCCAAAGCCTTTTCCAGCAAAGGATTATCATCTAGAAGCACCAATGGCACCTCATCATGAGCATCACCATACTCCTCAGATTCAGACTCTGAGCTACTCTCCTGTACTTCTGCAACAGGTTCTGCGGGTGGCACTTCTGAGAGTGGTACTTCCTCAAATTCCAGATTTAGCTCTGGAACCTCATCTCTCTTCCTCTTGCCTGAAATAGGAGAGAACACTTGAATAACTGGAGGCAGTGGCTTCTTCCTCAACTTCTCCCTCTTCAGCTCCTGTAATTTCTCAAATCTTGAGCTCAATGGCTCATTATCCTCACTATCTGGTGTTGTCTCCATCCAGTGGCTCCATCATGGTTCTGACATTCTCCAAGATTTTATCCACATCTACTGGCTGCTCTACTTCCATAGGCTTCTCCTGCTCAACAGGCACATAACTGAATACACCTTGACCAATCTTCACTTCTCCAACTGTTTGTCCTCTCTTCCTCCTCCTCTGATATACCTTTTTACCCACTGGACCTAATTCTGCCATCTCAGACCCCTTCGTATGCTCAGATTCTTCACCAACCTCTAAACTCTCATAGAAGAACTCCAACTCTGGCCCTCCTTCAAACTCAACCTCTACCCTAACAGTAGGGTGACTATCATGAGCCACAGATTCTGGTGTGGCTTTGAGAGGGTTGGGATTATTGATAACCCCCAGATTCAGATCCTCCCTAATCATATCAGTGGGGTTTGGGGTAGCTGGGTTCTTAGATTGCGGGCTTCCCATGATAGTCTAAACACAGCACTAGGTTCAAACACACACCGAACTTCACATATAATACTTCACAAACCACTAACAACAGACCCCTAGACTCAACACGCCCTCTAATTTACTAGAATAGCAGGAAAAACACAACCTTGATCCAAGAACTAGAAAAATACCTCTTGCATGTGCAAATTGACTCGAAACTCCGACAACGTAAAGCTTTGAGATTTTCTTGTTATTCGGAGGCTAATCCAGCAATATGCAGTGCAGAATGGGTGGCTGGAGTGTCGGAAATTGATCTGAGAGCTTCTTGTCAGGGAAGATTGATGAATTGACAGAGAGGGTTTGTTGGAATTAGGAACGTCGAGGGTTGGGTGGTTGCAGAAAAGAAGCTTTTCCCTCTTATATTTTTGGATTTTCTGAAATTCAAATCCAGAACCAAAATGAAAAATGTATCCATAATTGCACATCACTCCATAATTTCCAGAAGTTCCTCAATTGTCCCTCACAAAATAAATATGAGTCCAAGATTCTATTATTCGGCCAAGATGGAGTTTTTCAGCCCAATAACGTTGACTCATTCAGCCCATTCGTCACTTCTCTTCATTTTTATTTCTAAATCCCTTGTGTTTAAACACACTCATTCACAGTGTCTAAACATCCTCTATCACACTGCTATCTTCTTTTTGTATTTTTCATTTTCAAGAAATAAAAGACATAAAGTAGTAAACAAATTTACAACAATGAGAGGTAAGCAGAAATACCTCAAATTTGACAAACACCTAAGTGTTATCTCAGTGTCTCAAAGGTTGCAGAGTCCAATGGCTTGGTGAAGATATCTGGAAACTGTTCAGCACTAGGAACGAATTCAATGCTAAGTTCCTTCTTTTCCACCAAGTCTCTGATGAAGTGGTGCTTGATGTCTATATGCTTTGTCTTCTTATGATCAACAGGATCATGGGAGAGATCAATGGCTCCCTTATTATCACATTTGATAATGAGGACATCCTGCTTGAAACCATAGTCTTTCAACATCTGCTTCATCCATAGTAGTTGCTGGCAGCAACTTCCAGCAGCTAAGTACTCAGATTCAGTGGTAGATAGTGAGATAGAATTCTGCTTCTTGATGTACCATGACACCAGATTTCCTCCTACATAGAAACATCCTCCAGTGGTACTCTTCCTGTCTTCAGAATTTCCAGCCCAATCAGAATCACTGTAGCCAATAATCTCAGCTTGACTTCCTCTAGAATACCAGAGACCATAATCAGCAGTTCCATGTACATATCTGATGATCCTTTTGACTGCAGAAAGATGACACTCCTTAGGATCAGATTGAAATCATGCACATAGGCCAACACTCAGACAAATGTATGGTATGCTTGCAGTCAGATACAGTAAGCTCCCAATTATGCTTCGATAAAGCTTGATGTCTACCTTCACACCATACTTGTCATAAGTCAGTTTCTCTGTTGATGCCATTAAAGTTCGCATACTCTTAGAGTCATCCATCCCAAATCTCTTAACCAAGTTTAAAGTGTAATTGGTTTGATTGATGAAAATACCTTCCTTGTGCTGTTTGACTTGGAGCCCTAGAAAGTAGGACAGCTCACCAACCATACTCATTTCAAACTCACTCTTCATCATCTCTATAAAGTTATCAACCAACTTTTGAGATGTTGACCCCAAAACAATATCATCTACATAAATCTGAGCAAGCAGAATATGTTTATCATGTTTAAACACAAAGAGCGTTCGGTCTACTCCCCCTCGTTGATAGCCTTTCTGCAAAAGAAATTGGGTGAGACGCTCATACCAAGCCCTGGGGGCTTACTTAAGACCATATAACGCCTTTTTTAGTCTGTAAACGTGATCAGGGAGATAAGGATCTTCAAAACCCTTGGGTTGCTCAACATACACCTCTTCATTGACAATGCCATTCAAGAATGCACTCTTGACATCCATCTGAAACAATTTGAACTTCATAATACACGACATAGCAAGCAAGAAACGGACTGATTCTAACCTTGCAACTGGAGCAAAGGTTGCATCAAAGTCAACACCTTCAACTTGAGTATAACCTTGAGCTACAAGTCCGGCCTTGTTTCTGGTGATATTGACATCTCCATCAGACTTGTTCTTGAAAATCCACTTAGTACCAATGACATTGACTCCTGGAGGTCGTGGAACAAGATACTATACGTCGCTCCTAGTAAACTGCTCCAGTTCCTCTTGCATGGCTGAAATCCAGTACTCGTCATTCAGTGCTTCCTTATGATTTTTGGGTTCAATAGAGGAGAGAAAGCATTGTAATACATGCATTCCAACATTAATTTTGGCGTAGTCCTTCCGTTCTTTTTGCCTCAGATTGTACGTGTTAGGCGGTGCAGAAGTATCAGATACTGTGACAACATCAGGAACTGTGGTAACTTCAGATGATGTTGTAACATCAGACGATGTTGTAACATCCGCCAGTGTTGTATCATCAGGCAGTGATGAATCAATCTCCGAGCTGATTGACAGATCAGGTTCATCTTCAAGCAGAATTCCACTGCTGATATCCTTCAGATCTTTAACAACCACGTTGTTGGACTCCATCATGACATTTGCACGGTTATTGAAAACCATGTATGCCATGCTATTTGGAGAATAACTAAGAAAAATACCACCATCAGCTCGTTTATCAAACTTACCGAGAGGTTCACGATCTCTGAGAATGTAGCATGCACTCCCGAATACATGAAAATAAGATACGTTTGGTTTCCTTCCTTTCCACAGTTCATAGGCAGTTTTCTGAGTCAATGGTCGTAGACAGACTCAGGTTATGGTATAACAAGCTGTATGAACTGTTTCAGCCCACCATTTCTTAGGAGTATCATTCTCTGCCATCATTGCTCTTAACATGTTGATGAGGGTCTTGTTCTTTCGTTTAACAATACCATTTTGCTGTGGTGTGATTGGGGCAGAGAACTCATGCTTGATTCCAAGTTTTGTACAGAAGTCCATCATTGTAGAGTTAGCAAATTCCCTCCCATGGTCACTCCTTAATCAAACCACTTTAAGTCCATCATGTGATCTTTCTGTGTTGACTTGGGTGATGAGCTTAATTATAATGCTCACTGCATCTGATTTTTCTTTCAAGAATTCCACCCAAGTATACCTGGAAACATCATCTACACACACAAAGATATATTTCTTTCCCGAAACATTAGTTGGACTATTGGTCTCATTAAGTCCATATGAAGCAGTTCAAGACCATAAGAAGTGGTAATCTCATGAAGTTTAGAATGTGGTGACCTGGCCTGTTTACCTTAATGGCATGGTGGACAAGTCAACTCCTTTGTATAGGACAGTAGTGGCACTCCTCTTATTTATTCAAGTCTTGTCACCTTAGACAGTGTTTTTAGATTTGCATGACCCAGTTTCTTGTGCCATAAAAGATTGTCGTCCACACTCACTTTAAGGCAGCTTACAGAGTCATCAAGAATGTAGCAGTTGTCTGACGATCTAGTGCCAATAAGGACACCCCTTTCATCCTTTCTGAATGTACACACTTTATCATCAAACAAAACTGTTAACTTGTTATCACATAGATGGCTAATACTTAGCAAATTTGCCTTTAGTCCATCCACAAGAAGTACGTCTTGGAATACTGGAAAGTTCTTGACTTGTAACTCCCCCTTTCCAGTTATTCTACATTTCTTCAAATCTCCAAATCTCATTGTTCCAGTCCAGGGAACTACATTTCTCAACAACTCAAGAGTGCCTGTCATATGTCTAGAACAACCACTATCGAAGTACGAAGCATCTCTGGCATATGAGCTATAACAGGTATGGACAGTATAACAATAGTTTATTTTAGGAACCCATACCTTTTTTGAATGCTGAGCCCTTTCTGGTTGCACCATGTTGTGACTTGCTCCAGTGTTGTAACATGCTCAATTTGTTGGTGCTTGCATCAAATCTCTTAAGAGACAAAAACAACGCCTCTTGTAGTGTCCTGGTCGTCGGCAATAATTGCACGTTGCCTCCCACCGTGGTTGAAACATATTTCGCTGCTGATGATAGGTAGGTTTATAACCTAGTCCAAACTTAGGAGCTTTGGTGAGATTGTTTGGAGCTCTAACAAGTTGCTCTTTCCTGACTTGGCCTGAATTAGGTTGAATCACCTTTTTGTCCATCTTCCTTTTTGTCTGGTCATTCTGGTTGGTCACTTCCATTCCATCGTATCCTAACCCATGCCGGTCTCCAGCAATTTTTCCCATGCCAAGAATGTCAGCCAAGGCTGCTGTTCCTTTATTCAATTTGGTGATGGTTCCTTCATCGACTTCTGCTCGAACGAGGGCTATCTTCAGCTCTTCACTCATTGCATCAATAGCGATCTGTTGTTGCTCAATTTCTTCATTCAAGCTGTGGTTGTCTTTCTGTAAAACTTTATTCTATTCAGTCACACTGACCCAGAGTTTGTGGAGTTTGTCGTATGATTCATGAACATCCTCAGAGTCCATGTTTAAACTCTCACTATCAGAAACAACAGTAGCACCAAAGGCAACATAGGTTTCTTCTTCAACTTCTTCGTCGCTTTGAACAGTAATTGCACCAAAAGCTACATGGTTGCTAACATGCTCTTCATCAGACTCTTCTCCATCACTCCATGTGGCATTGTAAGCTTTCCCCTTTTTGCTAGATGATCCACTTGGACACTGTGATTGAATATGCCCGTAACCTTTGCATTCTCGACATTGAATTTTACCAGCATGTTTAAATACAGACTTCGATTCTGTTTGGTCATTGTTTGTTCTTCTGCTCATACTCGAACTTTGCTCTATTCCTTCGCTTCTTTGATTTTGATATTTTCTCAGAACTTTTGCAAAGCTTCTTGATATATGATCAAGCTCATCCTCGTCCATATCTTCATTGCTGTTTCTGGTAGAGTGTTTAGACACAGAATTGTGTTTAGACACAGAGTTTTGTTCAACTGCTTTTCGTGCAGTTGCAGTGAAGGCCAGATCATTCTGCCTTACTGTAGCTACCTCCTTCATTTCAAAGGCTGACAGTGCTCCCATGACCTCATCAACGGTCATTTCAGATGTATCATTTAGCTCATCCATTGCAATAGTCTTTCCTTTGAACCTTGGTGGTAGAGACCTCAATATCTTCTACACAACATCATCTTCATCGAATGGTTTCCCCAACTGATGAGCTGTGTTGACCTGATATCTGATCTTTGCATTGTAGTCAGCAATGGTCTCATTATCATGAATAACCATAGTTTCAAATGTTGACTTTACGGTGTGCATTTTTTGTCGTTTCATTTTTGCATCCCCTTCATAGCTGGCTTTCAATTTCTCCCATGCATCCTTAGCAGTACAACACGTTGAAATTAAGCGAAAAGCTTCTTGATCAACAGCAGAGTTGATACAGTTGAGTGTTTTATTGTTAAGTCGCTTGTCCTTCCTCTTTTGAGTGGTCAGATCCTCTTTGTTTTTTAAAACACCTTCGGTTGCACCTGCTACAGGTGGGTGTCTGGCTGGTTTCCACTCGTTCTCAACCCAGTACCATGCTTCTTCATCGAGAGCATCAATGTAATGCCTCATCCTTGCCTTCCAGTAGCCATAGTTGTTCTTATCCAGCATGGGTGCGCGTGTATAAAACGAACCATCCCTCTCCAGGTTCGACATGATCGATAGGGATCTCCAGGTTCGACATGTTTAAAGGTACAACTCAGTGGACTAGCTCTGATACCAAATGAAATTTACTATCGAACTGTTTCACAATGTTCTTAACTAATAGTTCTACTCTAGCAAGTATGTTTAAACATGCAGATCAGTTTAAACACTAAAAGTAAGAACACGAGAATTGGTTACGCAGTTTGGTGATAAAACACCTACGTCTGCGGGGCCTTCCCCAGTCTGAAAATCATCCACTAAAATAACCAAGATTAGTTACAATGTTCCTCAAACAATTAACTATCTTAGACTTATCTTTTCTTTGTGGATTTGTGAGTTTCACTCACTGCCGGTCAACAACTCCTCGTTGCTGTCTTGACCACTTCTCCCGAAGTATTATGGCTTGCTGATTTCAGGCTCCTGGCGATGGCGAAGGCCTATTGGACTCCTTCCAATATGCTGCTCCAACTATAAAGCTATTCTGCACTCCAGAATACTTTCACTTGAGATGGATAATCTGTTGTCGCAGCTTCTCACTCTATTTATAGTCCAATGCTGTGATGCTGTCTTGATCTTCTCGATCCTTCCATTTCGGCAATCCTGATCTGCTCGTCCAGATTAATCACAGCTACACTTAGTCTTCTAGCTATATTCTACTTCTATAGCTATAGGATAAGAAATATATTCTTTCCTTATTTAAGACTAAACCTGACTAAGATACAACTCTATTATATATTCTCTAGCTAATCAAATCAGCATAAAATCAATCTTCACATATCATCTTGATTTGCTCGAATATCTTCTTTGATTGTATATGAGTTGTACTTCATCTCCAACACTCTTGCTCGGTTTTAGATTCGGTTGGAGCAAGTGTTTAAACATTAGTATGTTTAAACATAGTGACTTCTACAAAATAGACAACTTTATTATGCTGAGTCTTCTGGACTCTTCAAATAGACAAAGAAGCTGCGACAACATTCATCCATCTTGAGTGAAAGTATTCTGGATGATAAGTCCATGGTTCGTATACGGACCTCGTTCATACTCGGACCAGGGCCCGAGAAGGGTCATGGGATCGAGATACACGGAGGATGGGTCCACGGGTCCATCAATCCTAATCCTTATAAGGAATGCGTATATTATGAATGTTCTACAAGGAATATACGTCTTCTTAAAGATGGTAATACAGCTATCCTAAACATGGTAATACAACCATGTCCGAAATACACTTCTATTATACATGGTAATACAACCTCTATTCCCATAAGAGTTGTATTTATACCATAAATACATATCTTGGTGATCTACGGATTGTAGCCATATAAATAACCTAAGAGGTTTGGTAGACCTCTCATCTAATCTCATACTTTATACTTTAAACCTTAAGCGACTTGAGCGTCGGAGTGTCTATCCCCGGGACACCCGGGGCCTTTGTCTTGCAGATTAGTTCGAGAGCCTGGTTCGTCGTCGAAGTGTTGGTGTCTGACATACATCAATTTGGCACGCCCAGTGGGACCTCTCACATTCATTGACGACATCGCCGAACTTTATCTCTGATCTGGTCTAGCGCATCTGAAGAAGCAACTTCCCCGACAACATGTCTGAAGCCGAGCAACCCAGACGTAGCGCCCGAGTGCTAGGGCAAAATCCAGAAGAAAATCCCGAAGCAGAGCTACCCCCCAAAGGACGAGGACGAGGACGCGGTCGACCCGGAGGATCTCGCACACGTTCCGCTTCTGAATCACCGTCGAGCTCTACCGTGGGGGCAGGAAACTCCAACATTCCAAACTCCTTCGGTCCGAATCCTGTCGTATCCGGTGCATCCCTCTCAGGCCCAAATCCTGTTACATCAGGAGTGCCACCTTCTGGATCGAATCCTGTTGCATCAGGAGTGCCACCTTCTGGATCGAATCCTGTTACAATCGGAGTGCCACCTTCTGGATCGAACCCTTTTAGATCTAAAGTACCGAACTCAGGACCAAGAGTATTGATCCAGACGGACATGAGCTACAGCCAACGCGTCAACAATCCAGAAGGCCTTGACCAAGATAATAGGCTTGGATATAGCGGACCTGATTCGATCTTTACCTCAGAAGAACAAACACTAAGAGATCAACAAATCCTCGCGGAAAAACAACAGGAGGAGGAAAGTCAAAGATGTCTTAGGGAAACCTAGAGCCGGACTGTAGGACATAACCCTCCAGGTTCCTGGCCAACTTATATCAACCTTGACCCTCCGAGAATGATCCCTGAAGATGCTCGAACGCTACTGAGGAACTTGCATGCCCAGTATCCTGACTTCGTCGCATCTTTGATAAATTCAAGTCAACAACTCAGTGCACAGATGCATGAAGCCCCCAACATAATATCTGTCTCAGGAGCCCAAACTACACCACTTACTGATCCTACTCAAGAGCGAAGACTCGTCAACAACTTATCCAAGGATCTACCGCCTTATAATGCTCGAAGCAGTCTGCCACCACCTCCTAATGTATCCAATTATCAGGGCGAAGGCACAGGATTAAGTAGGGAGGAGGTGAGAAGGATGCGTATCCTCAACATAGAAGAAGAACTCAGACGCGAGAACAGGGAGCGGTCTCGAAGCGAATGGCAAAATAGCGCTGATCGGCCCTAATCACAAGATGGAGCCTACCCTACCCGAGGTAAATACGAAGTTGACCAAGAAATCACACGTATCCTCGGACCTAGAGGAAAAGCTGCTCGTTCGCCCTTCTCACGACATATTGTGAATCTCCCCTTCGATAACCACAAGAAGGTCCCAGAGCACCTACCCACATACGACGGCACTAGCGATCCTAGAGAATTTCTCTCAGTATTTTTTAAGACCTTAGAAACCAGGAACTTTCATGAATTGGAAATATGCAAAATCGTCCCTAGTTACCTCCGAGGGAAAGCACAAACATGGTTTACCCAGACGAAACCAGAAAGTTTATTTGATTACTGGGATTTCGCCGAGTTTCTTCTCCACGCTTTCTTCCAGAAGAAGAAGTTCACCAAGTCCCTCGGAGATCTGGGGTATGTGGCCCGCCTCGAAGAAGAGACTGTGATAGAACACTATCATAGATACATGGATCAAGCTACTGAATGCTATGATCGAGATGAACGCCTCCTGATAAATATGTACCGGATGAGCGTGGATGATGAAATTCTAAGAATGAAATTGGCGACCAAAAATCCAACAACCATTCAACACCTTCAGGCCATCATGGAAAAGTACTCTGGCAAATCAAATGATGTGACGGGCAAAAGACCCCTAGAATTCCTGATGGACAGAAAAGAATCCAGGGCAAAAATACCGAAGGTCGAGAAGACTGATAACGCTCCAAAGCCTACCTTCGAGACATACACTCTTCTGGCGAGATCTCGGGCCGAAATTCTATCTATTCACAGGCACCTTTTGAAGGACCCGCCTGCCATGAAGGAATCAGCCGAACGTCAAAGGTCCCCGAAATACTGCCAATATCACCGAGATCAGGGGCATGACACGGAGGAGTGCTGCCAGCTCAAGAATGAGATCGAGAAGCTAATTCGTCAAGGAATTGTGCAACAAATCGCACCTTCAATAGCTGGCGATAACCAGGGGACCCAGAGAAGGTATGGGGGAAAACCCTGGCAGAAGAAAAAGGATGGCTACCGCAATAATAACAATAACAACCAGGGCGGCGGAGGCAACAACTCTCAAGATCCTCCTCCACCACCGCCAAACGGAGCCAACCGAGTCATCAACGGCATCAATGGCTACACATGAGAAGCAATTTCCTTGACCAAGCTGAAAGATAGTGTGCGAGCTATACCCCACACTGAGCCAACCAACAAGAGGCTCCGCCCCGAGGAAACCATTACCTTCTCTGATGCGGACACCATGCCAAATCAGATGCCTCACTCGGATCCTCTCATCATCTCAGCAATCGTACAAGATACTCTAGTAAAAATAATATTCATAGATGATGGGAGTGGGGTAGAAGTTATGTTCCAAGACTGCTTCCAGAAGTTAGGATTTACTAAAGATGACCTTAAACCTACGGGTCCGATCTTGGGGTTCACAGGAAATCAAGTAATACCTCTCGGGGAAATCACACTCCCCGTCACAGTAGCAGAAAGAGCCAAGAGCCTAACCTTGTACCGCACATTTGTGGTAGTAGACACGGTCACACCCTTCAACATTATCCTTGGCAGACCTTGGATGTGCCAAGCTAAAGCTGTATGGTCTCCCTACCACCTAATACTGAAGTTTCCAACACCACAAGGAGTAGCTTCAATCAAAGGAGACCAAGGAGTGGCGCGCTCTTGTATGATCACGGCCACCCGTGATGCCAGAAAAGTGAGCAATATCTCGGCCGTCAACACTATTTTAGGAGATCTGGTACCCGATCCTGATCTCGAACAATCCATGGTGTTCCATTTTGAAGAAGAGGCCTATAACGAGATGACTGCACTATGGCATAAATGCCGCCACCAAACCTTCCAAGTGGGGGAACTGGTAATGCCAGTTGGCCCGTGGTGCACCAACAAGCTAGGAGGAGCGCTGGAGCCGAGGACCAAAGGACCATACAAAATCTCCGCAGCACAATCCGGTGGATTCTACCTCTTGCAAACACGCGAAGGAGAGCACTTGGACCCTGTCATTATGGCGCCTTTCCTACGCAGGTACCTCGGAGCTAAAACCAAGTACACCTTCTCCATATAAGGAGAAACTACTTCAATAAGGCCTACGGGCCAAGCTCTTTTTCTTTTCATATTTTTACATTTTTATACCCGAGCTCCCAAACTCGAGGTTGTCTTTTATACCTAAAGATCCATACACTTATAAGTGTACGATTGATGCTTATCTAATATGAGATGTTTAGACTACGTGTCTGAACTACAATTATCTTAGGCCAAAATAAAATAAAATACTTATAAAAAGTATATGGTCAAAGACCAACATGATATGGGTCATGCAAACTCACAAAGTTTGGAACTCGACTCTCCACGTGATACTCCTATTAAGGTACACATCACCATTTATTAAGGCTATTCATAAGCCTAAAGAATAAATCTTCTCAAGGACTGCGATATAAAGACCTTTATAAAGGCAAAATCAAAAAGTGTTATTACACTACGAAACTTCTTACACCTCGTGAAGGTCTTTAAATATAGGGGTACGACCCCGACCGCAAGAAGAAGTAGAGGCACGACCTCGAACACTCTGGAAGCCACGACCCCAATTACTTTCCTCTGCCACCCTCATCAACTGAGAGGGCGTAGGGGACCCAATTCTATTTTCCACAGGTCGAGCAGGAGAGTCAATAGAGCCACGAGCTCTAGGAGTAGGTGTCACCTCTCCGCCCCTTCCACATGGGATCCTTCGAGATACACCCCTTTGGGCATGAGGCCTTATCAAAGGTCCTGAATATGGGACACCAGAAGACCTACCTACTTCCCTCCTTGAAGACCCTGAAGGCATGACAAACACACCTTGAGCCTCTAGTTCCTTTATTTAGAACCTGCAAGCGTTAAGCTCGCCCTGGCATATTCTCAACTCATCTATTTTGGAGGCAATCTTGTGATTCACAGTGATAGTCTCATCTCAAAGTCTAGAAATAAGAAGATCCTTCTCGTAACTTTCACCCTTGACCTTCATTAAGTCACTCTTGACTTTCCTCCATTCTTGATCATACTCTTTATTGGTGGACACGGTCTTATTGTGAGCATCTTCTAGATCTTTATATCTCTTCTGAAGGTCACTCAACTCCTGATTCAGCTCAGCTCTTCGCTTCAAAGCCTCTTTGAGCCCCCCTCGAAGACTCTCACATTCTTCCCGCACAATGCTGAAACAGCCTTTGGAGTCATCCAGATCTTCCTCCAGTTTCTTGTTCTTCTGAAAGACAGCTTCATACTTGACCTGCAAATCAGCACATGCGGCAGAGCAACACTGGACATAAAGGAAGGTAAAGACCAATTAATTCCAAAGACAAAGCACATGTTCAGAATACATGAAATGCCAAAATTTGGCGAAAAGAGAAAAATCTTGAAGTAAAGGACAAGGCTCTAAGGAGTTACAGTCTTCTCCTGCCCATCAGAAGTCTTTGGGTCCTCAAGTGAAGTTTCAGTAGCCTGCTTCTCCATCAGGAACGTCAGCTCAGGATACAAACCGGACAGTCTGTCCTGAAACTCCTCCAGAGTTAAAGCCTTCTTCAAAGATTCCAGACTAGATAGTAGACTGGTCTCAAACCCCCCAATCTGGCTAAACTTCGCCCGAAATTCCTTCAAATTCTCCGGTACTTCGGGCCAAGTGTAGGCAGGGGCAAGACATCCTTGAATCTCTTCAATGAGAAACCCCTTCAGAGGAATCCACATCTTCGAGAGCTCAGATATATGGTAGAATTCACCATACTCTTGGCGATGTGCCTCCATCTCTGGACAGTTGAGGCAGAAGTCTATTATCAGCCGAACTAGCCGCCTCTGGCTATCAGGATCAGCATACCGGTCTCTCTCAGCTTCCACCAAAGCCATGTTTCTTTTCAACTCTAAGAAGGAACTATCAGACAGCTTTTTTGCCTTCTTCAAGGCTTGATTCTCCTCTTCTAAGGCTTTTAGTTTGTCCTTAGCCCGAGCCATCTCATTCTAGAGATGCTTCAGCATATCTGAAGGTTCCTTAGACCTCTTGGACATCTCCTCCTCCATCCACTCGAGCTCGGACTCCTGTCCTTGAGAATGGTTATACAGTGTCCGAAGAGAATTGTACATATGCCTCATCTGACTCGCAGGCTGTAAAAGAAGACAAAGAGAATTAGATAACTACACAGCTAATCCTATCAAAAGCCATGACGAATCATACCTGGTTAATTTCGAGACAGCCCGGTACCACCTCGACCAGAACCTCAGAAGGAGAAGGTGACACATACTTCTCGAACTCTTCCAATGGTCCGAGTTTGAGCCTTGGCTTCTTTGGAGACTTGTCTGCAGAACTCCCTGAAGTCTCGAGATCCCTCTTCTTCTCATACTACTCAATAGCCCCCTTGATTCAGCTATCTGAGACAACAAATTGGCTGCCCTGTTCGTCCTAGAAGCACCCACTACATGTACAAGGAATGAAGTTAGCATAAGAAGCAATGGAAATATTGTGGACGAGAATATAACACAAGAAAAAATACCCTATTGCAACGCATCTGGCCCTATCACAGAAGTTATCATCATGACCTCATCTACATTTTCAGTCATGATGGGAAGGACACTAGAAGTCCGAGACATTTCCTTTCTTGGACATCGATTTAGGAAATTTAATCCAAACCCAGACAGTATTGAAAATGAGCAATTACCTCGATTCTGTTTCCAAGGCAAGTAATTGGAGATATGGGGGACAGACCGTCTCTGCTTGCCAAAGAAGACACACCACGTGTATCTACCATCTGGATTTCAAAAGAAGCTAATCTCAACCGTTCATATATTTGATGGAATACGAGAGAAATTGAAGCTAGATATTCAGAAGGGTAAGCCCGAGAAGACAGTCTCCGAAGGACACCTCGAGCTTAACACCCCGAGTTATTCTCCCTCGAGTTATTGGTCTTCCCTCGAGAAGCAAGCCTCTCATTCAACCTTCGAGATGGAGCACTCTATATTCGGAGATCTACCTTGGGGCTACTGATAAGTCCATGGTTCGTATTCGGACCAGGGCCCGAGAAGGGTCATGGGCTCGAGATACGCGGAGGATGGGTCCACGGGTCCATCAATGCTAATCCTTATAAGAAATGCGTATATTATGAATGTTCTACAAGGAATATACGTCTTCTTAAAGATGGTAATACAGCTATTCTAAACATGGTAATAAAAACATGTCCGAAATACACTTCTATTATACATGGTAATACGACCTCTATTCCCATAAGAGTTGTATTCATACCGTAAATACATATCTTGGTGATCTACGGATTGTAGCCATATAAATAACCTAAGAGGTTTGGTAGACCTCTCATCTAATCTCATACTTTATACTTTAAGCCTTAAGCAAATATACTGATTTGAGCGTCGGAGTGTCTATCCCCGGGACACCCGGGGCCTTTGTCTTGCAGATCAGTCCGAGAGCCTGGTTCGTCGTCGAAGTGTTGGTGTTCGGCATAGTTCAGAATAGCTTTACAGTTTGGAGCAGCAAATTGAATGGAGATTCAATAGGCCTTCGCCATCGCCAGAGTCTGAAAACAGCAAGCCTTAATATTTCGGGAGAAGTTGTCAAGACAGCAACGAGGAGTTGCTGACCGGCTGTGAGGGGATCTCACAAATTCACACAGAAAGATAAGTCTAGATAGTTAATTGTTTGAGGAACTTTGTAACTGATCTTGATTATTTAGTGGATGATTTTCAGACTGGGCAAGGCCCCGCTGATGTAGGTGTTTTAGCACCGAACTGCGTAACCAATTCTTTTGTTCTTACTTTTAGTGTTTAAACTGAACTGCATGTTTAAACATACTTGTTAGAGTAGAACTATTAGTTAAGAACATTGTGAAACTGATCGATAGTAAATTTCATATTCCATAATATAAAAATTATAAAAATATATTTTATAAAAATAACACATTACGAATTACAATAGTATTATTTTTGTAACGTATTATGAATAATTAGACTCATTTCTTTTTAATTATTTATTACAAGTTATTGTTTTTCAACAATTAAAAATAAAATATTTGCCAAAAAAAAGGATTTAGTTTAGACGTTATGACTTATAATTTAGTAAATTTATATTGAAAAATAGATTATATTTTATTATTAATATCAATAGTTATGTAAATGTAAAAATAGTCATATGAGATCTTATTACAATCGTTTTTATGCATATTTTTAGAATATGTATTTTATACAAAAACAATTTGTAATTGTTTTAAGATATTATCATTTAAAATTATTGAAGAGAAACAATTAATGAATTAAATAATCAAAAACTCTCCAAGAACCATTAAATATTGGTTCTCCAAAAACTTTTTCTCATTCTCCAAATTTGGGGAATCAAATATTCTCTCTCTTCAATTTCTCCATTACGGAGAATGAGATGGAGAAAGGTCAATATTCTCCATACTTGAGCAAATTTGCTATTATAGCAAAACTGTTGGACTTGCTCTAACTAAATCAATTTTAACTAATCAAACATCAACTCCTACTTGAATTTCTAAAAACACTTGTAACTAAATCATCTTTTAACTCATAAGAATTAACCCCTGCTAAACTAATAAATGCCATGATATTGAGTTTAATTAATCAACGGCAATTCTCACTTAAATGTCTATATATGCTTACATGTTATAACTAAATCAGTTTCAACTAATCAAAACCGACTCTTACTTATTTCTATTAATATTAACTAAATAGATTCTGATTAATCAAATGTTAAACTCTTACAAACATACTTATAAGATTGATAAATTTTTCTCATTATTGTTACTATATGACGATGACATATTAATAAAAGTTAGTTAAATCAGAAAAATGTTGTTGTGTGAAATGATATATTTAGCCCAATTATCTAAAATATACTTTAATATCGAGACTTTATATGTTAATGAGTTTTATAGAACTTTTCAAAAATAAAGTTTTATAAAAGGAAAATAAAAATAAAACATAAATTTTCATTAAGATATATTTAATTAAACAAAAATGTTCAATTATCATGGATCCCAACCGTTAATTACTTCTTCAAGTAATCGGAACCGTTTATATACCCCAACCTTATCTATATATCATCTCTCAGATTCTCACCATTTATCTTCATCAGTTCCAGTTCTTCCGCATCTCTTCATCACTTCCAAATCGCCGCCTGAAGCCGATCCCCTGTTTGTAGAGTGTCGTCGCCAGTCTGCACTAGGGCCAACAGCGTGCAACTTTAGCTGTAGTAGAACTTTGCTTCACTGTACTCCGCTACACAGGCACCGCTGCGTATTAACTGTTTGCCCGCTTCAGCCTTCAGGTATCCTAGTTCTAATTTCCTCTACGATTTCTTCCGTATCTACTTCGTCAGTTGCCGTTTATTGGTTTCCTTTCGAATGCCTTTTCTCCCTGCCCTAATGTTGAGGTGCTTTAGTTTGTTCCCTGTCTATATTTTGTTTTCAGTTCATCTCTTCATCGGTTTCAGTTTCGCTCTCGTCAACTGCAGCACCGTCGAAGCCGGAAATTCTCCAGGGCAAATGGGATCCGCATCGACCCTGACTCCCTCCTTCCTCTCATACTTAGTGGTGGCAAGGAAACCGTAATCAAGTATAGGCAACAAATGAGAATCCAGCTCCATCACTTTTGGCTGCGCAGGCGGATCTAGATGGTCCATAAATTCTACTTTCTTGTGTAGGTATCTGTTTAGTTTATACCATGTGTTAATCTGGTGTGTGTAATGTATGGATAGTATGCTTGTGTTTTGTCTTGATGTATTGAGAAAGGTCTTTTTTTACAAAGATATGTGAGCATGTTCATAGTTCTCTGTTTTATGCTTGTTCTAGAATCAGATTTCATTTCACTGCATCCTGTTTATCATTAACTATTAAGCATTTGTTAATGGTTTGTTTCATTACTGCAATGTGATGTGGTAAATGCACTTTCTTACTTATGTGCCTATTTCTAGTATCTGTTGATATGTTGTCTTCAGACCTTGGATATTACTTATAATTGAAGTCGTGATGAACTTCTACAAATTTTATGGACATTGCTCTAAACAACACCTTGCTTTATTGATAATTGTTGCGTTTTTACAATCCCAACATACAAGACTTGTTTCACTCAAACTATTGCTATAGTGAAAATAACTCTGGATAGGCATTTTGTTTGACTATCATTTTGTATTGCTTCAACCATCTTAAATATGCCCTGCTGTTCTGGTTAGCCCCTCATCTGTGACTATCCTCATTGTAATGAATGCTTTTCCCTATTCTATTATGTTAGTCTTTTATTTAAAGGGTTTCAATTATACAAATTGATATTTTAGTCAGAAATAGATATTGATATCACCTACACCAGTAAACTGGTCTTTGTTTTCTAAATTTGGCTTCAGAGTTTCATTGTTTAAAACGGACGCATTGTTCCAATGTTGTGCGAAAACCTTCTGGTGTACTGTTCTGTCAATTAGAATACAAACTTCATACAAATTTTATGTCAATTAGAGTAGATTTGCTGATATAAAATTTCGCAATAGATTACCATGTTGTAGATGCATCATTTTGATTCTATCTTTTGTTTAGTTGACATTTTTTCTTACACATTTGTTTGTTGGAAGTTGGTGTTTCTCCTGGTCGTTACTCATATTGTGTTTGTCAAGTCGCTGTTATTGTGATGTAGGTTCCGCTGAGCTGCTACTGTGAAGTTGGAGTGGCATGAGAGAGCTTCGAAGAGGTGAAGTACTCCCCGAGTCCCCGATGGTTGAGCTGCTATTGTGAAGTTGGAGAGGAATGAGAGAGCTTCAAGGAGGCAAAGTACTCCCGCATACAGTATGGTTTAGATGCACATATCAGGTTTCTATTTTGTATTCAATTTTAAGGAGCTTAATAGAATTTTTACATTTGTAAATACATTTGTAGCTATTTTTAGCATATTAAAATTATTATTATTTTTGGACCAAATTAATTTTTTAAATTACTGTTGACCAGCTGCTTCATGACAAAATATGGCCACTGAAGGATATTGACCAAATACAACTAGTCACCAACAGTCGTAACCCAAACATCCGGATGACAAACTTTACTTGTCACAAAGTCACTAAAGTATTTGACCGTCAAGTTAACACTGACTGTTAAATCACATCGCGATGAGTATTTTCGTCACTATAGGTCGACACTATTACCTTTAGTGACGATTCTGACACCTTCAGTGACGGATTTTATTGTCACAAAGCTCATGACGACACATGTTTTGTCAGTAATTCCCACCAATTAGTGACGAAGCTATAGTAAAATGGGCATCCGACCCTTTTGTATCGACCCTCTTTCGACCATCATATGACGACTCATTTTTGGTCACTAGAGACTTTTAGTGACGAAATATGAGCTTTTAGTGATGAAAAAGATCTGTCACTAGAGGCCATTTTTGGTGTAGTGATGATTTATCCTCACGAAACTTTATATTCAGTTTCATTCCTAAACTCCGGTGACGGCTTCCCCAGCCTCGTCCGCTTTTCCGACCCGCAGCTCATCGCCGTCACCATCCCATCATGGCAAAAGCTCGAATTTGATGGAGGTGGAAATCATCATGGCAATCGAGATCGATTACGTCGATGAATCAGGTAATCGGGATGCCTCTGATGAATGTAATGTTTTGCATAAGCAGGCGAAATGCAATTTTGCTAAAACTCATTATTGTCTTATTATTGATATTAAAAAATACAGAAAAAACAAAGACAAGTTGATAGATATTAATGAAAACAAAGAAAATCGGACGACTACTGTTCAGCAACGGCTGGGGTGGAGGGATAAGGAAGATGGAGTGGTTGGGGCGGTAAGCGCTGTTCACTTCTAAGGTAATCATCCGGATCCACCAGCGACTTGACCCTCACCAACCTCTTGAAATTACCGCCGATATATGAAATCCCGTATCTGCTGGCTTCCCTCACGCTCGTCTCACCCTCCACTCTGTTCACTCTGAGGTCAAAGTCCCGGTAATCTGCGTACTGCGCTCTAGGGTTGTTGGAGAAGTAAGGCCCGATTATGTCGTGGAGATGCCAACCCACCTGATGCGAGACTCGGCCACCTTGGCGGTGTCGTCCATGTTCAAGAACACCAGCTCACGCATGCGCGAACGGGATTCCACACACGTTAGTAATCGCTGACGCCTCGACAAAATTAGGGGGCAGAAAATCCTTCGACGGATCCCAAAGGTCCATCTCGAAGGGGCTGCTCCGCTGGTTACCGAATCAGTGTGGAATTAGCGACATTTTTTCGATTGATTGAATAAAATGGGGATTTGTTTCCGTAAGACTGCTTCGATTGTGAATGGTTGATGCTTGGGTTATTCTTTGATGATCTACAGACATATCTATTTTGAATACCTGATTCATGGACGTAATTGATCACAAATGCCTCGATGATTTCTGCCTCCATCAAATTCGAGCTTTCGCCATGATAAGATGGTGACGGCCGATGAGTTGTGGGTCTACAATGCGGGCTGAGGCCGGGGAAGCCGTCACTAGAGTTTAGGAATGAAACTGGAGACAAAGTATCGTGATGATAAATCATGATTGTTTTGGAAACTATTTTAATAATTAGTAAAATATAAAAAAAGTTAACTAGAGTTTGCCTTAGTTAAACTGGTTGGGTTGAGATTAAAAGAAACGGCATCGTTTCTAATACTTGGACACACATAATTGGACAGGTGATCCCAACCCATTTTCAACTTGGTCCAACAGTTAAATAATCTCAACCACCCAATATTTTTCCAATCAGCTCTTCACTAATTAACTTTTCTCATGTAATTTATAGTGCTTATTCTTTTAATAATTCTTAATGCAGTTGTATTGTATTCTTTTAGGGGTGTATTTTAGTGTTTTAATTCAAAGTTAACTCTCCTAATTTTATTTGTAGTGACATTTTAAATAATGATTTGATGTTTTTATGAATTTTTAAATTGGAAAAATCCTTTTGAAAGTCCAACTTTTGAATACTACATTTCAATTTGATATATTATTATTATTTATATTAAATTAAACGTAATTTTTTTTCTGAAAACATGTACCATAAATCCCATACTTTAGACCAAGGCTGCAGCGAGCTCTGGACGTTGGCGGAGTTTGACGAATAACAAAAGAAAAAGGTGCCTCGACCCGCCTTAGTTTACTTGGATTTGATGGCGCGGGCCGACTAGATATGCAGAGAAGTGACACACATCACCACGACAAAGTAGGACGGGGAGAACTCTGTCTGACGCACAAGAGCCTTCTCATGCGCCGATGCGGCTGCGCTTACTTTACACGCGCCGCTCACACGCGGACGCGCCAGCTGCTGACAGCGCGTTTCCCATGCTCCACAGACTTCCAGTCTCTAATATCCTTGGAGTTCTCTGGAAGATTTTTTTTCTATTTTTTCTTTTCTTCTTCTACTTATTTCATGTTTTTTTAGACTTCCATTAATAAGAGGTAGGTGCTTTGACCTTGGTCTTTTGATCGAGTACTGATTTGGTCTGTTGTCTGCCAGTGTATTTTTCTAACAGGTCCCTTTATTTAGAAAAGTATGCTAGTTTTTTATTTGATTATGTAGATAGGGAAGTATTGACTCTCCATATGTCGACTCTGTCTAAATCAGATATATAGTATGTAGAGGTAGATGCAGGGGGGGTCCTATATTACGGCCAATGTTGCACATGTCTCAGGCCCAAAAATTCAAACAATTTTAGAGACCCAAATTTTCAAAAAATTATAACTGATTATGTATACTCCTTCTGTCCCAACTGAATCTACACACTCTCCTTTTTGGGTTGTACCACCTAAATCTACACACTTTCAAAACTTTCCTATTTTAGTAGGTTTTAAAATATTAAATGACTATACTACCCTCCATATAAATGGAAACCCCTCCGTTTGATAGAACTAAAGTCTGAAATCTGAAATCTGAACGATTAAGTGATGAATACTGAAAAACTAAAAATAATAAAATTCATATGTCTGAATCTGAAGTCTGAATGAGAAAAGTAAACTAAAATTTCTAAAAATAGTAAACATTTCATGCATTAAGTGATAAGTGAAAACCAAATCACTTATTTGGGAGGGTGCTTTTGTACTTGACAATTAAGACCCACTTATTCATTAAGATGTCAATTTTACCATTATCAAACACTTCAAATTTTGATTAAGTATTTTTCATTAAGTTACCCACTTAATTGGGTTATCAAACAGAGCCAATTAGGCCCACTTAATTATCATGAAACAGGTAATTGCACTTAATTAGCAGTCCAAATCTAATAATCAGTAATATAATTTATTTTCCAAATTACTTCCTCCATTACTTCATCTCCGATATCCTCAACCTCTTTCACCAAAAATATCATCCGACCCCAGATCGAGAAAATTCCAAACGATGGTGAAATCACATGCTCTCCCACATCATCATCATCGGTGAAATGACGCTACTCTCCCCCATCATCATCACCAGCAACATCGTATCACACTCACCCAATATGCTCAGAGTACTTCTCTGAGTATTCAATGAAAAATCTGAAATGAGTGATGCTAGCCGTGGTTGTGGCTGTGGTTGTGAAGGAATTGGATCGTGGGCTGAAGCTTTGCTATCTGTGGATGTGAAGGAATGGTATCGTGGTGATGAAGCCTTGCTACCTGTGGTGGAATCGAAGAAATATATATACTAATGGCGTTGTTTGGGGCCACTTTCTCCTGATGTCGACCTGAAAGCTTCTTCCACACAATCAACTTTTCAGCCCTGTCTCGTCCAACCACTGAAGGACACCAAAACTTCTAACTCATCACTCTCTGATCTCTCTCAAGATAAACCCTGGTTGTAAGCTTTTTGGCCTATGTTGAAGAAGTTTCGACATGAGAAGATAGAAAAGAGAGATGCAAAATGGAAAAGGATTGAAATCAAAGAGGCGGAAAAGAGACAAAGAATAATATAGACGATGATGTTGGGATTTCCTTTCATCATTCTGTTGTGGTAATTTCTAGACTAACCTATGTGTTAAAATATTATGTCCAGAAGTATTTAGAAGTATTTGGATGTTATTTTGAGTAGTAATAATGGTCTGGATTCTCAATATAAACCTATTGACTCTATTATCTTTTCTAGATGTATTGAAACCTGTGTAGAGGTATTTTAACTAATCAACTACTTTCTTAAATTATTTTACTCTATTGTTGTTTGTAGAGGCGATGTTTGGAGCTACAGATCAACCGAGCTTTGTATTGAGGTATGATTTTTATTTAATTTAATTCTGTCTTTCATGTTCAAGAATAAAATAATTGCAAAAACTTATGAGTTGTTTATCATATTGTTGCTCGGAAACATTATGGGTTGTCAAAAGTTTGTTTGATACATTTAGTATTACTTGTATGAGACTTAAATCTTGATCTAAGTTGTGCAAGGAGTTGTCTCATGCGTTTTAGTGAAACTCAGTTATCCCAACAAAGTACATTTTTAACATGTTTAAGAAGAGGTCTTCAGTAAGCCATGCAGAGAGGAAGGAATCTGTCATTGTACCGGAAATCTTGTTGACCAGAGATGAGGATGATAAGTCCATGGTTCGTATTCGGGCCTCATTCATACTCGGACCAGGGCCCGAGAAGGGTCATGGGCTCGAGTTACGCTGAGGATGGATCCACAGATCCATCAATTCTAATCCTTACAAGGAATGCGTATATTATGAATGTTGTACAAGGAATATACATCCTCCAAAATATGGTAATACAACCATGACAGAAACACACTTCCTCTATACATGGTAATACAACTACTATTCCCATAAGAGTTGTATTCCTACCATAAATACATATCTTGGTGATCTACGGATTGTAGCCATATAAATACCGAAGGTTTGGTAAACCTCTCTATCTTTTATCTTATATACAATACGCCTTACGCATACTAACTTGAGCGTCAGAGTGTCTACCCTCGGGACACCCGAGGCTTTGTTTTGCAGATCAGTTTGTGAGTCGAGTTCGTGATCAAGCGCGGGTCGTAGACATCCATCAATTTGGCATGCCCAGTGGGACCCGCTTGTCGTTCTTGATCTTTACGACCTTCGAACTCATGGCTAATCCGGCTAAAAACCTTCGTGGGAGTATACGAATCCGTTTTTTGGCCCCGACAGGAATAAGAAGCATCGATGCCAACCATGACGATGACGAGATGAGCCACGCCACCAACCAGGGAGCAGGAAGGAGCATCAACGGTGTACACCGATCGCCCGAAAAAGCCTATCCCTGGGAGTGGGAGAGCAAAATATCTCGCCTGGATGGAACCGTCACTTTTTCACCTCAGCATGCGGTTCCTAATCAATTCCCTCATTCTGATCCCTTAGTAATCACAATCGACATAAACCATAATGTGATCAAAAGAGTTCTGGTAGATGGGAGAAGTGAAGTAGAAGTCATGTTTCTCAGCTGTTATGAAAGTTGGGACTGGACAAAAGAAATCTCGTACCCACAAACCCCATCTCGGGATTTGCTGGCGATCCTATAACTCCTTTAAGAGAGATCACTTTACTAGTGCGAGTGAAAGATGGTCCTCAGAGTATAACCCTTCGTTGCACTTTCGCGATCATCGACTCCGAAGCGCCATACAACATGATCCTCGGACGACCTTGGATGTACCAAGCAAAGGCCATCTGGTCCCCATACTACTTGGCGATGAAGTACCCCACGAACCAAGGGATAGCAACGGTCTGAGGTGATCAACAATTAGCTCGAGTTTGCACAATCCAAGCTATCCAAGAATCGGAGAATGAGGATCTTGAACCAGCCAAGCACTCCGAATCTGAACCGATGCAACTCGGAGAATCAGGAACCGTCGAGGTTGGGACTCTCCTACCCCCCGAGATAAAGACCAAGCTTCGAGATCTCCTCAAGCAGTATATAGATGTCTTTTCCTGGGATACCAATGACTTGGTAGGAGTATCCCCTCATTTGGCGGAACATTACCTGAATATCAATCCCTCACAAAAGCCCATAAAGCAGAAACGACGTATCTTTGCACTAGATTGGGTTGAAGCCATTGGAGAAGAAATAGATAAGCTACTCAAAGCCTGTATAATCGAAGAAGTCCAGTACCCAGAATTGATAGCTAACCCGGTAATGGTCAAGAAGGCAGACGGGAAGTGGAGAATGTGCATCGACTTCACCAACCTGAACGATTGTTGTCCTAAAGATAGTTATCCTTTACCCTTGATCGAATGATTAGTTGAAGCGATCGATGGGTACTAAGTACAAGCCTTTTTTGATGCCTTTATAGGATATCATCAGATCCCTATGGCAGAGCAAGATAAGGAGAAAACCTTTTTTATAACCGACAGAGGAACTTTCTGCTACAAGATGATGCCTTTCGGATTGAAGAATACCGGAGCCACTTACCAGACACTGGTGGACAAATTATTCAAATCCCAGATAGAACGCAACCTCGAGTTTATGTGGACGACATGGTAGTGAAAATTCGCAGTTACGACGCCTTCTTTGAAGATATAAAGGAAACCTTCGACACATTATGGGCATCCAACCTAAAGCCGAACCCTGCTAAGTGTACTATTGGTGTCGGAGCAGGAAAATTCCTAGGATACATGGTATCTAATCGGGGAATTGAGGTAAACCCCGAGAATATAGAGGCTTTGCAAAATATGCAACCTCCAAAGACTGTCAAAGACGTGCAGAAGTTGACAGGATCCCCCGCGACCCTTAGCCGATTTCTCTCTAAAGGAGAAGAAAAGCATCAGGCCTTTTAAAACATCCTTAAGAAGGCAAACCAATTCGAGTGGTCCCATGAATGCGGATAAGCCTTCCAGGCACTTAAAGACCACCTCCAACAGCTTCCGACACTGTCGAAACCAGACAAAGGGGAGACTCTCTACTTATATATATCTGCATCTCAGCTAGCCATTAGTGCTGTGTTGGTCAAGGAAAAGGAAGGATCACAACACCCAATATATTATGTAAGCCGAGCTTTACAGGGGCCCGAGACCAGATATACACCTCTCGAGCGCTTAATATTGGCCCTTGTGCATGCATCTCGACGATTGCGACCATACTTCCAAGCACATACAATAGTCCTCCTAACCAACTACCCAATTAGGCAAATCCTCCAGAAACCGGATGCCTCGGGACGAATGATGAAGTGGGCCATCGAGTTGGGGGAACATGACATATAGTATAAACCTCGGACAACCATCAAGGGCCAGGCCTTATCTGATTTCATAATGGAGTCCACTGAACCAGTGGAGATAAACTAACAAGACCCAGTTCCAGACACAGGAAAATGGCGATTATATGTAGATGGATCCTCCAACTCGGGAGGAAGTGGTGCTGGAGTCTTACTCACCAGCTCCGAAGGAAAGGACCATCCCTACGTTCTCCATTTTGATTTTCGAGCAACTAATAATGAAGCATAATATGAAGCCCTCATCACAGGGTTAAATGTGGCAAAAGACCTTGATTTTAAGGACCTCGAGATCTTTAGTGACTAACAGATCATGGTGCAACAGGTCAAGGGCGAATACGAGACCCGAGAGTACAGTCTCCAAAAGTACCTCGAGATAGTTAAACCCCTCCTAAATCAATTCCGACATTATGAGCTGAATCATGTCTCTCGAGAAGGTAACCATAAAGCAGATGCATTGAGCAAACTTGTCTCCTCGGACCTCAACATTAGATCTTCTCAAGAATTGCTGATGGAAACCCTGGCGAAAAGAAGTTATGAAAAAAGCAGCATCATGGTTGTTGACATCTCAGACACATGGATGAACCCCTATATTGAGTACCTTCAAACAGGAACTCTCCCCGAGGACAAGCATCTGGCACGGAAGGTCCGAGTTAAGGCTTGATGAATGCCGGACACCAACACTTCGACGACAAACCAGGCTCTCGAACTGATCTGCAAGACAAAGGCCCCGGGTGTCCCGGGGATAGACACTCCGACGCTCAAGTCAGTATATTCGCTTAAGGCGTAAAGTATAAAGTATGAGATTAGATGAGAGGTCTACCAAACGTTTAGGGTATTTATATGGCTACAATCCGTAGATCACCAAGATATGTATTTATGGTATGAATACAACTCTTATGGGAATAGAGGTTGTATTACCATGTATAATAGAAGTATATTTCGGACATGGTTGTATTACCATGTTTAGGATAGATTTATACACATCTTTGAGAAGATGTATATTCCTTGTAGAACATTCATAATATACGCATTCCTTCTAAGGATTAGGATTGATGGACATGTGGATCCACCCTCCGCGTATCTCGAGCCCACGACCCTTCTCGGGCCCTGGTCCGAGTATGAATGAGGCCCAAATACGAACCATGGACTTATCAGTAGCCCCAAATATGTCATTCATGAGTTTACCCTATATAAGAAGGGATATCTCCAACCTCTATTCAAATGTGTTGGGCCTTCCGACGCTGAACACTTAGTACAAGAAGCACATGAAGGAGTTTGTGGTAGTCACCAGGGTCCATGTACTGTCACCCGTAAACTCCTACAAATGGGTTATTTCTGGCCTACGATGTTAGAAGACTCCAAGAGATATATTGATTCTTGTCACCAGTGTCAGAGATTTGCCAAGCTGATCCATGTGCCTCAAGAAAATATGATTACCATCCAAGAATCCTGGCCATTCGTCCGATGGGGTATAGATCTTGTCGGACCCTTTCCTACAGCCCCTGGTAATTTCAAATACCTTATTGTGGCCGTTGATTATTTCTCAAAATGGGTAGAAGCTGAAGCCTTGACCAACATAACTGGCAAGACGGTTTTCAACTTCTGCTGGAAGAACATTGTGTGCCGCTATGGCATCCCGAGATACATAATGACAGATAATGGAGTACAGTTCGCTAACAACCCCTTCAAGAAATGGTGTGAGGATTACGGTATACATCAGAAGCTTACCTCGGTATATCATCCAGAAGCTAATGGCCAGGTGGAGGTTACGAATCGAACCCTAGTAAATGGCATCAAGAATCGCCTAGAAGGAGCTAAAGGAAACTGGATCAAAGAACTACCGAGCGTGATCAGGACCCATCGGACTACACCAGCTACTGCAACCGGAGAAACTCCATACAGTTTAGTCTACGGGTCCGAGGCGGTCATTCCTATGGAAATTGGAGTCCCCTCTGCCCGCACCTCTCAACCAGAAGATGAGGATCGCACTGCCAATGAAGAAAACCTCCGTCTCGACCTCGACCTTTTGGAAGAGAAGAGAGCTAATGCTACTACCCATGAGGCCAAGGTGAAGGTAATAGTTAAGCACTACCATGATGGAAAGGTTCGCTTAGCCACCTTCGTGAAAGGAGACCTTGTAATGAGGTTAAACGAGAAAAGCAAGAAAAAAGTGAAAGGGAAGCTGGCCCCGAACTGGAAAGGTCCATATCGAGTCCTAGAATCCCATCCAGGGGGAAGCTACCTCTTGGAATCCATGAAGGGCGAACCCATACCACGAAGATGGAATGTGATTAACTTACAAAAGTATCACTCGAGGAAGAGCCTCACAAAGGTTCGAGAATATCAATAATGTCCGAGAGCCTCGTCAAGGTCCGAGACAATTCTGCTCTAGCACAAACGGGTACTCAAACTCAAACTCACTATTTATTTTACTTCTATTCCTAAAGTTATAAACTTAAGATTTAAGTCATGTTATTTTTACACCTATCTTTTAATGAGAAATCTTAAATTCCTTTTATAAAAAAAGGATTGTTATCATAAAGTATGATGTTGATTGCTATTCAAAATTATATGCTTTATAAAGTGTATGATTGGTCAGCTTATATAAAATAAGTTACTTGAATCCAAAATTATAAATACCAATCGTTTTGAATAAAAGATATAGGTTCGAGATAAAAGTACTTCACAAAAAGTGCTTGATTGAGGTCTATAGACCAAAAGGGCAGAAGTGCTCGAAAATCAATCATCTCAAATTAAAGAAGAAAAACCTCAACAACGGAAGTTAAAACTCATATCAAAGGTGTTATTACATCAGAATATTATACTTCTGAATTCCCAAAGGGATACATAGAGGAAAAATGCTCGAACACAAATAGTTCATATCAAAGGTGTCATTACATCAGAATATGATACTTCTGATTCCCAAAGGGATACATAGAGGAAGAACCTCGAAATTTGATACAAAGGTCATGAAGAAGATGTTATTACATCAGAATATGATACTTCTAAATACACCCAACAGGGTCTTCTAGAACATCACCAGAAGTGGCACTTGAGAGATGGGCTATTGTCAACTTTTCTGCACGCTGTGACATTAAAGGCCTTGTCAAAAAAGGACCGAGGAAGAAGCCCAACAACATCAAGAATCTGCTTGACCTCACTTGCCAGACTGTTGGTGACATGATTAAGGGAAAGACTCCTGAGGAAATCCGCAAGACTTTCAACATCAATATGTTCGCAGAGTATTCATTATGGAAAACTGCGAAGACCTTATCCCCGAGTACCTCAGCTTTGTCAATAGGGCGGGAGCTTATTTTCAGTAAATCATGAGACCGAGGTTCATGTGCAAAGGAGTAAACCCCGAGTCCTAAAGCTGGCAAGGAGATGCCGATGAGCCTGCTGAAGCTAACTTGCCTTACTACCTAAAGGAATGGAGAACCTCTCACCGAGAAAGGACAAGTCAGGATATCTTGCAACAATGAGCTTTAATAAGTCTCCTGATGTCGTTATCTTTTCTGAGGGACCCAATGCATCCAAGAACATGGCTCCAGGAACCCAGACATTAGTAGTCAAGGCAGAGAGCTCATTAGCAGCATCCGGGTGAGAGAAGATGGACGTCATAACCTCTATCTCCTTGTCGATTGACACAACAACAAGATTTTATCCAAAATCTTGTACTGCTCGGAGTCATGGAATAAGTCTCCATACTCCTCCCGGTGATCCTTAAACTTGGGACTACAAGCAATGAAGGTGCCCCAAAGCTTAAGAAGCCGTTTTAGCTCCTCCGAGTTTTCATCTGAAGGCAAGGTCTGCGTCAGCTCATCCACGGTGTCCTGATACATCTTCAGCTCCTTCTTCTCGGACTCCCTTGCCAGCAGTAAGGCCTTATTCTCAGCCTCGAGCTGCTTCACCCTATCCTCCAAGTGAGTCAAATCCAATGGAGCAGGGACAGATGGAGGATGCACCATTGACTCAGTCGTTAAAGATGAGATGATAGCCCTCATCTCCTCCTTAGCGGCCTTGAGAGCCCGGCACCTGGAATGTAACTCCTCCACAGAATTATACAGGTGTTTGATCTCACCTTTGGTCTGACGTCACAGCGTGGATATATCTACCATCAGCTGTAAAATAGAAGATATATAAAGACCTGATATGTGACACTTAAAAGTTCACATAATATGACAAGAAAAATCATTACCTTAGAGGCAAAGGGATACTTCTTGAAAGACTTCCGAGAAGCCTGACCATCCTCTTCCTCGGGGTGACTCAGATAATACTTCAACTTCTTCAGAGGCACATCCTCAGGGATCACCAGCTCAAGGTCAGATTCATCATCATCTAAAGACTCCCCAACCTTCGGTTCCACCTCCTCAGACTCCTCCACCTCCTCCTTTACGACCTCGAGGACTGCTTTCCCCTTCTTGATCTTTTTCTTTGGAGGAGATGTTGCATACAAAAGAAAAGATTTTAGTATGTAATATGGAAGAAAGCATCCCGACAGTATGCAAATTAAGACATTACTTGGTTCCGGGGTGATTTCCTAGCTGCTCGTTTCTTGACTTCCTTCTTATCCTCCTGGATTTTATCAGGGAGGGTCCAAACTCGATCCTTCTTCAGGTAGCTGAATGTAGATTTTGACCGAGGAATGTCTAGCAGATAGGAATAGGTAACAAAAGGCCACTGCCACACCGAGCCATGAGCCCCTCGCACAAATCCTCCCTCCTGGAAGACGATCTTCTCCTTCAAGAGCTCCTCAACGATGCCCTTTAAATGAGCAGGAACATCGAAGACCCCATCAAGAGGCACAGCGTCCTTCGGCTTCGGATTCCAGTCAGGAACCTCATATTTGGTTCGATCAAAGGTTAGCCGAATGTCTTTCCAACCGCCGCTGTTATCAGGAAAAGTGAAGACCTTTCCCTTCCGAGTAGTAAGGGTAATATGCTCGCGCTCCTTGAAAGAAAACAACTTGAACAAGCTCCTAATTAGATCCAGGCTCGGCTCATAGTCCTTCCAAGAGCACTGGGAGATAAAAGCCACAATTGTCACCACCACATTGGAGTGAATTTGACAAGGGTGTAGCCGATGATGCTGCAGAAACTGCGAAAACATAGGGGGAAACGGAAAACACAGTCCCTGTTGCAAGAACCTGCGATATACTACCCCTTGAGTGGGGCTCACGAGATCCTTGACCGGAGTGGTCTTATCCTCGAGCCTCAAATCAGCCTCGACGGGGTACGACAACCTGCATGACTTCAAAAATTGTAGGGTCTTTTCGTCGACCACCTTGGTGACATCATTTACGTGCCCGTCCACCGGAACCCATTTATCAACTTGGGGCTCCGCATTCAGGTCCGTATTTGACCCAGAGGTACCGTTATTCGCCATCGTAGCTACAGCCTGCAACAGTGTTGCAATGGTCACCTCCATCAGCTCTCCAGACTCAACCTCCAAGCACAAGGTACTCAAGTCACGAGCAGCTGGGGTTCTTTCTTCAACAACATTCTCTACATTGCCAGAGGGAATACTGGAGTTTGCAGAAGACATGGCAATACAGAGAATGAGGGGAGAGAATATATGAAGAAAAGAAGACAAATTTGAAGAGCTTTTTATGAGATTTGAAACGCATAATACTTGGATGAAGATTGATGATAAACACAAGGAAAATTACTTGGTTATATAGCCAGTAATTAACACGCATTTACATGGAGTAATTACCTCGACTCGCGAAACGATGCAAGCAATTGGAAGGTTGGTCTTCTCCACTGCCAGAAGATACAATGAATCAAGACCACGTGTCAATCCCCTCAGAATTCAAGAAGACAGATTCAGATCCAACCGTCCACGTGTCCTGATTGAATACGAAAGAACTTTAAGCTAGATATTCAGAAGGTTTAGCCCGAGAGGTCAACCTCAAGCAGGTTCCTTCGAGCTTAACACCCCGAGTTACTCTCCCTCGAGTTATTGGTCTTCTCTCGAGAAGTAAGTCTCTCCTTCAACCTTCAAGATGGAGTACTCTAAATTATGAAGATCTACCTTGGGGCTACTGATAAGTCCATGGTTCGTATTCGGGCCTTATTCATACTCGGACCAGGGCCCGAGAAGGGTCGTGGGCTCGAGTTACGCAGAGGATGGATCCACGGGTCCATCAATCCTAATCCTTACAAGGAATGCGTATATTATGAATGTTCTACAAGGAATATACATCCTCCTAAACATGGTAATACAACCATGACAGAAATACACTTCCTCTATACATGGTAATACAACTACTATTCCCATAAGAGTTGTATTCCTACCATAAATACATATCTTGGTGATCTACGGATTGTAGCCACATAAATACCGAAGGTTTGGTAAACCTATCTATCTTTTATCTTACATATAATACGTCTTACGCATCATACTAACTTGAGCATCGGAGTGTCTACCCTCGGGACATTCGAGGCTTTTTTTTGCAGATCAGTTTGTGAGCCGAGTTCGTGATCAAGCGCGGGTCGTAGACATCCATCAGAGGAAAGAACATATAGTTAATAATGAGCATTCTTCTCTACTACTTATAGAGGTCACAAGACTTGTGGGGCACTACACTCTCGACCTATTTTTCCCAGGCCTCACAGACGGTATAATACTGCTTAGGTTGTTATTCAGAAGGTGATATGCCTTCTCATGCTGTAAGTGATATATATTTTATGTTATGATCAATGAGGGAACTCTTTTATGACACAAATTATGAGATAATTTGATCATTCTATCACAAAAATTATTCAAAAACACCTCTTTGGAATCTCTTTGAATTGTTTTACTACTATCCTTTTTTCCTATTATTGGTGAGAGTCTATAATATTTATTCCTCATGCTAACTGTAGTAGATCATGGTTAATAACCCTTAATCAAGAAGTTGCTTTCTATCATGGTAAATCTTGATGATAAATGGAACTCCTCTGTCTGGGCTTTATTTGCAAGCTAGGTCATTGAAAATTATGGTTTAGGCCATGGTCCATGGACTTGAATTAGATTGTAAGCTCATCTAGAGACTTGATTTATCATGCCAACTTGTTTGGTTTGCAGCTCAGCTAATATAATGATTTTTGTTCTAGTAACTTCTTAAATGTAACACAATTCACCCAACATATGATTTCTATAATGAATCTATTGATTTCTGCAAGTGATCATAGTTGAGGATTTAGATTTATAGATCTCACATATGCGAAAGTGGAACATATATAATTGCTCAGCAATAAGCAAAGCCTACACTTTGCTTGTCATTTCTCTAAATCAATCTTAAACAAGTATCTTGTGGATTTATTAATCATGCATACCAGTAACTCATATTGATTGATGCATGCATTTACATTTTTTAACATTCCTTCAATGGATGCTGATTATTTGAACCTTCTTTGATGACCATGCACTTGCCTAAATCTAAAAATATCAGGCTGGGAATTAGGAGGTTAATGTTTTATCCAAGGAACAATTAAGTTATGTAGGCACAGATGCTTACATTTAATGGTACCCGTATCAGGTAATTATTTGGGATTTTACAATGGATGGTTGTTGCTGCTTCTTTGCTTCCACTGGTTGTAATTTAAAAAACATAAAGATAGCCTTTTAAAGTCCCTATTTATATAAAAACAAATTTAATTTTAAATACATAAAAGGGAAACGAAAGGGTTTTGAATCTCTATCCTCACGCATCCTCATCCTTCATCGTTATCGACACCTTACAACCGGACGTTCCGATAATGTGTGAATAACTAGAAAGTCTCTTACTGCCATAGAGAGCCACACCGTGAGAAATGGAATGATGTCCTACTAGTAGTTATTACCGGCTTCCTAAAAAAATAGTTATTACTGGCAATGGGGAACAACGATGTACGAGATAGTCTCGTACATGCATCGATAGGACGACATCATATAGCGATAAATAGTACTTTCTAGGAAGTGAGCTTATTGTTGGGGATCGATGTCAAGCAAGTGCTGTATCCAGTATGTAGTCGGTTAGTCAGACTGGGATTTCTGAAAGTGCTGCTGGTTACAACCCTGAGCCTGTTAGACCCCTCATTTCTAGTATTAAGTTAGATATGCCATCACCGGCTAGTTACCCTATGGTATTACCGCCATTGATGCAGAGAATGTCTAGTATATTTACATGTTCAGGAAATTTTCTGTAATCATTTTTCACTCAGGGTATGGAGGAGTCTCGTAGATATTACATAGCTTTAGATTTCACTCCTTATCCCACAAACTGCCTCTGTTTTTGGAGAATATCTGTATTTCATGGTTACTTTTCCAAGGTGTAATGTGCCCATATATTTTACTCCACCATGATGTGGTTTAATTTTTTTTAACAAACGTACAATGTTTTAAAATAAAAATTATAAATTTGGTTATATAAACTGTATAATTTTCAAGTTAAAAAAACACTTCATTCAAATTAAAGATAGAAGGTTTAAGTTACAATGTTTAAAGATTTTTGTAAAGATTGGATATAGTTTTTGCCAAGATTGGATATGGTTTTTTTTTTTTCAAAAAAAAAAAAAAAAACCCAAAGGGGAAAAATTCAAAGCATCATACATATAGTTTCAAACACTACCATGTGAGAAAAGCTAATAATTTTGTTTACACCCATGTCAACTCCTACAAGCATTTTAGGGATCGCTAAGCAAAGCCCAACTCTGCCGATAGGAGGACTCATTACTTGCAAGCAAGTTAAGGATCGCTATGCGAAACCTAATTCTGCCGACAAGCACGGGGTTCAACAAAATTATTTTAACACAAAATTAATACTTCCAGAGAATTCAGAGAAAGTGGTCTTTTGTGTTCGAGATGTCTTAGACTGATCTTCTTTTCCAGAAGTGTGTGTTTGCTCATAATCTTTATTGTAGTTGGATTGATCCAATGTCGCTTACTGGATATCCTTTTTCTTTCAGGTGCATCTGGTCCAGGCCTTGCGCCTACATACAAAAACATAAATGCTAGCAGTAAGGTGTTCATAATTTAAGTTCTAATGTAAGGGAACTGTCTAGCATCCATATTAACCAATCCTTTGATTTCTCTAGGCATGGTTAATTGTGTAAAACTATAACTGTGTTTTTCTTTGCTTCCATTTTTGCCAATGCATCAGCTACTGAATTAGCTTCCCTATACACATGAGAGAAAGATATAGAGAACTCACATTGTAGCATCCAAATGGCTCTGATGATATGTTGAATTTTCCAAGGTATTTTATACTCCCTTCTGATCAGCTTGAGCAAGACTAACGAATCTGTTTCCACCTCTAGGCTTTCTAATCCTTCAAAATAATCAAGCTCCAATCCTTTTACTAAAGCTAAAGCTTCAACTTCCAGACTTGTTTGTATGTTGAGGAAGATAGCTTTTGCAATTCTTACTTGACCAGTTCCATCCCTGATTACAAGACCTGCACCTGCAAGACCAGGGTTACCAAGAGAGGAGCCATCTGAGTTGAGCTTATGTGAATTTCTAGGAACTCTCCATGTAAAAATTTGTGTTGTTGGTCTTCTGATAACATCTGATACTGGTGCCAACTGGAGTAAGTCTGGATGTATTGTTCTTGCTTCGGAAGCTTTCCAAGATAACCTGTATACTTTCAAAACACTTTGCAAATGATCAAGTATCTGTTTTTTCATGATCTGGAATGTTGGTTTGACATTATCATATATGAATTTATTTCTAGCACACCAAACAGTTCAGGTAACAAAAACAGGCATCATTCTGACTATAGTTCTATGCATCTCAGATTTCACCTTAATGTTCCAATAGTGAAACATCCTGTCCCATAAGTTTGTGAAATTTTCAAGAGTTAAATCAAGCAATATGTGCATGAAATTCCAGAGATTCCTAATCATAGGACAGTTGTGAAAAACATGTTGTAAATCATCAGCAGCATTTCCACAGAAGCTACAAATAAACATCAGAAATGATCTTTGCTCATGTAATATCTCTCCCAAAGGAAGCAATCTATTCAGCAATCTCCAGTTAAAAACAGATAACTTTTTTGGAATCAACTTCATCCATAAGAATTTCTAAGAAGTCACAAGTGATTTCTTTTTTCTTAACAGTTCATAAGCAGATGAAATAGTGAAATTTCCATGAGGTTCCAATTTTCATATCATTATATCCTTGTAGTCATCAAAAATTGGAAAATCTTTTTGAAGCAGATCACATATATTTTGAGGAAAGCCATGTACTAAATCACTGAGAAGTTGGTGCTGATCATAAAAATATTCATTAACTGTCAGATCAGGATATAGAAATTCTAAATCAGAATTCCAGTGATTTATAAGCAATCCAACATCAAGCTAATTACTCTCCCAGAAGGATACATTACCTGACCCAACCTGAATGCAAGAGTTTTCCAAAGCAATGTCATTCACTTCATTGTATCTTCTCCAAGTTTTTGATTTTCTCTTGTAACCTGGCAAGGACCACATAAAAGTAGACCACAAATTCTCTCCAATTTGAAGCTTCCACCAAATTTTAAGAGAAAAGCTGTCAACTAAAGTGTGAAGATTTTTAAATGCAAGACCATTTTCCAGGTAAGGATAACACATATTCTCCCATGATCTCCAAATTTTATTCTGTCCATACTCAGATCTTCCCCATACAAACTTGGCAAAAATTACATGTAACCTGTCTATGACTCCCTTAGTTGGTTTTATCACTGTCAGAATATGAAGGGGTATAGCTGAGAGCACATGCTTAGCCAACACTAATCTTCCTACTTGATTAAGCCACTTATTTTGCCAGGTAATAAGTTTAGCTACTATATTATCAAATAAGGGCTGCAAATATGAGTGCTTTTTCTTTCCTACAAATATAGGGCAACCAAGGTACTTAAAAGGAAAAGAACCTTTGGGGATTCCAGTCACTTCCAGTAGCATTCTGTGATATGCAGTAGGTGCGTGCTTAGACAAATAATATGCAGATTTTTCTATATTTATTTTCTGTCCTGACACAGTTTCATATTTCTCAAGAAAAGTCGTTAAGTTCTCCAAACTGTGTCTATTTGCCTTTAAGAATACAAGAGTGTCATCTGCAAAACTAAGATTAGTAATTTTCCTTGCAGAATTTGGCAGATGGTAATAATCAATCTTAGCGTTGGAGTAGAGATAACCAATTGATCTTGTAAAAGCTTCTGTGAGTAATATAAACAAAAAAGGAGATAAAGGGTCTCCTTGTTTTATTCCTCTGGAAGCCTTAAAAAAACCAAATGGTTTCCCATTTACTAAGACTGAGAATTGAGTTGCATTAATATTGCCCATGATTACTTGTACTATGTGATTACTAAAACCTATTTTGCATAAAAGCCTTTTTAAAAATATCCACGATACTCTGTCAAAAGCTTTCACCATGTCAAGTTTCAGAAATACATTAAAACCCCCAATTTTATTGTTTAAAAAATCAGTGAGTTCATGCATTAATAGCACATTATCAGCTAGTTCCCTGCCCTGAACAAATACAGATTGTTCTGGGGATGTCAGATGAGGCATTAAGGGCTTAATCCTCTCTGTAATCACTCTGGAAAAGATCTTATTTAAAAAGTTTCAGAGTGAGATGGGTCTATAGTCTGAGAAAGAGGTATTAACTTGTCTTTTAGGAATTAGGGTTATGAATGTTGCTGAGATGGCTCTAGGCATTGGGACTCCAACTAAGAACTCATTTACAGCAGATATTAAATCATCCCTAATAATGTCCCAGCAGTGTTTGTAGAAAATACCTGTGAATCCATCAGGTCCTGGTGCAGCTTCCCCATCCATTGCAAAAACCAGTCTTCTTAGCTCCTCTGAGTTTATCATCTTCATAATACTTTGATTTGCCTCATCCGTGACCAGCTTTGGTACATGCTCCAGTAATTCACCTGTAAAACTGTCATCCACAACTAACAAATCATCAGATAGTAATGTTTTAAAATACTCCACAGCCTCTTTTCCAATTTCTTCTTGATCAGTAATCCAATTGTCCTCTGAATTTTTAATCATAGCAATCTTCTGCTTGGAATGTTTGGCTTTAACAGTGGCATGAAAATTTTTTGTATTGGAGTCTCCTTCCTGTAGCCATCGAAGTCTTGCTTTTTGCTTCCAAAAGATTTCCTCAGAGATTAGAGCCTGTGTCAGTTCGGCCTGTGCAAGATGAAGTAGTGCTCTATTCTGATCACTGGTAATAGATTGATAATCAAGTTCAGTTTGAATCATCTTTTCCTCAGCTAATTTAACATTATCATGCACATTTCCAAAGACTGTTTTATTCCATTCTTTAAGTTTCAGCTTCAGCCTCCTAAGTTTAACTGAGAAATTTAGCATTCCATAAATACCAGTATTAACCATCCAACTATTTTTCACAACATCTAAAAAATCAGAATGAGTTAACCAACAATGTTGGAACTTAAAAGACCTAACATTGTTAACTAAACCCTGATTTTCAAGCTTGACTAATAGAGGAGAGTGATCAGACCCAACTCTAGACTTGACTCTTATGCTTGTATTAGGAAACATGTCATGAAAAGCTGAGGTTATTAAGCCCCTATCCAACCTTTCCCAAACTGTCCCTAAAACCCCATTTCTTGTTCTTTTATTCCCTGTCCAAGTATAAAGGTTTCCAGTACAAGGGATCTCAGTAAGTGCATTGTCCTCTATAAACTCATTGAACTCCATCATAGAGTCCATATTAGGAGCTGCCTGTCCTATATACTCAGAAGAAAATCTCATAACATTAAAATCCCCAACATATATAGTAGCATGGTCTCTATAATTATTCAATTCAGCCCAGAGATCCCTTCTAGCTACTAAATTATGTCTAGCATAAATAAAGCATGCATTCCATACTGATGAAGATAAATGATGAGTTATTTCAGCCTTTATATATTGATCATGCAATGATTGTACATTAACTGAAAATTCATCATTCCACAGAATCCATATCTTGCCCCTAGGACCAGCATAGTAGTGATTGTAACCTAAGTGAAAAGCAATAGAAGAAATTTTACTACTGTCCACAAAAGGTTCAATGAAAACAAAAAGGCCAATTTTATTCTTTCTCTTAATATTCAAGACTATAGCTTGTGTATTTTTTTCCCTAATCCCTCTCACATTCCAGACACAGAAATTGATGTCAGTCATTGATTAAACTAGGGATTTAGGATCAATTTGAGACCTTGTTAAAACTGTTTTCTGAGTACTAGTGTAGTCTTTATTTTTGCCTCTTTTCTTTCTAGTGGATACCAGTTGACTACTAGTATTTATGTGTGACTCATTTAACAATTTTTCAAACCTGCCCTGTTCCATAGGTTCAAGGATGAAATCTCCTTCCTCTCTAGATTTTTTCTCTTGAGACCACTGCATATTTGGTATGGGAGATATTCTATCTAGCATAATATGATCATCAGCAGAGAGGGAGGAATTTACTACCTTCACTACCTGTATGTTATTGCCAGGCTCCGATGCTTCAGGTTCCTTAGTTTCTGAACTTGAATGTTGTCTTGATTCTACATTCCTGTGTGAACCTGAAACAATCTCGACAGATTTGTTAGAATTGACCAGCTTGGAATTTTCATTTACATTGAGCATTTCTGAGGGTGTGTCAAAGGAGCTCTGACTAGTATTTTGACTTTGAAAATTAGGATCAGATATGTTTTCCACAATATTGATAAATGGAGTAACAGCTGCATTCAGGTCAGAAGGGTTATAGCCAATTTCATGATCTATGTTTGTATTAACTCCCTGTGACATAACCTTAAAATGTTTGTATTCTCCTGTTGGGGCTTCTCTTTCTGTAAAATAACTGGAACTTTTTCCTTCCAAATCCTGTGACCTGTACCTGCATCAAGACCTCTCTTTTCCAAGGAGATATTCTCAACATTTTTGTTAGTACCAGCAATATCAGTAGCAATCACTTGTTTATCTTTATTAGACAAGCCTGAGGATGAAGCATGTTGATCATTTATATTGCTATCAATAAGTGTTGGTCTCCATGGAATAATATTTTTTGGTTTGGGTGCACTTTTACATGAATTTTTGAACAAACTGTGTAATAAAAAGGCAAACTTTCATACTCAATCCTTTGCCAATATCCCATATTTCTAAAACTTAACCAAATACGTTCAGTAAGGGGTTTGGTAATGTCCACCTCAACACAGACCTTAGCCACATGAGGCCTTGTCTTGTTCAAGGTGGCTTGATCAACTTTAACGGGTGTTCCGACAAGATTACCAATAGACAATAGTGTATTTTCATCAAAAAACTGTCTTTTTAAACCATATAAAGCTATCCATACCGGTATGATTGGCGAATCTGCGTTTGGATCAAAGTTTGGGCTCCATTTAGTGATTCTAATGGAATATGAGCCAAAATTCCAAATTTTGTGCATCCAGCACCTGTAGTAATCTTCTGCAACAGAGACGTGGATTAGAACCTGGTGATTGTCTAGTAAATAAATTTCAACCTGACTTTTGAACCCAGCCGTTTGAAAATCTCGCCTAAGTTTATCCAATCTGGGTCGGGCCCTTGAGAATTTGCCCACAAGGGTGAGCTTCAGGGGCTCCTCGAGCCGGTCACACTCTTCATCGGAAAAGTGCAGACCGGGCTCGCCCAGATGGTCAATTCTTGGCTTTGGATCAAAGGAAGCTCCAATCGGCCTCGGGTTCCTATGTGCTACAAACTGATTGCCCACCGCCTGTGCATAGGTCACAGGAGGGGCTGGAAAAGTGATTGGTGGTTCCTCCATGCGGCAGCTCCGACGAGATCGGAGAAACGAAGAACGGGTACGGCACGATTAGTCACGTACGATTAGTCACGATTCCTCCATGCCCAGTTTGTGAGATGGACACTAGTCACGTACAACTTAAGCACGGGAGGAAAACAGTTTATTTAGGATACAGGAGATTTCTAAATCATGAGCATGCCCTCCGTAAGTGCAAGAAGTGGTTTGATGGAGCGGTTGATGGGAGGGATGCACCGACGCCTGTGTCTGGTGAGAGTGTGTGTGAATCTGTGAAGGACATTCCCAATGATTTTGGAAAGAATAGGAAGAAGCCAGTAGTGAATGGTGTATGGAAAAAATCTTCAATCTTTTTCGAGTTGCCTTACTAGAAAGACTTGGAGGTTAGAAATTGTTTGGATGTTACGCATATAGAAAAGAATGTTTGCGAGAGTCTGATTGGCTCATTACTAGACATCCTGGGGAAGAGTAAGGATGGCTTGAAAGCCAGGATGGATTTGGAGGAAATGGGTGTTAGACCGAGCTTGGTCCCCGTGAAGGAAAATGGCAAGACTTATTTGCCGCCGGCCTCTTACACCATGTCTGATTCTGAGAAGAAGAAATTTTGTCAAAGTCTGAAGGACATTAAAGTACCTAGTACCTACTCGTCCAACATTAGTCGGTGTGTGAATGTTGATGAGGTGAAACTCGCGGGACTCAAATCGCACGACTGCCACGTTTTGATGCAAGAAATGAATGCCATTGCTCTGCGCACGTCCCTACCTCCACATGTTAGACGCTGCATAAGCCGCTTGTGCATGTTCTTCAAGTCCATCTGTAGAAAGAATATTAGCCGAGCGAGACTAGATAAACTACAAGAAATGGTTGTCGAAGTTTTGTGTCGGATGGAGATGTTCTTCCCGCCCTTATTTTTTGATATAATGGTGCATCTTATAGTTCATCTTGTGCGTGAGATCAAGTGTTGTGGTCCTGTGTTTTTGAGATGGATGTACCCTTTCGAGCGCTACATGAAGATTTTCAAGCATTTTGTGAAGAACAGATACAGGCCCGATGCCAGTATAGTTCAGCGTTATGTAACTGAAGAGTCAATAGAATTCTGCACCGCGTACCTCGATGATGTTGAGACTGTTGGTGTCCCGAAGAACAGGCATGCAGACAGGATTGAAGGCCATGCATTTGGTAGTGGAAATATGTCACGCCCATCTATATGTGCTTCGTAACCATAAGGCCGTGGTTCCCTATGTTGGCCTTCACATGGATGAAATAAGGAGATTGATGCCGCTTCTAGAACCTGAATATGTCCATGAAGAGCACACGAGGACATTTGCTGAGTGGCTTAGGAAGACGGTGGAAGTCGGAGATCATTCTGAGGAAGTTAAGTGGTTATCTAGATTACCGATGGGTGCGGTTTTGTCATACAGGGGCTACGATCTGAATGGCTACACATTTAGTACAAAGACAGTTGATGGGCAGCGCATATCGCAGAACAGTGGTGTTTCTTTGATTGCTGATGAGTTAAGGCAGGGCGTGTATGAAGACAACCGGTTTTGTGGAACAATCACAGACATATGGGAGTTGAACTATGTGAGACTGAAGATGGTTGTATTCAAGTGTGACTGGATTGATCCAGGCACGGGATTTGTTCCTGATCCATTAGGCCTAACCATTGTTGACTGGAGGAAAGTTGGTTATAAGTCGGATCCCTTCATTCTAGCGACACAGGCCGACCAAGTGTTCTACGTGAAGGACCCTGCTTCTGTTCACCAGGAGATTGTACTGAACGGGAAGAGAGAATTTATTGGTGGAGAGAGTCAAGAAGAATGCTTGAACGATGTGGATACTTTTAAGATAACCTTTGATGGTGAAGACAATATAAACTTACATGAAACTGCAGCAAATCTCCGTCGTTACCAGTGCAGGTTGGATCATGAAGAAGGGCAGTGGTTTGATGAGCGAGGGATACCAAAGAAAAAAAAACCACCTAAGGCAAAGGGGTCGAAGAGCAAAAAGATGCGTGTTTTGTAAATGTAAGAAAGATCGCTCTAGTGCATTTAATGTATATTACGTCTAATATTGTAATCGAATTTGTGTTCTTATGTTATTTAGCCTTGTAGGGGTACTCCTTGTGTAATAAGAACTGTGAAAACCCAATAAATTGGCGATTTCCCATTTAAGTGACACATTTTCCGTCACATTTCCGAACTCGTAAATCACAGTTTCGGCCAATTTACGCTATCGGACATGGTTTTGTAATCTAATAAATAAATCATGTTTCCTGAAATATTACGTAGCTAGCTCCAGTGGAATAACCGGATGCCCTTCCGACTCGTAAACTTTTATTCTTCCGGCCCATTTCCGATATCGTAATCGGGTTTTATTTTGTCGGGAAAAATTCTATTCTTCCCCGGCTTATTTCCGAACTCGGAATGGATTAAACCGGAATTTGATTTGTGCCTTTTTTAAATCCAGTGGATTACCCGGATAGGCTTCCGACTCGTAAAGTTTTTAAAGTCGTGTTATTTCCGATTTCGGAAATGTATCCTAAAAATTGTTTCGTATTATTTACGGTTTCGGAAACTACTCATTTACTCTTATAAAAAGTTGAAAATCAGGAACTTGTATGAGATACATTTAAAATTGAAATAAGAAAGAGTGATCAAATTAAAAACCATAAGATAACAAAGAGTGATCTTAATTGAAAGTAATAACATTGTATCATCGAATTTCAAATGAAAAGGTGTTTCAAGACTAACAACAATTGAACTACTTAGAAGATAATATGCTTCATCACATCATTGTCATCTTTGTCTTCATCATGTTTGTCTTCATCAGCCGGAACTTGGTCTGCATGTGCCTCATCTGCCTCGGCACCCGTAACCGGCCTCGATTGTGAGCCGCCCGCTTCACCACCACCCGTTCCCTGCATCATCGCCTCGCGCTCGGCTCTATGAATAGCGCGCTCCCGCTTTTCAGCCAACCGCGCTTCCTTGCTCACGTACAAGAAATCAGGGATTTTTGACTTCATTTTCTTGTACAATTGTTTCCACCCCACATTCTCGTCGATTTCTGCCATAAAATATTAAAGAATATTAATAACACATGGTAAAAACTAACAAGAAATTCTGAAAAACAAACAAATGTTAAAGAATATTACCTTGCTTCTCAACATTTTTCATCGTCTTGTTCTTTGTTTTGCGTGGCTTGTTCATCCAAGCTCCATCAAACACCACCATCCCTCTACTGTCAAAATACTCTAGGTCTAACTTCTCCGACCTAATACCCGACGTAGAACTAAATGGGAAAGGTTTCTGGTACGACAACATAAAGCTTCCGGTGAGAAAAAAAAAACTACCATAGGGTATATTATCCCGGGGATTTTTGCCCTTCACCACCATTTTCATATGCTCCAAGATGGTGTACCTAGGGGTTGTCAATTTGTTCTCTGCAAGATAGAAGAACTCCATGGCAGTTGTGGTGTTTGGCTCTGTGGAATAACCTGCACTTGGCACTATGGACTTGTGCACGATCTCATACAAAACACGGTCCTCTAAAGTCATGAACTTTGTGTTGAACTTGTTGGCTGCAGCTCCAGGGTTGGAGTTGTGGCGCCCAAAGTACTTCTCATCCAAAGATACTTTGTTCAGGCCGTGCATCTCATCGGGCTTATCTGGAATATGCCCCTTGTAATGGACATTGTAAGGGCCATCTTGTTTCTGAGGGTGCCATTCCTCCAGTTTCCGGTAAGGACAGCCTAGAACCTGGTTTATCATACTCTAACTAACCTCTATGCTCATACCATTCACCCCAGTCGTGCAAGTACCGTCCTTCATCTCATGCAAATTTCCATAAAACTGACATACCTCCTCAGTATAAGTCTCACTACTATTAAACACTAAATCAGTCAAGTAGTGTTTACCTAGGGTTTCTACGACATTACCAAGCAACAAATCCTCCACATCATCACGATCAACATAAAAACTTTTAAGAATATTGCAGGGATCACGAATGTACTCATACCTCTCTTCGTGAGCCTTGGAGAAAAATATCGAATCATCGTAGTCGACCTCCTCTTCATCCTGGATTTGTAGAGCCTTGGATTTTGACTTCTTGGGTGCCATGGGTTTGCGATGTCGGAACTGGAAATGTGGTAAAAAGCCGAGCTTGATGGATTTGGACGGCTGATTGGTGACTCTAGATAGGCGTTGAAGGTGGAGATTGAGTTTTGGATTTTATCTGATTTGGGACATAAGACTGCACATAAGTTGTTTTCTGTTTTATATGTCTCCCGTTTCCGATCTCGTAAACCATCCGCATATCATATTCTAACGGTTTACGGTTTCGTAAAATACACGACAAGACGTTCATTTACCCCCATTCCTATTTCCGGTTTCGTAAATCACTAGCAATTGGACCAATTTTTCCCCAATACTATTTACGAAATCGGAAATATAAAATTACACTTCATCCGGCTAATTTCTGAAGCCATAAATTGGTCTTTATTTATCAACATTAATCTAGTCTAAAATTAAATAATTTTAAAATGTAGAGATAAAGTTTATCAACTCAGGATTATTATTTAGCACATGCTCTTTTTTTTCAAGAATAAAAAAAACAAATTCAATACTTTTAATTTAGTTTAGTTTGATTTGATGAAATAACATTCAAAAAATTCAGTAAAACCATTCAAATTCTAGAAGGAATTTAATTTTTTTTGGGGTTTGCATGAGGTGATCTTGAAAAGGTGAGAATGCCTTTAAGTTTTTACTAGGAACCCTCAAATATTTTTGAAATATGGAGCACCTCAACCCTATAAATATCAACCCCTTCTCCCTTTAGAACCCCACTAGATCCTTTATTCCCACATTCCCTTCTACCTTCTACTATTGTTTGCCTTTTGCTTCCCATGGATTTGTCTCTATTCAACGCCCTCCCAAATGACATGATAAATCTAATCATGATTCGTGTTTAGTTCGACTCGGTTCTTCGTCGGTACGCGACCGGAACAGCGACAGAATGACATCGACAGTGGCTCACCGACGCTTCTGCACTAGGTCACACAGACTCGACCTATGTCTTGGCCATATTTGCAATATGCTGCGAGGGTGATATTCAGAGAGGCATGAATGTGATCACCACCCTGAAGAGAACCGATAAGAAAGGCCTCCGGGAAGCTCGATTACGCGTCAGAGGCAGTTTGGGTAACGCTTAGGGTTGGGCGCACTACTACAGGTTCCTCAGAGATGGAGTAGTCACGCCCAGGCCGATCTCTGCGTGGAACATGCTGCCCTCAATCGCAGAGTGAGGTACGATCGCTGGGAGAGGCTTGATCCAGCGGACATCTCATGTGATGCATGCACCTGCGATCAGGAATTGCTTCACGTCCTCGGTTAAATGTTCTAAATGTTCTAGTTTTTTTGTTGTTTGATTATGTTCTTTCTTTTTTTGCCCAAATTTGTTATGAGTGTAATAACCTTTTGTTTGCCATTTTGGCACATTTCATTATTTAATAGGTTTTTTTTTTTGATACCTTGTCCTTTACATTTTATATAAGTTTATTAATTTATATTAATTAGCTTTTATAAACATCGCATACTTGTAGCATAATTACTTTATTGATTCCAAATTTATTCATGTCTTGACTTTCATATGTACAACTAAAATGTACGCACAGGCGGTTTACGAAATCGGAAATGACCCTCATTAGTTTGTAATCTAGTAAATAAATCATGTTTCCTGAAATATTATTTAACTATGAACAGTGGATTACCCGGACGCCCTTCCGGCTCATAAACCTTTTATCTTTCGGATCATGTACGATACCGTAAAAGTCTTTAATTTTTTATGGAAAAGTTTCATCTTTTCCCAGCGTTTGTACGAGATATTTACAATATCGTAAACCAAAAGAGATGATCTCCGGGCAGTATCCGAAGCCGTAAATGGGTCACATTTATTGACATTAGGTTAGTCGAAAATTAAATAATTTTAAATTGTAGAGATGAAGTTTATCAACTCAAGATTATTATTTACCACATGATCTTTTTATTGGTATTTTGTTTTTTAAAGAATTTTTCAAATTTTCAAAACTTTGAATTTAGTATAGTTTGATTTGATGAAATAACATTTGACGAAATTCAGATTAAAGCATCCACAACATTCTTATTCCATAAGTAAAACCTTTCAAATTCCATAAGGAATTAATTTTTTTTTTGGGGTTTGCATGAGGTGATCTTGAAAAGGTAAGAATGCCTTTAATTTTTTACTAGGAACTCTAAAATCTTTTTGATAAATGGAGCACCTCAACCCTATAAATATCAACCCCTTCTCCCTTTAGAACCTCATTAGAGTGTTCATTCCCACATTCCCTTTCTCCATTCTCATATTGTTTGCCTTCTGCTTCCCATGGATGTGTCTCTATTCAATGCCCTCCCAAATGACATGATAAATCTAATCATGATTCGTGCTATGTTCAACTGGGTTCTTCGTCGCTATGTGAGCAGAAGAGCGACCGAGTGGGCTCGACAGTGGCTCACCGAAACTTCTGCAATAGGTCACACACCGTCGACCTATGTGTTGGCTGTTTTTGCAATCTGCGAAGGTGACATTCAAAGAGGCATGAATGTGATCACAACCATGAAGAGAACCGACAAGCAGGGCCTCCGTCTAGCTCGGGAACGCGTCAAAAGAGGTCTGAGATACGCTTGGGGTTGGAGACACTACCTCAGGTACTTCTCAGAAAGGGCAGTCAGGCCTAGGCCGATCTGCTGCAATCCACATGCTGGCCTCAATAACAGGGTGAGGTACGATCCCTGGGCACCCCTTGATCCAGCGGACATCTTCTGTGATGCATGCACTTGCGATCAGGAACTGCTTCATGTCCTCGGTGAACGATGATTCTACATGTAGTAGTTTGTTTGTTCTTCATTATGTATTTTTGTATGACAAGTTTGTTTCGATTGTAATGAACTTGTGTTTGCCATTTTGGCACACTTAATTACTGATTAGCTTTACTTGTTTTGATATCTTGTCCCTTACATTTTATTTTTTCATCCTAAAGCCCATATCGTTTCAGCAAAATCATTTACTTTTTGTACAGTGCGTGGTCATAGCGAGCTCGTCACTGTCACGTTTCATGATGATTTAATAGTAACTCATTATGTGTGCATCGGGCTGTTTACGAAATCGGAAATGACCCTCATTAGTTTGTAATCTAGTAAATAAATCATGTTTCCTTAAATATTATTTATCTATGAACAGTGGATTACCCGGATGCCTTTCCGGCTCGTAAACTTTTAATCTTCCGGATTGTTTCCGAAACCGTAAAAGCCTCTTATTTTATTTTGGAAAAATTCCATCTTTTCCCTGAGGTTAGGCCCGAGAGATTTACGAATTCGTAAACCAAAAGAAATGCTCTCTCGTCCAGTTCCCGATATCGGAAACTAGTTGCCTAATCCAAAAAAAACAAGATCAACTAGATTTGATAAAGATGAACAAGACAATTGAATCTCAAATATTGAAGGGGAAAATTTATTTAAAAATATTTTGATTGATACATAGAATTTGTAACACATGGTCAAATAGGAATAATCATCAAAGGACACAATGTCTTAACTGAAATTTAAAACAGTATTTCAACAACTTCTAAACATAGCCATCAAATCCTGGAAAAAAACCATGCTGGGTGAAGTCGTGGTCTTGTGAAGTTGAGGGGCCAGGGGGAGGTGAGAGGCCTTGTGAAGTTGAGGGGGCTTGTGAGCTCGACACGGCATTAGAAGTAGAGGCGTTATGCGTGGCCTCTTCATCCTCACTCACTTGCGCAAGGTCGCCGTAGTGCACTTCTTCCTCATCCTCACTTAGCACGATCTGGAGACCCTTGTCTTGGATGTACGCTTCTTGATCAGCTTTGATCGCATCCAGTCTCTTCTTCGTCTTTTCTAGCTGGCTAGAAAAACAACAGAACAAGTTCGAGATCTTTGTAAAAAGCCCCTTCCGTTCACCTACAATGCAGCCACTTAATTGGTTAGGAAAAAAATGAAAATCAAGCTCATAAACAACTATATATAGAGACTGAATTTAGTGGAACTCACCCGCAACAGTTTTTAGGGCGGCAGCCTCCTCGCGAGCTTGTTTTCTCCTGCCACCTTTGCCTGTGCACCAGGTTTCATAGGCTTTTCCTTGAATCTGCCTGCATCAGTGTCAAACACCCAATTCTTCAGGTCGATCCACCTGTCATCATAGTAGGACTGCATAACCGGCCGATCCAAGAGAGGCACATTGGCTTTTCTACACAGCGCAGTGATAAGCCCACCGTACGGAAACCTCTTCTCCAGCAAGGGAGCACACTTTCTCATGTACTCGTAGATGGTATATCCATGATTGATTGGGATGCCCTCCATCAGGTAGTAGAATACAAGCAGGCGACCAGTGGTGGGCTCGGTGGCATGCCCTCCTGTGGGCAGAACATTATAACAAACCCATTCAAAGACCAACCTCTGCTCTAGGGTCATCACATCTATCTTATAGTCAATCTCTGCAGTCCCTTTGCCTAACGACTCTTCTAGCTTGAAGTACTTACGGCCCATTTCAGCCATGTCTAAAGGCTGTTTATTGCACTTCGTCGCCCACTTATTGAATGTGAAAACATTATAGGTCCCCTGTTTATTTTGAGGCCTCAGATGAGTAGAATCAACCCACGGGCACTCTAGCACCTCATTAATCGCAAACTCATCAACGGGCACTAACACACCATTCACCAAAGTCGACATCCTAGTGGTTGTGCATCTACCTAGATTAGCATAAAATTGTCTGACCTCATCTTTGTAGGTAGGCTCATCTAGCATGATTAGGTTATGCAAATAACTAGGACGAAAATAATTAATCGACTCATTAAAACCTAAATCATCAATAGAGTTGGATTTTAGCACCTTTGAGTCGCACATGCCACGCCTTATCCACTTGACGTAGTTCTGCTCGACCACTGAATCGTAAAAGCGCTCGCTGTGACCTTTCCTTTGGCGCTCATCCCCACCTCGCTCATGCCGCTGCGCACGCCGCCCGAGCTTTACCGGCACATTTAGCAGCTCCTCCTCCATCTCATCTTCTTCCGCATATCTCCCATCTTCAAGCCCATGGGTACCCTGAGCATCATCTTCGCTGCTAGTCTCCAACCTAGCCAACTCTTCGGAATCTGACTCGGTTTCATATTCAGGTGGGCTTGGGGGCTTCTTCGATTTCTGTTTTTTTGGGACCGGGTTGGGTGGTGGGGATGGTGATTCAGGTGATGTTGGGGCACCCCTCTTAGCTTTGTGCTTCGGCCTGGCTGGAGGCATGATTATATCGCCGGAATTGGTTGAATGGGGTTCAAGGGTTTGTGATTTTGTGATTTGGGGTTTTTCTGACTCACAAAAACGCAATTGACTATATATACCATTCTAAGTTTACGAAATCGTAAATCACCTGCTACAACATTCTTTCTATTTCCGAATTCGGAAACGGGTCCGGAAATTAGTTGAATTGGGGAAAATTACATTTCACCGGCCACGTTCCGATTCCGTAACAATATAATTTTAAAAAAATAAATGCTGATAATTATAATCCAGTGAATTACCCAGACACCGTTCCGGCTCGTAAACATTTTATGTTTGGGTGGTTTACGATGTCGTAAATGTAGTGCACCGTCTGAAAAACTATTTACGGCCCATTTACGATTTCGGAAATGAGTAAGCTCAGACAAATATAATTGTGAGAATAAAAGGCCAGTGATAAACCCGGCCAAGCTTCCGGCTCGTAAAGATTCTGTTTAGGTGGGTTTACGATATCGTAAAGTGTGTGTCCCATCCGGAAAACATGATTACAACTTGATTACGAGCTTGTAAATTACCCGATTAAGATGGTTCAATCTGCCTGATTAGGAAAGTCAACCCGGTCCAATTCTTCCATCGTAAATATTTCGGAGAAGTGAGTTTACGATTTCGGAAATCCCTCTATATTTAAAAAGAGTAACATTTCCGATTTCGTAAACCACACGTTTCGGCATCAGACCAGACTAAAACCCATCACGTGGGTTCATTCATTCATTATCTTTCCAACCCATTTGTCTCTTCCTCATTATTTCTCCTCCTACCACTCTTCCCTCTCAATATCTTGTCAATTGTACGATATCACACTACCCAAATCCAAGAATCCAACTAAAGAACCTCACAAAAAGTTGAAATTTTACATTTATTCTACAAGTTCGACTATTTTGGGGGTGTTTCATTACAAATTAGAGGTACAATTGGTTACCTTTATTAACCCATTTGTATTTCTTTGTCACGTGCGATGCAAACAAACATATGGGTTATGGGGTAACCAAATATTATCAAATCCAAACCCTAATCTAGTTGATGCATTAATTATCTATTTTAGGGTTCATTTATGTTATTGTCTTTTGCTTTGTTAGCTAAATCTTTATACTAATATCTCCTTATTTTGTTAAATGCACCCTAACTATTTTATTGTCGGTGAAATTGAAATTTTGTAGTTGTTCTTATTTATAGGTGAATTAGTGGAAAAGTGCTTGTACTTGGTATTAGTGATTAAGTAGTTAATCATGGCTCCTACAAGTAAACAAAACAAAAATAAAATTCCTACGAAGAAGAAGGTCAAGTCATCCACAAAAGAGCGATTGGTTGTAGATACAAAAATTCCTAGAAATTTATGTTGAGAAATACAAAGGCGTTGGGACGCGGGTATTTCCACTCTAATGGAATTCAATAGGTTAGGAATAGCCATAGGGGTAGAGCGTAACTATTGATCTAGTTGGGTTGGTAAAATTGCAAGAACAAGACATGATATTAAATGGTTCGATTGGACCAAAGTACCGATGGAGCGTAAATTAGAATTGTTGGAAGAATGCAAGGTATGATGTGGTTTTTTTAATGGCATTTTACTACATGTTTTACAATCGTGAGGGCATTATAATGTGGATCATACTATCTACAACTAATAATGTGTTTCATTATTTTAGGAGCCGTTCACTATTATCGCCCCCGACATGGCGATGTTAGACCGTGTGACTTTGCAAAAGATCTCGAAGTGTGCACGTCAACATAGGTCTATGCTAGGGAATGAGTACATCTATGGAAATAAGAAGAACATCATGCCATGGAAGGTGTATAAGGACATTCAACCCGAGAGTTGAGAAATCTTCAAAATCCATGCACAAGAGCTATTGGACGATGTAAGATTTTTTCTATTCTATTCAAATTATACTATAGTGTTCGATGTTGCTACTTATGTTGGTTGCTTTTAAAATAGGGCACTCATCTTAATATGGTAGAACTAGCGAAATCAAACAAAATGATTAGTCACTATAGTCGCTCGGGATATTATGGAGCGGAGGAGGACTTCATAGAGGAGGAATATGAAGATGGTGTAAAACAAAAAATGGACAAGGGTATGTCGGAAGAGGAGGCAAGGGAGACCACTACTAGGAAGAATCCCGACCAAATTGAGAGGTGGGAGTCGTTCCTTAAATTGAGACAAAATCCTAGTGGCGTTTATGAAGCCGACGAAACTCTTGAAGTTGCCAAAATAAATTGTAAGTCAATTACAAAATGTGTTTGTATGATATGTAGTAGAGAAATGTTTTGTTTATCTATCTAATCAAATTATTGTCATTGTTTAAACCACTTTAAAATTAGGCATTGGCTAAACAAGAGGAAGCCGATGGAAAATTCACCCCTACGGAAAGGTGTGACATTTTGAACAAGGCGATGGGGGACGATCATCCCGGAACCGTTAGGGGGTATGGTTCTCATGTCCGACCTAATGGTGTGTTTGGTAAACATCCTTTAGCCTCGAATAATGCGCAAGATGCCAAGTACAAGAAGGTGCGGAAGGAAATTGATTCCATTAAAACAACAATGGAAAATGGTTTTAAGTGGTTTGCTCGCAAACATGGAATCATTTTACCCGCCAATTTCGAGGATGTAGCTAAAGATTGGGAACCCCCCTCTTCGGGGTCGCGCAACGAACCTCTACAAGATGACATTGACGAGCCACTAAATGTGCCTAGTCCACCCTTTGTCACAACACCCTTGGACGCGGCAAGTGGGGGCGAAACTTCTACTCCCAAAAAGGTTAGTCTTCTTGTGCTTATGTGCCAATTATTTGCTATTCTTTTGCCAATTTTATATAATTAGATGATTTTAATCTCCGACATATAATCTAGTGTAAAATGAATTGGTAAAATTAATTGGTATTTCCTCTTACAATGTCAATATCTAGGCAGCTTGTCCATGCAATTTGTACATTGATGTGAGTACCACCCAACCCCCTAAATTATTAGCCATTGGAAATTATGAGGAGGCCATTAAATTACACCATGGGGAGAAGATTCCAATAGGTTTGGTTAAGGTGTCTATAACAGAAGAGATATCTGGTGATGCCCACGTCCCGATTCGAAAAGGCCCACCTAAACTAGTTTCCAAATCAAGGGAAGAACTTCTCTTACGGCCTAGGAGATTAGTACAAATTCCTAGTAAAGGCGATAAGGAACCACAAAATCCTTGCCCACCAACTAGAAATGAGAAATCTAAGCTGCCAACCACAATTCAATCTCCTAAATTCAAGGTGCCAACCACAATTCCATCTCCTAAATCCAAGGTGCCAACCAAAATACCATCTCCTAAATCCAAGGTAACAACCGAAACTCCATATACTAAATCCAAGGCGCCAACCACAATTCCATCTCCTTCACATCCATTTGAAGATAGCCAACCTTCATCGTCAATCCGCAAACTCTTTGACAAGTTGTCAAAACATCCATCTCTTAGTACATATAACTTTCCCGCACCAAAAGAGGTTTTTGGTGTTGATAAATTAGTAGTACTATGCAAGCAAGACTTTGACGATATATGGCGACCACAAAGGCTACTCTCCACGATAATGTGCCTCGTTCAACTGTAAGTCTTCATTTTCCAAATATAATTATTTTATATTCCAACTACAATCGAATAGGTAGTAACACTTTCTTTACAATTCATCATAGACAAATGCATCATTTGGCACAAAGTCGTGGAATGGCATTTATTGGCTTCATATGCCCCGACTCCGTACAAGTGGGGACCCACTCGACAGAGGAAAGGGTAGCTTATTTGAAGGTTGCCTTAGGAGATCGAACAAAATACTTCTTCATTTGTCCATACCTTGAAAAGTAAGTAAGTTATATATATTTCAATGAATTATGTTGTGTTTACCTAACATTATACTCTCATGTACAAATTTTCTTCTGGATTAGCGAACATTGGCGTTTGGTGACGATAAACACAAACTCCAAAGAAGCATGTTGGATAGATCCACTTAACCGTCCTCCAATCCACTCATTTAACGATATTATCAAGGAAGCCTTGAATTTCGTAAATCCTAAACCATCCAAATTTAGGTTCTACCAAATTAAGGTAATCTATTCTTATTATTACTCAAATTTGTACCTTATTAGGACCTAAATTGTGTATCTTTTGTCACTATTAGTACAAGGTCCAAGATAATGATTGGATATGCGGTTACTACACGATGATGTTTGCATGGAGGGTGGTTGCACGTGCACGGCTTTCACAGTTTAACATTCATAGTGTGAGCTTACTCTTCCATTCCTTATTTGATTTAATGTAAATCCTTGTAATGTGTTACCAACATGCTCAACTTTTTCAAATCGCAGGTTTTCGACGATGATTATACCCCCTACACCTTGCAAGAGTTGAAGGTAGCAAGGAGTGCATTGGCAAGATTCATTTTGGATGAGTGTGCTTCATGCATAGAGCACCCGGCTACAACGACATCATTGTGATCCTCGTCGTAGCTGCGTAAGTTACAATTGTGCACTAGATAGTGTAATCAACTACTAGGTGTATTCATTTTGCTATGAAACATTTTTTGGCTCGTTAAAGCCAATATTGAAGGATTAGGTTCTTTATTATGGCTATTATATCTAATTTCGATTAGACGCTCATCGATCACGTAAAGCAAATTCAAAATTGGAAAGTTTTTGGCACGCCCCGGATCAAAATAGAAATTTTTTTTGGCACGCCCAGACTCATTTACGAGTTCGGAAACCATAACAAAATTCCACAAGATCTTCCGGGTGGTTTCCGAAATCGGAAGAAGTGTGGTTTTCTGTATATAAAAAAAATAGTGGTAAACCCGGCACGTTGTCTGGCTCGTAAACAGACCACCATGTTGGTCTCCAGTAACTACATTTACGAATTTGGAAATTAGCCGCTTAATATCTTTACGATATCGAGAAGTGTGTCTGGAAATGTATTTCCAGACCAATTTCCGTCATCGTAAACAAGAAAACAACATCAATACAGGCATCCATTTACGGTATCGGAAACTTATTTAGAGAGCATTTAAAACTAAACTTTACGATCCCGGAAAGATTACCGACAAGTGATTTCCGGCCCATATTTACGATTTCGGATAATTGTCCGCTCAAAATCACTTCCGACACCGTAAAGAATTTTATCAAAACAGTTTCCGATACCGTATCTCTTAGCTCACGGCCAGTGATTCATCTTTACGATTTCGGGAAAGACATCACAAATTAAAACCTTTCCGGATGAGGCTAGACATTTCCGAAATCGGAAATGTTTATTTCCGGATGAGGCTAGACATTTACGATATCGGAAAAGAGTAGCACAGCGGGGTTTACCCGCCGTGCTTCCCCCTTTTCCCCGCCCTGTTTCCCATTTGCGTCCACTAGTGATACAATTGTATTTAACCTTTCTTTTGACCCAAAGGCATTGTAATTAGGCTTTTCTAATGCGCGTCGTCTTCATCAAGACGATCAAATTATGATCGAGTTTACTTTTGTAATTGCCAGATGTTTTACCAAAGTTTAAATCAATGAAACGGTCAGGATACCTTTAAAATTGATAAAAACAAATTGTGAATGACATGAATGGAAATTAACTAGCTAGCTATAACGCCAATTGATAGCAATTTGATCATTTTCATCCTTCCCCTTAAGGTCATTAGAGTCCAAAAATATTGTTTGGGACTCTTAACTTCATTGATAATGCTCTTAACGCTAGACAATAAATTTCTTGTGGAAAGATCTGTTTGTACGGCCTGCCGGCAAATGGTTCCGAAGACCATGTCTTAACTCTCTTAAGTATTATCGAAATTGTTGATACATGAGATGACAATGAAAATTCATTTAAATACAATAATGAATTATGAAAATATTAAAGTATGAAAATATCTTAAATATTTTGGTTTTTGACACACTTAACAACTTATAAGAGGCAATAATGTAATCGATCGTACCATATTTGTGAGTTGTATGCTAAACCTATTTAAACCAACTATATATACATTTCACTCTTCATCCCTGAAATACTATACACAATCTGATATTTTACTTATTGTAGTTTAAAATATCATTAAAATTACAATACTGCTCACTTTATATTGCTATATAAGTTTCCCCATCAACATAATAATTGAGATTATTTTCATAAATTCGCAACTGTATATTTACACCATACTATATATTTTGGAGTGTATATAGCAACACTCTTTATTTCCGACAAATTAACTTATCTATGGATTTTTAACAATAATACAAAATGTTAATTAATCATGTAACTGCCGGTCAATAAATGAAGGGGGGTGGAATAAGCTTTCCCTAAATTTGATATCCAATGCAAAATCACAAAATTTAGCATCCCAGCAAACTACATATATAATTAAAATTGATTTTTTTTGCAAATCTAACCTAAATTTTTTGAAAGTTCTTTGGTGTTAATTTCTGCATACGTACATACATACTTGTTGACTAGCTACCTTGATTCACTAAGACGTTGAATTTATGCGTTATTTCGTCTTACCTTTTAAAAATTTTGGAGGATTGTCTTAGGTTGTTGACTAATTTGACAGATTGGACGGAGTACTCAAAATATTGGAAAATTTGAAGGAATGAACTTAAATCATTTAATCCAAACTATAAATGTAGGTTCCCGTACGTACGGTATCACACACAGATTCGTAAGAGAAATCGATGGCTGCTTTTACCTCCTCATTCAGCTTTGTGATTTGCTACCACATCTTCATTTTGTATTGTTTAGTTCTTATAAACGGAGATGCACTTGAAGAAAGCAACTTCCACACTGTTCACTTAAGCTCGTTCACTCCATCAACTGCCTGCAACCCATTCTCCTCAACAGGTCATCTCACTTTAATCAAACTTAACATATATATATATATATATGAACCTTTAATTATAGTACTTTTGAGTCTGATTGATTGTTTTATGAAATTATTCCTCAGAATCGAAAGGAAGAACTTCATCATTGAACCTAGTGAACAAGCACGGCCCATGCAATCTGAAGAATCAAGAAGATCGCCCCAGCCTGGACCAAATCCTAACCTCGGACAAATCTCGAAACCGCGGAATCCAAGCCCGCTACGCAAAGCACAAAAACCCAACCACGGTTTTTAGCTCAGACGACGCAACTCTACCCGCAAACACCGGTGAAGCCTTCAACGCCGGCAATTACATCGTCACAGTTGGGCTCGGAACCCCGAAGAATGACGTCACGCTCATCTTCGACACTGGAAGCGATCTTACCTGGACGCAATGCGAGCCTTGTTCAGGATCTTGCTTCAAGCAAAAGGAGCCCATATATGATCCTTCAAAATCTTCCACTTTCTCACCCGTTTCATGCTCTTCGCCACAGTGCCTTCAGATCGGTTCAACAACCGGAAACAGTCCGGGCTGCTCGGCCCCTTCGGCTTCTTCCACCTGCATTTACCGAACAAGCTACGGCGACGGATCATTTACGATTGGTTCGGTTGGGAAAGAAACACTGACTTTGACACAAGATGACATTTTCGACGGATTTGTATTCGGGTGCGGCCAGAATAACAGCGGTTTGTTCGGTGAAGTTGCTGGTTTGATCGGACTCGGTCGAGACCCGTTATCCATGGTTTCTCAAACCGAATCGAAATTCGGGAAATTCTTCTCTTATTGTCTTCCAACAGAATCAGGATCAAACGGCCATTTGACGTTCGGGAATGGATCGGTTCCAGAAAACGTCCAGTTCACACCGTTTTCGACTTCTCAACCCGATGTATTCTACTTCATCGATATCGAAGCCATAGCCGTGGGAGGGAAAAGGCTGAACGTAAGTGCCACGGTTTTCGAGCCCCAGGGAACTATCATTGATTCAGGAACCGTGGTAACTTGGCTACCTGGCTCGGCTTACGCAGCGTTACGAGACGCGTTCAGGGAAGAAATGTCGCAGTTTAAAGTGGCGCCGGCATTTTCAATATTGGACACTTGTTTTGACCTGAGAAATGAAACCAATGTGCGGGTTCCGAGGATAAGCTTCGTTTTCAGCGGGAATGTGACGGTTGATTTGGGCGTGGAAGGTACACTTGTTGCAGTGGATGGTCCAAGACAGGTGTGTTTGGTGTTTACTGGGAATACTGATGATTCGGACGTGGGAATATTTGGTAACCTGCAACAGCAGAAGTTAGAGGTAGTGTATGATGTCGCTGGCGGGAAGCTTGGGTTTGGACAAGGCGGATGTTCTTAAGGTCTTCATCTTGAACAAAATAATGGATTGGTTTCACACTATTGTCATTTTCTCTTTATCATTTCTATTTCAATATTTGACTCTCAATATTTCATCTCAACCATTCTAAAAACATCCAATTAATAAGACGAAAAAGTTATTACTGAACCTTCCATATATTAACATTTTAAACATACAACAATTTACCGCAACTAAAATAAACACTATGATACTATTGTTAGTGTTGTCACTAATTCTGATCCGAACCGAATAAACTATCCCAGCCGAATGATGCCGAACCGACCCGAACTGAATTTAACCTGAAAAAGAATCATCTCAAAGTGAAACCGATCCAAACCGGACTCAACCCGAATATCGATCATATCCGAGATCCGAACTCGGCCGATCATCAAATTGTTTTCGTACCGAATCCGATTTGAACCGATCCAAAATCAATTGTAACAAAACCAAAATCCTTTATAGAAGTCAGGGATTGATCTTTGATTAATTAAACACAATTTAATTTATGTCTAAAACGATATATATATATATATATATATATATATATATATATATATATAAGAGATCATCTTTGATTTCATTTTAATTAGCACTTGTAGAAAGTTAAGGAAGTTTGATCATTTGATTAGTTAAATTCAATTTAATTAGTTTATATGCAAATTTAAACAACTAAAAATTCAAAATTAATATCATCCAGCTCAAATTGAACCCACACTTGAATCGTACCGATCAACATATGACCGAAACCGAAATGATCTGACCCGAATAGATCCAATTAAACTTGAACCGATAGTAAACCAATAAAAGAAAATTTTATCAACTCAACCGAAACATTTTGATCCGAAACCGATTTAGTCAAATCGAAACCGCCAAACCAACCAAATTGACACCACTAATTACTGTGTAGAAAACTAGAAATGATACTTTAAATTTAACCAGATGTTCTATATACTAGTATTGTATTGCATCTCCTTTTATTTTATAAAGTTAGCATATATTTACTTAACTCCACACTTCATGTGATAACATTTTTAATATGGTTTTAAAGATTTCATATATTTTAAATTTAACACTACGACTTTAATTAAAAATGTGCATGTTTGGAACTATAATGTGGACTTTATGTGCTACAATCCACATGTTCTATTCTGTTTAAGGCATGAATGACCAGATGAGGTTTTGTGTGTGAAAATTGGTTAGCGTAGCATATTTAGATGTTCGTGTTCATGTTTGGGACTATAATGTGGACCTTATGTGCTTAAAACCCCATGTCTGGTCTGTTTGAGGCATGAATGGCCAGATGTGAGGTTTAGTGTGTGAAAATTGGCTAGGGTAGCATGTTTAGATGTTCGTGTTCATGTTTGACACTATAATATGGACCTTATGTTCTGAAATCTCCATGTTCTAGTCTCAGTTTAAGGCATGAATGGCCAGATGTGAGGTTTTATGTGTGAAAATTGGTTAGGGTAGCATGTTTAGATATTTGTGTTCATGTTTGGGACTATAATGTGGACCTTATGTGCTTAAAACTCCATGTTCTGGTCTGTTTGAGGCATGAATGGCCAGATGTGAGGTTTGGTGTGTGAAAATTGGCTAAGGTAGCATGTTTAGATGTTCGGGACTATAATGTGGACCTTATGTGCTTAAATACTCACTTTCTTGTAGAAACAAATGTAGAGATCATAATTGTCTTATAATCCCCGCAAAATTAGCTTAATTATGCCTTATAATCTCCTAATTTTGGTATTTGACATGTAGTCCCTGTCTATATTATAGACGGTCTCCTCAAAAACTTTCTCATGTTCTAATTAATTTATATGTTCGTAATTTATGATCAATTATTCTCTGAAAAACTTGTAAAAGAATGTGTGCATTTTAAACCGGCTCAGAGAGTATATATTTTAAGTTTCCAAACCCTATAAACTTATATACGTATCTTACTTTATAATGTGTTTTTGGACACTGTTCAACTTTTTTAATTGTAATTTTAATTAATTAATACATATTTAGGGGTTGAAACAAATTCCTGCATTCTCAGGTGGCGTTCTTTATCAGGTGGTCGAAAGACCAACTTTCAAAACACACACAAATTAGTGTATTGACTCTCTCTCTTAATTTTTCCTCTCCCTTCTCTCTAAGTTTTAAACCCACGCGCCCTCAAAATTATGCATATTCCAGTTTCCGTTGCCAATAAAAACTAATTTTCCTACTGATAACGGTCACAAACGTCTCTTTCATGGCGGCGATACCGCCGCCTCCCGGCGGAACAACCGCCGGAAAATCCTTTCTTCAAGCACTCTCCAACAAAAACCCACCACTCTTCATCGATCTTCCATCAAATCCTGAAATCAAACCAGCCATCACCCGCCTTAACGGCTGACCAGCTTGTCTCTACTACCCGGATTCAGTCAATGTTCTTGCGGCACACTATGAGAAAGCTCTGATAGGCAAGTTGAGTCGAGGAAAGCCTCCAATGAAACACATCCACACTGCATTCAAGAAGATCGATTTCAAATCCCAGTATCAAGTGGGATTGTTGGATTATCGACACATACTGATACGGTTTAACGATCCGGAGGATTACCAGCGATTATGGCTACATCCCTACTGGACCATTACCGGAGCGTCGATGAAGGTGCTGAAATGGACTCAAGACTTCAACCCGGATTTGAAATCATCGATAGTTCCGGTATGGATTTCAGTTAGAGATGTACCAATTTATTATTATAATCAGTCCTTGATCCAGGATGTAGCACCACAGATAGGCAAGTTCATCAAAATGGACTGAGCCACTAGTGGTGTTACAAGGCCATCAGTGATAAAAATGTGTGTGAAACTAGACCTTAAAGATGAAAGGAACACACAATTATAAAGAGTTTGTTGTTGAGTATCACCAATTGCCAAGCTATTGCAAGTCTTGCAAGAAAATAGGGCATGAGGAGGTTAACTGCATCCACTTTCATCTTGAGCTGAAGAGATCTTGGAAGAGAAAAGAGCCCACTGCAGCTACTTCAGAGGCAGGGCCATCTGTTTTAACCTCTTCAGAACAAGATTTGGTTTCCAAAAAACAAGTGGAGGTTCAAGCTGCTAGTGGAAATGACATGGTTGTTTTCAGCCCAGAGAACATTCATAAAAAGCAAGGGCAAACCCCTACATTAGTGTTCTTGTCCAACCACTCAGAGAGGCAAAGGAACACAACTATTGTATCCTTTTATTCACTAGATGATCTCCATGTTAACAATTTTAAAAATAACCTCAAGAAATTGAAAGGAAATGCCCAGCTACATATGGTTCCTTACCAAGCTCCCTTGGAGACTTCAAATGCTTTCTCAGTTTTGCAGGAACCAGAAGACCTCAGTTCATATGAGAAAGATGGAACTGAAAGTAATGCACTTGCTGAAGTTGCAGGAAAAACCACAAGGATTGAGAAGATCAATAGCAACAAAAAGGAAAAGACCACAGGTAACACAGGGAAGTACTCTTCTAAAATTTTCCAATGTGTTGATAATCAAGGACAATCTAGTAATCAGTTGACTTTCACAACTGAGCCACTAGAGTCTGCATTATTAGATTTACAGTCTACCATTAGTTAGTCTGAAGTGCTAGATTTACAGTCTGAATCTGATATGCATGTGACCATAGTAGTTGATACTGATGTTCAATTTCAAATAGCATGTTGTCCAAAGATATAGTGAATCATGATCTCAGGAAGAAAAATAAAAAGGCTAATGCTTCTGAGAGTGTTAGTAGGCTGTTAAGGCCAATGAAAAAGTCAAATATCCTGTTTAAATGACCAGTCACAAAATCATAGGTAATATGTTAGTATGGAATTTGAGAGGTTTAGGTACATCAATTGATCGACTGCAAACCTTAATTGTAATATATAACATATCAAAACTCTGTGTTATAGAGCCTATGCATGACAATGACATGATCACTACTCTGCAACATGTTCTTCACTTCAATCATGCATATTTACCCTGCTGAGGATGCCAAACTATGGATTTTATGGAAAACTAACTTCAAAATAGACATTATTTCTCAATTTGATCAATATGTGCTAACTGCTATAACTGAAACATCTTCTTCAATTAAATGGAATGATGTTTTTGTTTATCCAAAAGTACTTGCTAGGTTAAGGAAACAACTGTGGAGTGATTTACTATCCTTACCTCAGGCCCCCACAATATATGTGGGGGACTTCAACACTATAACTGCAACAACTGAGAGAAAGGGTAGAACCAAACCACCTGTACATAGCATTTCTGACTTTAACAATCTGATAGATAGCCTAGCCCTTAATGAGGGAAACCAGTTCACTTGGACCAATAGGAGGGCAGGTATGGACTTATTACATCAGAAATTAGATAGAGGGCTGAGTAATTTAGCATGCAACTCCCTATTTCCCCACAGCTCCATCCAAGTCCTAAACAGAACCACATCAGACCATAACCCTTTGCTATTATCCATCAAAGACTCTAGTGAACAAACTCCCAACCATTTAGGTTCCAACAAATGTGGATGAACAGAGAGGAGTATAAACCCTTAGTGGATGAAAATTGGAACCAGGCATTTGACTTCCATGGAATGAAAAATATGGTTTTAAAGCTGAAGAGGTTGAAAGTTACATTGAAGGACTGGAATAGAGAACATTTTGGAAATGTTCATAGGAACTTAATGGAGGCAGAAAAGGAGGTGGCTAGGCTGGAAAAGCAGTATCAGACTAGTGGTAGGGAGGAACACTTGGTTGACCTAAATAGAGGGTGGACAGTTCTGAAGAGATCTGTAAAGGAGGAAACAACTTTTTGGAAGCAGAAGTCAAGCATCAAGTGGTTACAAGATGGTGATGCAAGTACCAGTTTTTTCACAATACAGTGAAAGAAAAACATGGGAAAGCAAGAATCTGTAAAATTAAGGACATGAATAACCATCGGATAACAGATCCATCTGCTATTAAAGAGGAAGGTATACATTTTTACCAAACCCTTTTGAATGAGCCACTGACTGGAGATAATGGTACTTTTCTCAAGGATTTCACCTTTCAAATACCAAGATTGGTTACTGATGAGGAGAATGTAACACTTCTGAGGGAGGTATCTATGGAAGAATTACAACAGGTAGTCTTTGAGCTTAGTAAAGATAGTTCACCTGGATCTGATGGCTTCTCAGGTGCATTCTTCAAAGGCTCATGGGACACAATCAAAGAGGATCTCCTAAATTCTGTAAAGGATTTCATGGGAGGTGCACTGATCCCTAAAGCTACATCAAGCACATGGTTGACCCTTATCCCAAAGAAACCAAACCCAGTCTCGTTCTCTGAGTACAAACCTATAAGTTTATCTAACATCCTTAACAAGGTGTACTCAAAGTTAGTGGTAGAGAGGATAAAACCACTACTGACAAAATTGATCTCACAAGAATAGTCAACCTTTATTAAGGGCATAGATATACTTGATAACATTTTACAAATGAAGGATATGGTAAGATTGTTGTGTAAGAATGGAAAAAGTCAAAATTTGATAATTAAATTGGAAATGCAGAAAGTATTTGACAGGGTATCCTGAAACTTTTTGAATTCAATCTTGCTTCATTTTGGTTTCCATGGATCTTTTGTCAAAATCTTAATGCAGAATATTGCAGCAGCACACTTCTCTGATCTTTTAAAAATGCAGGATATGGCAAGATTGTTGTGTAAGAATGGAAAAATTCAATATTTGATAATTAAATTGGAAATGCAAAAAACATTTGATAGGGTATCCTGAAAAATTCTGAATTCAATCTTGCTTCATTTTGGTTTCCATGGATCTTTTGTCAAAATCTTAATGCAGAATATTGCAGCAGCACACTTCTCTGTACTTATAAATGGAGTGGCCTCAGGATTTTTCCCCTCCACAAGGGGCATGAAGCAAGGAGATCCTGTGTTCCATTCTTATATATACTAGTAACTGAGGCTTTCACTAGAGCCCTAAAAAAGCTATTTAGCATACAGTACATTGAAGGATTCTTTATGCCAAAAGGGGTAGAGAAAATCACCCACCTAATGTATGCAGATGATACTGCAATATTTGAAAACTCAAAGGTGAGAAATATGAAAAGGATAAAGGCCTTTTTGGAGGCATATGAATGCTCTGGTCAAAAAGTGAATTTCTGCAAATCTGAATTTTAAACACACTCAGGTACCACAAGGCATAAAATCAGAGTCATAAAAAGAACATTGGGGATCATGAATAGAGGCAAAATGCCCTTCCAGCATCTTGGCATACCTATTTTTAGTAGTGGAAATAAGGTGAAGTATTATCAGCCTTTACTGAAAAGAATGGAGAGAGCTACAAATAACTGGAAAAATGTGTTGTTGACTGGGGAAAATTGAATGATTTTGATAAATCATGTGCTGCTTGCTATTCCAGTACATTATTTTTCTCTGTTACAGCCTCCAAAGACAGTGATTCAGAAAATGGAAAAAATGGCTAGAAGATTCTACTGGGGTGAATCTAGTCATGGTCAGAGGATAATATGAAGGAAATGGCAAAGACTTGCTCTCCCTAAGGTAGAAAATGGGATTGGATGCAGAGACCTTGTGGCATTTATTAGAGCATTTTCTTGCAAGACGTGGTGGAAGCTACAAAAGAATGACACATTATGGACAAAGCACATCTGGTCTCTGCCAGTAACACATAAGAATGCTCATACATGGCAGAGGATCTGTGAAGTGACTGGACATTGTAATAACAACTCTATGGTCTGCCATGGTACAGGGACTTGCTCATTCTGTTATGAAAATTGGATGGAGACAGGAGCATTTTGTTACAAATTGCCAGCCAACAGGGAGATCCTGTTCCCAGATTTATCTTTGGCTGGATTTATACAGGAGAAGAACCGACACCTATCACAAATCTCTACTTTTTTATCCACTGACATCATTGTAATTTTACAGGAGGTCCAGATTCAGTTCTCACATGCTGACAAATTGATCTGGAAACCATCCAGATATGGGGAATTTACAGTGAGATCAACATATTAAAGCCTCAGAAGAAGGGATGAAGAATTGAACATTCTAAAACAGGTATGGAAAAAGCCAGTCCCTCCAAAAATGTCAACTTTATTGTGGAGAATTAGGAATAAACTGCTTCCATTTGATGATATTCTAATCAAATTTGGTTTTAATATTCCATCAAAATGTCCATTATGCTGTAATTCAGATAACATTGATCATTACTTTAATGCCTGCTCACCTAATTTGGAAATCTGGAATTTTTTCCACAATATTCTAGCAATCAGAGAGAGAGACTTTATGACATTTAATCAGAGAATGCAATATTACTTGACATATGTGGGATTAACAAAAGTTCACACCACAGTTATAAGGACCACCTCAATGGTGGTGGTCTGGACACTGTGGAATAGGAGAAACCAACTCATATATGATAATAAGAGTAGTAGTTCTCAGATTCTATGTCAGCAAGTCACCAGAAATGTTTCTCAAATCTTTACTGCATCTCCATTAATTGGTAATCCAATTAGGAATCATTTCATTATTGATATTGGACTGGCCCCATTCATTAATAGAAAGAGGTCAAAACCAGTTAAAATAATTAAATGGAAACCACCTTATCAAGTATTTAAAATTAATGTGGATGCATGTTATAGAAATGATGGGGGTACATGCATTGGAATAGTAGCTAGAAATTGCAATGGGGAAGGAGTTATGTTACAGATGATATACACTACTTGCTTCTCTCCCACACATGCTGAGATAATTGCTATTAAAATTAGATATCAGATGGTCATTGATATGAACTTAGGTGTCTTTCAAGTTAAGTCTGATATCAGTGGCTGTTAATGGCATACTCAAAGAAAACTCCATTGACTGGAGATACTACTCTCTGTACTATGAGGTGAACAAATTGAGTGCATTACACACACTGAATCATATTATGAGAGAAGGAAATACAACTGCTGATTTTATATTTAATATGGCGGCTGATCTGAAACAAACCTGCATTATGACACCTTACCTAGTTCCAAATAAGTTGAGGGCAATTTTACAGCTTGAAAAATTGGAATTCCAAATCTCAGATTCAATCTATAGAGAAATCAGTAAGAATGTGGTACTGATAATACATTTCTCTGTTGCAGGCAAGAGGAAGCAGAAAAGACATTGAGGCACAAGCACCAAATGTAATGATGAAACTCAGAGACATTGTCATCACAGCACTTCTCAAGAGCAAGTCTCAGGAACTCAGAGTCACTGTCAACAATGGACTCATGTATAGAAAATTTTGTATATCTAGATTAGCAATTATTTTGGCAATCTAGCCTAATCCTATGGATTTACATTCTTGTAATCATTCTTTGAGTGGCAAAATTGTGCTTTGACATTTGCTGGCTGAATCACTAACCTGCTCCCTAAAGCTCTATGGTTCAAGAATAGTTCTATACCTCCATAGGATTAGAAACTAAGAATAGCCATTGTAGGCTATTGTTTTTGAAATTCTTAGAGCTTTTGAACTTAGGCTCAGGTTTGTAAAAACATATATGCCAGAAATGGTTTTTTTGGTATGGGGTGCCAATGAAATCGCCCCACCAATTGTGGTTTAACTTTTTAAAAAATTATTATTTATCAGGTGGTATATTTTAAAACAAATACTAACTAGCAACAATATTTATAATGTAAAGTCCAAGATTTTGTTGTTAGATTTGTGGACAGTCACAACTATGCTGGAAAGTTGTGAATTTGGACAGTGTTTAAAGATCGATTATGTTAAGCAATTGAATATTATCATGTGATTAATGTGGTAAGAATCCAAGATCAATTTAGTATTTACGAGAACAGAGTACTGGGATTAATTGATATAGTTGGAAAAGAATATCTAAATATGGAAAGCAAAGTGTGGTTTTTTGGAAAGACAAGTTCTTGCCTTGTGCTGAATCGTTCAGTTAAGCAATACAATATTTGATATGAAATATCCCATGAAGATTCAATGCAGTCATGCAATATTTCCAGCCAGCATTAGAAGAAGAGTGAATGATTTTGTAGATATGGAAGAAGAATATTCGGGTATTATTCTGAATAAACACCGAAGCATGTTTAAACATGATTCAGAAGGGTTTGGAATATATTTGTGAATCGAAAACTGCAAAGCAATGGAAAGATTGATTTACTTTGGCAACTGAAGAATTCATACAGAAGATTATTCCATGATAATTCGTCTAATTCATAGATTTAATTGAAGAATATTGCCTATATATATATATATATATATATATTTAATTATGGAAAGAACTAGATTAGGTGAATTAGAATTGGATAAGGATTATTCCTTTTCTATATGATTTGATTAGAAATAGAATTATGATAGAAAAGGGAATATTGAGTTTGTGTGTGAATGATAGAATCACGTTATAGAGCTATAAATGGACATCTACAACTGCGAATTGGCGATTTTACTGACAGGCCCGGTCCAATAGGGTAGCAGGTTGCTTCCTTGCTTGAGAACCCAAACTGGGCCAAAAAAAAGAGGGCCTCATTTTCAGTAGTGTAACTATGTAGGTATATATTTTAATTAATAAAATAAAATTGAAAATATAATGACAGTTCCGCGTGGCCCCGCGGTTAAAGATAGTAGTGGCCCCGCGGTTAAAGATAGTAAACTCTTAATTAATTTTTCTTCTTCTAAATTTAGACTAATCCCTCCGTATTTTCATGTAAAATTAAATATATTTTTTTTAAAAAAGGGCTTAATAATTAAAAGTCCTTTTATTTTCTTCTATCTTTAGTCTATTCTACTCCCTTTTCCTCCCCCTTCCGACCGATCCACCAAGTCCAAATTAACTTGAGTTTTGATGTCTTTCAATCTCTCTTGCTAATTTGAATAATTTCATATCTAAATCTAAGGTTTTAAACTCAAATCAAAATCGTTTACATATTGATTAGTGAATTTGGTTCTAAGAAAGCAAGTAGAATTGAATTCAATACTTAAATTCTTGTATCTTATTTTGGAATTTAGCATATTTTTCAGTTTCCTAAAATTTACTATATTTTAAATATACCGGGGGCCTCTTTATACTTGTTTGTTTCGGGCCTCAAAAAAGCCAGGACCGGCACTGTTTACAGAGACAGTAATCCTGCATTTAGGGTTTAGCTTTTCAGAGGCAGCAAAGTCTAGCCACGGCCCAAACCAATCATCAACTTGGTGTGCCATCCAGAAGCCACAGTCTTAAAGCCTCGGGAGAGGTAGTTGTCAGAAAGTTGGGCGAGGAGCTCGACCTAGTCAAGTGAGGAGCTTGACATTGACCGGCAGTGAGGGGTGCTCACAAGTTCACAACAGAGATAAATCATAAATAGGTAAAAGTGAGGAGTTCTGTACTCTATATTGATTATCTAGTAAATGGTTTTTGGAATGGGAAAAGATCGCGTAAACAATTTTCGTGTTCTTTTACTTTTAAGTTTTGCATATTCATGTTTAAACATTACTACTGCCATGTTTAAACATCGGTTTAAATGTTAGACTAAGACAAGAGATTAACATTTAAAGTTTGATAAACTAGTTAGTAGAAACGTCATATATATTTCCTTTTGAAAAAGAAATCAATACACATACTCCTCCGTTGCTGTTTCAACGTCACAAGTTAAATAATAAACCGCATTTATAATTGTCGAAAAGTTTAATAATAATTATTAATCAATTTTAAAATTTGAAAAATATACATAACATGAATTTCAAAACTATATTACACTATGAAAAGTCCAACACTTGAAGATAGGACTGTACATGATCCGGGTCAACCCGGAAGAATGACCTTGCCCGGGACCGGAATTGGTAATCCGGACCCAAATTTTTTGCATTACGGGCCGGCCTCGGGTCACCTTTTTTGCCCATTCCGGATTTCGAGCCGATCCGGGTCAATCCCAGATTTTTCCGGGTCAACCTGGGAGCCTGGTTATACACACTATCAGAAAAACACGCGTTGATTTCAATGAACGCTAACTATTTCGTTGATATTTACAGTATTTCGACGGTTATCACTATTCATCAATCTTTGGTCAAGTTTGACCAAGTGAGATTTGCTGACATGGCGGTATTGACTGGAAGGAGGGTTGAATTTTTTGAGGGACCCAGATTGATTTCAACGAAATTTCAGCCTATCGTTGATATATCAAATGCTGATGAGGTTGTGTGTTGAATGGGCTTACCAGATTTTTTGAGTATGTTGACTGGGTTCATTTTGAGCCCATTAGTTTTGGGGTTTTCGGGTGAGTTCGTTACGGGTTTTTCAAAATATTTGAGCGAAAAAAGCCCAATTTTAAATTTAAACACTTGTCAGGTCGAGGTAGTGCCACGCCGCTCTCGTTTCAACGATTTATTAGCATTGATATGTATAAATATTATGAAAATTGCCTTAAAACATCAAATTTATACTTTTAATACTGAATTTTTTGATGATTATGTTAATTTTGTCATGTATAAGATATTTTTTATGGAAATTTACTTTAGTATTAGTTCAATGAAAGGTAAGTGTGGTGAAAATTGTAGTAAGAATAACTTGAGAAGCACTACTAAGACTATACCTTGTTACATAAGTATATATACTTTATCGTCATCTTTCCACCATTCTTGTGATCAATTTAATTTTATTACTAAATGCATTTAAGTATATTTAAGCGTTTCTGAGACATTCTAACATAATTGTCCATGTACAAGCATTGATATCAATGTTCAATTCATTAATAATTGAAAATGTCATAAAACATCAAATTTTGACTTTTAAAACTGAATATTTTGACGATTATGTTAATTTTATCATGTATAAGACACTTTTTTTGTACATTTACTTCGGTATTAGTGCAATGGAAGGTACGTGTAGTGAAAACTGTAGTGTCAAGAACCTGAGAAGCACTACTAAGACTATAACTGGTTACCTAAGTATATATACTTTTGAGTCATATTTCCACCGTTATTGTGATCAAATTATTTTCATTTTACTAAATGAAATTGAGTATATTTGAGACATTGTGACATAGGTGTCCATGAAATAACATTGATATGAATGTTCAGTTCAGTAAAAAATTGAAAATGTCATAAAGCATCAAATTTTGACTTTTAAAACTGAATTATTTTATGTGTGCGTTAATTTTATTATGTATAAGACATTTTTTAAGTAAATTTACTTTGGTACTAGTGCAATGTGTTACGTATAGTGAAAACCGTAGTATCATGAACATGAGAAGCACTACTAAGAGTATAACTTGTTACCTAAGTATATATACTTTCGAGTCATATTTCCACCATTGTTGTGATCAAATTATTTTCATTATTAAATAAATTTGAGTATATTTGAGACATTCTAACATAAGTGTCCATGAAATAACATTGATATCAATGTTCAGTTCAGTAAAAATTTGAAAACTGTTATAAAACATCAAGTTTTGACTCTTAAAACTGAATATTTTGATGGTTATATTAATTTTACTATGTATAAGACACGTTTTATGTAAATTTACTTTGCTACTAGTGCAATGAAAGGTACGTGTAATGAAAAATGTAGTATCAAGAACTTGAGAAGCACTACTAAGATTATAACTTGTTACCTAAGTATATATACTTTTGAGTCATAGTTCCACCACATAGTTGTGATTGATTTATTTCAGTTACTGAATGAAATTAAGTAAATTTGAGTGTTTCTAAGGCATCCTAACATGAGTGCATGAAATCGGATTGATATGAATGTTCGAGCATACATTATCAATTAAGCGTAAATGTTAAATTTTATTTTGAAATCAATATATTTTTTTATGCTAATATTCCTTTTATGATGTACTACAATGAAGTGTTTGAACTAATCAGTCATCATTAAGCGCATTATGTTCACATATTCAATTTGAAATAAGTAAAAAAGTTATAGGGGTGAATTTAGAATTTATCAAAAGTTTAATTGAGAGCTTCATTGACTACTGATCCCACTATTTTCTGCAAGAATCGCGTTATTAGAAGTATAGATATAAGTGTTAAAAACTAATGATTTATGTTGTAATTGAATTTTTTATAGTATTTAGACCGTAATAAAATTATATTTAAATTGATGGGTTAATATATAATTTTAAAATTGTATGTTGCCCAAAAAGAAACATTAAACTGATGCATATTTTTGATAAATTATTGTTATAGTATAATAATAATTTTTGAAACTTTAGTATTAATTCAAAAACATTTATTATACCATAATTTATTTTGTATTTATCTTATCCGTCAATTAATTTAATTGACTTAATCTGAACCGTCAAGTCTATACCTGTATAAATGGGGATTGAACCTAATTTCCTTATCCTTATCAGATCCACCTTCTCTCTTCTTCACCTAAATCTCGAAACCCTTTTCTTCCTATCGCCCATCTCTACTCGCATTGCGGCTCTCAACTGTTGTCGCCCCTCCATCGCCGCCGAACCCGCCCCTCAATCGCCGCCCCTCCATCCCCGCCTCTCCATCGCCGTCTCCCCATCGGTGCTGCCTCTCAATCGTCGTCTCGCCATCGGTGCCGCCTCTCCATCGCTGGCTTTCCATCAGTAAATCCGCCATCAGAATCAGGTATTTTTCAGGATTTCATGATTGTTTCATACTACTATTGCACCTAATTGGTACCCTTTTGATGGCATGCTTAGATTAACAAATAAGATAACCATAGTCTTTTGTTGATCTTATGTTCAATGCGGTCATGCTTTCCTGTGTTCACTTCAGGCTATTGTTTTCTACCTTTTGCAGAAATTATTAATTCTTGTAGTAGATTGGGTTGGACAGAAAATTGCTCATTTACCAGCTGATTTTTTTGTTAAGTTTTCTTGGAACGATTATTGAATCAAAATATTATGCAACGGGCTTCCTTGCTTTGTTTTCAATGGCTGAAGTTGGTTCAATGGAGTAGCTGGAACGAGCATATACAATGTTATTGTTAGCTGGTGAAGATGTGGAGACTCTTGGGCTCCATGGAGAACCAGGAGTTGGCAAAACATGGATGGCTAGGAAGTTGAGCCAGAAAGCAATGAAGACGAAACTAGTCGGCCTCACTCTTTTGCTGTCTCTCAATGATGATCACAACTTCCCTTTTCTCCTATACATCGAATTGCTCACCAGCTCTTCCCTCAGCCTGTGTCTTCTGATAGCGAGCCTGTCATGGAAAGGTATGGGGTTTGTGTTCTCATAAATCTTAACATTCTATTATGCTTTGATGAGGTACTGATAGAGTTTTGCTTGTTAGGCTTTACAGTTTGATACTAATCACCACTCAAAAACACTCGGTTGTGCTTAGATGACTACTGATGGAGTTTTACTTGTTTAGCTATGTTCATTTATTGACTTTTTACCGTTTATTCACTAAAGGGGCTGCACGAGCGACTCTTCGATTGTTGTCAGTCCGCACTGCTCTAGATGCTCTCAACCAGTACAACAAGGTTCCTTCTTGTTTATTTATACTCTTTACCGTGTTCTTGGATTTTTAGGGTTTGTTATGTTCATGTTTTGTATGTTCAAACATAATTTTTAATATTTAAACAGGTGCCTTTAGGTGATTGATCAAGTTGTTGGTAACTTTATTTTCTTTTTTTCGCACTAGTACTATAAAGTTAGGTGCTTTATGAATGAATGTGATAGGTTAATTGTGATATCGCTTTCTTAAACTCTTTTTGTGTTTAATGCAGAAAATTGTGATGGGTTGAGCACATTGTGTTGGATAATATGACGGGGCTGGTTTCTGAACTTGTAGTTGCGGAGTACTTGCGGTTTTGATAGCTAACTTAGCACACATTGGATGTGAGGAGAGGAATATGTATAATGGATATATTTCCAGAACATTGAGGTGCTTTGAGTTTATGTTTGCTACCTATGTGTTAGTTTTATTGTCTGAAAATGCAATGAGCCTGCATTTTAATGTAGTCTAGTCTTGACTCATTTTGTTTACTTCTAATGTGTTTCTGAACTTGTAGCTGCGGAGTACTTGCGGTTTTGATAGCTAACTTAGCACACATTGGATATGAGGAGAGGAATATGTATAATGGATATCTTTCCAGAACATTGAGGTGCTTTGAGTTTATGTTTGCTACCACCTACGTGTTAGTTTTATTATCTGAAAATGCAATGAGCCTGCATTTTAATGTAGTCTAGTCCTAACTCATTTTGTTTAATTCTAATGTGTTTTTAAAGGTTCTCCGGCGCCACCAACATTTCTGGTTCTCCACTTCATGCAAATTTTGTTGCCCTCTCCACCGTCGAACTTTGGCACCACCACTAGTAGAATGTGGCCGGAAAACGGCGCCGGAACACGGCGGTTTCGCGGGAAAATAAGAAAACTGCCGTCCTTCTAGATTTCCGAACTCGGAAAAACAGGTTCTCTAGGCGGATGGCTTATTACACGGCGGTTGTGATGCAACCACCGTGTAACTGATATTTTTGCTTGGCGGTTGCGTTTAACCGCCGACCAGGCTATATTTCCGACACCGGAAATGCCGGAACTTTCCCCGCTGACCGGCTTGACTTTGACGGTCAAGTCGACGGGGCAAGTTTCTGATGTCGGTGGAGCCAAGTCAAAAAGTCGTCCGGGTAAGTTTACGATCTCGTAAACATGTCCGGATAAAGGAAAAAATTCCCGGGGAAGATTTCAGAACTCGGAAACGTCCCCGGATGAGCTAAAACAGAGTGTTATAAAATGAGAAACGGATCCTTTTGTTCTATCTAGTCTATTCCATCTTTGTTATAGGTTGAAGGACGAAGAGAATCTCCTAATCTTTGGGCTCGCTGAATCCTAGGCCGCGATGAGGTAATCTCCCGCTAAATTTAGTATTGATGGGCGGATCTTTGTTAATTTCAAGCATGAATATATATGTGTGTCCCTAATTTCATTGAATAATATATGAACTTGCGTGTTGATTCCTAGTTATTTGTGTTTATGAAACCATATTGTATTTGATATGTTGTCAAGTAGTACGGTGTAGATGAATGAATTCATTAATATTTGCTAAAATTTGTGAAAATAGGTACACAAGTGTTATGGAACGTAGTAGGATTATTAGGGAGAATCGTCGGACCTCACCAGAGTATATGGGACTGGTTGAATATTTCATTGATGTTGCTTCTGATAATGCAAGAAGAGAAAATAAATCGGTCATGCGGTGCCCTTGTAAGGATTGCACTAACGATGTGCATTTAGGAGTTCAAGGTTTGCGTGAAAATTTGATTGTTAGGGGTTTCCATAATTCCTATACCACGTGGGTATGACATGGGGAAGAACGTAGCACTGTTGTTGTTAATGAACCAATGGAGGTTGTAGGAGAAAATGAAATGGTTGGTAATTATGACGATAAATTGGATGACTTGGTAGATGATGTTGCCATGCATTTTTTTGGAAAACCAGAGGCGCTTGAAGCGATGTATTATGATAAGTAGACCCCTTTGTATGAGAGGTCAATCCACACTATTCTAAGCGCGACCTTATTGTTGATGAATTTAAAAGCCAAGCATGGACTTTCAGATAAGGCATTAACAGAGGCGCTGGAGTTGATTAGACAGCTGCTTCCCACTGATAATTTATTGCCTGATAGGGCATATGCTGCCAAGAGGATACTATGTCCAATGGGTATGGAACTTGAGAAAATTCATGTTTGTCCTAATGATTGTATGTTGTTTAGAGGGGAAGATGAGATGAAATTGGAAAATTTTAGCGTTTGTGGCGAGTCACGATACAAAGCTGTGAAACAAAAAGTGGATGTGGGAGGAGATGTTGTTAAGGAAACCAACAAACGTGTTCCCGCGAAGGTCATGTGGTATCTCCCCATTATACCTAGGTTTCAAAGGTTGTTTGCTAACAAAGAAGAAGCTAAGAACTTGAAATGGCACGCAGATAGAGAGAAGGTTGAAGATGATGATGTGATTGCACACTGTTCAGATGGTGATCAGTGGAAGAAAATTGATGAATTGTATTCTGATTTTGGGATGGAAGCTCGAAATGTAAGGTTGGGTTTATCCACTGATGGTATGAAACCGTATGGAGATTTGAGTAGTACACACAGTTCTTGGCCTTTGATGGTTGTTATTTACAATCTACCACCGTGGTTGACTATGAAGAGGCAATATGTGATGTTGTCGTTGATGATAGCAGGGCCAAAGCAGCCTGGTAATGACATTGATGTGTTCCTAGAAACTTTAGTTGACGACCTTCAGAAACTGTGGTTCGAAGAGAATTGGACGTGGGATGAATATCGGAAGGAATGGTTTAAGTTGAAAGGAATATTTTTTTGCACCGTGAACGATTTCCCTGCACTTGGTAATCTAGCTGGTTATTCAGTCAAAGATCATCTAGCTTGTCCTGTTTGTGAGGAGAATACTAGTTTCTCTCAATTAAAACACGGGAGAAAAAATATTTATGAAGGACATCGTCATTTCTTACCATGCAGTCACGAGTTCCGTAAGGCTAAGAACTGGTTTAATGGGAAAGAAGAGAATGCACTTCAAGAAAATCAAGGATATTGAAAATGATTTTGGGAAAAACTGTAGGAAGATGCCCATCCCTGGCCCTTGGAAGAAACAGTCCATTTCTTTGACTTACAATATTGGAAGCACTTGGCTGTCAGACATTTTTTAGATGTAATGCACATTGCGATAGTTTGCTTGGTACGCTGCTGAATATTCCTGGAAAAAGCAAAGATGGACTTCAAGCACGTAAAGACTTGGAAAGAATAGGTATTAGAAAGGAACTGGCTCCTGCAATCGAGGATGGGAACATTTTCTTGCCTCCAGCTTGCTACAATATGTTGTCAGCTGAGAAGACAAAATATTTGCAGTGCTTGAAAGATTTGAAGGTACCCTCTAATTTTTCCTCGAACATTGGTAAATGTGTCAATGTTAAGGATCAAATATTGTTCGGGTTAAAATCACATGATTGTCACACTTTGATGCAAGACTTGAACATAATTGCCATTCGTGGTTCTCTTCCAATCCACACTAGGATTTGCATCAGCAAGCTCTGCTTATTTATTAAGGGAATTTGCCAGAAAACAGTTAGCCGTCGTAAGCTAGATAAGCTGCAGACAATGGTAGTTGAAGTATTGTGCCAATTGGAGATGTATTCCCCCTTTCTTTCTTTGATATAATGATGCATTTGATTGTCCATCTTGTGCGCGAGATCAAGGAGTGTGGTCCGGTGTTCCTCCGGTGGATGTATCCTTTCGAGAGATACATGAAGATATTTTAATTCTTTTCACAGAATAGGTACAGGCCTGACGCAAGCATTGTATCTAGATATGTCGCGGAGGAGGCGATTTAATTTTGTACGGCTTACTTAGTTGAGGTTGACACGGTTGGACTACCCACCTCGAGGCATGATTTTTGTTTCAACGGGCATGGAACTAAAGGCACGTTGCATAACCCGGCAGCGGTCGATTTGCAGGCTGCTCATCTGTATGTGGTGCGAAACCATGAATCGGTTCGCCCTTACGTTGACATTCATATGGAGGAATTGAGAAGTCTATACCCAACCCTAAAGCCTTTCCAACTACATGATGAGCATATTAGAACCTTTTGTGAGTGGTTAAGGGACACGGTAGAGATTGGTGACCATTCCGAGGACGTGAAATGGCTATCCAGACGGCCGCTAACGTCGATTATCAGCTAAAGTGGTTATGATGTGAAGGGTTACTCGTACGGGACCAAACAGAGCGATGCTAAAGGTGTTTCGCAGAATAGCGGTGTGACTATATTTTCTGAATCAATCGCTGTGTCGCGGAAGAAAAATCCAGAAGGATCCTACTCATTTGATAGGTATTTCGGTACCATTGTTCAGATCTGGGAGTTAAACTATGTGGCATTGAAGGTGGTTTTATTCAAGTGTTAGTGGGTTGATCAAAAGACAGGAACTAAGACCGGTCCTTTAGGGTTTCAATTGGTTGATAGGAAGAAAGTGGGATCAAAGTCGGATGCGTTCATACTTGCTGGCGAAGGTGACCAAGTTTACTATGTTCAGGATCCTTCTGATCAGCACTACAAGATTGTTCTTGATGGGAAACAAAATGGTGTGTGGTGATGAGCTATTCGAGGAGTATGACAAACGAGCTGCTCACATTTTTGTGCCAACAAAGAAAGACGCAATTAATATGGAGGAAACAGAGGCAAACATGTCAATATATCGCGCAAGATCCGATCACGCCGAACGCATAGTGATAATAGCAAAGGCAACGAACGGAAGAGGAAGTTGATTTTCAAAGTTAAGCCGAAGACTAAGTTCAGGCGTTAGTCGTTGATGTTTTTGTGTTATCTTCTATTCATAATACAACTATTCCAAACTTAGTTTGAAAATGTAATTCATGTAAATATTTGGTTGCACCTTTGTTTGATCTATCCAATAGAATAAAAGGGAGTCGACAAATCTCAATTTTTAACCTATCCGGGTACTTTTACGGTATCTGAAACATTCCCCGGATAGGGCAAACTTAGGGTTTACCTACTTCCGGGTAACTTTCCAGATAAGGAAATGTTGAACAACCTTATCCAGCTAAGTTCCTGAACTCGGAAACTGTTTATCCGGAAGTATTTTGGTTAGGCAAGGCTTTTTATTCAACTTCCAGAAGGGTTCCCTGGTTGTCATCCGGTTTAGTAAAGATAATATTACTTATCCGGGTAGAATTCCGAGTTCGGAAATAGTAACCGGAACTGTTATTTTTAGGCGAAAACGTGCGCGCACTCACTAATAAGTAGTTATATAAAATTGATACCGCAAACAAGTGTAGGAATTGTAAATGCACAAACATTTGATCAAAATCTGTAGCATTCAAACGTTACTGAAATACAGTTAAAATGTAATATCATTCGATAAGGAAAATCAATACTTAACTAAAAATTCAAAACACATTACACTTAATCAGGGCCCCATGTCATAGTCGTTGTCACGATCGCCGCCACCATGTCCCTGCGAGGCGTCCCCACTTGTGGAAAATCCTTCTGCACGCTTGAGAGCTCTCAACTCCTTCCTTGCCTCATAAGCGTCCTTCCTAACGCCAATCAATGTGAGCACCTTAGATTTCATGCTAGCGTACATAGCTTTCATGTTGGAAACATGCGGTGAAGGCTCTCCATCGGGCACCTCCCTACCTAAAAAATGAAAATTCATATTTGAATTAAACTTTCATAAAAAGTAGCATAAATTGTGAATAAGGAGGTGAAGATGACTTACTTCTTGATGCCCTAGCCCGCTTAGCCTTTTGTTGCGGAGGCGCCACAATCCATTTTCCATCGGCCAAAGTCCATTTCGGCGTATGGTTTTCAAAGTAGTGGTAGTCGTATGGCTTGCAAGGGGTGGGATCATCTTCAAATCGGAAATTAGGGTCCAATTTCAAGAGCAACTTAGTGATTAGGCTCCCGTAGGGTAGGTTTTTCTTATGTCGCTCGTTAGCCCACGCAGCTCTCATCCAATTACATATTGCATACCCGGGATTGATAGGAACCTGCTTCACGACATAGTAAAATGTCATAACCGTGGTAACATTAGGCTCACCGACATTTCCTTCTGTAGGGATGAAACTTCTATGCAACCACTCGTACACAATGCGATCATCAATGGGGCAGAACGCCATTTTGCACCCATCGGCTGAACCTTCATCATATAGGTCCCGACCAAAATAATGATTCCCTAAATTCAGATAATTCAAGTACGGGAGTTTAATCATCTCCGTTCCCGGCCACGCATTAGCATAGAAGATATTAAGTGGACCATCCTCGAGGTTGGGATAAAGGTCCTCATCGGATTGGAGAGGATTCCCTAACAACTCATTCATCACCCAACAATCAAACTCAAACCTTTTCCCATTAACCATGGTAGTGTACTTACCATCACTAGGTTCATCAAAATTAGCATAAAATTGCATCACCTCATCCTTATAGGTGTGATCACTAACATCGAACAACAAGGCATCACAAGTTTGAATAGCAAACTTCTCAACCATAGGGCCTAAACCTAGTGCCTCAACCCGATCTCTATCCAACACATATGAGTCTAGTATTGTTGCATTGTTAACAAGAATACCATAATACTTATAAGCATCGAGACTGATAAACTTGTCAGAATCATACCAGTTTGGAGGCTGCTTCCTCGCCACGGTCTTGCTTCTCGGTGCCATGGGTTGATCGGGAATTGGTTGTGGTGGAACTGATTTGCCGTTTCGTCCGGGTAGGAGACGGAATTTCCGAACTCTGAATTGGGGGATTTGGGGGAAGTTTGTGAGTTCTGATCTGAAAAAAGTCAACCAGCCATATATATAAACACGTTTCCGAACTTGGAAACCTAGCAGGATGGAGATTTTAAACTGGTCCGGGTAGGTTTCCGGTCTCGGAAAGTCTATCCGGAAGTAATTAATTAAAAATCCCAAATTAGCCACAAATTTCCCGAAGGTTTCCTTGATAGCCATCCGGATAAGTAAACATTCTATCCGGATTATGTTTCGGGAACTCGGAAAGACCATCCAGAACTATTTAATTAAAATTCACATTTTATGTTAAATTTTCCCGAAGATTTCTCTGATAGCCATCCGGATAAGTAAAATATCCATACGGCTTGGTTTCCGAGTTCGGAAAAACAGTTATATCCATCCGGATAGTGTTTCAGATATCGGAAATCTCGCCGGAACTACACATAAACAGACATTTTCACCATCATATTTGCCTCTTTATCTAAACAAAATACATGAGTACCAAATTTCTGCATGTACAAAATAAATGACAATAGATTTAAGCACTGAAATCTTTAAAATCGATCAAGTTTATATACACAAGAATAAGGTACTAGAATAGATTAGTTTCACAAACGAAAATAACAAATTCGATGTTTAAAAGTACACTGTTTGAAAATTATTAACTAGAAACAAAGCCCTACTCTCTAGGTTGTGAGGTTGTCGCCCTACTGCTGGATGGTCCCCCGGCCGCATCTTCTTCACTTGAGGATGGTAGTTGACCAAAATCCGGCTCATTCAATTCCGGGCTAAGTTGGAGATCAAGTCCCTTCCGATCAATGTAAACCCTTTGTTCGGCACGGAGCATTGCTACTTCTTCTTTAGCCTTGTCGACCTGTCCGGTGAAGCATTCCCACATCTTCGAGATCTTACGCATCCACCGGCCCTCCTCACCTACGAAACAAACAAATGATTAGCTTTCGAAAACAAACACATTTTCACCTGCGAAACTAAACAATAAAGGGAAAATATATATTCACTTACTTGTACCCGATGAACTCGCACCTCTGGCTTCTAGTTTTCTTCGCCTAGCGACTCTTCCTGCTGCGCCCGGAGCTAAGGCCTTCAAGACATACCTTTGAGTTTCTATATCCAGTGCAAAACCCTTATGATCAAACAAATCGCCATCGTAGTACTCTAAAGGCTCAGCACGATCAACAACACCTCCACCTTGCTTCTTAATCAGCTCAGTGACAAGTCCGGCATATGGAAACCATTGCCTCGACCCTCTCCCCACCTTGAACATGTATTCAACTATCGAGTGTCCAGGATTTATTTTCAACCCTTCCATCAAGTAATAGAAGAGCAGAACACGTCCACAAGTGGGTTCACAACTATGACCCCCCGATGGATACACATTCTGACAAACCCAGTCAAAAACAATCCTATGCTCAACCGTAAGCTCGTCAACATTAAAATCACCTGGACAACTACCCGCCCCCTGACAAGTAGTTTTGAAGTACTTACGTCCCATTGTTTCAAGGTCTAAGGGTTAGTTTGGCCCGGTTTCAGGAAACTTGTTGAAATTATAAATCTCATAAGGCCCTATGATTGAAGAAATTCCGGCTTGCCGATGCTTCAGGGGGTCTATCATGGCCTCTTTGCCGCTTTGTCTTCCTCGATTTGGCCTTGCTTAATCGGCTCCCACCCACGTGTTCTTCGGCTCTTGGAGGTGACTCTACCTCCTTATCGGAAGGGGACTCGTACACTACCTCTTGTTGTCGTTGGATTTCCGCGACTTGCTTGCTTGTGGAAGGATTTTTAGTCCTAACCATGATGAGAGATTGGACTGAAAAATTGGTAGAGGGGCGGACTTGTTTGGGGATGAAGTTGGGGAGGGTTTGCAGATTTGGGGGAAAAAAATCCCGTCTGCCCCTTTTATAATTAAAACGTCCGGTTAGGTTTAACGAAATCGGAAACAAAGCCGGGTGACGTTATTTATTTGTTGGCTTATCCGGCTAACTTTACGGTTTCGGAAACGTAGCCGGACAGTACAAAAAATCAGAATAAGTAACACTTAGACTATTTTCTTAGCTAGTCCTCTACCCATTCATCCCATTACAAACGAAAATTTCACTTTCCTCCCACCCATTTACTCTCTTCCACCAACAAAATCTTCTTCTCCAACCACCAAGAACACTATTACTCACATTGGCCCCATTTCTTGAGTTCTAGACAAGAAAGTAGCTTCTTTGTCCATACTATTGGGGTTTTTGTTCTACTTGAAAAGGTATTTCTTGGAACTTAGCTTCATTTGCATAATCAATATTGTTTATTGGCTAATTTGTCTTATTTGTTCATGGGCTTTGCTTAATTATTACTACAAACTAGCTTTGTTTTATGAGCTACATTCTTGATTAATCAATTGGGATTATGGGCTATATTCTTCATTAGTCTTGATGATCACTAGTTATGTTACTACAAATCTAGGGTTAAGTATGTCATATATATATGCACTAATTTAATTACAAAGAATTAAGGGTGAATCATGTGATAGGCAATTTATATTAGTCTAATAGGATCCTAAACCCTAGGGGTTTTATGATGGTCAATTATTAAAATGACTACTTACCATTAATTTAGCATATAATTATTCTTTCTTGATAGTGAGGTTATTTAATATATGCAAACTATTATTTGTAGAGGAGTTATGGCACCACCTAAGAATAAGGTAGGAATCCCCAAAAGCCCTAAAACCCCTAGCACCGCGGGAGGTGTTAAAAAAAAAGGGGTGAGGCGTCCTAGGACATATTGTGCTGTCTTACAAAAAAGGATGAAGAAGGGGATTTTGACGGACATGACGTTCAAAGATGGTGGGGAACCAATATCGAAAGAGTATTATTTATGGAAGAGTTGGGTTGGAAAAATTGGTCGAACTCGTGTGGATATAAAGTATGAATCTTGGCACGAGGTCCCCGATAAGGAGAAGACTAAATTATGGGAGGAGTGTTTGGTAAGTCTCTACCTTCATTTAAGGTATTTTCATTTTTGTTCACATGAATGAGATTTTATCCAACTTTTCTTATAATCTTATGTAGGTACCATTCAAAATTGTTGCCCCAAATATGGAGAAACTTTTTGACACAACCATGTTTCGCTTGAGTAAGGCGGCACGGGATCATAGAGCAATGTTGTCTAAACATTACATTTATGGATATTTTAAGGATGAGGACCCTTGGTTGGCCTACACCGATATTCTATAAGAAAGTTGGGCAATATTCAAAGCACGCACCTTGGAGAATGACCGACTAGTAAGATTAATTCCTACCATTCTAGTATTACTCCTTCGTTCACATAACTTAAATTCATTTATGTGTTAGGGTCTGAGGTTGACGAATAGCACCAATGCGAAAGCTAATACGACACCTCACACAATGAGTAGGGAGGGCTATACTATAAGACTAATGAAACATGCAAACAAAAAACAAGAAGATGGGGTGCAAGAGAAAATGGATAGTGGGATGACGGAAGAGGAAGCGCGGGAGAGCACCGAGGTGGTTAATCGTAAAGAGTTTGATAAACTCACTAGCTTCTTGATTGGTCGACAAGATAGCAAAGGTGAATACACACACGAGGGAAACAAGAAGTTGATAAAAGACATTGTAAGTTGTTACTTTGAATATTTTGAGCTAATATTATTACAATTCTTATTCCTATCTATTTTTCTTTCTACCATATATTTTTTTTTCTATTAAATGATAGGATGATGTCAAAGCGAAAATTGCTTCGGGAGAATTCGTTCCCACACAAGACGATGACATCCTTTGTAAGGCGACGGAATGGAAGGGACACCCCGGTAGAGTTCATGGATATGCATCACATGTGGTGAAAAGAGATCTCACCGGCAAACCGAAATCTTCTAAACCACCAAGACATACCAAGTACAACAAGTTGCAAGAGGAACTTGGAGATACAAAAAAAGAGCTCGGTGATACCAAGAAGGAGCTTGATGAGGCCGTGAAGAATATGAAGAAAAGGGACATAGCTCTCCACATAATAGCCAAGCAAACGGGCGCAATTCTGCCACCGAATTTGAATGATCTAAGCGACGATTGGGAGACTCCTTCACGTGGTTCACGTCACTCACCTGATGTTTTTGAGGTGCAAGGCATTCCACCATCGCCAAAACCAAACATATGTAATGATAACTTAAGCCGACCAAAAAAGGTAAACACACTAACTCACTTTTCGATCGCATTATTATTCAAATTCTCTATTCGTTCTCTTAATAGTCTTAGCATATTTATGACGATACTTTAAAAATGGAATCCACTATTTTAATTAGGTCAAGGTCGATGTCACATATCCATGCAAATTATATATCGATGGTGGAGTGAGGAAGCCTACTATGCATGTTGCAAATGGAATTTTCAATGAGTCGGCGAAGATGCATGGCGATGATAAAATTGCAATAGGTTTGGGGGAGGTTTGCTTGAAAAAAGCTTTGGTTTTAACCGCTCGAGTTACCATACCCAGAGGCCCGTGTAAGGTTGTTGGACCGGCGGAAGGTATGTATTTACTTTGGCCTCGTAGGCTAATTGTTGTCGAGAGTTTAGGAGAGACTCAACCCGCTAGCCTATACAACCCAATTATGGGCGTTGCACGCAAGGTTGATCCAAAAATTCCAAAACAAATTCCCAAACCTTTGACCGCCCCAAAAGATGTTGTAGTTAAATCTATGACACCGGCTATGAAGGTGTTGTATGACAAGTTGTCTAAACATTGCAAATTTAGATACTACGAATTCCCGGCTCCAACGGAAGTATTTAGTGGTATTGGAAGACAAATTGTAATGTGTTGGGGTGATTTTGAAGATCTATGGAAGGGTGACAAGGCAACCGAGCCCCTAATGTCCTTATTTCCAACTGTAAGTCATTTTAATGTCTAGCCTATATTAAGTTATGTGTTTTCAACTGCCGTTCTCCCCATTGTTTTAACCATTCATTTTTTTCCCTTAAGTTCATTATATCAACTAGTTCAAAAACAGTTGAAGCCATGGATAGGCTTCCTATGCCCTGAGCGAATCCAAGAATTAGGTCATACTGATGCAGAGCGTTTAAGTTACATGAAAGCGGCTCTCGGTGTGGAGGAAAAATTATTCTTCCTAGCACCACTCATTTCCGGGTAATAATTTCATATTAACTAATTCTATACATTATTATCTCATGTTAGCTTTTATATTGTCATTATTGATGAACGGATATGCATTTTTTGTTAGTAAACATTGGAGATTGGTTTTGATCCACAAAAAAACCAAAGAAGTTTATTGGATAGATCCTCTCCATCGTCCGCCAATCCCGTCTTTCGAACACCTCCTTAGACAAGCTTTGAATCATGTCAATCCCTCTGGGAGGGAGTTTTGAATGACTGAGATCAAGGTACTCTACACGTTTCTCCCTCAGTAATCACACTAGTTTTATCGACATCGATCGATTGTATTTAACAATGTGATCTACCTTTTGTGTTAAAATACAAGAGACAAGGTAACGACTGGGTATGCGGTTTCTATGTTATGTTGTATGAGCTCAAGTTGGTAGCGGAACTTAACGAATTCGACAATGACCTTGAGCCCGTAAGTTTCAAATATGTAAGGGCATCTACCTTACACATATTCATATGTTTGCGTCATATATTGAATTGTGTCTGCAAATGAACAGATTTTCGAAGAGGATACAAGCCCCTACTCACCTGAAGAACTGAATCGACCGAGGAGTAGTGTTGCATCATTTGTCGTAACTTCGCATAAATCCGCTCTAGCTATAAATTAAAACATTATGTGTTATTGGCAATTGTTGTTGTATTTAGCGCATTCAAGTGATGTATTACATTATACATTCATTCTTAATACATCACAACCATTTGAAACATATAATTCTTCACTAGCACCATTTAAATACTTTCTATTTGTATTCAAAAGCCGAAATAAAAAAAATTCAGATTTTTAATAATAATCCGGGACATTTTTCCGATATCTGAATACTGACCGGATATTTCTAACTTCTTCCGGCTAGGTTTACGGTGTCGTAATTCTAGCCGGACGAAATTACCTTCTTTTCACCCTTTTTCCCGAAGGTTTCCCTGGTAGGCGTCCGGTTAAGTAAATAATTCATTCGGCTTGGCTTTCCGGTTTCGTAATTGTAGCCGGAACTACCTATTTTCCACCACCGTTTCACGGTGGCCGGATTGCTGCCGGCGCCGGAATATTTCCCGGCTTATCATCCAGGAGCGCAAAAATGAACCTCCGGCTTACTGTCCGGCCCGTAATGGCTGATGTAGCCTCCTGCTAGCAGCGGGTGTTTACGAGTCTGGAAATGCACCCATCCGGGTAGGTTTCCGAACTCGTAAACCTTACTCGGCGGTTTCAATCGCCGAGTAACGGTGGCGCCAATTGGACGGCGCCACCAAGGACGGCGGTCAAAACCGCCGTCCAACTGGGACGGAACCGCCGTGTTCCGTCCCTGATTCCACTAGTGCACCTCTGGATGCCCTCCGTTATGACTTATGAGGTATATTTTTCTCCAACTTCCATGTGTGTTTCCTTTATGGTTTAAGTTTTTTGTTGATTGATTGTATGGTCTATTGATTATGAATGCTTAGTTGTATGCTTGTACATGTTCAAAGTTGTTTAAGGATGCTTGTGGAATAGGATGTGGTTGGTTAAATGGGCTGGGAGAAGTGTTTGATTCTTGTTTCATGTGTTTGCACTTAATTGCAGAAATATGATATAACTATTTAGACTCCCGTGATGAGAGTTATGTTCATAGTGATGAGACCCAGGGAGTTGTGCAGAATATGGCTTTGGAATTTGGAGGTCTATGGTGGTACTTGCTTTTGTATTTACGTCAAAGCTATAGTATATGAATAGAAGCTATAAGTTCAAGTAGAAACTAGCTTTTCAAGTTCAATCCTAGTTATAAGTGTAGACTTGTAATTGAATTAGTGTAACATGTGTTAGTAACCATTTTGAATTTTAATAGAAAATTTTAAATTCTGATATTCTATTTTATTATAATTTCAGCACCAAATTTCAGCACCAAGAGGAGAATGATACGAGTATAAATGGAAAACTAGGTTAATTAGGAATTATTCTCTTACCAAGAATTTTCCTATAAATATGTGTTTTAATTCTAATAAGATTTTAATTATTTTCCACAATAGTTATAAAATTAGATTTATTATTTCCAGATTAATGTTAGGATTGTGATTTTATTTGAGCTTATAAATATAAGCCTCGGCCTTGTAATTTTGGGACAGATTTATTATAAAGAAAAAGGAGGTTTTCCGGATTAATTGGCAGTTGTTCAATTTCAAGATTCAGTTGAGTCGCTCATGACAGGTGTTCGTGGTTCCTAGTAATTAATTGGCTGACAGCTGTTCAATCGATTTCCATATCCCAAAGAAATTTATATATATTCCGCTGCAGCAACGTAAATTACCAAGAAAATACGCATCAAAGTTGTTAGCTAGTTATCAACCCAGTTCGTGTGTTTACGTTGTTTCGGTTACTTCAAGTGTTTTTGCATAGAATACACATCAAAGTGACCTCAGGAGCAAGGCTTTCACGAATTCTTATTCAACGTATGGCTTCGTTGGAAAAAAACATGGCGCTTATGCTAGAATTTGTAAAACATGATTTTAAGTTGGATATCCCAGAGTTTGGAGAAAAAGTAAACCTAGAAAGCTATCTGGAATGGATCGAGCACTACTAGAATATCAAGCCATTTAAGGCAGTTCATCCTTCATGTGTTAAGGCAGAAAACAAATGCCTTCCCTGGTTGTGACTTGAATGAGAAAAATCATCTAAGGCGGTTCCTCTTCCGCCTTAGATGTTTTTGGGTTTAAGGCGTTTGTTTCCGCCTAGGATGAAGGCTTATACGCCTTGCTAAAAGCTTACGAACTCGCTAGCGTGAAAGTCTGTATGATATGAATTGGCTCGTTACGATACCGTAACTAGCAAACGCTAGTCCCAAACAAATGGTTGATTGTTATGTTACTACAACAGCTTACGGATCGCCAGATGAAATACTAACGAGTTTGCTACATTGAAAAGACTAGACTGTTATGAATGTGTACGAGACTGGCTACGACTTCCACCGTGCGGATCGCTAATAGTGGTTACGATCTCGTAAGTGAACCTAGTTTGTCATATATTTATCTGCTGACGAGACTGGTTACGACAAATAGAGGCGAATCGCTCGGCCATAAGTAGCGAACTCGTTACAAGCCAAATTAAACAATGCTGGTTAATCAAAACGAGTCAGGTTACGACAGCCACTAGCTACTGGCTAGTAACACCGTAGCGAGGTCGCAACCGAACAATTGTTTTTCATAAAAATTGTAAAAATATTAAAATTGTAAAAATGATATTATAAATATATAATAAAAGTTGTTGGTTCGAGAGAGTTAACGATATCGTAAGAAAATCGCTTATGTGTATATTAACGAATTCGCTACTGATCTCGCTAACATTAAACGACGTCGTTTTAGCACTGGTGAGCGAGAAAAAAAAAATGACGTTACGAGTAAGCTAGACATTCGCCTGGCTTTGGCGTGTATGGTTACGAACTCGACAGAGATCAGATTGGAGAGGCAGAGAAGAACGAGCGATTGGGTAGCGAGGGCGCAAAAACTAAGCTCAGAAATATAATTCGGGCGAGAGAAGTAGCGATAGTACAAGATGATCGCAACTATTTTAATGTTACGGGCGACAGAAGTAACGATCTCGCAGGGAATTCGTAAGTATCACAAAATTATAGGATTTGAGCCATTTCCACCCATTTCCACTAAAATTGGGTTTCATTTTAATTGTCTAAGCTGTGAATTGCAAGATGCATGGTATCTAAGCACAAAACATGAACATGAAACACTATCAAGCCACACTTTATAAACTAATGGAAGTAATGGAACTCAAAAGTATATGCATCCATTTGACAAAAAAAGAAACTAGCTTTTATTGGGAATGTGAGGCCTAGAGATGTACCGAGATCTAATAAGGACCGAGTGTCTAGACAATGCATCTCTACCATCCTCCAACTCCTTCTTGGTGTACGGTGCATGATTTTCCTCGATAATCTAAGAATATGAAATGTTTTTTTAATACTATTAAATGCAACATAGATAGTAATAGGTACAATAAGTAGGTTATAAGAATGCTTACGCGATGTAATTCCAAATTATCTTGAACAAGGCCAGCTACACACTCGCTTGCGTACAACATCATATAGTAACCGCACTCCCAATTTGACAATTGCTTTCGGTGCTGAAAGTGAAGAAGTATAACAAATGATTTGAAATGAAATCATAGTGGAAATAAATGAGCATTGGATTTGTAATGTCACCTGAATCTGTATAAGGTTGAAGGAAAGTAGTGTGTCGTCATGTGCACTATGCATAGCAACCTCTAATAAATCTGCAAATTTTGTAGATGGACCAAAGTGTAGCGGGTCCATCCAATACACTTGCTTCAACGATGGTATCATAGCTACAAAACTCCAATGGCCGCTACATATTTTAAGAAATGAAAATGTAATACCCGTCTCGAAGATTATAATGTTTACGAAGTGCAAATATCCAATTGTAACAAAGAAAACTAACCCCTCTAGATATGGGCCTATGTAAATTGTCTTGATCTTGTCACTAAGGATCTTAGAGAGATAAGCAAGTCGTGATTGATTACTTTCATTCATTTCTTGCAAGCATATTGGGTGCAAAAACCCAATGAAAGTCTTTGCGTTTAGAGCAAGGCATTGCATGTACCTAAATAAACAATAGATTGGATATGAACGTATAATAGTGCACAAGTACATGAAAATTTGTAACTTGCAATACGATAGAAGAGATAAGATCAAGTAGCTTACATTTGATGTAGTATAAGGATTGTTTCGGGAAGGGTTTTATAGTGCCAGAAAAGGGCAAAGTCTTCCCATGGAACGACTAATTCCCTCGCTTCGCCGAACACCTGTTTATTGGAGTAGAAATAGTAAACAGAATCCCGACTATGGTGGCCTACCAGATCATAAAACGTGCGAAGGAATCCCGGGAGTGATTTTATGAATCCAACTTCTCCCACCGACATCGGTTTCTTAGCTACCGAAAAATGTAGCGGGTCTACGACGGGTGAAGGTGTGTTTCTATTAATTGGGATAGAATTAGAATTCACATCAACGACCAACCATTTGGGCCACACAAAAAAACGGCCCAAACCTTTACCCACTGTCGTGCACTCTTGATCCGCGACCGGTACCAACGCATCCTCGACTAACACATGTAGTATAGAAACCCTAACGAAACCAATAGGGACTTTGGCTTCATGATGTAGTGCCATGTCATATGAATTTCCCATTGCAACGTGGCGGGGTTGAGAATTCATCCCACATTCAGCGTACAACTTGCAAGAAGGGGAGTTCTAATATACAAATAAGGCATGTTTAATTAGGTCGAATTAGACATATGTAGGAAGAGTATATTTAAAAAATATCAATAATCATGAGTTGTGTAGAATTATTCATTTGATTGAGGTGCAAGTAATTAAACGTACCTTTGGTTTGGGATCGGATGGTTGTATGTGAACTTGCTCTTTGATAGGGGCCGAAGGTGTGCATATTTTCTTGTTGGGTTCAACAATAGGTTCGTCAAAAATAGGTTGGTCAAAAATAGGTTGGTCAACCTCATGTTGTGGTGGGGAAGGATGTGAACCTCTAGACGAGGGTCCATTGATTGGATCGGTGTCACAAAAATCGGATGGAAGAGGATACTTTATAAAAGAACATATATTGGCCAACATTATTTTCAATTTCTTGACCTCTTGGTCGGATTTTTTGGCTTGGTTCAATGCTATTTGGATTTTGGATGGTTTAGGGTCTTTCCTACTACGTTTGATACCAAACGCCTCTATTTGAGTAACATAACCACCAATTCCCTTAGCTCTTCCCGGATGCTCGGCCTTCCCAAGTGCCCTACGTAGCACATCGTGTTTAACGACCGGGATGAACAAGCCTTCTTCAACTTCACGCTCGACCTCGTCCTAAAAAGGTAGTATAGTAAATGAAAAGTTATTTTCGTCATTAATTGTTGTGTTTGATGGTGTGATTTTAGATACTAAAATGGAACATGGTATGGCGTAGTAGGTAAAGCGCACCACTCGATTAGCCACCCTTTTTGCCTCATCACTTGAGAAAGTCCCGTCTTTTTTAATTCTACCCAAGACGAATAATTGTTGTCTACTATATGTTGTAGGGTCTTCGGCAATGACTAGCTTGTTTGCCTCTTCCGCGTCCATGCCCCCATCCACAAGCTCTTTCACCTCGGTTTCATGTTTTTTTTTGAGGTCTTCTTCCCCACACTCAAGTACGCCGCCCTACCCCCGGTGTAAGGCATAACATTATCAGCAGTGGCTTTGCGCTTCCTATCCCCCAAACCCTTTTAATAATTCTATGTTATTTTAGGAATAAAGCACTAACCGAAACAAAAATATTTGGCTAATTCGCATGACACTATTATTGCAAGATGTAGTAATTAAACTAACCTTCGCGTCATTTTCTAACCATCGTTTCTTGAATGCCTCCCAAGTAAGGGTTACAATGTGATTGTAACGCGTACTTGGATCTTGCCCAACCCTCGTGCCCTTCGGTTTGATAAAATCCTTGGCAAGGGTATATTTGTGTTCTCGATGAGTTTTTGATGCGATTTGAAGAGCCTTCTTCTTCACTTGATCATAGGATGTTGCCTCGATAATAAAGGGGCGCTACAAATGTGATCATAAAAATAGTCACACTCACAATTTTCAATTGAAATTAAAAATAACAAGTACCACACTAACCTTGCATTCCTTCCATATATCCTTTTTGATGTCGATGCTTAGTAGCCTCTAATACGTTGTGTCTAATGGTGTGCGTATCCTACCCGTCTTAGCACACCTTCTCGACCATCGCGCGGCATCATCGTCGGGTGAAATAGCAACACCAATGTCATTAAACTTGACATGTGTTAGTATTTTTTATTGATCCTAATATCTAATTCGCGACAATGTGTGAGGAGTTGAGCTTCTTTCGATGCGCGAGTCACTTCTCGTTCTCTTCTAACCTCACTTGAACCGCCAACAACATTTCCCCCCCCACTTGAGTAGGAGTTAACGGAACTTGAAGGGCTCTCCATTAAGCTTTCCTTTGTATATTGAAATAAGTTAATGACTAACACAATACTAATAAATCAAAGTTGTACTTTGTAGTAAAAACATTATATTTCATAATCCTAAAATTTAGGGCTAAGCAAGCTATGGAGAATTTTAAAAGAAAATCTTGATTTTCGTTCAGGACATGCTTCTGACATGATATTTAGTAATAACATGATAAATGGAGGCACTATGTACAAGAAAATCAAATTTTTAGCAAATAAGAATGAAAAAAATCGTACCTTTGGTATATGACAATGTTGTGTCGGTAGAATTGATTAATTTGGTTGGGGATGGTCTACCTTGTTTGTCCCTCTCCTACCCATAACAAAGGATGTTACCAAATTGAACAAGAACAAATAAAGATTGACATTAATTGCAAAAACTATAGGCAAAAATGTGGTTGAGAATTTATTGCAAATCTTATCAATCTTTTGCATGCAATTAGTGGCTAGTTCCACTTTGTTTTGACACAATTGATGTGTCCAACATGTATGGGATGGGTAATGGAGATTTGATGTGAAGAAAGTTGAGGAGATTTGAGAAGATGTGCAAAAGTTTAAACTTTTGGAGATGAAACCCGTAAGAAGTGATGGATAAGATGCCAAAAGTGTAGTGTTTTTCTGTTCTATAACGTGTTTGCTTTATTCTAGCTTACCTTGTTGTGAAATCGGAACTCTCTCGTTACACATGACGTGGCTATTTACGAAGTCGTTACGTGCTCATGTGATTGCTTTTTATGCTCTACTTTATCCTTCTAGCGACATCGTAACTGAAAAGATGACATAAAGTATGTTACAAGGATGTTGCGATTTCGCTACGGATGCTCGCTAGAACCCTACTTAAGATTTTTTTTTTAAATGCACTCATACATTTTTAAATCACGATTAAAACGATTAAAACGAAATGATGGTATAGGACACTAATCATTCTATTTTAAGAATAATTTTCATTTGTTCCGTCGTATGCTTATGTAGAACGGGATAGGTATTTGGTCACTTAATCTGCAATTACATAATTTGAAAGAGATTTAAGAAACTTAGTCTTTAATTGTAAGACAATAAAAAACTCTACACATCATGTGTACGCTTGAAAACGCTATCCATCGCTTACCTTTAGAGACAACAGCATAGTAGAGCTTCACACATGAACTACATATATATATATATATATATATATATATATATATATATATATATATATATATGTGCAGTTCACGTGCATTTCATTAGAGATATTTAGTTTATTACAACTCATTTATGTGATTACAAGCACGATTCTTGAATTAAACAAAGTATCACGCACACGTTCACTCACCAACTGTCATCACTCATCATACTACCGAGTATCGCTTAATAACATTGCATGCTGATGTACTAAGATGTACTCTGCTTGACATAATGTGATGTTCGATATTTTCCAAATTGAGTATTATACTGTTTATATAAAAAATGTACATATTTAAGAATACGATAGTGCGTTTAAAAATTTAAACCGAATTATTGATGTTTTACATAGAGTTATGTCATACTGCTTATGTACAAAGATGTACTCTACTTGAGGATATTTAACAAATAGAATATTATACTGCATCTATATAAAAAATATATATGTTAGAATGTGAAAATTGCTAATAAAAAATTAAAATTTTTATTTTTTAGTTACAATTTAATTAGCTTGTGTAGTAGCGAAATCGCTAGTATACACGTTACCACAGTTAAACCCTAAACCCACAAACCCGCAAACCCACATAACCCAGAAAACTAGTATGAAGGAGTTGCGATAACGCTAGTTAGTAGTTCTAATAAAAAAAAGGCTTTTTGGGTTACGACCTCGCTACTAATTAGAATGATTCTTCTTTAGCGAGTTCGCTACTCGAACGCTTGCCTGGCGAGGCTTTTTAAGACTCGCTACTAGAAACTCAGGCTTGAGCGAGATATTAACGACTTCGCAACATACAGATTCGTGTGTGCTAGCGAGCTCGCAACATGTAGAAGCGTATCAACTAGCGATATCGCAAGTAACAGTACTATAAATTTTAAAAAAGGGGATCGGGCTAAAATTAATTAGCCCCAAATTGAAAACCCTACTGACATTAAAAACCGGCGACGACGCTGTAACTTCTCCGACAAAATGCGGCCAAAGACCAGAGGAGCGGTGCGGGGACGCGGTGGTAGAGGCTTAGACAGTGGAGGGGGACGTGGTCCGGCGGTGGGAAATAAACGGCCTCGGACTGAGGAGCCTGCGGTTCAGTCCGAGGTTCCAGTCGCCGGGCAAGTTCCAGAGGTGCGGGGATGTGGTGGTAGAGGCTCAGACAGTGGAGGGGGACGTGGTCAAGCGGTGGGAAGTAAACGGCCTCGGACTGAGGAGTCTGCAGTTCAGGCAGAAGTTCCAGTCGCCCCGCAAGTTCCAGTCGTCCCTGCCGCCGTCTCTGCTACCGGAAATGATGGTGGGGAAGGGCCCAGCAGTTCCAGTGAGGAGGAGGACACTCCTGAGTTCTTCAACGACGCCGCCATAGCTAGGTATGAGCGTTGTTCCTCTCGGAAACTTGTAAATAATAATGTGTTTGATAGTAGTGTGGTGCCTTCACTGCAACTAGATTACGTGCTAGACCATTTTAGGGCACAACATCTAGATAAATTGCTTATGTTGCCTGAGCCTGTTTACCATGAAGAGGTTCTCCAATTTTATGCGAACCTAGGTTTAGAAGAAGGGGTGGAGGAAATAACTACAATGGTGCGGGGTGTTAAGTTTACGGTCGATAAGTTTAGCATCAATGAAGTTCTGAAATGTCCTTATCTGTCTCGTAACGACCTGAGGCCTACCAAAAAGGATGGTTCGTACGAGGTACATTACGAGCAGAGGTTTCCTTCTGTTAGCCCCAAGCAACCGTTGAAGGCCGGTGAGATGGGTCAGAAGTGGTTTAAAAGGACTTCTGATAGGCCGGGTACAGCTAGGTTTTACCCGATCCACAGGCTTACCGAGGAGCAGAGATTAGTTTTTGAGCTAATCTGCGGTAATGTGGTCCCGTCCCTAGGGCATGCATGTGAGCCCACAGTTTGTAGTCTTATGGTGTTCTACTATATCATGGAGAAGCTTCCAATCAACCCCGGCTTCACAATTCTGACTCAAATGATGAAGATGGCCAGACACAGGAACGCCGCGCTTCCGTATGGCAATTTGATTGTAGCTCTGATCAGGAAAGCGGGTATTTTTCCAAGAGGCCGTCCCATGCCGCTCGGCAAATACGACAAGGATTGGCCAAGCATAAGAGGTTAGAGTTGAAGGCCGATGGAAGTACGCGAGAAAGAAAGAAGCTGAAGAGGCAGCCAGAAGGGCAAGGGGTAGGCTGGGAGTATCAGGTATGATTCTAGCTTGTTATTAATTGTAGCTGGTTCAAGTTGTTTCATTTGTCATGTTTTTGTTCTTATCAACCTTGATGTGTTTGTGTAGATGCTGTTTTTGATGCCCGTGGTAGGCTTGTGGTGTCTATGGGCCAGTTATTGAATGAGATTGAAATGACCGAGAAAAGGGCATGTGCTAACAACGAACGGCTCGGCGAACTGATATCCAGCGGGGTAGTGGAGTGCGATATGAGCGATGAGGAGGAGACACCTGATTTCCGCACCACATTTCCCAAGCAAAAAGACACCGCGGGTCCTAGCCAAGATTTTCCTACAGCCAGCGAGAAGGAGCCATCCGATGGGAAGCTTGTTGCTGATCATGTAAGGGATGCAGATGCGGAAAGTGATGATGGTGATGATGGTGATCATCATGACAGCGACTTTGATGCAGAAGATGAGCCGACGAGGTATGAGATGATTAGGAAAGAGAGGCTGATCGGAGAACCCGACGAGGATGTTGAACCGGGCCAAGGCAAAGAAGAGAACACCTGCATTGAGACTGAAGCTCAACCAGTAGGCCAGGACGAGCAAGACAAGCAAAACAATGAAGGCAGTTCGGGGGAGAAGGCCAAAGGAAGCGACAAGATGTGTGTTGATGACTTGCATGATATTTTAGTCTCCGGCTTGTGATTTCGTAGTTTAGTTTGGTTTAAACATTTACTTTTTTGAATATTAACTAGTTTTTGGATTATGATCACTTGTGTACGCGTCACCAAAGATGCCGTTTTGGTTAAAAGAATGTGGTCAATAAATTTTACAATTTTTAGATGTATACTGTTCAATTTTTTATAGAGTTGTTGTTACTTCAGTTTAGCAAAATCAAGTACTTTTGGTATAGTGCGTGCTCCTAGCTATATCGCCTGGTCCTCGCTCCCGTTTACGTGTAACTTGCGAGTTCGCTACGTGTCGTACTCAGTCAACAGAGCCAAGTTGGCGCCTTACTAGCGAACTCGCTACCTGTGTAACTTATAGTAGTGAGCTCGCAACAAGTCGTATTCAGTCAACAGAGCCAAGTTGGCGCCTCACTAGCGAACTCGCTACCTGTGTAACTTATAGTAGCGACCTCGCACCAATTCGTATTCAGTCAACAGAGCCTAGCTTGAGATTCTCTAGCGAGTTCGTAACAACAAAGCTTGACACACCTGACAAACAATTCTCAGGCTTGGAGAGTAGCGATATCGCTACAGTCTAGGAATCCATCAGTAAAAACCTTTGAAATTCCATCAGTAATTATTTTGTTTGGGGTGTGAATGTGGTCAATGAGAAGGTGTGAATGCCTTTACATTTTTCTTCTTTTAATACAGCAATTACTAATTTTAGTCTCGGAACTCTCACATTTTTTTGACAAATGTAAAACCTCACCCCTATAAATATCAGCCCCTTCTCCCTTTAGAACCCCATCAGAGCCTTCATTACCATATTCCCTTCTCCCTTCTCCGATTCTTTGCCTTCTTCTTCCCATGGATTTGACATTTTTCAGCACCCTCCCAGATGACATGATTCATCTCATAATGATTCGTGTTATGTTCAAACACGTTCTTCGTCGGTATGTGAGCTTTAGAGCGATCGATTGGGCTCGACAGTGGCTCACCGAGGCTTCTGCAATAGGTCACAGAGAGTCCGCCTATGCCTTGGCTATATTTGCAATCTGCGAAGGTGATGCTCAGAGAGGCATGGATGTCATCACCACCATGAAGAGAACCGACAAGAAAGGCCTCAAGGAAGTTTGGGTACGCGTCATAGCCGAATTGGCTTACGCCTGGAGCAATGCGCACTACTTCGGGTACCTCGATGTAGTAGTGCCTAGGCCTATATGCTGCCAGGAACATGCTGACCTCAATCGCGGCTTCAGGTACCGTCCCTACACGAGGGTTGATCCAGCGGACATCGAATGTGATGCATGCACTTGCGAGCAGGAAGTGCTTCACGTCCTTCTAACCCCTCCTTGAGTTGAAATGTAGTAGTTTCTTTCTTATTTTATTCTGTTGTTTTTTATATAAAATTTGTTAGGATTGTAATGAGTTTTTGTGTGCCATTTTGGAACATTTAATTATTGAATAACTTTTCTTGTTTTGATACCTTGTCCCTTACATTTTACTTTTTCATCGTAATGGTTATTTTTTTCAGCAAAATCGCTAGCTAAATCACTAGCTTCATCGTAAGAGTTACTTTTTCTGCAAAATCATTTACTGTTGGTATAGTGCATGTTCCTAGCGATATCGTCAGTGTCACGTTTATTAGTAGAATCAGCACAAGCGAACTCGTCACATACTCGCTTATATGTTACGTGGTCCTAACGATATCGCAACATGTCGTATTCAGTCAACAGAGCCTAGCTGGCGATTCTCTAGCGATATCGCAACGAGATAAGGGCTTTTGGTAGTATATTGGGCTGTAGTAGTAGTGATTGTATAAGTATTGGGCTTTGTCTGACCTGTGACATCAGTAAAAACCTTTGAAATTCCATCAGTAATTAATTTATTTTGGGGGTTTGCATGGGGTGTCCATGGAAAGGTGAGAATGTCTTTACATTTTCCTTCCATTAATACCATAATGAGTGATTTTTGTCTAGGGACTCTGACATATTTTTGAATAATGGAGCACCTCAGCCCTTTAAATATCAACCCTTCTCCATTTAGAACCTCATTAGAGCCTTCATTCCCACATTCCCTTCTGCCTTCTCATATTCCTTGCCTTCTACTTCCCATGGATGTGTCTCTACTCAACGCCCTCCCAGATGACATGATAAATCTGGTAATGATTCGTGTTATGTTCGACTGGGTTCTTCGTCGCTACGTGAGCGGAAGAGCGACCGAGTGGGCTCGACAGTGGCTCACCGAAGCTTCTGCAGTAGGTCACACACCGTCGACCTATGTGTTGGCTGTTTTTGCAATCTGCGAAGGTGACATTCAAAGAGGCATGAATGTGATCACAACCATGAAGAGAACCGACAAACAGGGCCTCCGTCTAGCTCGGGAACGCGTCAAAAGAGGTCTGAGATACGCTTGGGGTTAGAGACACTACCTCAGGTACTTCTCAGAAGCAGCAGTTAGGCCTAGGCCGATCTGCTGCAATCCGCATGCTGGCCTCAATAAGTTTGTGAGGTACGATCCCTGGGCACCCCTTGATCCGGCGGACATCACCTGTGATGCATGCACTTGCGATCAGGAACTGCTTCATGTCCTCGGTGAACGAACGATCTACTAGTATTAGTTGTTTGTTCTCATTATGTATTTTTGTATCACCAGTTTGTTTCGATTGTAATGAACTTGTGTTTTCCATTTTGGCACATTTAATTTCATGATGATTTATTAGTAACAGAACACCAAGTGAACTCGCAACTAACTAACGCCTATGTACGTGGTCCTAACGATATCGCAATAAGTCGTATTCAGTCAACAGAGCCTAGGTAGAGAATCTGTAGCGACCTCGCAGAGAAGTTTGTCTACCTTTGCGAATTCGTTACAACAAAGATTGATCACAAAGAACAACAAAACGTATGACTGGAATAGTAGCGACCTCGCTAGGTTAATATGAATAAAATTAGTTGCGAGTTCGCTAGTAGTACTGCTGAAAATTAATTTAATATGAATTTAATTAGTTACGATATCGCTGAGAATTAAACCCTAGCAGCATGTTACACGGCGTCGTTTACTTTTGTGCGTGGAAACTAACGACGTCGCAACCAACTAGAATATAAGTTGTCTTGGTAGTTAAGATATCGCAAGACATTAACCTATAAATATCAAATTTGGGGATCTTCTGATGTCAAACACCGATCAAACATCTCAGAGCTTAGAAAAAAAAAACCAACCAAAATGTCACATACCCATCCGACAAGAGTAATGGCAAGGACGAAGAATTTGGCAACCAATCCGTTTGTGCAGGGTGCCCGATGTGATGAAGGTCAGGCTTCGGGATCTCAGCCACGGGCGACGGCGGGAACAAGTTCAACCAAATACGATAAGCAAAAATTTGTAAGTTTGGATGCATCCCAGGCCTATTCTAATTACATGGAGCATAGTCAATTGCTAGATTGTTATGTTGTTGATTTTAATCAGATGGAAGAACTAGGTTTGGGGAATGTGTTGAAGATATTTCAATTTCATGAGTTGGGTGACTTGTTAGGCTTGAATTATCCGGCACATAAGGATGAGACGTGCCAATTCTATGCTAATTTTCACCAGTTGATTAAGGAACAAAATGAGACGGGTAGGTGGTTCACCAGGGTTAATAAGAAGGACTACGAGATTGGGGAGGAGTTTTTTAACAAGGCATTGAACGTGACCTATGCTGTTAACGAGGACTATAGCAACCTACCCCCTCCGGGGTTTTACATTAGAGAACAATGGCCTGAGTGTGGGGTTTTGGATCGAGCCCAAGTTGTAGAGTATGCTAAGAAGTACTTTGATAGAGATGCTGACGATTTAGGGGTGCCTATGGATAAACTTAGTGGTGAGGAGAGGAATGTTTATGAGATGGCCGTGCCTAAGGGTGGTTGGATCACCGAGATGAACTATACTACTGTGAGCATATTATACTGCGTCATGGGAGAGATACTGTTGAACCCGGGCCATGTCATTTTCGAGCACATGAGACAAAGTGTGGTCGAAAATAATAGGACAGTCAAGAAGCTCCCTTACGGTAATTTCATAACCATGTTTCTTACCTCAGTGCATCCCAAGATAAAATTATCTCCAATAGCCCATGAGTGTTGCTTCTATACGATGTCATATTTTGAGAGGAAAGGTAAGTTTGAGTTGATTGATGGTGTGTGGCAGAAAGTAGCGGATGGACCAAAGAAACCGCTATAGTTTAATCCTGAAGAAGTCAGAGAGAACGTCGAAGGTTAGCCACACTAAACCCCTACATGAACAGGTGTACCCTCAGAGGCATACTACAAGGGTGTAGAAGACATGGTCGAACTTTTCAGGGATAAGATGGCCAAAATCAATCACGCAAACTGGTTAACGGAGAAGGTGATACGTGGCATTGAAAGGGCTAGTGCGAGGAAAAAATCGAAGGGAGATCCACCAGCACAATCACAGACACCACCTCCTAGCAATGATGATTAGATTTGCATTCGTTCATGTTGGCTAGTAGTTGTACTCAAATCCAAACAATTTCATTTCCAATTTGTTTTTGCCAGTTTCTCTAACAACATTGCAATATATTTGAATTTGAATGTCATCTATTTTATTATGTATATTTGATTATTTAAACTTCCATTATTTATTTAGTGTGGCTAAATTTTCAAAATATAACACCACTTTACTAAGGAGTTAAAATTAAATTTTTGGTATGTGGCTTTATACTAGCGAGCTCGCCAGTATCAAGTTACTCACCTGGCGAGCTACTACCGAGTTCGCTAGTATCAAGTTAATCAAATTTATACAAATTGTTTTCCCATCAAGCGAGATCGTAACCTGTCAGACTCAAGAGACAGAAGCTCATCTGCGAATTTCAACCTTTTGTTGCGAAAGCGTAACCGGTTCGCCAATGTTACGAACTCGCAACGCAACAAGTTATTATGCATTGGTTTCTAGCGTGTTTAGTTACGGTATCGCCACGTCTACAACAGTGTACAAATTTTTAAGAATTAGAAGATTTAGTGTACTAAAATTAATTAAATCAAAATTTAACTACATGAACCATGAAATACAACATAATATTCAAAAACAATGGTTATCAAATAGCTACTTTTGTTTTTTACTCTTTTTAGTCTTCTTCTTCTTTGGTTGCCTCCCCTTCCTCTTTGTAGTTTTCCCCGCAGGATTAATCCACATGCCTTCCTCATGATCCATTCTGCACACCGACGCACAAACAATGTCATCATCCTCCTCCAGAGTTTCGTACACCGAGGGCGGAATGGTGTCGGTAGAAACAGTGGAGTCATCGTCGAACAAGCCGTCACCATAGATGAATGTTTTCTTACCATCAACAACGATCTCCCATCGAGCATCAGTTGGATCTTCCACATAGAATACCTGATGAGCTTGAGCCGCCATGTTGAATGGATCATCCCTAGACCCGAGAATTCCTCTATTAACTAGAGTCATGCCTAAATCCTCTGTGCGCACCCCTTCACCTTGATCTACCCATTCACATTTAAACAATGCGATTCAGACATGAACAAAGTCCATTTCCCATATATCGGTAATGGTACCAAAAAACCATTATCACCCTCTCCAGGTACTGATACGCCACTATTTTGGGTTGCAGATCTATCATCACTCCACTTAGTACCAAACGTGTATCCATTGATGTCATACCCGCTAAACGACATAACTGTGCCTAGGGGTCTCTTGGCAACCCATTTTACTACGTCGGGGTGTTCACCGCCATTCTGCACATGTATTTTGAGCCAACTAGTAAAGTCTCTGCAATGAGCTTCTAGAACTCTAGGTTCCGACCAGCTCGGGTGTGCTGACCTAATATCATTAAGGTGAAAATCAATATAAGGACTCACTGAATGATGGTTGCGCAGAATGTATAGATGGGCTGTAGATATTTCATCGGAAGAAGGGCTAAATTTAGACTTATGGCGTAGTCCGACACCATCCAATCTACCATCGTGTCTGGAGACTGGCAGTCCTATAGTAGGTACATCCTGTAAATAGTTGGTACATAATTCTATTAACTCAGAATTCATCCAACTTACGACGGCTTACTCTCTTGCGGCATATTTGTTTAAAAAAATAACAAAGCCTTGCAACTGCGTCTCCAACATGAGAAGGCAAGCAACCTCTCAGAGCAATTACATTCAAATCCTGCATCAGGTTGTGGCAATTGTGCGACTTCATTCCCACTAATTTCAACTCGGCGGTAGATACACAACTACTAATGTTCGAACCATATTTAGAAGGCACCTTTACTGATTTTAGAGTTCTACAAAAACTCACCTTCTCCTCAGATGACAAGGAATAACAAGCAGGTGGTAAGTATGTCGTACCTGCTTCTTCTTGCACGGGAGCAAGTGACGTCCTTATGCCAAGATTGACTAAATCCTTTTTACTTTTCAATCCATCCTTACTCTTGCCCGGTGTATTCAATAGCGTCCCAACCAAAGATTCGCATACATTCTTCTCTATGTGCATGACATCTAGACAGTGGCGCACATCCAAGTGCTCCCAATAATCGAGCTTGAAAATATCGAACATTTCTTCCAAATCGTAGTTTGAGCGCTTTTCTTTTTTCCCTTTCCCAACACAAACTCCATGCCCGCTACCTTTTCCAATATTTCAGTACCTGATAGTGAGACTGGGGCAAAACCATGCTCTTCCTGACCGTTAAACCACTTCTTTGCACTCCTCCACGGATGACTTCTAGGTAGAAATCATCTATGACCTAGATAAACAGGCTTACCACCGTGCTTTAATTAACAATGACTAGTATGGCTCTCACAAACGGGACATGCAAAATGCCCTTTCACAAAACACCCTCCAAGGTTACCCAAAGCAGGGAAATCATTGATGCTCCACATCAACATAGCTTTAAATTTGAATTTCGCGTCCCCTCGACTTCCGTCAGGAATATGAATCCCATGCTTAAACAAGGATTCCAACTCCTCAACAAGAGGCGCTAGATATACATCAATGTCATAGTGTTCAAAAGCACATACTTTCGTTTCATCATCAACCATGAAGGTAGATTATAAATAACAAGCATCACTGGCCATGAACTGTGGGTGATGGACATGTTCCCGAAAGGGTTCATTCCGTCAGTAGATAGTCCTAAGCGCACGTGTCTAGGTTCGTCAGCAAATTATGGGTACATAGCATCCATCTTCTTCCACTGATCACCATCAGAAGCGTGAGATATAATATCATCATCTTCCTCTCGAACCCTATCGGCATGCCATGTTAACAATTTTGCATCAACTGGATTGGCATACAAACGCGTCAATCTCGGTTTCAAGGGCATGTACCACATCACCTTAGCAGGACCTTGCTTTGTCGATGTTGTCACTGTTTCTCCACATACCTCGACCTTTCCTTCCTTCTTTTTCCATCTAGACTCACCGCATACCTTGCAATCATCCCTCAAGGAATCAACAGTCCCCCTATACAACATACAATCATTCGAGCATGCGTGAATCTTAGTAAACTCCATGCCCATAGGACACAATATCTTCCGCGCAGCATAAACCCTGTCAGGACATAAGTTGTCCTGAGGAAGTAACTCTTTAACCAACTCTAGCAATTCCGTCATTCCTTTATCAGAAATACCATGCCTTGCCTTTAGGTTCATTAACAACAATGTTGCTCCTAGTCTAGAATGCCTAGCCCCAACATATATGCTTGTCTTTTTATCGTCATACATTGCCTCCAGCATACTTTTCTTCCCAACAAACTCCATAACAACATCGTCGCACATGTCTGAAAGCTATTCATTATACTGCAGGATTTCCTCGGCGCTTCCCTCCTCCATCTCCACCTGGTCACTTCCATAATGGCCTTCCCCATGCCAAACCCATTCTGTGTAGGATTTGTCAAAACCTTTACAAATTAAATGTTCACGCACGACAGCAATATCTTCAAATATGGCGTTGTTTCTACACTTGTTGCATGGACATCTAACCCCACCTATGCTGTTCTGTCTACAATGTCGCAACCCAACATCTAAGAATTGTTCAACCAAATCTAAGTACTCCTTCGATAATCGAGCATTCTCCTTCATTATTCTTTCGCGGTCCATAATTCACAAATCAGACAAACAGCTATACAATACTACTAACCCACTGACTTTAGATGATCAACACATAAACTACACACTGCATTAACAAAACAACTAAGATAAACCAAAATGCAACCAAATATTATGCATAAAATCAACCAAAATCAAGAGACAAGTCAGTACATTACGCAAGTTAAACCTTACCTACACCAACACGGGAACAATGAGACCTCCGAGAACACTTCAACTGATCACCCTTCAATACCCACCTGTTTAGACCCTTTTAAAGTTTTTTGTTTTTGGAGTTAGAACGGCCAGTTCAGCTTAAATCTGTGACCCATACAGACGCGCTTGCGAAGTCGCTAATACGTCGCTAACACCTTTGAATAGCCAGCGAACTTGTAACATTTCAATCACCCTCACATGCACTGTACATTGAACAATGACAAATTTGACGTGCACAGAAGCGATACCTTAACATCAAACGCAACATACTAGCGTCCCAGTTACGACATCTCCCATATCCTCGCCTGCTAAAATTAGGGTTTAACAAAGCTTACGATATTGCAACGCACAAACCTACGACTAACGAGCTAACCTACGAAATCGTTATGTACACGTTTATTATACTACAACGGTTACGAGATCGCAACAACCAATTCAATTTAAGGCGGATACATTTTTTCCGCCTTGGTCAAGTATTTTTTAACGTCAAAACCCATTTCCGCCTTTAACTGCTTCTTTCCATCTTGAATGTAATTTTGTTTTTGCTAGCTTGACATTGTAGCGAGCTCGCTACTTTCAATCAAGGCGTAAAAAAACGCGCCAGGCTTAAACGCCTTAAATATGTGTCTTGCATCTAACCCCTTTGTAGTAGTGGAGCGATGAGAATTGACTTTAAAGAGTATGATGATCGCACGAGGTGCAGGATTGCTATACAAAAACACATAGCGCGTGCATCCTTGTATTATGAAATTTTGGAATTAAAATGAAGTTTTCAGGGAAAATCAGAAATCAACTCGTGGATTAAGTTGAAGAAACATCTTGATCGACTATTCTTACCTTCTACCCATATGTTAAAACAAGAGTCTCTTTCTGTGGTTGAACTTGTGGCGAGTAAGGAGCAATTTGGGGCAAAGAATGATGTTGATGGCTGTGTTGATGCTAATGTTGAAGACGTTGTTGAGGATGGTGAGGAGGATAATTCTACTTCTTTAATTGAAGTCGACAATGTCAATGATTATTATACTCCTCTGATTGAAACCGAAGAGTGTTATGTAATCATGTTCTATAGTCCTTAATGTTCATGATGATATTAAAGAAGAAGATCTTGATGGCGGTGACATGGCAGTACTTGATATAGGTATAAACGAGGGAGCTGTAGAGATAGAACTGATTTATTCTATAATTGTTGAACCCCGATACAAAATTGATGAGAAAACAAAATATATAGTTTCATGGAACCAATCAATTCCTTTTCTTGAGATTGATGAACTTTGGAGTCATGTAAAATCTGAGTTTGGAAAGACTGGCGACTTTGCCGCACATCACAACTTTAGTCATGTGTCATTCGATCGATATTCGAAAGGTTGTGAGTTCGACAAGGGGTCACTGAGAGGACGAATTCGAGGGAGAATCCATTCAAATTCGGGAAGGATGATACAACATGGGATTGACAAAACAAGTACATCGCGTCTCAAATATATGGAAGCCACTTACTCATACTGATTGGAGATGAAGAATATCAAGAATTGAGGACAATTCTTTTCCAAGAAGAAGAGAATGATACGAGTATAAATGGAAAACTAGGTTAATTAGGAATTATTCTCTTACCAAAAATTTTCCTATAAATATGTGTTTTAATTCTAGCAAGATTTTAATTATTTTCCATAATAGTTATAGAATTAGATTTATTATTTCCAGATTAATGTTAGAATTGTGATTTTGTTTGAGCTTATAAATATAAGCCTCAGCCTTGTAATTTTGGGACATATTTATTATAAAGAAAAAGGAGGTTTTCCAGATTAATTGACAGTTGTTCAATTTCAAGATTCAGTTGAGTCGCCCATGACAGGTGTTCGTGGTTTCTAGTTAATTGGCTGACAGCTGTTCAAGCGATTTTCATATCCCAAAGAAATTTATATATATTCCGCTGCAGCAACGTGAATTACCAAGAAAATACGCATCAGTTATAGTGGTAAAAATTGTCATTTTGCAGAGTTCAAATTTCACCAAAAGCACTACATAGTGTTTCGTTTTTAAAATAAATTGAACATCCATATATATTTATTAGTCATACAATTTATTAATAAATATTAATGTGGTCTAGTGGTAAGGATATTTTTACATAATGGTCTGCAGTTCGATTCTCAATGGAAGCACATTCTTTTGGTAAAGAAAAGTGCAATAGAGGTTCTAATCGGGTCAACCGGTCCGGTCCGGATCAAGCCCGAAAAAAATTCCGGACCTGGTCTGGTCTCTTGAAATCTGGTCTATCTCTACAACTGAAGATTTGATCACATTCATTGTGTCTGATCCAATTCCGACTTGATCGCAGAAGATTATGCCATTGCAATCAAATAAGGCAGGCTATCAGTTTAGGCATATGATTAGAATTGGATTACGATGAGGATTAGTCCTATTTTCTAAATTCTATATTCTCTATAGCATTTTACTATAGAATTATGAACAGATTAGCTATAAACTTCTAATAGATTTAGATGACTATTCCAGCCGTGAGTGCGAAAAGATAGCAAGTCCAAGAACTATAAATAGAGACACAGACTAACCAAGATCTTTACTGATTTACACACAGAGTATTCTGCATATAGAAACACTTCTATTTTGGAGCAACTTGAGTCCTTCAACACCTGACTGTGTTCGTCACTGAAGTTCAAGATCCAAAGCCTTTAAAATCGGGAGAGGTGGTTATCAAGGCGGCGAGGAGTCAGCCGACTGGAAAGTAAGTGGTGCTCACAAATCAGCTTTCGGGCATATCATAGGTAGATAAAATTTAGGAAATTTGTACTCTATATTGATATTATAGTCAAGCCCTCACATATGTAGGTGTTTTAACAATGAAATGCGTAAACAATTCCTTGTGTTCTTTCTTGTTTAAACTTAACTGACACATGTTTTGTTAGAGGAATAAACCTCCATACTGAGGTGTGTTTCATATTCACAATTATATAGACAGTACATGGGTAGAAACCCTAGTTAAACCCTAGGCTGATACACATTGGGCTCTAGGCCCATAATACTATCTAACACCCCCCCTCAAGCTAAGCGTCGGGTTAATCGAGACGCAAAGCTTGGATCTAAAGAACTCAAACAAAGACTTTGGAAGACCCTTAGTGAAGATGTCCGCTAACTGCAACGAAGTGGGAACATGACTAACACGGACCTTAGTTGAAGCAACTAACTCCGGAACAAAGTGATAGTCGATGTCGATGTGCTTGACCCGCTTATGAGCCACTGGATTCTCAGCTAAGAAAATGGCGCTGTTATTGTCACATAACAACAATGGCGGCCCTTCAAGAGGAAACTGTAAGTCTCGAAGAAGATGACAGAGCCAGACAACCTCTGCCGCTGTATTGGCAAGTGCACGGTACTCGGACTCTGAACTCGAACGAGATACTGTAGGCTGTTTCTTGGCACTCCAAGATACCAGATTACCGCCTAAAAACACCGCATAGCCGTAGGTCGATCGTCGAGTTTCCAAACAACGAGCCCAATCAGCATCTGAGTAAGCACAAATATCAGCACAAAGAGTAGACGAACCTCCGGAGCGAAATGTGAGACCATGATGAGGCGTGCCAGCCACGTAATGTAGAATCCTGGTAACTGCAGCAAAGTGATCCTCGCGAGGGTCATGGAGATATTGACTAACAGAATTCACCGCAAATGACAGATCAGGACGAGTAATGGTCAAATACTGAAGTGCACCAACCAAAGACCGGTAGAGAGTCGGATTACTGAACGGTGCACTAGTGCTACTGTGAAGCTGCGAAAGTGGTACGAATGGAGTGGTTACCGGAGAAGCATCTGTCATACCCGCCCGACTAAGAATATCTCTGGCATACTTGGCCTGTCCAAGAAAGAGGCCAGATGGTGTAGAAGAGACCTCAAGGCCAAGAAAGTAATTCAAGTACCCCAAATCCTTGATCGAAACTCTCGATCAGTCCGTGCGATGAACTGGCGAATGGCTCCAGCATCGTTACCAGTAAGAATGATATCATCCACGTACACCAACAAGTATAGTAAAGTAGAACCTCGTGAGAAGACAAACAACGATGTGTCAGAAGAACTACACCGAAATCCAAGTTGTCGGAGATAAGAGCTGAACCGATCAAACCAGGCACGAGGAGCTTGTTTGAGTCCATAAATGGCCTTTTGGAGTCGACAAACATAGTCAGGCCGAGAAGGATCCTTATAGCCAACAGGCTGAGCCATATAAACCGGAGTGTCAAGAACACCATTGAGAAAAGCATTCTTGACATCAAGCTGGTGTAGAGGCCACTGTCTCAAAGTAGCAATGGCAAGCACTGTACGCACCGTTGCAGCTTTGACCACTGGACTGAAAGTGTTGTCAAAGTCAAAACCAGGAATCTGAGAATATCCCTGAGCAACCAGTCGAGCCTTGTAGCGTTCAATGCTACCATCAGCTCGATACTTCAGCCGAAATACCCATTTGGAGCCAACTATGTTTGCATGCGTCGGTCGAGGCACCAACTCCCAAGTTTTCTGATGTCGAAGAGCATCCATTTCTTCATCCATAGCACGAACCCATTTCGGGTCTTTAAGGGCTGCACGATAATCCCGAGGCTCAGAATGGTCCATAACCTGAGCAAGAAAACCGGTAGTAACAAAGTCTGGGCGAGATATCACACGACGAGTACCATCCTGGTTCCTGGTAACCATATGATGTCTGTGGTGAGATGGAGAATCTGAATCAGTGGTAGAGTCGGAATCAGATCCAGAAGAAGTCCGAGAGCCTGATGGAGATGGTGGAGATGGAGGAGATGGTGGTGGTGAAAAAGTAGCGGGCAACCTCGGTGAAGGAGCAGTCAGAACAGCTGAAGATGAGGAATGATCATCTGAAGGACAGATAGAGCAAGACCTGGAAGACGACGGTGCGGGCGACGACATCTCAACCGGTGTAGCCAACACATGATCAACTGGTACAGTTGGCGAATGTTCGACTGGTGCACCTACTGGTTCAAAAAATGATGAGACTTCCAAATCCGAGACAGGTCTTTCCCTAGAAGATGAGACATAAGGAAAACATGTTTCATCAAACTGAACATGGCGAGAGAAATAGACACGACCGCTAGTAGGGTCGAGGCACTGATAACCCTTGTAACTGGGGTTATAACCAATAAACACACATGGTATAGAACGAGGTGCAAACTTATTCTCAGCAACTGCACGCAAACACGGGTACACTCGACAACCAAAAGGATGAAAGACTGTGTAGTCCGGAGTAGTCCCATAGACAGTCTCAAAGGGTGATCTACCACCAAGAACTGAGCTGGGGAGACGATTGATTATGTAAACAGCCGAAGAGAATGCTTCCACCCAGTAAGAATGTGGCACATGTGAGTGATATAACATTGCAAGACCAGTCTCTGTAATTTGACGGTGTTTACGCTCAGCTCGACCATTCTGAGCAGGTGTATATGGACATGACATCTGATGATGAATGCCACAAGAAACAAAATGAGCCTGCAAACGATGATTAGTGAACTCCGTACCACCATCAGTCTGAAAAACCTTGACCTTCGCAGAAAATTGGGTCTCAACAAATTTCTGAAAGCGAAGAAAGGTGTCGTAAAAATCCGACTTATGCCGTAATGGATAAAACCATGTGAATCTTGAAAAATCATCAATGAATACAGCATAATATGAAAAACCATGTGCGGATGCAGCATATGCTGGAGCTGGTCCCCATAAGTCACAATGCACCTTCTCTAACAAAACTGTTGCCCTCTTATCACTAACAGAAAATGGTAACCGACTGCTCTTGACCATCTGACAAGGAGAGCAACTAACAGGTGCAGGTAAAGGTGAAGTGGCAGAAATGTGACCCTTCTTATTCAGCAACTGAACAGTGTCATAGGATACGTGCCCAAGACGAGAATGCCATAGCTCAAACGGGGCCCGGAGATTTCCAGAGCGCAGCTCACTCAAAAAACAAGAATCACCAGTATCCAAATAATAAAGGCCCGCAATATGGCGGCCTTTACCAACTATCTGCCCTGTCTGTTTATGCTGGATAGAAAAGACATCGTCAACAAATGTGATACTCACTGGCAAGTCAAGAGTGAGTTTACTAACAGACAACAAGCTCTTAGTAATCTGAGGAACCACAAGTACATCGCGAATGGATAAACCAGATATATTACACTCCCCAATGTGAGATGCCGGTATAGGCTGACCATTACCAACATAAACAGGTGGACCAGAGTAAGGAATTACATTCCCAAGACAACGAGAACTATCAGTCATATGAGCTGTAGCACCAGAATCAACAATCCATTGGTTCGAAAAACGACTACAATCAGAATTATTCAAATGATTTACCTTATCTGCAATCCAGCTATTGGAGCGATCTGCCCGTGATAATAAAGCCAAATTCACCATCATAAAATCCGAAACAACCTCAACACAACGTGCATACACCAAAAATCAATATATCCAAACAATAACAAATGCAAATACTACTTCAATCCCGTAGTGCTCAAACAAATCATTCCAACTCTAATCTCATGAGTTCGGAAACAAATACTCCAAATCGTGCAAATTGGGTGCAACTCGATGGAATAATAAAAACAAAAGCAAAGGTTTAGATGAGTACTCGGATAGCGCGCCGTACGTGACGACTAGGGAAACAGCAGCAGGACCAAGGCGCGCAAGGCGCGAGCTGGGTGAAGATCAGCGCGTGTAGGCACGCGCGATAAGAGGAGAGGCTGCAGCAGGACCAGGCGCGCAATGCGCGGGCAGGTTGAAAAGCCGCGCGTGTACGCACGCGCGACAGGACGCGTGTGTAGTTGGTGACTGAGAAAAGAAGCGCGTGCTTACACGCGTTATAAGAACGCGTGAATCTGACCTGCAGCGGAGAGTCGGCTCCCTGAAGAAACTGAGACGCAGGGACGACGACCGGTGATAACTAGCCTATCCCGAAGACAACAACTGGTAGCGGAGAAATGAATGGCGGACGGCCCAACAAAGGAATCAAAATGGCGACGGGAGAAATCAAAAAACAGAGGACGGCGCGATCAGCTATGAACGGCGACGGGATCAGCTATGAACGAGCGTCGACCGGCTGAACAGAGGAGTCACCGACAATGCCTTCAAACAAACTGAAGCCGAACTAGCAATTCCGACGTGACTACAACGATTCAATCCCACAAGGCCAACCGAAAATAAATTAAATTAGGGTTTTGGATCGTAGGCGACTGATACCATGTTAGAGGAATAAACCTCCATACTGAGGTGTGTTTCATATTCACAATTATATAGACAGTACATGGGTAGAAACCCTAGGCTGATACACATTGGGCTCTAGGCCCATAATACTATCTAACATGTTTAATACTGAAGTAAGTAAAGAGCTTGAGAATTGTGATCGATAGAAATATCACACTTGTATATTTTTATTCATATATTAATTAGTACAAATTGAACGTCAAATTCTTTTGACCAAGTCTTATTTGTGACATTGAACTGGGACGGAGGGAGTATGTTTGGTGAATAGTCAGAGCATCTGGTTTCAAAGGGGACGTTTCGAAGATATTTATAGTGTGAATCCATGATTTGGGCATCCGGCTGATCGCTGAGCACGATTATTCCTTTGTCTACGATGTTGTCTATGCATTATTGCTTGAACTAAGACAATGAAACCAGAATAAATAATAGCCAATCAAAGTTGTAGATCAGTATCGAATTATGAGAACATTATTCTTAATGTATGTTATCTGGATATCTAGCCTGAAACAAACAAGTGCAGGAAACAAAAACTATGCCTTTAACCGTATATAAATATGTGTTAGGAAGGGTTAAAATTTAAGTAGAACTTTTGTATTCAAATAATATAGTAAGGTTTCGAATTTAAACATTCAAAACAATGACTTCTTCTTCTAGTTTTTGTATGATTCTGCAGGTTTTGGTTTGTTTATATAATTTCAATGGCCAGGTTTTAGGGCGAGGATTAGGTCATCAAGTGAACGACTTCCATTCGGTTGACGTCAGCTCACTTATTCCCGCGACTGCCTGCAATCCTTCATTTTCCCCAGGTTTTCTACTAGATAGTTTGTACGATGTTTATTCACTTCATTTGTAATTTTCACACAAGTTTAATAATTATAATAATTTCCCTTCAGTATTAGAGTACAATTTTGATTTTTGAGGATTATGGAGTACAATAAAAAGAAATCTAGACATTACATTTATGACATATAATGTTTTTTGAAATGATCTTTAAGTTCAAATTAATTAGAGATTGCTGGTTTCTCTCAGTTGTGAGCACATCTAGATCAGCCTCACTGAAAGTAGTAAACAAGCATGGCCCCTGTCATCACAAAACACCCAACTCCAAACGAACCATCGCCCATATTCTCGCAGCAGACCAAACCCGCGTCAAGGCAATCCGATCCCGCCACTCCGATACCTCTAACGGCGTCGTTCTCCCTGCGAACTCCGGCGTCCTCTTCAACGCCGGCGACTATATCGTCAAGATCGGCCTTGGAACTCCGGCGAAGGACTTCGTCATGATCTTCGACACCGGCAGCGCCTTCACCTGGACCCAGTGCGAGCCCTGCTCGGGTTCATGCTTCAGGCAGAAGGGCCCCATTTATGATCCTTCAAAGTCCTCCACATTCTCCCCGGAAGAGTGTTTTTCAGTAGACTGCTTGAAATTACTGTCGGCCACGGGAAACTTTGTTGAGTGCGTCAATGGTGACTGCTCTTACACAATCAGTTATGGTGATGGTTCGAGCTCAACCGGGATATTTGGTCAGGAAACGCTCACTTTATCTCCAGAAGATGTCTTCGACAATTACTTTTTCGGATGTGGCCAAAACAACACAGGTAAATAATTAGATAAACATTACGTTCATCATTTCAAACAGTAAACATTACACGTTCAGCATTTCAAACAGTAGTTCATAACTTTATTCAGAATTGTGCATTTATATTGTGTTGATGATTCTGATTTGGTGTTGACGTACGCATTCCAGTATTTTACTCTTGTAGTCCAAAATACGGTGTATAAAAGTATGAAAATGACCTCAATTTATTTGATTTTTGAGAGACAAGCCAACATACAATGGACGGTAATGTCATTTAATTTTTTTAATATTGTGGAATATGCTGAGTAGAATTCTGGATTATATAGCACTAGTTCTGATTTAACCTCTTAAAGCCAAACAATGATAATTTTAACTACTTAAATTTTTATTTAATTGTATAATATTTAAAAATGCATATGTTAAATGTGACAAACATACTATTTATGCAATAATAGTGTTATACATATTAACTAATCTAAAGTAATATTGTCCATTAGATTTTGAAAAGTTAGAAATTTTTATTACATGAATACATTCTGAAAATACATGTTCCTCGTATATAAACTTAAACTACATTAACAGTGCACCAGAAATACAGTGTAACAATTGAAAGATCACACAGGGCTGTTCGGGGAAGTTGCTGGTTTGATCGGATTAGCGCAAGACCCTTTATCCATAGTTTCACAAACCGCTTCGAAATTCGGCCAAATCTTCTCTTATTGTCTTCCGACTTTGGCTGGATCAAACGGACACCTAACTCTTGGAAGCGGGAAAATTCCTCAAAACGTACAATTCACCCCATTTTCGAGCTCTCACCAAGACAGTTCCTTATACTTTGTCGATATACAAGCCATAAGTGTTGGCGGGAAAACCTTGGACATTAGCCCTACCACTTTTCAGTCCCCTGGAACTATAATTGATTCCGGCACGGTTATTACACGGCTACCTGCCACGGCTTACTCGGCGTTGCGTGATGCATTCAAACAAGGAACTACTCAGTTGAAAACCGCACCGCCGTTTTTGATTTTGGATACATGCTATGACTTAACCGGAGAAACCACGGTGATTGTTCCCAAAGTGAGCTTTGTTTTTAGTGGAGGCGCGACGGTTGATTTGGACTCCAGTGGCACGCTTATTTCTGTTAATGGTACGAGCCAGGTGTGCTTTGCGTTTGTTGGACACAAAGATGATAATTCTCTGGGGATATTTGGAAATGTTCAGCAGCAAACCTTCGAAATTGTGTATGACGTTTTGGGTGGAAGGCTTGGCTTTGCAGCTGGAGGATGTTCCTAGCTACTTCTAGTTATATTTTGGATTAAGATCCTATAATGTTTTATTTGCTGTCTCAAATTTGTGTTGTTGAATAACTTTTGTCATCGTTGTGAAATTTCTTGGACAATTCAAACTAGCAATTAAATTTTGTACTGGTACGTACGTATATATGTATGAGATATAAAATATTCCTTTGTTTGAGTTAGGGCCAATCCTCCAAAGAATTGAAATTTACCAAATTTAATTGGATTTTTTAAATATAATAATATATATCTTTAATTAAGTTAAATTCAAACTGTGCGTGAACATAAGATAAAACAACATTAGTACGTAATTAGTTAACATTTAGATACATTTTATGTTTACACAACAAATAAAATCTTACACTGTACATGTCACTAGTGGAAATTGGCAGTAGCGCAGCACAGAAGCACGGCGGGGAAAGAAAACTTATTTTTCCCGCCGTGCTTCCAGTTTCCAATTTCGTAAACTATCCGAAATCGAAGGTCAAAATCAGGTCAGCCGCTGCCTGGCGTGAAGGACGGCGGGAAGCAAAAACCCGCCGTGCATGATGACAAACGACGCTGGGAATGCACGGCGGGAACGATTTCCCGCCGTGCTGGCCAACGTTTACGAGGTCGGAAACGGTCCTGAACCTTGGCCATGGCACTTGCTAAGCACGTGTCATTATTTCTGGTTTTAAATACATGTACCCGGCTTGTTTCCGAAATCGTAATTAGACCTGAGAGTGTACTCAGAATTAGTGGCACTTGTTACGATATCGGATACCACTCGCAAAATGTGTAAGGAGTGTTTACGAAATCGGAAATAAGCCGGTCAGATGTCATTTTAAAGTCTGTTCTCTGCATTTTTTATGTAGGGAGCTAGTTCACAAAATTTCAAAAAAGGGGAAATTCTTGGCTGTGTGCGTTGATTGAAGTTTGCATCGATAAGGTATGTCATCTCATCTTTAAATATTCCGTTGTTAAATTGTGGAATCGATGTTCTCGATTGTTTTGTTAAGAATGGCATGTGGAGTTTACATTGACATGCATGTCTTTGATGTATGAGAGAAGTTGAAAATGTTGTAATTCAATGAATGGGCTTTATTAATTAGTGATTGATATGGTTGATTAAGTTTGTATTTTTTTTTCAATTTAGGAGTTTGTTTGTAGAGTTTGCACGTTGCAATGGAACGGTCTAGAATTATACAAGAGAATATTAGGACATCGCGTGAATATTTGAATCTTGTGACAAAGTTTGTGAATGCTGCCAGTGAGTATGCAAGAGTACAGAATGAGTCGCTAATTCGATGCCCTTGTAGAGATTGTAAGAATGATGTGCGTTTGAGTGTGCGTGATTTAAAGTCACACTTGTTTGTGAGAGGATTTTCAAGAGCGTATATTAGGTGGACATTACATGGCGAGGCTCGTAATTCGTCGCAGAAAATGAAGTTTTGATTGAACAAGAGAGTGTTAATGGTGATATATGGATCGTGATTTTGAATATGATGATTTGGCGGAAGATGTGGCCATGCATTTCAAAGGTAGACCTGAGGTGCTGGAGGCGATGTATGAAGATAAAAAGACTCTGCTGTATGAGGGAGTTAGGCACACTGTTCTCAGTTCTGCGCTGATGATGATGAATTTGAAAGAGAAACATGGTTTGACGGAGAAAGGAATGACGGAATTGTTGGAGTTGTTCAAGGAGTTGCTTCCTAAAGATAATTTGTTGCCAAAAAGTTCCTATGCCGCGAGGAAAATTATTTGTCCAATGGGATTGGAATTGGAAAAAATTCACGCATGCCCTAATGATTGTATGTTATACAAGGGCGAAGATGCTGAAAGGAATACACGTCGCGTTTGCAACGAGTCTAGGTATATGAAACGGTCCAGGTCAATAGGTGTTTGTGCAGAGACGGCGCCTAGAACAAAGAAAAGGAGTCCTGCTAAAGTTGTGTGGTACCTCCCCATCATACCTAGGTTGAAGCATTTATTCGCTAATAAGGAAGATGCAAAAAATTTAACTTGGCATGAAGATAGGAATCGGCCCGATGACGATGTGATTCGTCATACCTCTGATGGTGATTAGTGGAAGCATATTGATGAGTTGTACCTTGAATTTGGTAATGAGTCGCGTAACTTGCGGTTAGGTTTGTCGAGAGATGGTATGAATCCCTTTGCAGATTTGAGCAACACCCATAGTTCGTGGCCCGTATTGGTTGTGATTTACAATTTACCACCTTGGTTAACTATGAAGCGTAAGTACGTTCTGCTATCACTTCTGATCTCAGGTCCAAAACAACCAGGTAACGACATTGACGTTTATCTTGCTCCCTCCCCTAATTGAAGATCTTAGGAAGTTGTGGTATTTTGAGAACTGGACTTATGATGGATACTGGGAAGAGTGGTTTGACATGAGAGCGATGCTATTTTGTACCATTAATGATTACCCTGCATTAGGTAATTTGGCAGGTTACTCTGTTAAAGGTCATTTTGCTTGCCCGGTTTGTGAGATGGACACTAGTCACGTTCAACTTAAGCACGGGAGGAAAACAGTTTATTTAGGATACAGGAGATTTCTAAATCACGAGCATGCCCTGCGTAAGTGTAAGAAGTGGTTTGATGGAGCGGTTGATGAGAGGGATGCACCGACGCCTGTGTCTGGTGAGAGTGTGTATGAATCTGTGAAGGACATTCCCAATGATTTTGGAAAGAATAGGAAGAAGCCAGTAGTGAATGGTGTATGGAAAAAATCTTCAATCTTTTTCGAGTTGCCTTACTGGAAAGACTTGGAGGTTAGACATTGTTTGATGTTATGCATATAGAAAAGAATGTTTGCGAGAGTCTGATTGGCACATTACTAGACATCCCGGGGAAGAGTAAGGATGGCTTGAAAGCTAGGATGGATTTGGAGGAAATGGGGTGTTAGACTGGGTTTGGTCCTCGTGAAGGAAACTGGCAAGACAAATTTGCCGCCGGCCTCTTACACCATGTCTGGTTCTGAGAAGAAGAAATTTTGTCAAAGTCTGAAGGAAATTAAAGTACCTAGTACCTACTCGTCCAACATTAGTCGGTGTGTGAATGTTGATGAGGCGAAACTTACGCGACTCAAATCGCACGACTGCCACGTTTTGATGCAAGAATTGAATGCCATTACTCTGCGCACGTCCCTACCTCCACATGTTAGACACTGCATAAGCCGCTTGTGCATGTTCTTCAAGTCCATCTATAGAGAGAATATTAGCCGAGCGAGACTAGATAAACTACAAGAAATGGTTGTCGAAGTTTTGTGTCGGATGGAGATGTTCTTCCCGCCCTCATTTTTTGATATAATGGTGCATCTTATAGTTCATCTTGTGCGTGAGATCAAGTGTTGTGGTCCTGTGTTTTTGAGATGGATGTACCCTTTTGAGCGCTACATGAAGATTTCCAAGCATTTTGTGAAGAACAGATACATGCCCGATGCTAGTATAGTTCAGCGTTATGTAACTGAAGAGTCAATCAAATTCTGCACCGCGTACCTAGATGATGTTGAGACTGTTGGTGTCCCGAAGAACAGGCATGCAGACAGGATTGAAGGCCATGCATTTGGTAGTGGAAATATGTCACGCTCACTACTGCTGAGTTGAAGGTTGCACATCTATATGTGCTTCGTAACCATAAGGTCGTGGTTCCCTATGTTGGCTTTCACATGGATGAAATAAGGAGATTGATGCCGCTTCTAGAATCTGAATATGTCCATGAAGAGCACACGAGGACATTTGCTGAGTGGCTCAGGAAGATGGTGGAAGTCGGAGATCATTCTGAAGAAGTTAAGTGGTTGTCTAGATTACCGATGGGTGCGGTTTTGTCATACAGGGGCTACGATGTGAATGGATACACATTTAGTACGAAGACAATCGATGGGCAGCGCATATCGCAGAACAGTGGTGTTTCTTTGATTGCTGATGAGTTAAGGCAGGGCGTGTATGAAGACAACCGGTTTTGTGGAACAATCACAGACATATGGGAGTTGAACTATGTGAGACTGAAGGTGGTTGTATTCAAGTGTTACTGGATTGATCCAGGCACGGGATTTGTTCCTGATCCATTAGGCCTAACCATTGTTGACCGGAGGAAAGTTGGTTATAAGTCAGATCCATTCATTCTAGCGACACAGGCCGACCAAGTGTTCTATGTGAAGAACCCTGCTTCTGTTCACCAGGAGATTGTACTGAACAGGAAGAGAGCATTTATTGGTGGAGAGAGTCAAGAAGAATGCTTGAACGATGTGGATACCTTTAAGATAGCCTTTGATGGTGAAGACAATATAGACTTACATGAAACTGCAACAAATCTCCGCTGTTAACAGTGCAGGTTGGATCATGAAGAAGGGCAGTGGTTTGATGAGCGGGGGATACCAAAGAAAAAACAACCACCTAAGGCAAAGGGGTCGAAGAGCAAAAAGATGCGCATTTCGTAAATGTAAGAAAGATCGCTCTAGAGCATTTAATGTATATTACGTCTAATATTGTAATAGAATTTGTTTTCATCTGTTATTTAGCCTTGTAGGGGTACTCCTTGTATAATTAGAACTGTGAAAACCCAATAAATTGGCGAGTTTCATTTAAGTGACATATTTTCCGTCCAATTTCCGAAATCGTAAACCACTATTTCGGCCAATTTACGCTATCAGAAATGGTTTTGTAATCTAATAAATAAATCATATTTCCTGAAATATTATGTAGCTAGCTCCAGTGGATCACCCGGATGCCCTTCCGGCTCGTAAATTTTTCTTCTTCCGGATTGTTTCCGAAATCGTAAAAGTCTCTTATTTTTTATGGAAAAATTCCATCTTTTCCCGGCTTATTTCCGAATTCGGAATTGATTAAACCGGAATTTAATTTGTGCCTTTTTTAAATCCAGTGGATTACCCAGATGGGTTTCCGGCTCGTAAAGTTTTAAAAGTCGGGTGATTTCCGATTTCGGAAATGGATATTAAAAAGTGTTTTGTATTATTTACGATTTTGGAAACCACTCATTTACTCTTAAAAACAAGTTGAAAATCAGGAACTTGTATGAGATACTTTTAAAATTGAAATTCGTTACAAATTAAAAAACATAAGATAACAAAGAGTGATCTTAATTGAAAGTAATAACATTGTATCATCGAATTTCAAATGAAAAGATGTTTCAAGACAAACAAAAATTGAACTAATTAGAAGACGATGTGCTTCATCACATCATTGTCATATTTGTCTTCATCCTCTTTGTCTTCATCAGCCGGATCTTGGTCTGCATGTGCCTCATCTAACTCGGCACCCGTAACCGGCCTCGATTGTGAGCCGCCTGCTTCACCACCACCCGTTTCCCGCATCATCGCCTCGCGCTCGGCTCTATGAATAGCACACTCCCGCTTTTCAGCCAACCGCGCTTCCTTGTTCACGTACAAGAAATCAGGGATATTTGACTTCATTTTCTTGTACAATTGTTTCCACCCCACATTCTCGTCGATTTCTGCCATAAAAATATTAAAGAATATTAATAACTAGGTAAAAACTAACAAAAAATTCTGAAAAACAAACAAATGTTAAAGAATATTACCTTGCTTCTCAACATTTTGCATCGTCTTGTTCTTTGTTTTGGGTGGCTTGTTCATCCAAGCTCCATCAAACACCACCATCCCTCTACTGTCAAAATACTCTAGGTCTAACTTCTCCGACCTAATACCCGACGTAGAACTAAATGGGAAAGGTTTCTGGTACGACAACATAAAGCTTCCGGCGAGAAAAAAAAAACTACCATAGGGCTAAGCTGAAACAAATTAAATTGTGAGAATTAAAAGCCATTGACAAACCCGGCTAAGCTTCCGGCTCGTAAAGATTTCCATTTTGGCTAGTTTAGGATTTCGTAATGTGTGTGTCCCATCCGGAAAAGATGATTACGACCTGATTACGAGCTCGTAAATCACCCGCTTAAGATGGGTTCAATCTGCCTGATTAGAAAAGTCAACCCGGTCCAATTGCTCCATCGTAAATAGTTCGGACAATTCAGTTTACGATTTCGGAAATCGCTCTGTAATTAAAAAGAGTGATATTTCCGATTTCGTAAACCACACGTTTCGGCATCAGACCAGACTAAAACCCACCACGTGGGTTCATTCATTCATTATCTTTCCAACCCATTTGTCTCTTCCTCATTATTTCTCCTCCTACCACTCTTCCCTTAAAATACTTGTCAATTGTACAATATCACACTACCCAAATCCAAGAATCCAACTAAAGAACCTCACAAAAAGTTGAAATTCTACATTTATTCTACAAGTTTGACTATTTTGGGGGTGTTTCATTCCAAAATAGAGGTACAATTGGTTACCTTTATTAACCCATTTGTATTGCTTTGTCACGTGCGATGCAAACAAACATATGGGTTATGGGGTAACCAAATATTATCAAATCCAAACCCTAATCTAGTTGATGCATTAATTATCTATTTTAGAGTTCATTTGTCTTTTGCTTTGTTAGCTAAATCTTTATATTAATATCTCCTTATTTTGTTAAATGCACCCTAGCTATTTTATTGTCGGTGAAATTGAAATTTTGTAGTTGTTCTTATTTGTAGGTGAATCAGTGGACAAGTGCTTGTATTTGGTATTAGTGATTATTTAGTTAATCATGGCTCCTACATGTAAACAAAACAAAAAGAAAATTCCTACGAAGAAGAAGGTCAAGTCATCCACAAAAGAGCAATTAGTTGTAGATACAAAAATTCCTAGAAACTTATGTCGAGAAATACAAAGGCGTTGGAACGCGGGTATTTCCACTCTAATGGAATTCAATAGGTTAGGAATAGCCATAGGGGTAGAGCGTAAGTATTGGTCTAGTTGGGTTGGTAAAATCGCAAGAACAAGACATGATATTAAATGGTTCGATTGGACCAAAGTACCGATGGAGCGTAAGAATTGTTGGAAGAATGCAAGGTATGATGTGGTTTTTTTAATGGCATTTTACTACATGTTTTACAATCGTGAGGGCATTATAATGTGGATCATACTATCTACAACTAATAATGTGTTTCATTATTTTAGGAGCCATTCACTATTATCGCCCCCGACATAGCGATGTTAGACCGTGTGACTTTCCAAAAGATCTCGAAGTGTGCACGTCAACATAGGTCTATGCTAAGGAATGAGTACATCTATGGAAATAAGAAGAACATCATGCCATGGACGGTGTATAAGGACATTCAACCCGAGAGTTGGGAAATCTTCAAAATCCATGCACAAGAGCCCGACCAAATTGAGAGGTGTGAGTCGTTCCTTAAATTGAGACAAAATCCTAGTGGCGTTTATGAAGCCGACGAAACTCTTGAAGTTGCCAAAACAATTGTAAGTCAATTACAAAATGTGTTTGTATGATATGTAGTAGAGAAATGTTTTGTTTATCTATCTAATCAAATTATTGTCATGGTTTCAACCACTTTAAAATTAGGCATTGGCTAAACAAGAGGAAGACGATGGAAAATTCACCCCTACGGAAAGGTGTGACATTTTGAACAAGGCGATGGGGGACGATCATCCCGGAACCGTTAGGGGGTATGGTTCTCATGTCCGACCTAAGGATATGTTTGGTAAACATCCTTTAGCCTCGAATAATGCGCAAGATGCCAAGTACAAGAAGGTGCGGAAGGAAATTGATTCCATTAAAACAACCATGAAAAATGGTTTTAAGTGGTTTGCTCGCAAACATGGAATCATTTTACCCGCCAATTTCGAGGATGTAGGTGGAGATTGGGAACCCCCCTCTTCGGGGTCGCGCAACGAACCTCTACAAGATGACATTGATGAGCCACTAAATGTGCCTAGTCCACCCTTTGTCACAACACCCTTGGACGCTGCAAGTGGGGGCGAAACTTCTACTCCCAAAAAGTTTAGTCTTCTTGTGCTTATGTGCCAAGTATATGCTATTCTTTTTTGCCAATTTTATATAATTAGATGATTTTAATCTCCGACATATAATCTAGTGTAAAATTAATTGGTAAAATTAATTGGTATTTCCTCTTACAATGTCAATATCTAGGTAGCTTGTCCATGCAATTTGTACATCGATGTGAGTACCACCCAACCCCCTAAATTAGTAGCCATTGGAAATTATGAGGAGGCCATTAAATTACACCATGGGGAGAAGATTCCAATAGGTATGGTTAAGGTGTCTATAACAAAAGAGATATGTGGTGATGCCCACATCCCGATTCAAAAAGGCCCACCTAAACTAGTTTCCAAATCAAGGGCAGAACTTCTCTTATGGCCTAGGAGATTAGTACAAATTCCTAGTAAAGGCGATAAGGAACCACAAAATCCTTGCCCACCAACTAGAAATGAGAAATCTAAGCTGCCAACCACAATTCAATCTCCTAAATCCAAGGTGCCAACAAAAATTCCATCTCCTAAATTCAAGGTGCCAACCAAAATACCATCTCCTAAATCCAAGGTGCCAACCATAACTCCATATACTAAATCCAAGGCGCCAACCACAATTCCATCTCCTTCACATCCATTTGAAGATAGCCAACCTTCATCGTCAATCCGCCAACTCTTTGACAAGTTGTCAAAACATCCCTCTCTTAGTACATATAACTTTCCCGCACCCAAAGAGGTTTTTGGTGTTAAAATATAAGTAGTACTATGCAAGCAAGACTTTGACGATACATGGCGACCTCAAAGGCTACTCTCCACGATAATGTGCCTCGTTCAACTGTAAGTCTTCATTTTCAAAATATAATTATTTTATATTCCAACTATAATCGAATAGGTAGTAACACTTTCTTTACAATTTATCATAGACAAATGCATCATTTGGCACAAATTCGGGGAATGGCATTTCTTGGCTTCATATGCCCCGACTCCGTACAAGTGGGGACCCACTCAACAGAGGAAAGGCTAGCTTATTTGAAGGTTGCCTTAGGAGATCGAACGAAATACTTCTTCATTTGTCCATACCTTGAAAAGTAAGTAAGTAGTATATATTTCAATGATTTTTTTTGTGTATACCTAACACTATACTCTCATGTACAAATTTTCTTGTGGATTAGCGAATATTGGCGTTTGGTGACGATAAACACAAACACCAAAGAAGCATGTTGGATAGATCCACTTAACCGTCCTCCAATCCACTCATTTAATGATATTATCAAGGAAGTCGTGAATTTCGTAAATCCTAAACCATCCAAATTTAGTATCTACTAAATTAAGGTAATCTATTCTTATTATTACTCAAATTTGTACCTTATCAGGACCCAAATTGTGTATCTTTTGTCACTATTAGTACAAGGTCCAAGATAATGATTGGATATGCGGTTACTACACGATGATGTTTGCATGGAGGGTGGTTGCACGTGCACGGCTTTCACAGTTTAACATTCATAGTGTGAGCTTACTCTTCCATTCCTTATTTAATTTAATGTAAATCCTTGTAATGTGTTACCAACATGCTCTACTTTTTCAAATCGCAGGTTTTCGACGATGATTATACCCCCTACACCTTGCAAGAGTTGAAGGCAGCAAGGAGTGCATTGGCAAGTTTCATTTTGGATGAGTGTGCTTCATGCATAGAGCACCCGGCTACAACGACATCATTGTGATTCGTCGTAGCTGCGTAAGTTATAATTGTGCACTAGATAGTGTCATCAACTACTAGGTGTATACATTTTGCTATGAAGCATTTTCTGGCTCGTTAAAGCCAATATTGAAGGATTAGGTTCTTTATTTTGATTATTATATCTAATTTCGATTAGACGCTCATCGATCGTGTAAAGCAAATTCAAAATTAGAATTTTTTGGGCACGCCCCGGCTCAAAATAGAAATATTTTTTGGCACGCCCAGGCTCATTCACGAGTTCGGAAACCAAAAGAAAATTCTACAAGATCTTCCGGGTGGTTTCCGAAATCGGAAGAAGTGTGGTTTTCTCTATATAAAAAAAACAGTGGTAAACCCGGCACGTAATCCAGCTCGTAAACAGACCACCATATTGGTCTCCAGCAACTACATTTATGAATTCGGAAATTAGCCGCTTCATATCTTTACGATATCGGAAAGTTCGTCCGGAAATGTAATTCCAGAACAATTTCTGTCATCGTAAACAAGAAAACAACATCAATACAGGCATCCATTTACGGTATCGGAAACTCATTTAGAGAACATTTAAAACTTAAGTTTACGAGCCCAGAAAGTTTACTGGAAAATGATTTCCGGCCCCTATTTACGATTTCGGATAATTGTCCGCTCAAAGTCATTTCCGACACTGTAAAGAATTTTATCAAAACACTTTTCGATACCGTATCTCTTAGATCACGGCCAGTGATTCATCTTTACGATTTCGGAAAGGACATCACAAATGAAAACCTTTCCGGATGAGGCTAGATATTTCCGAAATCAGAAATGAGTAGCACGACGGCTCAAGTAACGGCGGGACAACCCCGCCGTGCTTCCCCCTTTTCCCCGCCCTGCTACCTTGTTGCGTCCACTAGTGTGTTAATTGTCACCCAACCTATAAGTGTTACATTTTTATCACATATTTTATCTCATATGTTGCAATAGAGATATTATTATGTTAAAATCAAATAAAAGAATTGCTTTCCATGAAGTTCTCCAGGCTTATTTCAAATCAAAATTTACTTAACTATAAAATATCACTGTATATGAATGAAACTATATAATCAAAATTTACTTAACTATGAAAATATCACCATATCACCATATATATATAAAATCAAAATTTACTTAACTAAGATGCAGAATTGTTGAAACTTGAAACCAACATGACCTAGAGAGTTAGATTCTTACCATTGAATTATGCCTCATGTTGTGCTTTAGTATTTTTGGTTCTATTCTGATTGGGTTACCTGCGGAATCCAGAAGTAAGATCAGAACAAATGACAAAAAAACATGGAAAATAATACACCAAAACAAACACTCTGGAATCGTATGAGTAATTCTATCAAACCTTATTGAGACCAAGTGAAACCTTAAACTAAATATTACAACATTATATCAGAAGGCAGTAAAGCACAACACCAGGGAATAAAGTAAATAGAACATAACTAATTAAACAACAAAAAAATATATAAAATATACATCATCTGAGCACATACTCACAAACTCCTCCTTCATCAATTCAACTGAAATACAAAGCCATAAAAATATCAGTGATTAATGGCATTCGTGATAGAAAGAAAACATCAGAAGATCCGGATGTGGAGGAATTAGAAGAATAGATATGTGCAGGCATTGTGATTTAAATGATTTAGGCATTGTGATTTCACTTATTTATAGGCCATTGAATGGAGGAAGTGTAACAGAAGGGGGAAGAGAAATAGAAGGTTACTTCATGAAAGAAGTGTAATAAAACTCCGTATGTTTAGAAAACTAAAAGAGTATTGGAAATAAAATAATTAAGATAGGAGGAGTAAATAATTCTGGAAGAAAAGATGGAAAAAGATGAGAAGGCGGATAACGCATATCAAAAATTGAAAGATACAAATAAGAAGGAAATAATGAGGATGCGATTATGCATGGAAATATTTAGTCACAAAGAAATTAAGGATTGTGAAGGAAATAATTTGGTATGAAAATCTATCATTGTGCTATGTAGCATCACCTCTTAGTTTTTTCTGATTTTCTACTAGTTTACTTCATTTTATACAATTTCTTATGATTAAATTGTTTGTCATTATTTTGGTGAGCTTCTATATGAATGATTTTTCTTTGTTTGACATGGTCTTAGTTCAGTTTCTTTTGAGTTTCATAGAATGGAGTTATAGATACAATATTATATGCATTCCTTTGATTGAAGTGTTTTCTTAAATTTGTTTTATTAAATATGATTGATTTCCAGTCAGCTTTACTGAAGATTCACTCAAGCCTTGATGTTAAACTTATTTGCTCTTCATTGGGAATTTTTTGACACGTACGTCATCCAATTCAATACAATTATTTGGGGATGGGCAATTGTGAAGTATTATTAAGGCTTGATACAAGATTACAATGGTACTTAAAGCAATGTTGACTCTCTTATTCTCAGATGAGGTTGCAGTTTATAGTTACAGATTGATACATTAAATTAATACATAAAGCTGATGGAAGCATATGGAAGATGCTTGAGGCATTTGGTAGACTTCTTTCACTTTTAGGACAATTATATTTTTATATGACGAACCACATATTTAGAGAGGCCAATGCAACAGCGTACACTTTAGCAACATGTCAAAGGATAGGTAATGACTTTATTTTTGCAGTTATTCCAAGGCTTGTCAAAGGATTAGTTCTCTTACATGCTAAGAAATATATTTATAATAAGATTAGTTAATAAGATGAGTCGTTCGTGAGAAAATCTCGAGAAGCTCGGTCGAAGTTCGAGTTTGAGCTCGGTTTGACCAAACTCGACCTCGATCTCGAAATTGTTCGAATATGTACTGAGTCGTGTCTGAACTCTTAAATTTTATTTCGATAAGCTCGACGAGTGTGTATGTATGTGTGTGTGTATGTATGTATAGTTAGATATATAAGGGGTTTCTTTTGGAAATAATTAAAAATATAAAATATAAAATAAGTATTAGTATATGTATGACTGTATATATATATATATAATGTATTTGGATGTTTATTAAATAAATGAATACATTTCATGTGTTTGTGAATTTTTTTAATGGTTGTATTTTATTTTGTTAAAATTTATTGAGCTATATTAGTTAAATTGGTTTGATATCGAGCTTTTTGAGTTAAACGAGATCACATGGCTCGAATTTGAACTCGAATTTCGTTAAACTCGCGAGTCAGACTCGAGCTCACAAAAAATTAATGAGTCGAGTAATGAGCACAATGTTTTATGTTCGAAAGAGCTCATGCTCGCAAAATATATAACGAGTCGAGTTTGAGCATATCCCTATTAGATCTCGACTCAACTCATTTACACCCCTAGGTTGGACTTGTTTGTTGAGGAGGAGAAAGGGAGGGAGAGAGAGCAACTCACGTGCATTTATTATTATATTAAATATGAGACCCACCAAAAATCCACTTTGCCCAATATTTTTGTCCTCTAGTAAGTGGTTTTTTTAGAATTGTCCACATCAATCCTCCCTATACATTCTTGAGCTTGAATAATCAATACATAATCATCTTCCTCCTTTTCTTCTGATCTGCAAATTTTATGTTAATGTCATCCAGCAGCTAAGATTTGACAATTGTGATCTTGACCAAAAAAAGAACATTTTTAAATTGAAAGATGAACAGATTCACACCTGGAGTCCCTAGATGGCCAGGTCCAAAAAACAACTCAATCGAGCAATCCTACTATGATCATTGACTGTTGAGTTAAATACACACCTGTGATATATGTACAAACAAACATTATATTATATATATATACTTTTTAATTCAAATTATTGTAACAACTGCTAATGATTTTGTATTGTTTATTAATTACGAGTCGCACCCTTCAGCCCTTAAACACTTTGAGGATCTAATGAGCGCAGCAAAAGGAAAAAACTGTGATCGTTTTCTTAGATTATGAAGGGACTTTGAATCCCATTGTCAATGATCCCTCTAAAACGTTAATGACCGGAGATGTAATTCATTAAAATTTGTTTTTTCACATTAAAATACATACATAATTTTCATATATACTAATACTTTTTTTTACTTAATTGAAACAATTTAAATTAGGTTTTGTGTATGGTTTGCAGATGCGCTTTGCCGTTAGAGCAGTGGCAGAAATATTTCCCATAGGAATTATCAGTGTGAGGAGCCTGAAAAAGGTAACTAATAGGCAATAGCGACTAAAAAGTATATGATAAATGCACAAAAATTCTTTTGAAGTTTGATAAGTTTCAAAAGAAAAAGGAGGGGTGCTTATTGAGATGAGTTATTCGCGAGTACTCGAAACTTGACTCGCCATAAACGCGAGATGATCAAAGAATTTACTCGACTCGATAGACTCGCGAGTAACTCGATAGCACAAATATGGTCGCTAAAATTGGTATTTTATTCATTAAAATGTTTATAATACAATAGTTTTGTGTGTTTTTACATATATTTGACAAGCTCGGAGATAAAACCAAACATATAAATCGATCTGAATTTGAAGACAATAAATTTTGTGTGTCAGTGCATTTCAGGAACCTTGTGTGTGTGACTCATGTAATTCACCATTTAGTTATCGATTATGTCTTTTTTTTTTAAAAAATCTAAATAAGGATATATACACTAATCTAAATAAGGATATACATACATATATATATATATATTAGAAATTCTCATAAAATACCGTCTATAATATGAACGGGACCAATTTATAAGCTAGGAAAAATGAAGGCCCTTATGTGCAAAACACGGAGGTTCTTTAGTTGCAATTTTAAATATTCACGCGCCCCACGCGCGAATTAACTAAAGTCTACTTCTTTTATTTTTTCTCACAGCATAATATGACTAACACACATGCGTGGACTTCCTTCCATTTTCTATTTGCCCACATGTTGCTTTCATTTTCATTTTTTCATAGTGGGTTGTGTAAGTGATTATTGGCCCATATGTTCCTTCCACATTTATTTTTTTCATCGTGCGCGGCGCAAGTGATTGTTAGTCATTTAATTACTACTGCAGAGTATTTTCCTTTTCCTTTTTTTTAATTCCTCACTCCCTAAACCCAGTTTAGAGATACCGCAGAATTGCAATAACTTCCAACAAGCTGTACATCGGAAGCACATAACTGGAGAATTTCTTGGGACTACAGAATTCCGGCCAATGCACCGGAACCTTGAATCTCGACTGTAAAATTGGGTGTAGGGCTGTGGAAATTCGTTGGAATGCACAAGTTTGGAATTTCAAAGCGAATTGAGAGCTGAATGTAGCCATTCTCTACGGTTTAGAAATCCAACAACACAACCTCCGAAACTTGATATACAACTTCAAGAATCAACAAACGACTCGCATCCTAATCAATCAAGCCATGAAGCAGTCTTTTATACGATAACAAAGGCTTTGCAAAATTTTCCAAACACTACTTCACATCCGGCCTCAAGTTATTATTTATATCCATACTGGAACAGATTTTAGCATCCATAAAACACCATAATCTAACATAAGCATAATCAGACCCGTGCTTAATCTATATAACTTGTCAACAAGTTCCAGCAACAGACCCAAGGGAAATTATGCTTATTGATCACCCACACCGCCTTGATAAAATGTGATCGGATCCCATGGGTTTCGCGTTGAGCATCAGGGGAACGATTAGGGATTTAAATTTCTCTTTTTTCACGTTCCAAAATTGCTTTGATTGGCTCCTTGCCGGGCTCAGAAAATGATGCAACATCGTCGTCCTCCACCATAATTTGAACCGGTTCTTGAAGGCTACGACGGTGGCCCACCGAATCTGCTCATTGACGGCGTGCTCTGCAACAAGGCGGAGGAGGGCAGGGAGTAGTTTGGATTTTTGATAATTAAATCGGTTGGGCAAATGCGTTGTTATATATTTGTTAACTAAGAAAAGAGTAAATTAAGAAATGACTAGTAGTTTTGCTTTGGAAGCTAATAATAGCTCTGGTATTAACAGCTCCATAAGAAATGGAACATAAATTTAACTCGTATTAGGGCTAAAATAAATATCTTTAACAAGAGTGGTTTTTTTATTGAAGTGTTATATGCAGTCCAGTATTTATTCGGTGTAATCCAAAATACTATTGAAATTCCAATATCCGCCCATGAATATTGCTAAGTTTCACATTCGTGAGTTTATACCGTATTTTGGACTATATGAGTAAAATACAAGCAACATCCTTTTTCCTACTTATTCGTATAAATATATATACTAGCAAATGCAGATCGCTCAAGCCCGATCATGACCCAATAATTACTGTACATTTTATGAGTTATATATGTTATCATAATTGGTGATATGGGCTCTGGCCCATATCCAGGCCCCGGCCCAGAGAGCGGTCCGGTCCATATGACGTCAGCCAGAATGACGCTATCCGGGGACAAAGGGGACATGAATATGACCTGTCCCCAGGTAAGGACAAATAATCAGGACCACTACCTTTGTGTTGGAGGCTGACCACTCACACCTATAAATACAGCTTTGTACTTGTTCTATCAGATTAAACTCTCTGAATATATCCTTATTCTCTCTCCTATTCAAAGGCCCCTCTTTCATCATCACGCCGGAGTAGCTATCCTCGGAATACTCCGGGGCATTGTTTTGCAGGTTTATTAGGTGAGAGCGAGCGGAGCACGGACGAAGCCTCATCCGGACCGGAGACCTCTTTGTATCCGGACCGGGACTGGAAGCTGGTAGCATCAGTTGGCACGCCCAGTGGGACCTCACATTCCCAGTCATAAGTTACGTCCATGCCGCGCGGATGGCCAAGGGAGAACCCTCCTCCGCCGGAGGAAGAAACGGATGGAGGTCCAAAGACTAGAAGGGCAGCCGCAACGATCAGGGCCCAAAAGTTAGCGGCTGAGAAGGAACGAGCTCTCCGAGCCAAGGAGGAAGCAGCGGAGGCGAAGGCTGCAGCTGAGGAACGTCGACGACAGCGCTTGGCAGCGGAAAAGGCCAAAGGGAAGAAGGCTCTCCAGAACAGACGCTGGCTAAGATACATCGTGAGAACAGGGAACGAATGCGGCCTGCGATGGAGGCGGAGCAGAGGCAGTTCGGAGACCGTGCGGAGTCGGAAGGAGACACTGATAATTTGGATGGAACGGAGGACTTGGGTAATTCGGAGGAGTACGACTCGGATGAAGATGATATGGAGGAGTACGATCCGGAGGAGTACGACGTTGTGGAAGATGACGCTCGGAGTCGATCTGGTAAGGGTCGATCGGGGCAGAAGGCACGAACGGAGGAGCTTGAGCGCCATGATTCTAGGTTTGGGGGCAGTATCCTGAGAACAAACGTGGCGGAATATCAACAGTTCCAAGCATGGAAAGCGGCTCGTCAGGCCGCAGCCGATATGCTTCCTCCGGAGCAACAAAGGGTGCCAAATTCAAATCCACTTCCGGGCCAACCACAAGAGAACCAATAGCAGACCACCGGCCTGAATCCAAACGCACCACCATACTGGGGAGCGCAAGCTCAACAGGCTTATGGGATGGGTGCTCCCGGAGGACCACAACAGATGATGGTCGGAATGCAACCTGCCAGAAGAGGGTTTCCCGGAGGTTTCGGATTTAGACGCATTTCTGTCCGGACTCCATTGAAGACCGTCTGAACCGCCTCATCGGACGGAATGGAATTGGACCTCAATCACCTTGGGTTCCGGAAGTGTTGAGCTTCCAATGGCCATCCGGAACCAAGGCTCCGGACGGACTCCCAACCTACAATGGGGAGGGAGACCCGGAGGAGTTTGTCCATACTTATGCAAGTATCATGTACGCCAGGGACATTCCGAGGAGTTGCAGTGCAAGAGGTTGCCTTCGTATCTAAGAGGTAATCGCTTAGCATGGTTCAAAGGTCTGCCAAACGGTACAATCCGGCATTTTTGGGATTTTGCCATCACTTTGGTTCGGCGCTACTCCGCTATGAAGCACACGTTTGTAAACTTGGCCACAGTGTTAGCAATGAGGCAGCTAGAGACGGAGACGACTTGGGATTTCTACACCCAGTACATAGCAGCGTCGATGAAGGTGGTGGACAGACACTTGCAGGAGAAGGTTATCATCCATAACTTTATGAACGGATTAAGGGACAGCACCTTCTACATCGAGCTCATGAAGAACATGCCGACATCGTATTATCACCTCCAGTTGGTGGTGGAGATGCATTGTTTGGTGCATGATGCAAACCATGTCCGGATGACCACTGTGGGCTTCTTCGAGCAGAGGACTCTCACGATGACAGGAACCCAGACTGCAGCTGCCCGGACTCCGGCCCGGAACGATCAGGTCAGGCGCTTATCTGCTCCGGCAGCAGTTGCTCGGCCTACCTATACCTCTCTCTCAAAAACCCGTACTGAGATCCTCGCTGTTCATCGAGGCTTTTTTACGGATCCGCAATCTATCATTTACGTACCAGCACCAGCGAATGCGGACAAGTGGTGCGAGTTTCACAAGTCGCATGGCCATACCACGGAAGGGTGTAGGGCGCTCCGTTCGGACATTGAGAAGTTGATTGGAGCAGGCCAGTTGAGGGACTGTGTAGCGGGCGAAGCACGGCAAACTGCGGCTCCGGTCGCCGTAGCCGGACAGGGAAGGAAAAGGAATTGGAGGAACAACCACCCCAGGGAGGAAACCAAGCCAACCCAGCCAATCCAGCTCCGAGACAGGCCACGCCAGCACAAGCCCCAGCTCAGCCCCGGATGATTAATGTGATCAATGGCATAGTTGGGGACGGGCTCAACTCTATGACGGCGATCAAGGATAAGAGCAGATATGTGCCCCCGAGCGAGATACAAGAGAAGAGGTTCAAGGCAAGTGAAACCATCACCTTTTCGGACGAGGACCCGGTGCCTCCCCATGTTCCTCACTCCGATCTGATGGTGGTGATTGCGGATGTGGAAGGAGTGCTGATCAAGTGAGTGTTTGTAGATGATGGGAGCAGTGTAGAGATCATGTTTGCAGAATACCTCAGCTTGGAATTGGGCGACAGAACTTGAAACTGTGTCATTCCCATTTATCAGGGTTCACAGGACGGACCATCCATCCACTCGGTGTCATCCCTTTGAAAGTTACTTTGACGGATTTCCAAGATCCGACGAAGCGGACGACAATGGAATGCAATTTCGCCGTCATTGATGCGGTGTCTCCTTAACACATGATCATTGGAAGACCATGGCTATCACAGGCGCGGGCCATTTGCTCGCTGTTCCATTTGATTATGAAGTTTCCCATGGAAAATGGTATTGCATCGGTCCGGGGACACCAACAGATCGCCCGGAGTTGCATGCTCACCACCATCAAGGATGCACGATCCGGAGAGGGCAAGTTGAAGCTTTCTGACCCGGATAAGGGAAAAGCCAGTGTGAGCTTGGTAGGAGCCATTCATGGAGAGTCACTATCATACGAAGTGGAGGACATGATGTTCGGTCAGAAAGGAGTAGTAAGTGTGGGAAAGAACCTCTCGGATGACTTGAAGGAAGAGTTGCATCGCTTGCTGGCGGAGTATGAGGATGTGTTTTCATGGGGAACGGAGGATTTGACGGGTGTTCTGGAGGAAATCGCCGTTCACAGGCTCAATGTCTTCCCGGAACTGAAACCCATACGGGAGAATAAGAGACCTCTTGCTCCGGAGCGCGTGGAGGAAGTCCGAGCGAAGGTGGGAAGATTGCTGAGTGCTGGAATCATGGAGGAGATATCCTATCCGGAGTGGATAGCAAACCCAGTTTTGGTGAAAAAGCACGATGACTCATGGAGAATGTGTATTAACTTCACAGATCTGAACAAGTGTTGCCCGAAAGACAGCTATCTGCTCCCCTCCATTGATCAGCTAGTCGAGGCCATTACTGGTTACCAAGTGTTGGCATTCTTTGATGCGCACCGAGGGTATCACCAGATCACGATGGCCAAGAATGACCGTCCCAAAACATCTTTTATTACGGACTTCGGTACTTTCTGTTGCAGGAAAATGCCCTTCGGACTGAAAAATGCAGGTGCAACATACCAGAGGATGGCGGACAAGCTTTTCCGGAACCAAATGGGACGGAATCTGGAGGTTTACGTGGACGACATGGTGGTGAAGAGCCGGACTTATGAGACTTTCCTGTCGGATCTCCGGGAGATGTTCGACGTGCTCCGGACGGTGAATCTCAAGCTCAGTCCAGGAAAAAGTACCATTGGAGTCGGAGCAGGGAAGTTCCTCGGTTTCATGGTATCAGCTCGTGGAATCGACGTAAACCCGGAAAAGATATCAGCGCTCATGGAGATGCCACCTCTGAGGGGGATAAAGGACGTGCAGAAGTTAACTGGATCGCTGGCCGCTTTGAGTCGTTTCCTTCCTCGGAGTCGGAGAAGCAGCTTCCCTTCTACAACATACTCCGTAGGGCCAAACCATTTGAGTGGACGGAGGCATGTGATCAAGCATTCACGGATCTAAAGGCCCACCTAGAAAGCCTCCCTACCCTGTCCAAACCCTCGGAGAGGAACTCTTTCTGTACATAGCCGCAACGGAGCATGCTATCAGTTCTGCCCTGTTCCGGGAGGATGGTAAGGTTCAACGTCCGGTATACTTTGTAAGCAGGGCGCTCCAAGGCTCGGAAACTAGGTACACCGCTTTGGAGAGATTGATACTGGCCCTGGTTCACGCCTCCCGGCGCCTCCGGCCGTATTTCCAAGGACATCCGGTCACGGTTTTGACAAACCATCCATTAAGACAGATCATGCTGAAACTGGAAGCCTCGGGTAGGATGATGAAGTGGGCAGTGGAGCTCGGAGAGCATGAGATCAAATATCAGCCCCGGAAGGCCATCAAAGGACAAGCCTTGGCAGATTCCATGGTGGAGATGACTGAGCCGTCGGGAGATCCGTCCGTATCGGAGCCACCCTCCGACAGATGGAAGCTGCATGTGGATGGATCGTCTCATGCAAGTGGTAGTGGGGCGGGGGTATTGCTCACCTGTCCAAAGGGAACAGAACACAGATATGCCATTCAGTTCAGCTTCTGAGCGATAAACAACGAGGTGGAGTACGAAGCGCTCTTAGCCAGACTCCGACTGGCGTTGGAGGTAGGGGCCACGGACGTAGAAGTCTACAACGATTTTCAGATAGTGGTTCAGCAAGTGAACGGAGAATACGAGGCGAAGGAGCGGAGCTTGCAGACGTACCTCGAGGCGGTCAAACCATTACTGGCTAAGTTCCGTAGCATTACCGTGACGCAGATCCCCCGTGAAGATAAAGGCAAGCGGACGCTTTAAGCACGCTTGCTTCCTCGGGAAATCAAGCCAAATCCGGAGAATAACTTGATGATGGAGACCCTGTCCACTCAGAGCTACGACACCCCTCAGATTGCAGCAGTAAAAATGTCAAAAGAGTCATGGATGATGCTCTTGTTTGAATATTTGCAGCACGGCAAGATCCCGGAGGACAAGGCATTGGCACGGATGATCCGGCAGAAGGCACCACGATACACCATTTTGGACGGATCCTTGCTCAGACGGGGATACCTCCAACCATGGTTAAGATGCATGGATTCGGACGTGGCAGATTAGTTGGTAAAGGAAATGCATGAGGGACCAAACGGCAGTCACCAGGGTGCACGGACCATCGCGAGGAAGATAATGTGTACGGGCTATTACTGGCCGACCCTGTTTGAGGATGCACAAAAGTATGTCCGCTCCTGTGTGCAGTGCCAGAGGTTTGCTCCGCTCATCCACGTGCCTCAGGTCGGGATCACCGGCTCGTGACATTTTGACCGATGGGGCATTGATTTGGTGGGACCCTTCCCCTCCGCTCCAGGAGGATTCAATTACTTGATAGTGGCGATCGATTACTTCAGCAAATGGGTGGAGGCGGAACCCCTCATAAACATCTGTGGCAACACTTGCGTCAAGTATTGTTGGAAGAACATTATTTGCCATTACGGGATTCCCAAGTATATAGTCACGGATAACGGAGCTCAGTTTGAAAACGACCCGTTTCGATCCTGGTGCAAGGAGTATGGAATTACGCGTCGGCTTACCTCCGTCTACCATCCACAGGCCAACGGTCAAGTCGAAGTTACGAACTGGACAGTGGTGAACGGATTGAAGACCCGTTTGCAGGGGGCACGGGGAAATTGGGTGAACGAGCTGCCTAGTGTCCTTTGGGCATACAAGATGACTGAAAGATCCGCCACGGGCGAATCACCCTATAGCCTGGTATACGGAGCAGAGGCAGTCATACCAGCCGAGGTGGGAGTCCACAGTCTCCGGACTCTCACTTGGGATGAAGAGCACCGGACGAAGCTCTCAACTCGGATCAAACAGCGCTGATGAGGCCAAGGTAAAGGAACGAGTGAAGCGTTATCACGACAAACGCGTCAGGAAGGAGTCGTTCGTCCCCGGAGATTGGGTGATGCGGAGGAACGACAAGTGTTTGCAGGAGGCTACCGGCAAGCTGGCACCAAACTGGGAAGGGCCGTATCAGGTCACAGCTTCATTTCCGGGCGGGAGTTATGAGCTGGCAGACCAATCCGGACGGGCTATCCCCAGAAGGTGGAACATCACCAACCTTCAGAGGTTTTACGGAGCTTCCTGAATAGGTATGCTTTCCGGTAGAGTTTTTAGCTCCGGCTCCTCTGGCTAGGGATGAGTCTAGGGCCCCATTTTGTTTTATTCACCATGTACTTGACTTCGCCCCCAGAGGCAAAGGGTATGTCTGGCCAGAGTCCACTTGGTTTAATGAATGAAGAGCTTGCAGATTTTATACTTGTTCATTTTCAATTCCGCACGATTAAATTCCTCCGTATTGTTTGAATAAACTGACGGGGGTGAGCAAAGGCAAAAACGAATAAACAGTTTGATCAAACAACAAGATAAAGCGCTTGAACAAGCTAAATCTTAAAAGGAAAGAAAAAACACATTTGAATAAATGAAATAAGCCACGGTCTGGATGGACTAAGTGTACAGACTAGGCCCGAATGGACTGGTATACAAATACAGCAAATACAATGGTACAATCTATTCAGTCCGAACGGACTAAGATACAAACAAAGAAAATAACCTATTAATACTTGGGCCAATCTATGTCCCAATTGATAGGAGAAGACGTAGGATTCGGAGAGGGTATCATGGCACCATTCTCCGGAGACGGAGGTTCTGAACCTTGAAGACCTGCGCCATGATTTTCGGCGGCAGGAATCCCTCCGGAGTGTCAGGATCGAGATCGTGGACCTTGGCACCGCTGGTCTGACCCGCCTGGCCTAAGTACGGAAAGGGAGGGATCTGTGGAAGTTCTGATGGACCCGCGGCGTCCGGGTCGGATCCAAATATACCATCAGAAACTGAGTCGGAGGATTGAACCACTTAGTGACTTTAGCCTTTCCTTTGCCTTTAGCATAGGGTTCGGCCCTCGACTGGTGGAACGGATTCCTGCTAGGATACCGCGACGGAGAACGAATCCGGACAGGAACCTGAGGACGGCGCGCTTGTTAGGTACCTCTTCCCCTCGACATTCTATTAAGGAGGCAGTTGAGGTTCCGACTGTTTCCACGACGGGCACCTTGGAGATCCCCCCGGAGTCCCCGCCTCCCTCTATCTAGACCTCGACCCCGGATACGAGCTTGCCGGCACCTCGCTAATTCAGCTAACTCCCTAATGATAAAGGGACGGATGACAGAAGCGTCTTGCCGAAGCCGCTCTACGCGACGAGCAGACTCTTCCGGATCAACATATACATGGATACCAGCATACCTCTCGAAAGTGAAGTCCAATGCCACTTGACTCGGAATGAGTACAAGTGAAGGAGGGAGAGGGCTGCCGGCATGCATCCGTTTCCACCATTCGACAGCTTCCTCGAACGCTGGACGGTAGCGGGATTCCCGGTCGTTCCATCCCAACTTGAACATCTAGACGATCAACGCACTTACATCACGAGGAAAGTCGCGGTATATGGTCGGAGAAACAAGTCCGAGCCGTAGCCCGGTGAGATGCTATGACAGCTGCAAAGTCATCAGATTGCCCCTAACGACCATCACCCGGCCGGCCAGCGCACGATTTTCCTACTCCAGTTTCAGATGATCACGCTGGAATTCCGCCCGGCTAGCCAACCACTTCAACTTCTTGCTATAGAAGGGAAGCACGAACCACACCAGATCCAACTCGGTTTTCAACTTGGCCTTAAAGTCTTCATGTTCAGCTTGTAACATGGAGATCGTCTCGTCCGCGTCAAGGGTCGCACTGATCCGTTCGCGAGCAAACTCTTGGCACTGAGACAAGTTACCAAACTCTTCAGATATTTCTCTCAGACAAGCGGCCAAGGACAGAATATCTGGAAACTCTTCCATTAGGGGCTCCATTCCGGAACGGACGAAAAGTTCGCGGGTCCGCTCCCATTCCATTGTCCACCTGGACAGCTCCGTCTCTAGCTCCACGCATCTGGGGCACGGAGGGCCTGTCGAATGGGAGCTAGCCGTTGAAGGACACTCACCCACACCTCCGGTTCGAGAACAGGACCTTGACCTCTGGGCTGCAAATGCAAGAAGTTATGAATGAAAAGACGACACGAGACGGATGTAGAAAAGATTCGTTTTATAAGGAAAAAAGGATTACATTATCCGGAGGGTTGTCATCCCCATCCGAGTCGTTACTACCGTCCTTCCTACACTAAACAAAAGGAGATCAGACCTATTTGGACGGAAGCAACTACAAAAGATTGGAAAAATAAAAGCTAACGAGTTTGCTCTACATCAGTGTCCTCGCTGTTGTGGTCATCATCACGACCACCGCTATCAGCACCACCTCCGGGTCCGACATCACCCTCGTCGTCATCAGCATTGACATCCGAAGAGCCATATATCTTGAACACTTCCAGATACTTGGCCTTGGCAGGCGACTCTAGAGCAGTCATGTTCTTGGGGGGAGGCACTTCCACTTGTAGATTCACCAACCCCTCATTAAAGGCACGGACTGCCTCAACCAACACCGGCATTGGATCTTCTTCCGGATGAGTTTGGAATAGCATCAGCACAGAGGGCTACATCTCCTCGACTACGCCACGGTAAAACTGGTCAAGGTCATAGTTGTACTGCTCCGCGGCGTCCGGGTGATAATAGCATTCGGTATATGCTCCTCAGCGACTCTCCGGAACCCAACCTCTCATCTTCCGGTAGACTTGATGGGCTGAGAGTTTGTTGGAGGCAAGACATAGTTGGTTCAAGTTCTTCTCAAAGGCCTTGCTACGGAGCACCTTATCAGTGAAAGCAATACACAGGTCCCGATGTGCGGACGGAGACACAAGTTCTTCTAGCTCCTTAATCCGGGCCTCCGCCTCTGTTACCCGAGCCTCCGCCGCTTCAAGGTCGCGAGTCAGATTCTCATTGCTCCGTTCCAGTGTACTGATCTTCTGAGACAACAACGTGTGTTGGGAGTGATACGCTTTATTGATGGCCTCGGAAACACCCGGAGAAGAGATCAGGTAAGCAGCAAAGTCTTGTACACAATTAAAGAATCAGACAAACAGGCGAAGACGACGCGTCCGAGTTACAAAGAAACCATGGCTTACCCTGCCGGATTGTTGACTACTGCTCTGAGTAGTCTCCTTGTCCGTGGGGACATTCAGATTAATTCTTTTTTCATCCCTTTGGATATCCAAGGATTTCTGCTTATCACCGCCACCCTGATTCCCGACGGAGGAGTGCTGACTCGGATCCGTTTTCCGGAACGCCTTGGGATTCTTCACCTTGCGCCTCTTAAGTGCATGAAGGTCCTCCTCGCCTTCGTCTTCGGAGGACTAGGGACCTGCAATCGTAACAGCTGCTGGCCGATTTTCGGCCGCCGTGGCATCCTCATCCGTAACCAAGGGTTGTTTGTTAGGTGCCGCATCCGTCTTCTTCAAAGCCTCCCCCTTGGCTTTCTCCTTTTCAAGACGCGCCAACTCGCGTTTTCTCTTTTTCTCCTTCTCTTTCTCCTTCTCAACATCAGTTTGCGGGGTTTTCATGCCGGTCCCCAAACCGGTTGTTGGCTTCTCCGTCTTCTTTATCTTGGTTGATCCGGAGGGCGGATTGACACCGGCCTCGATTTGAGGAAACAATGCAAATATACGGAATGTATAAAACACGAGAACAACAGAAACAAAAAGGAGTTGGAAGGAGAGAAAACCTACGAGATGAGTCCCGGGGGAAGTAGAAGCGACATTGGATGAACACCTAGTCCTCACACGCCCTTAAAGGGAAGACGAACTTCCCGGTGCTCCAGAACTTGGACAAGTCGAGCTGGTTAGAACTCAGCTTGTCTATATCTTCCTCTTCCACCCCATCCGGATGGAGCGCCAACTTGTCCTCCTTCTCAGCTTTAGAGTTCCATGAAGGGAACAGATACTTCGTCGTATCAAAAGTAAAGTAATGCTTCTGCCAGTTCGCATAGTAGTCGCGCCGGCCCCTGCAGCAATCCTTCACCCCTTTCCGTTTCTGAAAAGTGAAGACTCCTTCATCCTTGGTATCATCCAGATGGTAGAAGGCTCAGAAAAGGCTAAGGGTCGGAGTCACCTCGCAGCGATAGCAGATCATCAGAAACGCTCGTATAACGGCGATACAGTTGGACTGCAGTTGGGCAGGAGAGATGTTGAAGTGTTCAAAGATGTCCAAAAATAGTGGGGGAAGAGGAAAAGTTATCCCATATACGAAGTGACTTCGGGAATAGCCGCTACGGTGGTATGATCCCCCACAAACAGCTTCAGTCCAGAGTCGAAGGCGAGCGGAACCACCATAGCCCGGACCAGCTCTTTCACGGCAGTATCAATCACCACCGTATCCCACTCCTTCGGATCATCCTTCTCCAAAACATGGTTCACCCCTATCTTGACAACGTCACCATCAGTTGCTATTTCTCTCTCTGAGTTATTAGCGGCCATAGTATCGGAAAAAGGGAGAAATTTTGAAGAAGAGAAAGAATATAAAGGAGGAAGGAGAAGAAAATAGGAGAAGAAAGCAAAAGAATAAAAGGTGAAAGTGATTGAAGGGATTCACTATTTATAGAGATAAAACTGGCGAAAAAGGGAGCGAGTCCCAAGGCGACATGATTGCTCCCTTGAAAAGAAAGTAGAATTTATTTTGAAAAAGAAAACAGAATTTCTCGAATTGACAACACATTTATGAAGCAGCAACACGCCTCATAAATGTGCTTGAAGACATGCGCATTGGAAGACTAAGCGCCCAGCGCGTACCTAGACACATTTGGCCATATAACCCAGGAACGAGCTTCCGAGTCGGATCGCATGCCTCCGGGCGGATCCGGTAAACGAACATATGTGATGAGACACGGGATCCCTCCTCCGGATCGGTTACTTCCGGATGGATCCCATGTCTCGGGGGCTAGTGGTGATATGGGCTCTGGCCCATATCCAGGCCCCGGCCCAGAGAGCGGTCCGGTCCATATGAAGTCAGTTAGAAAGGCGCTATCCGGGGACAAAGGGGACATGAATATGACCTGTCCCCGGGTAAGGACAAACAGGCAGGACCACTACCTTTGGGCTAGAGGCTGACCACTCACACCTATAAATACAGTTTTGGACTTGTGGAGAAAAGTATGTTCTATCAGATTAAACTCTCTCAATATATCCTTATTCTCTCTCCGATTCAAAGTCCCCTCTTTCATTATCACGCCGGAGTAGCTATCCTCGGGATACTCCGGGGCGTTGTTTTGCAGGTCTATTAGGTGAGAGCGCGCGGAGTACGGACGAAGCCTCATCCGGACCGGAGACCTCTTTGTATCCGGACCGGGACTGGAAGCTGGTAGTATCAAAAATATATCAGGAAATGAATGTTGTAAATATATTTATATTATCCTAAATAACTTATACAATTTTTTTAAAAAATGCTTAAAGGTACAATCACATTTATTTTTTTAGGACCAGTAACAATTCTAATGAAGCAAAATTACATATCATTTGGTGGTGTCCAAATTTATACTTCTTTCTTTAAAAAGATTCAACCACTCATGGAATACTGGGGGAAATTGCATTCAGGCTTCCCAGACCTTAAGCCTTAAATGGCAAAAAATAATAGTGTTTACAAATTCAGTGACAAAAGTCCCCCAAAAAGTACTATAGTGATTTCAAAACATAGGGCTCTATACAAAAGAATGAGGGAACCACTCTGGCCCAAGGCCTATTAGTGAATTGCTAAGCAAAACACACATCGACCTCAAGAGAGAGCGAAACATAAGAGCCAGCTTTACATATGGATTGTGCAGTGATATAAGCTAAATGAGGTAAGGAGGTAAGTACAATGAGCAGTGAGCACTACAGTGCAAGAGGGCAGCGGGACTGATGTGATAAGAAACACAGAGCAACTTGTCAACATCTGATTGAAAGCAGGTCAACCTGGTCCAGGATAACAAGAGCCCTAATATCAGATGGCAACATTTCCCATGTAAACATTTGATCCTTCTTCTGTGTGATGGCCAGTTTAGCCAATGAATCAGCAACCTTGCTTGTATGGGAGAGTGTTGCAGTGGAGCTTGTATGAGCACATGAGCTTGATCACACATCTGGAACAGCTTCCAATGAGCAGTCACATGGTTCTTGATTATTGAGATTCACACTAATGAGTCAGATTCAATGCAAAAGTTATGTTGACCATAGAAGAAACCAAAGTTGTACCCTGTGATAATGGCTTTAGATTCAGCCTCCAATGGTGAGCTTGCTGATGAGAAGGAGATGCCGGCTGCGATGTAGTTAGCAGAAGAATCCCTGAGTATCCTAAACCCGACTCAGAGCCCAAATAAGCATCATCTATATTGAGCTCAAATTTATACTAAATGAAATATACTCCCTCAAATTCTCTATTTTTGTCACACTTTCCTTTAAAGGAAAGGTCACTAATAATGTTACTTTACTTTTTGGCAAGTTTTAGGTCAATCTAAACCACACAATCCACTTTTTGGTGATATGAGTTTCAGCCCATGCTCCAGCCCAAGTAAGTGGTCTGGTCCAAGCCTGCTGCCAGCTAGAATGGCACCTTAAGGGGACACAAATGACGTGAATACATCCTGTCAGTTGTCACCATATAAGGACAAAGGGGTAGGGCCACAGTGTTGGGTTGGGCTCTCACAACCTCACCACTATAAATACCGCTTTGGACTCATGGAGAAATGGATGTTCTAACAGATCTAAACTCTCTCAATACATTCATATTCTCTCCCCTATTCAAAGACCCTCATTTCATCATCACGCCGGAGTAGTTACTCTCGGGGAAACTCCGAGTGTTGTTTTGCAGGTCTTAATAGGTGAGAGCGCGCGGACCAGGATACATTTACTCCGGACCGGTGGCACAACTGGACTCCGGACCGGGACTATAAAGTGCAAGCATCACTTTTCTCTCTTTATATTCAATCTCCACTACCCATTTCCACTTTCTTAAATTTGTGCCATTTTCCTTGTGTCATTAAAAAATAATCAGAGGGAGTACTAAATTGAACAATCATTTATTTATGCCCAAATTCATGCTAAAAACCAATTGTGTACAATATTTCTCTGTTGCAAATTAACAATGCATTAAATATCTTTTGTGCATAGTTAACATGTTAATTTAGCCCCTGACCCCCTGTCCAGCTCAACTTATTGCAGCATATTTTAGCACAGCTTATCACTGATCAGAACGACACAACACTGATCAGCACAACACATCACTGATCAGCACAACACAGCACTTATCAGCACTGCACAACAATCATCAGCACAACACAGTTCAGCTCAGCACATTTAACCTCTAACTGACACTATTTTTAAGTTTTATAAAAATAATATTAATTAAGTAAAATTGTTATTTCTCGAGTAATTGACATTATGTTTTTTCTTCAATTCAAATGAATACTATTCAACACTTTCAGCACTATTCAGCACAAGATCAACACAGTACTATTGATCAACACAGCACTGATCAGCACATCGCAGCTCAACACAACACCAAATAAGTTGAATTGGATAGGGTGTTAGTAGAAATTTTTTGGGTTTGTCAATTTAAAAAAGATAAAGTTTCCATTCTAAAAACAAAATAACTGAGGGCATTTAAGAATATCTGTTTAAAATTTGCAAAATCGCGTGTACCATTAATATTTTGTTTGTTTGTTGACCGTCTTTAGCAAAATTCAATTTTTATTCTTATCAATTTCATATATGTATTTGTATACACCATATAGAATTACAATATCATTATAATTAGTAATCAAACTTTAGGTGATCATAAAAAAATAGTGTTTAGGTATTTGGGGCTGAATCGAACATTAAAAACAAATTTCCAGTAGAGAATCCGGTAAATTACAATTTGTCAACGATGGTGGAATTCGGTTTGCAAAAAAAAATTAATATGTAAAGAAGAAAAATAATTAAAATAAATTAAAATGATGATTTTTTTTTTTCAGAAGATGAAATCCTTATTTTGACCCATATTTTAAATAATAGGGCTTTAAAATAAAATGTAGTTTCAAAACATATAAAATCCATTTTTTTGGATTAAACTTCACTTGGTTAATAGTTGGCCGGGTCAGTTCCTTTGAAAAACTAGGCAAAATTATATTCACAGTTTGATTAATTATGTAGATATACCCTTGAAAGAGTGTCAGTAGAAAGCATTCAAGATTTTATGACCATTTCAGTAGAAAATTACATTTGTCAGGGTATATGAAAACCAATAGAGTCCAATCTTGGACACTATTATTCCATTGCTTTTGGTGTAAAAAAATTTCGTTGCTTTTACTAATTTCAGCTTTTCCTCTCCACACTTTGCTTTTCTTCATATGGTTTCATTTTTAAAAAAAAATTATATTGTCCCAGGCATTTCAAAACCAAATGCCTAGGCCAACAATCAACAGTTGACATGGTTTGACAAAGGTCTGTATCGTTCGTATTGGAGTTTGGTGATGGCAATTAATCATCCGACTGTGATTTAACTGAAGTCTGAACTCTCCAGCAACTCATGAGCCAAGTTTAGACACAAGTTATTTACTGCAACGAATCTTGTAAAAAGAGACGAACCATTTTCGGCAAAATGTGTTGGATTCAGAATTTGAGTTTATTAATAAGGGTGTCCTAAGAAATCATAGAGAAATGGCGTATCCTATCATGTTTATCCTATCATGCATAGCATATAAAAGAGGCAGTATAGACTGAAGTATTAAGAGCGAATCATGAAATTTCAATCCATAGTTTCAAGCATCCATTGATCGAATAGAGAAATGAACTCCATAATCATATCCAGCATTATTACTACTAGGCTGCCACAGAATAAGTTCAACAAGCCAAGGATAGTTGTACCACAACCAAAACATGATTTTAGCACAAATGAAAGGGCAACATGGTGTCTCAGAATGGCTCTACTCAGTGCAAATGGTCACCACCTCGACACTCCCTCCTCCTCCTCCACCGTGATTGTGAACAAAAGCATCAATTTGATCGCCATCCACCAAGCCAAGCTACAAATGTCCAGAATATGAAATGTCAGATTTGTTAAGACCAGTTTTAAATCGTGCATTAAAGATGACATAAGGAGTTGATTAGACGGAATGTTACCTCATCTGCTGTGCGTCTCACTTGAACTCGCTTTCCCTCATGGAGAAAGTCCATTGCCAGATACTCAATATTCTTGTGCTCACAGTAGTTCTTCAACAGTTTCTGCAGAGGCAGGTCAACCGGGACAGTGTAGGTCACGACAACGCCATCCTAATAACAGTTGGAACATAGTTTTAGGCATCAGGTTTGATCAGCAATACAAAATGAAGAACGGGAGAGCGAAATGACACGCAAGAATGAAACCAGTGTTACAGACTAGAAGAATATACAATCAATCAGGAAGTCTCACACAAAACAGTCACACATTTGTGGCCTGTTTTCAAAACCCTACTATGACCAATCCTTCTCAAGTCATAATAAACCATCAACAACCAGAGGACTACTTTGAACAGACAACAATTATCAGATCTACTGTTCCCAAACCCTAAAAAAATTACAGTTTTTGGAGTTTCAAAATCAAGATTCCTACCATAGCAATGAATGTACAAGAAATTCATATAGAAATTCTTTAAATTTTGTATGCAAGATGATATGCAAGTATAACACCAGAGTTGGAGATTTGAAGCATAATCAATCAGAAAGTCCCATAACAATTTTGTCACAAAAAACTAAAAACCATTCACATACTACTGGACTGGATCTTCTTAGGCTTGTCACACATTTGTGTAACTGCTTTCAAAACCCTACTTTGACCAATTCCATCACAACACCGATCTAAATTTCCTCAGACCCCCCAAAAAGCAAAACAAATTACAGCTTCACAATCAAGATTCTCCATGCCATAGCCATAAAGATTTCAAGACGGTCATACAGAAAATCTTAACATTTTTATGTCTCTAACACATTTTTTGTTCTCCAGAAAGTTAACAAACTTTTAGACCTTCAAATGAAGGTGTAGATTATAAAATCCCAAAAAACAGAGAAAGGAAAAAGAAGACGAACCAAGCCAGCAATGTCGATGGCGATCTTACTGGTTGAGGAGCCCTCACCGCCTTCCCAGTTCCTCTTTTGGCCCTTGCCATCTCTCGCAGACCCTGCCGGAGAAGAGGTTGAAGAAACTGAGCGGGAGCGCGTGGCTGGACGGTTTGCAGCAGACATATCTCCAATCTCCGGTTAATCGGAACAGCAGAAGGAATCTTGTTTTTTGTTAGGGTAACGTAAGCAGTCAAACAAAGTAGAGAGCTTTAAAATGTTATGATCATCTACTGACATATAGACTGAGAGGGTTCTTTTTACAAGATAATTTTTAAAAGTTGATGAAAGTTACAACCCGTCTTAACTGCACACATGTATTTATGGAAAGGGAGAAAATAAGTGGTTGGGATAAATTAATAGATCCAACTTTTTTAATAAAACGTATAAAAACTTTGACGAAAAGTCATAAAAACTGGGATTTCAGTGGATTTTCTTTTTAACTTTTAGCGATGTAATATATTCAACTCTTAATTCAATTTACTCTCACAATCTCAATTTTTTGAGTTGGTGTTTCAAATTTAAACCGATCCAACTTTGACCATAGTAATGTAGAGTATTTCGATATTAAATTTTATTTTCTAAATGATAAATATAATAAAAATGTTGTTGGTCAAAGTCGTGTATTGGAGATTGTGAAAAACTTTAAAATGTGGACAAAAAGTGAATGGGTGATTCTATTTACACCACCTCAATTGCTAAATACACTCACTTGACCCACTTTTGCCTAGATTAATGTGTATCACTTACTTCAACTTGTAAAGTTAATATTTATTACTTGTTGACTTCTAGACATAAATGGTAAGGGTTTTTGGCTAAACCCTCTCTTCATTTAATATGATATTTTCTTATTTATATCCATTTAAAAAAACCATAATACACATTTTCTGAAATATTTTAATTAGAATAGAAATAAATAATATCTAAATTACTATTCAATTATTTAAAATATTGATCTATCTCATCGGGAATGGATTATCTGACTATGTTGTGTATATATGCATTTAGATGTGAATTTCTTCCTTCTTTCTTATATAGAAGAACTTTCACATGTGATTTCAACGGATTAATTACTACTGATATTACCAATAACTTTGAACACAATTCTCAATTTTTACAGTTCAAAACAACCAGTGTTGTTAGTGTACTAATATTTAATGACCTGACCGACTTATTTTATCATTTAACTTTCATATCGCTGATATTTCCAATAAATTTGAATACAAATTTCTATTTACTTCAAAACAAACCAATCTAACCATTCTTCAAAATATTGACCTAATTATTCTATAATTTTTTATATTGAATGTGAGTTGAAAATGGTTGGGTATAGAATACTAACCATTTTTTGTAAATTTTTTATCAATATATTAACATATATTTTTATTAATTTTCTATATTAATGTGATCTAAAATGTGGTATCAAAAAAAATTAAATAAAATTATACAAGAATACATAATTTACCTGATATATTAATAATGTACCTAATACCATCATACCCTAATCAAATATAATAAATATGACACATTTTACTATGCATGTAATAAATATGGTAGGTGTAAATAGCATTTTATCTCTCTACACCACATGGTCACCAGCTTTTTATTATACCGAGGTTATTTTCACCACCAGGGTGGTGTAAATTGCAACACCCAAAGTGAATACTAAAAATGATTATATATTTATATATATATATATATATATATATATTTCAAAGTAATGATGATAATTTTTCACTAATCATACTCATCAAATTAACTTATATTGTTACCATATACCCAAGACTACCTTATTGGTGGTTTCATTTTTATGATGAAAAATATCATCTCAAACACTGCATTTTTCTAAATTTAAAGTTTTAGACATATCTATAGATATATTTAAATGATACTTGTTTACGTGCGATTTTCTCAAATTTTTAAAATTATTTTTCGCTTCATCACAAAATGACACGTCATCATCACATGTTTTACAATTTTCTAATTTTAATTATTTATTAAATTTAATTATTTTTCTAAAATCATTTTAAGTTGCAGCAGTACAAAGGAGAAATAAGCGTCAGAATTGTCAATGTTAGATCTACTTGCAACACATTATACGTAAGATCTACTATGTTAGCGTCAGATCTACTTGCAACATGTTAAAACGTTAGATCTACTTGACAGATTCAACCAAACCAAATAATGTTGCTTTGAGAGACAGAAAATGAGTAAATAAAGAGCTACAAACCAAACTCTAGACATATATTAACTATTGCGACAGATTTTAATTTTATAAGGCAGATTTTTGGTTTCTAACTAGGTAGATAGAGATAATTTGTTTTTGTCCATAAAGAAACGATAAATCTGTCTAGAAAAGTTGGTCTAGAAGAAACGATGAATTTGTCTAGAAAAGAGCTACAAACCAAACCATAGAAAATTTTAAAGGTTGATGGTGATAAAGTTTGTAATATAAAACCAGCCGGCCGGTACTTAATTACTGATATTTTGAATATGGTCGAGACGATTGCACATGAGAAATACTTGGGTTTGCTATTTATTTTTTGTAAATCCAAAACAGCTGCTCTGGAAGGGATCAAAACCAAAATTTGGAATAAAGTGGAGAGTTGGGATCATAAACAGCTATTGATGGGAGGTAGAGAAGTCTTAATAAAATCAGTATTACAAGCTATGCCTACGTACACAATGTCATGCTTTATGCTACCAGACAATCTCATCGAGGACATACACAAGTTCTATGGTAGATATTGGTGGGGTACTATCTCGACGAAGAAAAAGATTCATTGGGTCAAATGGACAAAACTTTGTTATCCAAAAAGCATTAGTAGATGACCTGGAGTGGAGAATGACATCAATCTTCGGTGACTACCTTGGATTGTACATATTGTTGATGAGTTTCTATCTATGTTTGCTTTCTAAATAAAGTGATATCATACAAGTAGATGTGCAACTGCAAATTTTTGGATGATAGAGCGATATGGTCAAAGAAGTCTTGGACAAGAATCAAATGATTTTGAAAGACCATAACAACTAACTGTAGAATTTTTTTTACGGAGCATCTACTTTCTCTCTCTAAAACTAGAGTGAGGCGTGTCGTTTTGGGTAAGATCGCCCGCCAGAGATTCGCCGGAGATCGGAGCGGAAGGCGACGAGCAACAAACAAATCAAGGAATCTAGCTGATACATTGCAAGAAAAGACGGAATATAGGATCATCAGTACAAATAGAGGTGGCGTGGAATAGGAGTACCTCATTCCAAGAAAGGAATCTAGCAACTGCAGGTAGGGGCACGGAGGAGAAACGGTGGCAAAATCGGCTGATTGGGGAGTCAACAGTCATGTGCACGTATCACAAGGTAATTTCTACACCAAATCCATCATTAAATTTTCCGTGGGGAAAAGATTTTTGGGAAAGTAAGATCGGAAAAGGGAGAGGTAGAAATTTTTTAAGAAATCTAGGTATAAAAAGGCGAACTTTAGGCAGTTAATAGACGGGCCAGTGTGTTTTCATCTGGGAAACATGAATTGTCGTGCGAATAAATTAAGATCAGATTGGAAATCGAAAAAGCATAAATTCTGGAGCAAGGACCGAGATGGAATTTTAGGAGATTGGAGAGCTAAGAAGGCTATAAATAGAAGTGAAGCTGAAAGGACAGAAACCATCCAACAGTCACTCAAAACCAAACCACTTTCAAATACAGCAGTAAGAATGGACAGCAACCCATCATCCTTCAACAATCCAGTAGCATACTTCATCCCTCCTGGACCTGACAATACTAAGGAGAGAAGAGTTGCTCACCCACGCATTGCAGAACTAACGACATCACTAGGCCGAGCCGGAGAGTAGGAGTTGTGAAGCTCAGACAGGAGGACATAGCAGACGCAGTGGAAATTGAGAGCAATTGCTTGCTGGGCTATTGGATAGATTATAGAAACTTCAGCATGGAAAAAATGAATGAATACTTTCAAAAGTATTGGTCAATCAAAGAAGTGGCGCAACATAGATGCCACAATTTCTATGTCATCAAATTTGAAAGTTGGGAGGAAGCTCTGGCAGCAATGTAGCGAAAATGGCCCCTACAACATTGAGGTGGCTTGCTAGTGTTGGGGCACTGGGGAGCAGGAATATCGCTTAGAAGGGTCCAAGTAGAGAAGATCAAGATGACGGTACAAATTCATGGACTTCCAACAGAAGGATTTGTACCTAAGGCAGCAATAAAAATCATCAACATGGTGAGAGGGCTGGTGGATGCTAATATCGACACTATGCCGGTGCCAAATGTTAAATTCCCGCGAGCACAAGGGTGGGTGGATCCACAAGCCCCGCTTGTGAGTGGCTTCTATGTAGAAATGCCTGATGGAGAATACATATGGCTCGATGTCCGTTATGAGAGATTGTTCATTGTGTGTCGCAGTTGTGGAGTCATCGGACATAACATGAATCAATGCCTCATAACTGATGATATAAGCCTGGAGAACTTCGTGGAATGCTTCGTGTAGAAACACAACGCAGAGAGAGGAGCAGATCTGGTGTATGATCCCTGCGGAAATATGTTTCCAGTTACTATGAAAGCATATCTACACCTTGATGAAAAAAGAAACACAAACATACCGCCAGGATACATGGAGACAAGATGGCAGAGATATGGAGCTATGAGCGATGAAGAAGCGCACCAAGGTTTCATGATATCAATGCAAAGGGAAACAGACCTATTCAGGAAAAGATTTGTGGGAGGAGCAACAAGCATTTGAATAAGGAATTTTGGAGGAAAATGAAGATGAGGTAGGAGGATGGATAGTACATCACAACATATGAGATTTGGTTAGCCAGGAACTACAGTTGCAAATGCAAGCAAGGAATGGAGTAGGGAACAACCAAAATGTGGGGAATGGCCATCCGGCAATAGAGCTAATTGAACAAGATGCTATCGGAGGACAAGAGCATCAGCTAAGCTCGGTAGGAGAACTCTTCAGATTAATAGGAGAGAAGCAATCCGAAGAAGCTAGCCAACAAGGGCTAAGCCAATCAACTGGAGAACCATCACTGCCAGAATTGGTAATACCTCCTTCAGATAGCAGTGAAGATGATGACGCCACATCAAGGAGGAGGTCCAAAGGGAAGATAAAATTAGTGGAAACAGTGCAGCAAGGAGAACAGAAAGGATCTGAAGAAGAGAAATCAGACAAGCACAAGAAAATAAAACTAAGTGGGTAGAATTTCTCACTTGGACAGACAGGTCTAATCAAAACAACATAAAGATATACATCACATCAACCGAAGCCATCTGCAGCAAGAGAAAGTCCAAAAAGGAAGGGAGAGAGCTCAGAAATCAACAAGCAGATAGAGATGCTGAGGAGATGAGGTGGAGGGAGAATAGGAGACCTACTGTATGGATCAGAGGTATTGAGTATCCTATAGAGTCTGAGCCCACACTGAATATACCAAAAACATTGATGAAGAAGAGGGCCAGCTCTGTTGCGGGATTTGATGAAGAAACCATGATATACACAGTAAAAACCCCACTAAAGAAGCTCAAGTTCAACTACATCAAACAGGGAACATCAGATGGACCAGTAGAGATGGATAGATCACCAAGATTAACTGAAGAAGAGGTAGAAAGGAGGAAGGAAAATGACAACTTGGATATAGAAGGGAAGGATCTAACATGAAATGAAGCTTTCCTGAGCAAGGGCGCAGCACTGCAGGAGGGAGCAGATCAAGAAGCTGATGCCAAAGATTTGATGAGGCCTGTGGGAGGTGAGCCAAATCACCTCCCCAAATCGCCATGAGTACTCTAGTATGGAATTGTAGAGGCTTTAACAGAGCCTCTACACAAAACATGGTCTACCGACTGGTTAGACAATGGAGGCCAAAGATTCTAGGCCTAATGGAGACTAAGGCAAGCAAAAACACTTTGGAAAAGTGGAAGGACAAAACATCTTTTGTTGGCATGGAGATTGTAGAACCAGTTGGTAGATCAGGGGGGTTAGTACTCTTGTGGGATAACTCAGTAGAAGTAGAAGTAGTTAGTGTGTCTTTGAATTTTATTTTTGCTTTTGTTCATGACCACAGCCAGACCAAGTGGTGCATGGGTTTGATGTATGGTGCACCTGAAGTCCCTAATAGGGCAGCAGTTTGGAATGAAATCAGCACCTTTTCTTATATCAACACCCTCCATACAATCCTTATAGGAGATTTCAACCAGATCCTAAGTCAGCTAAACAAAAAAGGGGGATCTGCAGCACCTAATCCTATGGTTACTCACCTGCATCAGATTCTGGATAAGTTCAAAATGAAAGAAGTTCAGAATAAAGGAGCATGGTTCACATGGTCAAACAAGAGAGAACCACCACATACAGTGTTTGAAAGATTAGACAGGGCTTTTGGAAATGAGGAGTGGCTAAACAAATTTCCTGATTCTATGATAAACAACCTGCCAATGGTGCAGTCAGATCATGGTCCAGTGTACCTGGAGATAAAATCACAGCACAGAGGCAGAAAGAAAGTAACAAGATTTGAAGCATTCTGGGCAAAAATGGAGCCACCAAAGCAAGTAGTGGAAAAAGTATGGATGGATATAAAAGCAACAGAAGGATCTTCTATGGCCTTAACAGTTGAGAAAATGGATGAAGGCTTGTCAAGGTCCCTCACTCATCTATCAAACTGGCACAACAAGACTTTTGGAAATCTGGAAAGGAAAATTGATCAGGCGTATTTTATGCATCTAATTATATGATTTTATATCTCTCTTTTGCCATTTGATGTGCACGAAGGTGTTTTTGGTGCAGGAATTATAAGAAAAATGGTGGAAAACAATCAAGTGGAAAAGTGGTGAAAAAGATGCAAAATCAAGCACTTAGAGCCATGGAGAGGAGCTAGACACTACACTCTTTTTTCTGAAAGATTTTTTTAATGAGGTAGTGTGCTCCAACGGATAATGGATCGTCAATTTCATTATTCCGGGAAGAAGAATACGCCTGTGAGTTGAAGATGTAATTCTATTACTTGTTTTTTCTACGGGCGGCTAAGTTGTGCTTCGACATGTCGATCACTAATCAGCTATACGTTCTTGAAGATATCAGTATTGGGCTAAATTGTTGCAGTCGTGGTCTTAATAAATTGGGCTTAACTGGGCTACATGGAGAAGACAATGAAGATTTATTTGAAGACCCAATTATTTTATAATTTATTAATCCAATTCCTTGTAATATTCGGATTAGGTTTTTGTTTGCCCTAAAACCTATATATATTTAGACATTATATTATTTTAGGGGTTCCGGAGTTTGGAGGCCATCCGTAGGCTTTGGAGCTAGCCAACACATACGTTTTTCATCATTGATCAAGACTAAGTTTTCTTTTACTTTTCTTTATAATTAGTTTCATGTTAAATTATTTGTTGGTTTTTAATATGTTTGGTAGCTAGGTTTGTTTCCGGTAAGGGTTTTGAATCATTAACTATGATTCATATGTGAGACCTAAATGTGATTGATAATTATATTGTGTGGATTCCTTGTTATTCTCTGTGTATCCTGTTTATTTCTGAATTGCTTGAGATCTGATCAGTCTTCTGTTATTTGGAATAGTGCCAATTGAGTTCCTCTATTTATCTGTATCTAGGGGGTAGATTCAATTAGTGGCGAAACTATACGCCAATAGTTAGGAATACAGGGTAGATAATTTGTGACAGTTGTTCTGATTATAAATTATCTAAATCGGGTTTCTTTGGTGCTTAATGATGTTGAGGTATTAAATCTAGGTAGGCTATTCCGGCTAGGTTGTATCTTGATTAGAGAAATAGTCAGTTTAGCTATTCTTGCCGGCTATCGACAAAGTAAGAAGAAATTGGATTGGGTGTGCTATTCTCGAAGGTCTATAACTGATTGGTTTATACAACTTAATAAATTACTGAGCCAGTGATCGTATGAATTCTTAATGTGGATTTACCCGTAACGGAATTGCATTGTTTGAGTGTCTTCGTGTTATTTGCATTGTTTATTTTAATTGTTATTTGCTTCTTAGTTTAGTTTAATTTAGTTCTTAGATAGTTAATACAAACTCTTTCAACATAAAAGGTGGTTTCTAACCAAAAGCTGTATCTTTAGATATAAGAATGTGATTACACTGTTCCTCGTGGATCGACCATGCTTACTCTATACTTGAATTTAAACCGAATTGTTTGCAGGTTTATTTGGTAGAAAAACGACCTATCAAATTGGCGCCGCTGCCGGGGAACAGTTGTTAGTTGCTTTCTTTTTCTATTGATTTTGTTACTTTAGTGTGCAGGAGATACTGATCCGATTTGCTGTTATTTGCAACAAGAATACATCAAGAAAGTGTTGAAAGTCAGATACGTAGCGGAGAACACTTTTCTGGAATTCGAGACTCGCCCGCTAGGCCATACAGGCGACCCATCTGATTTTAATTTTCGAAATTGGGTGCCATGTCGGGTTATTGGAATCAATACAGAGAACCTCCACCGCCATGTTGTGATTATTGCAGAAATTATGGTCATTGGAGTTATGAATGCAACTTAGCTCCTCGATATTCAGCTGCACCGTTTAATGACTATGAACCTTGGAGTAGACCAAAGTTCAATTGTGAGCCGTACAATTCATGGTGTAATTATGAAGAATATCAAGGACAATATTATGACCATGAGTTTGACCCTCAACAACCTGCATCGAATGAAATTCAAGACATGTGTTGGTGCGATGATGGGTATGATGCGAGAGATGAACCAAAAATTGGATAGGATGGCAGAAGGAATGAAAAACTGGGAGGAAGAACGAAAAGAACAAGAACGAAAAGAGCAAGAAGAGCAGAGACGAAAAGAGCTTGAGAGGTGGCAGGAAGAACATCAAAAGCACCATGATAATATAAATAAAAATTTGGCTTCCATTAGAGCTTACCTTGATTAATGTAGAGAACGCCAAGATGAACTGTCTTCACAAGCTCTGGATGATGATGATGTAGATTCCCAATCAATCGAGCAGAATAGCTATGAAGAATCCGTATATGACCAGGAGTACACAAGTAATTCAACCCACCACGAATCTTTGCTTGAGTCTATTGCTGATCAGGAAAAAGATGGAGACATGAGCGAAGTGGGTGGAGTTCATGAGCAGACTTTTATAGATCCTCCTGAGCCTACGTATACGTTATTCGACTACATTCTTGAATTTGATAATTCTGAGATTGATGAAGATGAGTCATTCGTTCAAAAGCATGTGGATGTTGATTCCACTCTCCAAGTTATAGAGCACGTGGTGGAAAGCAATACTGGTGACTTCAATGGGCATGAGATGATCATAAATGAAGTAAAAGAGGATGTCAACTACTTTTCTGTGGAGAAAATAACCATCACACCTCTGAATGGCTGCTTGAATGAAGTGAACGAACCTACAATTGTAGCATCTGATGTGCAACCTTTGAACTTATGGCATGAGGATGTTGAAAACCCTTCATTAAAGGGTTGGGATATACCCGTGGATGGTGATTCGTTAGTTCATCACATGGTTCTTGAAAATTCAGCTGGCTTATCTTCCCATGATTTGGAGTTTTGGAAGTTTTATCACTTGCCTATTAAGTTAGAGCAACAAAGTGATTGGTTTGAAAAAGGCATAAGAATGCAAGAGTTCAAGTGTGGGGAGAATATGAGATCTCATCTTGTGGATTTTGGCGAAAATCGAAAAGATGTTCCTGACATTGTTACTTGGTATAAGGACCGAGGAAAGCTTGATTTTCAATATCTCCACCGGCTGACAGTCTAACCAAGACTATAAACAAAGCGCTTCTTGGGAGGCAACCCAATGTTTTAATTTTTCTGCTATTTTATTTATTTCAGTTTTTATTAAAAAATCCAAAAAAAAAAATTTAAAATTCGAAAATTAAAAAAAATACTATTTAAGTGCTTATAATGGTTTCTGATAATTTTCTAAATGCAGGTGAGGCGATAAGTTCAATGATTTGAAGAAAATCTGGTCGACCGTATGCCCATACAGGCGAGGTGCGGTTTGCGGAAAGTTGCTGAAACTGAGAAATTTTGCCGCTCCTTGTAACCAGGTTCTTTCTAATCCATGCTTTAATTTTTTCGTCTGCCTGTATTAAGTGTGCTTGCTTGTTTTGTTTGGTTGAATGGTTTCTTATACAAGCATGCTTATATTTTTGCACTTTTATTTGTTTGAGGACAAACAAGATTTTAAGTGTGGGGAGGATGTTATTGTGATTTTTCTTTGATGCTTTAATTTCTGAAATTTTTGAAAAATTTTCAAAATATTTGAAGAAAACACAATATGGTGTGATTTTGGTGAGTGAGACTTTTCCTATAAACTTAATTGAGCTGATTTTGCTATGGAACATGGGTCAGTGGTAAGATTGAATCTTGTGAAAGAAATCATGTAGTTCTTGTATATATTCTGGAACGATGAAAGTGCAATAATGAGTCATTTGATTTAACCTAGTATATTGTGAGGATTTGAGCTCAAGAAAGAGCAAAAGCCAAGAAAGAAAAATATAGGCATTATAAGAAAATAGCTCTTTGTCTTTCCGAGTGATCACATATTGGTATATTTATTCTTGGTTTGTATGTCATGATTCAAAGCTGCTAAATGATATTTGAGCATGTAGGCAATTAGGAATAAAGCCCCACAGCTTCTACATATATTTCCCACCTTATATCGATTATATCGACACCCCTAGTGAACCCCGTTGAAATCTGACCGTTTTTTTGTTATTAACCTACTAAATATTATAAACCCAAAGCTTTTAGCCTTATATTACCCCTCTGAGTGTATGCAAGTTATTTATTTTCATGATATGTTGAGTTCGAATGAATGGGATGATTGTATAATTTGAAGTTGTTGATTCCCATACTTTCTGCGGAACAAAAACCAAAAATCTGGCAGCTGAAACTCGTGAAGTTTTGAAAAAAAAATAGAGAAAAAAATTAAAAAAAAGAATCAAGACAAACATTGGGAAGTTGACAGTGAGGTTATAAAAAGAAAAAGAAAAATCATAAAAGTTCGCAGAAAGTGATGATATTTATATTCCGGTGCTTATCATTATTGCATCTATATCAGTTGAAGTATGAATACATTTGAGAAAAAATTATCGTGAATTTAATTGCTTACATATGTCTTAGATTATTATACCTCATTTACCTTATATCCTACCTTTACCCCAAGCCTACCTTATAAAATTCCTAATTATTATGCTCAAGTATTTATTTTATGTGGTTGAGAGAGTGGCATTGCAATTCCTGTTGTAGAGTGTGCTGATATGTGATATGTGTGACTGTCCACATTATTTGAGAGATAATGAGTGAATCTTGGTGAGGCTGGACTTGATTGCACATTTTTGACTAGGACATGAGGATGAAGTGGTTTTATAAGCAAAGAGGAATGGTTTGTGGTAAGATGGTTGGTTCCATAGTAGATGTTGCTTGGTTTGGTTTTGTGGGAATGTTTTATTTTGCCTATGGTTTTATGATTACATGCTTGAGGGCAAGCATGATCTAAGTGTGGGGATATTTGATCAGGCGTATTTTATGCATCTAATTATATGATTTTATATCTCTCTTTTGCCATTTGATGTGCACGAAGGTGTTTTTGGTGCATGAATTATAAGAAAAATGGTGGAAAACAATCAAGTGGAGAAGTGGTGAAAAAGATGACAAATCAAGCACTTAGAGCCATGGAGAGGAGCTAGACACTACACTCTTTTTTCCGAAAGGTTTTTTTAATGAGGTAGTGTGCTCCAACGGATAATGGATCGTCAATTTCATTATTCCGGGAAGAAGAAGACGCCTGCGAGTTGAAGATGTAATTCTATTACTTGTTTTTTCTACGGGCGGCTAAGTTGTGCTTCGACATGTCGATCACTAATCAACTATACGTTCTTGAAGATATCGGTATTGGGCTAAATTGTTGCAGTCGCGGTCTTAATAAATTGGGTTTAACTGGACTACATGGAGAAGACAATGAAGATTTATTTGAAGACCCAATTATTTTATAATTTATTAATCCAATTCCTTGTAATATTCGGATTAGGGTTTTGTTTACCCTAAAACCTATATATACTTAGACATTATATTATTTTGGGGGTTCCGGAGTTAGGAGGCCATCCGTAGGCTTTGGAGCCAGCCAACACATACGTTTTTCATCATTGATCAAGACTAAGTTTTCTTTTGCATTTCTTTATAATTAGTTTCATGTTTAATTATTTGTTGGATTTTAATATATTTAGTAGTTAGGTTTGTTTCCGGTAAGGGTTTTGAATCATTAACTATGATTCATATGTGAGACCTAAATGTGCTTGATAATTATGTTGTGTGGATTCCTTGTTATTCTCTGTGTATCCTGTTTATTTCTGAATTGCTTGAGATCTGATCAGTCTTCTGTTATTTGGAATAGTGCCAATTGAGTTTCTCTATTTATCTGTATCTAGGGGGTAGATTCAATTAGTGGCGAAACTATACGCCAATAGTTGGAAATACAGGGTAGATAATTTGTGACAGTTGTTCTGATTATAAATTATCTAAATCGGGTTTCTTTGGTGCTTAATGCTGTTGAGGTATTAAATCTAGGTAGGCTATTCCGGCTAGGTTGTATCTTGATTAGAGAAATAGTCATTTTAGCTATTCTTGCCGGCTATCGACAAAGTAAGAAGAAATTGGATTGGGTGTGCTATTCTCGAAGGTCTATAACTGATTGGTTTATACAACTTAATAAATTACTGAGCTAGTGATCGTATGAATTGTTAATGTGGATTTACCCGTAACCGGATTGCATTGTTTGAGTGTCTTCGTGTTATTTGCATTGTTTATTTTAATTGTTATTTGCTTCTTAGTTTAGTTTAATTTAGTTCTTAGATAGTTAATACAAACTCTTTCAACATAAAAGGTGGTTTCTAACCAAAAGCTGTATCTTTAGATATAAGAATCTGATTACACTGTTCCTCATGGATCGACCCTGCTTACTCTATACTTGAATTTAAACCGAATTGTTTGCAGGTTTATTTGGTAGAAAAACGACCTATCAAAAATCAAGTAGTTGATGGATAGAATTGGTAAGTTACAACAACACCATGATCCAGCATCTCAATTCCAATCAATCGGAGGTTTAGAATTTGAATTGCAAGATCTACTGGATAAACAAGCTGAGTAGTGGAGGCAAAGGGGCAAGCTAAAATGGATGACTGAAGGGGAAATGAACACTGCCTTCTTTCATAAATGGGCAATAAAGAGGAAAAATAACAATACAGTGCAAGGAGTTCAAGACCATAATGGAATCTATATGACAGAAGAGCACCAGATCTTACAGATATTGACAGAACACATTAAGGACATCTTTGTACAAGATGAGTGGTACCCTCATATGATAGCAGGAGATGTAAACAGGGACACATACATGGGAAGAAACAACAAAAAGATCTCACCTATTCAGAAAGCTAATATGAGTAGGGGTTTCATAGGAAAGGAAGTATGGAAAGCTGTAAAATGAATGAAATCATGGACCTCACCTGGAGAGGATGGCCTACCAGCAGGGTTTAATAAGAAATATTGGAAGATATTGGGAAAAGATTTAACTACAACAGTATTACAGTGCTTGCAGCAGGAAGAATTCCCAATGAGCTTGAACAAAACACAGTTGGTGCTCATTCCAAAGATAAAAATGCCTCAGAGAGCATCTGATTTCAGGCCCATTGCCCTTTGTAATGTAAAGTACAAGATCATAGCTAAGGTAATCTCAAACAGGCTCAAAAAGTGCACAGGATCACTGATCTCTGAGAACCAAAATGGATTTGTACCAAACAAAAGCATTGTAAAGAATGTGTTACTTGCCCATGAGGTCATACATCACCTCAAAAAGAAGAAGCATGGAAATGAAGGGATTGCAGCCATAAAACTTGATATGAGTGAAGCATATGAGAGAGTATCCTGGTCATTTTTTGCAGCAAGCACTGAGGAATATGAATTTTCCAGATAAGTGGATCAATATGATCATGTGGTGTGTGCAGACTGTATCATATCAAGTCACAGTTAATAGAAGAACCTCACATACTTTCATTCCAAATAAAGGGCTCAGACAGGGATGTCCATTGTCACCACACCTTTTCATCATAGTACAGTAGTACATGTTATCCTGGCTGGAGCAAAAACTTGAAGAGAACAGAAACTTGGGAGTTAAGGTGTCAAGAAATGGACCTGTTATAAGTCATCTAATGTATGCTGATGATACTATCATATTCACCAAAGTAACACATCAATCTGCTTTGGACATGGCAAGGATAATAGATCTTTATGCCAGATACTCAGGACAGAGATTGAACTTTGACAAGTGCTCAATATTATTCAGCCCAGACACTCCAGAAGGCATGAGACAATCCATGATGAACACTCTCCACATACAACATCAGGGACTTGAGGGAAGATATCTAGGTATGCAAGTAAATTTTCAAGGACAAAAAAAGGAGCTATACCAAGCACTGATCAAAAGGTTCAAGGAAAATTTTGGTTCCTGGAAAGCCAAATTATTATCCCTACCAGGCAGAATTACACTTGCAAAACATGTTCTAAGCTCCATGGCTGTTTATCCTCTGAGCATATTCAGAATCCACAAGTTTGTACTGAAGAAAATAGACTAGCTCACAGCAGCATTCATATGAGGAGGTGTTATGGATGGGAAAACAGTACATTGGAAATCATGGAAACACATCACCAAATCAAAGGAAGAAGGAGGCTTAGGAATGAGAACTTCAATAGGAATGAATAAGGCCCTGCTGGCAAAGCAAGCTTGGAATTTAGTCAGCAACAGCTCCTCACTTCTCACCAAAGTTTACAAGGGTAAATATGTGAAAGGGAAAGACCTTAAGGAGCTAAAACCAAAGCCTGGAGACTCATGGGGATGGAGATCAATATTATGGGCAAAGGATATTGTCACAGACAACCTGGCACGGCAGGTTGTAAATGGAAAGAGCATCAAAAGCACTGAGCAATGGATCCCTACCATCTCCAACCCATTGCAGGGGCATAACACTATAGAGGAGCACACAAATTTAAAAGTGGAGCACTTGATTACAGAGCAAGGACACTGGAGAATGCCACTAGTGCGTGCAATATTCCCAGCTGAAGCAATCCCGCACATACAAGCAATACACATACAACAACAAAGGGAAGGGGAGGACAAGCCAGTGTGAAGATTGAATAAAAATGGAAAATACTCTGTCAAGAAAGGATATCACTGCAGCATGACAACAATGGGTGCTTAGACCTAAGGAGAAAGAAATTATGGAATAAGATATGGAACCTAAAGATTCCATACAAGATAGCAACCTTCTTGTGGAGAGCCATATCAGGTGCTCTTCGAACTGCAGTAAACCTAACAAAGAGGAAAATACTAGCATCCACAATCTGTTCTAGATGTCAAGCAGCAGAAGAAAATGAGGTACATCTACTGTTAAAATGCACAGAATCAGTTCAAATGTGGAAGGAAGCAAACATGGAACAGGCAGTAAGCGGCCAGGCGCAAACCAAAAATGTCCAATTTTGGTGAATGGATGGAGTATTGATCACAGACTACAGACTTGACAACTTTAATCAAGTCCGCCTTTATCTTATGGGAAATATGGTCCCTAAGATGCAAGAAGGCAGTAGGAGGCCAAGTCACAGATACAATAGGATGCATAGCTTTAGCTCTACAGAAGTTCCAATTCAATCAACAGCTGATACATAGCCAAACAGAAGCAGGCATGGGGGAAAATCAGGAAGGCCAACAGCAGGAACAACACGACGACCTAGGAGATGGAGACACCACAGAAGTGAAAGTGGATGGATCATTTCAAAGGTCAAGGAGAGTTGGAAGTGTTGGATGGACAATAAAGAAACAAAGACAAAAGAACATCACACAGATCACAGGCTCCGATTTCTTCATATTCAATTCACCATTACAAGCAGAAGCTATGGCAGCCTGGCGAGCAATCAGAGCAACGGCAAGGACCACGTGACAAAAAGTCCGGTTGCTTACAGATTCTACAATGCTAGTGGCGGTTCTGAACCAACCAGACAATGCGCCATGGGAGATAAAAAATTTAGTAGAAGATGCTTATCACTATGTTAGGTTGAATTTCATTTCCTTTTCTATTGTAAAAGTTAGTCGGGATGCCTTGACTGTGGAGCATAACATTGCACTTAGTCTAGGTCGAACAATTTGTAATCTTTCCGTGATTTAATTAATAGTGTTTCCTCTCAAAAAAATAAAAATAAAAGAATTGCAGCTTTTAAATATTTATTTAAGGTACCGGAAAAATGAACAGTAATAATCAGTTTATTTGGATTATTACAATAAAATTATGGGTCCGTTAGTGCAGGTTTAGTAGAGCTGGGTACATAATAAAATTAACCTCCATTAATTTCCAGGTTGCACAATGGTAGCCCTTGTTGGTTTATTTGGTATTTATGATTTGGCCTGAGAACCTATCTACAAATTGATTGATAATTTATTTTTAGTATGTGCGGGTAAGACTCAATTTGTAAAAAGCCCTCAAAAGGATCCATTGCGAGATAGATTTATAGAAGGCAAGATTGATCTCACATCTTTTGTCAATATAGCAAATTGGTGATGGTGAAGAGGCGCTGTTGTGAGTAATGAACGTGACCAGATTTTTTAATCTTCGGACCTTGGTTTAAGAAGTCCTTACTCCCTTCACGAAAAGTGTACCGGTTGTACACATGTCAATTTCTCCACAATTTAATCCAAATTAATTATTAAAATATTCATGTATAAACCTACTTAAGCAGAAATTTACCTTTTAAAATTTTGGACCTTTTAAAAGCACCCCAACAATTAATTAGGTCTGTCAACTTTTACCTGTTATCTGCAGATAAATCGAAATTAAATTTTTATTCATATGAATACGGGCAAAATATGGGTAAAACGGGTATGTGTATAAATGAGTAATTTAACAATACGGGTTAGAATGGGCTGGGTCAATGGACTTATACGGGTACAGGTGCACGGGTCTAAACCGCGGGTTTACCCATTTTAAAATATCTTTACCCGTTTTTAGTGTCACCATCTTCGGCCCTTTTTGCTAGAGTTTATTTATTGCTGAAGTGAACTGAACTGAACTGAACTGAACTGAACTGAAAAAAATACTGAACCGAACTGAATTTTTTTAAAAAAATACTGAACTGAACTGAAAAAATATAAATATTGAACTGAATTGAAAAATATAAATATTGAACTGAATTGAAAATATAATTAAACTGAACTGAACTGAAAGATTGAACTGAAAAATATAAATATACTGAACTTAATTGAACTGAAAAAAATTAAATAATTTTTTTGAACTGAATTGAAAAAAAAATTAAATATAGTTAAAAAATTCATTATTAACAAATAAAATGAGCTGAATTGTACATAATTGAATAGATTTGGAACAGAATAAAGTGTAATGTATTGAAATAATGACTTAATGCAACTATATTTTATCAAATCACATTTACTTATAAATAAATTGGATTAAACTGAAGTAAAGTTTAATGTATTCAAAACAATAACAACATGACTAATGTAAACTGAAATTTATCAATATACACTTGTACATTATTGAAATTTAATTTTAATTAAATTGAACTGATTCAAAAATATTCAGAATTTGATAGAACACTAGTGTACAAAGATTGCTCAATTTTGACGTATTCACAAATAATGAATTTGTATTCATCTAGTAAACACTAATTGAACCGAATTATAATAGATAGTATTGAACATACATATGTTCATAACCAATTTAAATGAATTGAATTGAATTGAAAAAACTGTAGAGCTGTAGTAAAAAATATAGAGGAAATTTACTGAACTAAAAAATATACAAATTGAAGAAATATAAAATAATTTTATGAACTAGATTAAACTGAAAAGATATAAAAATATTGAACTGAACTCAAAAAATATAAATTTATTGAACTGAACTGGAAAAATATAAATATACTGAATAGAACTGAAAAAATTAAAAAACATTGACTTTAAAAAGATAAAAAAATGCTGAACTGATAAAAATAAAAAATACTAAACTGAATTAAGAAAAATTAAAAATACTAAACTGATGGAATTTTTAAGTGAAATTGGTATTACACCGATGTGAAAAATATTAAATTATCAAGAGTTAGACATGTTGGATGCCTTTGTTATTAGCCCACGTATCGATGGCCCCATGGAAATTGGTCTAACCGGAGGTTAGACGTAGTTATTGGGTGGACTGATAGCCTCATGACATGCGGGTTTTTGGAAACCGGATCTATCGATTCAAAGATTCACATTTGACTTGAATCTTAGGATTTGAATCTGTTAGGAAAGAAAGGGGCCAATTTCAAAATTTTGGACTTGCCGATTGGGTAAACGGCCCAAACCTAACTCTAATGGAAATCAAATAAATCAAAAAGGACTAATGAATGATTATAGGAAGTTATGGCAATCATTCTAGAAAAATGAAACTGATTTTTGTAGGAGTACTGATTATATGTATCAATTAAATTGCGGCAAGGGAAAAAGAAGAAGATAAGTATGGTATGTTTGCGGTAACATAACTATGGGTATGTATCCCCATTTTTGATGTGTATTCTACAATGATAATTGTGCATTCTATTGATAACAATTAGCATATACTATTTATAGAATTTATAAACAAAAAAAAATTTCTACAATATACATTTATACACATAAAATTGTACATATTCATATTTTAAAATACACGGTATCTAAACTATCCTTCTCTTCATAAGTTATGATATTTTTGATCGTAATATTTGAATTTGACAAAAGAATAGCGTTTCCTGAGTGGAAACGGTGTTCTGATAATAACTCATGTTATGGATGAGCCTTTCTAGTTTTTAGGCGAATTCCTTTGTCTTAAGGGTCAAATTCGCGTTTACTGTTTTATTCCAACACTTTCAATAATATTTTTGATCATTCGGAGACCTTTTTGTTATTTGTTATTTTTGGTGGCAACTAGGGTTGTTATTTGAACAATTTTTGGTCCTTTTCAGAAGACGGTTTTTGATATTGAATGAAAATTGATATTTTTCCTCCATACCTGTCGATTCTTCCGTTATTTTGATGAATCCAATAAGGATTTGATTAATAATTTTTTATTTGTCTTACACACGCTGCATCAAAATGCTCATCATGATTACACGTAATCAGCTCTACTGATATTTAATTTACAGAAATGCGATCTATTTTGTTGTTTCCATTTGAATGCTTGGAATGGTTTCATCAGGCAACGTATGGTATATACACAGTGTTTACTTTTGTGGATATTTATACTAATCAAATATACTTGGTTAGCAGTAGCAGCAACCACTTTTTCTTTTATAAAAGTTATAGTTTAAAATGTAATTTAATAAACTTAAATTATAGAGTATTGCAAAACTCTATCCTATACCCCTTGGGCTGGAAGAGCCTAGTTAATAATAAAGAGAAATTATATATGATTTCTTTCTTTTATAGTGTAATATTTTCAGTAACAATAAAAATCTATAATAATATATTTTTAAAAAATAGATATTAATAAAACTATCATATGTATGATCATTTGTGTGACAATACAAGAAGAATTGGAGGACTGGTTTATTAATTATGTATGTACTTTGTATATTGCACTTATGTGCCTAGGGTTTAGCTAGCTTCAGTATTTAGCTTTAGGCCCTTGTATGTAACTATATATAGGCATGCCTCTGCCTTATTCTAATCAAGCAATCAGATACAGTTTACATGGTATCAGTAGCCTAACGATCCTCTTTCCTTAAACCCTAGGGTTCTTAAACCCTTTCTCCCTCTCTTCTCTCTTTTTTGGCCGCCGCCTACTCCTCTCCCCTTCTCGCACGAATTTTTTTTTTTCTGCCCTCCCCTCTCAGTTCAAATTTTCTGCCCTCTTTTTTATTGTTCACATAACAATGGCTGCTACCAGGGATGATTCTCTTACGATCAACACGATGGTGCATCTTCTCAACACCAAGTTGGAAGCTTCAACCTACCTGCGATGGAAGAAGCAGGTAGAGTATGTATTCAAGCCTCAAGGACTGTTTGGCCATCTGGATGGCTCTACTCCTCTCCCTCTCGTTCCCGTGCCGCCAACGGCCGCCTCTTCCTCCTCCTCACCACCGGACTCTGCTGTTTTTCAGAAGGAGCAGGCCGCCTACGACGCTGCCCTTGCTGCCTACAAATCCTGGATCGTGGATGATCAGAGACTCTGTAGTGTGCTCCTCTCTTCATGCACGGCTGATGCGTTGAATGAGATCACTGGGTGTACCACCGCTAAGGAGATGTGGGACACTTTCGCCAGCACCTATCAACACAGCACCTCGATCAGTGTTTTCAGCCTCAGACAGCAGGCGAATCTCCTTCGCAAGACTGGTACGATTCATGATCTTCATTTGTCTCTGATTAGAATTTTTGATCAATTGAGTATTATGGGCCAACCTGCGGATAACCGCGACAAGTTTATGTGGTTTCTCACTGCCCTTGGACAAGCTTATTCAAATTTTAGTGCACCTATTGCTGTTCTTGATCCTTTGCCTCCGTATATAACTGTTGTGGATCAAGCCAAGGGCTATGAGGCTTTTTTGGCGAATTTGGAGAAAACGAATGTGCAGGTACAGGCTCCGGTGGGACCGGTAGCCTTCGCTGCGACTGCCCAGGAGACTGCCCAGGCCGCCCAGCAGCCAGACGGTGGCGCGTGGGCTCACGCGCCTGGACAGGCCGCGCGTGGCGGCGGCCGTTTCGGCGGTCGCCGTGGCGGTCGTCGTCCCTGGGCAGCTCCTGGAGGTCCTGGTATGTCCAGATCTGGTGTTTTGGGTGCTCAGATTCAGTGTTACACATGTGGAGGTTTCGGGCACATCTCTAAGTTTTGCGGCAACTCTACGCAGAGTTATGTGGCTCCATCACCATAGTATTATGGCCAGCAGCAGTACCAGACTTATGCTCCTCAGCTGGCACGGCCTCCATCTGCTCCTCAGGCTCTTGTTGCTCAGACTTATGCCGCTCCTGTTGCTCCTGCGGCAATGGCTCCTCAGCAACCTGTGTATGCACCGCAGTACGTTCCGTACCAGGCTCCTCAGACTCAGCCCGCTACTGCTCCTACAGCCTCAGACTGGTATCTTGATTCAGGGGCTACCAATCATATGAGTGCCACCCCTTCGAACTTGACTGCCCTGGCTCCATACAATGGTAATATCTCTGTTTCTGTTGGTAATGGTGCTTCTCTTCCTATTACTGCTGTTGGTGTTGCTAGAGTTAGCCCTTCTATGCATATATCTGATGTCTTGGTTGTGCCTGCTATTACTAAAAACCTGTTGTCAATTAGTAAGCTTACCAAGGAGCTATGTGCTGTTATTTCTTTCGATGACGAGTCTTTTACTATTCAGCACAATTTCAGCAGGGCAATCCTGGGGCAGGGACACAGTGAGAATGGGCTGTACGTGTTGGACCGTGGTGTGACAGCACTTATTTCAGTGGTGAAGAAGAACAATAACAGAGCATCTTTTGAAGTTTGGCATGCTCGTTTAGGACATGTGTCCTCTGCTACTCTATCTTTGTTGAACAAACATGGACTTTTGTCTTTTACTTCTGTACTTCCAAAACCTGGTATTTGTGAACCGTGTGCTATGGCTAAAGGCCACAAACTGTCTTTTGTTGAGAACCCCAGACGGGCTAAGAATGTTTTGGATTTGATTCATTGTGATTTGTGGGGGCCATCTCCAGTTGTTTCGGGAAATGGTTTCTCTTATTATGCTTTGTTTGTGGATGATTATTCGCGTTTTTCGTGGTTCTACCCTCTTCGTCGCAAATCAGATTTCGTCGATGTATACTTCCAGTTTGAGGCATTCGTGGAGAACCAATTCTCATCTCGAATCAAAGTTTTCCAGAGTGATGGAGGGACTGAATTCATCAACAACAGGTTGCAGTCTCACTTTGGAACTCGTGGCATTCATCATCAAGTTTCATGCCCATATACACCGGAGCAGAATGGTAGAGCTGAACGCAAGCACAGACACATCACGGAGATGGGCCTCTCCATGTTGTTCCATTCCCACCTACCGCTATCTCACTGGGATGATGTATTTAGTGCTGCTGTCTTCACGATCAACAGGTTGCCAACACCAGTGATTGATAACAAGTCTCCTTTTGAAGTACTTTTTGGACGTTCGCCAGACTACTCGAACTTTCATCCTTTTGGTTGCCGTGTGTTTCCCTATGTTCGGCCTACATCTGAACATAAATTAGCCCCTCGCAGTCTGCCATGTATCTTTTTGGGCTACAGTGCACACTACAAAGGATTTAAGTGCTTGGATCCTGCTTCCGGTCGTATTTATATGACTCGTCACGCTCGCTTCGATGAGGGCCACTTTCCATTTTCGAGAGTATCCACAGAGGCTCATTTCTCTTCTTTGGATGTCTCGTCCTTTGTTGACCCCACTGATCCTGATGTAGAGACATCTTCTGTTGAGACCCTTCCACCACAGCAGCTTTGTACGGCATGTCATGAGCCTTCTTCATCTACATCAGCAGCACTAGCCGATGAACCTGAACCAGTCACTCCAGAGCCTTCTCCAGTTTCCTCGAGTTCCTCCGATTCACCTGGTGACTCAGTCTCGTCTGGAAGTGTTACTTTGACTCCTCCTGCTTCCACAACTCTACAAGTTCCAGCAGCCCCACCTGCTTCTAGAGCTCACTCGATGGTCACTCGTCATCAGGATGGAACAAGAGTAGCTCGCAGTCTTGGACCTGATTTTGTGGCCACAGGTTTAGTTGCTGAGTTACTGGTACAGAAGGAACCGAGAAACTTCAAGGCTGCAGTCAAGGACTCCCGATGGGTTACTGCTATGAATGAGGAGATTGATGCACTGCAGCGGCAACAGACATGGCAGTTGGTGCCTTGCCCTCCACATGTTAATGTAGTTGGTTCCAAGTGGGTCTATCGATTGAAGTACAAACAGGATGGCTCTATTGAGAGGTACAAAGCACGTCTGGTAGCTCAAGAATTCTCACAGGTTCCGGGGTTTGATTTTGATCATACCTTCAGTCCAGTTATCAAGGCTGCCACTGTCCGTACAGTGATTGCTATTGCTACAATGAGAAAATGGCTGTTTCATCAGCTCGATGTAAAGAATGCTTTTCTGAATGGTGTTCTTGACGGTCCAGTTTACATGGCTCAACCGGCTGGATATCAGGATCCTGCACGTCCTAATCATGTATGTCTTTTGAGGAAGGCCATCTATGGTCTTAAGCAAGCTCCTAGGGCATGGTTTGATCGCTTCAGTGCCTTTGTTAAGGGTCTTGGTTTTGTTGGCAGTCTATCGGATCCATCTCTGTTCGTGTTTACCCGTGGCTCAGTCATCCTTTACCTTCTCATCTATGTCGATGATATCATTCTTACTGGGAATGATAAGGTTGCTATTCAGAGTTTTATAGCTCGGGCTGACCGGGAATTCTCTGTCAAGGATCTTGGATATCTCAACTACTTCCTTGGCTTGGAGGTTACACCCACCTCCACCGGGTTGTTCTTGGGTCAAGCTAAGTATGCTGGGGATATTCTTCAGAGAGCTGGAATGTTGGATGCTACGCCGGTTTCTACACCGTTTCTTCCGTTATCTCAGTTACACAGCAGTACCAGTGGACCATTTCACAATCCGAAGTTGTATCGTTCTCTTGTAGGTGCACTTCAGTATCTCACCATCACTCGTCCTGACCTATCCTTTGCTGTCAACTCTGTGAGTCAATACCTTCAGGATCCACGGGATGATCATTTTGCTGCAGTCACTCGAATTCTCAGATATGTTCGAGGCACGCAACATTGTGGATTGACCTTCACTGCTGATGGTGTTTCGGAGATACTAGCCTACTCTGATGCTGATTGGGCACGCTGCTTGGAGACACGTCGCTCTACTTATGGATATGCAGTTTTCCTTGGTGGTAACTTGGTCTCATGGAGTGCGAAGAAGCAACCTACAGTCTCTCGGTCAAGCTCTGAATCGGAGTACAGAGCTCTTGCGAACACTGCTTCGGAGGTAGTATGGCTGTTACATATTCTTCGGGATCTGCGCTTCCCACTTCAGGGATCTCCGGTGCTTCTTTGTGACAATAACAGTGCTATCTTTCTTGCGGAGAATCCAGTTGCTCACAAGAGAGCTAAGCACATCGACATCGACTATCACTTTGTGAGGGAGCTAGTTAGTGCTGGCAAACTACGAGTTGGTCATGTTCCGACATCCTTACAAGTTGCGGATATCTTCACCAAGGGGCTCAATCGTGCGTTGTTTGACTTCTTTCGGTCCAAGCTTCGCGTCTCAGTCAATCCGACGCTTCGCTTGAAGGGGGGTGTGACAATACAAGAAGAATTGGAGGACTGATTTATTAATTATGTATGTACTTTGTATATTGCACTTATGTGCCTAGGGTTTAGCTAGCTTCAGTATTTAGCTTTAGGCCCTTGTATGTAACTATATATAGGCATGCCTCTGCCTTATTCTAATCAAGTAATCAGATACAGTTTACAATTTGATATTGGCAAGGGTATCATGTAATATATAAGCAGTCAGTTTTCAATAGGACAGTAAATGATTTTTTCTTGGATGTGATGATCTTGTGGTGATAATGCATGACTAATGAACACTCAAATAAATAAATGAAGGCACCAATGAATAACTAAATCCGAAGATCATCCTCTTCAGACTTTCTTTTCAGTTTGCGCACTTTTTTCTTTTCAGATTTTCTTTTCAGATCAAGCTTGCGCCTCTTTCTGGGTTTCTCAAGATCCCGATCGCTGAGAGGACTCGATTCAGCCACTGCCTTCTCCGATCCCTGCATAGCCTTCTCAGGATCGTAGGGATAAAGGCCACCGTTTTTCAAATCAATCATACAGTACCGATCCAAATTTTCATCATCACCTGTACGCAGCAGATCGAGGATATAAAAAACGTGTATATTAATCATTCACCAATAACAGAAGGCAGAGGAAAAAATAATCATCCAACAGTACCATCGCTTTCGTATACAGCGTATTTTGATGGCAGGCCGGGATTTTCATCAGAGGCGCCGGCATCCTCGAGAAGCTTTTTCCAAGAAACGACGGTGGTTTCGCCGGGATTCAGTTTTACTTCGAAGCCGCCGCATTGTGTAGCTGCTGCAACAACTGGAGTAGTATTCATTATAAAACAAAAAGTGTGTGTATAAAACCTAGCTACAATACTTCTCTCCGGTCTAATCTCAAATTGAAGGAGATGATGGTTTAAAAGTGTGTAAAGAACTGATGGTTTACTTATAGGTTTGTTTTTGATGCTCCATTCATAAATTATGATGATTTCTCAGACTACGTTTTTGTTAAGTAATTAAAAGCCATTATTCTCACGATTCTCTTATAGAATGTCTAAAAAATATCGCATTGGAATTTGAATAGTCAATGATTCATAGTGTATAATTGTTAACGTTAACTAATTTGGTTATGAAATTTAATTTCAGATTAGGACTCTTTAATTATATATGTGAATTTTGATTTACGCGACGTATTTGGATTTTATCATATTACTTAAATATATGACTATTCAATGTCAATAATTCATTATAATCTATAGATCATTGTGTATTTATTTTATATAAAATTGACGTTAAAGATATTGATTAGTAAAATATTTACAATTTTTTAAAATCAATTTTATTCTACATGTATAACATATGTGAAAAGATTTACTAAATTAATGTGTTAGCAATATAATAATGATTAAAAATCTGGTCCTTTTTGGAACATCATATTTGAATTTTATGACTTTCTTGTACCACATCTTGAGTCCTCACACCATGGCTTCCTTGCGTTAATTTGGATGTTTCACAAATTTCATTGAAAAAATAAATTAGTTACCTTTTTGTTTGGAGATATTACACAGAAAAGCAAGCAAATGATCTCCACTTTTCATTCTATCTCTTACTTTCTTGTAATATTATAGAAGTTTTAAATCTGATTTGTAAAGAAGGAGGACCAAATTAAGTTATTAAGCTAATTACATGGTAACTCTATTTCATTTTTCTATATTCATCTCTTCCTATTCAACAAACACAATAAATATATTTGACCAGATTACGTGAATCCTCAACCCGGCCATATCTTTTTCATCTATCATAATCTTTATTTTATTTGTTGGAAACTAATCATGTGATAGTGAAATGCTTCAAAATTTTCATTAATAATCAAAAATAGTTTGTATCACAAAAATTTTCTTTTCATCTAGAAAATAATCACAAAAAACCTTTTACATTTAGTCCTACTTTCCGCAGCCATGAAAATGGCTGCGGGCTTGCTCCATGGAACAGTTTTTGGATTTCTATTGGGAATCTCATTTGCCGTGTTTTCAATGGAGGTACGATCGATCCCATTCTCAGTCCCGATTTGATTGACTTATCAGGTGTCTGCTAACAGTGTTTTTCAAATCAATTGGTAGGTTATCTTCACGCCCAGAATTGTCTGTAATTGTTCAAATCAGGTGAATCATAATGAGAATAGAGATTCATCCACAGAGGTATGCCTTTTCCTTGTTCATGTGAGTGAACTATTGTTTCAAATGATCTATACCTCATGAAATCCCCAATTTGTGGATTGTAATTCAGATCTTTCCCAAATCCGATAAGAAAGCGGTGCTTCGGAACTTGCCCCTTGGAATTGTTGCGAATGAATCAGACTTGTATCTCCGCAGGCTCTGGGGTGCACCTAGTGAGGTATATCTGCTGTCTCTGTAGAATGGTTCCGTTCAGATCGAATTAGATAGATAAATTTTGATCTGAGATTTGGATTCATTTAGATCTGCTGTTCATAAGATGATTATAAGATTCTGAACTCTCTTTGAAATTGAAGATTTCAAGATTCTGAACTTTTTGTTTTCAGGACATAACTGACGCGCCCAAGTATCTTGTGACTTTCACTGTTGGGATCAAACAAAAGAAGAACATTGATGCAACCATAAAAAAGGTGAGCAACATTATTTTCTGTCTCGATCGATCTGTTTAATCATCTCCATGTATTTCTGGTGCAGTTTTCGGGAAACTTCACCGTGCTTCTGTTCCACTATGATGGGAAAACATCTGAATGGGATGAGTTTGAGTGGTCGAAGCGTGCTATTCATGTGAGCGCACACAAACAGACGAAATGGTAAGAAATCATTTCTGATTTGTCCAGGAGATTCTGTATATGTTATTGAAAATTATTAATCATGAATGATTTTTGAAAAGGTGGTATGCCAAGAGATTTCTTCATCCAAACATCGTTTCTGCATACGACTACATATTTATATGGGATGAGGATCTTGGAGTAGACAATTTTGATGCAGAAGAGTAAGAAATTAATCGATTTAATTTCGTAATCTTGTTTATCGATTCACCAGATTTATATATAATATGAACCTTGAACAGATACATAAGACTTGTCAAGAAATACGGATTAGATATATCCCAACCAGCTTTGGATCCATCGTCCTATGTATTATGGGAGATGACAAAAAGAAGACCGGAGCTTGAAGTCCACAAGTAGGAATACTCTCTCCCTCAAGCTCTAAATTGCATCTACCCATTTTTCTCCAAAATCATAATTTTATTTAACTTTATTTGAATATCTAAATAATTTTCATGCATATTCTTAAGTACACAATTGCAAATATTATCATAAATGTCGAATTTTAGATATTGTACACAACTGAAAATATTGTTATATATGTGGAATTTTAGATACTGCACACAACCGAAAATATTGTCATATATGTGGAATTTTAGATACTGTACAGTTTAGACCGGGAAGGATAGTAGTACTCGATTAAAAATAATATCATACATGTCGAGTTTTAGATACTGCACACAATTGAAAATATTGTCATGTATGTCGAATTTTAGATATCGTGCAGTTTAGACCGGGAAGGAAAACGGTACTTTTTGTTTTGAAAAGATGTGTCGAATTTTGCTTTTTAATTTGATTGTCATTCTTGATCAGAGAATCAGAGACAGCTTGGTGCTCAAATCCGCCTCGACCGCCATGCGCAGGGTACTGACTTAAATATTCCTATTCATGTAGACATTTTGTTGAGATGTGATCAAAAGCTTATACATGTTTACACTCCAGATTTGTGGAGGTCATGGCTCCTGTTTTCTCTCGAGATGCATGGAAATGTGTTTGGCATTTGATCCAGGTAATGTTTTTATCCTTAATTTAATTAAGTCATTTGTAAGAAAATGGACTCGTGTATATATATATATATGTATGTATGTGCAATAATCAATCTTTATCGTTGTTTTTGCATGAAATGAAGAACGACCTGGTCCATGGTTGGGGTCTAGACTTTGCGTTTAACAAGTGTGTTGAGGTAAGTGATATTATTTCATACCATAAATTATCATTTGTCTAAATTAATTAGCGCACAATTTATTTTTACTAAATTTCTCATTTGCATGCAGTCTGCAAATGAGAAAATGGGCGTTGTGGATGCTCAATGGATCACTCACGAATCCTTTATTTCACTTGGTGATCAGGTAACTATATATGACGAGTACTAATTTAGATATGTCGATTATGTTTGATTAATCAAGACTTTAATATATTGATTTTTTTTTTCTGTATATATGTTTTACCAGGATGAGGCTAGCGAGGGATACATATCAAGGGACAAGGTAATATTCCGGAATTAATATTCAAGGTGTTAATTAAATTGATTTAACAGAATTAGAATCATACTTAGGTAGAGTTGTTTTTTAGTAGACGGGATCGATATTTCATATGACTGTAAGATTTCAAAAATGAAATAAAATTTAAGGCTATTCTTTATTTAAATAGTGTAAAATGTTTTTCAGATCATTTTTGTTAATTTGGGATCGAAATTCTGATAATGTTGGACGTCATTACTTTAGTATTAATGCTTAATTTACATATATGAATATGGTAATTTACGTGCAGGTACGAGAAAGATGTGCGAACGAATGGAATCTGTTCCAAACCAGGATGGAGAATGCTGAGAAGGGACTTGATACTTCCAATGCAACCATTACAGCCTCAGCATTAGATTACATTCATCATCTGCTAGAAAATTCAATGCAGAAATTCAAATCAGTGTCTCAGTAAGCACATATCATCGTCGAAAAACCCATCTTTGTGTTAGTACAACTCATGTATTTACGTTATATTGATGGCGTTGGAAATGGATTTTGAGCTGAAAAATTGATCGATTTGAAACACTGATTTGGGTGACCTAGAGAAACCAAATTTGGCTGCTATAGAAATTAAGCAAGGGTTTTTCATCAGATAAAATGCTGATTACGTTGGTAATTGAATGAAATTCAAAGTAAAATCTATATGCAAATTTGGGAGTAACTTAATAACTGATGAATTTGAGGTGTACAGCAAATAATTTTTCTTCTTTCTGATTTAATCATTGAAGGGGTGGTTTTTATAGCTTTGAAACATAACTAAGTGTTTCATGCCCGTCCCGACGAGCGGGCTTACATTCTTTGGAAAATTTTGGAAGGATCGCAGCTGAAAGTTAGGAATCAATTGAACTATATTATAGCAATTTTCTACATCTGTAAGTAAATGTTGTAAAACATGCCGAATTTGTATGGACTACAAATATTAGTCCATAAATTATATTAAAAGCTAAAATATTTTTAAGAACTTAGAGAAGAGAAAGAAAGAGCTGACATGCTCCGATAGCGTGATAAAACACCCTGACCAATACACATAAACTTACAAACAATAGCAGAAATTGAACATGGACAAAAATAACAATTATCAAGAAAACAGTCGCTGGTTTCTTACACTAGTGGAGGAGAGCACCTTCAACGGCGCTACTTTCATACATATCACGGTGCTACCGAAGCTGTAGGTGGTCACGCAGTATACGCGTTTTTCAAATATGGCGATCCTGCAAAATCGCCGTGTATTTCTTTTTTCCGATATCGGAAGTCTTGTAACACAGGTAGTGGTCAAATGGACGTTTCTTAGGCGTAAGTACGAGGATTTAGATACTAGATTCCAATGCCGTAACAGGAATGAAACTACAGTAATGTCAGGTAGGATTTCGACACCAGAACAATAAACTAGAAAGACTTTCATATTGAACGATTTCCGGACGTGGAGGCTCATTCGGTAATTTTATGTTACAATAGCAGAGGAATTATATTGAATGCGGTATATACGGTCAAATAATATTAAATAAACTAAATTGCAGAAATATTATATAATAATCATATTAATAATTGTACAGATAATGATAAAAGCGTACCGATGTGGTAACCCTGGCTCTCATATACTCAATATTTACATGGAAAAGTCTATACTAGCCTTTACCCTAATACACCCCCTCAATCTTTACGGGGTGCAATGACGAATAGATTGGATCTATGTTTATAAAACAAATCACTAGAAAGACCCTTAGTAAATATATCAGTAACCTGCAACTGTGTCGGAATCGAATGAACTCGGAGACCACCATGGGCAACCATTTCTCAAAGAAAATGATAATCAACATCAATATGTTTGCTACGATCATGCTGAACCGGATTGGCAACAAGATATATCGCAGAAACATTGTCACAATAGAGTGACTGGATGACGAAGATAGAACCCAAAGTCAGCAAGCAATTGACGAAGCCAAATAGTCTCCGCCGCAGTGTAAGCAACAACACGATATTCAGCCTCCGTAGAGGATTTCGACACAGTAGGTTGTTTCTTAGAGCGCCAGGAAATCAAATTCTTCCCTAGGAACACAGCATAGCCTGTGGTGGAGCGACGAGTGTCCGGACAACCATCCCAATCAGCATCGGAATAAACAATCACGATCTCCGGAGAATTTGCGGCATCGAGAAAAAGACCAAACTCCATAGTGCCCTGCAAATACCTAAAAGTCCTCTTCACAGCATGATGAGTAGTACGGGGAGCATGGATAAAACGAGAAACCATATTAACAGCTAAGCAATATCTGGACGAGTCATAGTTAAATATTGCAATGCACCAACCATACTACGATATTCAGTGGGATCATATATATACTCAATATTTACATGTAAAAGTCTATACTAGCCTTTACCCTAATACATGTGGCCTTCTATGGAACAATTGTTAACTTCAATTTGAAAGAAATTATTTCACTTTTTCTTTTTAATGTTGTTGTTATATCTAAGTTAAAAATATATTTTGTTGGTACAGATGTCCACCTTGACCGTGAAGCCAGAATTGCAAAAATTTTAGGCATACTTTACTCATATGGGCTTTCCACCATGTTTAGTGACATTCCAACATTTTGCAAGAAAGGAGATGTTATTGTCGGCGCGTGAGTGATTACTTTATTTCTTATCTCTGCACAAAATAACTTGAGCTATATATAAATATCCCATCAAGAATTCATCTTTTTTAGTATAATTTAATTACGTCTTTTCTGTTCTAATTTGATAGCGATTTATAACGTTTGTAAGGCTATTTCGTGTATTATACCACTTATACCACTTCATTCGGGGAACTGGAATCATGTTAATATAGTTCTTAATGTTCTTTAGGTAATTGGTTATTCACAAATTTCATTTGGGGATAATAGTTTTGATTTCCACATCTCATGTTTTTATTGAATCTGCATTTCATCTATGTTCTGGCTTTGTTCATGATTTCACCAACTTTTTCTTTATTAGGGATGAGGGTGTGCACTGGGGAATTCAAAATGGCCTTCAGTTATCAAGAAGTACAATAATACATTTTAAGCACAGTGATATGGAATCTTTAAGAAATGCTCTGGAGAAGGTAACCCAACAGAACAAGAGAACAGAGAAGGTCAAGCGTTATATTGTGGTTGAAGCTGTGTATCAGGTATTGGCCTCTGATATGTCAAAGTTGCTTCTTCTATACTCCTGTCCTGTCATAATTTTCAATGCAAAAATTCAGAAAAGTTGCACCCTATAGTGTAAAACTCTTGCCTCTAGTTTTTGTGTGATCTTTATACTAGACATGTTAATGTAAGCATGTGAATCTTTGATATCTACACCATCCTATTTGTATTTACATCAGGGAATTACTTTTCATAAGCTTTTCTTTCCGCGATAGAATTCTGGACGGATTGCTCCATTGGACGAAATCGTTAGACTCAAGGAAAAATACCGCTTCCGTGTTTTACTAGATGAGAGCAATTCATTGGGAGTTCTTGAAAGTTCTGGTAGAGGTTTAACTGAACACTACAAAGTGCCAATATGTTTTGGCTCTCTTTCCAGTTTCTATATGATATGCGTTCCGAGAATATGTGACTCTAATGTGATTTCAATTTGTAGATTGAGAAGATAGACATCATTACAGCTGCTATGGGGCATGCATTAGCTGCATAGGGAGGATTCTGCACTGGTAGTGCGAGAGTCATTGATCACCAAGTATGAAAACATTCCAGTTGCTGGAGCCATTTTTTTTTTCAATTGCGGGTTTTCTTCACTATGAAATATATCTTTATGTAAATCTTACCAGTATTTTATTTGGTGCAGCGGCTTAGCAGTTCTGGTTACGTCTTCTCTCTTCTTTACCTCCATACTTGGTAAGTGCTGCAATTACTACTCTTGATATCATAGAAGAAAGTCCCGATCTTATCACAAAACTGAAGAAAAATATTGTCATGATGTGGAAAGGTTTAGTTGACCAGATTGAGTAGATGTGAAACATGAAGTCTTTTTAGCCCTCTACTTATAATCAGACATGAGAAATACTTTGATTTTCTTACTTAGAACACACACTTGTCACATACTTCAATCCCATGACAATATTTTGCCTATTCTTCTTCTTGTAATATTTTTATAGTTATAGAATGGGATTAGGGAGAAACCAGCGCATCATTTATTTTCACTACTTGTATAGTATTCATTTATGTTTAATTTTTTCTATACAATTTTGTATTCATGGTTTTAATATTTTTAAGAATAATGGAAGATTATGTGGCGAATTAATTTTCTTTTTAGAGTTCATATTTTATTGGAACAATTCCCATAAAGGGCGTAATAAGAGTTGAAATTCCTCTTTAGGGAGTAAAACTTTTAATATTTCTACTAAGGGCATTCAGGGTGCATTTTGTTGGATGAGTTTTTGGAAAACTGGACTTTGGTTCGAGGAATGTTTTCAAAATTCAATTTTTGGCCTCAAAATCCAGACTTGCAAAATCTTTAAAACCAATCAAAGATTTTGTTTCAAATTTACAAAATCCCAACCCAGCCAAGCAAGGTTTTTGCAAAACCTGACTCTCAAAATCCCAAACAAAAACCCAAACTCTCAAAATCTCAAAACAAAAACCAGACTCTCAAAACCAGACTTTCAATTACTTCTAAGACAAATTTATCCCTTTTATTCTTTTTTAAATTTAGTTTTTACTTCAGTTTATCATGTATAAAGTTTTTATCATGGACTTCTCTCCATGTATTAAATTTTATTTTTCGTCTCCATATCCTTGTAATTGGTTAATTTAATATATTAACTTGCAGGATGTTATTGGGATACAATTTCATCAGAGACTTGGTCTTAATTTATAGGGGATTTAGGATATATTAGTCAAAATTTAATTAATATGTAATGAAAATTTACATGATAATGTTATATTTTTATATTATTGTTAACTGTAAAATTATTATTCTTGGTAATTTACATGATGAAATTTACATGATAATTCTTATTCTTGATAATTCTTGATAATTTACATGATAAAATTTCCATGATAAAATTAAGTAAAACTAAATTTAGAAAAAGAATAAAAGGGGTTTGTCTTACAATTAATTGAATGCCCTTGGTAGGAATATTAAAAGTTTTACGCCCTAAGTAGGAATTTCAACTCTTATTACACCCGGAATTTTCCCTATTCTATTTACAAGTGACATTTTAACCCTTGAGTTTTTAAAATATTTTATTTATTAATTCAATTCTCGTCTAAACTTTTCTGATGATTTCTATTTTTGATTGGTTTAAATTAGTGTTCGACATTAATATCTCAATGTTATTAGGGACAAATTAGTCATTTAAAAATAATTTATCGACGCCAAAAATAATACGGGGCGAACCCTAAAAAATACACTCTCCGTTTCTACTTGGATTTTAGTATAGAGATTCAGCGGGGAAAAAAACTTTTTTTTTAATTAAAACCACCCTTAGGTGGGGGAAGTTTATTAGGCCTCCCTAACCTTTTATTAAATACCAAATTTGTTCCATATGTGGTCTGTTACAATCATATGAATGAAAAAAGAAATTAGCTTGTTTGAGTTGTATTTAGGTGTTATTACCCTAGACCATAATAAACCTTTAAACTCCGGGCAAGATTGTGAATGAGTAAACAAATACACAAACACACATTAGCCAAGAGTAGGTTTATTTGATAGGGAAATAACCCTAGACACCTCAACAAAGCATTTATTAAAAGATGTTGTTACAATCCTGAGGCCATTTTGTAGATGTTCCATGTCTCTGATTTATCATCTGCATTTGTAGTGCAGAACTTCTTCTGAGATGAGTCCTTGTTACCCATTGGAGTCACCTTCCAGTGGCTCTTCTGCACCTGTCATAAAAAAATAGCAGCATCATCTTGTTCTAAGATTTGGCAGGCCAATTCTATCCAGAGTTAACAAGCCCCTAAGAGTAGGTGGAGCATGTTGGAGATTAATAGTACTAGAAGTGGAAGTTTACAAGAAAAATTTTGCCAAGAAATCTGCTACCCCATTCCCTTCCCTGAAAACATGTTGAATCTGTATCCCCGCAGCTATATTTTGAATACTTCTACAAAGTTGTAAACAATTTCAGTCCACGTGACTTGGATTTTGGAGTCCCTTTATTACTAGCAGACTGTCAGACTCAATACAGACTGTATTTGGGAATTGTTTTCCACAATGTATTCCTAACTTTATTGCTAGTAATTCAGACTCTAGAGGAGAAGTTGAAAAGGTTGTATTTGTTTCCATATGCACTACCTCTCCCCTTGTGTTCCTAATCACTAAGCCTAGACCAGCACTATTTCCAATATGAGCAGCATCCACATTTATCTTTATACATTGTCTGGGGGTTCCCACTTTATAGCTCTAATAGGTTTGGACCTCTTTCTTTTCAGAAAAGGAACCAATCCAGTAACCATAACTGCTCTATGTTTCCAGATTTTTCCAGTTAGGGGATGAGCAGTAAAAAACATGTAAACATTACTCATTATACATTTAACCACTACTGAAAAATTGGATATGGTGCCTTTGAAAAGATAGTCATTTCTCCTGCACCACAACATCCAAAATGAAACAGCCATTGTGGTATGTATAACTTGTGTTTGAATCTTTGAAAAACCAGTGATTGAAAAATAGTACTTTGCTCTATGTCTAGCATTTTGGAACACTGGGACTGGAATGTCTAAAAGACTTTGTAGAAAGTTGAAAATATTGACAGTAAAAGAACAGGAGTTAAAAATGATCAATGATGTCCTGGTTTTCACAAAAGGGACATTTAGATGGTAAAAAAAATACCTATTTTGATGAGTATATCATCAAAAGGTAACAAATTATTAACTATTCTCCAGATCAGGAAAGAGTGTTTTGCTGGTATGAATTTTGACCATACCTTTGTGATGGAGTAAGTGTCTTGCCCCCTTTGTCTTTTGTTTGAGTGATTTGTATGCTGATTTGATGGAGAAGGTTCCAGTTGAGCTTGGCTTCCAAATTAAAACATCTTCCTGATTTTGCTGGACCTCCACAACCTGCAATATTTGAAGGAGATTGGTAGCCATTTCTGGCTCCAGAATTGGTAAATAATAACTTTTGTCTTGACAGAACTCTCTGACTGAAATGTGCTGGAAGGGTATCTCCTAATTTTCTGGCCACAGGTAGCACAAAGCACCAGTTCTCATCCAATTTGATGTCCATAAAGGGGATGATCCATTGCCCACTATAACCCTAGACTGTGAATTAGCATGTGGAGTTATCTGACATATCCTGCTCCAAGTGTGTGATGTTTTTGTATGATTTTGGGAGACTCCAGAGGAAAGAGGTCCATACAGTCTCATTTAGTTGTAACTTCCACCACAGTTTACATGAGAAAGCTTGCACCACTGTTCTTATGTCTCTCATTCCTACACCATTTTCATCCTTTTGTAGAGCTAGCTTTGTCCACTTCCTCCATACCTTCCAATGACCATGCACTGTCTCTCCCCATAGGAATTTTGCTGCCATGACTTCAATTCTCTTGATGACTGTGATAGGAGGGCTGAGTACTGAGAGTGTGTGAATTGGTATTGCCATGAAAACATGGTTCAAAAGTACCATTTTTCCTGCAAAGGTAAGCCATTTGTTCTTCCAATTTTGGACTGTTGACTCCATCCTATCCAATAGTGGTTGGTAAAAAGATACCTTGTTCTACCATAGAAGACAGGGACTCCAAGGTATTTGAATGGTATAGTACCCATCTTCATCCCAGTTCTCCTCACTATTCTTCCGACCTTCTGTTCAGTGGTGTTCTTATTGACAAAAAAATCAGATTTTGAATAGTTAACCTTCTGTCCTGAGGTCTGTTCATAAGCCTTCAGAAACCTCTTTAACCTCTTCAGATTTCTCCTCTTAGAGGTTGTGAAAATTGCAGTATCATCTGCATACATCAGATGAGTGACTGTGGCAACACCTCTAGGCATTTTAAAGCCTTCTTGGTAGTTTATAGTTACCAACTTCTTGAGCCCCCTAGAGAAAGTTTCTGTAATAATATTATACAGAAAAGGGGAGATGGGATCTCCCTGCTTTATCCCTCTACTGGCCTTAAAAAAACCAGTTGGTACCCCATTTATGAGCACTGAGAACCATGCTTCCTTAATGTTCTGTAAAATGACCTTGACAATTGATCCATGAAAACCAAAAGCAATCATGACTGAGTTGAGAAACCCTATCAAAGGCCTTCTCCATGACTAATTTGGCAATCAAGTTATTGTACTTATTGTTCTTTGTGATCAATCTTACCATCTCCTGCATCTGAAGAATATTATCATCAATATCTTTTCCTTTCAAAAAAGCAGTCTGTTCAATTGATATTATCCTTGGCATACATGGTTTGATCCTTTCCATAACAATCTTGGAGAAGATCTTATTCACAAAATTGGACAAGCTTATTGGTCTATAATCTGAGAACTGGCTTGGATTTTGTTTTTTAGGAATCAGGATTAACCAAGTGCTGGTGACTGCCCTAGGTAACCTTTCCCCTCTAATGAACTCATTTGCTGCACTTAGAAGATCCACTTTAATAACATCCCAACAGTGAATGAAAAACACTCCAGAGTAGCCATCAGCTCCTGGAGAACTGTCTCTACTTAAATCAAAAACAGCCTGATGTAGTTCCTCCATACTGACTGACTAAAGCAGGCTCTCATTATCTCCATCATCTATTACCTTTGGAATCTGATCCAAGAAGTGTTTGAGATATCTACCAGATGTATTAGAATTATCATCATTCAGTAAAGACTCGTAAAAGTGGACTCCTTCTTCCTGAATCAGAACAGGGTCAGTAATCCATGTGCCATTTCTGTCCTTGATCTTGCTGATCTGAGTCTTAGCTCTCTTTTCCTTAACTGCCTTATGGAAATACTTAGTGTTTGCATCTCCATCTTTTAGCCATTTTAGATTTGCTCTTTGCTTCCAAAAGTCTAAGTTTTTTATTCTGCCCTCATCAGCAATGCCTTGCACCTGTTAAGCTCTATCATGTCATTCTGTTCCTTGTTTGCTGGTACTTTAACTCCATATCTGTCACTCTATCTTCAGCTTCCCTTAAATTGTTCTGGACATTTCCAAATACCTCCTTATTCCAAATTTTCAGTACTTGCTTAAGTCGCTTCAATTTTGCCACCACTCAATTACTTCCAGTTTTTGAGCAGTCCTGGTTCCAGGAGTTACTAACCAAATCCAAAAAATTTGTTCTTTGTACCCACATTGTCTGAAATCTGAAGGGTCTAGGCAACTGTACCTCAGAGGTTTGTATAGATAGCATTAGTGGACTATGATCTGACCTTGTCCTGTTCAGAACTTGCACTGAGCTCTGAGGAAAAAGATCATTCCATGCCATATTACACAACCCCCCTATCCAATCTCTGTAGCAGTAGATCATCTAGGGCTCTGTTGTTTGTCCATGTAAATTCATTTCCTACAGTCTTAATTTCCATAAGATCTAAGGCTGTAATCCACTCATTAAACTCAGACATACTACCTCTGGATGGTGGTCTCTTACCACTACATTCAGAAGCACGGGTAATGACATTGAAATCCCCTATGTAAATGGTTAGGGCAATAGGAGTATCTAAGAGGTCAAGCCAGAGAGTTCTTCTCAAGATCGTAGTTACCTTTGCATTAACAGACACACAATTCCATACTATCCCACTAGTACTATCAGTAATTGATGCTAAAAAATATTGATCAGATTCTTTTAAACAGGTTACTGAAAAGGAGTTGTTCCAAAAAAGCCAAATCTTTGCCTCTTCAGCAGAGACTGCATTTTGAAAATGTAATTTAAATTGCAGGTCCATTAAGTCACTACTATGATGCAGTGGCTCTATAATACACAGAATGTCAATTTTGTGCCTAACAATAAGTAATTTAAGTCTGTTTAAAGATGTACCATATCCTGTTATGTTCCAAACTAACATATTTCCTATGATTTTGTATTTAATCATTTAAACATGCTTGGATTTTGGTGATGACCTAAGCCATTTCTCAGTTATGGTACCCCCTATAGGCATGCCCCTTTTCTTCTTCTTTTTGGTATCATCATCAAATAGTTTTACCACAAGAGAGTTAGATGTACCTGGTGTTTCCATATCTGTGTTAGCTTTGTTTTTCTCCTCTTCATTGGTTTTCCATTCCAGCTCTGAGGGTGCTTCCATATATTCTTCTGAGCTATAATCTTCTTCTTCATCCTGTAGGACCCGACAGGCATTTGATATCTTAAGAGGGGCAATGTTAGGTTCCAAGTAAGGAATAACAGCTAGATCTTTTTTCTTTCTTTAGTTTAGTTTCCATTCCCTGATATTAGGTATATCAAGGTCATCATGAGAGTAAAAGGATATAGCAGCAGTCTTCTTCAGTGAATGGAAAACATCCATTTGCTGGAAGCTATTGTTGGTTCTTCTGAAGCTGTGATGATTGTTTGAAGCTTAGGTGGGGATTCCACTAGTATTTCAGAATTGGGATCCATGTCCCCTTCCTTTGCCTGTAACTTCATCAGAGCCTCTTCATGTTTTTCCTCCGTGGTAAGTCCAGATGAGGCTGCAACTGCAACTGGTCTCCATTCCTGAGGCTCCAAGTTTCTGAATCTCTGAGACTGTTTGTTCCTTCTTCTTTGCCAGATATAACTTTTTCAGATCAGGGTGAAGTATTCCACATTCATCATCACCATGACCAATCCTTCTACAGTGAGTACAATAGGAAGGAAGGTTATGGTACTCTATCTCATACTCAACTGTAGCTTGTGGGGTTCCAATGGTGATTGTTGAGTGGCGTTCTTCTAGTAAATCCACCTCCACGCATATCTTGATCGCTGATGGCCGGGTTAAAGCACTCGTTGCAGCATCCATTTTGATAAAAACACATATCTCATTACCAAAGTCTTCAATTGTAGTTTTATTGTAAAAGAGAATGGGCACCTTATGAATTGTAGCCCAGACAGGCACAATTAGGGATTCCTGATGTGTTGTGAACTCCGGTGTCCATTTCAAAATCTTCATGGTGGATCCCAGAATTGTGCAGACTGATCCAGAACTTTTGGTAGTCCTCTTTCAATTGAAAGCGAATTAGTATGTGCTTGTAATCCATCGATCCTATCTGGTATTTTCTGGCGAAACCTTCCATCTGAAAAAAATGACCGATATGCTCCATAGTTGGCTTGCCATTAGTGAACTTGCCCACCAGTGCATTATTGTAATGAGCGGCGAAGGCCTGAACAGCTTCGTCGGTGTAGATACATGCAATTTTGTCGTTGACCCGCCTGCAGATTAGCCGGATTTCTGGGTTCTGAGGTAAGCTTGTGAAAAGGGGTTGTGATTTAGGTGCTAAAATATCAGCAAAAATTTTTCCGGCTACTCCCCCGCCATGGATTGGCGGTGGCGCCGCCATGAAAATGGCAGTTTATGACCGTTTCGGTCGGTACAGTGATTAATAACGGCTGGATTTTAGAGAGAAGGGAGAGAGAAAGGTTTTTAGAGAGAGAATCAAATCCAGAATAAAATGATTGACATGTGTATATTTTCCATGGAGGATGACTAATTAAATTAAGAAAAAAGTGTTGTTGTACCCCTAACTATTTAAGTAAGTGCTAATGTACCCCTATGCTTTTCAAAAGTGTCACTATACCCTCAAATGTATAATTTGGACAGAATTTTCTTTTGCCAAGTGTAAAATGTTAAGAATACCATCACTATTATTTAATGGTAAAAAATAAAAAATTTAGGACGAAAATGCCCCAACCAATTCAATGAATAATTCTCCCCTACCTAACTATTCATCTAATTCCCGCTTCTATTTTACCTTCACACCCAATTAAGCAAGGAAATCCAAATCCATACTACCAGTCACCGTTACTTTATCGGATGAACGTGTTTGAAGGCGAGGGACCAAAACCACACTGCGCCCATAAATTAGTGTGCGCCAGGGGGACCGAAACCGCCACACCCAGTAATTACCAAAGGAAAATGGGAAAATAGAGTTGGCGAAATTATGGTAAGTTCACCAATGTTTTCAATTTGTTGAGTTTTTGGATATAAATGTTAACTTTTTTCAACACTGGCCTGCAAGATTCAGTCCGTATTTTGCTTATTTGCAGTCCGTATTTTTGTTATATAATCACTGTGATTATGATATATAACTGATTTGCGAGTGTATGCAATAGAAGTAATATATATATATATATATATGTATATATATATGTCTGATATACATAATTATTGATTATATCATATATATCGAAAGCGTATTTTTATTTTGAACTACAAAATAAGCAAAATACGGACTGCATCTAGCATGCCCCTTTCAATAATATTGTGCATTTATTATGTAATTCAGTGATATAAATTTCTTTTTTTTTTGTGCCCATGAGCATTTGGGTCAAGGGAAAAAACCCAACAAGTGAGGGTAAATTTGTCTTTTAGTTCAAAATGTTGTTGGGAAATTGGTTTTAGGGGTACACTTTTTTATTCAATATAATTATAGGGGTACATCAGCACTTTTGAATTACTTGGGGGTACATTGACACTTTCTTATAAACTTGGGGGTATCTTAGCTTTTAACCGTTAAATTAATTTGTCAAGTGTATGGGGAAAAAAAATCAGTTATGAACAATGTAGAGATTAGAGAAGACGAAAAAGGATAAATTAAGTTGATGAAATAATCTAATTCAAATACCAATTGGAATTCTTAAAGCACTATTATTGGGGAAAAAAGTGTGGCACTCTTTATTATATGTTTACCATACACTACAATAATATTTGTAAAAAAATAAATTTATTATCAGTATGTATATTTATATGTTTTTAGTTAAATTTAATTAGTTAAATTTATTAAGTATATAGTTTAGTTCGGTTAAAAATAAGTTCCAAATAAACCGGGCCTAATAGGATTTTTTTTATTTGAATAGCTAATCAAAGTTAATTATTGTTTGACAAATATATTTATTTATACTGGAAAAATTGAAAAATGAGGAGCGGGAAACATATACTACTCCGTGAAACAGACTCCCAGTAGTACTTCAATAAACCGTAATAGACGGACCGGTCCGGGTCGAAGATCCCGGGTGGATCGGTGGAAAAGTCCTAGGCTGAAGGGTATCATGCGGCCGACGCGGCCCACGCGGTCCACTCGGTCTATCAAAGCTACTTAGGGCCTCTCCAGATCAGACACCGACTTGTTCCGTCTTCCCCAAATTCTCTCTCGCTCTCGAATCTTGATCATCATCAATCATCATCCATCTCCATCATCATCCATCTCAATCATCATCATCATCATCAATCGCCATCATCATCTGCTTTCGCCGACGATCTCCACCATCATCTGGTTTCGCCGACGATCTCCACCATCATCTTGATTTCGCCGTCACCATAATCTTGATCTGCTATAATTTGCTTTCATTTCTGTTGGTCTTGTTTTTTCTTGAATCAATCAATTTGGGTTTTTGTTTGGTTTCTTTGGTGTTGCAGGTTAGGGTTTCGATGGATGCTCCTAGCGGCAGTAACCGTCGTGGGGAGGAGAATCTTGATCGTTTTATCCCAAATAGGTCGGCCATTAACTTTGATTTTGCACATTACATGCTGACACAAGGTGGTCGGAAAGTAGAGCAGAAGGAAAGTCCAGGTGGAGGATACGGAGAGGGCTGCAAAAAGCTGATTGCTCAAGCCCTAGATATGGACAGAAGCAGGATTCTCGCATTCAAGAACAGCCCCCCGGAACCTGTCAGCCTACTTTCTGCAAGCTTCTCTGCAGATACGGCCCCTGTTTACCGGCCACAGAAGAAGAAGCTTCCTTACCGGCGCCATATCCATCAGACTGCTAATTGGCACTTGGACGCTCCTGGTATTTTGCAGGATGAGCTTTGCTCCAATCTGCTGGACTGGGGATCCAACAACGTTGTTTCTATTGTCCTCGATAATTCTATCTTCATGTGGGATGCTTCTAGTAGCTCTATATCTGAGCTTCCCATTGCTGATGATGAAAACGGAGGGCCAGTGAGTAGTGTTAGATGGAGCCCTGACGCTAAGCATATTGCTGTCGGCTTGAGCAATTCGGATATCCAACTCTGGGACGCAGCTTCTGGTAGACTACTGAGGACGTTAAAAGGCGCGCATCAGTCCCGAGTTGGCTCTCTGGATTGGAACAAGAACTTGCTCACCTCAGGAGGGACGGATGGCAGCATAATCAACAGTGATGTGAGAGTGAGATCCCATGTGGTCCAAGCCTACAGAGGACACAACCAGCAAGTTTGTGCCCTCAAGTGGTCTTCTTCAGGACTGCATTTAGCTAGTGGTGGAAATGACGATCTCCTCCACATTTGGGACGCTTCAATGGCAAGTTCTCAGAGATGGCTCCACAGGTTCCAAGACCACAGCGCTGCTGTAAAGGGCCTTGCTTGGTGTCCATTTCAGGCAGACTTGCTTGCCTCAGGTGCACAGGATGGATGCATCAAGTTCTGGAAGCCCCACTCCGGAGCTTGTTTGGATTCTGTCGACACTGGATCTCAGGTCTGTGGTCTTGTGTGGAACACCAACGAAAAGGAGCTGCTCAGTGCTCATGGATACACTCAAAATCAGCTGACTTTGTGGGACTATCCTTCAATGGTGAGGATTGCTGAGCTGACTGGCCACACATCTCCTGTACTTCACATGGCTCAGAGCCCTAATGGTTGTACGGTTGCCACTGCTTCATCTGATGAAACTATGAGAATGTGGAACGTCTTTGGAGATCCTGAAATGGCAGCCAAGCCCGCGCCTCGACCTCCTCATCCATTTGCAAACTTCGCCCTCATTCGCTGACAATCTGGTGCAAGCTTGCTTCGAATGTCATGCCCTGATTCACTACATACTCTTACCAGGTTTTGACTATCGAGTATGTGGAATGCTCTCCACGATGTTACTGTTGTAGTTGCATTTATTCACTAGCTAGTAATTTTTAGCTGTTGATATTATTAGGTAAAGTTGATTCTTTTCTAGGATTATAGTCTCAGATTGTGATGTTACAAGATGAACTGTCTCAGTTCATCACATGTATATGTACTTTTCCCCTGCATTAATGTATGATATTATTCCTTCAATATCCCCTACTTCTATAATTTTCTCCTCCTTATAATTTTCTCATATGAAGCTTTAGAGCAGCTTTTAGCCTATAAATTATGAATACTACCAAGGTATTGTGTATCTGGGCAGTTGAGTGCACGTATGCATTTAACCAGTGGAGATTGTGAAGCATGGGGTGAATAATCATGAACACGTTCATCTATGATAAAATGATAAAATTACTCCTTCAAATTGTTAATGCATAGCATAACAATCAAACTACAAGGATTTGATACTAATGCATATTATTACAATCAAACTACCACTTAGCTTTTGGTCAAAACACAGTCCAAAATGGGAAATCTACTGGCTGAGAACATGTACTGCACAGGCTGAATATAACAAGCCCTTCCTACCCTGTTTCACCTGTAAAAATAGACCAGATCTATGTGCAAACACCGAAATTGACAAGCAAACACTGAATTTGTCCTTACCAATATCATGGACCTGTTCTTTCGGAGTAGTGCAACTTCATTTCCATCTTCAAACCTTCTGCACAGCTTCCTCCAAGCTCCAAGCTTCCTGTGGACATAGTCACAAAGGACCGTCCTTTAAATGAAACAAGATCTGTGCCCATTCTTAACATTATTTCCCCACATGCTTCAAGCTTTTGTCCCAATTTATCCACATGTTCCGCTTTCAGATCAAGCTCTTTTTCTTTTGCCTCAATGGTGCTTTTTTCACGTTTGTATCATCTTCCATCTTCTTCAGAGCTTCCAACCTTGAAACAAGTTCACTTTTCATTCTCTGCACCCCTTCCTTATCTGCGTTAAGCAACTGTTCCTGTTCCATTAGGAGTTTCTCCTTGGAGCTAAGCTCCACTTCTTTTTTCTCCAAAATGCGTAGTCTTGAATCAAGCTCTTTTCCCTTTTGAGCAAGTTCAGTATCCTTTCTTTCCAAAAGTTTCTTCCCTGAATTTTACTTGAAAGTTAGGAATCTATTGAACTATATTATAGCAATTTTCTACGTATGTAACTAAATGTAGTAAAACATGCCAAATTTGTATGGACTACAAATATTAGTCCATAAATTATATTAAAAGCTAAAATATTTTTAAGAACTTAGAGAAGAGAAAGAAAGAGCTGACATGCTCCGATGGCGTGATAAAACACCTTGACCAATACACATAAACTTACAAACAATAGCAGAAAATGAACATGGACAAAAATAACAATTATCAAGAAAACAATCGCTGGTTTCTTACGCTAGTGGAGGAGAGGACCTTTAACAGCGCTACTTTTAAATTGCAAAATTGCAGTGTATTTCTTTGTTCTGATATCGGAAGTCTCGTGACATGGGTATGTTGGGAGAATGTTAGTCCAGCCCAAATCCGTATATTTTATGGAAAAGGAATTATCTCCTTTATATATTTGGAAAAGAATAAAGAAAAGTATATAAAGAGGTTTAGGGTTTTCTTGTGTATATGTGAGACGAAATACAAGAATACAGAGAGAGGAAAAATAAGGGTTTTAGAGGAGTTGGAAAAATCCCGTTTTTTGTGAGCAGTTCTGTTTTGGAGATCTGATCGAGGGGCAAACGTAGTCCGATTTTGCTGAAATTTTGTCAGCGCGTTCGTGACTTTTGAGCCTTCGTTCTGAACGGTTGGATCGTCAGTGTGTGCTCTTGTTTGGGAGTTATAGTAGCTCGAAGTACAGCCTTATTATTTGGTGATATCTTGCCCCTTTTATCCTCTTGTTCTTATTGATGATGCTTGTGGTGGGTTGTAACCCTTTGTAGACTGATTGGGGTTTGTTTCCCTCATTTTATCATAATAAGAGAGAATAGGTGGACGCCTCCAGTCCCGTGGTTTTTACTCTTCACACCGAAGAAGTTTTCCACGTATAAATCGTTGTGTTCTTTGTCTTTTATTTTTCCGTTGGCTGGTTTTATATATCTTCATCGCTGGTAACTTTTGTGATTGCGTTTAGAATATTGGTTGGTTGTTTTGCCGTGTCCTTGTTGTGGTGTTTTTTGAGTTTTATCTCATCTATGATTATGCCAAAGTGAACCAAAGCTCTGATACCAATTGTTGGGGCGCAGCGGAAGAGATAAAACTCAAAAAACACCACAACAAGGACACGGAAAAACAACCAACCAATATTCTAAACGCAATCACAAAAGTTACCAGCGATGAAGATATATAAAACCAGCCAACGGAAAAATAAAAGACAAAGAACACAACGATTTATACGTGGAAAACCTCTTCGGTGTGAAGAGTAAAAACCACGGGACTGGAGGCGTCCACCCATTCTCTCTTATTATGATAAAATGAGGGAAACAAACCCCAATCAGTCTACAAAGGGTTACAACCCACCACAAGCATCATCAATAAGAACAAGAGGATAAAAGGTGCAAGATATCACCAAATAATAAGGCTGTACTTCGAGCTGCTATAACTCCCAAACCAGAGCACACACTGACGATCCAACTGTTCAGAACGAAGCCTCAAGAGTCACGAACGTGCTGACAAAATTACAACAAAATCAGACTACGTTTGCCCCTCGATCAGATCTCCAAAACAGAACTGCTCACAAAAAACGGGATTTTTCCAACTCCTCTAAAACCCTTATTTTTCCTCTCTCTGTATTCTTGTATTTCGTCTCACATATACACAAGAAAACCCTAAACCTCTTTATATACTTTTCTTTATTCTTTTCCAAATATATAAAGGAGATAATTCCTTTTCCATAAAATATACGGATTTGGGCTGGACTAACATTCTCCCAACAATCTCCCCTCCAGCCCAACATGGGGAAGATACAAGTGCATGACAATCACTTGAAGCTCATCCCGGCGAGCTTACCACAAAACTCAACCTTAACTCCAGGGATTGCCTTCGTCAACATATCAGCAACATTCTTATCTGTGTGGACTTTCTTCAGCTTCATAAACTTCTCCTCAATAACATCTCGTAACCAATGATATCTCACATCAATGTGTTTGGTACGAGCATGATACATGGAATTCTTACTCAAATCAATAGCACTTTGACTATCACAAAGCATAACATAATCCTCTTGCATTAAACCTAATTCTTGAAGGAATCTCTTCAACCATAACAGTTCTTTACCTGCTTCCACAGCTGCGATGTACTCTGCCTCAGTTGTTGACAATGCTACACATTTTTGTAGCTTGAACTGCCATGAGATGGCTCCCCCCGAAAAAGTAAACAAATAACCTGAGGTAGACTTTCTTCCATCCATATCTCCAGCCATATCAGAATCAGTATAACCTTCAAGAACAGCATTGCCACTTCCAAAACATAAGCTCAACTTGGAAGTACCACGCAAATATCTAAGAATCCACTTCACTGCATTCCAGTGAACCTTACCCGGATTGGATAAGAATCTACTAACCACACCAACAGAATGTGCAATGTCTGGCCTAATACAAACCATAGCATACATCAAAGAACCAACAGCAGATGAATAAGGAATAGAAGACATACTTTCTTTCTCCTTCTCTGTCTTAGGACAGTCTTTCTTACTCAATCTGAAATGAGATGCCAAAGGTGCACTAACAGGCTTAGCATTCTTCATATTGAACCTTTCAAGCACACGTTCAATATACTTCTCCTGTGATAACCACAACTTTCCAGCTTTTCTATCGCGAACAATCTCCATGCCTAAGATTTGCTTTGCTGGACCCAAATCTTTCATATCAAACGACTTGGACAACGCTTTCTTCAAATCATTAATCATCCTGCTATCTTGACCAACAATCAACATGTCATCAACATATAAAAGCAGAATAATGAAGTTACCTCCGGGGAACTTTCTGAAATAGACACAAGGATCGGCTTGAGTTCGTTTGTAGCCAGTGCTCTTCATAAACGAATCAAATTTCAGATACCACTGCCTAGGTGCTTGCTTCAGCCCATAAAGACTCTTCTTCAGCTTGCAAACATGATTCTCCTTCCCCTTAACTTCAAAACCTTCAGGCTGCATCATATAAATTTCCTCTTGCAAATCGCCATGCAAGAACGCAGTTTTCACATCAAGTTGCTCCAGTTCCAGGTTAAGTCTTGCAGCCAAACCCAGCACAATACGAATCGAAGTCATCTTGACGACCGGTGAGAAGATCTCGCCGTAATCGACGCCTTTCTTCTGGTTGCATCCTTTGACCACCAACCTGGCCTTGTACTTCACAACCTTATCACCATCTTTCTTGAGTTTAAAAACCCATCGGTTTCTCAAGACTTTCTTTCCTTTAGGAGCTTTCACCAGATCATACGTATCATTCTTCTTCAAGAAATCCATTTCATCTTTCATTGCCTCAACCCACAATTTCTTGTCTTTATGAGACACAACATCATGAAAATTCTCAGGCTCCTCATCCGCGGTAACAAGAATATACTGATCAAGCGAATATTTTGTATTCGGAATACGTCCTCTACTGGACCTTCGAAGCTGCACTTGCGGTACTTCAGGGGTAGGTTGCTCCCCCTGCTCATGAATCCCTTCATCCTCATTCTGAGGAACTTCGTCACCACCTTCAGGTGCATCAGCCTCATGTTGAACGTCTTCAACATCCTCAGTCGGTGGCTGATTAACAGGACTAGAAGTAGCAGAAACATCAGTGTAATCAAAAGACAAATCTGAGTTAGAGTTGTACCTGGTACTCAGAAGATCAGCACCAATTTCGTGCTCAAAGAACACCAAATCTCTACTTCGTACAACTGTCTTCTTCTTGGGATCATAGATTCTAAAACCGTACTCTTCATCACCATATCCAACAAACACACAAGGATTGGTCTTCGAATCAAGCTTCGACCTTTGCTCCTTAGGCACATGAGCATATGCCTTGCATCCAAACACTCTAAGATGCTTATAAGAAGGATCACGCCCCTTCCAAACTATCTCGGGAATTTCATAACCCAAAGGAATCGATGGAGATCGATTAATCAAATAAACAGCACATTGAACCGCCTCAGCCCAAAATGACTTAGGAAGATTAGACATTTTCAGCATGCATCTAACCTTCTCAACAATGGTTCTATTCATTCTTTCAGCAGTACCATTGTGTTGCGGAGTTCCAGGCACCGTCTTCTCATGCCTAATACCGTGCTCCATACAATAACTTCTAAACTCATTTGAAGTGTACTCTCCACCATTATCGGAACGAAGACATTTAATCTTTTTCTCCGTTTCCCTTTCAACCATGGCATGAAATTTTATAAAAATTCCAAACACTTCTCCTTTGGTTTTCATCATATATACCCAAGTCTTCCGAGTAGCATCATCAATAAAAGTCACAAAATAACGATTTCCACCAAGTGACTCAACATCCAAAGGACCACATACGTCAGAGTGAATCAACTCCAACTTTTCTTCTCTCTTAGTAGATTTACCAGAGAAAGAAACTCTATGCTGTTTTCCAGCTAAGCAGTGATCACAAGGGTTAAGAGAAACACTAGAATCCACAGGAATATAAGATTTACCTGCTAGAATTTTCAGCCCTTTATCACTCATGTGTCCCAACCTTCGATGCCATAAATTCGGAGAACTCTTATCTTCAACGACATTCAGCTCATCATGACAAACAGTCAAATAAGTCTTGTAGAGACTGCAACATAAATCACCCCGAGCAGTAATGATTGAGCCCTTAGACAACCTCCACTTACTATCTCCAAAGAAGTGATGGTATCCTTCACGATCAAGTGTACTAGCTGATAACAGGTTAAGGCGCAAATCAGGAACATGGCGCACGTTCTTCAAAATCAGCTGGCAACCAACACTTGTCCTCACATGAATGTCGCCTTTACCAATAACACCTGCAGTGCTTTTGTTTCCCATTTTCACACTACCAAAATTTCCAGCTTGGTAGTTTATAAAGTACTCCTCTTTGAATACACAGTGAAAAGAAACTCCTGAATCGATTAACCATTCAGTATCTGAACCATCGACATGATGACACTCTCCAGCAGAACAAACCAGAGATGTACCTTCATCATCATCATCAGAAACAACCGCTGCAGTAGATTTATCACCTCGATCATTAGATGAAGCGTTCTTCTTCCCTTGCTCTTTCTTCCTCCTGTAGCAATGCTTTGCTATGTGACCAGGCTTGCTGCAATAGTGACAAGTAAATGGCTCTTTCCCATCTCGGGACTTAGACCTGTTCTTCGACTTGCCACGCCCTTTTAGACCTCTACTCTTGCTTCTTCCACGACCATGAGTTTCAACAACAAGTGCCTGCAATTGATCAACTCCCATCTCCCTTCTACGTAGTTCTTCATTAAACATGCTATCCTTGATAACATCCACAGAAAGAACACCATCCGGAGCAGAGTTACTAAGCGTCACCACCAAAGTCTCCCAGCTATCAGGCAAAGAGCTCAACAAAAACAAAGCTTGCAGTTCAGCATCAAGATTTATCTTCATAGTAATCAGCTTGTTAATAATATCCTGGAAGTCACTCAAATGCTCAGACACAGACTTACCAGCTTTCAACTTCAAATTAACAAGTTTCTTGATCAAAGAAGCCTTATTATGAGCGGTCTTCCTTTCATAAAGACCTTCCAGTTTCTTCCACAAAACATACGGGTCAGACTCTTGAGAGACATGATTGAATATGCTGATATCAATCCACTGTCTGATAGTACCCAAAGTTTTCCTCTTTAGCTTAACCCAATCAGGATCAGCCATTTTTTCCGGTTTAGTAGGCTTGGATGAACTACTGTTGTTCTTAGTAACAGTCACTGCAATCGGATCATACAAGTCCTTGCAATACAACAAATCTTCCATCATAGGTCTCCAAATAGAATAGTTGGTTGATGTCAACTTAATAATAGAACCACTTCCACCAGAATCCATGATTATGCCAAAGTGAACCAAAGCTCTAGATACCAATTGTTGGGGCGCAGCGGAAGAGATAAACTCAAAAAACACCACAACAAGGACACAGCAAAACAACCAACAGGGTAATGGTCAAATGGAGGCTTCTTAGGCGGAAGTACGAGGATTTAGATACTAGATTCCAATGCCGTAACAGGAATGAAACTACAGTAATGTCAGGTAGGATTCTGACACCAGAGCAATAAACTAGAAAGACTTTCATATTGAACGATTACCGAACGTGGAGGCTCATTCGGTCATTATATGTTACGATAGTAGAGGAATTATATTGAATGCGGTAAATACGGTCAAATAATATTAAATAAATTAAATTGCAGAAACTATTATCTAATAATCATATTAATAATCATTCACATATCTTTCTAACTCTACTTCCAAATCCAAAGTATTTATCTACTGCTACACCTTAAAAAGTAACCGTAAAACTAAAGTTGTTCAAGATGAATTACTTCTTAGTTCCTCAAGAATGTTTTTGGCAAGCTACTTTCACTTGGGTTTTCAACATTATCACTTCATGCTCATACCGACAAGGTAATCTCCACGAACTTGATAGCAGTAATACAGGTCTTCACACAACATTGAACAATGTGGCCTATAGAATGCATCAAACCATAAAACTCAGAAAGCCAAATTCACCAAATATACACCAAAGTGCTAGTGTTGGTGAAATCAATATATTCCAAACACAGCTCTAAACATGATTCTTGACAACTTGAGCATGAGAAATTGTAGACCAAAACGATATCAGTGTCTAAATTTCCAAGTAAGTAGTATTTGTCTAACTGGTCAGTACAACTAATGGCACAACCAAGTATCAAAGAACAAAGTCATAATTTTTGTATATGCAATTATATAAAAAGAATGAATACCATTGTTACATTTTCAATTCAACCGATAACATGACCGAGCATAATAATCAAGTACGAGTACCTTTGTGGTCTTCGAGATTAAAAACAGCTGCAAAGCTATCATTTTGAACCTGAGTAACCACAAACCAACAATTATAAATAACCGTTAGTACACCAAATTATTACCAACATAAATACTTGCAGCCAAGAGCCACAAAATTAAACTAATCAAGCAAAAAATATATTAATACATCTTAACTTTTTAAAGATATACATTTAACTATACATAAGCTTTTCTTTTTTATGACAACATGATTCATATAAACATAATACCCAATTAATTTTTAAAACCCTAGCAAAACTAAAATCTCAAAGTGACAAAGTTCACAAAATATAAATTAGTTCACAGCATTAGGACTCAAAATTCTTACTTTATGTACACGACATTTAGCCAAAAGATCACTGGGCCGCTCTGGAGAAACTGACATGCACAAATAACACCAAGAAAAACCAAAGAATCATACTTTATCCATCTAGGATCCAAAGAAACAAACTAAAATCTCTACAAGTTCGCACCTTTATAACAAACACAAATAAACACAAGTAGCCCAGAGCAACTATACCGCTATGCAGCTCACAAACAAGCAGATTCATAGACACTTATAGATACGCGGGATCTTGGAGTCTGCGCGTAGCAGAGACGCGGGATCTTGAAGGCTGGAGGCGCTGACGGCGGAGACGCAGAGGACTGACGTCGGCGTCGCCGTCCTTTTTCGACCCGGGGTAGTGCGATTGGGTGCTCGGAACTGTAAACGCAGGGACTGGCGTCGGCTTCGCCAGTCTCGATTTAGAGATTGGGTGAAGATCATAATGTTTTAGAATAGGATTTGATATTGATTTGGGGTTTTTTATCCTGAGATCTAAATCGAGTGTCGGGTTTCGGTTTTGGGAATCTATCCCAAAAATTGGCCTATTTATAATGGGCGAGTATGGCTCCTCAATCGGAATAGTAAATGTATCATTGACCATTAAGATTTCTCAATCAGAATAGAGATTCTATAGTTGACCATTAAGATTCCTCAATTAGAATAAATATTTTATAGCTGACCGTTAAGGTTCCTCCATTGGAATTGATATATGTGTTTTAGTTTATTCCTCAATCAGAATAATTAAGTATGGTTCCTCAGTCGAAAATGAAACCAAGTTTTGAGTATTTATAACTTCCTTTCGTAATTCCGACATTGGAAGTTAGGTACTTCATCTTATAATTTGGTGTTTTGTTGGACTATTTTTTGTACAATTCTAAAAATAAAAATAAAATGTTTTTTTCATATAACATAGAAATATGATAATGTATTCAATTAATAGAACTCCACATAGTTTGGCACTAAATTATGTTGAACATATTTCGTTACTTTAAAAAGATACTGCTTGAGACATTTTATACACTACGAGTAATACTTGACTCAATGTGTTGATGTTGCACCCCCATTGTAGTGAACTACATGTGCATAGGAAAAACATTTGTATTAGATTTTCAGTTTATAGTAAGATACTTTAAATTTGTTACTTGAATACGCACTAGGGTTTAGATCCATTTGCTTTCCTACGAAATAACAAACACTAAGTAATTAATTGTGACTAGGCCATGTCCCTCACATCGACCTTTTTTCATCACAAACAAGTTACACAACGAACATGACTATAATTAATTTAGACTTTGTCATAACACTAGTCGTTCAAAGTTTTGAGTCATTGAGAATTATGATTGATGTCTAGAACCCGTGGTTGACCTCGAACCAAGCTCAAGAACTGATCTGCAAGACAAATCCCCAGGGTGGCCCTATGGTAGACACTCTGATGCTTAAGTCAGTGACGCCTTTATAAAGCTTATAAGCGTAAGGTTTAGAGTATGTAAGATAATGAATCGATAGTTCTACCAAACCTTTGTATTTATGGAGTTCCAATCCATAGATTGGTAAGGTTTGTAATTAGAGTAAGAATACAACTCTTATGGTGATAACAATTGTATTCCCATAATTAGAGGAAGTGTATTCCTTGTAGGCAATTCAGAATATACGCGTTCCTTATAAGGATTGGACCGATGGACCCGTATGTCCATCTTCTGCGTGTCTCGAGCCCCAGGTTCTCTCTGACCTCGGTCCGAGTCTGAACGAAGCACCAGAGTACAAACCATGGAATTATCAAATTATATCAGAATGGACAATAAGATGTAACCAATTACTAGGTCGGAAAGAGTTACAACCTCCAATCTATAGTAGAGGTCCGAAAGCAAGGTGAAAAACGTAAGTTCAGTGATTTAATTATAAAAGCCAGACAAGACTTATTCCTCTCATGTTTTTTACTATGGTAATCTTTATACACATTCTTTTTTTTCCACTATCGGAACATGATTATATTAACTGCACAACTAACTTGGTCACAAATTCCCTTTCTGGAACAGACATGCGCATAAACGACTACAACATCTGTTGTTCCCGCATCTGGAATAACTCTACCATAATGTTGTTCCGCTTGCGGTACTTATAAACCTAACATGTTCTACTACCGGAATAGTTATATGAATACTTTATTATGATGAACCATCATAAAGTTCTGGTTAGGATTGCGGAACCTAATCATCGTTACATTTACGGATCCTGAACCTTCATTACAACGTATTTCCTCAACCGGAAATAGTCATGCAATGTAGTTCAGCTATCAGAACTTTTATACAAGCAAGTTAGGATCACGAAATCTTATTATACACGGCGGTATTCAATAACTGTTGTTGGCGATCCGCCGTATATCTCTATCCGTCATTTACTATGCGGCGTTTCAGTCCGGTAGCACCGTAATTCAATATTTCACTTGCATTCTCACAACGTTCTGATATCAAAACCTCCTTATATATATATACATGGCTGTTTTCTGGAAGCGCCGTGCTTCAGCGCAGTGGTAGGTTATACCTCCACTAGTGTCAAGTCACTTTAGCCATGGTTTCTTAAGCCACTTAAGCCATAGCGCTACTAGTCGTCTTCATTTCCATATGCATGTGCCATAAGCAGAATAATCATTATTAACCTGGAATTCAAAAGTAGAAGAATCAAGAACCTAAATGACCTTTACAACAATAGTGCAATTTTTTTAATGATTGCATCAAGTTCCAAGAGACTGTTAAAAAGGGAAGTTTGAAAAGATGCACGCAATGAATTTGCATCAAATATACAACTCCGGAAACATTCATAGACAGAATCAAGAAGATATCATTGCATTCACAAAAAGAGTGAGGGATCTAGAAAAATATAGCTTGTGAGATTATTTATCATACGAATGGAAAATGGTGCAACGTATAATAACACACTAATAAAAACTTATAGCAAAAACACAGCTTCACTCATATTTTAGAATGCCAATTTTTCTTAAGATAAACATATGATACATATATAATTTCAATGAATTTATACCACAAATGATCCATACTGTAAATTTCTTAAGTTAAAATGAATTATGTATCAATTTCAATGGGTCATTCAATTATTCATGTGTCATTATTGCTGGAACCAGTATATATAATGGTGCAAAGTATAGAATATCTCTAGTACACTGATGTGTTGTTTTTTTTCCCATTGAGTTATAATTCTCTAGGTCAATCAATTTCATTCCGATTTAATTGTATCCACCCATGCTGATCCATAACTCTAGGTGTTTTCCATAATAGGTACAGAGTCCATAAATTTGTTTTGAGGCCTACTTTAACAACAAATAAGTAAATGTTTTATATTGTTTCAGAAGAATGTAGGAAGGTAGATGGCAAGAAACGTTAAGGTATGAAGATATAAGGTCTCATAGATCATACATCAAACACCATCTATGCAATCAGATTTGGAAATATAGTCAATTTCTCCAAAATCACCAGTTTGTGCCCCAGGAAAAATCATGTTCTTTCTGGAATTCATAAAAAAGACCGAGCATCAAAAACGCTTTCTTAATTAGTTAACCACATATCCAGAAGGCTGTAAACTGATTTAACTGCATTATAAAAATTTCCTACAACAATGAAGATTAAAAACTATGCCCCAAAAAGTATATCAAAAATCAAGACATTCTACACTTACATGCTTCCCACTTGTATTCACCTCTGTTAAGAGGGGACACCCAAGTGTAGAACCATCTAGATTCTTTGCAAGTCGTGAATCAGAAAAAGAAGCAAATAAAACCCTTTGATGGGATTGATGGATGTCTACGACCCGCACTTGATCACGAACCCTGCTCACGAACTGATCTATAAGACAAAGGCCCCGGGTGTCCCGGGGATAGACACTCCGACGCTTAAGTCAGTATATTTGCTTAAGGCGTAAAGTATAAAGTATGAGATTAGATGAGAGGTCTACCAAAGCTCTTAGGGTATTTATATGGCTACAATCCGTAGATCACCAAGATATGTATTTATGGTATGAATACAACTCTTATGGGAATAGAGGTTGTATTACCATGTATAATAGAAGTGTATTTCAGACATGGTTGTATTACCATGTTTAGAATAGCTGAATTACCATCTTTGAGAAGATGTATATTCCTTCTAGAACATTCATAATATACGCATTCCTTATAAGGATTAGGATTGATGGACCTGTGGATCCACCCTCCGCGTATCTCGAGCCCACGACCATTCTCGGGCCCTAGTCCGAGTATGAATGAGGTCCGAATATGAACCATGTACTTATCACTAGCCCCAAGGTAGATCTTCAGAATATAGAGTGCTCCGTCTCGAAGGTTGAAAGAGAGACCTGCTTCTCGAGGGAAGACCAGTAACTCGAGGGAGGCTAACTCAGGGTGTCCTTCTAGGGCCGTCCTTTCTGAATATCTAGTTTCAAGTTTTTTCGTATTCCATCGGGACACGTGGACGGTTGGATCTAAATTTGCCTTCTTGAATTCTGAGGAGACTGACACGTGGTCTTGATTCATTGTATCTTCTGGCGGTGAGAATGACCAACCTTCCAATTGCCTGTATCGTTTCGCGAGTCGAGGTAATTACTCCACTTAAATGCTTGCTAATTACTGGTTATATAACCAAGTAATTTTCCTTGTATTTATCATCAACCTTTATCCAAATAATTTGCGTTTTCATCTCTGCAACCAAACTCTTGTCTTTCTTCATCGTCTTCTTCTCATAACCTTTTTCCCCCCATTCTCTGTATTGCCATGTCGTCAACAAATTCTAGTGTCCCCTCTGGCAATGGAGAGAATGTCCCCGTGGCTCGTTACATACGCACATTATTCCTGGAGGTTGAGTCTGGAGAACTGATGGAGGTAACTATGGCGACACCTCTGCAGGCGGTAGCTGTAGTGGCAGATGACGGTGCCCCCGGGTCAGAGATAGACCCCAGTGCGGAGTCCCAAGTTGATAAACGGGTTCCGGCTGCCGAGGGTGTGAATGATGTCACCAAGGTGGTCGACGAAAATACCCTGCAATTTTTGAAGTCATGCAGGTTCAGCTTCACCCTTGTCAGATTCATTCCAATGTGGTGGTGACAATGGTGGCTTTCATCTCCTGGTGCTCCCGGAAGGACTATGAGCTAAGCCTGGATCTGTTTAGGAGCTTGTTCAAGCTGTTCTGCTTCAAGGATCGCGAGCATATTACTCTTACTCCTCGTAAGGGCAAGGTCTTCACTTTTCCCGACAATAGCGGTAAGTGGGAGGACTTCGACTAACCTTTGATCGGACAAAATATGAGGTTCCTGATTGGAATCTGAAACCGAAGGACGCTGTGCCTCTTGATGTCTTTGAGGTGCCTGTTCACCTGAATGGCATCGTGGAGGAGCTTTTGAAGGAGAGGATTGTCTTCCAGGAAGGAGGTTTTGTGTGGGGAGCTCATGGTTCGGTGTGGCAGTGGCCTGCTATCACCTATTCTTATCTGCTAGACGTTCCACAGTCCAAGTCCACTTCTAGTTTCCTGAAAAAGGATCGAGACTGGACCCTCCCTGATAAAATCCAGGGGGGAAAGAAGAAGGGCAAGAAGCGGACTTCTAGGAAATCACCCCGAGGTCAGGGTGAATCTTCTTCCAGTCAATCTTCTTCGGGTAATTTCTGTTTCGAATCATAGCAATTGTTTGAGATATCTCTTTTATCTAGCGTATTGACGCTCTTCGTTATGTATGCAGCCTCTCCTCCAAAGAAAAAGATCAAGAAAGGGAAGGCCAACCTCCAAGTCATAGATGAGGAGGTAGAAGAGGTGGAAGTAGAGGCTAAGGAGTCTTCAGATGATGATGAATCTGACCTTGAGCTGCTAGTGTCTGAAGATGCTCCTCTGAAGAAACTGAAACATTATCTGGACTGCCCAGAGGAAGAGGATGGTCAGGCTTCTCGGAGGTCTTCCAAGAAATATCCCTTCGCCGCTAAGGTAATTATCTCTTCCATTCTGCTATATGAATTTCTCAGCTATCGAGTTTTCATACGTCTTTTACTTTTATAGTTGATGGCGAATCTGTCCACGGTGGGGTGTCGAGCTAACAATGTGATCCGGCACTTGTCTGATTCTGTAATGGAGTTACATGCCAAGTGCCGGGCTTTCAAGGCGAAGAAAGAGGAGATGGAAACTGCCCTTTTGACTCTGACAGCCGAGTCTCCCGCACCTACCTCTCTGGTTAAGCCGTCTTCGGAGGTGACTCAACTAGAAGCTAGGGTAAAAAAGTTGGAGGCCAAGAAGGAAGACCTGATATCAGCAAAGAAATTCCAGGATAAAGAGCTAGAGACTTATCGGGATATGGCAGAGGAGCTAGCGCGAAATCAAGCTGTGGAGAAGGACCCGGAGGAGACCAAATGACTCCTAAAAATTTGGAGTGCATTCATTGCTTGTAGCCCCGAGTTTCAGAGCCATAGGGAGGAGTATGGGGATTTATTCCACTCTTCTGAACTGCACGAGATTTTAGGCGGCGTCCTGAAACTATGCCAATCAGAGAAGGAGATAAAGCTGATGGAGGAGATCTTTTCTCATCCAAATGCTGCTGACGAGCTCTCTGCTCTGACTACCAAACGCTGGATTCCTGGAGCCGAGTTCTTGGATGCATTGGGTTCCTCCGAGAAGGTAGTAACATCAGGAGATTTATTGAGGCTTATTAGAGCCAAGTATCCTGACTTACCTTCTCTTGAAGAGGTGCTTAATCCTTCAACCGAGTAGCTCCAGCAGGTTTGCTACCTTTCTTGCTGGCATCTTTCAGTCATCCTCGGTCTTCATGATTTACTGGAAAGGAGCCCCAGCCTTCACAGTTATCCATGATGAATACTCTGCTAGCTTAATGTTGTTGGGCTTCTTCCTTGGGTGTCCTTTGACAAAGTCTTTAATGTCACAGCATGCATAAAAGTTGACAATAGCCCATCTCTCTAGTGTCACTTCTGGTGAAGTCCTGGGAAACCCCATTGGGTATATTTGAAAAAATCATATTCTGATGTAATAACACCTTTGATATGTCCTTTTTAGGTTCGAGGTTTAGCCTCTTATGTGCCCTTTTGAGGGTCTTGTTTAGAAGTATCATATTTTGATGTAATAACACCTTTGACATGAACTATTTGTGTTCGAGGTTTTTCCTCTATGTATGCCCTTTTGAGGGTCTTTTTTAGATTCGAGGTTTTTCCTCTATGTATGCCCTTTTGAGGGTCTTTTTTAGATTCAAGGTTTTTCCTCTATGTATGCCCTTTTGAGGCTCTTTTTTAGATTTGAGGTTTTTCCTCTATGTATGTTGAGATGATTGATTCCCGAGCACATCTGCCCTTTTGGTCTATAGACCTCAATCAAGCACTTTTTTGAAGTACTTTATCTCGAACCTATCTCTTTTATTCAAAACGATTGGTATTTGAATATTGGATCCAAACAACTTATAAGTTGACCAATCATATACTTTATAAAGCATATTGTTTTGAACAGCAATCAATGTTGTACTTAAGACAACAATCCTCTTTTTATAAAAGGAATTTAAAGATTGCTTATTATAAGGATAGGTATAAAAATATCATGACTTCAATCCAAGTTTATAACTTTAAGAATAGAAATAAAGTAAATAGTGGGTTTTGAGTTTGTGTACCCGTTTGTGCTTAGAGCATTTTTGTCTCGGACCTTGATGAGGCTGGACATCTCGAACCTTTGTGAGGCTCTTCATTGAGTTTGTATCTTCCGTGATACTTTTGTAAGTTGATCACATTCCATCTTCGTGGTATGGGTTCTCCCTTCATGGTCTCCAAGAGGTAGCTTCCCCCTGGATGGGATTCTAGGACTCGATATGGACCTTCCAAGTTCGAGGCTAGCTTCCCTTCTACTTCTTTCTTACTTTTTTTCATTCAACCTCATTACAAGGTCTCCTTTAACGAAAGTGGCCAAGCGGACTCTTCTATCATGATAGCGCTTGACTCTTTCCTTTACCTTGGCCTCGTGGATTGTGGCATTTGCTCTCTTCTTTTCTAGGAGGTCAAGGTCTAGACGAAGGTTTTCTTCATTGGCTGTGCCATCTTCGTCAGTTGGTTGAGAAGTACGAGCAGAGGAGACCCCAATCTCCATGGGGATGACCGCTTCAAACCCGTAGACTAAGCTATAAGGAGTCTCTCCTGTTTCCATGGCTGGCGTGGTTCTATGGGTCCAGATCACGCTTGGTAGTTCTTTGATCCAGTTTCCTTTAGCTCCTTCAAGGCGCTTCTTGATACCGCTTACCAAGGTATGGTTCGTAACCTCTACTTGGCCATTAGCTTCTGGATGGTATACCGAGGTGAGCTTCTGGTGTATCCCATACTTCGTACACCATGTCTTGAAGGGATCATTAGCAAATTGTGCCCCATTGTCGGTCACTATGTATCTCGGGATGCCATAGCGACACACGATATTCTTCCAGCAAAAGTTGATAACTGTCTTGCCAGTTATGTTGGTTAGGGCTTCAGCCTCTACCCATTTTGAAAAATAATCGATGGCCACAATGAGGTACTTGAAGTTACCAGGGGCCGTAGGAAAAGGTCCGACGAGATCTATGCCCCATCGAACAAATGGCCAGGATTCTTGGATGGTAATCATATTCTCCTGTGGCTCGTGGATCATCTTGGCAAATCTCTAGCACTGATGGCAAGAATTGATATATCTTTTGGCGTCTCGTAGCATCGTAGGCCAGAAATAACCCATATGTAGGAGCTTTCGGGTGATGGTACGTGGGCCTTGATGGCTACCACAAACTCTTTCATGTGTTTCTTGTATTAAGTTTTCTACGTCAGAAGGCCCGACACACTTGAGCAAAGGTTGGAGGTATCCTTTCTTGTATAAGATACTGTCGTGGATGACATATTTCAGAGTTTTAACTCGGACCTTCCGTGCCAGGTGCTTGTCCTCGGGAAGGGTACCCGTTTGAAGGTATTCAATGTAAGGGTTCATCCATGTATCTGAGATGTCAACAGCCATGATGCTACTCTCTTCATATTTCTCTTCGCCAGGGTTTCCATTAGCAATTCTTGAGAAGACCTTATGTTGAAGTCCGAGGAGGCAAGTTTGCTAAGTGCATCAGCCTTGTGTTTGCCTTCTCTGAGGATATGATTCATCTCATAATGTCGGAATTGGTTTAGGAGAGGCCTTACTATCTCAAGGTATTTCTGAAGACTGTACTCTCGATTTTTGTATTCGCCTCTAACCTGTTGAACCACAATTTGTGAGTCACTGAAGATTTCAAGGTCCCTTGCTAGCTTTAGCCCCGTGATGAGGGCTTCATATTCTGCTTCATTATTGGTGGCTCGAAAATCAAAATGGAGAACGTAAGGATGATCTTTTCCCTCGGGGCTGGTGAGTAGTATTCCAGCACCGCTTCCCCCCCGAGTTTGAGGATCCATCCACATATAGTTGCCATTTTCTGGAGTCCGAAGTTGGGTTTGGTTTGTCGATCTCCACTGGATCAACAGACTCCATTATAAAATCGGATAAGGCTTGGCCCTTGATGGCTGTTCGAGGTTTGTATTGTATGTCATGCTCTCCCAAATCGATGGCCCACTTCATCATCCGCCCCGAAGCGTCATGCTTTTGGAGGATTTGCCTGATCGGGTAGTAGGAGAACTATTGTATGTGCTTGGAAGTATGGTCTCAACCGCCGAGAAGCATGGACGAGGGCTAATATCAAGCGTTCGAGAGGGGTATATCTGGTCTCGGGCCCTTGTAAGGCCCTACTTACATAGTATATGGGATGTTGCGAATTCCTCCTTTTCTTTGACCAATACAGCGCTAATGGCTAGCTGGGATGCAGATATATATAAGTAAAGAGTCTCTCCTTTATCTGGTTTTGACAATGTCGAAAGTTGCCTAAGATGGTTTTTAAGTTCTTGGAAAGCTTCTCCGTATTCATGAGACCACTCAAATTGGTTTGCCTTCTTAAGAATATTAAAGAATGGTAGATGTTTTTCTGCTCCTTTGGATAGGAAACGGCTAAGGGCTGCAAGGACCCTGTTAGCTTTTGCACATCCTTGACGGTCTTTGGGGGTTGCATGTTTTGCAAAGCCTCTATCTTCTCGGGGTTTACTTCGATTCCTCGATTGGATACCATATATCCCAGGAATATTCCTGCTCCCACGCCTATGGTACGTTTAGCGGGATTCAGCTTCAAGTTGGAGGCCCGTAATGTGTCGAAAGTTTCCTTTAAATCTTTAAAGAAGGCATCGTAGATACGGCTTTTTACTACCATATCGTCCACATAAATATCGAGGTTGCGCCGTATTTGAGATTTAAATAATTTATCTACCAGTCACTGGTAAGGAGCTCCGGCATTTTTCAATCCGAAAGGCATCATCTTGTAGCAGAAAGTTCCTCGGTCGGTTATAAAGGAGGTCTTTTCTTTATCTTGCTCTGCCATAGGGATCTAATGATATTCCTTAAAGGCATCAAAGAAGGCTAGTACCTGGTATCCCGCAATCGCTTCCACTAATCGGTCGATCGAGGGTAAGGGATAACTATCTTTAGGACAACAATCGTTCAAGTTGGTGAAGTCGATGCACATTCTCCATTTTCCATCTGGTTTCTTGACCATCACTGGATTAGCTATCCATTCTGGGTACTGCACTTCTTCGATTATACGGGCTTTAAGTAACTTATCTATCTCCTCTCCAATGGCTTCAACTCGATCTAGTGCAAAGATGCGTCGTTTCTGCTTGATGGGTTTTTGCGAGGGATTGATATTTAGGTAATGTTCTACAAAACGAGGGGCTACTCCTACCAAGTCGTTGGTGTCCCAGGAAAAAACGACTACGTACCGGTTGAGAAGATCTCGTAGTTTAGCTTTTATCTCGGGGGGTAGGAGAGTTCCAACCTCAACGATTCCTGATTCTCCGAGTTGCATCGGCTCGGACTCGGAGTACTTGGCTGGTTCAAGATTCTCCTTTCCTGATTCTCGGATAGCTTGAATTGTGCATATCCGAGCTGATTGTTGATCACCTCGGATTGTGGCAATCCCTTTGTTGGTAGGAAACTTCATCACCAAATGGTAGGGGGGCCAGATAGCCTGTGCCTGGTACATCCAGGGTCTTCCAAGGATTATGTTATACGGTGACCTGGAATCGATGATTGTAAAGGTGCAATGTAGAGTTGTACTCCGAGATCCATCTCTTACTTGCACCGGTAGAATAATTTTTCCAAAAGTGTCGACAGGATTGCCAATAAATCCCGAGATAGGGCTTGTAGGCGTGAGGTTGTTTCTGTTCAATCCCAGCTGTTCATAACAACTGAGAAACATAACTTCTACTTCGCTTCCTCCATCCACCAGGACTCTTCAGATCATGTTATGGTTTATGACAACTGTAATGACCAGGGGATCTGAATGGGGAATTTGATTAGGAACTGCATCTTCAGATGAAAAAGTAACAGTTCCGTCTGAGCTAGATCTTTTGCTCTCCCACTCCCAGGGAGAGGCTTCTTGTGCCGATCGATGCACACCATTGATGCTCGTTCTTGCTCCTTGGTTGTTGATGCTTCTTACTCCTGTCGAGACCGAGAAACGGATTCGTGTACTCCCACGAAAGTTTTCAGCCGGATCAGCCATGAGTTAGAAGGTCGTATAGATCAAGATCAGCCTGCGGGTCTCACTGGGCGTGCCAAATTGATGGATGTCTATGACCCGCACTTGATCATGAACCCTGCTCAAGAACTGATCTGCAAGACAAAGGCCCCGGGTATCCCGGGGATAGACACTCCGACGCTCAAGTCAGTATATTTTCTTAAGGCGTAAACTATAAAGTATGAGATTAGATGAGAGGTCTACCAAACCGCTTAGGGTATTTATATGGCTACAATCCGTAGATCACCAAGATATGTATTTATGGTATGAATACAACTCTTATGGGAATAGAGGTTGTATTACCATGTATAATGGAAGTGTATTTCGGACATGGTTGTATTACCATGTTTAGAATAGCTGAATTACCATCTTTGAGAAGATGTATATTCCTTGTAGAACATTCATAATATACGTATTCCTTATAAGGATTAGGATTGATGGACCTGTGGATCCACCCTCCACGTATCTCGAGCCCACGACCTTTCTCGGGCCCTAGTCCGAGTATGAATGAGGTCCGAATACGAACCATGGACTTATCAGGGATAAAAGCAATCACATAATTAAAACAACCATAAAATTTTCTTACTGATACAATTCATCAAGCACATTACATTTAACTACGAAAAAAAATTACATGCAAAACACAAACGATTATGTAAAAAAACCAGAACGAAGAGTTTTAAGTAACCTCGTCTCATATGACAAATTCAAATCATTTCATCTAAGGCTTCTGATATGTAAGATCCATCATTCATCAACAATTAAATCTTTCAGCAAACCAACCAACTCATAAATTCCACAAACAATCAAAAATAAAAATATTAAATTCAGCAAACAATCACACACCATAAAATATTCGGGGCTGGGCCAGCCTATCTTCCTTCGTGAACTTCTTCAGGGCAATCCAACACAGATTCTGCAATAGTCCTCTGTATACAACATTTAATTTGGAGCCTTCTCTCCACTCTCTGAAGTTGCTCGTGTCAATTTTGAGGTCGGCTAAGGAGTATTCGCAAAAGAAAGACACTCCTTCAGCAACGGCAGAGCCAAGTCCACTGTCTTTTATGACAGCACCGATTCCCTGAAACGGTGTGACCCATCAGCGACTCGATCGCATCCTCCACTTGGGGCTAGTAAGCTGAAAATTAAATTCTGGCAAACCAGAAACAAAAGGAAGAGAGCGATACATGCTTCGGCTCAGGAAAACTACTGGTGCTATAACATTATTGAACCTGACGGGATTGAATCTACATGTGAAACTCTACATGTGAAGATTTTGGACTCTGTAAATTAACACTATGAAAATCATAAGATTGAAGAAGATTGTATATAACTAAGTGGAAGAAGAAATGTGTCGATTGTAAGAGTGGAGGACCCGCGCAACATCAACTGCCTACACAGGTGGTGGGAAAGCCATGTGGAAGTGGTGCAATAGAAAGGAAAATAATAAAAAATGACGATGACCAAAACACTAACCTTAAGGCATTCACGCTTTATAGTATTAGATATATTCTAACCAACCTTTCTTTTGTAATTGATATATTGAAAAAATTTCTAAGAAAGCACGCGACATCAGATCACTAGCTAGTGCTCCTAGGTTTTTGGTGCACCTACATCCCTACATGGATCTTTCAAAGGTCTAATTTTCCATTATCAAATATTCTGCACGTACACTTTGAGAATGTCGTGTAGAACCAAACTCACTAAACCCCCACCAGTAGATAATATTACTACTAAAATCTGAATTTGGATAGACTATAAAACTAGAAATAACTAAATCTTAGGCTTTTTTGTAATCCTTTCATATGTTACTAGTTGATACCCGTGCTATAGCATGAGTAAATAAAGGCCACGGGGCTCTGTATGAATTTTGGATAGATATAACATCTAATAAATAGTCTGTCTGAATCATGAAAGGTAGACTGAGTCTAGTGGCATAGGTGGCTCTTGCTTGGATAGCTAACAATTCTGCCTGCAAAGGAGAGTCAACACTAAAAATAGAGCAGAAAGCAGAGAAAAACTCTCCATGAGAGTTTTAGATCAGTACACCAATTCCTGTCAGATTTGAAGGATGCCAAGAGGCATTCACATTATTTTAAAATCAAGTACAGAAGGCTTCCATTTAACAGAAACTAGTGTCCTGTGTGCCCGTGGTGGCCTAGTATGCACATTAAGATAACCCATAATAGTCAAATCCCTGTCAAACTCAGAAACAATATGCACAGGTCTAGCAAACAATATGCACAGGTCTAGCACTGAAAATATGGAAGATGTAATCCTTGATATTATTTGTCAGTGACTCAGTTTGTACAGTACAGTAGTAAAAATAATCATTTTTAGTTCAATGTTCACATTCTAAAATTAGTAAAAACATTATTACCATATGATTGAACAAATAGTAGTATCGGTAAAACAATATATTCATTCTGTACTAAAACAAATTAAATAATTTTTTTCAAAAAATATATTTTATTTAAGAATACATATTGTGTATTCAATAGTAAGTATGCCGTCTATGGGTTGTTTGCTCGTCCGGCCGGCCGGATATTCAAGACGACGTCGGAGTCAACAAGGCCCACAGCCTGGGAAGGATCGCCATCGTCGAATCCGCTGTAACTGGTCCATGGGCCGGAAGCACAGGCTCGGACTATGGTGCGGCCGGCCAAAACGAAAGCCGGAGCTTCACGAAGGTCACTTCGATGCAGATCTGAGAATTGATCCCGGGAGCAGACGGAGCCGCAGGTGAAGCCGACGAGGGTCGGATCCAGCAGTTCCGAAGGTGGAGACAGCAACATCCGGGGAGAACAAGGCCCATCACCACCTGGGAACGATGCTCGGACGGGGAAGCTCGGACGACCTGGGAACGAAGCAGATCTGATTTGGGGATCTCGGCTCGATCGGCTCGTCGGGTCGGGTCGGGTCGGGTCGGGTCGGGCTGGGTCGGTTTGGGCAGTTTGGATGGGCTTTTACTGGAATTGGACCAACTAGTTTGAGAAGATGGGATTTTGGTCTGATCTGACATTACGCGTCGTCGCCGTCCTCCACGCGCCGCCGCGGGGCCTCCATGCGCTGCCGCCAGACATATCAGTGTGTCTGTCACCGGTTGCCCCACACGGATGTTAACGCACTTCGCCGGAGTACCACGTGCCAAGCTGAATTTTGATCGCCGTTGTTAGTTCCTTCAGATTGGACTGGAGTGTGGGTATTCTTCTTTCTTTTATTTATTTTCTGCTTACTTAGAGTTTTTAGATTTTAAGAGATGGGTGAATGAAAATTTGACTTTTTGCAAAATTGCTTTGACTAATTTATTGAGTATCCCTGCCCATTTGTTTGTCGCCTCCCTCTTTCTTTTGGGAAGACCCCTTGGGTTTCGGTGTGTGCAGTTACAGTAGAGGAGAAATCCAAGTCGTAGTAATTTCTTTAAATTTACTATCGGCGTCTCTGTGCATACACTTGTAGATTTGAGCATTTAGTGCAGACTTTATGTTTCAAATTAGGGATATTACACTTGTCAAAGCAGTTTGACGCTTTTGTGTCGGTCGTTTAGGAATCTTTCGATTCATCTCTTTTTTAGGTACCACTATCGAAGTAGAGAACTAGTATGGCTGTATCTAGCTACTTAGGCTTTAGTTTCTGCTTCAGATACAGAGAAGGTTTAGAATAGTTATATCTTTAGAAACCTCTCTGTAATCTTACAAATTGCCTCCCATAGAGGAGATCATTGTATTTTATTTTATGTCAATTTAATGGTTTGGGGATGCCAAATATAATATCCCTCCACCAATGGTGGTTTGCCCAAAAAAAAAAGTATGCCGTCTTACAATTGTAACCGTCATTTCATATTTCGCGCATCCTTCTCCACAGTTCCAACTAATTAAATAAACACTCCATTTTTCAAAAGACTCATTCCAGGACTGATATCTTTAATCCCTTGCGTATTCATAAAGAAGAAGAATAAGAAGAAGAATCATGGCCGAGGCAGACTGTGTCATACCCATTGAAAATATCCCCGTTAAAAAAACTCTACACCATTTCTTGAGAATGTTCCCAACTGAGATGCCCAAGGATTGCATCGCCATCGTACTCAACTCCATTTTAAAGGGCCTCAAGATCATCCACGTTTTAGACCAAGGTGCCTAACCAGAGGTAAACACTTCCAGAATCGGTGTTTTCTTTGGGAATTGGGATTATTGCCCTCACGGCATTCGACTCGCGTACGTACCACGAAAGCCATATGTGGATTACACCATGGTGATACTATAGGGGTATCTATATTATTATTCAGTATAATAAAAGTTGAATCTATAATAAATATGGCAGTTTAGATTGGAATTAGGTTAGTGAATCTCTTTCAATGCTTAAAGTGAATCCAGGTCACAAAATAAACCCTTTATAGTTTTATGATGAAACTAAAGTAATTGCATCCTATGTTCATATATATGCATGCCTCAGGTTGGGCTATGGGGTGTTGGAATATTGGCGCTGGAATTGGCATACGGGTCATTACCAGAAAACATCAGCCATGAGGAAATGGCGACCATGGTGATGTATGCCAGACACCAACACTTCGACGACGAACCAGGCTCTCAAACTGATCTGCAAGACAAAGGCCTCGGGTGTCCCGGGGATAGACACTCTGACGCTTAAGTCAGTATATTTGCTTAAGGCGTAAAGTATAAAGTATGAGATTAGATGAGAGGTCTACCAAACCTCTTAGGGTATTTATATGGCTACAATCTGTAAATCACCAAGATATGTATTTATGGTATGAATACAACTCTTATGGGAATAGAGGTTGTATTACCATGTATAATAGAAGTGTATTTCGGACATGGTTGTATTACCATGTTTAGGATAGCTGTATTACCATCTTTGAGAAGATGTATATTCCTTGTAGAACATTCATAATATATGCATTCCTTATAAGGATTAGGATTGATGGACCCGTGGACCCATCCTCCGCGTATTTCGAGCCCATGACCCTTCTCGGGCCCTGGTCCGAGTATGAATGAGGCCCGAATACGAACCATGGACTTATCAGTAGCCCCAAGGTAGATCTTCAGAATATAGAGTACTCTAAGGCTTTCTTCTCGAGGGAAGACCAATAACTCGAGGGAGAATAACTCGGGGTGTTAAGCTCGGGGTGTCTTTCGGGGACTTTCTTCTCGGGCTTACCCTTCTAAATATCTAGCTTGAAGTTCTTTCGTATTCCATCAAATATATGAACGGCTGAGATTAGCTTTCTTTGAAATCCAGATAGTGGCTACACGTGGCGTGTCTTCATTGGCAAGCAGAGACGGTCTGTCCCCCGTCTCTCCAATTACTTGCATTGGAAACAGAATCGAGGTAATTGCTCGTCTTCAATGCTGTCTGGGTTTGGATTAAATTTCACAAATCATTCCCATTTTCTTCTCTCTTCAAGATTTCTTCTTTCCAAGTTCAGAAGACGAATCAGCACTTCATCAATTTCTGAAGCCCAAATTAGAGACGTACGGCTGGTAGCATTAAATGCCTGGCCGAATTCTTCAAAATGGGAGCTATTTGAAATTGACTCAGTTCGATCAGCCAAAAGGTGTAGAGATTGACTGGTATGAAGCCATTTTGTCTATGGAGCAGGATCCCATCGGTGCTGCTAGGGCGCTTCTGGCCTCTAGGGCGATGTAAGAGGTGTCCGAGAAGGAAGTAGATAGGGAGATTGCCGGACTGATGCCGGGTGCTCGTCGTCGGTTCAAAAGGTTGGTTCAAGGACCTATGAAGGCTCGATCACAGCCTAAGGTGATTGATGAGGCAGATTATCTATTTGTTCCAGTTGGCTCTCCAGTTCCCTCTTGTTGCCAGAACCAGTTGACCCTCTTGTCTCGAGTAGCTGAGTCAACTTGTCTAATACATTCTCGGACTTGAAAGCACCCACTGCAAGCAAAAAGAATGGAGTTAGCATATGGAAGAAAGAACACACAATATGGGCGAGAAGGTCACACATGACAAAGAAGAAATACCCTCAGGAAACATATCAGAACCTACTACTGAGGTTATCATTTCACCACTCTTAGGGTCTGATGTCCGAGTCTCCTCCATTCTCGGACATCGAACTAAAGCAAAGCCCTCATCCCTTTCCTCATCTGACGGATCTCGGCCAACAGGGAGCTCCAATAATGTCTCTGGTAGGTCTCCGAAGTAGGCCAAGTTCGAGCTCGAACCATTGGGTTAGTTCGAGAAATATGTGATGCCTCTTCCTTCTGCAATTGAGGTCAAGATGGCTTCAGTACGTCCAGAAATAAGCCAGGTATGCTTAACTTAGCTTTCAACTTTATTGAAGGTGTAGAATTCTAAATGTCTTGTCTTCTGTCACAGCCTCTGCTTCATATAGAGTACTTGTACGATTTAGTCAAGACACTTAAGGGAGGAGAGAAGAGTGACAGATAACTCCTTCAGGAGCTGAAAAAGGAGATGGCCTTGGTGGAGGCGGAGAAGAATAGATATGCTGATCCAGATTGCCAGAGGCGTTTGGTTCGGTTGATAATTCACTTCTGCCTGAATTTCCCTGAGATGGAAGCTCATCGCCAAGAGCATGGCGAACTGTATTACAAGTCCGAGCTTCCACGCATGTGGGCCTTGCTAAAGGGGGCCTTGAGTGAAGAAGATCAGGAATGGCTGGCTCCTGGTTACGACTGGCCAGGAACGGCGCAAGATCTGGAGGAATCGCGGGCGAGATTCCGCCAATTAGGAGGGTTCAAAACTAGTTTATTAGCTAGTTTATATTCCTTGAAAAAGGCTTTGACTCTGGAGGAGTTTCAGGAGAAGCTTTGTGGCTTGTACCCGGAGTTGTCTTTCTTGATGGAGAAGCCAGCTGTGGAGTGTGAGGATCGTGGGCCAAGTCAACAATCATGCTGCTTGGTCAAGGACAGGCCCAAGAGGCCCAATGGAGCAGTGGGAATGGACGGCTGGAACGGGCTGGCATGGGCACGTGCCGAGATCCTCAGAGGCCCATCAGCGTGCCTAAAACCCTAGACGCGGAACCTTGGCATGAGCTATAAAAGGAAGGAGCAGGAGAAAAAGGGAGGTAAGCTCACAAATACTGTTAAAAGAGATAAACCACAAACACTGTCAACCGACTGACTTTGGCATCGGAGCGGGAACGGCTATCGCCCTCCCCGTGCTGACCTAGCCATTCTTCTTCCCTGTGCAGGTAGCCCGTTGACAGTACCGTTCACAGTGAAGCACTTATTTGTGGCCGTAACATTGGCGCCGTCTGTGGGGATCCTTGTTATTCTTACAGCCCACGCACTCAACCGATGAGTGGAGAAACTAGCAGTCAGATCCCGCCCATGGCCGATCTGACGGGACGCGAGGACGATGAAGATGAAGAGCTCGACCAGTACTCGGTCAAGCATCCCGCCGCTCGCCGGCTGTCGAGCCAAGTGGTGGGACCGGAGTCGACGCCGAACCCCACCCTGGGGGAAGCGAAGGAGAGCATGGATCTGCTTCAGCGCATCGTCAACTCCCAGGAACGCATGGCCAACCAGATCCACGAACTGCAGAGTCTGAGCGCTAGAGCGGGAAAGATCACCCCGAAGCGCCTGTTTCAGGGCGTCAGCGCGATGAAGCAGAAGGCACCCGACGAGTCAGAACCACCGACGCAGGGCGTGGAGACAAACCTCATCCCGATCACCCACGATAGTGAGGACTCAGGGGAAGACGAAGACCCGGAGCAGGTATGGGCGACCTCATACATTCACAAGCCGAAAGTCCCACCGCGCGTTCCTATTCACCTGCGCCTCGCCGTGAACTGGACCCCGCCGGAGGGAGAGAAGCTCCGAGGAAACCCGTTCACCCGGTCGGTGATGGAGTTCGTGGCCGACTCAAAGATCCGTATCCCCCTAAACTTGGGGTCATATGACGGTTCAACGGACCCGGCCGACCACATCCACACCTTCACGACGTCCATGTCGACGTACAGCACACCCGAGCCGATCTGGTGCAGGGCGTTCGCCACAACCCTCAAGGAGGTGGCGAGACTGTGGTTTTCCAATCTTGAAAACGACAGCATCTCCAACTTCGCGAAGCTGGAGGACCTCTTCCTGACGCGGTTCATGCAGAAGAAGAAGTTCGCCCTCACCACACAAGACGTGCTGCAGATCAGGCAACGGTCGGGCGAGTCACTCATGGACTACTACGAACGGTTCATCACCGAGTGCAACAAGGTGGAGGACAGGCTGGATGAGAAATGGCTGGTTGAGATTTTCGTGCAAGGGTTAACCCACACCCTCTTGAAGGTTCGGCTGTCGAAAAAGCCTGTTTTCACCTTATACGAGCTCCACATCAAAGTCGAGGAGTATCACAGAGGGGATAAGGCCACCAAGGACATCACTTCTGGAGGGGAGTCAAGGAAGGACAAGTCGAGAGGATCCGTGAAGGATAGGTTGGGCAGCAGAGAGGAACCGTCGAAGGACAGGTCTTTCACGCCTTTGACCAGGACCCCGAAGCAGATCTTCATGGCCGTGGCGGATCAGGGAATTCTCCCGGTCCCCCGCAAGATGAAGCTACCGCCCTCCAAGAGGGATATTAGCCTCTACTGCGACTACCATGAGGATCACGGCCACGACACCGACGAGTGCATACACCTCAAAAAGGCCATCGAAGCCTGCCTCAAGCGAGGGCATCTCAAGAAGTATGCCAAGGAGGCCCGGGAGTACAACAGAGAAGAGTACTCGTCGCGGTCAGGTGAACGACGGACTGAACGAGGAAGCGAGCGTGGGAGTGAACGGTCACGCGATCGGTCGACAGGACCGAGGTCCAAGGAAGTCCAACGGGCCGAGAAGAAGGAAGAGTCGGGAAAGAGGCGAAGGTATGAGGACGTTTCTTCGCAGGATGAAGAACCAACCGCTCCCACCGGCGCGATACTCGCCATCATCGGGGGGAACGCAGGAGGAGCCACGGAGTCTCAAAGAAAGGCGCGTTGCCGCAAGACGCCCGAGCCGACGCCTATGTCAAGGAGGCTGACGCCGGAGGAGGTGATCACTTTCAGTTCCGAAGATCCTGTACCCGACCGACCCGCTAAGGGTGACGCCGTGGTCATCACGGTGCAAATCATGGAAAAGTTGGTGCACCGCGCGTACGTTGACGGCGGCAGCTCGGCGGAGATCATGTATTGGCATTGTTTCGAGAAGCTGGATGAGAACACGCGCAAGGGATTGGCCCCGACGGCAACGCCGTTGGTCGACTTTGCGGACCGGACTGTTTGGCCCGAGGGGATCATCACCCTGCCGGTGGCGGTCGGCACGACCCCCCGCAGGAAAGTCGTGGACCTTGAGTTCATTGTAATCAAGGCGCACAGCCCGTACAACTTGATACTCGGCAGGCCGGCACTGGCAGCTTTGAAGGGGATCGTGTCCACCCTCCATTTGTTGTTGAAGTTTCCCACGAGGGAAGGGATAGCGACGGTGCGGGGTGATCAGCAAAAGGCCAGGGATTGCCATCGAGTGGCCCTCAGAAAGAGGAAGAACCCTGAGGAACCGTCCGGGCAATCGTCGGGCGGGACATCCGGCAGAACGTCGGCTCGAAGGGTGCAAATGGTATCCCCGAAGGAAAGGACCATCGTCAAAGAGTTGGGAAGCGAGGTAGAAACCGTATACCTACATGGGGACCAAGCGATGCCCATACAGGTCGGAGCGAGCGTTCCCGACGAGGTGAAGCTGTCAATGATCAGGGTGCTGGAGAAACACGGGGATGTGTTCGCGAGGAAACCGTCGGACATGACCGGGATCTCCCTGAAACTCGGTATGCACTCGTTGAATATCGACCCTCTATACAGGCCGGTCATCCAGAAAAGAATGCCCTTATGCCGCGAAAGGAACGAAGCAGTCAATAGGGAGGTCAATGAGCTCGTCAACGCGGGAATTCTTGTGGAGGTACCGTACCCGGTCTGGCTAGCCAACCCTGTTTTGGTTAAAAAACAGGACGGCAGTTGGAGGATGTGCGTCGACTACAAGACCCTCAACAAGGCGTGCCTGAAGGATTGCTACCCAACCCCAGCCATCGATCAGAAAGTGGACGCGCTGGGGGGTTTCCCGATCAAGTGTTTCTTGGACGCGTACAAAGGTTACCACCAGATCCCGATGAAGCCCGAAGACGTGAATAATACTGCCTTCATCACCGAGAGAGGGGCTTTTGCTTACAGGATGATGCCGTTCGGACTGCGAAACGCGGGGGCCACTTATCAAAGGGTGGTCGATCGCGTCTTTCGGGAACAAGTGGGGCGCAATGTCGAAATTTACGTGGATGACATGGTCATCAAGAGCAAAAGTTTCGGTGATCTGATCAAGGATGTGGACGAGACATTAGGCAGGCTGAAGGAGATAGGGATGAAGCTGAACCCGGCCAAGTGCCAGTTCGCCGTCGGGTCAGGGAAGTTCCTAGGTCACATGGTTTCGAACAGTGGCTTGAACGTCAACCCGAAGAAGGTACAAGCGATCGTGGACATGCCCGCTCCCAGGACAGTGAAGGATATCCAGAGCCTCAACGGGAAGTTGGCCGCGATGAACCGTTTCTTGTTTCGGGCGGCGGAGAGATCGCTACCTTTCCTGAAGGTCCTCAAGGGATGCGTCGGCGCGGCTGGGGCCATCCAGTGGGGGCCCGCAGAAGACGGAGCATTTCGAGAGCTGAAAGAGCACCTCAAGGTGCTGCCGACTTTGTCGCCCCCGGAAAGCGGAGAAACCCTTTTTCTGTACCTGGCCGCGGGATCGGAAGTGGTCAGCGGAGCGTTGGTCCGAGAGGAAGGCAAAGTGCAACGCCCCGTATACTACGTTAGCAGGACGTTGCAGGGGGCAGAAACCAGGTATACTGATCATGAGAAGTTGGCCCCTCGCCCTCATCCACTCGGCAAGGAGGTTGAGATCATACTTCCAAGCCCACCCTGTGGTCGTCTTGACGAATGAGCCTCTGAAGGCGATCCTAGCCAAGCCGGAATCATCGGGGAGACTCGCCAAGTGGGCCGTTGAGCTTGGAGAATACGCCATCCAGTACGCCCCCAGGAAGGCAATTAAAGGACAGGTGATGGCAGACTTCTTGGCGGAAATCCCCTCGACAACGAAGGTCATGACCGAGGACCTGGCGACGGAGGCAGCGGACGTCCCGATCCGGACCCGGCGCCGGGAGGACAGGACGGATTAGTGGAAACTCCACGTGGACGACGCGTAAGGCGTCGAGGGAGCGGGAGCCGGTTTAATCATCACAAACCCCGACGGACAAGAGACCACCTACGCTCTGAGGTTTGAGTTCCCGGCAACGAATAATGAGGCTGAGTACGAGGCGTTGATAGCGGGGATGGAGATTGCCAAGAGATTGGGAGCGAACAAGCTGGATGCGTATGGTGACTCGGCTTTGGTGGCCAACCAGTTCAGCAGAACCTATCAGGCGAAGGAGCCGTCAATGCAGAAGTATTTGGCAAAGGTAAAGGCGCTGGCTACGTCGTTTGAAGGTTTCGACGTCACCCGGGTCCCCCGTTCGGAAAACACTCGAGCCGACGCGCTCAGCAAGCTCGCTTCGACTGCTAGTAGTCACTTGTCGAAGGGAGTGCTGGTAGAAACGTTGGCCGTAAGGTCGACGGAGGGCCAGGAACTGCTAGCCATCTCGACCGAACCTCCCAGCTGGATGACCCCGATCAGGGAGTTCTTGTTCAGCGGACAGACCCCGGACGACGTCGGTAAAGCGAGACAGCTTGAGAGGAGAGCCTTGGAGTTCGCCTTGAAGGACGGAGTGCTCTACAAGAAGGGATATTTGCAACCCTGGCTGAGATGTATTTCCCCCAAGCAGGCGGACAGGCTGTTGGCGGAATTGCACGAAGGGACGTGTGGGAGCCATCAAGGGGCAAGGACATTGGCCTTGAGGGCCTCACGAGCGGGTTTTTACTGGCCAAACATGAGAGCCAATACCGACGAGCTGGTGAAGAAGTGCGTCAAATGCCAAGCCCACGACAAGGTGTTGCATTCCCCCGGAGTGCCGATGAAGAGCATCTCAGGCCCGTGGCCCTTCGCCAAATGGGGAATAGACATAGTCGGTCCGTTCCCCGTGGCGACGGGAAGGAGGCGTTTTCTCATCGTGGCGGTAGACTACTTCACCAAATGGGCGGAAGCCCAGGCGGTGGCGAGCATCACCGGCAAGAGAATGACGAACTTCGTGTGGAGGAATGTGGTGTGCCGGTTCGGACTGCCCCGAACCATCGTGAGTGACAATGGGAAGCAGTTTGAGGGGGAGCCGTTCAAGTCATGGTGCTCCCAGCTGGGGATCGAGCAGAAGTTCACTTCTGTGGCTCACCCCCAAGCGAACGGCTTGACGGAACGCACCAACGGGATAATCGTCCAAGGACTGAAGCGACGGCTGGATCAGGCCAAAGGGAACTGGGTGGAGGAACTCCCATCAGTACTGTGGGCATACAGGACCACACCCCGGGCGGCCACGGGGGAATCGCCGTACCGCCTGTGCTATGGGAGCGAGGCGATCATACCTCCGGAAGTGATCGTGCCGTCGCCGAGACTCGTCGAGCCGTTGGCTGAACCGGAGAATGAGGAAGAAATCCGAGCCAGCCTGGACGAGCTTGAGGACCGGAGGGAGAAAGCAGCGCTGACTGAGGCGGCGTACAAGTCTTACGTCGAGCAGCGATACAACAGCCGCGTCCGAGACCGGTCGTTGAAGGTGGGCGAGCTCGCCCTTCGGAAGAATGAGGCCAGCCGTGCCGAGGGAACGAAGAAGCTGGACGTCACGTGGGAAGGCCCCTACCAGGTAGCGGAGGTGCTGGGTGACGGGGCGTACAAGCTCAACACTCTGGCGGGAGAACCAGTTCCCCGCACCTGGAACATGAGCAACCTCCGGAAGTTCTACGGGTAACCAGGTACCAGCCTGGATATTTATGTATGTGTATAGAAAGTACGCCTTAACCTGTGGGCGAAGGAAACACTTTTGGTCGGGTCCCCGACGCGATCACCCTGCCCCGTTCGTTTGCTCAGCGGGGAAATGATCGTCAGGGGACTCGCTTTTCTCTTTTGTAGCAAGTAATGCAAAGCAGGCTCAGCGATATGACTGTTATCTGTGCACGCGTCAGGCGACGCGACCGAGCTCGTTGCCCCCAAGAACCTCCTGGGGGCTCAGCCACGCCAGTCGCCTCGACGTCCAAATGGACAGGTGAGCCCGACGATGAACCCGACGGCGAGTCCCGTGGGGCGTCGAGGCAACACTTAACTAATTTCGTTCGATGGGCGACACAACTGAGCTCGTTGCCCCCAAAAAACCTCCTGGGGGCTCAACCGCATCAGTCGCCCCAACGTCCAAATGGACAGGTGAGCCCGACGATGAACCCGACGGCTAGTCCCGTGGGGTGTCGAGGCAACACTTAACTAATTTCAGCCGCTGGCCGACATAACTGAGCTCGTTGCCCCCAAAGGTTACCTGGGGCTCAGCCGCCTCAGTCGCCCGATGAAACGAATGGACAGGTGAGCCCGACGATGAACCCGACGGCGAACGTCGCGGGTTGCCGGAGCTACACTTAACTAATCCGCCGTTTGGCATAATCAAACCCGCAGCCCTCGGGACGATGGAAGACACGGCCGTGCTGGACGACTAACTCGACGTCCGGATGAATTGTTGTATCGGTACATCCGAGCAGCGTCGACCCGCGGTCATGGACAAGTAAGGGAGAAACGGAGAAGAGCAAAGGATTCAATACTGGAATTAAAAACAGCCCAAAGTGGGCAATATCCGAATAGTGCATAAGGTAAGAAATATTGTTATGAGTAGCAAAACAAGACAAAGCCACAGATGGCACAAAACAACGCCACGCAGGGCGGATCATTCAGACGCTTCAGTTGCCGCCGGTCTTCTCGCCGTCACCCTCCATGGTCGGCTCGTGCGCCGGCGCCTCGCCCACGAATCCCGCTTCCTGGAGGTCGTCCAGCAGGTCATCAGGCCCGTCTTTCTCAGCGGTCATAGCAACCCCTTCGACAGGACCCTGGCCAGACGGGTGAGTCGTCGACGCGGCAGAAGGCGGCTGAGGGTCAGAGCGCTGGGGGGGAGTCCACCCCACGATCGCCTCAGGCGACATCTCCGCAGACAGCACAGAGAAGTATTCTGTGAATGGGTACTTACCAAAGACAGAAAACAGCTCATCCAGTGAACGGCTGAACCGAGAGGCATCACCCTCGTATATCTCGTCCAAGTCGAAAGCTCGGTAGACCGCCCGGCGGAAGCGAAGACGCGCGTTGTCACTAGAAGCTACCTTGAGGAAGACATCAAGGAGACCAACCTCGATGGCCCACTTATACTTGGCGACGGCAGCGGCGATCCTAGAGTTGTGGTCGGCCATGGCCTCCTCAACGCTCTGCAACTTGGCGCGCATCAGGTCGAGCGTCTCCAGCTGGGCCTTGGCCTCCTTCAGCTTCCCGCTAGCCAAGTCCCGTTCAGCGACGGCGGCCTCTTTCTCCACCTTCAGAGCGGCGACAGACGCGGTCAACTCGTCCACTTGAGCTTGGAGATCGACCGTGTTGACAGCGGCGCGAGCGTTCAGCTCCTGCTTCCGGTTAAGGTCGCGAGCTGCCTCCAGAGCCGCCTGACAGGAAGTGAGCAGGCCACGAGAGCGGGACGCCTCACAGTGCAGACGGCCCAACTCACCCCTGAGGGAAGCAGAAAGGCAGGCCACCTGGAAGTGAAAGGAAGATGACCTTAAAATAAAAATGCCTACGTAAACAGTGACGGATGGAAACAGAAGAAGAAAGATCATACCTCCAGGCTGGCTGAGTCAAACCGGTCCATAAGACTGACGGAGTTGTGGAAATTGACCAGAGGGCTTGCGCGCCAGGCCTCAAGATGACCTCTTGGGAAAGCCGAGGCCAGAAAGTCAGCACGACCCTTCGGGGTAGTCAGCACCGGTCCGGCCGGAGGAGGCAAAGACTCTGCCCGAAGAAGCTTGTTGCGATGCAGATCGTCGGGAGGAGGCTGAGACGTCCCCTCAAAGGCGACTTCGACATTCATCGCGTCGGCCGGCCTCTTGTGGGGGTTCATGTGGTCGCCCGAATCGTCGCCCTCCAGGTTGATGAAATCGGGACGGAGGACGTTAGGCTCGGGCATGTCAAGCTGAGACTCAGAGTGTTGAGCGCGACTGCTTTCAAGTGCAGAGGCGAACGAGCGAGCCTGGCGACGTTCGGATCGGCGAAGGTATTTCTCCATGTCAGAGTCGGCAAATTGAGCGTCCGAGTGGACGTCGGGATGACTGTCAGTCTCACCGTCGACGGTCCTGGAAGCTGTCGAAAATAAATAAAAAGGGGGAAAGAGGAATCAGTAGAACGGCGTGATTGGTCAAAACAGGAGTGACAAAAGAAAATGACAACAAAAGCACGGTTAAAACGCTGGTCGACCTTCCCCCGGACCCTCGCTGGACGGGACAGAACGCCTCGGCGAGTGCATCACCACATCGAGCCGACAGTGGGGGAGTCCGCACTGGCTCAAGAGCTTGTCGGAGTTCACGGCCGTCCACAACATCGTGCCCTGCTTCAGCTTGCGAACCTCTGGATCCAACACGGCCGCCTCGCCGTCGATGGGACGGAGCCCCCGAGTCACCGGATCGCCTACCGGGTATCTAACCCGACTCGCTCGAGGATCCCACACCAGATCGTTATCCACATACACGAACTTGGATCCCCAACCAGATTTCTTCGGCCTTTTCTGCAGCAAAGACTTTATTGCCGCCGGCCGGAACTTGATGTGGCAATAGCCCTTGTCCACGCATGGGTAGGCGAACACCCTAAGCAGGGGCAAGGTGGGGACAACCTCCTGGCGGGAGCACACGATCTGGAAACCGATCAGCGGCTTGATGGAGTTGGGCTGAAGGTAGCGGAGATCAAGCCCGAAGAAGGCCAGCGCCTGTTTGAAAAATTCGGTCAATAGGAGACGCAGACCGCAGGAAAAGAGGTACTCGCAGTGAACAGTGGTAAAACCCTCAGGGGCTTCCGATACCAACTGCCCAACCTCCGGGAGGCGGATCTGCACCTCCAAATCCGTAAAATCCAGCCCGACGGTGTGACGGCATCGCTCCCGGAAACCTTCGACGTCACCGGCGGTCGTGGTACTGCCCAGCCCGGGCCCCATGCGTCGGAGAGCCATTGAGGATGGTCGAGGGAGAGGGGAAGGTCGCCTGAATAAAAGAAGTTGCCGAGAAGGGAGAGTACCTGTAAGAGAGCAGAAGAGCGCAACGGTATGATGGTTCGGAAATAAGATAGAAGAAGAAGACGAAAAGGGGGAGTTATTTTCAAACAAAAGAAGGCAGATGAGGAATTAAATCTGCGTGGGGAGACGTGATCGAGGCGGGCCCACGCGCCATCGAGAAAAGGAGATGGGGGACACGTGTTCGACATGCATTAAAGGCGAAGGTTAAAGCTGCGCGCGTGATGCAACGACGGCCAGATCCTCGCCTCTTCAGTTCTTCGCCCGCGCTTGGCAACACGGCCTCGAACTTGGGGGGACTTGTGAGGATCGTGGGCCAAGTCAACAATCATGCTGCTTGGTCAAGGACAGGCCCAAGAGGCCCAATGGAGCAGTGGGAATGGACGGCTGGAACGGGCTGGCATGGGCACGTGCCGAGATCCTCAGAGGCCCATCAGCGTGCCTAAAACCCTAGACGCGGAACCTTGGCATGAGTTATAAAAGGAAGGAGCAGGAGAAAAAGGGAGGTAAGCTCACAAATACTGTTAAAAGAGATAAACCACAAACACTGTCAACCGACTGACTTTGGCATCGGAGCGGGAACGGCTATCGCCCTCCCCGTGCTGACCTAGCCATTCTTCTTCCCTGTGCAGGTAGCCCGTTGACAGTACCGTTCACAGTGAAGCACTTATTTGTGGCTGTAACATGGAGGCTTCAACTAGGAATCCCAAAGTTCAAAACGGGTAGCCAGAGATTGTAATTTCCTAGAGCCTTCACTTCTTATTTAGGATTCTTCTCTTTCTGCTGAATTTTGTCACTCATATATTCTGACAAGGCTCTTCTCTGGAATTGATTGTTTTTTTATCTTCCTTTATATCCAGTGTTGCATTGCCGCCTGTGCTGACTTGCAGGTCCAGTATGAGGCTGTTCTTCAAAAGAGTAAGAAGCTGGAGGAAGACTTGACTGATTCCAAGGGTTGTTTTAGCCTCGTGCGAGAAGAGTGTGATAGTCTTCATGGTGGGCTCAAGATAGCTCTAGAGCGGAGAGCTGAGCTGAATCATCAGTTGAGTGGTCTTCAGACCAGGTATGAGGGTCTAGAAGAAGAACATAGCAAAGCCTTGGCCGCCAATAAGGAGTATGACCAAGAATGGAGGAAAGCCAGGAGTGACTTAATGAAGACCAAGGGTGAGAGTCATGAGAAGGACCTTCGTATCTCTACCCTTCGGGATGAAAACATCACCGTGAATCATAAGATTGCTGGTGTCATAGATGAGCTGAGGATGTGCCAGGCCGAGCTGAATGCTTACAGGTTCCAAATAAAGAACTAGAAGCCCAGGGTGTGTTTGTCACGCCTTTAGTATCTTCAAAGGGGGAGATAGGTGGGCCTACTTCAGCCCCGAATTCAGGACCATTGATAAGATCTCGTGTCCGAGGGGGTACATCTCGAGGGATGGTAAATCCTCCAGAAGGGACTTCTCGTGGAAGGGGGAGAGCAGCGCCACCTACTCCTGGAGCCTTAGAATCTCCTGCTCGGCCTGCAATCATAGAAAGCAGAAGGGGGTCTCGTACGCCCTCTCAATTAATGAGGACGGCAGAGGAAAGTGGTTGGGGCCATGGCCTCCAGAGTAATCGAGGTCGTGCCTCTACTTCTTCTCACGGTTGGTGACGTACCCCTTTATTTAAAGACCTTCACGAGGTGTAAGAAGTTTTTATTGTAATAACACTTTTTGGTTTTGCCTTTATAAAGGTCTTTGTATTGCAATCCTTGAGAAGATTGACTCTCAGGCTTATGAATAGCCTGAATAAATAGTGATGTGTGCCTTAATAGGAGTATCACAAGGAGAGTCGAGTTTCAAACTTTGTGAGTTTGTGTGACTCGTATCATGTTGGTCTTTGACCATATACTTTTTATAAGTATATTATTTTATTTTAGCCCGAGGTGACTGTGGCTCGGACACTTGGTTCGAGCAGCCCATATTAGATAAGCATCAATCACACGCTTATAAGCGTATATCTCATAGGCAAGTATCATATTCTGATGTAATAACACCTTTGATATGAGTTACTTGTGTTCGAGGTTTTTCCTCTATGTATCCCTTTGGGAATTTTTAGAAGCATCATATTCTGATGTAGTAACACCTTTGATATGAGTTTGAACTTCTGTTTTTGAGGTTGTTCCTCTTTGTTATTCGAGATGATTGATTTCTGAGCACGTCTGCCCTTTTGGTTTATAAACCTCAATCAAGTACTTTTGTTAAGTACTTTCTATGTCGAACCTATCTCTTTTATTCAAAACGATTGGTAGTTGAATTTTGGATCCAAACAGCTTATCTTATATAAGCTAACTAATTATACACTTTATAAAGCATATCGTTTTGAATAGCAATACATGTTATACTTAGGATAACAATCCTCTTTTTAGAAAAGGACTTTTAAGATTGCTTAGTGAAAAAGATAGGTGTAAAAAATATCATGACTTCAATCCAAGTTTATAACTTTTAAGAAAAGAAGTAAAGGAAATAGTAGGTTTGAGTTTGAGTACCCGTTTGTGCTATAACAGGATTGTCTCGGACCTTGATGAGGCTCTCGGACAAGGTTGTTATTCTCGAACCTTTGTGAGGCTCTTTGTTGAGTTTCATCTTCCATGATACTTTCGTAAGTTAATCTCGTTCCATCTTCGTGGTATGGGTTTTCCCTTCACTGTTTCACAGTGTCTCTTTGTATTAGAGGTTTATTGACTGCTGCGTAGGAAGGGCGCCATTATGACAGGGTCCAAGTGCTCTCCTTTGCGAGTTTGTAAGAGGTAGAATCCATCGGATTGTGCTGTTGAGACTTTGTATGGTCCTTTCGTCCTTGGCTCCAGCGCTCCTTCTAACTTGTTAGTACACCACGGGCCTACTGGCATTACCAGTTCTCCCACTTGGAAGATTTGATGGTGTCTTTTGTGCCATAGTGCAGTCATCTCGTTGTAGGCCTCTTCCTCGAAGTGAAACACCAGGGTTTGTTCGAGATCAGGATCAGGTGTTAGATCCCTCAAGATGGTGTTGTCGGCCGAGATGCTGCTTACTTTCCTGGCGTCACAGATGGCCGTGACCATGCATAAACGTGCCTTTCCTTGGTCTCCTTTAATGGAAGCTACTCCTTGCGGTGTTAGGAATTTTAGCATCAGGTGGTAAGGAGACCATACAGCCTTAGCTTGGCACACTATCCTTCAGCTTAGTAAGGGAAATTGCTTCTCCTGTGTAGCCATTGATGCCGTTGATGACTCGGTTGGCTCCATTTGGTGGTGGCAGAGAAGGATCTTGTGGATTATTGTCTCCACCCCCTTGGTTGTTGTTGTTGTTATTGTTGTTGCGATAGCCGTCCTTCTTCTTCTGCCAAGGTTTTCCTCCATACCTTTTCTGAGTACCTTGGCCATCTCCAGCTATCGATGGTGCAATTTGTTGCACAATACCTTGTCGAATCAGTTTCTCGATCTCGTTCTTGAGCTGATAACACTCATCAGTGTCATGCCCCCGATCTCGGTGATATTGGCAGAATTTCGGGGACCTTTGACGCTCGGCTGAGTCCTTCATGGCGGGTGGGTCCTTTATGAGGTGTCTGTGAATGGATAATATCTCAGCCCGAGATCTAGCTAGAGGAGTGTAGGATTCGAAGGTTGGTTTAGGAGTGCCTTCAGTCTTTTCGACCTTTGGTATTTTCATCTTGGGCTCCTTCACCTTATTTTCAAGGTCTTGGTATCTTTTGCATGTCATTATATCTGTTTTGCTGGCATATTCCTCCATGATAGTTTGGAGATGCTTAATAGTGGTAGGATTCATCGTTGTCAGCTTCGTCCTCAGAGTATCATCATCTATACTCCTTCGATAAAGATTTATCAATAGGATTTCGTCTGGATTATAGCGCCTTGTGGCTAGATCCATATACATGTGATAGTGTTCTATCACAGACTCTCCTTCCCTCTGTCTGTCTGCAAGGATTTTTCGATCCCTTTGTGTTCTTTCTTTCACAGAAAAGATCGAGTCGGATTTGCTGTATTCTGTCCCATTCTCTTGGTCAAGTCCTTCCAGATTGTTGATGCAGTTGTTATAGCTCGTGTTGGTCTGGATCGAGATTCTCTGGTCCGAGTTTGGTACTTCAGATCCCAAAGGGTTTGATCCAGAAAGTGGTACCCCAGATGCGGCAGGATTCGGACCGGAAAATGGTGTTTTGGATCCGACGGGATTTGGACCGAGGGAATTTGGAGTGCTAAAGTTTATGTCAGTCTGAATCAAGATCCTCTGGTCCGAGTTTGGTACTTCAGATCCCAATGGGTTCGAAACAGAAGATGGCACTCTAGATGCAGCAGGGTTTGGACCGGAGGATGGTGCTCCAGATGCTCCAGATACAGCAGGATTTGGACCGAGGGAATTCGGAACGCTGAAGTTTCCTGCCCCCACGGAAAAGTTTAATGGTGGTTCAGAGGTGGAGCGCGCCTGAGATCCTCTAGGTTGTTCTCGTCCGTGTCCTTGAGGGGGCTGCTCCGCTTCTGGATTGTCTTCTAGATTTTGCGCTTGCACACGGGCATTGCGTCTGGGCCGTTCAGCGTCAGACATGTCGTTGGAGGATTTTGCTCTTTAGGTGAGCTAGACCAAATCAGAGACAAGGTTCGGCGATGTCGTCAATGGGTGTGGTGGAGTCCCACCGGGCGTGCCAAATTGATGTATGCCGGACACCAATACTTTGACAACGAACCAGGCTCTCGAACTGATCTGCAAGACAAAGGCCCCGGGTGTCTCGGGGATAGACACTCCGACGCTCAAGTCAGTATATTTGCTTAAGGCGTAAAGTATAAAGTATGAGATTAGATGAGAGGTCTACCAAACCTCTTAGGGTATTTATATGGCTACAATCCGTAGATCACCAAGATATGTTTTATGGTATGAAGAATATTAGAAGAAACAAAATAATAAGAACAATAATGTATATATGCCCTATATTTATAGTACACCTAACTTCACTAACTTCAAACTCTAAACATGAGATGAAGAATAAATGATACTTGTGATAATTTGGATTCATTTAGAGGGAGTTTATGGTTTGATTTGTCAAATTCCTGAAACCTTTTAAACAATCTTTTGATATTTAATGCTGATGTGGAGCTCCAAAACTATACAGTGTATATTTTTCTGTTTTCATATAGATTAATTTTCTCTTAGAAACTTACCTCTCAAACATTGTTTACTGACAGATTTGTGCGAAGAAATATTTTTTAAACACTCCCCAGAATCCTGCCTCGGGTTTATTTCTTTCTCTTCCACTAAGCTACGGATACTTATATCGGTAAACTGTTGTGTTTTTAAGTTAGAGATATTTTCCTAGTTCAAATCATTTACTTCTAGTAATGACCTTTTAATAGTATACATGCAGCCTGTGCTCCGTGGTTTTAGTCTTGTTGATCAAACTTGTAAATGTCAATCATACCCGATAATCTTATGACTTGCATGTCTGGTTTACTTTTAGTAATGACCTCTCAATAGTACATGCAGTGTGTGCTTAGTCTGTGCTTTTACCTACAATCATTCCTAGTTTGGTTTATCATACTTTTAAATGTCACACTTACCTGATAATCTTATGACTAGCATGTCTTTGATTCTGATGGCGAAGAGAAATTGCATTGATTAGGTTACTTAAATTGTGGCTCATAAGTTATCGACAATCCAAAAAACAGGCACTATAACAGTGATCAAAGAAGGAAAGGTGGTAGAAGAAGGCTCGCATAAGGTTCTGCTTTCCTTGGGACGCAGTAGCAAGTATCACTCTCACAAATACGAGTGGTTAGTAACCTTGCTTCATTTCATTAATGGCCCAAGACCATTTATGAGCTATAGGATGAAGAATATTAAGGATTCTCACTAGCACAAGTGATACTAACCAACAACAATGAAAATGCAATATCCATACAGACAATGCAGAGTGAAAAAATATTAAATTGAATAATGTGACAATGTTACAAATGGTTATGATGATCTTTAAACACCTAGATCAATCACGTAACATAATCATGAGAAGTTATAGAATTACTTACCTCCAGTACTCGTTGTAGTAGAGAGATCGATCTCCTGAACCTGTGAGTCTTGAGTAGGGTTTTAGGTTTCTCTCTCCTCGCCTATGCGTTTTATGTGTTGTGTGAATCAGCAGCCTTTCGGATTCGTTTTAGCTTTATGACCATAATGATTCTCATAAGTCTTGCATTATCATTACAATATTCATAAATATGTTATTACGACGCCTTTACAATGGATTGAAGACATCAATTTATAGGTGGAGAGAGGACCTAAATCCTCTTTAAGGTTTCCGTAGTATTAATCTCAACCGTCCATCAAAGTAGAGATTATTAGGAATTACCAAATATATAAGGGAATAGCAATATTCCAATAGAAAACATGATTAATATAAGACCAATAACTCAGTGGCATTATTAAACTTAGATCAAATTGGAATTCCATCTGTATTCTCAACTTTATTGACTTTTATACTTGTCTGGAAAATGCCACTGGTTGTTCAACTTGTGTAAATTGGCAACAACATGATTGGAATACTGAAAGAATGGACCGGAGAAACTTGGATGCTGAGCTTTAATCCTTATCCAGTGTAATCAACATGTTGGGAAATGAAAGGCCACTTCCAGAGGCTAAACATCAAGGGTTTTCATCAATAAATACCAGGACAATGCTCAACTAACCATGTCGACGATATCAGCCAGATGATGAGCAATTTGGTTAGTCAATTAGCTCCATTATGTGAATGTCCTTTTAGCTTTGTTTGAATGATGATGCTTCTCTCTTTATTAAGACATTAGCATTACCATTAGCATTGCTTTTCCAGTGTAATTAACAGTTCCATGGCGAACACTACATGTCTGTGTGAGAGAGAGCAAACATTTCTAAATGCGTCATCGAGATTAAGCATGCAAATCATTTTAGGATATGGTCACTGTAGTGGTATCTAAACCCGATTTATATACATTATATGAAACCAATGAATCAAACATTAAATCAATTATATCTTGCACGGATCATGCACAAAACAAATTTTAGAATTTTAATATAAAACCATTTTTGTACTAATAATGCACAAAATAATCATCATCATTAATTTCACACGGATAATGCACGATTGATAGGACACATAACGTATTCTATGAAAATCATTAAGAAAAAGAAGACTTTTAGCAATAAATGACATTAACATTTAGAAACTAATGATATATAACATCAAAACTACATACCTATAAGCTTATCTTCTGTCAATCAAAGTGGATTTGACAAGAACTGGAATCTTTGGGGAATGCCAAAACATTTTGCGATACTTTATACATATCCTTAGCAATAGACTTCACGATAAACGAATCCATCACCACACTGTGCAGCAGAATGTACCTGATCAATTGCAACTCTTCCTCGAGGACTTCTAAACAGCTATATGAAACTTGTCGAAGACTGCACGACAAACATTAAAGAACTTTAGGCGGGTCATTCCAGCGAAACTTGTCATCGTTTTCATGCCAAATCTCCATCCCAATGTCACATTACTAATGTTAAGGACTTGCAGTTTGGTACAGCAGCCAAGGACAACACCCAAAGAGCTCAAATGCCAATTTTCAACCCACACATCCAACTTAGTTAGTCTCTTAAAACGTGTACCCAAAGGAGTTGTGGCGTAGCTCAGAGCCTTGAGGATTGTTCCCTTAAGAGTCGACAACTTAACACGGCTCATAGATCCAACCAATTTTACAATCGAATTGCCTCGATTAATACATAACCCATCATCAATGACATTAGCTTCGAGAAAAGTACTTCTTTGAAACACATCTAGATCGAGTACCACCGATTTCATAGAATCAAGCCTCTTAATGTGAATTTGAAAATATAATAGCGGAAATTCTATATGCTTTCAAAAGTTCAGTAAAACTAGAATCGGTGCATCCATTAAATTGGTGCGTGCTACACCCGTGCGTACATCCATTAAATTGGTGCGTGCTACTCTCGTGCTACGTGCTACTCATGTGCGTGCATCCATTAAAGTTTATTTTTGTGGTATTACTTGTTGGCATGGAGACCTTCAGGACATCCGTGTGCTCCAAGTTTAAAACTTGTGCAGTTGTGCCAAAACTCACCTTTTGAAATTGTATGAGCTAACTCGCCTTTTGGTATATGTCAGTGCTGAGCTTATCTTTGAAGACATGATTGATTACAACAATCTTGTGAAAGCAATTCAAGATGCCCCAGCTTCCGCTGAAGAAAAAGATGGTTGTTCTACATCAAGCAATGTTGCTGAAGAAGAATTATAAAATCCTAAAGGTGTGTTGATTATGCTTTTCTTTTGGTATCTTAATTCTAATCAAATCGGGGAATAAGATAATATTTCACATTTGTGTTTACTGAAATTTATCTAAAAGTTGCAATTAGGTGTAAATTTGAGCATAAACTGAATGAATCATAAATTTTGATTCTTTAAGATCTATTAGGAAATATGTTAAGTAATCTATGTGCTTTGCTGAACGAAAATTTTTTTATCGAGAATCTTGACTATTGACCAAAAATTATGACATATAGTGGATTCATGTTTAATCAAATAATTTCATTATGTTTCATTCAGGTTCCAATGTGCAAACAACACTAGCAGATGGTAAAGATCCAAATAATCCTAATAGGATTGTGTTGGCATTATGGCGGTATGCCGGAATTCAAATTGAAGGATCCCTCTTCTCACTATATCATTGTTGCAAATACTCATTTGTACTGGTAAGTTGTTGAACTTATGCTAGTTGTGATTCTGGAGAATAATTTCCTCATTTCTTTGGTAAATTTTTGAATCGGGAATCCTGAATGGGCTGAGGTCAAGCTAGCTCAAGCTAAATATCTTCGATCACGCATTGCTCAATTCAAGCAGCTGGTCCAAAACAAACTGGATTGCGAGCCTTCTATAATCGTAGCAGGAGACTTCAATTCAGTCCCAGGAAGCCAGGTTTGCCAAATCTTTCAATTTACCTGTAGCTTTGATGGTATTGCGAATATTCATACAACACTGCTTTTTCAGGGATACCGACATCTTGTTTCTGGCACTTTAGATTCATATGATGAGTCGGCGGTGCCTTTATCCAATGCCTATGCACAGACTAGGGGAGAACCGCCATTCACAAATTTCACACCTGGATTTAAAGGGACTCTTGACTACATTCTTTTTTCTCCTGGAACGGTTCAGCCTGTCAGCTTCCTTTAGCTTCCTGAGCAAGAATTACCTGATGTAGTTTGTGGATTACCAACAATTATCACCCCAGTGATCATCTACCTATTGGAGCTGAATTTAAAATTCTCAGATAGAACCAAATCTCGAAAGTGATATAAATACCAATAAATTTAATATATTTCACGGTTACCGATAAATTTTACTAAATCTAATCAAGTGATATAAATACCTTTGATAAAATCTTATCAAGTTTAATTTATTTCATCTTTCACCTTGATCAAATCAAGTTTAATTTATTTCACCGTTATCAATAAGTTTTTATATAAAAATGCAAATTTTAGTCGTGCAAATTTTTATCGTGCAATCATTTCGAATCGTACCTAATTTCTCATTACGCATGTATACACCGCAATAGATAACTTCTTTGCTATTTTGTATCATAAATAATTATGTTTACAATTTGTGATAAAATTCCATATCATACCATAACCATATATTTACCATTTACGGTTAATTTTATTAAATTTTCATTTTTTTAGAAGGATCGAAGAAAGTTGAACGTGCACATGAATTTGGGATAACCTTTGGCTAGTTCCCAATTCAAAAACTTAGTATCATAAAAAATCACCAATATATTTTTAATGAATCAGTTTAGTTAAGGCAAGCTCGGTAAGAATGATTCAATCTTCGGAGAGCACAAAAGGTGCAGCACCACCAGTACCTTGAACCATGGAATCTCCGGCGAAAATCGCTTTTTGCACAGATGATTCTCCTAGGACAAAGTGTTTGTCATATGCATTTCCTGTTATCCATCTCAATCTGAGCTCGTTCTCTTTCATCATTTCCGTCCTAACTTCATCCACAAGCGCCTGTTTTCGGATAACTTCGTGCACATGATTTCTTCCCTAATTTTCAGCTTCTCAAGCTCCCTTGCATCAGCCATGTTAGTCATCTGATTATCCAATCCAACCACAAAATGAAGCAAAACAAAAAAAGAGAATCAATATAATTTTCTTCAGATCTTAATTAGATCATCATAAAAAACGCAAATTTGGGAAGTAACAATAATTAATTCGTACTTCTAATTATTCGTACGAATTTGTGAATAATTAATTCTTACGCCTGCCTTGATGCGTTTATGCCTTCTGAAATTACTATAAAGCTGATTCATGGTTGATTGATTGTGTTTTCTAGTTTTGCTGCACTTTTGTTTTCTCGTCTGCAGTTGTTTCTGTAGAATTTTTATGCACTCGGCTGAATTTTTATATTTTATGCACTACTAAGTTGATCACTGAGAATCAGTCCGTTTGTCAGTAGCCGTGAATATCAAAATCATCAGTTTCCGTGAATAACATTTGAATTTGTGCGGGCATTGTGACTCTGCGTGAGGGATTCGTGCAAACGTAAAAGATGCGGAAAAATAGATAAGATTTGTAACTACTAAACAAAGATTAAACAAAGATCAATTAAAATTACTTATAAAATCAAAACATGAATTTAGATTTTATTCAACCCAACAAAATTCATATAGTAGAAAATTTAAATTCTTTTGAATCTAATATACTATTTTCCAACGTGGTAACGGTATGTAGATCCAACAACATGATGCACATGCTCAAATTAATTTGTTGATTTATTTCTTGTACATGCGCAAAGCTTCAAAATCTCAATGATAACCATGTTTAGTATCTACAAGATTTATTAACCTGTTGCCTGATTGTAATATTATATAATATGATGTCTCATTCTTAATCGTACTTTGCGTTAGTGTGTGATATGGCATAACCCGGGTGTGTAATGGACATTGAAGATATTTGCATGATTAAGTTAATTTTCTGATTTCTTCGAAACATTTATGAGTAGAGGATTGGTTCTTTTTATAATAGCAGAGGCGGACTCTCTCCTCTCTGGTTTTTATAACCAAACAGAGTATTGAATATAACCAAACTTTTGGACCCATCAGTGTTACGTTTGAAAGGGCTTTTTTAGCTATATAAAATATTAAACGATGTAAAATGGCAGCCCAATACTTCTGATTTTGATTCCCCAAAATAATTTGATGCTACCTCTCTCCTAATAACAATTCTAATGATATATAGATCCCGTTTGGAAGTAACTGTTAACTACTAAATTGTATTAGATGTTTTAATTAATTATGTTATTAGTTATTTTAACTAACTGACTTTTGATGAGTGGTTCGTAAAATATAATAGCGGATGCCTGTTTATTATGCTAAATAATATAAAATACACGCCAATAAATAAAATTTATCATTAGTTTTATAAATTTTTGTGTCATCTAATTTTGATATTTTATTTTTATTTTAGGTGTTCATTAAAATTTATTGTTATAGAAAATAAAAATAATAAAAATTTATAATAAATTTTTGTTTAATTTAGTTAGTGTGTGAGCTCTTGTTTTAATGTACGGAAAAATATGTCTAATAGTTATTGTTCTTTTATTTATTTTAAGTTATTTTTCATTAACATATAAAATATTTTTATATACTTTTAGTATTATTTGCTTTTAAAAATAGAAGAAAAACTTGCAATGTTAAGAAGGATAATAAAGAATAAAAACATTACGTTCAATAATTGGAAAAATATTTGAAAAAATTCGTACGCATGGAAGTTGAGAGTAAATGATAAAAATGAAAATTATAATACTAACTGTTGAGTTAAATTGGAAATGTAGTTTTTCAAAGTGTTTTGAATTTTAAAACTTTGAATCAAACAATATATATATATATATATATATATATATATATATATGTATAGGTGTTTGAACAGTCAAAAATATATATTTAACATAAAAAACAGAGAATAACATTCATCCGGATGATCCTGATATAGGCCTTATCAGGCACCAATAAGACAATGACACGTGTACAATTGTAATGTTTTAATTGGTTAAGATATTTTTAGTAAAGTTCTAAAACACTAGTTTAGAATTCCTAAACCAGTCTGAGTAATGATTGAACACGTGACCCAATCATAAATTAGTTAAAAATGACGTGTCGTTATTTAATTGGTGTCTGATATTACCAATATCAGGATGATTCTGATATATATGAAACTGAAAAACAATTACCTTTAAGATGGTTGTAAACTCTTACTATCAAAAAGGAATATGTTCAACATGTACAATTTTCTTTTCTAACGAAGGGAATATTTTTCCGCTAAGAATCATGAACGAAAACCACTGATAACCGCTGTTTGGTAGTCTCTCAAAAGCACATTGTTTCTTTCTCTTGATTTGATGACGGTCATTTAACGTATTTCGACCATGGCATAAAGTAGCCTTGGTTTTAAACTGAATTAGAATAAATCATGTGGTAGAATGGCTATGAAGTAGAGTAACTAAATCGGCATATTAGGTATTAACAAAAATCAATTATGCAACATATTATGTGTATGTCCCAAAGCAAACGGTTCATATTCTTCGTAGTTACAATATAAAAATGTTAACACAATTATATTCTTGGAAATTTATTACAAACCTTTTATCATCCACTTTATAATTAATATGCTATAAATTCTTTACTTAAGCATGAAATCAGCTATATAAGTTGATCAGTTGAAAGCTCTTAAGGGTATTTGTTACACAATTTTACACAAGCATATTATGGTATTCTAAATTCTTTATCATTTAGGAAATTAGCGTGTTGATTTATATTATAAACTCTTAAAAATATTTTTTATTACACAATAATACATATCTGATGCCTAATTAGAAGAGCAGTAAACGAAATTAGCATCAGACGTAGGCAATTAAATATTCTAAAACCCACTTTTCATCATCACACCGGAGGTAATACTCTCGAGTACCCCGAAATTCTTTACAGAATCAGATAAGTCGGTACAAGGAAAAGAGACCTTTCCGGACCACCAATCAAGCATTAACCTTTCCGGACCTCCAAGCAAGACGCATCAGCTAAAATCAGCTCTCCTTAAATGGAAGATCACACTAGTGGAAAACGGGACGGAACACGGCGGTTCCGTCCCGGTTGGACGGCGGTTTTGACCGCCGTTCTTGGTGGCGCCGTCCAATTGGCGCCACCGTTACTCGGCGGTTGAAACCGCCGAGTAAGGTTTACGAGTTCGGAAACCTACCCGGTGGGTACATTTCCGGACTCGTAAACACCCGCTACTAGCAGGAGGCTACACCGGCCATTACGGGCCGGACGGTTAGCCGGAAATAGGGTTTTGCGCTCCCGGACGGTAAGCCGGGAAATATTCCGGCGACGGAAGTAATCCGACCACCGTGAAACGGTGGCGGAAAATATGTAGTTCCGGATAGGATTACGGTCCCGGAAAGTTAGCCGGACAGAAGAGTTTACTTAACCGGACGCCTGCCAGGGAAACGTTCGGGAAAATGGGTGAAAAGAAGCCAATTTCGTCCGGCCATTATTCCGAAACCGGAAACTTACCCGGAAGTATTTTAAACTGTTCGGCCAGAGTTTCAGATTTCGTAAAGGTGGCCCGGATAATTATTAAAAATATGAATTTTATTTATTTCGGCTTTTGAATACAAAATAGAAAGTATTTAAATGGCGTTAGTGAAGAATTATATGTTTCAAATGGTTGTGATGTATTACGAATGAATGTATAATGTAATACATTACTTGAATGCGCTAAATACAATAACAATTGCCAATAACACATAATGTGTCAATTTTTAACTAGAGCATATGCATGCGAAGTTACGACAAATGATGCAATACTACTCCTCGATCGATTCAGTTCTTCGGGTGAGTAGGGGCTTGTATCCTCTTCGAAAATCTGTGCATTAGCATACACAATTCAATATATGACGCAAACATATGAATATGTGTAAGGTAGATGCCTTATAGATTTGGAACTTACGGGCTCAAGGTCTTGGTCGAATTCGTTAAGTTCCGCTACCAATTTGAGCTCATACAACATAACGTAGAACCCGCATTCCCAGCTGCTAACTTGTCTCTTGTACTTTAACACAAAAGGTAGATCACATTGTTAAATAGAATCGATCGATGTCGATAATACTAGTGTTATTAATGAGGGAGAAACGTGTAGAGTACCTTGATCTCAGTCATTCCAAACTCCCTCCTAGAGGGATTGACATGATTCAAACCTTGTCTAAGGAGGTTTTCGAAAGACTGGATTGGCGGACGATGGAGAGGATCTATCCAATAAACTTCTTTGTTTTTTTTGTGGATCAAAACCAAGGTCCAATGTTTACTAAATAAAAAATGCATATCCATTTGTCAATAATGACAACATAAAAGTTAACATGAGATAATAATATATAGAATTAGTTAATATGAAATGCTTACCCGGAAATGAGTGGTGCTAGGAAGAATAATTTGTTCTCCACACCGAGAGCCTCTCTCATGTAACTTAATCGCTCTGCATCAGTATGACCATATTGTTGGATTCGCTCAGGGCATAGGAAGCCTATCCATGGCTTCAACCGTTTTTGAACTAGTTGGTTTAAGAAGCTTGAGAAAAAAAAAGATGAATGGTTAAAACAACGGGGAGAACGGCGCTTGAAAACACACAAGATAATATAGTCTTGACATTAAAATGACTTACAGTTGGAATAAGGACATTAGGGGCTCGGTTGCCTTGTCACCCTTCCATAGATCTTCAAAATCAACCCAAGACATTACAATTTGCCTTCCAATACCACCAAATAATTCCGTTGGGGCCGGGAATTCGTAGCATCCAAATTTGCAATGTGTAGACAATTTATCATACAACACCTTCATAGGTGGTGTCATAGATTTAACTACAATATCTTTTGGGGTGGTCAAGGGTTGGGGAGTTTTTTTTGTAATTTTTGGCTCAACCTTGCGTGCAACGCTCATAATTGGGTTGTATAAGCTAGCGGGTTGAGTCTCTCCTAAACTCTCGACAACAATTAGCCTACGAGGCCAAAGTAAATACATACCTTCCGCCGGTCCAACAACCTTACACGGGCCTTTGGGTATGGGAATTCGAGCGGTTGAAACCAAATCTTTTTTCAAGCAAACCTCCCCCAAACCGGTTGCAATTTTATCGTCGCCATGCATCTTCGCCGACTCATTGAAAATTCCATTTGCAACATGCATAGTAGGCTTCCTCACTCCACCATCGATATATAATTTGCATGGATATGTGACATCTACCTTGACCTAATTAAAATAGTGGATTCCATTTTTAAAGTAAGGCGAGGTAAACATGCTAAGACTATTAAGAGAACGAATAGAGAATTTGAATAAGAATGCGATCAAAAAGTGAGTTAGTGTGTTTACCTTTTTTGGTCGGTTTAAGATATCATCACATATGTTTGGTTGTGGCGATGGTGGATTGCCTTGCACCTCACAAACATCGGGTGAGTGACGTGAACCACATGAAGGAGGTTCCCAATCGTCGCTTAGATCATTCAAATTTGGTGGGAGAATTGCGCCCGTTTGCTTGGCTATTATGTGGAGAGCTATGTCCCTTTTCATCATATTCTTCACGGCCTCATCAAGCTCCTTCTTGGTATCACCGAGCTCTTTTTTTGTATCTCCAAGTTCCTCTTGCAACTTATTGTACTTGGTATGTCTTGGTGGTTTAGAAGATTTTGGTTTGCCGATGAGATCTCTCTTCACCACATGTGATGCATATCCACGAACTCTACCGGGGTGTTCCTTCCGTTCCGTCGCCTTACAAAGGATGTCATCGTCTTGTGTGGGAACGAATTCTCCCGAGGCAATTTTCTCTTTGACATCATCCTATCATTTAATAGAAAAAAAATATATGGTAGAAAGAAAAATAGATAGGAATAATATTTGTAATAATATTAGCTCAATATATTCAAAGAAACAACTTACAATATCTTTTATCAACTTCTTGTTTCCCTCGTGTGTGTATTCGCCTTTGCTATCTTGTCGACCAATCAAGAAGCTAGTGAGTTTATCGAACTCTTTAGGATTAACCACCTCGGTACTCTCCCGCGCTTCCTCTTCCGTCATCCCACTATCCATTTTCTCTTGCACCTCATCTTCTTGTTTTTTGTTTGCATGTTTCATTAGTCTTATAGTATAGCCCTCCCTACTCATTGTGTGAGGTGTCGTATTAGCTTTCGCATTGGTGCTATTCGTCAACCTCACACCCTAACACATAAATGAATTTAAGTTATGTGAACGAAGGAGTAATACTAGAATGGTAGGAATTAATCTTACTAGTCGGTCATTCTCCAAGGTGCGTGCTTTGAATATTTTCCAACTTTCTTGTAGAATATCGGTGTAGGCCACCCAAGGGTCCTCATCCTTAAAATCTCCATAAAGGTAATGTTTAGACAACATTGCTCTATGATCCCGTGCCGCCTTACTCAAGCGAAACATGGTTGTGTCAAAATGTTTCTCCATATTTGGGGAAACAATTTTGAATGGTACCTACATAAGATTATAAGAAAAATTGGATAAAATCTCATTCATGTGTACAAAAATAAAAATACCTTAAACGAAGGTAGAAACTTACCAAACACTCCTCCCATAATTTAGTCTTCTCCTTGTCGGGGACCTCGTGCCAAGATTCATACTTTATATCCACACGAGTTCGACCAATTTTACCAACCCAACTCTTCCATAAATAATACTCTTCCGATATTGGTTCCCCACCATCGTTGAACGTCATGTCCGTCAAAATACCCTTCTTCATCCTTTTTTGTAAGACGGCACAATATGTCCTAGGACGCCTCACCCCCTTTTTTTTAACACCTCCCGCGGTGCTAGGCGTTTTAGGGCTTTTGGGGATTCCTACTACCTTCTTCTTAGGTGGTGCCATAACTCCTCTACAAAAAATAGTTTACATATATTAAATAACCTCACTATCAAGAAAGAATAATTATATGCTAAATTAATGGTAAGTAGTCACTTTAATAATCCTATTATTATCCTATTAGACTAATGGTAAGTAGGGTTTAATTAGGATCCTATTAGACTAATATAAATTTCCTATCACATGCTTCATCCTTAATTTTTTGTAATTAAATTAGTGCATACATATATGACATACTTAACCCTAGATTAGTAGTAACATAACTAGTGACCATCAAGACTAATCAAAAATATAGCCCATAATCCCAATTGATTAATCAAGAATGTAGCCCATAAAACAAAGCTAGTTTGTAGTAATAATTAAGCAAAACCCATGAACAAATAAGACAAATTAGCCAATAAACAACATTGATTATACAATTGAAGCAAAGTGCCAAGAAATACCTTTTCAAGTAGAATAAAAACCCTAATAGTATGGACAAAGAAGCTACTTTCTTGTTCTAGAACTCAAGAAATGGGGTCAATGTGAGTAATGGTGTTCTTGGTGGTTGGAGAAGAAGATTTTGCTGGTGGAAGAGAGTAAATGGGTGGGAGGAAAGTGAAATTTTCGGAACTAATGTTGAGAATGGGTAGAGGACTAGCTAAGAAAATAGTCTAAGTGTTACTTATTCTGATTTTTTGTACTGTCCGGCTACGTTTCCGAAACCGTAAAGTTAGCCGGATAAGGCAAAAAAAATTAACCTTGCCCGGCTATGTTTCCGAGTTCGTAAAACCTAGCCGGAAGTTTTAATTATAAAAGGGGCAGACGGTTTTTTTTCCCCAAATCTGCAAACCCTCCCCAAGTTCATCCCCAAACCAGTCCGCCCCTCTCCAAATTTTTCAGTCCAATCTCTCACCATGGTTAGGACTAAAAATCCTTCCACAGGCAAGCAAGTTGCGGAAATCCAACGACAACAAGAGGTGCAATACGAGTCCTCTTCCGAGGAGGAAGGAGAGTCACCTCCAAGAGCCGAAGAACACGTGGGTGGGAGCCGATTAAGCAAGGCCAAATCGAGGAAGACAAAGCGGCAAAGAGGCCATGATAGGCCCCCTGAAGCATCGGCAAGTTGGAATTTCTTCAATCGTAGGGCGGAGGCCAACTATGTCGAATGGTGTGGGCGGAAAACACACACCACCAAGGTGATTAGCCCTACCTCTATTGACACTTTGCATATGGGGTATTTGGTTGCTCATTTTCAGCCTAGTTATTTAGATAAATTGCTCTTGCTTGAATCCCCATGCCATCAAGATGAGGTTGTGCAATTTTATGCAAATTTAGGAGAGTATGAGTCGAATAACATGTGCACTAAGGTGAATGGTAAACTGATTAATGTCACTAAGTTTCATATAAATGAGGTCCTAGGCTGCCCTTATGTTGATAACTCATACTTGCGCCCTAACCACCCAGAAGGCCCTTATGAGATTTATAATTTCAACAAGTTTCCTGAAACCGGGCCAAACCAACCCTTAGACGTTGAAGCAATGGGACGTAAGTATTTCAAAACTACTTGTCAGGGGGCGGGTAGTTGTCCAGGTAATTTTAATGTTGAGGAGCTTACGGTTGAGCAGAGGATTGTATTTGACTGGGTTTGTCAGAATGTGTATCCATCGGGGGTCATAGTTGTGAACCTAGCTGTGGACGTGTTCTGCTCTTCTATTACTTGATGGAAGGGTTGAAAATAAATCCTGGACACTCGATAGTTGAATACATGTTCAAGGTGGGGAGAGGGTCGAGGCAATGGTTTCCATATGCCGGACTTGTCACTGAGCTGATTAAGAAGCAAGGTGGAGGTGTTGTTGATCGTCCTGAGCCTCTAGAGTACTACGATGGTGATTGGTTTGATCATAAAGGTTTTGCACTGGATATAGAAACTCAAAGGTACGTCTTGAAGGCCTTAGCTCCGGGCGCAGCAGGAAGAGTTGCGAGGCGAAGAAAACTAGAAGTCAAAGGTGCGAGTTCATCGGGTAGAAGTAAGTGAATATATATTTTCCCTTTATTGTTTAGTTTCGCAGGTGAAAATGCGTTTGTTTTCGAAAGCTAATCATTTGTTTGTTTTGTAGGTGAGGAGGGCCGGTGGATGCGTAAGCTCTCAAAAATGTGGGAATGCTTCACCGGACAAGTCGACAAGGCTAAAGAAGAAATAGCAATGCTCCGTGCCGAACAAAGGGTTTACATTGATCGGAAGGGACTTGATCTCCAACTTAGCCCGGAATTGAATGAGCCGGATTTTGGTCATCTCCCATCCTCAAGTGAAGAAGATGCGGCCGGGGACCATCCAGCAGTAGGGCGACTGGAGAGTAGGGCATTGTTTCTAGTTAATAATTTGTTCTTTTCTAGTTAAACATCGAATTTGTTCTAGTTAAACATCGAATTTGTTCTTTTCGTTTTTGAAACTAATCTATTCTAGTACCTTATTCATATGGATGTAAACTTGGTCGATTTTAAAGATTTGAGTGCTTCAATCTATTTTCATTTATTTTGTACATGCATTTTGTTTAGATAAAGAGACAAATATGATGGTGAAAATCTGTTTAAGTATAGTTCCGGGTAGATTTACGAATTCTGAAACACTATCCGGATAGTGTTACTTATTTTTCCGAACTCGGAAACCTAACCGGATGGGTATTTTACTTATCCGGATGGCTATCAGGGAAACTTTCGGGAAAATTGACCAAAAAATGAGAATTTTAATTAAATAGTTCCGGCTAGACTTTCAGACACCGTAAACTTACCCGGATAAGCTTAATTTTCCATCCTGCTAGGTTTCCGAGTTCGGAAACGGGTTTATATATATGGGTGATTGACTTTTTTTCAGATCACAACTCACAAACTTCCCCCACATCCCCCAATTCAGAGTTCGGAAATCCCGTCTCCTACCCGGACGAAACTCTCCATCAGTTCCACCACAACCAATTCCCGATCAACCCATGGCACCGAGAAGCAATATCGCGGCGAGGAAGCCGAATCCAAACTGGTATGATTGTAACAAGTTTATCAGTCTCGATGCTTATAAGTATTATGGCATTCTTGTTAACAATGCTACAGTACTAGACTCATATGTGTTGGATAGAGATCGGGTTGAGGCACTAGGTTTAGGCCCTATGGTTGAGAAGTTTGCTATTCAAACTTGTGATGCCTTGTTGTTCGATGTTAGTGATCCCACCTATAAGGATGAGGTGTTGCAATTTTATGCTAATTTTGATGAACCTAGTGATGGTAAGTACACTACCATGGTTAATGGGAAAAGGTTTGAGTTTGATTGTTGGGTGATGAATGAGTTGTTGGGGAATCCTATCAAATCCGATGAGGACCTTTATCCCAACCTCAAGGATGGTCCACTTAATATCTTCTATGCTAATGCGTGGCCGGGAACGCAGATGATTAAACTCCCGTACTTGAATTATCTGAATTTAGGACATCACTATTTTGGTCGGGACCCATATGATGAAAGTTCAGCCGATGGGTGCAAAATGGCGTTCTGCCCCATTGATGATCGCATTGTGTACGAGTGGGTGCATAGAAGTTTCATCCCCACAGGAAGAAATGTCGGCGAGCCTAATGTTACCACGGTTATGACATTTTACTATGTCGTGAAGGAGGTTCCTATCAATCCCGGGTATGCAATATGTAATTGGATGAGAACTGCGTGGGCTAACGAGTGCTTCCAATATTGTAAGTCAAAGAAAATGGACCGTTTCTTCCAAGGGCCGGGGATGGGCATCTTCCTACGGTTTTTCCCAAAATCATTTTCAATATCCTTGATTTTCTCGAATACCTCCTCGCCACTGATAGGAGGGGGGGCGGTGCATTCTCTTCCTTCCCATTGAACCAGTTCTTAGCCTTACGGAACTCGTGACTGCATGGTAAGAAACGACGATGTCCTTGATAAACAGTTTTAATTGAGAGAAACTAGTATTCTCCTCACAAACAGGACAAGCTAGATGACCTTTGACTGAATAACCAGCTAGATTACCAAGTGCAGGGAAATCGTTCGCAGTACAGAACAACATTCCTTTCAACTTAAACCATTCCTGCCGATATTCATCCCACGTCCAATTCTCTTCGAACCACAGTTTCTGAAGGTCGTCAACTAAAGGTTCTAGGAACACATCAATGTCATTACCAGGCTGCTTTGGCCCTACTATCATCAACGACAACATAACATATTTCCTCTTCATGGTCAACCACGATGGTAGATTGTAAATAACAACCATCACAGGCCAAGAACTGTGTGTACTACTCAAATCTCCATACGGATTCATACCATCAGTGGATAAACCCAACCTTACATTCCGAGCTTCCTTCCCAAATTCAGGATACAATTCATCAATTTTCTTCCACTGATCACCATCTGAACAGTGTGCAATCACATCATCATCTTCAACCTTCTCTCTATTTGCGTGCCATGTCAAGTTCTTAGCTTCTTCCTTGTTAGCAAACAACCTTTGAAGCCTAGGTATAATGGGGAGATACCACATGACCTTCGCGGGAACACGTTTGTTTGTTTCCTTAACAACATCTCCTCCCACATCCACTTTTTGTTTCACAGCTTTGTATCGTGACTCGCCACAAACGCTACAATTTTCCAATCTCATCTCGTCTTCCCCTCTAAACAACATACAATCATTAGGACAAACATGAATTTTCTCAAATTCCATACCCATTGGACATAGTACCCTCTTGGCAGCATATGCCCTATCAGGCAATAAATTATCAGTGGGAAGCAGCTGTCTAATCAACTCCAGCGCCTTTGTTAATGCCTTATCTGAAAGCCAATGCTTGGCTTTTAAATTCATCAACAATAAGGTCGCGCTTAGAATAGTGTGGATTGACCCCTCATACAAAGGGGTCTGCTTATCATTATACATCGCTTCAAGCGCCTCTGGTTTTCCAAAAAAATGCATGGCAACATCATCTACCAAGTCATCCAATTTATCATCATAATTACCAACCATTTTGTTTTCTCCTACAACCTCCATTGGTTCATTAACAACAACAGTGCTACGTTCTTCCCCATGCCATACCCACGTGGTATAGGAATTTTGGAAACCCCTAACAATCAAATGTTCACGCAAACCTTCAACTCCTAAATACACATCGTTAGTGCAATCCTTACAAGGGCACCGCATGGCCGACTGATTTTCTACTCTTGCATTATCAGAAGCAACATCAATGAAATATTCAACCAGTCCCATATACTCTGGTGAGGTCCGACGATTCTCCCTAATAATCCTACTACGTTCCATAACACTTGTGTACCTATTTTCATAAATTTAAATAAATATTAATGAATTCATTCATCTACATCGTGCTACTTGACAACATATCAAATACAATATGGTTTCATAAACACTAATAACTAGGAATCAACACGCAAGTTCATATATTATTCAACAAAATTAGGGACACACATACATATTCATGCTTGAAATTAACAAACATCCGCCCATCAATACTAAATTTAGCGGGAGATTACCTCATCGCGGCCTAGGATTCAGCGAGCCCAAATATTAGGAAATTCTCTGCGTCCTTCAACCCAAAACAAAGATGGAATAGAGCAGATAGAACAAAAGGATCCGTTTCTCGTTTTATAAGATTCTGTTTTAGCTCATCCGGTTACGTTTCCGATATCGTAAATCCTGCCCGGCCATTTTTCCCTCTACCCGGACAAGTTTACGGTACCGTAAACTTACCCGGACGACTTTTTGACTTGACTTCACCGACATCACATCAGAACTTTGTCCCGTCGACTTGACCGTCAAAGTCAAGCCGGTCAATGGGGAAAGTTCCGGCTAGCCATTTCCGGTGTCGGAAATGTAGACTGGTCGGCGGTTAAACGCAACCGCCGACCAAAAATGGCAGTTACACGGCGGTTGCATCACAACCGCCGTGTAATAAGCCATCCGGCTAGACAACCTAGATTTACGAGTTCGTAAATCTAGAAGGTCGGTGGTTTATTTTCCCGCGGAACCGCCGTCCTCCGGCGCCGTTTTCCAGCCTCTTTCTATTAATGTCATGTAAAAAATTGAGTAATTAATTTGCTTTATTTTTAATTTTGATTTTTGAATGCCAAATGAATTCCCCGGTCATACGGTGGCTTCATATTAAAAAAAGGGAAGAAGTTATAAACGTATATACGATGACATATATTCAAAAATATATATTTACGAGAACACAGATGTTATTGTGATGCTTACGTCTCTATTTTCATTTCTCATCGGTCTCACCCACGTGGACTTTTAGTTCGATGGAGTTACGCATCCTCAAAATTCTTAATTAAAATACATCTATTGCTTAGTATCTTATTGTTAAAAATATCGCTATCTAAAATAAATATACCCTGAATGATATATATATATAGACACATATATACATATACATATATACATAAATATACACATATATTACATATATATACATACATATATATATGTATATAAGGAGGAGTTCCATATACATATATATATATGTATATATGTATTATGTATATGTATTAAATACATATATGTATATATATATATATAGGTATATGTGTAGGTGTTTGAATAGTTAAAAATGTATATTTAACAAAAAACAAAATTTACATTTAAGATGGTTGTAAACTCTTACTATCAAAAAGGAACATGTACAACAGTTACAATTTCCTTTTGTGACGAAGGAAAATGATTTGTTTCCACTAAGAATATGATAACCGATGTTTGGTAGTCTCTCAAAAGCACATGTTTCTTTCTCTTGATTTGAGGACTGTCATTTAAAGCATTTCGACCATGGCATAAAGTAGCCTCGGTTTTAAACTGATTTAGAATAAATCATGTGGCAGAATGGCTATGAAGTAGAGTAACTGAATTGGCATATTAGGTATTAAGAGTAAGTCCAACAGATTAATTATATATTCACATTCTTTATAATGGGGAAGAAAATCATATATTCCCCATATTTGTTTACCTCAATTCTAACAGTTTTTCCATTTTTCATTCCATATGATTTATTGACATTTATTACTAACATTTATCATATTGTTTTCTATTTTTTAATCATATATTCAATAAGTCTAAATAATGATGAACAAATAAATAATTAATTTAAAATACATATTACAATAATATTTCATATTTGAAATTACTTACTCTAAGTTATAAAATGATAAAATTACATATTATAAAAATAACACATCCCGAGTTACAATATAACTATTTTTGTAATATATTATGAATAATTAGACTAATCTCTTTTCAATTTTTTGTTACAAGATATTATTTTCAACCATAAGAAATAAAATGTTTAGTAAAAAAAATTAATTTAAACGTTATGACTTATATAAAACGTCAAATAAATATATTTATGACTTTAAAATTTAGTAAATTTATATTGGAAAATAGATTATATTTGATTATTAAATATCAATAGATATGTACATGTAAAAATAGTCATATGAGATCTTGTTACGATCGTCTTTATGCATATTTTTAGAATATATATTTTTGATAAAATTTTGTTGTAATTATTTTAAGATATTATCATTTAAAATTATTGAAGAGAAACAATTAATGAGTGAAATAACAAAAAATAATGCAAATAACATTAAATTTTGGTTCTCCAAAAACTTCTTCTCATTTCCAAATTTGGGGAATCAAATCTTCTCTCTTCAATTTTCCCATTATAGAGAATGGGATGGGGAATCTGGTGAATTTCAAAAAGGCTCAAATTCTCCATATTTGAGCAAATTTGCTATTATATCAAAACTGTTCTGACTTGCTCTAACAAAAATCAATTCTGCAGCATATTATGTGCATGTCCCAAAGTAAACAGATCATATTCTTCATGGTTACAATATAAAAATGTTTACACAATTATATTCTTGGAAATTTATTAGAAACCTTTTATCATCCACTTTGTGATTAATATGCTGTAAATTCTTTACTAACGTATGAAATCAGCTATGTTGATCAGTTAAAAGCTCTTAAGGGTATTTGTTATACAAATTGTTTTTTTAAAGGAAAATTGGATATCATACTCAAAGTGCAGGAAAACGTCCAGCAACGTTTGACAAGAGGAACTGTGGAGTGTAACTCCACTCTACATAATCCGAGCTATTATTTTTCCCTATACTAGCTACCAGATGAGCATCCGTATTTTCAGTTCTTGGTATCCAGCATGGCAAATTAAGGCCTTGTTGCTCAAATTCTGCTCGAATCTCCTCAGTGATTGAGTGGCATAACTCAGGGGCATCCAGGTCTCCATGTATGATCTGCATTAGACTCAATGAGTCTCCCATAATAGCAACATCGGTCCATTGGAGATATGCCGCCATTCTCAGTGCTTCTCTCAAAGCTTCTACTTCCGCAAACATGGGGTCTCGTACATCCATTATCTTTCTGCTCACAACCCGAACAAAAGACCCATCCACATCCACTGCCACTACCCCCAATCCTGCACAGTCCCTTGCTATACCAGTATCAAACAGAATCCTTCTTCCCACCTCTGGCGGTCTTAATAAGTTACCTGTAGAAAAGACTTCTGAAACTCTCTCAGGCCAAGCATTTGCATCAGCAAAGGATATCAAGGTTGAACGAATTGATGCAGCCAGTAAACTCGAATCAATTCTATACCAGTAAATTGTATTTGTTATACAATTTTACACAAGCTAATTGTATTCTAAATTCTTTTTCATTTTAGAAAATGAGCGTGTTGATTTATATTATAAACTCTTAAGAAAATTTGTTACACAATAATACATATGTTGATGCCTGATTAAAAGAGCAGTAAACGAAATTAGTACCAAACATAGGCAATTAAATATCCTAAAACCTACTTTTTATCATCACATCGGAGGTAATACTCTCGAGTACCCCGAGATTTTTTACAGAATTAGATAAGTCGGTATAAGGAAAAGAGACCTTTCCGGACCACCAATCAAGCATGAACCTTTCTGGACCTCCAAGCAAGACGCATCAGCTACAATTAGCTCTCCTTAAATGGAAGGTCATGTAACAAATTGAGTAATTGATTTGCTTTATCTTTTATTTTGATTTTTGGATGCCAAATGAATTCCCCAATCATATGGTGGCTTCATATTTAAAAAAGGGAGGAAGTTATAAACATATATACAATGACATATATCAAAAATATATAAATACGAGGACACAGATGTTATGATGTTTACGTCTCCATTTTCATTTTGCCATGCCCAATTCACACCATTTGATGCCATGGAATTCTATGTCGGCAGTGGTGTTGTGGTATGCCGGGGAACGGTGGTGATTAGAGTTAGTGGTGAGGGATGATGATCGGGGCTGGGAAAGGCGGCGGCCGTTGATGATGGTGGTATACCGGTAGCAGTTCCGTTGGTGATTAGGGTTTAGCGGTGAGAAAATCTCCTGCGGTCTGTGGTATGCACAAATCTTCTGCTTTTCACTATTTTCTGTACCATACTGTATAAAGCCATCCGTATATGGTCCTGGTAACTATGAACTGACTTGGATATTGAAGTTAAGAAAACATCACCTTGATAAAAATTAAGAGGCTTACATGGAAAGAAGAAAAATATGATCGGTGAAGATCATCAGGGTGAAAGAAAAGAATTTTAAAAAGAAAGGAAACATAATATACATAATTAATCATTGATGAAATTTACTGAAAAGATAATTAAATTTTGATCGTTAGATTAAATTGGAAGGAACGATTGTGATTTTGAGTAAAAAGATGAGTGAAAATAAAAGAGTGAATAGAACTCCTCCATATATATATATAGACACACAATTATCAATTTTGTAATTATAAATACAATCCCTGTATTGTAAAGAAACTGTCCATGTAGTAAAACACACTTTGCTAACAAATACTAATTATATCATTTATTACTATTTTGTTCATATATGTCATAGTCAAAAGTATTAACTAAATTGAATGATGAGTTCGGTATACTTATATTTTTTCAGTTTAATTTAACATATTTCAGTTCATGTCAGTATTTTATATATTTTCAGTTCAGTTCAATATATATATATATATTTTTTAGTTCACTTCAGGATTTTTAAATATTTTTCAGTTCAGTTCAGTATTTTTTTATTTTTTTCAGTTCAGTTCAGTATTTTTAAATATTTCTCAGTTCAGTTTAATATTTTTTTATTTTTTTTTCAGTTAAGTTTTACGAGAAATAAGATCTAGCAAACAGAGTTTAAGATTGTTGTAAACTCTGACTATAAAAAAGGAACATGTTCAACAGTTACAATTTCCTTTTGTGACGAAGGGAAAACGATATCTTTCCATTAAGAATCATAAACGAAGGCCACTAATTACCGCTGCTCTTATTTCAACTGGTTTGGTAGTCTGTCTTTATTCATAATCCTGGTCTATATACACATTTTAAGAATTCTTAGTTTTGGATTTTATGAATTCGCCAAACATGGAAAACCACAGCTTAATCTTTACCAGGATCGTTCCCAGCATTTTATAAAAAGCAGCCCAGTATGTTGTTGTGATCATTCTTTGAACTCTTTGCAGATTATGTAATGTTCATGTGGTTTCAGTCCTAAGGTAAAGTATATCCACTGTGTTCAATCGTAAATTGGATTGTCTTGATATTAAATCCACGTCAAAAATGACATAGTAAATTGGACTGTCTTCACTCCTGAAAAAGATGCATATAGAGATTTGCCTCACTGGGACTGAACTTGCAAAAATAAAAGCAAGATTAGGCCTGAAAATCACGAATCCACCTAAGATTAGGCCTGCATACCTAGGTGTATAATGCCCCTTCTTATGGGAGCTTGAGCAATATCAAAATCTTCTTATGTGAGCTTCATTTTTCCAAAAAAAAAAAAACAACATAGAATATGACAAATTGTATTATCTAAACAAATTATGCAGTTGAGTGCAAATGGAATTTTTTTTTCCCAATCAATAGTGTATGCAAGTATCCCTTTACTGCAGTAAATCAGTCAACTATATATAAAATGACAATTGCATTTCAAAACGAATCCCAAATACTGTATGGCTACCACCTCATCATAAAAGGGGTAATTGTTGTTTAGACTTCTCAGAGACATTGCACAGACTATGCCACTACCGGTATTTCCTGCTTGTGCACCACTCTGAGATGAAACATCTACATTTATTTTGAAACTGTGGTCAAAATATGTTAGTAATACTACAGGAATTATATGTGCAGAATGCAGATGCTATATTCCTAAGGAAACATGTGAGAAGTGAGGACTGTACAATATTTTCAATGTTATCATGACCATGGCATTATAACCATTATAACCGAATTATGCGTATTTTCACCGTCCAATCAATCATTCAAAGTGGAACAAAATGCAACGTTTTTTACATTCAATTGTTTCACTCAACATAAATGATGCTATTTGGTTACACTGAAAGGTAATATTTCTAAGTATTAAAAATTTATAGAAATTTAGAAATAGTGCTTAGTTCAAGGGAAGTGGAATTTCGTGTGGAAATTTTTGTTACAGGATTCAAGGCAATTGACTGAGTCGGTTCTATTTAACATTAGGGTTTAGTGCGTAGAGCTCAAGTCTAACAAATAACACATCAAACTAAAGATAATAGACCAGTTTAATCATAGACCAAGGGAGAGTTTAGGTAGCATGGAGATCAGACTACTTTTTTAAAGTTATCAACAAAGGAGAACCTATAAGTGCGGTTCAAGGCCATCAATGTGATCAGCTACATAACTGTTGTGTATGGATTTAACAGAGTTAAGCCTAAGGAGCCTTGTGGAAACATCTATTGGCATGTGTCACAATGAAGAGCCATGGCTAGTTTTTGGAGATTTTATATTGAGGATATAATAGGAGGAGGAGCAACTGAAGAAGAGAGAATTTTCAGCAATAGATAGAACTGTGGTCACTGCACTATAGAGGTAATTAATGGCACCTCAGACCATTTCTCTTTAGGGATTCAGATACAAAAAATAAAACCACAGGCAGCCCAGCCAAGACCTTCCAAATTCTTTAACAAGTGGACTCCGTCTGATCAATTTCTAGATATAGTCAGGTCTGTTTGGCAGCAGAAACCAACACACTCCTTGGCTGATCTTTTTGAAAAGTTGCAGTAATTGGAAAAGCCATTGTCAAAACACAACAAGAGGAAATCCTCTGATATTGAAGCCAGAGCAAAAGCAGCCACAGTAAATTGGGCCAGACACAAATTGCACTCGAGAAATATCCGTTCAACAGACACTTACAAGAAGCGGAGACTACAGAGAGAAGAGACTGAAATACTGTTAAGAATACAGATATTTGAAGTAGAAAGAAAAAATCAGCTGGATCAAGAGGGATACAGACCAACTGGTTTTTTCTATGCATCAGTGCAGCAAAGGAAATACACCAGCCATACTATATTTATTCAGAATGACCAGGGAATGGTGCAGGGAAGGGAGGCAATTGCAGCTCACCTTATTGATGTTTTTCGAAAACACTTGGGTAGGAATGTGCAGAAACATTGATCCCCTCTGGTAATTTCTGAAGGAGCAGTGCTAACCATACCCAACAGATGCCATTAATAAAGCCTTTTTCTGCTGAGAAAGTATACAGAGCTTTGAAAAGAATCAATTCAAGTAAGAGCCATGGACAAGATGGATTTAAAAGCCACTTCTTTGAAAGAGCACGGGCCGACACTTCACTGCAGAAATTCAGGATTTTTTCACAGGAGAGGGAGTGATTTCTGAGGAATTAAGCAAGGCTGTGATCACATCGTTATGAAAGATTTTTCATCGACAAGATGCAGCTGAATACGCTCCATTGCATGATGTTCAGGTCGGGTAAAATTCTGTGTCAGGTCGGGTAAGATTCTGTTCTAATCATTAACAACCAAAGTGCCTTTGTGAAAGGCAGAATATAGCCCACAACATACTCCTGCTCACCAAGGAATTATTGCACAAGTACAACATAAGAGGATTGAGACTAGGGTGCTTAATAAAGATAAACATCTCTAAGACTTTTGATGGTCGAAACTGGAATTTCCTTTTTAATTGGTTGCACTGTTTGAAATTGCCTGGTTATTCATTCACTTGATCAAGAAATCTGTGGCCTTCTGCATTTCTTTGAATGGACCACTTACACAATTCTTTGAGGGGAAGAGAGGTGTCAGACAGTTGGACTCTTACTCACCTCTGAATCTCATGATATTATTATGACTTTTATTTTAAGCGTGACTGAGCAATATATGGGAGGGGTTCCGTTAACTTACTTATTTTTACTCAAAATCATGGTCTTTCCCTTCAATCTAATCCAACAATCAGAATTAGTTCAACTTTTTCCTAATTTTCTTCACTTATTAATAATAATCTATTTTCCATCATTTAACCCCTTCTCCTTCACGATCCATTCCCTTCTTTCCCCTTCTTTCCGTAGCTTCTTTCCTGACTTTCTTCATCAATCAGGCTTCCAGAAACCTTTCCTGCTTGCTGGAGAAGAAGAAGAAAATCCCAAATCATAATCCAGTAATTGTACAGAAACTCCAACCTCTCTCTTTCTCTCTATCCATGTCCTCCGAGAGCTCCTACTGCAAACCCTCACTCCGAACTTCAATCCGCCCGCACCGATCAATGGTCGATTGACCATTGAGCCAGACCGCCTTGTTTTGATTCCAGAAAATCTCAATTCCTGCTCCTTAGCTCGGATTCTGATGTCTAGCTCCACCAGCAACGTCACGTGATCGAGGACGTCATGAGAAAGGTCTGCAGCAAATTCAACGCGATAATTGCAGACTTGTGTCAATTCAAATTCATTTTCCATTACCAGGAAACACAAAGCAAACAAGCATGATTTTGTTTATGAAAATTCATCTTAATGATGAGACTTTGATGAAAACTTGGAGGATGTAATCATCTTTGCTTGTTTATTCTTTCACAGATGGCTACTTTGGCAACATACTTTGGGCTTGGAGAGAAAAAATACGGGTAGTTAATCTTCTCTAAGAGAAACACTAAAGGAAGATTTGATTCAAGAGTATGATTGAATCAAGAGTATTTGAAGAAGCCGGACAAGTTTGAATCGGGCGACGATGTCTCTAAAGTTTTTGAATAAGAAGGGACGGCATACTGGGAGTCTCCGTAATATAGAAAACGTTTGAAAAGCTGAGCAGAAACATGAAGCCGAACAGAAGAAACTGGAGGAGCTCTGGAAGCAAATTTTCGGGGAGGGAGCGTTCTGCCTAAATAATTACCGGGGGAAAAAAAGGCGGGTATGAATTAAGCGTGTGCATACTTGTAATACTGAATTAAAAGCGTGTGCCCACTTGGCCAAAGACCAAATCATAAGGTATTGGCTAGGCAGAGGTTCAGGGTTCAAACCCCACCTCCCCCGCCCCCTGTGTCTTTCTCCTAGTCTCAAAGTCTCCAGTCCCGCAGAGGCGTGCTCATCTCAAAGCAGTGAGTATCGAGAGTCATCTGCTGGCGCATGAAGTGCAAAGAAGCATCTGCTGGCGCATTAAGTGCAAAGAAGCATCTGCTGGCGCATGAAGTGCAAAGAAGCGAAGTGCATCAGAGGGTGTCAACTGGGACCTTCACCCCAATAGATTAGGCTAGATTAGGTTAGACTAGAATAATTATAGGAGATCCTTATACTTGTAATAAAAAAAAAGGGGAATTAAACAAGGAAAATAGCTGAGAAAGGAAAAGAGAAGTAGAAAAAGTGAAAAAAGGTGAAACACAAGATTATATTGGATGTAATGGTCCAGATTTTGAGTAAAACGTTGAGTAAAGTTAACAGAACCCCTCCCTTTAACCAAACACAGTCAATTTATGTAGGAAAATGAAGAAGATTTGAAGAAATCCATGTCTCCAAATACATGAACCAAAACAAAGGAATGAGAAGAGTTTTAAGAACATAGCTCTATTCTTACAAGAGATAAGAATATATAGTACAAGAGATAAAAACAAGTGACATGACTAAACTATCCTAACATAATACTATTATTATTAACAAATACAACCTGATTTGGTCATATTGATTCTGATGTGAGCATGCAAATATTTGATCAATCTTGGTAAACAAACTGATGCGATGTGGGACTACCATTAAACATACTGATGCGATGTGGGACTACCATTAACCATTTTCCCACATACTGATACTGGACAACCATTAAACAAAAGATATCGGTAAAAGTTTTTGTTATTATTATTATTATTATTATTTTAAAGATTATAATTGTTACTCTTACCGGTGACCCGACCACACAGCATAGCATATTTAGAGTAATTCTTCAATAAAAGATGGTAAACTCTACAATGCACATCATGTTAATAGCATCCAGTCTCAAGTTTGTTCATCACTTAATTTTCTTTTTAACAAATCAGTTCAAGCCTTTCCTCAGCAAACATATTCTGACAAAATTATAGAACAAAACTCACAGAAGCAAGGAAAAGTAGTTCCAAGATATTATTACTATGTAAACATCACAACAGAGACAGTTGTCTTCAGACAATAATATACCCAAGTTAAAATAAAATTAAGAACTTGAAATTTGACTTTTCAAAGAGTGTAGGGGTTCAGAGAAAAATATCCAGATGTAATGTAAGTGTTAGATAACTGCAATAGTAAGGAGACTAAAATCTATCTGTCCATCCAAAAAGAACAAGACCATACGATCAGAATTGATAATATACAGAACCACTTTTAATGAACTCAGAACCTATATCACTATTTCAAAATCATTTTGTTTCTATTATTCAAAGAATTCCTAGCTCACAAGCACACACTCTTACCCCAGTTTTTTATTCACAGTGAATATAATTTGATCACCAAAGCCGACCAGAATAAAGAAAGTTTACCTTTAACTCATATATTTACCTTTCCACTCGTCAAGTTCCTCTTGACTGCAATATTAGAATTAACAACAGAGCAACAACTTTACAGCATATAGTAGAAGATTCATGTTTTTGACTTCAGCTTTCGTCAACTAGCAGGTCTCCTTTGATCAGAATTGACCATACACAATTTTTCCTATTAGTATTTATCATTACACCAATAAAAAATCAAGCCCCATGCATGTCGCATGATTCCTCACCTTTTTACAAACCAACAATTCTAACTGTTATGAATCTCAAAATAACACCTTCAACTTTAATGTAGTCACACTGGAAGGTAATATAACATTGGATTAGGGACCAGTTTCATGCTTGGTTGAATGTAAGAAGCAGAGAAGAGTTGTCAAATTTTTGAACTCAAAGAATCAATAATGGCATCAATACGAAGCTTAAGTTTTTATTTTCCAGAATCACGGGCGAGTGGATCATCAAAAGATAATAGATCTTCCCATGAAAATATATTCCACAGAAAGGGAACTATAGCAGTGGTGGACCAATAACTGGAAACTTAATCATAAAAGTAGATAGTGATTTAATAGAATATGGAAAAATTGTTCCAATGTTTTCAAAGCATTACGACATGTATTTTCAAAAACATAATTAATTAATTTACAACATGTCTAAGTAAAAATTGATGGTTAAGAATCAAATGGTAATGCCTCTGCTAAACTTACTCCACGCATTTCACAAGAAGACTGTTTACTATGCCTTTTTACATATGTAGAAACACAACTCTTTAGATGGAATGGAGGTAGCGGTTATTTATTAAAAACTGAGCTTCCACATGGAATAGAGTAAAAAACTGAAGAAGGCACAAAAATTTCCAATAACAAAGTCTTTCTCATGAGCCATATCCATTTACACAAAGGAGTAAAACACTTCAGACTATAAGATTACCACCAGACATCTTAGAAACAATCTACAGCTACAGCTATCCCAATATACAGCTACATGTGATTGTTTTGCCTAAAAAGTCAGAAAGTGGATCATTAATTACCCAAAGAGTAAACTTTACTTGAGCCAGTTTTTGTAAATTGCAAAAGATTTGAACATTAAAATCACAAACAAACGATCAAAATTTTAACAAAGACCTTCTTTAAATGGCTTTTAAAATTCTCAGCAGATGAGCCATGGCAAATGATTGGCAGCTGCTAACTGAATAACCTTTCTAATGAATACTTGATTGCTTCATTAGGACAACCTTATAAACTAGCTTATTAGGATGATAATATTATTGTATGTAAAGATTAAAATTTAAGAAAACATAAACAATGGAGTAGATATTCTTTTCCGATAATTCTTAATTGAAATAATGAATTGACAAACCCATGGCAGATGAAGCTATTTCATAAACAGCGGACATCCTTGTTTAAACTAAACCTCACGCCCATTTGAGCAAATTTTGAACCTATTCTACAAAAAAATATCAAAAAAGAAAACGAAAAAAAGAAGAAGCTTGATTCAGGAATGGATGAAGTCAAAGCCACCTTACTAAAGAAATTGGCAAATCAGTGCTAAAATTTACAAGTTCAAGTACCAGATAATGAAGTCCTTCACAAAGTAAGTTACACCTATCAATGACTAAGAGAGACTTGATTTGCAGGCTTTTTATAATCTACAAGTAAAAGACAGAATTATGGCAAGGAATATAGGAATAAAAAGTACAATTGAACTTCACACCAAAGGAATCCCTTATTATTCTAGAAATCTAGCCAATTTTACTTTGCTTTTCAATGTTTCTGATCCCCCCTTCAATCTATACACTGTTTTACAATACTTAAAAAAATCTCTTTGGTGTGAACTCTGAGTTGGGGCAAAGATAGGAGGTTTGGCAATTCAGTATGACCTAAAACTTACTTTCAGAAGAATGCAGATGGCTGATTTCATTCATATAAGCGCGTTTAAGGATTAATACAGACAAATCTGTAGCACAAAATTAGGAAGAGAATGGCTAGCTTTTATAAGTTCACCTGTTACATTTGCACCTCAAAATAATATTAATAATATGTGTGACGATTAAAACCATTTTCCCTAAAATATTTGTCCAAAATATCAGTATGAGAATTAACGAGGCCATAAACCATGCTACTATATTGCTAAATTATATATCAGATCATTGACGCAATGCAAAACAATAAGCAGTTGATTCCTGTTACCCCTTAAAATAGTGGATAAAAACACTGCAAACAAAAATCAGATTCAAAGATATGTAGATGGGAACTTATGGATCCAGTAGCAAATTGCCTGTGATGCTCAGCTCATGGTTGGACTAATAATCTCTCTGAAGATCTATGGGATGACAGAAAAATTTAAAAACAAAAGAGGAAGAACAGATTAACATCAAAGACAAGTATAATAACACGATCATTCATCAAGGAACACATTATACCAACCTTGCATGCAGAATGAGTTATGAAAATGACGCCATAGTGCTGCTCCATTACATAGGCAAAAGCAGCAGGTATTTCCTGCAGAAATACCAAACTGTTAATTTGATAGCAGTATCAATACTTCTGATATTTATTGCTCTGTATTCGAAATTCTATAGATATTGAATAATATTACGAAAATTGATGAGAACTGAAACTGATAGCTATAGGATGGATATCGTCCATGAACACTGCTCTGCACCACATAAAAAAAATCAAAACCCAAAAACAATGTATTTATACATGATCAATTATATATCCAAATGAAGGTTCCAAAAGGAGTCCGGGCAGGGGTAAACAAAGCAACACATCCTCTCTCTACACGTGAGTAATTCTTATGGGCCACTTTCAGCTTGTGGCCTGCAGCCTTAGCATTCTGGTACAATCCCCACACGAAAGAACAGCAAGAATTTCTCAAACAGTGTTCTAATGCACAGAAGAAATTAACTGTGTTTATTCATCCATAATATGAGCTTACAGCAGTTTTTATTCCCAGATATCAGTGTCCTTTTAGTGTTTCATCCCTAAAGGGACTCTTCTTCAGTTTGCATCTTGTCACATAGACTGTTGATGCAGCAACCAATGATGGAAGGTACAGAGTGGTAGTGTGTTTCCTCATCCCCAGCACTTCTAGAAAGTATGCCTAGTTTTTCATGGTCAGAAATCATTAAAAAGACCAACAGTCATATGAAATAAAATATTAAGAATACATATTCACCTGGGGAGGAGATGCGTTAAGACACTAAGCTAATCAATAGTCAAGGGTTCCTCTTTCAACCTGCCTTTCGGGTAGCAAAAACTGGAAGTCATAACTCTACCAGCTAAAATTTACTGAATCTTTTTCTGCAGGAACCACTTCATACCTTCGTAGATATTGGATCACTCACACTGAGAAGAAAGAGAAATAAATCTTCATGGTAACCCAAGAAGCAATGATGAACTTCATTAAATGTCAAACAGGCACAAATAATTATAAAAAAGGCATATCAAAGCCGTAATTATGTCAGAAGTAGCATTCTGGATATCAAGTTAATAGTGAAGAACTCTACACGTCACTCATACTGGTACATGGAAAACAAAAGTAACTGTCTAATGACTCATATAATCTTATCAACACCATAGGGTGGAGAGAAAGAGGACATGGCCAAGGGAAAAAATTAGGGATGAAGGATTCAACTTATAGAGGAAAGGAGCAAGAAATGAAGTGTTTACTTTATGAAAAAAGGCTAATATGCATGAAGAATGCAGCAAAATAATAGCTTTTCAAAAGTTAGAAATGAAAGTTTAAATCAAAGGTACAATTTACCACATAACCACAATTATATTCAATATTTTCTGAGGCTATCGCAAACCTTTCAATGAAGCCAGATTTAACATCAAAGGACAAAAATTCAGTACTTTCCTGGTTAATCCTATCGAAAGCACGCTAGTGCACCATTTTAATCAGCTTCATTTCCACTTCAGCTTCAACAGCCCCAGTGCAGGCTGATGGAAATTTCTTACAGCATATATCAAGAAAGTACCTGGTGAAATGAATGCGGAAATTAGTGGTTATTTATATCAAGTTCAAAAAGCTGAAAAATTGATTCATAACATAGTTGCAGTGTAGTCACAGACTCAGTTGGCCGCGACTACAGACAATGGTTATGGTAGGTATTTAAACCAGATCAGTAAGTGATAGTTAGCAGCAACCATGTTTTTGAACCAGGTAATGACCAAAGTTGGTGTCAAATGTTACAAATTACAAGCATGAAAGCTAATATAAATCAAAACAAGTATCTCGTACCCAAGGTATGATACACAAAGAAATAAATATAAGCAAAACTTAAAAAGAAAAGAGGAAATAAAAATTAACACAAAATCTATGAAAAAATAAAAGAAAAGTATAATAATACATGATTTGATCAAGAAACGCATTCTACCAACCTCTGTCCTGAGTGAGTTATGAAAATAACGCTGTAGAGCCCCATTTCACAGGAAAACTCAGCAATTATTTCCTGCCGATTCACCAGACCTTTAATCAGAGGTTAGTCTCCATAATCAAATATCTACTCTAATCGAAATGTATCACAAAAAATGAATAGAAAGGAAACAGACGGCTACAGGATTGACATCGTCTTTGGTGCCAAAGGCTGCGAAAACTGCTACAGGCAGACCTGCACCACAAAAAACATCAAATCCAGATACAATTAGCTAACTTATTGAACATTACTGATACATCAGTGTAAGGTTTTAATTAAAGAATTTCGGCAAAGGATAAACAAAGCAACAAATCCTCTCTTTGCACATTAGTATTTCTTATGGGCTGCTCTCAGCTTGTGGTCTGCAGCCTTAGCATGGATGATAACTAGCATTGTTGCAGAACTCCTACACAAAATAACTGCAACGATCTTGTCAAACAATGTTCTTAAACATGGGAGAAATTATCTACATTTTATTCATCTCAAATATGAACTTACAGTTCTTTATCAAAGTAACCGTGTGCGATAACTACTTGAAGGCTTACAAGATAGCTTCCAAACAACATATGAGGCTGAGAAACAGCAGTAAAAAAACCTAAAAAGAAAAATAACACCGTCCTAATCAAAAGGAGGGCTCCCAACTTATAAGACAGGAAAATAGCAAAAACATAAACCTTTGCTTCATGCGGAGAGCAGCAGAAGTATTAGTTGAGGCTTTCTTTCCTGGTAAAGTCAATTCATCAGTCGGAAATCTGTACAGGGAAATGATAAATACCATACACATATGAAGATATTTAATAAATAGGGATAATGAGCATCATAACATTGTCTAGAACAAAAATTTAGAAAAATATTTTGTGGAAATATTATTGCAAAGATAAGAGAAGATTCCAAACAAAAGGACAGATTACCTTTTAAATTGGCCTGTCTTCAATCCTCTGATATTTAGGACAGGAGTAATTATTTTTCTTCCCACCACAGCCATCTTCCTATGTTGGAAAACTCTCCCAACAAGAAAAAACTCGAATAGATAACTGGATAACCATAGGACACCACAGGGAAACAAACAGATCATAGAAACCACACACTGTATGTATCATCTGTGTCATTATACAAAAGATATCGTAGCAAAAGATTTTGTGGAAATATTTGCAAAGAAACTATGAGAGAAGATTCCAGCCAAAGAGGAGAGATTAACCTTGTAATTGGTTTGTCTTCAACCCTCCGGTATTTCCAGTATGGATAAGAACAGGAAGATTTACTTTTCTTCCCTTCACAGCCATCTTCCTAAGTTGGATACTCTCTCAACAAGAAAAAATCTCAAATTAGATTACTGGATAACCATACAACCCCATAGCAAACAAACAAATCATTGAAGCCACATACTGTATCATCTATATGTTGCTAAACCATTAAGCAAAGATACCATAGTAAAAATATCTCTGAAAAGTTAATTTAAAAAAAGAGAGAGATTATAATTGCTAGAGGTTACCAGTGTCGGCACAGCACATCTATAGCATTGTGAGCATGAATAAAGACAAATAAGATGCTTTAAGTAAAATTTTCTAAGACTTCCTTTCAGACTAAATGGAAATTCTGTGGATTTTGAAGTTATTTAACAAATTTATATTTAGATGGGGAATCAGTCAATGACATGCAAAGATAAGAATGGCAGAACCTGTATGTTGAAGTCAAAACTTCAAAGTGAGTAGTTTCATAATTCGGCTCCACCTGCGATAGTCTGCAGTACAAAATTAGCAAGTGAATGGCTAATTTTTATAAGTCCACCTGTTACACTTGCACTTTTTAAGTAAATTAATCAAAATTATGATCAAACCCATTTCCATAAAAAGTTGCCCAAAATATCAGTGAAACTATACGACTTTAATAGTGAAACTATCCAAAAAGTGTTTACGACTTTTAATACCGGTAATAGTGTTATACGACTTTAACAGTGAAACTATCCAAAAAGAAGAAGGTCATAAATTCTTTGTCGATAACATATACAGAATCACTTTTAAGTTTTAAGGGCTACGCAAATTATTAAACCAACTCAGTACCTTTACCAATATTTCAAAGTCATTTTGTTGCTAATATTTAAAGAAACCCTAACTCACAAGTACACTGAATATAATTTGATCAGACAAGCCTATCCCTGGCTAAAGATGACTTAGAGGATATTTTACTTATAACCCTTTCACCAGTCAATTTTCTCAATAAATAATGAACCTTCTTTACTGCAACATCTGAAGTACAACAGAGCAACAACTTTATAACATATAGTAGAAGATTGATGTTTTTGACTACAGCTTTCTTTGACTGGCAGGTCTCCTTTGATCCGAATTGACCATCAACCATTTTTCTAGTTGTACATATCATTACGCCAGTTAAAAATTCAAACCCTCACATGGCGCAATATTCTTCACATTTTAATGATAAAGAAAGATTAGGTAGACAGAGATACTGGAAGAATCCCTCTTTTTACTTCTATTTTACGCTCATAAATATCTTATTAATGGGACTCATTACTTCTCACAATTCTAACTAATACAGACACCCCTAACTTTAATGTAGTCACACTAAAAGGTAAAAAACATATCATTGGATTAGGGACCAGTCTCATGTGCTTGGCTGAATATAAGAAGTGGAGAATAGATCCCACATTTTAGACCAGAAGAACTCAAACGACAATATGTTGGCATCAATATGAATGCTTGCATTTTCAGTTCCCAGACTTTCTATAGTAGGTTTTTTCCCCCACGGAAAGGGAAATTATAGCAGTGGTGGACAAATAAATGGAACTCTGATTAAAAATGGAACAATAGATATTGACTTAGTAAAATGTGGAAAAAGTAATTTACGAAATGTATTTTCAAAAAATAATAATTTTTTACATGTTTTTTTTTCAAGTAATTGTTGGAAGCTCTATTTTATGGAAGTGGTTGGAAGCGATAAACTGAAGCTCTATTTAATAAACCACACTGCTGTATAGCTAAACTACATCAGATCGTGCAACAATTAAACAGTTGATTCCTGATTCTCACAAAATACTGGACAAAAAAACACCGCAAACAAACATAAGATTCGAATATGGAGAAGGGAACTTATGGATCCAGTAGGCATATTGTTTGTGATGCTAAGCATGGACAGACTATATAGTCGCTGGAGATCTATGGTCTGGCAGCATAATTTAAGAAGAAGAGAAAAATAAATTACCAATTTTATAATTCTTTTAAAAATCAAAGTATAATAATGAGATTTTCATCAAAGAACACACCAACCTCTTGTGCCAATGAGTGTTCCATTTCAAATGAGTTATGATGCAAATGAGTACAAATCCACTTGTACTTAAAATAAATTAATCAAATTAACCATCAAAACCATTTCCATAAAAAGTTTTCCAAAATATCAGTATGAAATTATATGAGGCCATAATAAACTACGCTGCATAGGATGGGCTTCATCTTTGGTGCCGAAGGCCACAACACTAATACTGGTGGGTCTGTACCACAGAACAAAAAGTAATAAGAACTCAGATGTAGTTGTATGTTACGTGTCATGAAAATTAATAATGCATCACAGTGAAGGTTCCAGGGGTAAGCAACAAATATGTTCTCTCCTATAGGCAACTTCCAGCTTGTAGTCTGCACACTTAGCATTCATGCTAACTAGTTAGCATTCTAGTTAGCATTCTAGTTACTAGAATTCTAGTACAATCCCAAGGGAAAGAACAGCAACAAACAATCTTGTTAAAATATGTTCTAAACCACTGAAGAAATAGATCTTCCAGCATATTGGACTAAAAAACAGCGATAAATCGAAAACAGCAAAAAGATGGACCTTGCTTCGATCCGAGAGAGAATAAGTAAGATCTGGGCCTTTCTTTCCTGAGAAAAACACCTCACCATTCTGAAATCTGTAAAGGGAAATGGTAAAACTGTTACCACTTCAACACATAAGAATTCAAGATAATGACTTCTAGAACAAAGCCTTTGGCAAACTGTCTTTTACAAATTTTGCAAAGAACAATGACAGGTATGCAGAATCCTCATTCCAACCAAAGAGGAGAGATTAACCTTGTGATTGGCTTGTCTTCAGTATGGAACTATGGATAAGGAAAGGAGGATTTACTTTTAACCCTCCACAGCCATCTTTCTATGTTCAATACTCTCTCAACAAGAAAAAACCCCAGTCAGATTACTGGATAACCATACAACACCACAGGAAACAAACATATCATTGAAGCCACATACTGTATCATCTATGTTGCTAAACTATTAAACAAAGATACGTAGTAAGAATGTCCCGGATAAGTTTATTTTAAAAAGGAGAGATGTTATAATTGCTAAAGGTTACCAGTGTTGGCACAGAACATCTAATTTTGAATGAAAGAATTATTATTACAATCTTAAAAGCATCCGATCTCAAGCTTGCTCATCACTTAAGTTGTTTTTCACATATCAGTCCAGGTGTTTACTTAGCAAGGTGAAGTGGTTCCAAGATGAAACTATGCGAGTTTCACCATCTTAATCGATGAGAATTCTTAACAAAAATAAACCACATGACTCTAAAAATCATAACAGAGAAAGATATATTAAGACGAGAAACTGCCAAGTTAAAATAACACTTATGAATTTGAGATAAGTTCAAAATAGAAAGATTTTGAGTTTAAAAGATTTGACTAGATGTAAAAGTGTTATCCAACTACAATAGTGAGACTAAAATCTAACTGTCCATCCAAAAAGAACAAGGTCATAAATTCTAAGTCAATAACATATACAGAATCACTTTTAAGTTTTAAGGGCTACACAAATTACTAAACCAACTCAGTACTTTCACCAATATCGAAATCATTTTGTTGCTAATATTTACAGAATCCCTAACTCACAAATACACTCTGAATATAATTTGATCACACAAGCCTATCCCTGCCTAAAGAGGACTAGAAGATATTTTACTGATTACCCTTTCACTAGTCAATTTTCTCAATAAATAATGAACCTTCTTTAATGCAACATCTGAAGTACAACAGAGCAATAACTTTATAGCATATAGTAGAAGATTGGTGTTTTTGACTACAGCTTTCTTTGACTGGCAGGTCTCCTTTGATCAGAATTGACCATCAGCAATTTTTCCTAGTTGTATATATCATTACACCAATTAAAATTTCAAACCCCCACATGGCACAATATTCACCTTTTTATGATTAAGAAGGGAAATTATAGCAGTGTTGGACAAATAATTGGAACTTTGATTAAAAATGGAAAAAAAGAAATTGACTCAGTAAAATGTGGCAAAATTGTTCCTGTGTCCAAAGTAATTTACGTAATGTATTTTCAAATTAGAAAGTAATTTTTTACATGTATTTATTTAAAAACAAGTGTAATTGTTGGAAGCTCAATTTTATGGAAGTGGTTGGAAGCGATAAACAGAAGCTCTATTTAATAAACCATAATAAACCATACTTCTGTATAGCTAAACTACATCAGATCGTGAAACAATTACACAGTTGATTCCTGATCCACACAAAATACTGGACAAAAAACACTGCGAACAAATATAAGGTTCAATCATGGAGAAGGGAACTTATGGATCCAGTAGGCATATTGTTTGTGATGCTGAGCTCATGGACAGACTATATAGATCTATGGTCTGGCAGCAAAATTTAAGAAGAAGAGAATTATAAATTAACTGATATTTTATTTTTTTTCAAAAAATCAAAGTAAAATATTGAGATTTTCATCAAAGAACACATACCACCAACCTCTTGTGCAAATGAGTGCTCCATTTCACAGGCAAAAGCAGAAGGTACTGCAGAAATAACCAAATTGTTAATCTGATAGCAGTAAAAATACCTCTGATACATTCGGAATTCTATAATTATAGAATTGTATTGCAAAAATTGAAGAGGATTGAAACTGACAGTCATAGGATGGGCATCATCTTTGGTACCGAAGGCCGCGAACACTGCTACTGGTGGATCTGCACCACAGAACAAAAATAAAAAAATCAAAGACCAGGTTCAGTAGTATTTACTATGTGTCATGAAAATCAAAGTGGTTATGTATCAAAGTGAAGGTTCCAGGGGTAAACAAGCAACAAATCATTTCTCTGCTATGGTCCGCTTTCAGCTTGTAGTCTGCAGCCTTAGCATGAATTCTAACTAGCATTGTACTACATCGCTACACGAAAGAACAGCAACAAACAATCTTGTCAAAAACATGTTCTAAAAACACTGAAGAAATAGAGCTTCGAACATATGGGACTAAAAGACACCGATAAACTGAAAAGAGCAAAGAGATAGACCTTGCTTCGATCCGAGAGAGCATAAGTAAAATCTGGGGCTTTCTTTCCAAACAAAAGCACCTCATCATTCTGAAATCTGTAAAGGGAAACGATAATACTGTAAACACTTCAACACATATAGAAAATCAGGATAATGATTTATGAACAATACCTTTGGCAAGCTATTTCAAAGAAATTTTGCAAAGAACAGTGACAGAGAATCCTCATTCCAACCAAAAAGGAGAGATTAACCTCGTAATTTGGCTTTTCTTCGAACCTGATTTTTCCAGTATCAACCAGGACCAGGGGATTTGCTTTGCCCCCCTATGAAGCCATTTAAGTCCGGAACTCATTCAAAACAGAAAAGGAAAAAGAGATTGATCAGATTACTTTCACAAACATGAACAACCACAAGATTGATCAGATTACTTTCACAAACATCAACTTTGAGTAATTTTCACAAACATCAACTTTGAGTAATTTTCACAAACACGTAATGAGCAATCACTGTCACCCAAATATTCCCGATTAGAACAAAATTAAGGGCTACACAAGAACTCAGACCATATATTAGATGAAGAATTGATGCCCTCTTAATATCCTAACAATCACAATGGAAAATAAAGCAACCGGGGCCTGTTGATTAAGGAACAACTCAACTCAAAGACCAGAAGAGTGAGACAAAAATCAAAACCCCCAGAAACTTTCAAGGAAAATACCTGAGCGAAAGTTTTGATGTCGCCCATTGTATGTTCTTGTTCGTACGCACGCCTTATATAAGAAACCATGGGACCTTCCAACGGTCATTTTCTGTTTATCAAATAACACCCGTTGGATTATAACACGTTGAATCTAACGGTTCGTATTAAAGGGCAAAGTCGGTCATTCAATCCAAGCTTTGTGTGCTATATAAATCGAATTTTACCAATATTACACACAATTTAATCAGCACAAATGGATTTTCACAAGTTTACACATTATATAAGTAGTATACCTTTCTCACACCCATATAAAAATACAATATTTTGTAGTGTATCTAATTAAAAGTTAATTAATGGTTAATTTATGATTTTAGTTGTAATTGTATTTATTTTGGAATATTTTCCTCCAATCATACCATAATTTGTTCTTTTACTTTTTAGTTATGATATTTTACGATTTTGTTTGGTAATACATGTATCATTATTATCCCTTACTCATCATCACGCCCTAATAAGGATACAAGTTTCGTAGTGTATTTAATTAGAATTTAATTAGTAGGTAATTTTGTAATTATAATTTTAATTGTTAATCTGGAATTTTTCTCCCAATCGTACCATCATTTTATTATTTTACTATTCTTAGTTATTTTAATTTACTATTTTATTTGATTGTACATGTTGATTCAATTAGATCCGTTTTCATAATTATTTTCTGATTTTAATTGATTTGTTTAATTATGTAATTTTAGTCCGTTCAATTGAATTGAATTTTGGTATATGTTATATTCCACACATGTATTTACGGTGGTAATTAATTTATATATGATATTGAATCAAAATAAAAATCAAAATAAATAGTTTTGATGATATTAATACTACCTATCCATCGCTACAAAAAATTAGCTTTCCTAATTGTCTACTTATATTTTAAAAGAATCGGTCTCCTGAATGACCGTCTATATCATAGCAATATATATACCAGGGACCGCGCTGCAAATATAGTAAATATATACAAAAATTCGCTGGTCAAAAAGTGGATCTGAATCGGGTCATAACAAACAGATCACTTTCCTCCATTTTCGGCCACAAACTCGGCCACAAACTCGCCAATTAACCAAAAAGCAGCTTAGTTTCCTCATAAATCAAAAACCCCGCACACGCAGATCAGAAACACAGATCAGAACAGCAAACGCGAGGAATATATTTGGAGCAAAAAAAAAACACTGGATTTCACTGGTTTAAGCTACGGGCATGGAGATCCAAAGCAAGGTGAGTTCCAATTTGAATTTCCGATCAATTTTGATGTATAAATCAACAATTCGATGCATCGAATCCTTGCTAATTGATGTTTTTTTATTTATAAACCACAGCTTTCAATAAGTGGCGAAGAAGGTGTAGATTCTGCTGTTACCGATCTAGGATCATGCGTAGATGACAAGGAAGATCGATCTTCATTAGCAATAGGTAAATACTGGAGTTCTGTTTGATACTGGATGTTTGCTTTAGTTTTCAGTTTGTTTTATCTATGAAAAGTGTCGTGTTTAGGTTGGGATCTGATGTGTTTAGCATGAAAAACTGGATTTGAATGTGTGAGCACTATGTATATCTGTTGAAATGCTTGTCTGTGGAAAGTGGACTGTTTAGTATGAAATCTGATGTATTTAGCATGAAAACTGGGTTTGAAATTGTAAGCACCATGAATAAAACTTTTTGGAATGCATGCTTGTGAAAAGTGGGCTGTTTAGGATGGAATCTGAACTGTTTAGCATGAAAACTAGATTTGAATGTGTAAGCATCATGGATATCTGTTGAAATGCATGTCTGTGGAAGGTGGACTGTTTAGGTTGTGATATGATGTGTTTAGCATGAAAACTGGGTTTGAAATTGTAAGCACCATGAAATAATACTTTTTAAAATGCATGCTTGTGAAAAGTGCCCTGTTTAGGATGGAATCTGAACTTTTTAGCATGAAAACTAGGTAACAATGCTGATCTGCCTGATTTGGAGGACGTTGATCTTAGGCAGAGTTTTGATGGACTCAGTGCTAGAACCCTTGAAGAGCTAGAAGCACTTTACAAGCTGCATGCTAAAGCAATTGGTTTTTGCTATAGAAAATCAACAAGTAGGAGAAATCATCAAGGCGTTCAATGCGAACAATATTTTAGTTGCTCTTGTGCAGGAAAGCCTAAAAAAGAAACCACCCAAACACCGCCTACCCCAGTCCTACTGTTAGATGAACCTGAATGTTCAACATCAAAGAAAAGAAAAAGAAAGCACAAGGAGTATCCGATAACCAAGACAGAGTGCAAGGCTTCACTTCGTGTAAAGCTGGTTGATGGAATTTTCCATGTCAAACATCATATCCTGACGCATAATCATGCTTTGCTTAGGCCCAAATAGATGCAGTTTGCAAGAAGCGAGCGCAAAATCACTCCAGCAATAGCCAAGGTAAAAATAGGATAATTTCAACGTAAAAATGTTTAGCACAGATTGATATTTTTTAAAACTGTGTGAGGCTGTGTTTGTTTCAGGTCATAATGGGGATGGAAGATGCTGGAATGAAACCAACTGATGGATACAACTATCTCACATATTTAGCGGGAGGAGATGAGGCAATGGGTCATGAACTCAGGGACCAAATCAATTTTGTTGGAAGACTCAGAATGAAAGAGATTGAAAAGGGCGATGCAAAAACATTAATAGCAACTCTAGAGGAAAAGAATAAGAACCAAGAAGGTTTTTTCTACAGAGCTTTGAAAACGGAAGATGAAAATAGGTTGAAAGCTGTGTTTTGGAGGGATTCTATGATGCATGAAGATTACAACATTTATGGCGACTGTAACATTAATAGCAACTCTAGAGGAAAAGAATAAGAACCAAGAAGGTTTTTTCTACAGAGCTTTGAAAACGGAAGATGAAAATAGGTTGAAAGCTGTGTTTTGGAGGGATTCTATGATGCATGAAGATTACAACATTTATGGCGACTGTGTAATACTCGACACTACCTTCAAAACAAACAGGTAAAATTGAAAACTGATGTGTTTAGGTTAGAAACTAGAGTGTTTATTTAGAAAACTGTTGTGTTTGCAACTAGTGGAAAACTGTTTAGTATTAACTGTTTAGAAACTGGTGTGTTTATATTATAAAAAAGTGTATTTACATTGGAAACTATAGTCTTTACAGAATGTTTTATGAAATAGGTTTAAATCTTATAAATGACATTTGTAGCTGACTACAGTATTGACTCTTTAGAAACTGGTGTGCTTATATTTAAAATTGGTGTGTTTACTTTAAAAACTGTTGTATTTACAGAATTTTTTTTTCTTAAACAGGTACAATCTGATATTTGCTATGATACTTGGAATGAAAAACAGCCGAGGTAATGTGATGTTTGCTTGTGCTTTTATGTCTGATGAAACAAGTGAAACGTTTGAGTGGGTACTTAAAACATTCAAGAAAAGTATGGGGGGCAAAGCACCGATAACATTGTTTACAGATCAAGATATTGCGATGACAAATGCGATCGAAAAGGTAGTGTCTTAATACTGCATGTTTAACATGTTTTTAATATTGTCCTGGGCTAATTAATGACATAAATCTTCTGTAACAAAAACAGGTTTTCCCTGAGACGAGACATCGATTATGTTTGTGGCACCTTATGCAGAATGCAATTTCCCATTTTGGCGAGCTGAAAAAGGACGGGCCTTTCAAGTCAGCATTCCAGCGATGCTTATACGGTTGTTCGTTCGAGCAAGAATTTGAAGACTGTTGGAGAAATTTGCTCATAGAGTTCAACTTGGAAGGTGATGACTGGTTCGAACGGCTGTATAATTTGCACGAGAAGTGGTGTACAGCGTTCAGCAAAGATTTCTTCTCTGCTAGGACACTAGCTACACAAAGATGTGAGAGTGCAAACCATGCTATCAAGGTGAAGGTCTCAAAAACAACATCGTTGACTCAGTTTGAGAAGGCTTTTGAAAAAATGATTAGAAAATGGAGGAAGAACGAACAGAAAGAGGAAAGTAGGTGCCTACGTTTTCTACCTCGGTCAGCAAAAGGGGGCTTTTTGAAGCATGCGTCCGAAGTCTACACACTCAAGATTTATGAGGAATTCAAGCAAGAATTTGGATGGGCAATGGCAACATCGATTTCTGAATCCAAGCTGAATAATGGTGGATACATCAGATGCTTTGTAGTGACTTTAGAAACAGATCCTGATACAGCAGGTTTGTTTTTATTTACAACTAATTTTTTTTTGATATAATAGTCTTTTGGGTGAAATCTAATGTCTTTAGGTTAGAAACTGGTGTGTTTGACTATAAAACTGTTGTATTAGCAACAAGTGAAAAAATGTGTTGTTTAGAATAGATACTAGCATGTTTAAGAATGTGAATACTAGAGTATTTAGTTTTAAAAACTAAACACTCTAGTATTCACATTCTTAAACATGCTAGGTTCTTGAACGTAAACTGAGAAGGAAGAGTCTTTTGGTTAAAAACTGATATCCTTAGGTTAAAAACTGGTGTATTTAGGTTAGAAACTGGTGTATTTTTTTTGAAAACTGGTGTATTTACAGAAGGTCTTGCAGGTGAAGTTATGGTGACAATCCCTGCAAATAAGTCCTGGGAGTTTCACTGTTCCTGCAGAATGTTTGAAGAAACAGGCTTGCTATGCTACCACATGATCAGGATATTGCACATGATGTCAATAATGAGGATTCCACCACAGTACATTGTGTGCAGATGGACGAAGAATGTGAAAAAGCAAATCTGGGATAAGTTTCTTGAAGAAGACAAGAATGCTGAGGCAGGTAAGAAATTGAAGGGCTCAATTCCATGGCGGCATCAGATCACAGGGCAGTTCTACCATCTGGTTGCCCAAAGTGAAGACAATCTGGAAGCTAGAAAACTATTAGAAGATGCGGTAAAGAGGCAAACGATTTCAATTCAAAAAGTCCTAGGAAAAGAAGAAGAAGAAGAAGAAGTCACAGATCCAAAGAGCTCATCCGGTACTGCTGCTCATTGAAGAAGATGATGAGTTTGTAATTGAAGATCCAGACAAAGCAAACACCAAAGGGAGAGGTAAAAGAATCAATTCATCAATCGAGCGCCCTAAAGCAAAGCCAACAAATGAGTTTGGATCATATACTCCAAAGCCGCGATTATTTTAAGTTCCATCTTTGTTTTTTTTCTTGATTTTTGGTAAAGACAAACATTGTACCGTCGAGATTTGAATTGAGTTATGTTATTGGGATTTGAAACTGCTGGATTGTTGTGTTAGAAATAAGGGTGTTTGTGTTAAAAAGAGTGGTGTTTATAGTGAAAACTGTGCTTTTTATGTTTATAGTTGAAAGTTGTTGTGTTTTACATGGAAAATGGAAACTTGTGTGTTTAGACTACAATATAATGTGTTTTTTTATAATTTAAACTAAGGTGATTGACTTAGAAACTGTTGTTTTTAAGATGAAAACTGTTGTGTTTAAGATCTCAAAACAACATTCATGGAAACTGTTGTGTTTAAGATGAAAATTATTGTATTTAAGATGAAAATTATTGTGTTTATGATGAACAAGGGAAAAATTTGTGTATAGTGGTGATAGAAATTTGTGTAAGGTGTTTAGCTTAAAAACTGTCGTTTTTAAGATAGAAACTGTTGTGTTTAAGATGGACATGAGTACTTAGAAACTTTACATGGAAAGTTGTTTCCAGCTTATGCTGTTATGAAAACTATGGTGTTCTGGTTAAATATTGTTGCGTTTAAGTTAAAAACTGAATGCTTAAGATAGAAAATGTAAAGCTGAACAAACTTTCATAAAACAAAACAAGAGTCATTAACAAGCAAAAGTGCACTGTTTAACATGAAAAACTAAAAATTAATATCCCATACTGGTCTAAATTTTGATATCCTAACCAAGGTGTTTATGAATTTTCCCAAAATTCATAATCGTCAATGTGAAGATCAAAACTTGGCATTGCTTCCTTGACCTTCGGCATAGCAGATTTCACTACCTCATCAAACCACTTGTGCAGCTCGGGCGCCTGCCAAAACTCCTCACTTTCCCATACATCTTCAGGTTGGCTCGCTACTGGCTGCTGCGACAACACAGGTTCAGCTTCTTGTGGTTGAGTTTGACGCTCTTCTGCATTCTGACTTTGAGCCTTGGCAGCGGCTTTATCTTACTTAAGTCTTGCAAAAAACTTCGCAGTGACAAGTCCCATATCCCTTTTAAGAATCTCATAAGCTTGTTCAGAATTCTGTAGAATAATAATAAACAGTTAGAAGGAATTCAGAATAAAAAAAGCCAAAACGTTTTGTAAAACTTACACTCAAACCAAGGTCCGCTATCTCCTGATCAGTTTTAAACTCCCCAGTTCCTAGAAGGTCGAAGCTGCCATTAAACTTATTGGCTGGTCTATCCCCATGAGCAGCATTGATAACCCTCTCGGCACGAGTCAGTGGGTACAACCTGGTCTCAACGAGGACCTTGTCAAAGCCATTCATTTTGAGCCAACTAACCCTTGAAGCCACCTTATCTTGAGGCCAGTGCTGAGCAAGAGGGACTGTAATAGGTTCCGGCATACCTAAATTTTAAACACACGAAAAGATACCAGGTCAGACAGAAAAATCACACTAAACACACAAGTTTTCAAAGTTAAAGCATTAGAAATCACATTAAACACACAAGTTTTCAAAGTTAAAGCATTAGAAATCACATTAAACACACAAGTTTTCAGAATCATACCTAAATATGGCGACCGTTGAAGATATTGGATCAGAACTACATACACACAACCCCCAAGAGTAGTGTGTTTCTTGCTTCGTTTGTGGAAGTTCGTCACCCCTTTCAGTAGCTGCTCCAAGAGATACTTGCACCAATCCATGGTTGCTATCTCAGACACGTTAGTGACAGCCTGGATCATCTTCATATCGACATTCCTAAATTTTATATACACAGAAAGATACCATGCCAGCCAGAAAAATACATTAAATACACAAGTTTTCAGTGTTAAAGCATTAGATACCACATTAAAAACACAAGTTTTCAGAATCATCTACCTGGTTTGCAGAGGATTGACAAAGTTTCCGAGCATAAACAGCACAAAAAACTGCAGAAACTCTTCACCACCATCTGGAAGGGCTTCCATCTCTCTCACCAAAGCATCCAGAGGGATGTCAGCATCGTCATTCACCTTGAACCTCCTCTTCCATGCAAGCCTCTCCCGCTTAATCTTCTCAGATTTATCAGCGCCAATGTTCCCAGACAATGAACCAACAGGTACATCGACTCCACCTATCGGCAAGCCCAACACATCAAAAACCTCATCAACCCCTATCTTATAGGTCACTGACCCTATGGTTTGATTGCCATGGCCATCTAGACTAGAAATCAAGAATGGGATGATTTCCAGCGGAAACTTGCTCATCTGCACCTTCAACAGGCCCCCAAAACCAATTGTCTCAACAGCAGCCTTCTGAGCCTCGGTCAGTTTTGCTAAAAACTTGGCAACAATGCTTAAATGGCATGCTAATTTTACGCCCTTATCCAGTCTGCAAAATAAACGTTTAAATATCAGTTAAAATGCAACTATCGAATGTTAGTATATAAAAAACTAAAATTAAATTTAAAACTTACTTAATTTCATCATTTTCCACAATGCAAACATGCTGCGACTTTTTCCTGACCCTCTTTTCCACTACTTCACCTACATCAGTTGTCTCCACATCATTTTTCCTCTTCCTCCGTTTGTCAGTTGGAACACCACCTGTAGCATATTTAACTGTGCTTATGGGAGGAACGTCGTGGACAGTGGACTGGGAATGGACCTGGGGCTGGGGGGGCTGAGGCTGAGACTGAGGCTCCTTGAGCGGGACCTCTTTGAACAAGGGGAAGTTGAACAAGGGCTGCTGTGGCTGGGGCTGATCGACCCGAGGCTGGGGCTCGCTGACCTGGGGCTGGGGTAGGGGCGAGACGTTCTGGAAGGGGAATAGGTTGAACAGGGGGGACTGAGGCTGGGACTCCTCTAACAGGGGCTGAGGGGACTAAGGCTGGGAGGGCTGGGAGGACTGAGGCTGGGACTCCTCGACCGGGACCTCGTTGAACGAGGCGAAGTTGAACAGCCCTCCCAGCTGATCAACCCGAGGCTGGGGCTCGCTGACCTGGGGCTGGGATTCAGGCACGTTGACATGGGGCTCGACAGTGCTGGACTGGAGCTCATCAGTGGTGACCTCGGGCTCGACAGTGCTGGACTGGGACGAGGCAGCAACTAAAATCTTCTTTACACGTTTCTTGGACACCACAGGTTCGGCAGCAGCTTTCTCAGGTGCAGCTTTCTTCTCAGGTTCAGCAACAACTTTCTTCTCCACTGCACGGGGAGGTTTCTTCTCCGTAGATGGACAGTCCCTGCATTTTTTGTTTTTACGCAAATTCCTCTTGCCTGTATTAAAAAACAAAATAATCATTGGTACATGTTAAAAATCTACTACATAAGATAAAAATTACATTAAAATTGCAGGGAAAACAAGATCATACTATGAGTGGATGTGGATGCAGTAGACACTTCTTTTCCCTTTTTTCCTTTTCTATGGAGCTGCTCTTCAACATCATCTTCAACATTGTCTTCATTGATTTGTGGAACAATGGATGCCAAAACAGTATCAGCAAAATTCTGGCTGTCGCTCTGATCCTCATTGATTGGCTCAGCCCCAATCGTAGAGCGCGTGTTATACACTACACGTACTGCAAAGAAATATTTTTCAAATCAGTAATAATAATTTTTGAATTTTAACCACTTGTAAAAGCAAAAAAATCAGGCTAGAAAGACAAGTTTTCATATTATAAACTTAAGATTTTAGACACATAAAAACTAGGGTGTTTATGTTAAATAATGTTGTATTAAGTGTAGTCAAGTTTCCAAATTAAACAGTAAAGTTTCCAAAAAAAAACAGTTTTCAACTAAACAATCAAGTTTTACAGTCAACAGTTTTCAGGCTAAACAATACAGTTTTCAACCTTAATAATCTAGTTTTTACAAAACAACATTTATCACATTTAAAAATCAAAGTTCTACAATCACTTTAGTTTTCATTCTAAAAAAGCAAGTTTTCACAATTTTTATAGTTTTCATACTAAAAAATCAAGTTTCTAAACATCAAAGTTTCCAAACAATAAAATTTGACAAACCACAGTTTCCAGACTAAACTATATAGTTTCTTCAAACACATTAGTATTCAGCCTTAATAATCAAGTTTTCAAAAATAACAGTTTTCACATTAAACAAGCAAATTTTACAAAACACCACAGTTTTCAGGTTAAAAACTAAAAAATTAAAAAATCCACATGCACACAGAAAACACATTAAACAGTCAAGTTTCCAAAAAAACAGTTTTCAAACTAAACAATCAAGTTTTACAGTCAACAGTTTTCAGGCTAAACAATACAGTTTTCAACCTTAATAATCTAGTTTTTACAAAACAACATTTATCACATTTAAAAATCAAAGTTCTACAATCACTTTAGTTTTCATTCTAAAAAAGCAAGTTTTCACAATTTTTATAGTTTTCATACTAAAAAATCAAGTTTCTAAACATCAAAGTTTCCAAACAATAAAATTTGACAAACCACAGTTTCCAGACTAAACTATATAGTTTCTTCAAACACAGTAGTATTCAGCCTTAATAATCAAGTTTTCAAAAATAACAGTTTTCACATTAAACAAGCAAATTTTACAAAACACCACAGTTTTCAGGTTAAAAACTAAAAAATTAAAAAATCCACATGCACACAGAAAACACATTAAACAGTCAAGTTTCCAAAAAAACAGTTTTCAAACTAAACAATCAAGTTTTACAATCAACAGTTTTCAGGCTAAACAATACAGTTTTCAACCTTAATAATCTAGTTTTTACAAAACAACATTTATCACATTTAAAAATCAAAGTTCTACAATCACTTTAGTTTTCATTCTAAAAAAGCAAGTTTTCACAATTTTTATAGTTTTCATACTAAAAAATCAAGTTTCTAAACATCAAAGTTTCCAAACAATAAAATTTGACAAACCACAGTTTCCAGACTAAACTATATAGTTTCTTCAAACACAGTAGTATTCAGCCTTAATAATCAAGTTTTCAAAAATAACAGTTTTCACATTAAACAAGCAAATTTTACAAAACACCACAGTTTTCAGGTTAAAAACTAAAAAATCCACATGCACACAGAAAACACATTAAAACAGTCCAGTTTACAATCTAAACACATAAAAATTCAACCAAAACAGTTTAATCGAACCAGAGCAGTCACGAAGATCAATAAAACAACAAAAAAGCGGGAAAACACAGCGACAGAAAGTATCACCTCTCTGCACCCCCTCTGGTTTGTTTTCTTCCACTGATTTAGACGACTTCATTTTATTCAGATCTGCAGAACACAAAGTAGAATCACGAATCACAAAACACAAAACACAACAGAATCATGAACATCACACCAATCAATCATGAACAGAATAATGAACAATCTGATTAACATACCTGACTCAGAGATTGGAATATTACCCAATCGATTAACAACTGAGCGACGAACGCTGCAGTACACGAAAACGCAGATCTAAACACAATCAAAACTCAATACAAAAAATGCAGATCAAAAAACCATTAAATAACAATCGATACTTGGATTGCGCCGGTTGGATTGCGCCAGTTGGACTGCGCCGGTTGGATTGCGCTGTGACGGTTGGGATTGCGACGGTTCGGCGCGACTGGGGGTTTCGGAAAAGAGGGTTTGGAATAGGGAGCGGTGGGTTGCAGAGTGAAATATGGGAAATTAAAAAATAGAAAATTGCTTTATATATTTACGGAGGAGGGCTTTTTAGCAATTTCTCTAATTGCTAAAAAGGACCTGCGTATTTCTAAATTGCAAAAAAGGAGCCGTTTTTCAAATTGTAATTGCAGAAATATGCCGTCTATATTATTGCTATAATATAGACGGTCTATTACAAGACTAACATATTTTAAAATAATTTTAATTTGACATTAAAGTATATATTTTTAAAGTTAGATGGCTGTATTTTTATATAATTGAAATCATAATTTTTTAAAAATTTACAGGAAGGTAATAAACTTCCCTAATGGTCTATGTAGTTTTGTATATTTAGTAGTTTATACTATATTTAATTTTTTTTTCAATTCAGTTCAAATAAATATATTTAATTTTTTCAAGTTCAATTAGGTTCATTATATTTATATTAATTCAATTCAATTCAACATATTTATACTTAATTCAGTTTAGTTCAGTTTTTTATTTTTTTCAGTTTAGTTCAATATTTTTATTTTTTAAAAAAATCAATTCAGTTCAGTTCGGTTCTACAAGAAATAAGCTCTAGCAAACATGGCCTAAGAATATGAGAAACAATTAGATAAGGCAGTCTTACTATAAAGCAGATGGTATAGCAAACCTCATTTTAATAAACTTTGAGGCCAAAAATTAATTATTTTATTCTCGGCGCCATAGTGTAAGTAGCGCTTAATTTCAGGGACTAAAGTGCAAAACCCAAAAATTTAGCTTCTCAAGAACGTAATCCTTCAGTTTACCAGAAATGTCATTGAGAAATTCAGTGTCAGGATGTACGATGATCATCTCCCTGAGTCGAGTTTTAAGAGGTTTGTTGTGGCTTTCGCGGATATTGCGCGCTAACTCAATTATAGTCTTTATCCTGCTCACGCTATTCTGTATGCGCTCACCATCCTTGGAAGTTTCTAGTACCTTCTCTTCATTAGTTCCTCTAGGAAAACTACAGTAGTGAATGCTTTCTTCTGATTTAAGGTCAACTTTACGCAAATTCTGATAAAGAACCTCTTTGAAGAATGGTGTGAAAGGAACCATTGCTTTGCATGCTGTTAGCAGCACATGGTAAAGGGTTGAAAGTGCAACTCTGGAATCTGATTCACCAGTTCATCCTTTAAGCCTCCTTCGATTGAACCGAACATAAATGTTGGTCAGGTTATCCAAAAATTTGAGAAGTTCAGGGACAACCGTGTACAATCTTTAAGCATCCATTTCCCTCCAAACAAACTCTACTAAATTACAAGATGCTTCTTGGATCCATTGATTGAGAACATTCGAAGAGTTCTAGAGTGATTTGATCAACAGGGACAAATGCTGAAAACCCCTCAACCTTTAATCGATTTGCACTTTGCACGAAGAATCTGTAAGCGTTATACCATGGAAGAAAGACATCCTTTACCACACCATAAACTCATTCTTTCTTAAATTGCAGAGGTTCAGCAATAACAACTGGAGAGTTAATAATATACAGGCGTAATGCATCTACACCATATTCATCAATCACTTCTCCGGGAGAAGGATAGTTCAATCTTTTGCTCATTTTCTTGCCATCCTCAGCCAAAACAAGTCCGTTGCAAATGAGGTTTTTCAAACCAGGTTTGTCAAATAACGTAGTTTACAAACCATGAGAGTATAAAACCATCCCCGAGTCTTCCAAACCCTCGGCCACAAAATGCCTTGGAAAATTATTTTCAAACATTCCTTATTCTCAAATGGGTAATGAATATAGGCATGTGGCATGGATCCACTTTCAAACCAGCAATCAAACACGTCTTCTACACGACGAAGAACTCCGTACTCTGGACCGCGGGGAGATGGAATGGTGATGTGATCAATCTTGTGACACTCTCGAACATTAGCCTAAAAATATGTCAGTTAGAACCATATCTACAAGAAACGGATACTAAAAAACAGGTTGGGGATGCATACCTTGCTTATTTCTGAGAACTCCGGGAATGTCTCGGACCCATCCCTTTCCGAGATGGTATCTACAGGAAGAGAAACATACTCCTCGAACCCCTTCAAAGGCCTGAGGTCAATTTTCTGCTTCTTAAGGCCTCTCTCATCCTTACCCTTGGACCCCTCAGCAGACTCCAGTTCTTTTCTCTTCTTCGCCTCCTCGGCCTTTTCCTTCGCTCATCGCGGAGCTATCAGATCCAGTCTGCTTAAAATTTTATCAACGATGGGGGAAATCACTGTGATGTATGCCGGACACCAACACTTCGACGACGAACCTTGCTCCCGAACTGACTTGCAAAACAAAGCTTCGGGTGTCCCGAGGATAGACACTCCAACGATCAAGTTAGTATGAGCCGTAAGGCGTATTGTATGTAGTATGAGATAGAAAAGGTGTACCAAAACTTGTGTGTATTTATATGGCTATAATTCGTAGATCACCAAGATATGTATTTATGGTATGACTACAACTCTTATGGGAATAGTAGTTGTATTACCATGTATAGAGGAAGTATATTTCGGTCATGGTTGTATTACCATGTTTAGGAGGATGTACATTTCTTGTAAAACATTCATAATATACGCATTCCTTATAAGGATTAGGATTGATGGACCTGTGGATCCATCCTCCGCATAACTCGAGCCCTCGACCCTTCTCGGGTCTTGGTCCGAGTATGAATGAGGCCCGAATACGAATCATGGACTTATCAGTAGCCCCAAGATAGATCTTCAGAACTTAGAGTGCTCCATCTCGAAGGTTGAAGGAGAGGCTTACTTCTCGAGTGAAAACCAATAACTCGAGGGAGGGTAACTTGGGGTGTTAAGCTCGAGGTGTCTTTGTAGGACTGGACTCTCGGGCTTACCCTTCTATATATCTAACTTCAAGTTCTTTCATATTCCATCTAAATACATGGACAGCTGAGATTAGCTTTCTTTGAAATCTAGATGGTAGATACACGTGGCATGCTTTTAATGGCCAATAGAGGCGGTCTGTCCCCCGTCTCTCCAATTGCTTGCATTGGAACCAGAATCGAGATAATTACTCGTCATAAATGTTGTCTGAGTTTGGGTTAAATCTCCCAAATCATTTTTCTTGTCTTCCTTATTCACAATTTCTTCTTTCCAAGTTCAGAAAGTGTATCATTACTTTATCAAATATCTGAAGCCCCAATCTCTGCTTTCTCAATCATCAGTAAGTGCTATCTTCTTTCTTCGTTTTTTTGTCTGTTTTTTTCCTTTTCCTCTGTGTATGTATTTCCCCCCATACTATCTGTGATCATGAGTAATAGTAGTGAAACTATTTCCGTCCCCTATCATGATGAGGGAGAGTATGTATGTGGGAAAAAACCTATTGTTATGAAGAAGAAAGTCTCTGAAGAAGAGAAGAGATTAATAGCTATGGTCAGGAGGGCTCAGAGGGGAATAGCCCGATGGTAATGCAGGTTGCCGTAGGCGGACCATCAATGAATGGTGAAGGTAGTCGCAAGAGGTCAATGAAGGAGGATAAAGCTCGTGCTGATGCTGCTATCTTCACTGAAAATTATCCTTTTTCGATTCCTCCTGATGCTCTCATGTATTTTGGAGGGGATAAGTCTGCAGCAGATTTAGTAACTCCAACCCTGGGGGTTATATATGGGAGATTTTCGCAGCATGGTCTAACATTTCCGTTTCCCCCACTGTTGAGTAGGTTTCTTCAGTGGTATAAGGTGCATCCAGGTCAACTGCATGTTGATGTGATAATAATCATGATGGCCCTGATAATCTGGTGTGCTCATAAGGGTTATAAGCCCATGCTTGCTCTATTGCGGACCCTATATAAGGTGTCTATTGTTAAACAACTTGTAACTTTATCTGTCCGAGATGCTTCCATGGGTCGAGCTTTTGTTCTTCCTCGACAGAATGTGGGATGGGACAAGGTGAAACTAACCTTTGACCGAACCAAGTATGAGGTACCTCCTTGGAATGATGATCTCCAAAATGAAGCCTGGGAAGATGTTATGACCTCGGACAGGTTGATGGATATAGCCGAGGAGTTAATAAGGGAAAAGATCAAACTTAGCAATGGCAAGTTTGTGTCAAGAGATCTCCAGATGGGTTGGCAGTGGCCTGTTGAGACGTATCAGTGGCTTTATCAAATGCCTGGCCGAACTCTTCAAAATGACAGCTATTTGAGGTTGTCTTATTTCGACCAGCCAGATGGTGCAGAAATTGAGTGGTATGAGATCGTTCTATCCATGGTGCAAGATCCCATTGGTTCTGCTAGGGTGCTTCGGACCTCTAGAGCAATAGAAGAGAGGAAATCTCGGGAAGAGATGTCCGAGAGAGATGTGTATAAGGAAATTGCTGGATTGATGCCCGATGCTCGTCGTTGGTTTAAAAGATTAGTCCAAGGACCTAGGAATACCCAAGCAGAAGCTAAGGGTTGTCATGAGACTGAGTGTTTATTCATACATATTACCCGAGATCCGTCAGATGAAGAGGAGGATGATGGTTTAGCCTTAGTCAGATGTCCGAGAAAGGAGGTGTCTCGGACTTCTTGTTATCCGCAAGTCCTGTTTAGTAGGCCCGAGAATGAAGAATCTTTAACTTCTATAGTAGTTTCTGATATATTGCATGAGGGTATTTCTTCCTTGTTATGTATAACATTCTTGTTTCAGGTTATATCACGTTTTCCTTGATGCTAACTCCATTCCTTTTGCCCGCAGTTGATGTTTCCAAGACTGAGAAGACTGTAAACAAGTTGGCTCAGATATTCGAGTCCAGGAAACTGAAGGGTCTAGAGAGTAAGAAGAGGGGTTCAGAAACTTCAGGATATCCCCCGGATGTCTCCAACAGGTCTCCAAAGAGGGCTAGGTTTGATCTCGAAGCGCTAGGAGACTTCGAGAAGTATGTGCTGCCTCCTCTTCCAGAGGCTAGGACCGAGATGACTTCGGAACGTCCTGAAATAAGCCAGGTATGACTAACTTAGCTCTTTAATGAGATCGGAGATGTACTCATCTAACTGTCTTATTTTCTTTTCCAGTCTCTGAATCATATAAGGCATATATATGATTCTATCAAGACATTGTATGGTCGCTGCCAAGAACATGCGACCGAGTTGGAGCTGGTAAAAGGGGAGTTGGCTAAAAGTTCTAACGAGCCTTCTGAGATGGTGAAGTGTCTTCAAGATGGTGTGGCCCAGGAGAAGGCTAAAAGAGAGGCCCTGGAGGAGGAGCTTAGAACCTTAAAGAAGGAGAAAAGGCTGATGGATAGCTCCTTCCAAGAGTTGAAGAGGAAGATGGCCATGGTTGAGGCGGAGAAGGACGGGTATGCCGATCCCGACTGTCAGAGGCGGCTAATTAGGTTGATAATAGATTTCTGCCTGAACTGCCCCGAGATGGAGGTCCATCGCCAAGAATATGGCAAAATATATCATAAGTCAGTGCTTCCAAACATGTGGGTCTATCTTCAGCAAGTTCTCAGCGAGGAAAACCAGGAATGGTTGGCTCCAGCTTATAACTGTCCGGAGGTGGTAGGAGATCAGGAGAAGTTCCGGGCGAAATTTCGCCAAATTGGGGGGTTCGATACTAGTCTCCTAACTAGTCTGGACTCCTTGGAGAAGGCCTTGACTCTGGAAGAGTTTCAGAAAAAGCTGTGCAGTTTGTATCCTGAGTTATCATTCCTGGTAGAGAAGTCGGCTGTGGTCGCTTCAACTGAGGGCCAGAAAATTCTCGATGGGCAGGAAAAGATTGTAACTCCTTAGAGCCTTATCTTTTATTCAGAATTTTTCTCTTTCTACCAAACTTTGGCGTTTTTTATGTATTCTGAATATCGTGCCTTTTTCCAGGAATTGATTGGTCTTTACCTTCCTTTATGTCCAGTGTTGTCTTGCCGCTTGTGCTGATTTGCAGGTCAAGTATGAGGCTGTCCTTCAGAGGAACAAGAAGCTGGAGGAAGATTTAGACGAATCCAAGGGCGTTTGCAGCTTAGTGCGAGAAGATTGTGATAACCTTCGTGGTGGGCTCAAGGTAGCTCTGGAACGGAGAGCTGAGCTGAATAAGCATCTGAGTGATCTTCAGACAAGGTATAAAGGTCTAGAAGATGAACACAGCAAAGTCTTGGCCGCCAATAAAGACCATGACCGTGAATGAGAAAGGTCATAAGTGACTTGATGAAGATTAAGGGTGAGAGTCATGAGAAGGATCTTCGTATCTCTACCCTTCGGAATGAAAACATCGACGTGAATCATAAGATTATCACCGCCATAGATGATTTGAGGATATGTCAGGCCGAGTTGAATGCTTGCAGGTTCCAAATAAAGGAACTAGAAGTTCAAGGTGTGTTTTTCACGCCTTTGGTACCTTCAAGGAGAGAGATAGGTGGGCCTTCTTCAATCCCGAATTCAGGTCCATTAGTGAGGCCTTGTGTCCGAGGTGGTACATCTCGAGGGATGGTGATCCCTCCAGAAGGGACTTCATATAGAAGAGGACGAGGGGCACCACCTACCCCTAGAGCTCATAGCTTATCTGGCTCTCCTTCTCGACCTGCAACTATAGAAGATAGAGAAGGATCTCCTACACCTTCTCAATTAATGAGGGTGGCAGAAGAAAGTAACTGGGGCCGTGGCCTTCATAGTAGTCGAGGTCGTGTCTCTACTTCTTCTCGCGGTCGGGGACGTATCCCTGTTTTCAAAGACCTTCACGAGGTTTAAGAAGTTTTATAGTGTAATAAAACTTTTTTTTATTGTGCCTTTATAAAGGTCTTTTATATTTCAACCTTGGTGAGATTGATTGTTAGGCTTATTAATAGCCAAATGAATATTGGCATGTACCTTAGTAGGTATACCATAAGGGGAGTCGAGTTCCAAACTTTGTGAGTTTGTGTGACTCATATCATGTTAGTCTTTGACCATATACTTTTGATAAGTATATTATTTTATTTTGGCCTAAGGTGATTGTGGTTCGGACACATAGTCCAAACAGCCCATGTTAGATAAGCATCAATCACACGCTTTTCTATTTTATTTTGAAGCAGTCTTTACTTATGCTTAAGCGTATAAATCTTAGGCAACAGTCTTTACTTATGCTTTGTAAGGCATAGTGTCTCTTTGTATTAGAGGGTGTTGACTGCTTCAAAATAAAATAGAAGATATATATTGAAAAGAAATTGTATTCTTCGAACTTGAGAGTCCGGCAAAATTATAAAAGACAACCCCGAGTTTGGGAGCTCGGGTATGAAAAAATAAAAAGATGAAAGAAAGGAAGCTTGGCCCGTAGGCCTTATTGAAGTAGTTTCTCCTTATTTGGAGAAGATCTACTTTGTTTTAGCACCAAGGTACCTGTGTAGGAAGGGCGCCATGATGACAGGATCCATGTGTTCTCCTTCGCAAGTTTGCAAGAGGTAGAATCCTCCGGATTGTGCAGTTGAGACTTTGTATGGTCCTTTAGTTCTCGGCTCCAGCGCTCCTTCTAGCTTGTTAGTGCACCACGGGCCAACTGGCACTACCAGTTCTCCCACTTGAAAGGCTTGATGGCGTCTTTTATGCCATAGTGCACCAAATGGGTTGAAAGGGTTGTTCGAGATCGGGATCGGGCACCAAATGTCCTAGAACAGTGTTGATGGCTGAGATGTTGCTCACTTTTCTGGCGTCACGGATGGCCGTGATCATGCAAGAACGTGCCACTCCTTGATCTCCCTTGATGGAAGCTACTCCTTGTGGTGTTGGGAACTTTAGCATCAAATGGTAAGGAGACCATACAACCTTAGCTTGGCACATCCAAGGTCTGCGAAGGATAAGGTTGAAGGGCGTGATGGTGTAGACCACCACAAATATGAAGTAAAGGGTTAGGTTTTTCGCTCCTTCTACTACTGTGACTTGAAGGTGCAATCTGTTGCACAATTCCTTGTCGGATCAATTTCTCGATCTCATTCTTGAGCTGATAGCACTCCTCAATGTCATGCCCCCGATCTCGGTGATATTGGCAGAATTTCGGGGATCTTTGAAGCTCGGCTGAATCTTTCATGGCGGGTGGGTCCTTTAAAAGGTGCATGTGAATGGACAAGATCTCAGCCTGAGATCTAGCTAGAGGAGTGTAGGACTCGAAGGTTGGTTTGGGAGTGCCCTCAATTTTCTCGACCTTCGGTATCTTCATCTTGGGTTCCTTTCCCTTATTATCAAGGTCTCGGGGTCTTTTTCCCGTCACTGCATCTGCTTTGCTGGCGTATTTCTCCATGATAGCCTGGAGGTGTTGAATGGTGGTAGGATTCTTCGTTACCAGCTTCATCCTTAGAGTGTCGTCATCCACACTCATGCGATACATGTTTATCAAGAGGATCTCATCTCGATCATAGCACTCCGTGGCTAGATCCATGTATATGTGATAGTGTTCTATCACAGTCTCTCCTTCATGGCGAGCCACATATCCCAAATCTCCAAGAGATTTAGTGAATTTCTTCTTTTGGAAGAAATCAAGGAGGAGAAATTCCGCGAAATCCCAGTAGTCAAATAAACTTTCTGGTTTCGTTTGAGTAAACCATGTATGGGCTTTCCCTCGGTAGCTAGGAACGATTTTTCATATCTCCAGCTCATGGAAGTTTCTGGTTTCCAAGGTCTTGAAGAAGACCGAGAGAAATTCCCTAGGGTCGCTGGTGCCATCGTATGTGGGTAGGTGCTCTGGGAACTTCTTGCTGGCATCAAAGGGGAGATTAGCGATATGTCGGGAGAAGGGGGAGCGAGCTGACTGTCCTCGAGGTCCGAGAATACGCTTGATTTCCTGATCGACCTCGTATTTTCCCCGAGTAGGATAGGCTTCGTCCTGGATAAAAGGTCGATCGGCACTTGTTTGCCATTCATTCTGGGTTCGCTCCCTCTTCTCGCGTCTTAGTTCTTCCTGGATATTGTTGATGCGCATCCTTCTCACTTCCTCCCTGCTCAGCCCTTGGCCCTCATTATGGTGGTTGGCTGGATCAGGAGGTGGTGGCAGACTTCTCTGATTGTTGTAGGGAGGTAGATTTCGAGATAACTCATCCAAGAATCTTTGCTGCTGGTTGTGATCAGAAGGTGGCGCTGTTCAATCTCCTGGGATAAAGACTCGATTTGGGGCCTCATGTGTCTGGGCACGAAGTGGTTGACTTGAGTTTATCAGGGATGCAACGAAGTCAGGATACTAGGAATGTAAGTCCCTCATTAGTGCTCGTACATCATTAGGGATTGTTCTCGGAGGGGTGTCCAAGACAAGGTTGACATAGGGCAGCTCTGAGCCCGGCGGGTTATGCCGTAAGGGTTGGTTCAAGGATTCCCTGAGACGTCTCTGTCTGTCCTCCTCCTGCTGTCTCTCTGCAAGGATTTGTCGATCCCTTTGCGCTCTTTCTTCCACAGAAAAGATCGAGTCGGATCCGCTACACCCCAAACCATTCTCTCGATCGAGGCCTTCTGGATTATTGACGCGCTCACTGTAGTTCATGTCGGTCTGGATATATCGAGATCCTCGGACCTGAGTTCGGTACTTCAGATCCAACAGGGTTCGATCCAGAAGGTAGTACTCTGGATGCAGCAGTATTTGGACCGGAGGAGTTCGGAACGCTGGAGTTTCCGGCCCCACAGTAGAGCTTGGTGGTGGTTCCGAGGTGGAGCGTGCTCGAGATCCTCTAGATCGACCTCGTCCGCGTCCTCGAGGAGGCTGCTCTGCTTCTGGATTCTCCTCCGGATTTTGCCCTAGTACCCGGGTGTTTCGCCTGGGTTGCTCTGCTTCAGACATGGCGTGAGAAACTTGTCGAACAGGTGCGCAAGATCATACCAGATACAAAGTTCGGCGACATCGTCAATAGATTTTTGTCCCACTGGGCGTGCCAATTTGTTGTATGCCGGACACCAACATTTCGACGACGAACCTTGCTCACGAACTGACCTGCAAAACAAAGCCTCGTGTGTCCCGAGGATAGACACTCTAACGCTCAAGTTAGTATGAGGCGTAAGGCGTATTATATGTAGTATGAGATAGAAAAGGTGTACCAAACCTTGTGTGTATTTATATGGCTACAATCCGTAGATCACCAAGATATGTATTTATGGTATGACTACAACTCTTATGGGAATAGTAGTTGTATTACCATGTATAGAGGAAGTATATTTCGGTCATGGTTGTATTACCATGTTTAGGAGGATGTATATTCCTTGTAAAACATTCATATTATACGCATTCCTTATAAGGATTAGGATTGATGGACCTGTGGATCCATCCTCCGCGTAACTCGAGCCCACGACCCTTCTCGGGCCCTTGTCTGAGTATGAATGAGGCCCGAATACGAACCATGGATTTATCACACTACACAATAGAAATTGACACATTAGAGGCAGAAAAGAAACACTGCAAATACAAGCTACACATATAAAGAAAGGCTACCCTTAGCCTGGATTTTTTCAACAACGGTAGACGCCACTGAGGATTTATCCTTTTTGTCACTAAACATGGTTCACCAGAACTCGTTCGTGCTAGGTGATTGTGGAGAAGTATGCACATCAGCTACCTCTTTTCTCGAACCTAGAGATAGAGCCTCCTTATCATCCTTCTCTTCAGAAGGATCTCGTGTCGTTTGCATAACCTTGGCTCCACCATATCAGACTCTACAATAATGGGGAGAGATCTCCTTGGACCTCGTAGCAACCTCTTAAAAGGACGCCGAGCATCCACCATGAACCCAGAAGTTCTTTCATTTGAGGGCTCCATGGATTCCTTCAAGGATACTTGCTCCCTTTCCCGAGCCTCTCGTTCCTCAGAAAACCTTCGAGCTCGAGCTGCTCTTGCCGCTGCTACAGGGTCTTGTTGATCAATCACCGTGCACTCATACCACTGGATATCAAAGCCATCCTTGGGCTGGTCAAAGTTGGCGCTCTTCAGATAGCTTCCATTCTCAAGGGTCCGCCCTGGCATTTCATCTAACCACCTGAAAGTCCGAATGGGCCACAACCAGCCCGTCTGATGGTCTCCGGGCACAAACTTGCCATCCTCGAATTTTATCTTCTCTGCAACAAGCTTCTGCACAACCTTGAGCAGATGACGGGGGACTCAAAAGTCGTTCTTACTCTCATTCTTTATCTTGTGATTCAAGTGGGGCACGGGATACTTTGTTCGATCAAAGGTCAATCTTACCCTGTCCCTTTTCTCACTCTTGGGGAGAAGCTCGAACAGTCTGCCATCTTGAGGTGTCAAGGTTACCACCTTCTTCACAACAGAAACTCTATACAAGCTCCGCAACACCTCAAGGCTGAGGCTATAGCCTTTGCGAGCGCACCAAGTCATCAATGCCATGATCAACACAATCACGTTAGCATGAAGTTTCCCTAGATGCACTTGATAATGATCTAAAAATTCTTCCAACATAGGAGGAAAGGGAAACGCCAACCCATGCTCTATAAACCTCCCATAAACAACCCCTCGGGTCGGAGTAACTAGCTCCGGGGCAGGAAAACCATCCTCTGCGTACATGAGATCGCAGTCACTGGAATGGAATACCGGTAGCCAGCAACAAAAAATGCAGCAACTGCACGTGCTTTCTCATCCTTCATCGACACCTTGCTACTACTCTCATCACAGGCCGGCGACACACCATCTGGCGTACGCGCTACCAAGGAACCACCCCTCTCAATCAGAGCCCGCCGCGCCGCCATCACCAAACTCTTTTCCTTACCCGAAGGTTTCTTCTTCAACTCCATGGGTCTTTTCCCACTAGCTATCTCTGCTCTCCGACGCTCATTAGAGCTAATCTCCTCAGCCAGGGTGTTAGCATCCTCTCTGTTATCATGTTGGGGGACGGAATTCGTTTCACTACTACTAGACATGATTATATAGAGTATGGGGGGGAATACGACGAGGAATAAAGGAATAAAAAATGCAAACAGAGATCAAGAAAAAGAAGGTTTGAATACTTACTGATGGAAGTTGAACAAGAGTTTAGGGCTTCGCGAAATATTGGATGAAAACGTCCTCTGCATTTGGATGAAAGTATCAAAAGTGAAGAAGACGAAGGAAATTATTTGGGAGATATAACCCAAATTAAACAGCATTAAAGAAGGTAGTTACCTTGATCCGTGTTCCGATGCAAGAAAGTGGAGAGAAGGGGGACAAACCGCCAGCACCACCAAATAGATACGCGACACGTGTATTTTGCTTCTGGATTGGAAATTGAATGAAACTCAGCCGTCCACGTGTCCTACTGGAATGCGAAACAAGATATTCAGAAGGGTCGGCCCGAGTGGTCAATCCAAGAGGATGCCCCGAGCTTAATACCCCGAGCTATCTCCTTCGAGTTATTGGCCCTACCCTCCAGTAACAAGCCTGTGAACAGTGTTTTCAAGTCTAACTGTCAATGTAGCGCCTTCCCGATCTGTACTATCACCTACCCTGATATTAATTCCTGAATTCGCTACTAACTCATAGGTAAACTTTTTTTAATATTTTAAAAATACTATAAAGTGGAGTGAATTTTATTAGGCTCACTACACAAAAAACACAAAGGCCAAGTATGATATATTATTGATGAGTACAATAAGAAGTGCAAAATTTTAGTCCTAGAGTAGATCCTTGTCTACTCCGCAAGCAAGCTAGGGATTGCTAAGAAAATTCCAACCTAACCATGTGGAGGACAATTTATTAATTATTAAGAGTTAATTAGTGATCGTCACGCAAAACACAACTTAGTCACAAATAGGGGATCCATGTAGAACTAAACCAGGTAATGATGAGTTAAAAAATCATATATTTGCTTTTAATTCGTCTTGATTGGTTCTGATGTACAACTTCCATTGTCCAGAAATGTTGTGCTTCTTCACCAATATTACATGATTGGAATTTTGAATCTTTTTTGGTCACAAGAAATGTGTCTGCCCTACTTGTTTTCATTCTAGCTTCATTTAGGCCTTATCGCCTGAATTCAAACATGGAAACATCAGTCTAAATTCCAAATAACAACAATTTAAACTCTAATATAGGGAAATTATCTTCTATCAAGAACAACTAAATCCTTGATTTCCTTGGTAGTGACCGATGAGTAAATGTATAATTTCTTTTATCTTTTCTTGTTATTCTAGCTAATGCATCGCCTACAGAATTAGGCTATCTATAAGTATGAGCAAAGGTTATAGAAAGATCACTTTGAAGTTCTCTAGTGCTTCTCAATTAGATTTCCAGCTTCCATAGAATTCTGAAGTCTAAACTCAAAAGTACATATGGCATGTTCTTCTCTACTTGGACTTCAAATATTCTAGTACATACTACTATATATAATATTGTTTTGTTAGAATAATATTAAGTGAAAAATATTGATTACAATAAGCGCAGAGTAAAATGAATTAAGAGGGAGTAAAATTAACTGTAAATGTCACCGCATTGGATCATTTCCTATAGTGTGAATCTTAATTAATGGTTTCAGAATCTCAATTTCGCATCATAATGATCCTCATTTGATTTGATGAGCATATTAATGATGCATGAGATTCTCCACCATCTGATCAATTAGAGATGGCAGTACCTCGGCCTCTGATCATTTCCATATGAATATAAACACATTTTTTATGCGATTCATCGCCCAAACTCTAGGAACCTATAGATCCCGGGGAATGTTGGATGAAATCAGAGAAATCAGAGATTGTGGGAAATGTTGGTGCTAGTGGAAAACATACTGATGAACACGACATCAATCTTTTAAGTTTCTTTATCACTTCTCCTCACTGGATTCATTATTGCTCTTATAATTATAAGGACAGAGTTGGCACCTAGCTAAGTGTAACTCTAATTTAAAGTCTCCAGAAATGTTCGAGTTTGTATTAATATATGAAAGAATTCAGATATGATCAACCTCTTGGTGGCCATATAAACTTCATAGGAGGGATGAAGGAGGGAGAGAGGGAGGGACTTATCAGAAAAAAAAAAGCAATGAAATGAACGATGACATATGATGATAATAGAATAAACTGAAATGAATTACTTTTAAGGGGTTAAATGGACCCCAAAACCATAAGAAAGGGATAGCTACCCGAGTGAAGTCCAGCATGATCTAAGTAATTACACATTTTAGGTACATAAATTAAAACTCTAATTCTCATGAATCAAGAAGCAATTTTAGTGATCAAATCAATGAACCTTAACTCTACCACCTGATTGATGAAATGCATTTGATTTTTGATGCCATGATCAACAATCCATTTCACCAAAACCATGAAATGAATCATTTTCCCTTGAACAACCTAATTTCACCCTAGAGATAGTTAATTAATTTAATTTACTAATTATGATTGTCTAATTTTAGTTCAAATCCTTTTTTAAGGATTTATCAACTTGAAGGATCATCTGGAGCCTCACATATAAGCAGTAAATTGACTAACAGCTTAATTGGAGTTTCTCGTATGATGAAATGGCAAGCCAATCTCCATGTGTTGAATCTTCAAGTCGATAAATTTATATACTTACCTTTTAGAGAAATTTCATTTGTCATACATTATACCGTCTCGATGCTATCTTTTTCCGTCATGTTTCAACATCCATCGGGTCTCTAATCCTAAATCGAGACGATGGGCCGGTGAATCGACTCGCGGGATTGGGCAAAGATGACTCCGGTAGATGAATGCGGTGGAACGTTGGTGCACTATCATGCAAGATGCGTAGAATGCAATTTAGACTGAACTGATGGAGAAGAAGATGAAGATTTGAAGTTGGCCGGAGTCATGAGGTGACTAACATGTCATGCTTCGGTACTTTTATCATTTTTCCCCATATATAATTATTTTCTATGATGACTAGTTCAATATAAATGATATGCGCTTATAGATCCTCGAGATTCTTCCTTTTAAACTCAGCCCAATTAATTTCCGGCAAGAATGAAACTATAGATGCTTGACTACACGAATTCGCAATATTTTCACTTGAGATTTTTGAAAATTAAACTTTATATATATACGTATTAAAATATTTAATTACAACTCAATTCTCTTTTAGATATCAAAAATTAATTTATTGAATTAATACACCTAATTGCCCTTAAATATATAAAATAAGGATTATACTTTAAAATAAACCTTTTTCTTTCTCAAATCCTAGCCAAATCTCGAAAGTTTAATATATTTCACTGTTACCAATATATTTTACTGAATCTAATCAAGTGATATAAGTACCTTTGAAAATATCTTATCAAGTTCAATTTATTTCATCTTTCACTTTGAACATAACAAGTTTAATTTATTTCACCGTTATCAATAATTTTTTATACAAATGTGCAAATTTTTGTTGTGCAACCATTTCAAATCGTACCTAATTTCTCATTACGCATGTTTTCACTGCAATAGATAACTCCTTTGCTATTTTGTATCATTGATGTGGCATGAACCTTATCTACGGAAGTTGGATCAGCCAAACTATTTTCGCGGATTCTGATGTTTCTTGCTGCAATCTCCGAATTCAACAAACAAGTAGTGTTTTTTGATTGGAAACGTCATTCTAATAATAACTCATGTTATACATGATCACTGCTGATTTCTAGGCGAATTTCTTTGTTTTAAGGGACAAAAGTGTGTTTTATTATATTTGGATACTTAAAATAATATTTTAAGTTAGGGAGGACCTTTTTGTTATTTATTACAATTAGTAGCAGTTAGGGTTTAGTATATAAACATTTTTCTGGTTATTTTGTAAGTCGGCTTTTTGATGTTGAATGAAAATTGAGGTTTTTCCTCCATACCTGTCAATTCTTCAGTTGTTTTGATTCATACAACTAGGATTTGATTGATAGTTTCTTATTTGCCTCACGCACACTGCATCAGAGTGGTATCAGATTCTAAACGATCCTAAGTTTTGCCGCCTTATCCGATGAGAACCCGCAACGGATCATGGGTGTGATGCTGAGAAATGATGAACCTGTTGCTTTGTGACGACAACTCGAACTGTTGACCCAGCGACTGGATGCTCTTGTCTGTCAGAGAATATCACATGTAAGTGAGATCGTTGATAATGAGGGTGAAGATGATATCTTTATAGCTCCAGTGTATCATGATCATGTGCATGACGATGGTGATGATGACAACTTTGCTGCCCCAGTGTTTGATGTTCCCGTGTATGATGATGCGAATCTTTTCGGTGAGGAGATTCTTGTTATTGATAAAGTGGATGTTCTCGAGCCTGTTGCTGAAGTGGATGTTCTTAAGCTTGCTAATGATAAGACATCTTGTCTTGAAATATCTCCACCTGCAGATTTTTAATTTAATCTCAATTCTTGCGGTCTCTTTACGAATGATGGTTATGAAGTTGATTCTTCCCCCACTTTTGATGCCCCTGTTTATGATACCTGTGAGGAGGAGGATGTGGTTGATGATTATATTTACAATGATGATATTTATGAGGAAGTAATTGATGGATATGTTTTTGAGGATGATATATGTGTGAAGGAAGTTGTTGAGGGGTATGTTTATGATGACGCTATTTACTCATTCGTTCTTGATGTTCTTGAGGATGAGAATTATGTGGTTGGGGCTTCAAAATTGGATCTTTTTGTTGATGGTCACCCTAAAATTTTTCAGCTTGCTTGGTTTCATAATGGTACTGCTGATGTTATTGTTTCCAACGGTTTCTTGAGGAGATTCGAATTGACTCAATTCCGTGTACTTATACTTGGTTGTCCATGGAAATATGATCATGAGGTTCTGTATGATCATTCCAATATGTATTCTTTCTTGTTTGGTGGAAAGTGGATTATTTTGTTGTCGGATAAATCTTATGTGGGTGGAGCTTTGAGTGTTTGCCGTGGATTTCTTGCTGAGAACTGTGGTGGCCAGTTATCCAGTCTTGTCTGTTGCCACTACTTGAAATTGATTCAAGAATTGCATAATGAGGGTCATGTTGAGCGTGGTTATACTTTTCATCTGCTTTCAAGGTCATATGTTTGGCCTTCTATGCCTATGGAATTTGTGCATCTACATCAGGGTCAGTTGCAGCTTCTTGCTAGTAGTCAGTACAATAAAGTCCATGGTGATTCAAACCTTCATGTTGTGGAGTTCAAGATTCTTCTTTTGGTGATAGTACAACTTGAGATTCGTGGACGAATCTTTTATGTCCTGGAGAGAATGATGTGGCATGAACCTTACCTGCGGAAGTTGGATTAGCCGAACTGTTTTCGCGGATTCTGATGTTTCTTGCTGCATTCTCCGAATTCAACAAACAAGTAGTGTTTTTTATTGGAAACGTCATTCTAATAATAACTCATGTTACACATGAGCACTGCTGATTTCTGGGCGAATTCCTTTGTCTTAAGGGACAAAAGTGTGTTTTATTATATTTGCATACTTAAAATAATATTTTAAGTTAGGGAGGACCTTTTTGTTATTTATTACAATTATTAGCAGTTAGGGTTTAGTATATAAACAGTTTTCTGGTTATTTTGTAAGTCGGCTTTTTGATGTTGAATGAAAATTGAGGTTTTTCATCCATACTTGTCAATTCTTTAGTTGTTTTGATTCATACAACTAGGATTTGATTGATAGTTTGTTATTTGTGTCACGCACGCTGCATCAATCATAAATAAATGTTTACAATGTGTGATACAATTCCATATCATATCATAACCATGTATTTACTATTTACAGTTAATTTTATTAAATTTTCATTTTTTTAGAAGGATTGAAGAAAGTTGAAGGTGCACATGAATTTGTGCATGATACGATGGTAACACTTTCTGTGACAAGATTTAGTTTTTTTCAATTTCTGTTCGTTTACCGTTTCATTCCTCTCACAACTCATAGAGAGCTTTTGACGCGAGATTGTTTTGTTCTATGTGTTTAGATAGTTGTTTTGTTTTCATTTTACTTAGGACAAAGTGTTTGATATATGCATTTCATGTTATCGATCTCAATCTGAGCTTGTTCTCTTTCATCATTTCTGCCCTAACTTCTTCCACAAGCACCTGTTTTTGGAAAAGCTTGCCTGAGATTATTTCTTCCCTAATTTTCAGCTTCTCAAGATCCCTTGCATCAGCCATGTTAATCATCTGATTATCCAATCCAACCATAAAATGAAGCAAAACAAAAAAGCGAATCAATATAATCTTCTTCAAATCATAATTAATTACATCACCATAAAAACGCAAATTTGGGAAGTAACAATAATTAATTCGTACTTCCAATAATTCGTACGGATTTGAGGCTATTTAATTCGTACGCCTGCCATGCGTTTGTGGCTTCTGAAATTGCTATAAAGCTGATTCATGGTTGATTGATTGTGTTTTCTGGTTTTGCTGCACTTTAGTTTTCTAGTTGGTTGTTACGTAGAATTTTTATGCACTCGGCTGAATTTTTATGTTTTATGCAATGGTAAGTTGATCACTGAGAATCAGTCTGTTTGTCAGTTGCCGTGAATATCAAAGATGATCAAATTCCGTGAAAAATATTTGAATTTGTGCGTGCATGTGAGTCTGCGTGAGTGATTCGTGCAAACCTAAAAGATGCGGAAAGATAGATTATGGGAAGATGAATCTAAAAATGGTAACTATTAAACAAAGATTAAACAAAGATCAATTAAAATTACTAATAAAATCCAAACATAAATTTAGATTGTATTCAACCCAACAAAATTCATAATAGAACATTTAAATTCTTTTGAATCTAATATACTATTTTAGTACCTACAGTGCGTGCTTAGTTCGTGCAGTGCGTGCTTAGTTCGTGCTTTTTACCTGCAGTGCGTGCTTAGTCTATGCTTTTACCTGCAATCGTGCCTAGTTTGGTTTATCATACTTTTAAATGTCACACTTACCTGATAATCTTATGACTAGCATGTCTTTGATTCTGATGGCGAAGAGAATCTGCATTGATTAGGTTACTTTTAAATGCCAATTTTTAACCCGCACATCAAACTTAGTCAGTCTCTCAAAACGTGTGCCCAAAGTAGTTGTGGCATAGCTCAAAGCCTTGAGGATTGTTCCCTTAAGAGTCAGGAACTTAACACGGCTCATAGATCCAACCAGTTTCACAATCAAATTGCCTCGATTAATACATAACCCTTCATCAATGACATTAGCTTCGAGAAAAGTACTTCTTGGAAACACATCAAGATTGAGTACCACCGATTTCACAGAATCAAGCCTCTTAACTGAGTATCCTTCGAAACCATCTTTCAAATACAAGTACTCAAGGTTTGGTGCACCTATCTCAAGTTTTCCAGCACACTTTCCATCAGTATCTGAATGTAGTTTCACACGCCTAAGCGAGGGAGAGAATAGTTTCAAATCCTTTGAGATAACAAAAGGTGAGGGAGACAACACGAGGAGAACCTTGGCTATTAAGCACCTATATTATTCAAAGAGGCCGTGGGATCTTTTATAAAACTAGCACGTACTATTATTGGAAATCTTGATCAATTATTATTATTATCTTGTTGTGTTTAACCTGAAATGTGATTTTGAAAATATAATGGTGGAAATTCTACATGCTTTCAAAAGTTCAGTAAAACTAGAATCTGTGCATCCATTAAATTGATGCGTGCTACACCCGTGCATGCATCCATTAAATTGATGTGTGCTACACCCGTGCATGCATCCATTAAATTGATGCGTGCTAGATCCGTGCGTGCATCCATTAAATTGATGTGTGCTACACCCGTGCGTGCATCCATTAAATTTTATCTTTGATAGTATTACTTGTTGGCATAGAGACCTTTAGGACATCCATGTGCTCCAGGTTTAAAACTTGTGTAGTTGTGCCAAAACTCGCCTTTTGAAACTGTATCGCCTTTTGGTATATGTCAGTGCTTAGCTTATCTTTGAAGACAAGATTGATTACAACGATCTTGTTAAATCAACTGAAGATGCCCCAACTTCCGCTGAAGAAAAAGACGGTTGTTCTACATCAAGCAATGTTGCTGATGCAGAATTATAAAATCCCGAAGGTGTGTTGATTGTGCTTTTCTTTTGGTATCTTAATTCAAATCAAATCGAGGAATAAGATTATATTACACATTCGTGTTTACTAAAAGAGGGGGCCGACTCCCAAGGTGACATGATTGCTTTCTCGAAAAGAGAGAAAAATTTATTTTGAAAAGGAAAAAAGAATTTCTCGATTGACAATAACACATTTATGAGGTTATAGCATGCCTCACAAATACGCATGTCTACACACGCCTCTCACAGGGGAAGGCGGAGCGCCGAGCGCGTGACCAGACTTGTACCCTAGAACAACCCAGGAACGCGCTTCCGGGTCGGATTGCATGCCTCCGGGCGGATCCCATTGACATGACCACGCGTGATCAACAGACACTCGACAGAAGAGCGTCCAAAACATAGTGAGACACGGGACACCTCCTCCAGATCAGACGCCTCCGGATGAATCCCCTGTCTCGGGGGCTAGTGGTGATATGGCATTTGGTCCATATTTAGGCTGCGGCCCAAGTAGTGGTTTGGTCCATGTGCGTCAGCTATAATGGCGTTACCCGGGGACAGAAAGGACATGAATATGACCTGTCCCCGAATAAGGACAAGCAAGCAGGACCACTACCCTTGGGTTGGATCCTTACCACCTCACACCTATAAATATAGCTTTGGACTTGTGGAGAAATGTATGTTCTATCAGACTAAAACTCTCTCAATATATCCTTATTCTCTCTCCTATTCAAAGGCCCCTCTTTCATCATCACGTCGGATTAGGTATCCTCGGGATACTCTGGGGCGTTGTTTTGCAGGCCTATTAGGTGAGAGCTCTCGGAGCACGGACAAATCCCCATCCGACCCGGAGACTACTATTGTATCCGGACCGGGACTGGAAGCTGGTAGCATCATATCTAATACAATCTGTCTCCTTCCCGTGGATGTAGCCAATCATTGGTGAACCACATAAATCCTTGTGTTCTTGTTTTTCACTTTACGTTTATTTGCTGTTTTCTCATATTCCGCACAACGAGAAGTCTTCTTCAAGCTTTAGATCCGGCCAAGAAATGAAAGCAAAAAAACATCAGTCCATTTTTAATTTGACACTCAAACTGCTAAACGATGATACATTAAAATTTAATCAGTAAAAGTCACTTTTGAAACATATTTAACAATAGGTGATGTATCTAAATTAAACTTGGGATACAACAATGATCAGAAATCTTACTTGATATTGGTTGTACTTAAAGCATAAAGCAAAATTCAACTCTCTCAATTTCGAACCCAGAACACAATCTCTCAAAATAAACCCTTTTGGCTCATCTTCAGCCCCCAAGGAGCTCTGTATTTGGAGATGCATCTCCTTCAACTGTTGCATAAGCAGATCCATCGTCATCCTGAACATTTTCCCTCTTTTCTTTAGCAAGCTCCATTGTTGTCCGTTCTGGTTCTTGATTTAATTACATGTTTGTCTACTACTCTCTTGACTTTTGTTTATTTAAGAAACTCTAATTTCTCTGATTCTATGCTGATCCCTCTATTATATTCTACTTTCATTTTTTACTTCTCCTCAAAAGTGTGTATCTTAATTACTCCAGTAAAGCCCTGCCCAGAAAGATCACCTTTTTTTTTGCCTGTTTTAGGTTATACTGTCCGAATCTGATATAAAGCCATTACTATGTACATAGAAACTTATTGATTGCATGAAAAAAGAGTAGTTGGGACACATTACTTATTGGCTGATGTATGAATCAGATATTTCTTCTCTCTATATCTAATAGCTAAAATAATTCAAACTTCCATAAACTTAATGTTTATCAACTGCATCCACAAATGTTAGTGGTATCTAATTAAACTAAATTAGAATCTGCTACTATATAATTTAATATCTCCAAAACACAATGTCACAAAAAAACAATATTTAATTTCGGTATTAGCGTCAAAATTTAATTCACATGAAGTTCATCATTTAAAGGATTCATGCACAGTTCAACTAGCTAGCACATTTCCAACTCCCCTGACTTGTATATTACTATAGCACATGATGGATACAATATTAGTAATCATTTTTGTATATTTACATTTGATTATTTGCAGCAGAAGCCTAATGGAATCAGTCTGTATACAAAACAATCAGGTTTTTTTCTTCAAACCTGTGACAATCAGATCATTTTAAATTTTTCTTACCATTAACATGTGACAGTAATTACCAGATCTTAAAATACTTGTTTCCAATACTGACATATCAAGAACTTACTGGAAAAGCTAAAGTGAAACCAATAATATTATATATAACATCCATCATTTTAAGTTGCAACAGCAGACATTACTGTTGAGTCTTAGAAAACAAGAAGACTAAATCAACAAGGAATTCACATCCATAATAGTGTTCAGTGAACACAAACAAAGAGTAATATGTATACATATATATAGAATTTAGCGACCAAGTATGGATACATCCATAGAGAAAACAGATGCGTCTCCATTCATGCTGCGCTCCTTAAGCTGGAATAGGCACTGCATTCCCGTGCTCAGACGGTTCTTGAGATAAAATTTCCCCCAACCATGCCTGAATAGCACACTTTTCGAGTTATAGTACTTCACGTCAAGCTGAAAAGAGCCCTCGTCACTCAACAGGATAACATGCTTCTTCCCAATCAAGTCAAAAGCAGATATAAAATGAAATGGAATTCCCTGTTAGCAACACCACAGTGTGAGATCAACGGTACATGTTAGAATGGAACTAGGCTGAGATTGATTTGAACTTCACAGTTTTTACCACATGGTTTTCCTTGTGAAGAGTCCAGAAGACTCAGCATATCATAGTTGGCTATTTTGTAGAAGTTATCATGTTTAAACATTCTTATGTTTAAACACTAGCGGAACTGAAATCAGAAACCAAGCAAGAGTGTTGAAGGAGAAGTACAACTCTGATGAGATCAAAGATAATATTCGAGAAATCAAGATGATAAGTGAAGATTGATTTTGTATCGATTTGAATTAGTTTGAGAATATGTAATAGAGTTGTATCTTAGAAAGGATTAGTCTTAAATAAGGAAAGAAGATATTTCTTATCCTTTAGCTATAGAAGTAGAATATGGCTAGAAGACTAAATGTAGCTGTGACAAGCTGGATGAGAGATCAGTATTGCCGAGATTGAAGGATCAAGAAGATAAACGAGGCAACACAGCATTGACATATAAATAGACAAAGAAGCTGCGACAGAAGTTTCATCCATCTTACAAGAAAGTATTCTGCCGATCAGAATAGCTTTACAGTTGGAGCAGCTTATTGAAGGGAGTTCAATAGGTCTTTGCCGAAAGCCAGCAGTCTGAAATCAACAGCCTTAATACTTCAGGGGAAGTGGTCATGACAGCAACAAGGAGTTGCTGACCGGCAGTGAGGGGATCTCACGAATCCATACAAGAGATAAGTCATAGATAGTTAATTGTTGTGTGAAACTTTGTAACGTATCTTGATTATCTAGTGGATGATTTTCAGACTGGGCAAGGCCCCGCAGATGTAGGTGTTCATCACCGAACTGCGTAAACAACTTTGTGTGTTATTTCTTTTTATGTTTAAACTCTGCAGTATGTTTAAACATACTTGTTAGTTTATAAAGAATAGTTGAGAACTATTAGAAACTGATCGATAGTAAATTTCATTTGGTATCAGAGCTAGTCCACTGAGTTGCGCCTTTAACAAGGCAAGTGGAGATCCCTATCGATCATGGCGAACCAAGAGAATGATGGTTCAATATACACACGTGCTCCCATGCTGGATAAAAATAACTACGGTTATTGGAAGGCAAGAATGAGGCATTACATTGATGCTCTAGATGAAGAAGCATGGTATTGGGTTGAGAACGAGTGGTCACCAGCCAGACATCCACCTACAGCAGGGGCAGTCGAAGGTGTTCTGAAAAACAGAGAAGAGTTGTCAACTCAAGAGAGGAAGGATAAGCGATTAAACAGCAAAACACTCAACTGCATCAACTCGTGTGTTGATCAAGAAGCGTTTCGGTTGATTTCAACGTGCAGCACTGCTAAGGATGCATGGGAGAAATTAAAAGCAAGCTATGAAGGAGATGCAAAAATGAAACGACAAAAAATGCATACAGTGAAGACAGCATTTGATACTTTGATTATGCAGGATAATGAGACGATTACTGATTAAAATGCAAAAATCAGGGATCTTGTCAACACAGCATATCAGTTGGGAAAATCATTTGTTGAAGACGATATTGTTCAGAAGATATTGAGGTCTCTTCCACCAAGGTTCAAAGGAAAAACTATTGCAATGGAGGAATTACATGATACATCTGAGATGACTGTTGATGAAGTCATGGGAGCACTTTCAGCCTTTGAAATGAAGGAGTTAGCAACAGTCAGGCAGAATGATATGGCATTTACTGCAGCTGCTCATAAAACAGCTGAACAAAATTCAATGTCTAAACATAATTCCATGTCTAAACACTCTACCAGAAACAGCAATGAAGAAATGGACGAGGATGAGCTTGCTCACATATCAAGGAGCTTTGCAAAAGTTCTGAGAAAATCTCAAAATAGGAGAAATGAAGGAAGGGAGCAGAGTTCAAGTTTGAGTAGGAGAGCAAATAATGATCAAGCAGAATCCAAGCCGGCATTCAAACATGCTGGAAAAATTCAATGTCGAGAATGTGAAGGATACGGGCATATTTAATCACAATGCCCAAGTGGATCAGCAAACAATAAGGGGAAAGCCTACAATGCTACATTTAGTGATGCAGAAGATTCTGATGAAGAACATGTCAGCAATCATGTGGCGTTTGGAGCAGTCACTGTTCAAAGCGATGAAGAAAGTGAAGAAGAAAACTATGTTATGTTTGGTGCTGTTGTCAGTCCAGAGAATGAGAGTTTAAACTTAGACTCTGAGGAGGTTCATGAACCTTACGACAAACTCCATGAACTCTGGATCAGTGTGACTGAACAAAATAAAGTGCTACAGAAAGACAACAATAGTTTGAATGAAGAAATTGAGCAACAACAGATAACTATTGAGGCAATGAGAAAGGAACTGAAGATAGCTCTCATTCGAGCAGAGGTAGCAGAAGGAACCATCACCAAACTAAACAAAGGAACAGCGGCTCTGGATGAAATTCTTGGTATGGGAAAAGTTGCTGAAAATCGACATGGATTAGGGTATGATGAAATAGAAGTGACTAACAAGGATAATCAGTCAAAAGGGAAGTTGAACAAGAAAGTGATGCAACTGAGTTCAAGTCAAGTCAGGAGAGAGCAACCTGTCAAGACTTTAAACAACTCTATCAATGTTCCAAAGTTTGGTATATGTTATAAACGGACCTATCCTCGTCAGCAAAACATGTTTCAACCATGGTGGGAGGCAAGGTGCAACTACTGTCGACGTCCAGGACACTACAAAAGGCGTTGCTTTCGTCTATTACAAGATCTGATGCAAGAATCAACACATGGTGGATGGACTTTCTAGTATTTCAAGATGTACTCTTGGTGGATGGACTAAAGGCAAATTTGCTCAGCATTAGTCATCTACGTGACAACAAACTAACAGTTTTATTTGATGATAAAATATGCACAGTCAGGAAGGATGAACGGGATGTTCTTATTGGCACTAGATCATCAGATAACTGCTATATTCTGGATGAATCAGTTAGTTGTCTCAAAGTAAGTGTGGATGATACTCTTTTGTGGCACAAGAAGCTTGGTCATGCAAATCTGAAAACACTGGCTAAGGTAACAAAGCTTGAAGCAATAAGAGGAGTACCATTACTCTCTTATACAAAGGAGTTGAACTGTCCACCATGTCATGAAGGTAAACAGGTTAGGTCTCCACACTCTAAACTTCATGAAATTACTACTTCCCGTGGTCTCGAACTACTGCATATGGATTTGATGGGGCCAATTAGTCCAGCTAATATTTCGGGAAAGAAATATATCTTTGTATGTGTAGATGATTTTTCCAGGTTCACATGGGTGAAATTCTTGAAAGAAAAATCTGATGCCGTGGGAATAATTATTGAGCTTATTACACAAGTTAATACTGAAAGATCACATGACGGTCTTCAAGTGGTTCGAGTAAGGAGTGATCATGGACGGGAGTTTGCAAACTCTACTATGATGGATTTCTGTGCAAAACTTGGAATCAAGCATGAGTTTTCTGCTCCAATCACACCACAGCAAAATGGTATTGTTGAACGCAAAAACAGGACTATCATCAATATGTCAAGGGCTGATGGCAGAAAATGATACTCCGAAGAAATGGTGGGCTGAGGCTGTTCATACTGCATGTCATCCAATCAACAGAGTTTATCTCCGTCCTTTCACTCAGAAAACTGCTTATGAACTATGGAAAGGGAGGAAGCCAAACGTCTCATACTTTCATGTATTTGGGAGTGCATGCTACATTCTCAGAGATCGTGAACCTCTCGGTAAGTTTGACAAACGGGCTGATGTTGGGATTTTTCTTGGTTATTCTCAAAATAGCAGGGCATACAGGGTTTTCAATAATCGCACAAATGTCATGATGGAGTCCAACAATGTGGTCATTAAAGATCTGAAGGATATCAGTAGCGGAATTCTACTTGAAGATGAACCTGAGCAGTCAATCAGTTCAGATGTTGATCCACCTCTGTCCGATGTTACAACACTGTCGGATGTTATAACACTACCTGATGTTACAACATCATCTGATGTTCCTGAAAGTAACATAGTATCTGAAGTTATATCTGATCCAACTACATCTGTCAATACTCCTCCTAACACGTATAATCTAAGGCAGACAGCACGAAAATACTACGCAAAAATGAATGCTGGGATGCATGTGCTTCAATGTTTTCTTTCTTCCATAGAACCCAAGAATCATAAGGAAGCATTGACTGATGAGTATTGGATTTCTGCCATGCAAGAGGAACTGGAGCAGTTCACCAGAAGTGATGTATGGTATCTTGTTCCACGACCTTCAGGTGTAAATGTTATTGGCACTAAATGGATTTTCAAGAACAAGTCTGATGGGGATGGTAATATCACCAGAAACAAGGCGAGATTGGTGGCTCAGGGATATACTCAAGTTGAAGGTGTCGACTTTGATGCAACCTTTGCTCCAGTCGCAAGGTTAGAATCTGTTCGGTTCTTACTTGCTATGTCCTGTATTATGAAGTTCAAATTGTTTCAGATGGATGTGAAGAGTGCATTTTTAAATGGCATTGTCAAGGAAGAAGTATATGTGGAATAACCCAAGGGGTTTGAAGATCCGTACTTGCCTGATCATGTGTACAGATTAAAAAAGGCGTTATATGGTCTTAAACAAGCTCCTAGGGCTTGGTATGAGCGTCTCACCCAATTTCTGTTGCAGAAAGGCTATCGACGAGGGGGAGTAGACCGAACGCTTTTTGTGTTTAAACATGAAAAACATATTCTGCTTGCCCAAATCTATGTAGATGATATTGTGTTTGGGTCAACATCTCAAAAGCTGGTAGATAGCTTTATAGAAATGATGAAGAGTGAATTTGAAATGAGTATGGTTGGCGAATTGATGTATTTTTTGGGGCTTCAAGTCAAACAACACAAGGAAGGTATATTCATCAATCAAACCAAGTACACTCTAAACTTGGTTAAAAGATTTGGGATGGATGACTCTAAGAATATGAGAACTCCAATGGCTTCTACGGAGAAATTGACTTATGACAAGTATGGTGTGAAAGTGGATATTAAGCTGTATAGAAGTATCATTGGGAGCTTATTATATCTCACTGCAAGTAGGCCAGACATTTGTTTGAGTGTTGGACTATGTGCAAGATTTCAGTCTGATCCCAAGGAGTGTCACCTGTCTGCAATCAAGAGAATTATCAGATATGTGCATGGAACTGCTGATTATGGTCTCTGGTATTCTAGAGGAAGTCAAACTGAGATTATTGGCTACAGTGATTCGGATTGGGCTGGAAATTCAGAAGACAGGAAGAGTACTACTAGAGGATGCTTCTATGTAGGAGGGAATTTAGTGTCATGGTACAACAAGAAGCAAAATTATATCTCACTGTCCACCACTGAATCTGAGTACTTAGCAGCTGGAAGTTGTTACCAGCAACTGCTGTGGATGAAGCAGATGTTAAAAGACTATGGTTTTCAGCAGGATGCCTTAATTATAAAATGTGACAATAAGGGAGCCATTGATCTCTCTCATGATTTTGTTGATCACAAGAAGACAAAGCACATAGATATCAAGCACAATTTCATCAGAGACTTGGTGGAAAAGAAGGAACTGATCATTGAACTTGTTCCTAGTGCTGAACAATATGCAGATATTTTCACTAAACCACTGGACTCTGCAACTTTTGAGACACTAAGACAACATTTAGGTGTTTGTCAAATTTGAGGTACCTCTGATCACCTCTTATTTGTTGTATATTAGTGTTTATTGCTTTGTGTTCTTTTGCTTTTGAAAGTATATTAGTGTTTATTGCTTTGTGTTCTTTTACTTTTGAAAAAGAAAAAAAATACAAAAAGAAGTTGGTGTCAAGTATGTTTAAACACTGAGAAATCAGTGTGTTTAAACTCTTAAGAGTTAGCCGAAAATGAGGAAGAAAGTCTGTTGGGCCTGACTAGTCAATGGGCTGAAAAAGATGATGTCAGTGGGCTAAAATACCTATACGGGCTGATGTTAAAACTTGGCTACATATTTATTTTATGGGGAATAATCAGTACTTTTGTGAAAATTGGAGGACCAGTGTGCAATTGTGGATTTATTTTCCAAATTGGTTTCGGATTTGAATTTCTGAAAATATTAAATATAAGAGGGAAAATATTTGTCCCTTTTCACCTAATTACTGTAGCTCCGTCGTTCCCACTTCAAGGCAACCTTCACCGGCGATTGATCAAAGCTCGTCATCAAACTAGTGCATCGATCGACTCTCATCGCAACCAGAATTTGGTCTGATCAACACATTGTCAAATCGAGAGTATGAGAACAAGAAAAACCTGGGCTTTAGTCGACTGGAGGTTCAACCCCAAATCAGTGCATGCAAGAGGTATTTGGCTCTAAACTGCTTAAAGGTTGAGTTTTTCTGGTTGATTCAGTAGTTAGAGTGCTTGCCGCACCCAGGAGTTGTGATAGTTGGGGATTTCTGAGATTTCTGGGAGTTGTAGTGTGTGTTTCAACCTACGATTGTATCTAAATCACTATGGGCAATCTTCCATCCAACTTGCCTATTAACTCCATCCCCACTAGAGAAGAGTTACTTCTGGCTGAACAGCTTGGCCTGAATATCACTAGAGCCACACCAGAATCTGTGGCTCTTGAGAGTAATCCCACAGTTAGGGTAGGGGTTGAGTTTGAAGGAGGCCCAGACTTGAATTTTTACTATGAGAGTTCAGAGTTTAATGATCAATCTGAGCAGACTTTGGGTCCAGAAAAGGGGGCATCAAGTAAAGTGGTTAAGCAAGTTTATCAGAGGAAGAGGAAGAGAGGTCAAGGAGTTTTCAGTACAAGAACTGTTGAGCATGAGGAGCATGCTGAAGGTGAGCAGGCTGTAGAAGGAATGGTGGAACAGGAGAAGCCTGGTGAAACTGAGCAGGCAGTGGATGTGGATAGGATTCTGGACAATGTCAGAATCATGATGGAACCTTTATCAGAGACAGCACCAGACAGTGAGGATAGCCATCCTCTAACTGTAAAATTTAATCAACTACAGGAGTTGAAGAGGGAGAAGTTGAGGAAGAAGAAGTCTCTTCCTCCAGTTATTCAAGTTTTTTCTAGTGAGCAGTTGAGGGCTGAAGCTTCAGAGCTTAATCTGAGCTTTGAAGAAGTTCCACTAGCTGATGTACCATCTGCAGAACCGGAAGGACAAGCCCATGAGAGCAGCAGCTCTGAATCTAAGTCTGAGGAGGATGATGAGCCAGTTGAGCCAGTTACAGAAGAGCATGTGAGTCTTAGCACTGAATCTGAGAAAGAGGAGGATGATGAGACAGGTGAGCCAGCTGCAGAAGATCATGAGAGTAGCAGCTCTGAGTCTGAGCCTGAAGAAGGTGATGAGGCAGCTGAGGTGCCTTTAGTGTTCCCAGATGACAATCCTCTGCTGGAGAATGCTTGGGATGATATCTTCTATTCCAGGAGGGTTATGACTGTGTATGAAGGGCTGGTCAACAGGAAGATGCATGTTGAAAAGAGATTGACTGAGAAGTTTAAACATCCTAGGTTTGTGGATTTTATGAAGAGAATTCATATGTTTGGCCCAGCAAATTTCTGCATAAAGGCCAATCATTCTCTGGTGCTGGAATTCTATGCAAACCTGAGAGGAACAAACAGTGCTCCAGATTCTGCGTGGTACAGAAAGGTCTATCTCAGAGGCAAGCTGTATAGATTTGATGCTCCTTTGATCAACCAGGTGTTAGGAACAGGGAGACATGATTCCATCTGCCCAAACAGTGCTTATCCAGAAAATTTTACTTTGGATTATGATGTGGTAGCACTAGAGTTGACAGGGGGCACACTTGGAGAATGGGGTGCAGACAAGGCTCTCAAGGCAGCTTATCTTTCTCAGAAGTACTATTGTCTGTACAGGGCTGTTGCTAATCTGTGGATCATGTCTACCAATGTATCTCTGGTAACTGAGGAGATGGCATGCTTGATGTATTGCATTGGTACCAGAAGACCTTTCAACCTGGGATGGTTTATCTATGATAGGGTTCTGCTAGTAGCTCAGCATCAGAAATCTGATGAGTACATCACCTATCCTGCTCTCATAACTGGTTTGCTATATCATGCTGGATTAGTTGATGGACTAGATGATAAGATCACTTTCTGTGATGATTTACAAGTTAACAAGTCCATTTACAGAAAGAGAAATGATCTACCTGTTGCTGCTGAGGAAGAAGAGGCAGGTCCAGATGAGGAACCAGCTGAGGTCAACTATGCTGTGGTAAGAAAGAAGGAGCTTAGAGGGCTAATCAGATATCATAGACAGAAGATGGATGACTTTCAAGAGGAGCTGGAAGCTCTTGAAGAAACTGAGGATGAGACTAGTGGTTCTGATGCATTCTGAGCCCTATTATTCTTATTTTTTCTCTCTTTTGCCCTCAGTAGTTTGATATATTCTGGATGATTGTTTTATTTTTTTTGGATATTTGGATATTTGGTACTTTGGCACATTTTCTGTTCCCAAGGGGGAGAATATTGATATTTTGATGCCTTGGTAGCCATTTATTTTGGACCATTTATTTTGGAACATTACTGGTATGAAAAGGTTTATGAGCTTCATCTATGTCTGGTTGATAGGGGGAGCTTTGAAGCTATATATATTGTGTTTCTGATTTATTGATGCGAATATGGTTGAAGAATGAATATTTATATGATAGGGGGAGTGAGTTATTGTCTCTGCATCAAAACAAGTGATATGGTTCCACAAAATGCCAAAGGGGGAGATTGAAGAGTCCAGAAGACTCAGCATATTATAGTTGGCTATTTTGTAGAAGTTATCATGTTTAAACATGCTTATGTTTAAACACTTGCGGAACTGAAATCAGAAACCAAGCAAGAGTATTGAAGGAGAAGTACAACTCTGATGAGATCAAAGATAATATTCGAGAAATCAAGATGATAAGTGAAGATTGATTTTGTATCGATTTGAATTAGTTTGAGAATATGTAATAGAGTTGTATCATAGAAAGGATTAGTCTTAAATAAGGAAAGAAGATATTTCTTATCTTTTAGCTATAGAAGTAGAATATGGCTAGAAGACTAAATGTAGCTGTGACAAGCTGGATGAGAGATCAGTATTGCCGAGATTGAAGGATCAAGAAGATAAACGAGGCAACACAGCATTGACATATAAATAGACAAAGAAGCTGCGACAGAAGTTTCATCCATCTTACAAGAAAGTATTCTGCCGATCAGAATAGCTTTACAGTTGGAGCAGCTTATTGAAGAGAGTTCAATAGGTCTTTGCCGAAAGCCAGCAGTCTGAAATCAACAGCCTTAATACTTCAGGGGAAGTGGTCACGACAGCAACAAGGAGTTGCTGACCGGCAGTGAGGGGATCTCACGAATCCATACAAGAGATAAGTCATAGATAGTTAACTGTTGTGTGAAACTTTGTAACGTATCTTGATTATCTAGTGGATGATTTTCAGACTGGGCAAGGCCCCGCAGATGTAGGTGTTCATCACCGAACTGCGTAAACAACTTTGTGTGTTATTTCTTTTTATGTTTAAACTCTGCAGTATGTTTAAACATACTTGTTAGTTTAAAAAGAATAGTTGAGAACTATTATAAACTGATCGATAGTAAATTTCACCTTGTGAGAATGGGTCATGGTCAACAAAAAGACTAATCCACGTTCACCTTGTACCATGTTTTGTTGTACATCGTTCCTCATAGAGCCTGCAAATATATTAAAAGGAAGAGGTATTCAAATTGAATCCCTTAATAGTTTTTGGGGCATGCTATACGCAGTCCGTATTTTGCTTATTTTGCAGTCCAAAATAAAATACGCCTTCGATATATATGATATGGTCAATAATTATGTATATCAGACATATGCATCATATATACTACTTCTATTGCATACACTTGCAATTCAGTTATATATCAGAATCATTGTATATATGATTATTTAAAAAAAATACGGACTGCAAATAAGCAAAATACAGACTGCGTATAGAAGGTCTGTAGTTTTTCTCATATAAAATCAGCTTCAAAAAAGAGCATGTTAGATTGATTTATGCAAACATTTCATGATATTCTTCTTTAAGTAGAATATAAAATACATGTTTCTTCACTGCTATGACTTTGGTTCTTCTGCATATTTCAAAACCATGCCATTTATGTTGAAATCAGTGCATTGCATTGAAGAAAATAAGTTAGTACAACTTATGTTGAGTGAATCAAAACAGTGAAACAAGAAAACAGACTATGACAAGCAATAAACATATATATCATGATTATTCACATGAACAAAACATATAATGAGTTAAATTCATAAAGTAAGAATCAGAAACATATATACCAAAACGTTGTTCATTGCGAGTATGGCTGAGCCTGGGAACTTTAGGCCTAGCTCTGCTATTCTCTCCGACTTCCATGCCAAAGGAATCCAGCTCATAGTTGGTTCTGGCCCTCTTCAATTCGGCCTTCTTCATCTCCACTGGAGACTCAGCAGCCCCAGAATTACCGCCAGGAGAACTCCCCATCTTCAAACCCAACATCATCATCTTTGAATGAAGAGTCTGCTCTCGATCTTTCAGCTTTTTCTCTCCTAGATGGAGATCAGCTTCTTCAAAGATGATCCCTTTCATCTCAGAAATCATTTCGGCTTCCCTTATGGACAAAACATTCTCTCTGGAATGGATCTCCATGCTCCTCTGATCCAAGCTCTTCTCTTTTGCCTCGAGCCACTTTTGCCTCTCAGTTTTCTTTGCCTCGAACTCTTTTCTTTTCAAAGCCATCTCATTTTTCTTTGCTTCTAACACTCTCACTTTCATAGCAATCTCATTTTCCCTTGCACCTTTCTTAATCTTAACATCCCCTCCCTCTAGAACACAATCTCCCAAGCACTCATCCAAATCATTCCACTGATTCATCAGAAGATTCAGTGTATTCTCTAAAATAGATTTCTTTTCTCTAGAAAGCTCCATTATTTCCAGAAGTGATTTCAAGAACTTAGCCCCCTTTTCTCTCTGTTTCTACTGCTATAATATTGCTGCTCTTTTGATATTTTTTGTTTCTCCTCTTAACTCTGAAGAGTAAAGACTGTCTTTATAGATGCTCAGAAGATCACTTCCTTAATAAGTTCAGTGCTAGACAATGATGTTTCCGTGTTTGGGTAATACTTCTGAGAAACTCTCTAAAAGTCCAACTTTCCTGACTTTCCATAAGAGTCTTTATATGTTTTATATTATACAGTGTACCTTTTAATTTGAACTGTAAAATTTGTTATTTGAATTTTATTAATGTTTTAATGTAAATTCATGAATTTTTGCATTAAAACATGTTTTACTATATGTTCACTTTGATAATATCAATGTTTTAACACAAAATAGTATCATTTGACTTTAAATATATAATGGTAGCTCCATAACACTTAGGAAAGTCGTATTTTCTAGATACTTAGCTAATACTTTTCTGGGCGCAGCTGAAAGCCAAAATGAAGGCATTGCAAAATGTAAGGTGCATGGCAGCATGGGGATGAGGGAATAGTAGTTGGGGATATTGGTGAATTGTATTTACTGAGTTATTAGATGAATTTGAACGCATTCATGTATTGATACATTGCAAGTTCAAAGCTCCAATTGCATTCATAACAATATTGCTGGGACAAAACATTTAATTGTATACAAGATTGTTATATAACATTTTTATAGCTAGATTTTTAAGACATGCGATTCACAAAGTCGGCGTCAGTTTAACCATACTAACACTTAACAAGGAATTTGAATATATTAATGGAAGTTTGAATTTTAAATAATTTATGAATGAGATGGAAAAAAACTCAACATTTTAGTTATGGTTGATCCATAAATGAGTATGCTCAAAATTCAAATTTCTAATTCATGACTGTACCAACTACATGAGCAAATTAATTTTTTGTACCGGTAATATATTGATTATGGCTTTAAAGAAGACTGTAAAAGTTTTACACAAAACCAAAAGCATCATGTAGAGAAGAAAGAAAAATGAATCAAAAAGTGATCCTATGAGCATGGCGCCATAAAGATAATCTTTAAAGTTATTACTTTTACAAAACAGAGAGAAACGAGGTTTCTTGAAAATTAATCTGAAGTTATAAATTTCCTGTTTTAGAAGATAAATCTCGATAATAAGTATGCGTCTTATGTAGGAATATATATAAGTGCCGATAGAGAAACATGAAAGTTACTAATCCTAAATAAAACTTAGTCTGAATGCACTATTGACCCTAGGCCAAATCATTCCTTAACACTCCATCAAGCGAAACGTCGGATTAACCGAAATGCAAAGCTTGGATCTAAAAAACTTAAATAAGGGTTTTGAAAAACCCTTGGTGAAGATGTCTGCCAACTGCAATGAAGTAGGAATATGACTAACACGAAACTTAGCTGAAACAACCAACTCCCGAATAAAATGATAGTCAATGTCGATGTGGTTGGCCCGCTTATGAGCCACTGGGTTCTCAGCTAAGAAAATAGCACTTTTTTGTCACATAAAAACAGTGGCAGACCTTAAGAGGAAACTGTAAGTCGCGAAAAAGATGACAAAGCCGGACAAGCTCCCCAGCTGTATTGGCAAGGGCACAGTACTCAAACTCCGAACTCGAGCAAGATATTGTATGCTGTTTCTCGGCACTTCAATATACTAAGTTATCGCCTAGAAACACCGCATAGCCATAAGTCGATCGCTGAGTCTCTAGAGAGCGGGCCCAATCAGCGGCTGAGTAAGCACGAATATGAGCACAAAGTGTCAAAAAAGCTCTTGAGCGACATGTAAGACCTTGATGGAGTGTGCCAGCCACATAACGAACAATCTGAGTAACCACAACAAAATGATCATCACGAGGGTCGTAGAGGTATTGACTAACCGAATTCACCGCAAAGGCTAGATTTTTTTGAGTGATGGTCAAATATTGAATGGCACCAACCAAAGACCGATAAAGAGTCAGATTACTGAACGGTGTTGTGAAGTTGCGAAAGTGGTATGAATGGAGTACTCAAAGGAGAAGCATCAGTCTTACCCGCTCGACGAAGTATATCCTTGGCATACTTGGCCTGTCTAAGAAAGAGATCAAGTGGAATAGAACACACCTCAAAACCAAGAAAATAGTTCAAGAACCTCCAATCCTTAATCGAAAACTACCCGTCAGTCCGAGCAATAAACTAGCGAATTGCTCCTGCATCATTACCAGTAATAATGATGCCATTCACGTAGGCCAACAAGTATAAAAGAGTAGAATCCCGAGAGAAGACAAACAACGACGTGTCAGAAGAACTACACGAAAATCCAAGTTGCCGTAGATAAGAGCTAAACTGATCAAATCGGGCGCAAGGAGCCTGTTTGAGTCCATAAATGGCCTTCTGCAAATGAAAAACATAGTCATGCCCAGGGGCGGAACCATGTAAAGCTGAGGGCAGGCGCGCGCCTGCCCTCAGATTCGTCGGCCAGGCAGGAACTACTGTTTCTGGCCAACGAATCGGTGGTTCCGTGTAGGCGCAACCAAATCCTCTATGTTGTATATTTTAATCGGAGTTCTGATCATGATGCGCAAAAATGGTGTTGTGTTTGTTTTGATTTGACTTTAAATCAGGATGGCGTCGTTCTCAAGATTTGGCTTTCCTTTTTTTCTCTCTCACACCTTTTTTGACTTTCCTTAATTACACCGTTACACGTGAGCCATTGCATTATTTTATTTGTTTAACCTATTTTTTTTCTTTTGAATTTAAAAACCTTCTTTAGAATCAATCTATACTATGACTTCTTCGATTACAAATATATAATTTTACGGTCTAGATTATTTATTTAGTCTAAGTCTCATTTTTTTAAAAACTAATATCAAAAACACATTTTAAATATGAATTTACCCGACTCTTCAAATTGAATAAAAACACCAAAAATTTGTATATGGTATAATCAAAACCTTCATTTTATTGATTATTTAAAAAATTAAAATTTACTATATAAAATAATGAAGTTTAATAAAAAATGATGTTTTAAATTTTTTAACACTAAAGTGAAACACTGTCACTTTGACACAAGTGCAAGAAAAACTCCAAAAACCTCTATCATTCCCTCTTAAGGCTCACAAGTCACCGACCCTCTCTCAGCTCTTGCACTGCCTCCGCCACCCTACTACCATTACACCGATGAAGTTATTTTAGCCTATAATAAAAAAGAATTTTGGTTCCGCCACTGGTCAGACCGGGCTGGGTTCTTATAGCCAACAGGCTGAGCCATATAAATTAGGGTGTTAAAAACATCATTGAGAAAAACATTCTTGACATCAAGATAATGTAGAGGCCACTGTCTCTATGTAGCAATCGCAATCACTGTTCGCACCGTTACATCTTTGACCACTTCACTGATAGTGTGATCAAAGTCAAAACCTAGAATTTGATAGTATCCCTGAGCAACCAGCCGAGTCTTGTAGCAATCAATACTACCATCAACATTATACTTCAGCCGAAATACCCATTTGGAGCCAACTATGTTAGCAGAATAGCCACGTCTATTGGAAAACCCATTTGCACGGATAACAAGACTGTAGCAAGGAAGGGTGACATTGCAAGGATCTTGGTAAATTTGGACACCACTACACTAGTTAAGAGGTCTATCACAATTACGAGGGCGGATTGTTCTACTCTGGAGCAAGACTTGTTCCAGAAAGACTTTGCAAGATGTTGCACAAAGTGCAATGCAAACAAACATTTTACTTCGGACTGTGAAGACTACGTGCAGTGGAAGCCGCATATCAACACAAAATGGAGGTTGAGAAGAAGGTTGAGGAGGATCAGAAGCTGCTGATGATGGGGGATTGGACTCCAGTTCAAATGAAAAAGAGATCCATAAGCAATGCAAAGAAACAAGTAGTTGAACCTTTGAAGCATCAAGAAGAAAACCCCAAGGGATGATGTCCATGTGGAGGAGAAACCAACGGTCAATAAATCTACTCAAGAGAAGAAGTTTGAGGACTCTACCTATGTGTCAGAAGACTAGAGGCGTCCTTTGACATATGTGATCCACGCGGTCGCACCTGACCCCCAAGTTTTTAAATATTTATATATACTTCGTTATGGTTGTGATATAATCGGAAAATAGTTCTACAAATTTAAAAGAATTTGAGAAATAAATTGAACTATAGAAGAATTGAGGGGTCCCAAAATTTTGATAGTATGTATATATTTCATTATGTCTAGGAATGATAAAAAATGTATGTGAAATTTAAAACACATTGGGGAAAAATTAAACTGGAGAAGAATTGATAAATTACAATATTGATTTCGCACTAGGTCTTGAAAATTATAGGGACGGCCTAACTTAAGACGGTCACCCAACTAGACGCTATGTGGATAGAATTGGCAATTATATAGAGTATGACCTTAATGCAAGTGCTTCAGAGGCTGAGGAGGTAGCCGAGGAGGCGGAGAAGAAGAAAATGATTATCCTAAGAAACCAACAAAGAATGATGTGACAAGACTGGAAGGGGATGACGTACAAGATGAGGAGGGAACCGATGAGGGCGAAGGTACTGATGCGGAGAAGGAACACGATCGTTCGTGCAAACATATTACTTTCAGATTCCCATTACTTGAATTAATTTCTTCACCAGAAACCGCATAGACTTCAGCGAAGGGCGCCAAAAAGGTTTTTGGTGAGATAAGGCATCCAGTTGCGGATGCAAGTGCTACACCTGAGGAATAAAAAGAAATGTATAAAAGCAAGATTCAAAGCTAAGGCAGCGGCAAAGTCATCTCTCACTAAATCAACTACAACCAATAAAGTGAAGTGGCCAAAACTGCAGAGACATCTGAACAACAAGCAAAACGAAGGATTTCGAGATCGAAATGAGGAGGAGATCGGCATATCTCCTCACACTCCCACTAGTCTCTGTGGAGTGATTTGATAAATTCGGGGAAGGGAACATGTGGTCAGTATTAAACTTGCTATGATATTGATTTCCCCAGCTTCGATGTCAATAACTCACCCTTTGGACCATGAATTTCTGGATGTATGATGGAAGGAGACTTAATGGCATTGTGGCATGAACCTGCTTTGTGGATTTTTGAAATCCTTGTTAGATGCAAGGTAACCGGTTACTTGGATTTTATATTTTCATGATTGTTTTTTTATTGTGTGAACACTGTATTTTTTGGCCTTTGACCATTACGTTAATATTATTTACCAATGATTAATGTAAATATCTTAAAAATTATATTTGGTATGTACATAATTTAATCAAAGTGATGATATTTACGACCATAATTTTTTACCCATATTTAGAGATGGGTTACATATGTTGTTAAATGAGCATTTTCATGGTATTACCATCATTGTTGATACATAGAGTTGTTCTTCTTTGCAATCACTCATATCGGGCATGAAGAAGGTTTAGATATAGATATAAAATTAGAAACATTATCATAATCCAACAAATTGCTTTCACTAGCAGAGATCAGTTGTACTCATTTAACTTGTACTCTTTTTAAGTCTGAGAATGTTTAATTTGCGGACTGCCAGTTAACTTTTTTAAAAAAAAATAAATCACAACATAAATGGATTTGAATGATAATATATATGATGTGTTTGGTTGATAGAATTGGCATTGGAATTGATATTCTAATGCCATGGAATTGAAGTAGTGAATTGGTGTTCAAATACTTTATGAACTTTACTATTTGACTCACACTAGAATTACTTAAAAATTGAGATTTTAATTTCAATTCTTGTGTTTGGATAACTAAACTATTGACATGGAATTAGAGTCAGAATTGCCAATTATTATTACATTATTTTATTTATCGTATTTTCCATTCTTTATTTATTTGCAACGGTATTTTCATCATTTGCATAGACTAAACATGTCATTGTTGTTTGGTATATAGAAAAGAAATAAAAAAGAAAGCAAACAATATATATACATATATAGGGAGGGGTTCCTTTAACTCTTTTATTTTCACTCACTTTTATAATCAAAATTTCAATCTCTAATTTTTAGATCTTGATCATTAATGGTAATATTTTTCAAGCCTCACTTTAGGTTACTGAAGCCATCTGAACTTTGCACCCGAATCTCCATTGGTGTCACTTCCGTGCCATATGAAATTGGGCAGGCTCATATTTTTTCTGCTAAAGTCTAGCCTGTTTTGCAGTTCTAGATGTGTAGAGCTTCCTTCTCAGCTCCATCTTCTCCTCAGCACCATCTTCTCAGCCACATTTGTCTGTCGAAACAAAGAAAATCCATCAAGCACATTAAATTACAAACACTGATTTTCTCTATATCATTTGATTATGCCAAACCAATCTTTTAGAAACCTAACACAATAAGGGTCTGTTTAGTACAACTTATCTGAATATTTTTCAGTTCAGTTCAGTATTTTTCAGTTCAGTTCAATATTTTTCAGTTCAGTTCAGCTCAGTTCAGTTCAGTTCAGTTAAGTGCATTATACATTTGATTTTTTTAAAAAAATTATATGTTAAAATTCAGTCCAATTCAACCCAATTCAGAGAAAATATAAAACTAATTTAATTCAATTCAGTGAAAATAAAATTTAATGATTTTAAATTTATATTGAAAATTCAGTTTATTTCAGTTAAGTTCAGTTCAGAACCAGAAATCGAATTGGAACTCAGAACCAGACACTTCTATACCAGATAGTAATTTGTTGAACCTACTATGAGACTGTCTAAGTGGCTCAATGATAAAGTCACCATTTTATCAAGTTTCTCAGTAGACCAGTTACCAATGGGACTACTAGGTGCACTTACTTCTCTCTCAGTGGGACTACTAGTATCAACACATGATAATGGCTAACTTGATTAGAGAATAATAACACTCAACAAATTCATAAGGATCCTAAGAGAAAGAACGTGACTACTAAGTCATCCTCTACCCTAGAGCAAATATCATATATCTCATTTCCAACCAGACTTGTTAGCTTAAACTCTCATCTTTTGATGAAAAAGAATTCGTCAATTAACATTTCTTTGAGTTGAACAAAATGCTCCACAAAGGTCGTTGAAGCCAAATAAGCTTGTTATGAACTAAAAAACCAACATTTTCAGTCTCACAGTTTCGAACCAGTCAAATTAAAAACAATGAAAGCCTATTCTTTTGGGCTATACTCCATCTCAGTTCGGTTTTGTGAACAAATTCGATAAATTCTAGAGATTGAGCAAGACCCACAAACTATACTATCCATTAAAGCATTTATATGGTCAAAAAATGGAGAATCTTAAACCATAAAGTCATGAAATCTCAAACCTAGAAGAACCTTAGTAAGGATTTGAAAATGGGGAAGAAAAAAATACCGAAAATATTGTCGATATAACTGACCCATATTGTGCAGATGTGGTGGCGTTAATGGCGGAAGCAGTGATGCTTGATGGCGGAAGCAGAGGTGCTTGATGGCGGAAGCAGAGGTGCTTGATGGCGCTTTTGGGAACCGACTGTCGAAGAGAGATTTTGCACATAAGAAGGTATATATAAACGACCCGAATTAATGTTATAACCCGAAGTCGACCCGATAAAGATCCGCGAGTTTTAACCAATATGATAGAATTGGTGTTTGAAAACTTTGCTCCATCAAAAGAATTCAACCCATAGAAGTTAAGTGCTCATAATTTTCGAAAACCAATTGTTTCCCAGAACTTTTGTTCGGTCAAACAGCAAAATTGACCCAATACCATAGAATATAAATAGTATGGTCCAATTCTATGCAAAACAAACACACCCAGTACAATTCGAAAATGAATTTTTAACCCCGGAGGTAGTCCACCTCCCGGTGACATGTCATTTTATAATTAATTATTAATTTTAATGGTCGGAAGACAAATAAACTGGGCGTGTGCTCGGTGTTGCGCACGCGTTGATTGATTTACTCCTTGGTCAAAGGTTTCTCTAGGGTAAATATTCGAGGTAACTTTTCCTACAAATCGCGTTTACTCCGATCAGATACTCCGATCAAACTGGGGATAGTATTTCACCGGTAACCCACAAATCCGACATCAATGAATTCCACCATACCGGCCAATCAAGAATCAGCATTCACCAATATCAAGGTAACCCACCGTTCGAATCACCGGTAAATCCGCCATTCGAATCACCGGTAACCCACAAATCCAATTAAGAATCGTCATTTACTGCCACCGTTCGTTTTCCCTTTTTTCGGTTTTCTTTGGGGGTTTGTGTTCTTGTTCTAATGGCGCCGAGGAAGAAAGGTGCTAGCAAGGCAGCTGCCGCCAGCCGACAGTACAAAATCGGCGATTTGTTCTTGCCAAGGTGAAGGGCTTTCCGGCCTGGCCAGCTACGGTACGTTTTAGGGTAATGTTATTGAATTTAGCCAAATTGGAGATGTATGCTGATGAGTATGTGCAGAAGATCACGTTTGATAGCTACGGTGAATACCGATTCTTCCCGGTCAAAACCTTTCGGGAAATCTGAGGTATGTCTGTTCTTGGAGTTTCTTTTAGTAAGATATTTGTCATTTTCACTTCTTTCCATTAGTAGAAAAATGTCTCATCCTTTCGTATCCTTTTCAGTTCTCTGGGACAAAACCTTAGGACAAGTATTTTTATCGGGGAGAGTATCTTTGCAGTCTCCATTTCAGTCATTGGCTTGGTCTTGTTTGCATTGCTCATTGGAAACATGTAGGTAAAGTCGCAAAATCTGATCCAATGTGCTATTTTTTTCCCGACATTTTCATTGACTGAAATGCTCGAAATGTTGAAATTCCTTGCTGTTACAGAAATTTTTGCAGTCTGTGCATGTTAGAGTAGAGGAAATGCGGGGAAGAAAACAAGACGCGGAGCAATGGATGTCCCATCGCATACTCCCCGAGACTCTGAAGAAGCGGATCAAGAGATACGAACAGTACAAATGGCAAGAAACGAGAGGTGTTCAGGAAGATGCATTGATCCAGAATCTTCCCATAGACTTGAGGCGTGATATAAACCGACATCACTGCTGGGCTTTACTAACAAGAGTAAGATCCATTTTTAGCAACTGTCTATATCTATATTTAGTACTTCCCTCAAATGGTACCTTAAAATGGATGTATATGTCATGGACTATAGGTGCCAATGTTTGAGAAAATGTTGATTCTTGATCGGATTGAGATTCATGGAACTGAAGAGAGGGGAATTCAACTCTATATGCATATAGGTTTAGGTAATGTTATTGAATTTAGTTTGATATTATATTGTTTATGTTTGGGAGTTCTCTGTGGTAAATTATGTGATGAAAATGATCAAATCTCTTTCTTGTACTCCGAATCCCTTATTCTGAAGAGCATTTAATTGTACTCTTATTCTAAACCAATTTGGAATGTGGAATGTTGATTTTTCTCGGGGATGCTTCAGGGAGTGAGTTGATGGGGTCTATACAGCATCAAGATGAATTTTGTTTGTTGCAGTGGCTGGCAGGAAGTAGAAAATGCTGCTCTCTGGAAATCGAACTTTGTGGTTAGTACCTTGCATTTATTTTGGTTGATATTCACTTTCTTTCAAACTTTGGATGTTTATATGTATTAAATCGGTCGATTATATGCTCAGGAGGGTATTAGAATATGTATCTTGTCATCAAAGTTGAATCTTATTTAGTAATCTGTTTTCTTGGGGTTTATTTGGACCCTTGCTAACGTTTACCTGTGCTTTTTTTATTGGCTGCCAAAGAGTGCTTGAGGTGGCAATGCTCTGATTTTCAGGTATTAACCTCTTATTTTTAATACTTTGTGGTGTGATTTTGTAAGAGAATTGTAAAAACTCATTCAATTTCAGGTTGAGTAATAAACTAAATTCTTAAATGAAAGTCCATTTAAAGGAACTCTTTAATATAGTGAAACGAATTTTAAGTATATACTACGTTAAGTTTTTGTGTGTACGGTTAAACTCTTGAGTCTTATCTCTCCAGTGGATCCACAATATCAGTGTAACAACAGCCTGGAAAAATATTGTACTTACATTTGAAGTTTTTTTTTCTTCATTGTTTTGTGCAATCTCATTCACTGTGAGAACAATCGGTTTACTGGCGCTTTAGCTAATGTGCTGTTCAATTATTTTTGCTTGCTGTTGTAAGTTTAATATGAAAGGTTTGTGTCTGTGGGAGTGGATTTGTGCATGTGTGTTCATCTTAGTTTTCATTGACAATGATGTGAGGGGTTGGTAACTTTCTACCTGATGCTCCTGAGACAATTAGATTGCTTTGTGTAGTTTGTAATTGGTGAAGTGAGCTTTTGTCATTTCATTGTTTGAAGTTTTGAGAGCAACGAGGCACAAAAAGCAAACTGACTTTATGAAAGTGTGTACTGGCTATGTGTACTGGCTTCTAAGTTGTAACACAGATGGATTTTGTTAACGTTTTCTGACTTAATATGTAACACAGCCTGAAAATTGCATTACAAGTCCTCCCGCGTTGCGCTTTTCGCACAGGAAGTTGTGATCTCTAACATCCTGGTAAATTTTGAAATTTTTTAATGTTCTTTGATTCTTGAAGACATACTTTCATTTTCCTGACCTCATTTTTTTACAGACCGGAGATTCTTGGTCGCTCGAATCACAAGAAAGCTGTCGATATATGACCAAAGGAATTTCTTGCATTATTAGCATTCTCAAGGACTTTCTGTGCCCTTTGACAGAAGTGTTCTTCAATGATCCTGTGACTATAGAGACTTGCCATACCTTTGAGAGTTCAGCATTATAAAAGGCCATACCTTTAAGAGTTCAGCATTAAAAAATGGATAGGGAAAGGAAACATAATATGTCCTGTCTCAGGGAGAAGACTCGATTATTGTGGCGTGCCACTCACAAACTTTATTCTAAAGAGGGTGGTGTCTGATTGGAAGTTAGAGCACTCTAAGCATCTCATGGATTTGGCATTTTAGTTAGAAGGAAACATAGAGGCAAAAGAGAAAATGACTGTTTTTATAATATAGCAGGCGAGCAGCTCATTACTGCTTCCAGCCAAGAGGAAAGAAATGGAACAATGAAAGAACTTATTTCACTTGGTGGTTAAGTTCTGCAGGTTTTAGTGCAGTTATAATAATTATTATTATAATAATAGTTATTATTATTATTGTTATGTTTTTAGCTAATTTCAACTAAGTTCGGTTAAACTAATTTCAGTTCAGCTGAAGACAATGTTTAAGTAGGAACTAGGAACTTTGAAGAGGAAAGAAGAAGACACGGAATTTTTTTAAAAAAAAAAAGCTCTAAATTGAAACAACTTATTATATATGATAAATTGTTTTTTTGTATGGAATTTTTCCTATATAATGTACCTATATCTTCATAGGACCAATCCGTGCATATCCAACTTACTAATTGCATGTCTAAAAATACAAAATTATCCTTCACTATTTTACTATGATCTAGGCCTGCATTAACAATAGCAGGGACATTTCAAGTCAAAATCAGACATGCATGTATCATTTCTGAATTTTAAGTATATAAGTTTTAGGTATAAATATTCCTGATTCAAATGATATTCAAACAAAGAGAGTATTGTATATGATGATTTATGATAAATCACTCTTTATTTCACGCTTTTATTAAATTAGTTATGTGTTTCGTTTATTAAACTATTATAATACACCTTTTAACAAATAATTATTTAATTGTTGTAAATAAAGTAGAATAATCAAGTGTTTGTTTCAATTGTTCTAGTTTATCACATTTTTCTCCTTTTGCTAATTTTCTAAATTATTTTATGTACTGTAAATGATTATTTTATCGTATTTTCCATTCTTTATTTATTTGCAACGGTATTTTCATCATTTGCATAGACTAAACATGTCATTGTTGTTTGGTATATAGAAAAGAAATAAAAAAGAAAGCAAACAATATATATACATATATAGGGAGGGGTTCCTTTAACTCTTTTATTTTCACTCACTTTTATAATCAAAATTTCAATCTCTAATTTTTAGATCTTGATCATTAATGGTAATATTTTTCAAGCCTCACTTTAGGTTACTGAAGCCATCTGAACTTTGCACCCAAATCTCCATTGGTGTCACTTCCGTGCCATATGAAATTGGGCAGGCTCATCTTTTTTCTGCTAAAGTCTAGCCTGTTTTGCAGTTCTAGATGTGTAGAGCTTCCTTCTCAGCTCCATCTTCTCCTCAGCACCATCTTCTCAGCCACATTTGTCTGTCGAAACAAAGAAAATCCATCAAGCACATTAAATTACAAACACTGATTTTCTCTATATCATTTGATTATGCCAAACCAATCTTTTAGAAACCTAACACAATAAGAGTCTGTTTAGTACAACTCATCTGAATATTTTTCAGTTCAGTTCAGTATTTTTCAGTTCAGTTCAATATTTTTCAGTTCAGTTCAGCTCAGTTCAGTTCAGTTCAGTTAAGTGCATTATACATTTGATTTTTTTAAAAAAATTATATGTTAAAATTCAGTCCAATTCAACCCAATTCAGAGAAAATATAAAACTAATTTAATTCAATTCAGTGAAAATAAAATTTAATGATTTTAAATTTATATTGAAAATTCAGTTTATTTCAGTTAAGTTCAGTTCAGATGCAGAAATCGAATTGGAACTCAGAACCAGACACTTCTATACCAGATAGTAATTTGTTGAACCTACTATGAGACTGTCTAAGTGGCTCAATGATAAAGTCACCATTTTATCAAGTTTCTCAGTAGACCAGTTACCAATGGGACTACTAGGTGCACTTACTTCTCTCTCAGTGGGACTACTAGTATCAACACATGATAATGGCTAACTTGATTAGAGAATAATAACACTCAACAAATTCATAAGGATCCTAAGAGAAAGAACGTGACTACTAAGTCATCCTCTACCCTAGAGCAAATATCATATATCTCATTTCCAACCAGACTTGTTAGCTTAAACTCTCATCTTTTGATGAAAAAGAATTCGTCAATTAACATTTCTTTGAGTTGAACAAAATGCTCCACAAAGGTCGTTGAAGCCAAATAAGCTTGTTATGAACTAAAAAACCAACATTTTCAGTCTCACAGTTTCGAACCAGTCAAATTAAAAACAATGAAAGCCTATTCTTTTGGGCTATACTCCATCTCAGTTCGGTTTTGTGAACAAATTCGATAAATTCTAGAGATTGAGCAAGACCCACAAACTATACTATCCATTAAAGCATTTATATGGTCAAAAAATGGAGAATCTTAAACCATAAAGTCATGAAATCTCAAACCTAGAAGAACCTTAGTAAGGATTTGAAAATGGGGAAGAAAAAAATACCGAAAATATTGTCGATATAACTGACCCATATTGTGCAGATGTGGTGGCGTTAATGGCGGAAGCAGTGATGCTTGATGGCGGAAGCAGAGGTGCTTGATGGCGGAAGCAGAGGTGCTTGATGGCGCTTTTGGGAACCGACTGTCGAAGAGAGATTTTGCACATAAGAAGGTATATATAAACGACCCGAATTAATGTTATAACCCGAAGTCGACCCGATAAAGATCCGCGAGTTTTAACCAATATGATAGAATTGGTGTTTGAAAATTTTGCTCCATCAAAAGAATTCAACCCATAGAAGTTAAGTGCTCATAATTTTCGAAAACCAATTGTTTCCCAGAACTTTTGTTCGGCCAAACAGCAAAATTGACCCAATACCATAGAATATAAATAGTATGGTCCAATTCTATGCAAAACAAACACACCCAGTACAATTGGTAGATAATGCTTTTACTATCATTCTTTGTTTTGAGTAACAAATACATGAAAGGATGGTGCCACAGCCAGCAGCATCATAATCTAACAACCACCTCAATTAGTCGCTAAGTCTTGTGCCTACCAATACCATGTTGATTATTATATTATCCTACTATATTAAAATGAAACGTTATATATTCCTCCTGTCCTCTATTATCATCAGTTCTCCCAAGATTGCATAGAATTGATTTTGGATTTACGTGACTTGTTGTATTAATTAATTTACATATAACTTGTCGTGTTTGAAATGGAATTCCCGCCTTAATGGTTTTGAATCATTTTAATTAAAGCAAATGTCGCTTTCGATTGAATTTATAAATTCGTGAGTTTGGCGCCATTTAATTTATATATTTAAATGAAATGTGGGTACGTATGTTTAAAGTATAAATTTAAAAACTTAATATACCGATTTCTTCCAACCAACTATTCACGTTAGAATTTTCACACTTTTAAACACACAATTTTAACACACAATTTTAATGAACAATATTTTTATTATGTTTATTATCAATAAATCGTAATATTTAAATAATATGTTACGATAAATCTAAAAATATCTGTTATTATAATATTAATAATTATATATTGATTCAAATGTTTGATCAAAATATGATAATAAATACTTGATAATAAATAGTATTAAATGGCCGACGGAGGATGTACCATTTGGTTAGCTGTATGTACAAGAATATTATAACATTTTTTAATATAATCCGTGACTCTAGTTTATTAGTTGCTTTTTGGACGAACGTGACTTGTTGTGTTGAGTAATTTATAACTTGTCGTGCCTCACGAAGTTGTTTTTTGCTTCCCTCAATGATCTTGAATTTTATATTTCTAATACAGTCCGTTAACCCTTTAGATTGTCCTGATCATCAGAGAATAATTGGATATTTAATTTGGAATTGCATGTTTAACATTTTTGTTTTTGAGAAATTGGCATTGAATTTTATGGAGCACAAATATAGCTGTCTACTAGCAAGGCTGTTTAAACTCCGTTGTCGATTGTGCCGAATTAGGGCGGGCACACCGTCCCTCTAGATATATACTTCCAAACTTCCGATCCAACGCACAAAACTTATCATCATTTCCCTCTAGGTGGCACAATCAAACAAATCATCTTGAAAGCTTGTGATAATCTTCAAAATTAAGCAACTTTTTTTTTCATTATTAGCAATTACGATTTTGGATGTGAATATTAAAGGTGTGCATGTTTAGCGCTCTCAATTTGATTGAGATCACGAGGTGATATTCACACTTATTTTAAAACAGTTTGAGTTAAAATTTATTAAATTATAACTTAATTTCAGTTTACAGGTGGGTCAAGGTAGTTTTATTTTCCGGACTATATTAGATCAGTTAATTTGGGTTTGGGTTATTATAAGGTGGGTAGGATCGTGTTTCTTACTGATAAGTCCATGGTTCGTATTCGGGTCTCATTCATACTCGAACCAGGTCCCGAGAAGAGTCGTGGGCTCGAGATACGCGGAAGGTGGATCCACAAGTCCATCAATCCTAATCCTTATAAAGAATGCGTATATTATGAATGTTCTGTAAGGAATATACATCTTCTCAAAAATGGTAATACAGCTATCCTAAACATGGTAACACAACCATTTCCGAAATATACTTCTGTTATACATGGTAATATAACTACTATTCCTATAAGAGTTGTATTCATACCATAAATACATATCTTGGTGATTTACAGATTGTAGCCATATAAATACCCTAAAGGTTTGGTAGACCCCTCCATCTAATCTTATACTTTATGCCTTAAGCAAATATACTGACTTGAGCGTCGGAGTGTCTATCCCCGGGACACCCGGGGCCTTTGTTTTGCAGATCAGTTCGTGAGCCTGGTTCGTCGCCGAGGTGTTGGTGTCCGGCATACATCAATTTGGCACGCCCGGTGGGACTCTCACACTCATTGACGACGTCGCCGAACCTTGTCTCTGATCTGGTCTAGCGCACTTGAAGAACGAATCCTCCAACAACATGTCTGAACCTGAATAACCCAGACGAAGCGCCCGCTTGCAGAGGCAAAATCCAGAGGATAATCCAAAAGCGGAGCAGCCCCCTCAATGACATGGACGCGGTTGAGGGTGCGGACAACCCAGAAGATCTCAGGCACACTTTGCCTCAATGCCATCACCAAACTCTATCATGGCTACCGGAAATTTCAACGTTCCGATATCCATCAGCCCAAATCCTGTTGGGATAATACCACCAATCTCTGGTCCAAATCCTGGTATATTTAGAGCACCTCCTGGATCAAATCCCATCGTATCCAAGATACCAGCATCCGGCTCCAATCCTGCTGCATCCAGAACCCCACCTCCTGAAACAAACCCTGTTGGATCTGAAGTACCAAACTCAGGTCAAAGGGTTTTCACCCAATACGACGTGAATTACAGCGCGAACGTCAACAATTCAGATGGCCTGGATCAGGAAAATAGGTTGGGGTATAGTGGTCCCGATTTGATCTTCTCTCCAGAAGAACGAACACAAAGGGATCGGCAAATCTTTGCAGAAAGGCAGCAGAAGGACGTTAGACAGAGACGTCTCAGGGAAATCCTGAACCAAACCATACAACACAGCCCACGGGGCCCTGATCCACTCCAAATTAAACTTTTCTCGGACACTCCCCCGAGGGAAAATAGGTTGGGGTATAGTAGACCCAACTCGATATTTTCTCCAAAAGGAAGAGCGCAAAGAGATCGACAGATTCTTGAAGATAGGCAACAAGAAGGAGAATCTGTGATAGAACATTATCATAGATACATGAATCTCGCCACGAGATGCTATGATCAAGATGAAATTCTCTTGATAAACTTGTATCAAATGATTGTAGATAATAATCCGAAGAAGAAAGATGACTCCCACAACAATAACAATAACCACCAGGGTGGTGGAGGCAACAATCCTCAAGATCCTCCCCCACCACCGTCAAATGGAACCAACCGGGTCATCAATAGCATTAATGGCTATACCGGAGAAACAATTTCCCCAACTAAACTGAAGGATAGTGTGCGGACCCTACCACATACCAAGCTGGTCAACAAGAGTCTCCACCCCGAAGAAGCCATTACTTTCTCGGACATGGATGTCGTACCAAATAAGGTACCTCACTCTGATCCTCTCATTATCTCAGCAACCATATAAGATTCTTTTGTAAAAAGAGTCTTCATAGACAACGGAAGTGGGGTAGAAGTAATATTCCAAGATTGCTTCCAGAAGTTGGGATTTACCAAGGAAGATCTCAAACCTACGGGTCCAACCTCGGAGTTCACCGGAAATTCTGTAACACCTCTTGGAGAAGTCACACTCCCAGTCACAGTAGCAGATGGGACGAAGAGCCTGACCCTCTACTGCACATTTGTGGTAGTCAACACCGTCACACCCTTCAACATTATCCTTGGCAGACCTTGGATGTACCAAACTAAGGCTGTATGGTCTCCCTATCATCTGATGATAAAATTTCCAACACCGCAAGGAGTAGTTTCTATCAAAGGAGATCAAGAAGTGGCGGATATACGTAACATCAGAAAAGTGAATAACATCTCGACCGGCAACACTATCTTAGGTGATTTGGTTCCCAACCCTAATCTCGAACAATCTATGGTGTTTTACTCCGAGGAAGATGACGGTTATATGTCAAAGGATCTTCCAACTCAGGGGGAAGTGGTGCTAAAAAATTTGCTAACCAGCCCTGAGAAAAAGGACCATCCTTACGTTTCTTATTCGATTTCCAAGCCACCAACAATGAAGTATAATACAAAGCCATCATCACCGGATTAAAATTGGCTAAAGACTGGGAAACCTTGAGATCTTTAATGACTCACAGATTGAAATTCAACAGGTCAAAGGCGAATTCAAAAATCAAGAGTAGAATCTCCAGAAATACCTCGGGATAGGTAAGCCTCTCCTAAATCAATTCTGACACTATGAGCTGAATCATATCCCCCGAGAAGAGTTGATAATGGAAACCCTGGCGAAGAGAAGTTGCAAAGAGAATAGCATCATGGCTACTGGCATCTCAGAGACATGGATGAACTCTTACATTGAATACCTCCAAACGGGTACCCTTCCCGAGTACAAGCACCTGGCACGGAAGGTCCGAGTTAAAACTCTGAAATATGTCATCCACGACAGTATCTTATACAAGAAAGGATACCTCCAGCCTTTGCTCAAGTGTGTTGGGCCTTCCGAAGCTGAACACTTAGTACAAGAAACACATGAAGGAGTCTACGGTAGTTATCAAGGTCCACGTACCGTTACCCGAAAGCTCCTACAGATGGGTTATTTTTGGCCTACGATGCTACAAGGCGCCAAAAGATATATCGATTCTTGTCATTAGTGTCAAAGATTTGCTAATATGGTCCAAGTGCCACAGGAGAATATGATTACTATACAAGAATTCCGGCCATTTGTACGGTGGGGCATAAACCTCGTCGGACCTTTACATCCGGTCCCTGGTAACTTCAAGTACCTCATTGTGGCCATTGATTATTTCTCAAAATGGGTGGAAGCTGAAGCATTGACCAACATAACTGGCAAGACTGTTATTAATTTTTTATGGGAAAGATATAGTGTGTGGCTATGGCATCCCGAGATACATTGTGACCGATAATGGAGCACAATTTGCTAATGATCCCTTCAAGAAAGGGTATAAGGAGTATGGCATACACCAGACGCTCACCTCGGTATATCATCCAGAAGCTAACAGCCAAGTAGAGGTTACGAACCGAACCTCGGTAAGGGGCATCAAGAAGCGCCTCGAAGGAGTTAAAGGAAACTGGATCAAAGAACTACCAAGCGTGATCTGGACCCATAGAACCACACCAGCTACAACAACAGGAGAGACTCCTTATAGCTTAGACTATGGGTCCGAATCTATCATCCCCATGGAGATTGGGGTCCCTTCTGCCCGTACTTTTCAACCAAATGATGAAGATGGCACGGCCAATGAAGAAAACCTTCGTCTCAACCTTGACCTCCTAGAGGAGAAGAGAGAAAATTCTACAATCCACGAGGCCAAGGTAAAGGAAAGAGTCAAGCGCTACCATGATAGAAGAGTCCACTTAGCCACTTTCGTTAAAGGAGACCTTGTCATGAGGTTAAATGAAAAAAAAACAAGAAAGAAGTGGAAGGGAAGCTAGCCCCGAATTGGAAAAGTCCATATCGAGTCCTAGAATCCCATCCAGGGGAAGCTACCTCTTGGAAATCATGAAGGGGGAACCTATACCACGAAGATGGAATATGATTAACTTACGGAAGTATCACGGAAGATAAAAGCTCAAGGGAGAGCCTCACAAAGGTTTGAGACTATCAAGAACGTCCGAGAAGCCTCATCAAGGTCCGAGACAAGTATGCTCTAGCACAAACGGGTACTAAAACTCAAACCCACTATTTACTTTACTTCTATTCTTAAAGTTATAAATTTAGATTGAAGTCATGATATTTTTATACCTATCCTTATAACAAGAAATCTTAAAATTCCTTTTCTAAAAAAGAGGATTGTTGTCTTAAGTATAACATTGATTGCTATTCAAAATAATATACTTTATAAAGTATATGATTGATTGGTCAACTTATAAGTTGTTTGGATCCAATATTCAAATACCAATCGTTTTGAATAAAAGAGATAGGTTCGAGATAAAGTACTTCAAAAAGTGCTTGATTGAGGTCTATAGACCAAAAGGGAAGACGTGCTCGAGAATCAATCATCTCAACATAAAGAGGAGAAACCTCAAAAACAAAAGTTGAAGTTCATATCAAAGGTGTTATTACATCAGAATATGATACTTCTAAAAAAGTCCCTCAAAAGGGCACACACATAGAGTAAAAACCTCGAACACAAATAGTTCATATCAAAGGTGTTATTACATCTGAATATGATACTTCTAAACAAGACCCTCAAAAGGGCACATAAGATGAAAAACCTCGAACACAAATAGTTCATATCAAAGGTGTTATTACATCAGAATATGATACTTATAAACAAGACCCTCAAAAGGGCACATAAGAGGCTAAACCTCGAACCTAAAAAGGACATATCAAAGATGTTATTACATCAGCATATGGTACTTTTTAAATATACCCAATAGGGTTTCCTAGGACTTCACCAGAAGTGACAATTGAGAGATGGGCTATTGTCAACTTTTCTGCACGTTGTGACATTAAAGGCCTTGTCAAAGGACACCCAAGGAAGAAGCCAAACAACATTAAGCTCGCAGAGTGTTCATCATGGATAATTGCGAGAACTTAACAACCGAGACTGGTGCTCCTTTCCAGTAAATCATGAGACCAAGGCTGACGAGAAGATGCCAGCATGTAAAGTAGCAAACCTGCTTGGATTACTCAACCTTGCCAGTATAAGGATTAAGCACCTCTTCAAGAGAAGGTAATTCATGATACTTGGCCCTAATAAGCCTCAATAAATCTCCTGATGTTACTATCTTCTCGGAGGGATCCAGTGCATCCAAAAACTCAGCCCCAGGGATCCAGCGTTTTGCAGCCAGAGCAGAGAGTTTATTAGCAGCATCTGGATGAGAAAATATTTCCTTCATCATCTTCACCTCCTCCTCGGATTGGCATAGTTGTAAGATGCCACCTAAGATCTCATGCAGTTCAGAGGTATGGAATAAATCCCCATACTCCTCCCTATGGCTCTGAAACTCGGGGCTACAAGCAATGAAGGCACTCCAAAGCTTTAAAAGTCGTTTAGGCTCCTCTGGATCCTTCTTCTCGGCTTGATTTTGCGCCAGCTCCTCGACAATATCTCGATAAGTCTCCAACTCTTTCTCTTGAGATTTCTTCGCCAACAGCAGGTCCTTATTCTCGGCCTCTAGCTGCTTCACCCTGGCTTCTAGTTGAGTCACATCCAATGGAGTATGAACGGGCGGAGTAGAAGCAACGGACTTAGTTGTCATAGTCAAGAGGGAAGCTTCCATCTCCTCCTTCTTCGCTCTGAACGACCGGCACTTAACATGTAATTCCATCACAGAATCAGACAAGTGCCGGATCACGTCATTAGCTCGACACCCCACCGTGGACAGATCTTCCATCAGCTGAGAGATCAAAGACATATTAAAACCTAGCATCTGAAGAATCTATATAGTATAACATGAAAAATAGTTACCTCAGCGACGAAGAGATACTTCTTAGAAGATCTCCGAGAAGCCTAACCATCCTCTTCCTCTGGATAGCTCAGATAGTACTTCAGTTTCTTCAAAGAAGCATCTTCGGAGATCACAAGCTCAAGGTCAGATTCATCACCATCATTTGAGGACTTTCCAACCTCTGGTTCCCTCTCCTCGGATTCCTCCGCTTCCTCATCTATGACTTGGAGAGAGGCCTTTCCCTTCTTGACCTTTTTCCTCGGAGGAGACGTTGTACATATATAAAAATAAACCTCAGCATATGACACAAGAAAAACATATTATATGACAACTGTATATGACTTGAAGAGCTACCTGAAGAAGACCGACTAGAAGAGGATTCACCCTAATTTCGAGGAGATTTTCTCAGACCTCCTTTCTTGGCCTTCTTCTTTATTCCCTGGATTTTATCAGGGAGGGCCCAATTCTGATCAGGCTTCAAAAAGTTGGAGGTAGATTTCGACCGAGGAACATCCAACAGGTACGAGTAAGTGATACTGGGCCACTGCCATATAGAGCCATGTGCGCCCATAACAAAATCCTTTCTTTGAAGGGTAATATCCTCCTTTAGGAGCTCCCCGATGATACCCTTTAAGTGATTAGGAATGATGAAACCCCTGTCACGAGCTATAGCGTCCTTCGGATGGGGATGCAAATCAGGGACCTCGTACTTGTTTCGGTCGAAAGTGAAACGGTCAGCCTCCCACACACCATTGTTATCAGGAAACGTGATGGGTTTCCTCTTCCTCGGAGTGAGAGTAATGTACTCGTAAGTCTCAGAGGAGAATAACGTATACAAACTTCGGAATAAATCCAGGCTTGGATCGTAGTTCTTCCGAGCACACCAGGAAATCACCGCCATGATCAACACTACCACATTGGAATGTATTTGGCTCGGATACAGTTGATCATGCTACAGGAATTCATGAAATAAAGGGAGAAAGGGAAAACTTATCCCTTGCTGCAAAAACCTCCCATAAAGTACCCCTCGAGTGGGGTTCACCATATCTCCAATGGGAACTTCTCCATCCTCGAGTTTCAAGCCAGCCTCAAGAGGATATGACAGCTTGCAGGACCGCAGATACCTTAGCGTCCTTTCGTCAACCACCTTGGTGAAATCATTCACATCATCGGCGCCCGGAACCCGTTTATCAACTTGGGGCTCCGCGTTAGGGTCTATCTCTGACCCAGAGGCACCATCATCTACCACTACAGCCACCGCCTGCAGCGGTGTAGCAATGGTAACCTCCATCAACTCCCCAGACCTAACGTCTAAGAACAAGCTACTCAAGTCACGAATAGCTGGGGCTCTTCCTTCAACAACATTCTCTACATTACCAGAGGGAATACTGAAATTTGCAGACGTCATGGGAATATAGATAATGGGGGGAAATGAATATGTGTATCTGAAGAAAAGAAGACAAATTTGAAGAACTCTTTCTGAAAGTGGAAATGCAGAATACTTGGATGAAGAAGATTGATGATAAATACAAGGAAAATTACTTGGTTATATAACCAGTAATTAGTATGCATTTAAGTGGAGTAATTATCTCGACTCGCGAAACGATACAGGCAATTGGAAGGTTGGTCCTCCTCACCGCCAGAAGATACAATGAATCAAGACCACGTGTCAGTCCCCTCAGAATTCAAGGAGGCAAATTCAGATCCAACCGTCCACGTGTCTTGATGGAATACGAAAGAACTTGGAGCTAGATATTCAGAAGGGTAAGTCCGAGAGGAGAGTCCCCGAAGGACACCCCGAGCTTAACACCCCGAGTTAATCTCCCTCGAGTTATTGGTCTTCACTCGAGAAGCAAGCCTCTCATTCAACCTTAGAGATGGAGTACTCTATATTCTGAAGATCTACCTTGGGGCTACTGAAAAGTCCATGATTCGTATTCGGGCCTCATTCATACTCGGACCAGGGCCCGAGAAGGGTCGTGGGCTCGAGATACGCGGAAGGTGGATCCACAGGTCCATCAATCCTAATCCTTATAAGGAATGCGTATATTATGAATGTTCTGCAAGGAATATACATCTTCTCAAAGATGGTAATACAGCTATCCTAAACATGGTAACACAACCATGTCCGAAATATACTTCTGTTATACATGGTAATAAAACTACTATTCCTATAAGAGTTGTATTCATACCATAAATACATATCTTGGTGATCTACAGATTGTAGCCATATAAATACCCTAAATGTTTGGTAGATCTCTCCATCTAATCTTATACTTTACGCCTTAAGCAAATATACTACCTTGAGCGTTGGAGTGTCTATCCCCAGGACACCCAGGGCTTTTGTTTTGCAGATCAATTCGTGAGCCTGGTTCATCGTTGAGGTGTTGGTATCCGGCATACATCACTTACTAACCTGACTTGACTCAAAATTATCGGTCAATGCTTAAGTTCTAAGAAAAAATAACTACAACTCGACCAACTATCAAATTTTATTTAAATTTCTACAATTTCTAATAATAATTTTAAGCAAATAGTTTCAATTGACCATTATAATTTATAAGCATCATTTTATACTTGATTAAGCGTCCCTTGATTATGGATCAAGAGCATATATAGTATTTAAGGAAAATCAACTCTTAGATTGTGTTTGAATTTAGGTGTATGTTGAGTCAGGTTATCTTAGTTCAGATTTATGTCTTGATTATCAAGTAGACTGTTGGGTTGGTCAAGACTTAATATCTCTCATATTTTAGTTGGGTAATCAGGTTGTTTTGGTCGGGTTGATCTGTGTTTGATTGTGGGGTCATGTAAAAACTTTGACAGCACTATGTGTAAAGATTTAAATGAGCCGAGCTGAAGCGAACAAGGCATGATCGAAATCGAACTCAAATAAAATTTGTGCGTTCGTGATAGAGCTCGAACTCATTCGAGGTACAATATTTTAATTCGAGCTCGACTCAAATGATTTTTAACTAATTCGATCTCGGTTCGTAATCTCGATCAAATTCGAGCTTGAGCTCAAATTCGACCTAATTAGAGTTCACAGTTTTTATCTAGTTCGAGCTCGGTCAAAACTCGAATACGAGTTGGAGTTTTGACCGAGTTGTTCACAAGTTTTTCACGAACATCTCAACTCATTTACACCCTAGTAAGGTATTGTTCTCATGGGGTTATTTCTTTTCCGAAATGAAAATTCAACCTGAAATAGGAATCGGTATGACTAAATTTAGTTGATTTTCATCAAAATATTAGTATGTTAATCTAAACTAAACTAAACTAAATTGAACTGGAATGGTTAATAATGATAACTTCAAGAAAACAGGGCATACGAGATAAATATTTTAAAGGGTAGATTTAGTTAGTTTTGGTGGGTATGTAACTAGATTAACGGAAACTTCATCAAGTAGTATTTCAATATAACTCAACTATATATACCAATGATAAAGTTATTTTTAGCCTAATTTGGTTTGAACTCATTTGGTTTCGATGAGTAGGAATATGAGGAAAATATTTTTTAAATAGGATGAGCATTTATTTGAGTCGATTATTTGCAAGATATATAGCTATTTAATTATGAAAAGAAACAAAGTATTGCAAGTGTGTGGGCACGATAGTCACGGGCGACCAGTCGGAAATGCTCCCATCCTCGATTGTAGTAGCAGCATCAGTAGGCCTATATATGTGGACGTTGACATGAATTCAATGATGAAAGAAGCCTTTGGCTTTGGCTTTAGCTTTGGCAAGACAGAATTCCAATCCCACATAAAGAAGTTATCTGTTTTTGCGCACTCATCCCAATATTGCTCTTCTATTCACTCATCCCCTTAGTTGTTGGAGCACCCCACTGTCGGTGGCCCTCCATCTTTATCTTCTTCTTCTTCTTCTGTACGTATAATATCCAAGAAATGATCCTTTAACAATCAAGAAACACTGCACGCGCGCATGATGAATATGATATCTGTGGTTCTGGTGTTCTTTGTGCTTGGTCCGAATTTCTGCTGCGCGATAAGGCCGTTTCGGGAGAAGAATTCGAACGACTCCGCCACGACAGCAACTCTTTACGTCGATGGTAAAACGCAGAGGAAAATGCCTGACTATCTGTTCGGTGTCTTCTTTGAGGTCAGTAATTAGTTTTCATTTACCTGCATGGTGAATAGTTTCATTTACTGGAAAATGATCATCTTCAGGATATCAACCATGCTGGCCCTGGTGGATTATGGGCAGAGCTTGTCAACAACAGAGGTAAAAAATCATTTCATTAAATCTGTCAGAAATACACATGATTATGATTATATAAAAATATTCAGGTTTTCAAGCAAGAGATAAGAACAATGCACATACTCTGGATCCATGGGGAGTGATTGGGGAGAATTCAGACGTGCGAATCTCGACGGATCTTTCATCACTGTTTCCTCAGAACAAAATCGCGCTGAAAATCGAGGCCCTCTGTGACATATGCCCTGATGGAGGCGTTGGCGTTTTCAATCCTGGATATTGGGGAATGGTATATATGTATTTCATCTCTCTTCAGGTTCTCAGATTCATCATATTCCATTCATTGGATTTGAATGGCTATTTTTTTGTTGCAGAATGTTGAGGATGGAAAGAATTACCTAGTGACACTTTATGTTCGATCACTCGACTTTGTTGACGTTGATGTTGCATTAGTAGCGCAAGTACGTTCCGATCCTCTGGCTCATCAACATATCGAGTAAGTTAACTGTTCAGATTAGTCTGTACTGCACTAATTCATTGGTTGCATGTAACTCATATAATTTTGTGCAGAATTGGGTCAGGTGGGGAATGGCAGAAGGTACAGTTCAAGCTGACAGCTATTGGATCCGAAACACACGCAATGCTGACAATCACAACTGAGAAAAAAGGTGTTTTGTGGATTGATCAAGTTTCAGTGATGCCTGAGGATACTTATATGGTGGGATTCTTGACTTATAATACCATTTTAATATGGTGGAATAATTAAATTCCAGTTTTTGGTTAGCTGTAAAGTTTGATCATAATAGAGTTATGACGACAGGGGCATGGATTCAGAAAGGACATTTTCAAGATGATTAAAGATCTGAATCCTGGGTTTATTCGATTTCCTGGTAAATTATTGATGCAACAAACTCATTCCTTGATTCATGTACATGAAAAGAATAACAAGTGAGCATTATTTGTGGAACTTAATTTGTGTGCATTTTGGTAGGTGGGAATTACGTGGAAGGGGATCAGCTAAATAACAGTTTATATTGGAAACAAACGGTGGGGCCCTGGGAATACAGGCCGGGCCATTTTAATGACGCTTGGGGCTACTGGACAGATGACGGCATGGGCCATTTCGAGTATTTGCAAGTATGTCATTCTCTCAATTCATATTATGTTAATATTTGAATATACAACCAAAAAAGGTGTTTGTACCCATGTTCTCCTTGAACTTATTTTTTATAAAAATCAGAATATATTAAACTGTGTTGAAATGTTAAAATTTTATTACATTTGATCTTTAGAATTAGAATTAATAAGACTATTATAATAGACTAATTCTAGCCTTCATTTCCTGTGATCAGCTAGCTGAGGATCTCGGTGCAATTCCCATATGGGTATTTAGCATTGGCATCAGCATCAATGGTTTAGAAGTTGATCCTAAATTCCTTCACCCATACATCCAAGTAAGATTAGCTCATCAAAAGTGTCCCTAATTCAAATTTTAAAATTTTAACCAAGCGAAAATTGAAATATTATATTAGGATGCTTTGGATGGACTAGAGTTTGCATTGGGTGGAGTAGACACGGATTGGGGAGGTGTTAGAGCTGCAATGGGACACCCAGACCCATTCAATGTGAAATATGTTGCTCCTGGTAATGAGGATTGTGGCAAGCCCAACTATTTTGGTATGACATGTTTTAGAGGAATTTATTTCTTTTCATGCCAGTTTTTATCCGTGAAATTTGTTAATACTTTTCTTTTTTGTGAAACTAGAAAACTACAAACTTTTTTATGGTGCGATTCGGAAAGCCTACCCGCAGATAAAAATTATTACTAATTGTGATGGAAGCAACGGTGGACTCGACGTACCTGCTGATATTTATGAATACCATGTAAGTTTATTTATTAAGTTTATAAATGATAAAAAAACTTTAAAAAGTCTTGTTTTTTTCATCTATCATCATTTCAATTTTTAAAAATTCCATTTCTGTTTTAACTAGGTGAATTAATCATGCAAACCTGTCTCTGCTTCTATACAGACTTATCCAACGGTACCCATGGAAATGTATAATCAATACAGTCACTTTGACAATTCACCTCGCAATGGTCCCAAGGTTGGTCTCTCATGATCCCTTTTTTTCATCATCCTTTTCTTTCATGATATGTATAAACTCGAATTGGTAAGGGTTTTTATATGACTTCTCAAGCCTTGATGCATGTAATGTAATGCTCATAAACTTAACAAATTCATTTGATTGCAGGCATTTGTGAGTGAATATGCTGTCTGGAAAGAGGCAGCCGGCAAAGGTAACCTCCTAGCTGCACTTTCAGAATCTGCTTTTCTTATGGGATTGGAGAAAAACAGGTACATATCTAATTCACATATACACATAACAATACAACCAGAAATTTTGATTGTGATTTTCATTTGATGCATGACTAATCACCTCTCTTTCCCTGAATGATTGCAGTGATGTTGTTGAATTTGCTAGCTATGCCCCATTGCTTGTCAACGCTAATAACTACGCGTAAGTTCTTCATATCTCGTACAAATAAAGTCAATTTCAAGCTTACTATATATGCATGATATAAGATGAGTATGATGAACATTAATCTTGTAGTATGGGAACTTCAGCCTCGTTCTTTTTACCAATAATTATAGATCGTGGCCATTTTTCGAGTGGCATAAAAATTTTTTACCAATCTAATTGGTTATGCATATAATTTTGATGGTTTATAGGTGGACGCCAGATGCAATAGTGTATGATTCATCCATGATTTACGCCACGCCTAGCTACTGGATGCAAACCTTCTTTGAAGCATCGAATGGAGCTAATTACCTGAACTCGAAACTCGAGGTGAGTCCCTCGGAAACTCTCACAGCGAGCGCGATTTTGTGGCGCGACAACGAAACGCAGTACTTGAGAGTAAAGGTGGTGAACTACGGAAGCCGCACAGTGGCTTTTCGGGTGGCGGTTGACCAGCTAAAGTGGGGGAAACTGGCCAAGGTGACAGTGATGAGATCAGATGATGTCAAGGATGAGAACAGTTTTGAGAACCCTAACAAGGTTGTGCCTAAAACGTACGACGTTGTAGTGAGCTCTGGGGAGCAGTTGAACTACAAGTTGAAACCTTACTCTCTCTATTCATTTGATATGCCTCTTAGTGATTTGTAGTAGGATATATGTGATTCATCTTTCAGAATCTTCTGTGCAAAGATGAATTGTAGAAATAAATATCTTCCAAATCTAGTCTCATTTGCAGCGCGAATTCCAAGTAGATTTATCAAAACTAAGATGATGAAACACATGCAACATTGTACCTAGCTAGGTACTATATCTGCTTAATACTGGACGATCATGATCAGCATCTCATACCCAAATGTTGTTAATACTAGTATATCAGTATCACATGAAAAATAATTAACAATCTGATAAAGCTTTACATGGAAAATAAGAAACAATCTGATAAAGCTTTTAACACGAAAAAGAAGCTAAAAACAAACTGATACATATTTCTGAAAAACAAACAGATCGACACACCAGAAGCAAATACACATTACTTTCATTTATCTTTAAGATTCCACGAAGGTTCTCAATCAGGCCGGACCTAGTGCAGTGCGGGATGTGCTCCCGCACAGGGCCCAAAAATTAAAGGGGCCTGAATGTGTGTTTACGGTGTCATATATTTGTGTATTAAAAAAACAAGGGCTCGATCTCTGGAGTGACCATCCATATTATAATATAATACATACCAATGACTACATTAGAGTAAGGAAGGAAGGAGGTCCTTGCAGATTTTATAAATCGGGCACTGTCCACGTGCACTGTTCATCAGTACTGTTCAAGCGCTTACTATTCACACGAGTTACTGTTTAATAAGCTAAAATCTATGCTGCTTAAACTAAAAATAAAAGTATTTAGACAGACACAATCAAAGTGATGAAAAAACCTACCTATTTACTATGAAAACCTGACATGCATACATAAACTATCAACAAAGCTTAAAGAACTATGTTATTTAATATAAAAACAAAAGTTCTTAGACATGCAAAGTCAAACTGATGAAAATCCAGCATTTTACTATGAAAACATGACTGTTTAGCATGAAAACGTGACGTGCACGTAAAAACTGTCAACAGACTTTAAAAACTATGTTGTTTAACCTAAAAACAAAAGGTTTCAGACATGCATATTCAAAATGATGAAAACCTAGCTATTTACTATGAAAATATGACATCTTAGCATGAAAATTTGACATACATGAAACTGTCAAAAAGCCTTAAAAACTATGTTGTTTAACCTAAAAACAAAGGGTTTTAGACAGGAAAAGTCAAACTGGTCAAAACCAAACTTTTTACTATGAAAATAGCACAATATAGCATGAAAATATCACATACGCAGAAAATTTTGACAAGCTTTAAAAAGTATGTTGTTTAAACTATAAACGAAAGGTTTAAGACATGCAAAGTCAGGTTGATGAAAACCTAGAACTTTACTATGAAAACTTGAAAGTTTAACATGAAAATGTGACATGCACACATAAACTATTCCGCGCTTTAGAATCTATGATGTTTAACCTAAAAACAAAAGTGTTTTGACAGGCAAAGTCAAACTGATGAAAACTTTGCATTTTACTTTGAAAATAGGACAGTTTAGCATGAAAACATGTCATGCACATAAAAAATATATTGTTTAACCTAAAAACAAAAGCTTTCAGTCAGTCACATCCAATGTCGGTCCTAGTTATTTTAGGGTCTGAGGCGATGAAAAAAGGGCATTGTTATATGCAGTCCGTATTTATTCATGAAGTGTCATTAATACCCTCAGTATTTATTCAAAAGTTAATGTGGTTCCCATAAATGAGGGTATATAAGGAACTTTAAATACAAATACGGACTGCAAAAGTAATGTTGGACTGCACCTATCAATTCCCTTAAAAAAGCTTCAAATATTTAAAAACATAAATTTTGTTTCCTCTTTTTGAATTCCGGAAGGATCTTATATTTATCACTTGGTGGAACCATTTTCTATCAAATAAAATTGATTATCCGACAAACATATATAGCATAAGTATTCAAAATTAGTCAAAGTATATATGTTTAATTTAAATATTCTAATAGCACATATCTCCTAATATCTATATTATTTAGTCTTAAAACATGAATTCGTGTATACTAATGCCAATGTATATATCAAAGTATCAAAGCACAAATTTCATACATAAAACCACACACGTACAACACACACGCATAACACAAATGTTTACATGTATAATATTTATGACCAAATTAAATACCAATTAAAAGTATTCAATAAGATAATAAAATAATTAAGCATAAAAATGGGGCTTTAAAAGGCTGTCTTAAGTTTAAAATGGGCCCAAAAAAATTTGGATTTTAAATTAAAAAAGAGCCCAATATGCTGAATTTTATATATAACTAGTTATAATTTTTTCAAAATTTTGGACCCTTAAAATTGCTTGAATTTTTGGGCATGAGGTGAGTGCAACATTGGCCTCAAGAGAGGGCCGCCCCTGGTCACATCAAACTGATAAAAACCTAGTTATTTACTCTGAAAAGATGATAGTTGATGGATGTACGGAACCCGCAGATGATCTCGAACCAAGCTTATGAACTAATATGCAAGACAAAGCACCGGTGTGATCGGGGTAGACACTCCGATGCTTAACTCAGTGACATTTTTGAGAAGCTTATAAGTATAATGCGTAGTGTATGTAAGAGCAAGCCAAACAGCTAGTCTAAAACAATCTCTATAATGGAGTACCAAATTCCAAAAATTTCATAATTATTTTGCACATATCCTACAGTTGTTCTATTTTACCATTCCATGAATTTATTGCCATAAATAATAATAACTATATATATATTTCTATTTGAAACTTCCAAGAGCACACAATTAGGGCATGTTTGTTTGAACTTATTTCTTACTGATCTGAACTGAAAAAATTATGTTTTGAAATAGAGAATCACAATGTCTAAATTTACTTGAATTTTATCAAATTATATTTTATAGAACTGAATTGAATTGAATTGAACTGAACTGAATATAATTAGACTGAACTGCTCTACTTATAAGCTCCAGCAAACAGGGCCTTAATTTTATTTGTAAGTTTATGATTTTAATATTTTTATATGTGTGAATATGGGAATGATTAAGAAAGTAAATGATAAAAAAAGAAAGAAAAAGTAGCAATCAATGATATTATTAAATTTTAGAGTATATATGAAAGAGGTCTAGCCCATATGCCTTTCAATCTTCCAATTTTACCATATCTCTATTTTAGACTATGTGATAGAGTAGTTGTTGGAAGCAATAATGCAGCTAAAAAGGGTAAATTTAACTAAAAACTCTATTATAGAGTAACTGTTGGGCACACTACTAGAATCTGCACCGGAACACGGCGGTTCTGTGTGCATTGGACGGCGGTTTTGACCGCCGTCCTTGGTGGCTCCGTGCAATTGGCGCCACCAATGCACGGCGGTCATAACCGCCGTGTATTGTTCCGGCTAAGTTTCCGAGTTCGGAAATCTATCTGGATGTTTATAAGTCCGGCTAAGTTTACGAGTTCGTAAAGTTAGCCGGATAGAATTGGCCGGCGAAATCAAAACCAGCATAAAAACAGTTTCATCCCCAAACCATGGGTACTTGTGGATCGAATGGATCGTACCCCGAAATCCCAAAAACACAAACTATTATACTAATCTATTGATTTTCGGCCTAAATCATATGAAAAACACATATAATTTAAAGTCAACCTTTTGTTAGAAGAAGGAGAAGGAGGTGGAGAGGGAGAAGAGGGAGAGGGAAAAGAAGGAGAAGGAGAAGGAGAAGGAGAAGAAGGAGAGGGAGAGGGAGAAGAGAGGGAGAAGGAGAAGAAGGAGAGGGAGAGGGAGAAAGAGAAGAAGGAGAAGAAGAAGAGGGAGATGGGGAGAATGAGTGGGAGAAGGAGAAGAAGAAGAGGGAGAGGGAGAAGAAGGAGAGGGAGAAGGAGAGAACTTGCATAAAGAAGGAGAGATCATGTTTGATAACAACCATCCGGCTAAGTTTCCGAACTCGGAAACTTAGCGGGATGGTTGTAAAACGGCAGTTTCTTAAAAAGTCACGCGGAACCGCCGTTTAAACCATCCGGCTAAGTTTCTGAGTTCGGAAACTTAGCCGGATGGTTTAAACGGCGGTTCCCTTAAATTCACGCGGAACCGCCGTCTAACGGCGCCGTGTTCCAGCCTGATTCTACTAGTGGCATGTTCAAAGATAATCTAGAGAGGTCTACCAAACCTTTGCATTTATAGAGTTTCAATACTTAGATCGGCAGAGTTTACAATTCAAGTAAGAATACAACTGTAATGGTAATAAAAGTTGTATTCCCATAATTAGAGGAAATGTATTCCTTGTAGGCAATTAAGAATATACGCAATCCTTATTTGGATTAGGTCGATGGACCCGTAAGCTCATCTCTCGCGTACCTCGAGCCCCGGGTCCTCTCGGGCCTAGGTCCAAGTCCGAACAAAGCCTACGAGTGCGAACCATGGACTTATCAATAGTTTAGCATGAAATCCTGACATATACACAACAAACTACATATACAACGTAATGGATCTAAAAAAACAGTGTAGTCTATAGAACATGTCCATGTGTACACATCAAGAATGGATAGGGTTTGTTGCAGACGATAAGAGGGTCACAGATCTAGGCTCCGTTGCCTCAAATCGCCGGTGTTGGCCGTCAGCGGCGAGCGTTGACTTTCTTCTTCAATCTGCAAGTTGCCCGTTTGATGCCCAAAATCAATAAAAATTGATGATTTTTTTGTGGATTCTACGGTAACAGGCTATGTTGATCACCCATAGCATGAAATTGCTATTTGATCGGTGTTCTTGAAGATTTGTGTTCTCAAGTATTTTTGGGGTTTTTTCGTCGGAGAGATGATCGTATATGAAGCTGCTTTAAATTTCTAAAGGGCCTTTATTCATTGAATTGACCTTTTAATTTTCTGAAAACCCCCTTTTCATTTTATTGTATTTCTTATTTTAATTTAAAAGGGCATAAAATTTAATTTTCTCACTGGACCTCAAAATACGTTGGACTGGCCATGCCCTCAATTTCAAAAAATATAATATATATCCTAATACTCTTCTGTCACTTATACATATTTCATAGCATACATAGCATTGCAGCACTACATGCATGCAGTAACCTTTTCTTTTAGTGAACTAATTATATATTAAGGTGTCCAAAATCTAAATTTAAATCACGTGATACAGAAAAAAATTTCAGCTCTCTGCCCTATCCCTAAAAGTCCCTCCGCAGCAGATCAATTTTGGTGGGCCGGTCTTCGGCGCCTCTCCGTCGAGCAAAAAACCCCTCCCACCCATCCACCTAAATGATATTTCTATACCACCTTATATCTTAACCCATAATACGAAATCTCCTTTCTCTTTCGATAATCTACAACTCATATGAGATCCCAATCTATTTTTTGGAGATCGGCGGGAGTCGGGTCGCCACCGTGTTTCCGCTGTTTCCACAGAATAAGATCCCACTGTCCGTCCGAAAAACGGCCTTGGCGGCTTCATGACGACAAGCCCGGGCGAGTGTGGATGCTCCCTGATGGCCTAGGACGGCTTCATGCAGAGATGCTCTGCGATGGCGGCTACTTGACGGCCAGGTGGTGACCGGATTCGGCTTGGCCAGCACCGATCCGACAGGCCTTGGCCCGCGGATACACTCTAACATCCCGGATCTACTACGGTTTGGAGATTTTAGGCCGGGTGGAATGGACCGGGTCAGGTCGGGCAATGGCTCGGTCATGTCTCATTGGAGTTGGCCCAATTAGAGTGAGAATGTGGTTTTACTTCTATTTATATTTTCTAAAATTTATAATCAGTCCTTTTTAGGGTATATGTATTAATGTTTGTAGTATAATATTGTACTAAATGTGATCTTCTAATCTTAGTTTTACTGATGGGTCCTTTTGCTCAGTTAAACTTTGATTAGTTTCCGACCTGGTTAGGGGAAATTCGAGTCATATTAGTTTGAATACTTACTAATAGCGATATTTTTACCAGGCTCTTAGACGGGTTAAGTTTTATGCTTATATCTTGTTCGATTACATTTGTCTGTGATCCACAGAATTAGCCACCGGCCAATCAGACCAGGATTGATTTCCCCTTGATCCTTGATAAGTCCATGGTTCATATTCTAGGACCTTATTCTGTCTCGGACCAGGGCCCGAGAAGGGTCGTGGGCTCGAGTTACACGGAGGATGGATCCACGGGTTCATCAATCCAAATCCTTATAAGGAATGCGTATATTCTTAATGTCCTACAAGGAATACACTTCCTTTAAACATGGTAACACAACCATGACCGAAATATATTTCTCCTATACATGGTAATACAACTGTTATCTCCATAAGAGTTGTATTCATACCATAATTACATATCTTCGCAATCTACGGATTGTAGCCTTATAAATATAAATGGTTTGGTAAATCTCTCTATCTATTATCTAACGTAAAATACGCCTTACGCAAAATACTAATTTGAGCGTCAGAGTGTCTACCCCGGGACACCCGGGGCCCTGTCTTGCAGATCAGTTCGTGAGCCGGGTTCTTGGTCAAGTGCGGGTTCCAGACATCCATCAATTTGGCACGCCTAGTGGGACCAGCGTGTTAATCTTAATCTAAAAGACCTTCAAATTCATGGCTGATCCGACTGAGAACCTTCGTGGGAGTACACGAATCCATTCTCCGGCCCTACGGGAGTAAGAAGCACCAACGCCAACCACTTCCACGACCACGACGAGACAAGCGCCTCCGCCATCCAGGGAGCAGGAAGGAGCATCAATGACATACAGCGATTGCCAGAAGAAGCCTCTCCATGGGAATGGGAGAGCAAAAGGTCTCGCCTGGATGGAACTGTCACTTTTTCGCCGAAGGATGCAGTTCCTAATCAATTCCCCCATTCAGATCCTTTAGTGATTACGGTCACCATAAATCACAACGTGCTTAAAAGAGTTCTGGTGGACGGGGGAAGTGAGGTGTAGATTATGTTTCTCAGCTGTTATGAACAGTTGGGATTAAGCAGAGATAATCTTGTACCTACAAACCCAATCTCGGGGTTTGCCGGTGATCCTATTACTCCTTTGGGAAAAATTACCTTGCCGGTACGAGTGGAAGACGGCCCTCGGAGTGTAACCCTCTGGTGTACTTTTGCAATAATCTACTACATGACGCCATACAACATCATACTCGGCCGGCCATGGATATACCAAACAAGAGCCATCTGGTCTAGGGATGATCATGGTCTGGATCTAATTTAACTATATCCGACCCCGATCCGTAAAAAAAATATCGGATCCAAATCCGACCCATATCCGCAGGGTCTAAAATTCTAAAATCCGTATCCATATCTGCAGGGTCTTACGGGTCTAAGGGTCTTAAATGGGTCATAAATGGGTCTACTAAGAAATCGACAAATTCTTTAAATAGATGTTTGAGATTTTCATAGTGAATACAAATATGCCCAAATTTATTTATTTTTATTACCATAAGCACAAATGTTAGCATATATATATGAATTATCAATCACAATAAACATCAAAATACATCAATTTATTAAGATCAAAATCGTAATTTAGTACAAGAATGTAATAGGTGCAACAAAAAACGATATCTTCTATGTTCTAAGAAGTTAACTGGCCAGAACGCAGAAAAGTAGAGCGCACGCAAGTATGGAACTAGAGTTTGTGCGATAAGGTGTTTCAGAATAGAGTTTGAGAATATATAAAAGGTTTTTGCCTTTTTCTGTATTGTATCGGTATCGGGAATTTGGAATAATAATAATTATTATTAGAGAGAAGAAGATGAATAGTATTAGATATTACATATATATTTATCACATAGTAATAATATATTATTAAATATACATTATAATAGGTTAATGGGTCTGAATATGGATATGGATCCGGGTCTGGATCTTAATACCTTATATCCGTATCCATACCCGTTTATTGAAATCTAGATCCAGACCCGATCCATATCCGATGGGTCTAAAATTTTTGGATCCAAACCCGACCCACAGGGTCTAAATCCGCAGGATCTGGAGCGGGTCCGAGACCCATGATCATCCCTAATCTGGTCCCCTACCATCTAGCCATGAAATTCCCTACAAATCAAGGGATAACCACAGTGCGAGGTGACCAGCAGCTAGATCGAGTTTGCACCATTCAAGCTATTAGAGAACCTGAAAGGGAAGATCCTGAACCAGCCAAGTACTCCGAGTCCGAGCCAATGCAACTCGGAGAATCAGGAACCGTCGAGGTTGGAACTATCCTACCCCCCGTGATAAAGAGAAAACTTCAAGATCTCCTTAATCAATACATAGATGTCTTCTCGTGGGATACCAATGACTTGGTAGGAGTATTCGCTCGCTTGGCAGAACATTATCTAAACATCGATCCAGCGTAGAAGCCTATAAAGCAGAAGCGAAGCATCTTCGCATTAGACCGAGTTGAGGCAATTAGAGAGGAAGTAGACAAACTACTCAAAGCCCATATAATCGAGGAAGTACAGTACCCGAGTGGATAGCTAACCTAGTAATGGTCAAGAAACCAGATGAGAATGTGCATCGACTTTACCAACCTGAACGATTGTTGTCCTAAAGATAGCTATCCTCTACCCTCGATAGACCGCCTGGTCGAAGCAATTGCTGGATACCAGGTGCTAGCTTTCTTCGACGCCTTCAAGGGATATCGCAAAATTCCCATGGTTGAGAAGGACAAGGAAAAAACCTCCTTCATAATTTATAGAGGGACCTTTGTTACAAGATGATTCCCTTTGGAGTGGTCACACGAGTGTGGAGAGACCTTCCAAGCACTCAAAACTCACCTCTAATATCTACCAACACTGTCAAAACCAGACAGGGGGGAGACTCTTTACTTATACATATCTGCCTCCCAGTTGGTCATCAGCGCTGTGTTGGTTAAGGAAAAAGAAGGGTCACAACACCCCATATACTACGTTAGCAGAGCCTTACAAGGTTTCGAGACCAGATATACCCCTCTCGAGCGTCTGATATTGGCCCTTGTACATGCTACTCGACGGCTGTGACCATACTTTCAGGCACATTCCATAGTGTGTCGCTACGGCATCCCAAGACTTGATGAACGTAACCGGCAAGACAGTCATCAATTTTGTTGGAAAAATATTGTGTGTCGCTACGGCATCCCAAGATGCATAGTAATCGATAACGAATCACAATTCGCCAATAACCCCTTCAAGAAATGGTGTGAGGACTACGGCATACATCAAAACCTCACCTAGGTATACCATCCAGAAGCCAATGGCCAGGTAGAGATCACGAATCGAACCCTGGTAAACGGCATCAAAAAGCGCCTAGAAGGAGCTAAAGGAAACTGGACCCGAGAACTTCCGAGTGTATTCCGGGCCCATAAAATAACACCAACTACAGCAACAAGAGAAACTCCCTATAGCTTAGTATATTGGTCCGAGGCGGTCATCCCCATGGAATAGTCCCTTCCGCTCGTACCTCACAGCGAGAAGATGAAGATGGCACTTGGTGAGCGTCGTTTAACTCACACAAATAATTCCTGCAACACGCTAAGAATATATAATAAAGTAGCACAATGGTAAGTAGGGTCGAATCCCACAGAGAACGGAGTAATCAAATTCAATTTTCTAAGATCAGACTTGGTGTAGTCACCACACTTTATAATTCAAGATTGATTTTCTAATAACTAAGAAATAAAATAAACGATATTAACTACTAAATAGAATCAAATAAAAGAAACTAAATTAACTACTAAAGTAAAATAGAAAATAACCACACGAAAGACATTCGGGTTCGAATAATTCCTCACTAGTTATTATGATCGATCATTGATTCAGAAATAAATTAACACCCATGAATCTATAAGTTATAGGACAACAAGTATTTGCTAAACCATCCCAATCCTTCCTTACATTCTCGATAGCAGACAAGTATTTGCTAAACCCACTATTTCTCTTATTAAGATGTCCCCAGAAAGTATTAGCTAAACCAGATACACATCTCAACAGCATGAAGCACGAAAAGGACCCAATATAAACAATCACCCAAGTATTCGCAAGTAATGCATTGTTCACTTAATTGTTCCACATCCTTGTTATTACATAGTCTGTAACTTTGCTACTTTAATTAGCTTTAACCGGATAATATTCAAGTTGATCAGACTCAAAACATCAGGTATAAATTCATACAAGAACAATCAAGAATTCATGAATATCATTATAAACACATTTAGATCTCACAAATAATAAAACTAGCAATTCATTATTCTACGCCGAACAAACAATTAGCTAAACATAATAATAAAATAAAACAAAATAAATAATCAAACCGGAACACATATTGCTTGAACAATCACCGGCCTCCAAGGTTTTGCCACGGCCGTCGGTCTCCTCCCAATAAAACAAACCCTAAACTAATTTTTAATTGATCTAACATAAAACCTTACTCTAAAACCTAATGGTTATTCTCGGCCGCACAAGGTAATATATACCTCAACCATACTAAACCAAGTCAAGTCTAATTACTACCTAACACACACAAAGTCCAGCAGGCCCATTAAGGCCATTTATTATTTAATATTAATAAAACTAATAATAATAATAATAATAATAATAACTAGCAATAAATCAGCTCAAATAAATTGAGCTGAAATTCTTCAATGTCTTCACTTTAATTCTTCAATATTGCCAACTTATTATTACTCCTCTTTGAGTATATTGAATCGCTACCTCATTAAAAACCCGGTGGGAAAAAAGAGTATAACGAATCCACTTCTTTTAAGTTCTAAATCCTCCATCAGTTTAAGTTCTGAATCTTCTAAGACTTCTTCGAGCAATTTAGTGATCGTTACACGAAGCACAGCTCTGCCAAATGAAGGATTCCGGAATAAGGCTCAACTGGATTTGCACCCTTTCAGCTTCCAAATTGCTCCAAAAATCGTCATAACCGCATCCTTTGTGCATTGAGCTCCAATCTCTTCCATCAACCAAATCTGCATAGAAAACACACCTAAAGTGCACTTTAATCTTGTAAAAGCAGAACATAAAACCCTTGAATAAACAATATATAATCATCACATCAGCACTGCCAATGAAGGAAACCTTCGTCTCGACCTCGACCTCCTCGAAGAAAAAAGAGCCAATGCCACTATCCACGAGGCTAAGGTAAAAGCTAGGGTCAAACGCTACCACGACAGAAGGGTTCGCTTGGCTACATTCGTTAAAGGGGACCTCGTCATGAGGTTAAATGAAAAAAGCAAGAAAGGGGCGGAAGGGAAGCTAGCCCCGAATTGGGAAGGTCCATATCGAGTCCTAGAATCCCATCCAGGGGGAAGCTACCTCTTGGAAATCATGAAGGGCGAACTCATACCACGAAGATGGAACGTGATTAACTTATGAAAGTATCACGGAAGATGAAACTGGAGAAAGAATCTCACAAAGTTTCAAGACAACTATGCTTTAGCATTACGGGTACAAAACTCGAACAATTACTTCCTTTACTTTGTTCTTAAAGCCACGAGTTTAAGTTGAACTTCTTCTATTTACAACTACATCTATCTTTATTTTGGCAATCACAAATTCTTCTTCTAATAAGGGGAATGTTATCTTAAGTATGATGTTGATTGCCACTCAAAAGAATATGCTTCAATAAGTATACGATTGACATGCTTATCTAAAATAAGCTGTTTGGATGAAGAATTCAAAGACCAATCGTTTTGAGTATAATAAAGATGATGAACTCAAGATAAATACTTGAAAAATAGTATTTGATTGAAGTCTACGGACTAACAAAATAGGCAGACGTGCTTGAAAGTCAATCATCACAAAATACAAAAGAGGAAAAACCTCGAACTGAAGTTAAAATTCATATAAAAGATGTCATTACATCAGAATATGATACTTCTAAACAAATCCTAAGAGGATATAAAGATGAAAAACCTTGAACCTACATAGTAGATCATATAAAATGTGTCATTACATCAGAATATAATACTTCTAAACAAACCCGAGAGGCTTATCAGGGACTTCATCAAATGTGACCCTTTCAAGATTGAAAACTGTTAACTTATAAAAGGCTTTATCAGGGGAACGACCCCAAATCCCTAAAATCAGCGCTAATTGCTACGGCAATTGAGCCAGAGAAAGAAGCCTAACAAAATCAAGATGTACGTCTGCATAGTCTTCATCATGGATAAATGCGAAGAGCTCATCCCAGAGTACCTCAGCTTTGTCAAGGGTGTTGGCCGCTCTATTTGCGCCTAAACATGCCCCCTTTGACCTGTTCGAACCTATCCTCTATGACAGTTGAATAGAGGCAGGGCTCCTTTCCAGTAAACCGTGAGACCAAGGTATAATTCCTAAGTCCATGGTCAAGGGAGTGGATCTAGACCCCATCCGCTATTACAGTTGTATCGAGGCAGGATCTCCAACCACCATCCATGTCCGAGAAGAACATGAAGGCTAAGGAGGAGATGCCGGCAAGTAAGGTAGCAAACCTGCTAGCTGAAGCTAATCTGCCTTGCTAGAGGAAGGACTGGAAAGCACGTCACCAAGGAAACACAAGTTAGGAAATTTGACATCAATAAGCCTCAAATCCCCTGCTGTCATTATCTCCTCAAAGGGACCAAATGCATCCAAAAACTCGGTCCCAGGAATCCAGCGGCTAGTGGTCAAGGCTGCCAACTTACGGAAGCATCGGGATGAGAAAAAAATGTAGTCATTAATTTCCTTTCCCCCTCGGATCGACACAACTTCAGGATGGCATTCAAGCTCTTATGCAGCTCGGAGTTAAGGAATAATTTCTCATACTTCTCCCTATGACTCTTCAACTCCGGGCCACAAGTGATGAATGCGCCCCAAAGCTTAAGTAGTCGCTTCTGTTCCTTGAGATCTCTCTACGAGGACCGCTTCCGAGTCAACTCATCCACCATGTCCTTGAAAACTTCCAGCTCGGTCTTCTGAAAATCACTCTCTTACGTCAGGATCTCCATCTCGCCCTCAAGCTGCTTCACCCTGTCCTCCAGATGAGTCACCTCCACTGGTACGGAAACAGGCGTAGGAGGCGTCGCCAGCTGAGCCTCCAAGGCCCTAATCCGACCATCCTTCTCCTCGGCCTTGGCCTAAAGAGCCTGACACCTAGCGTGCAGCTCGCGAATGGAGTGATACATGCACTTGATCTTGGCAGTAGCCTGACCACCTTTCTTGGACAGACCTGTCAGCAACTGCAAATGAACTCTATATAAGTATTTTACACCTAAGAAACAATGAAACCATATTACGAAGGTAGAAGGTCACCTTGGAGGCAAAGGGTTACATCCTATATGAATTTCGAGATGTCTGCGTTTCCTCATCTCCAGGCCAACCCAGATAACACCCCAGCTCCTTCAAAGGACTATCATCAGGAGTCACCTGTTCAAACTCAGAGTCATCATCTGAAGACCCTTCAGCATCAGACTCCGTCCTTTCGGACTCCTACGCGTCCTCTTCTACCACCTCGAGGACCGCCTTCTTCTTCTTGGCTTTCTTCCTCGGAGGAGGACCTATTCGCATAACAAGAACCATCAGCATCTACAAAACATCAGTTTTGCTACAACCTAAGTTTGAAAACATACCTTGAGAAGGCTGGCTCGAAGTGGCTTTCCCTCGACCTCTTGGAGACTTCCGAGTGCTGCACTTCTTGAACTCCTCCTTTGTTTCCTCTGTCTGGATTTTATCAGGGAGGGTCCAAACCAATCCCGGCTTCAAGAAGCTGGTGGTGACTTCGACCGGGAAACCTTTTGCAAGTATGAATAAGTGACAGAAGGCCACTGCCACATGGAGCCATGAGCCCCCCGTACAAAGTCCCCCTTCTGGAAGACGATCTTCTCACCCAAAAGCTCCTTAACGATGCCCTCCAGGCGATCCGGAGTCTTGAAGACCCTATCCCGAGCCACAACACTCTTTGGCTCAGGGTTCAAGTTAGGAACCTCGTACTTGCTCCGATCAAAGGTCTGGCGGTCAACATCCCACAGATCGCTTTTATCAGGGAACACAGAAGGTTTGGTTCTTTGCAGAGTGAGAGTGACATGTTCGTACTTTTTCGAAGCGAACAACTTGTATAAGCTCCTTTACAAATCCAAGCTCGGCTCATGTCCTTTCCGAGCACACAAAGTGATCAACGCCATAATCGACGCCACCACGTTAGAGTGGATCTGGCATGGATGCAGCTCATGGTGCTGCAAAAACTCCCGAAACAAGGGAGGGAAAGGGAAACTTATCCCCTGTTGTAAAAACATACCATATATTACCCCTCGAGTGGGGGTAACCAGGTCCTGGATTTCAAGGTCGTCATCCTCCAACTTCAGGCCGGCCTCGATGGGGTACAATATCAGGGTCCACACCTGACCCAGATGAACCCTCATCATGCACCACTGTTACGACTTGAAGAGGAGTGGCGATGGTCACCTCCATCAATTCTCCGGAATCCGCTTCCAGAAACAAAGTTTCTAGGCCTCTGGTGGATGGGGCTCTTTCTTCAACCGTTATTACCTCCATTTCATTCAAAGGTACAACATTCTCTTTATTGCTAGGGGGAACACTGGACCTTGAAGTCGACATGGTAATATAGAGAATGGGGGGAAAAATATTATGTGGAAGAAAAGAAGAAGAAGAGTTTTTCTGAGATTGAAAACGCAAATCAGAATGAAGATTGATGATAAATACAAGGGAAAATTACTGGGATATATAACCAAGTAAGTAACACGCATTTAAGCGATTAATTACCTCGACTCGCGAAACGATGCAGGCAATTGGAAGGTCGGTCTTTCTCACCGCCCAGGAGGTACAATGAGGAGATGCCACGTGTCAACTACCTCAGAATTAAAAGGATGGGTTCAAATCCGATCTTCCACTTGTCCTGGTGGAATACGAAACAACTTGATGATAGATATTTAGAAGGGTCAGCCCGTGAGATCAGTCCGAGCTTATTGATCCGAGTTGCTCTCCCTCGAGTTATTGGCCTTCCCTTGAGAAGCAAGCCTCTCATCCAACCTTCGAGATGGAGCCCTCGAAATTCTGAATATCTACCTTGGTACTACGGATAAGTCCATGGTTCTTATTCTCGGACCTTATTCAGTCTCGGACCATGACCCGAGAAGGGTCGTGGGCTCGAGTTACGCGGAGGATGGATCCATGGGTCCATCAATCATAATCCTTATAAGGAATGTGTATATTCTGAATGTCCTGCAAGGAATACACTTCCTTTAACATGGTAACACAACCAGGACCGAAATATATTTCTCCTATACATGGTAATGCAATTGTTATCTCTATAAGAGTTGTATTCATACCATAATTACATATCTTGGCGATCTACGGATTGTGGCCTTATAAATATCAAAGGTTTGGTAAACCTCTATATCTATTATCTCACGTACAATATGCCTTACGCACATACTAACTTGAGCGTCAGAGTGTCTACCCCCGGGAAATCGGGGACCTTGTCTTGCAGATTAGTTCGTGAGTCGAGTTCGTGATCAAGTGCGGCTTCCATACATCCATCACTCCTTCACTAAGATAACCCATACAATTTATTTCCTTGTTTCTTACTAATGCCAATCTTTGACACACCCATCTCCGCCAGAATTGTATTAACTTTCTCAAATTTAGTAGGCTCTGATGAAGGTCCATCATGTATAAATATTGAAAGAACTTTGTCAACAATTTCCATCCTCTTCTTATCATCCTTGCTATCAAGGCTTCCTTCAGCATTGCGCTTTGAAAACTTCATTGATACTTGGTGGTGAAGCATTATCGACCTATATGTAAGTTCCCATACCTTCTGGAGTACTATCAAAATCTTCGTCAAGCCCCCCAAAAGTGGATGCAGAACCAATTTCATTTCCACCAAATATGAATGCGGATGAAGATCCAAATTCTGATGGTATTGATGCCGCAAGGCCTGCTACCAAGTCATTGGCCTTCTTGCGTAAGAATGAATTGGATCGTGCCATTAAAGTAGAAAAGGCCCTATTTTCTGTAGCAGTTTTTCCTCTAAATAGTGCCTCTATCTCATCCAAATTCGGAAGCCCCTCCTTCACCAATTTCATACCATGTTTCTTATTTTTATGTAAAGGAACATGAATTTTCATATTAGCAATTATAATCACAATATGCAAGTTGAAAACGGATGTTAAAATTCTTAAAACAATGACAATTTTACCTCCAAGTATGACTGATATCGCTCAGTATGCTCCTTTTCCACTTGAACCTTTCCAGTGGAGGGGTCTAATGCAATGCCACTTTTCATTTTTGATAGCTCATACCATGTCTTGTACAAATTCATGCTTACCGTCCAAGTTCGTTCCTGCCCGAAGATTAATAGTGGTTGCGATTTTTTGACCAAATAAATTTAGTATTACCTTTTTTTTTTTTTTTAAAACACCTATTGGTGGGGGGAAGTTCATTAAGGATCCCCATGCCTTATGCAAAATGGTGCTAAAAAGCAAGTTTGTACAAATAACTGGTAAACATCGTTTCACTCACACAAATAATACCTGCAATACACTAAGGATAAAAACCTAGCACAGTGGTAAGCAGGGTCGAATCCACAGAGAACGGTGTGAAACTATTGATTAACCTACTAATAAATTTTGGTTTAGCAACCACGCCTTAAAGTTGAGAGTTGTTTGATTATAACTAGTGAAAACAAACCAATAAGACACACAAATACAATGCAATGTAAAGAAGAGAAAATATATATGATGGAAGATGTCAGCTTAGACTAACTTGTAGGTTCATTCATTGATCATTGGCTAAAGATGAGTTATTTCTGCAAATCAATTAGTTATATAGAGGCAAGTATTCGCTAAACCCCTAAAATCCCCTCTTATTACCCATTAGCAAGCAAGTATTTGCTGAACTTGCTAAATTATAATATCAAAGCAAAGAAGACCCAATTCACATAACCATTCCAGTATTCGCAAACAATGGTTATCTACTCTGTTGATTACTCCCTTGTTATTACAGTCGGTATCAGTTATCTGTTTTTCACAAGGAAATTGCTACTCAAATTAGCCCTAGCTTAACATGAATCAAGGTGATCAAACTTAACCCAAAAAGCATAGATTCATACAATAATCAACAGAGAATTCACAGAACATAGCTATAAGCCCATTGATCCTCACAAATTCATGAACCCACTTCGTTAATCCAAGCCGAACAATTAACTTAACTACTCATACTATAATCAAAACACACAAAACAAATATGAGAATGCATATTACTAATATAGAGAGGAAGAATGTCACCAAATAATGTCGAGGTAAATACCCTAGAAGTTGGGCATTGGTTCTTCAAGATTCAGCTGAGAGTAAGATGAAAGAGAGAGTAAAACTAAACTAGGAATGATAAAAAGAGAGAGGTTTTGTGCGAGAGTGTAAAAGAAGAAAAAAAGAGAGTTGGAGCCCTAGAGCCTCAAGGAGTTTTTATACTCCTTTCTCCTAAACCCTAATTTATTATAAAATAACTAATTGGCCCAAAACAAAGTTTGGCCTTTATTTTACATGACTAATAAAATCCCAATCCAACTAGGAATTGGTGGTGGACCTTTCTAAGATGAAGGAAATAATGTTTGTTGGGCTTGAAGTCTTCTTTTCAGCCCATAGCATTAATGCTCTTCTAATCCTCCAATTTAGCTCCAATTAGCTCCTTCCCTTCAATTAGCTTCATACCAAGCAATCACAATCTATCCACCAAAAACAACTCCATAAGTTCCATAATCCCATGAATAAACAACACAATATTCAACACATCAAATATCCTTACACTTAAGTCATGCTTACCCTCAAGTATGATAAGAAACAATTCAAGCACGAGTTGTTCATTCAAAGTTCCCAATCCCTGTAATGACTTTGACTCTACGGATGAAATAAAATGGACAAATCATGCTATATACACAACACACTAAGACACGACTCTATCATCCCAAACTTGGTCAAAAATTTCAGCCTACAAGCTTTCTTTTCCTCAGCTAATTAACAAATTCTCCTTGCATGATATCAAGTCTCCTTTCATTAAAAAAATGGTATCAACCCCCCCATGAACAATCAATTCAATTCCCCCTTACATCGGCAATCACTTGCATATCAATGGTCAAAATAGACGAGAATAACTCCTCACGGTTTTCACTCAATGCACTCAGTAAAGTGGGACAATCACTCATATAATATCAACGTGGCAGTATCAATTAACACATGAAAATCAGAAAGGACTTTTTCAGGTAAGGCTATGATTGCAAGGTGTGATCCTAGGGGCTCTATGGTTTAAATCAGGAAGGACAAATATTCACACATGCTCAAGATATAAATTGGACATCAAAGTATCAAGAAAACAGTCTAACCAGATAAATTTCTCAGCAAATTTTGGACTGTTATAATGCTCAGATCTGGTAGTGGAATTCAGCGTTTTTTTTTCTGGGGTTTTTTGTTTTTGATGTACTCTTTTCTTTTCATTTTTTTGAGCACAATATATATATATATATTAAGAATCCTGAATCATAAACAAAATTAACTCTTTCCTACAGTTCATCTTATTCAGTACCTTGAAAATTTTATAAGCTCAAGAAACCTATTTTTCAATGCAAACACAAGGCACCATATAGAGAGAAAATCATGAACAATAGATATACATTAGCACATGAGCAATTTATGTTTACTTCATTCCAATCAAGAGCATGCATATATGGGTCAAGGTAGATGTACAGGCTGGAACATAGGCTTTATATGAGGCTCACTAGGGGTCATAAACAGGTAGGCTATATACGATGTGTGGGTAAACCTAATTTGCCTTTCATCACTTTAACATGTACCAATTTCAACTGCCACAACACTCAGAAAAAAGATTGATGTAGAGAGTGCTCTACTTTAGGCTCAGACCTCACTTTATATTTGGCTTTGTTTTTAACAAGCCTTTTCGTCATCCCAATATCATTTACACAAAGTTAAACTGATTTCAAGGGTTTATCATTTCAAGCTCTCAAGGGAATATCAAGCAACAAAGGTTACTAATAAGATTCTCTCAACATGCAAGGTTCACCCATATCAAAGACAATTCCATTAATCACTTTCAAGCTCAAATATTTGACCGACTCGACTCATAAAACAAAAATGTTTTTGTATTTTTCTGATTTTTCGACTCAAAAACAGAAAATCTTTTTGTATTTTTTAGACTCTTAAAGTAATTACATTAGCACACAAGATATATACAGAAAATGCAACTAAATCTCCTCACACTTAAACCTTGCTTGCCCTCAAGCAAGCTCAGTTCACATAGAGAATGACCACATTTAAGATTAAAATAAAAGAGAGAGCAAAGGGATGGGAAAACTCATTGGGAGGGCTACTCGATCAAGGTACGCCAAGGATGGCATCATTAAAGCATTCTGGCAGCAAATAATTTCTTCTGGAGCATGGACTGCATGTCCTTAGGAAGAGATAACACTAAAATCATGGTACTATTTTGGGAAACAATCCTATTACTCAGAATTACAGGGAAATGCCGATATCGAGAGGTACTGGATTCATTCGACTTGCTCGTGGGACTGCAACGGTGAATACCGTTATTGTGTACATGAATACAAAATTGTTTAGGTAAATTTGTGGGTCTAATTGAAAAGTATGAAAATATATGGAGCTGATACTAATTAGGTTAATCCAACAGTTTCTAGAATTTATAATATGGCCCAAGCATATATATAGGAGTATTAGTTATGGAATTAGTTTTGAAAGAGTGTTATTCTGGGTATTAGTTTCACAAATTGAATTTGTGAGAACTATGTTTGTAGTTGTTTTGCTCTGATCTCTCTCCTCAATTAACTACACGCGCCACCACAAATGCCTTTTTCTGTGCCACTTTTTCACCCAATAGAACCGTTGGGCACTGAATCCCACTGATAACGGACATAAAACGGCCAGAAATGGGGGCGATCCCCCCCATTTCCGGTGGCCAATCCACCGGAAAATCCTACTCGCAAGCACTTTCAGGCACAAATCCACCACCCTCTCTCTCCCCCTTACCAACAAACCCAGATATCCAACCGATCACCTCGTTCAACGGCAAACCGGCGTGTATGTACACGAAGGAATCCGTCTATACCTTATCTAAAAACTATCACAACACCCTTATCAGCAAATTTCCAAGAGCGAAACCTTCAATGATGAGCATCCAAGCTGCCTTTCTGAAAATGGGTTTCTCCGGCCGGTTCCAACTCGGGTCGCTGGATTAGAAGCACGTGCTCATCAGATTCTCAACGGAGGAAGACTACCAGCATTGCTGGCTTAAAGCTTTCTGGCCGGTAGCAGGAGCATCGATGAAAGTTCTGAAATGGTCACCGGATTTTTCACCGGAATACGAGTCACCGGTGGTTCCGGTCTGGGTCACAGTCAAGGACATCCCTCTATACTAATACAACAACACTCTGATCCAGGATGTGGGGAACCAGATAGGTATGTTTATCAAGATGGACTCAGCCACTGCACACATCACCAGACCTTCATCTCTGAAAATCTGTGTGGAGCTTGATGTTACAAAAGAACTGATGCCCTCCATCCTTATTGGATCCCCTGAAGACCATAAAGAATGCGAGCTCGAGTACCAGAGTCTACCTCTCTACTGCCAGCATTGTAGGAAGTTGGGCCATGGGAATGCCAACTGTAGGATTCTCCATCTTGAGCTCAACAAAATCTGGCAAGAACAGCACCAGAAGGCCCCTCCAAGAAACGAGGCAAGGAAATCATATCCACAGGCTCAAAATGATAAAGCAGGGTCTTCTGGCCTTACTCCACAACAGAAGGATCAGACATGGGTGAAAATCCCGCAGAGGAAGAGAGAAACTGATCTGAGAATGGTCATTTACAAGCCAACAGTGAGAAAGAATGAATTTGTTGGCCTGAAGAAACCCCAGCTTACTACTTTTTCACTTGATGAACTAGACCTAGCCAGCAGGAAGAAGATAGTAAAGATGCAACATCACAAAGGCACAAGAAATCCACACACAATCACTCAGCTTTCACCCTCCACGACACCAACTCTTTCTCATTACCTCAATTTACAGTCACTACATTTTTCTTCACAGCCCCCTCACTTTCCACCCCACCCTCCACATAGACTCACCATAGCCCCCTACCAAAATATAGAGCTATTCAATTCATTTGATGTACTGCAGGGCAACAAAAATGATACCAGTTCTGAAGACTCATGGGAAGATGATCAAGAAGAAGCGGGTGGATTCAGTCCACAACAAAATTTCCAGCTCTTCTTCCCAAAAGAACTCAATTAGAGGAAGCCTCGGTCTCAGGAGAAGTCACCAAGGATGTGCAGAATAGCTGCAATTTAGACATCCAAATGGTTGACCAAGGCAGACAGCTCCTCAGCTCAGTAACTGGAAACTCTGATGAAGATCAGTCACCAACAGGTAAGACTCCAATTTTCTCAAAATCACAACCTAAGATTCTTGCTGAAAGTGTCAGTAGGAACCTTAGACCAAAACCAAAAATTGCATATTTCTAAATGGATAGTTATAAAACTAGTATGTTAGTTTGGAACATTAGAGGTTATGGCACCTCTATGGACAGACTTAGATCACTAATTTTAATGCATCATGTATCAATTCTCTGCATAATAGAACCAATGCATGATAAAACTGAACTTAGAAATCTTCAGCATGATATAGGCTTTCAACATAGTCTAGCTGCAGATACTGCTAAAATATGGATTTTCCATAGAGACTTTTTTAATCTAGAAATTATATCTGAAACTGATCAGTACATTCAGATTCAGTTCACATATAAAAACTCTACTATCTCATGGCACTCTATTTTTGTATATGCTCATGTCACTAGGACTCCTAGATTACAGCTATGGTCTGATCTTCATAGAATCTCTAGCCAGTCTGCAATGTATGTGGGTGATTTCAACTCAGTGGCATCTGTTTTGGAAAGGAAAGGTAAACATAGGCCCCCCTTAGGTAGCATTAGGGAATTTAGTAGTTTCATAGATGGAAAGAAATTCAAGAGATCCCAACAGTTGGGAGTCAGTTCACATGGACCAATCATAGACTGAGAGGTGACAGACTGCTTCAGAAGCTTGATAGAGGGTTGTGTAGTTTAGACTGGATAAATAAATTTCCCCACTCATCCATCCATGTGCTAAACAGAACTTCATCAGACCACAATCCACTTCTAATCACCATACAAAATTCCATCCAACACATACCCAAGCCCTTCAGATTCCAGAATATGTGGCTGAACAGAAAAGACTTTTTGGACATAGTCAGAAGCAACTGGGAACAGCCTAGCCACTATGAAGGAATGTACAATATGGTTTTCAAATTAAAGAGACTAAAGACAGCATTGGCCTCCTGGAACAGATCCAATTTTGCCAATGTCCATGAAAAATTACTAAAAGCTGAACTGAGGGTATCTGAATTGGAAGACAAGTACCAAGACTCTAGATCAGATCAGGACCTTCAGGAACTTAATGAGGGAAAGGAAATGCTACTGAGGGCAGAAAAGGAGAGCACTGAATTTTGGAGACAGAAAGCAAGTATAAAATGGCTTAAAGAAGGTGATGCCAACTCCAAATTTTTCCATAACACAGTGAAGGATAGGAGATGTAAAGCAAAAATCACAAAGATCAAGAACAGGGAAGGATCATGGATAACAGAAACTGAGGAAATCCAGAGAGAGGCAGCAGCATTCTATGAAGACTTACTGAATGAGAAAGTTGAGGAGGTTGACCTCACTGGGCAATACCTAGAAAAATTTATGTCAGTCATCCCTAATTCCATCTCTGAGGAGGACAATGAACAGCTGTTAAAAGAACTAGAAATGGAGGAGCTAAAGAGTGCCACTTATGATCTCAATAAGGACAGTGCAGCAGGAGCTGATGGCTTTACTGGAAGTTTTTACACAAGCTGCTGGGAAATAATAAAGGTGGATTTGTTCAGAGCAGCTACTGAATTTATGGCTGGGAACAGACTGCCAAGAGCCATATATAGTACATGGCTTGCTTTGAGCCCCAAAAAACCTAACCCTAGCTGTTTTGGGGATTTCAGACCCATAAGCCTGTCTAATTTCCTCAATAAAATCTTCTCCAAGGTGCTTATAGAAAGATTGAAGATTTTAATGCCTAAAATTATTTCTGAGGAACAGTCAGGATTTATGCATGGAAAAGACATTTCAGATAATATTCTGCAAATGATGGAAATGGCTAGATTCCTACCAAAATCTCAGAAGCTTGACAACTTAATGGTCAAATTAGATATGCAAAAAACTTTTGATAGGGTGTCTTGGAGTTTTTTGAACTCAGTAATGCTGCAGTTTGGGTTTCATGGTACCTTTGTCAAGCTAATAATGTAAAATATACAGTCTGCTTGGTTTTCAGTGATCATTAATGGAATTGCCTCAGGTTTTTTCCCTTCGAGTAGAGGAATCAAGCAAGGGGACCCAATTTCACCATTTCTCTACAACATAGTCACTAAGGCCTTTTCTAGAGGGATAAAAATGCTTTTCTCCATTCAATACCTGACCCCTTTCTCCATGCCCAGAAATGTGAATACTGTATCCCATTTGATGTATGCTGATGATACAGCAATTTTTATTCATAGCAGCAACAGAAACCTGAAAAGGCTGAGGCAATTCCTTTTTGCTTATGAATCTGTTTCAGGGCAAAAAATAAGTTACCAGAAGTCTGAATTTTATGTCCACCCCAGCACAACCCAATCAAGAAAGAAAATCATAAAAAGAGTACTGGGGATGAAAATTGTCTCCATGCCATTCACATACCTCGGAGCCCCAGTTTTTCATGGCAGGAACTTAGTCAAGTACTATCAAGCCTACTAGAAAGGATGGAGAGGCCACTGAACAATTGGAAAAATCTATGGCTGTCACCAGCTGGCAGACTGGTACTAATCAATCATGTTCTCATGTCCATCCCCACACATATTTTCTCAGTCCTGAAGCCTCCTAAAGTTGTAATTCAGAGAATGGAAAGAATGGCATCCAAATTCTTTTGGGGTTGATCAGAAAATGGCCAGAAAAGGAGCCGATGCAGGTGGTCAAAATTGGTTCTCCCAACTGATGAAAATGGAACTAGAATCAGGGACATCAGGGCTGTTATCCAAGCCTTTTCTTGCAAGCTTTGGTCGAAATTACAGAAAAATGAGACACTATGGACAAGGCATTTGTGGTCTCTTCCTGATTCTTATAAAACATCTCCAACATGGAAAAGAATATGTGGAGTAACAAACCTTGCCAACAGTCTCTCCCAAGTCATCAGTGGTATTGGGAAATGCTCTTTCTGGAATGCAAATTGGTTGGGAATAGGGGCTTTATTTTATCAATGGACTGAACCCACCTTACCTTTCCCAAACCTTACAGTAGCCCAATTTTTGACCAATAAGAATTTTTACACTAACCACATGGAGAAAGTTTTTGCTACCAATATTCTTGTTTTATTGCAGAGTGCTCAGCAGAAATCACTACATGAAGACAGATTGATCTGGAAGCCAGTGTGGGATGGAAACTTCTCAATCAAGTCTGCTTATCAAGCTCTCAGAGAGACAGGCACCAAAAATCCAGTTTTTAATCAGGTTTGGAGATCAAAAATTCCAAAAAAGATTGCCATTTTTCTCTGGAAGATGAAAAATAATTTTTTGCCTTTTGATGATATTCTCATTAAAATAGGTTTCAAAATCTCTTCCAAATGCCTCTTTTGCTGCTCTACCTCATATACTTTAAATCACTATTTTAATGAGTGTAGCAGTAGCTTACAGATATGGAATGAAATGCATGCTAAATTACTGATGCAGGTCCCTCATTTCAGAAACACACAGTGTAGATTGAGTTTTTACTTATCATATTCAGGCTCTTCTAAAATTCATACAGAGGTGATCAGAATCTCAATGATGGTCACTTTCTGGCATTTATGGATTAAAAGAAATAAACTTTTATATGATGAGATAAAACTCTCTACCACAGATCTGGTTGGAAAAATCACAAAATTCACTTCCCTCATTTTTACAGCTAAGCCTTTGTCTGGGAATAAGGAGAAAAATATTTTTTTGATCAGTGCCAGATTCATATCATTTATCAAACATAAGAGGCCACTGAGAATTAAAATTATAAAATGGCACCCCCCAGACATTGGTTATAAAATAAATGTTGATGCTTCTTTTAAAATTAGGGAAATGGGAACTGGAATTGTTGTTAGGGATCAAAGAGGCTCAGTGCTCATGTTGAAAAAAAAAATTACCCAGGCAATATCTCCACTACATTCTGAACTGATTACAATCAAAATTGGAATTTTAACAGCCCAGGAGCTTAATCTAAATATCTTTGTTATTGAGTCTGATTGCAGACAGGCTGTTAATGGATCACATAACCCTCTGGCTTGTGCCTGGGAACTTTTTCCCTATGTAATGAGATCAGGGACTTACTCCCACCTCATGCAAAAATCACTCACACACACAGAGAGGCAAACAGACCAGCTGATTTTTTAGCTAGATCATATCTGTCTCAGCAACAGAGTTCTACATTGGAAATAAGAAATTCTCCCCATGAGTTGAGAGGGTTACTTGCACTGGATAGAATAGGCCTGGCTAACAATAGAGCCTACTAACAAATCTCTTAGAATAGACTCACTTTTTGTTTTTTTCAGTTTTCAGGCATGGGAAACTCAACTCAAGCAATCAACTCAGGCAAGGACCTTTACTTTCTGCTCAGGCATGGTGCAACTTCTCTGCTCAGGCCAGAAGGCACTAAGATCAAGATCTAGCACACACAAAGAAAAGACTGGCCATTTTTTGAACCTTTTCAGGTTTTTTTGGGATTTTTGTAAATATACAAGCTTTTGTTGGCATTCAGTGTTTTCAGACTCAAAGGGTGGTTGATTTGTGCTTCGGTATTTGTTTACTCGATCACTAACAAACTCCCCTTTTTAGAGTCTGAAACATTAGAGCCTTACTTATACAAAGCTTGCTAGAAATAGTCAATTTTGAGAAGCTTACAAGCTTCCGTGAGCCCAGCTCACCTGTATTTGTAACAAACTTTAAGCAGTTTCTTATATGGTTTGGGGTGCCAAATAAATCCCCCACCTGTGGTGGTTTAAATAAAAATAAAAAAAAAGGGAGGGGTATTAGTTTCAGAAATAAGATTATTCAGGAAAAAAACTCCTCATTCCTTGATAACAAAAGTGGTCATAAAGAGGTCAATTGGAGATGCCCTTAGTTTTTGGAACCATATTGTCGATGGGACACATCCTACTAATTTATCTACTCCCTCAGTTCTAATCAAAGTTTCTTTGTTGAATTTTCAAAGTCAAAATAAGCTCAAACAAAGCTTGTTAGTTGATATTTTTCAGAGTCAAAACAAGCCCACTTTGACCGTTAGTTTATAAAAATACATTTTTAATATCAATATAGCATGCATAATTTTAGATTCATTATATTATATATTTTTAAATTATTAAAATTTTAATTATTTATCACAAATATAAAGATATTCATGGTCAAAATCGGGTTTGTTTGACTTAGAAAAGTCAACTGATAATTTTTTGTTGGGACGGAAGGAGTGTATAAATAGGACTTTGCACTACATGAAATTTCAACATCATTCCAATAATCCAGAAATGGGTGCAAACACAGTAAACATGATGATGATAGCCACTTTGGTTATCTTCGTGCTTGGTCCGAATTGCTGCTACGCTATAAGGCCATTTCATGACTCTGCAACTCTTTATGTGGATGGAGCTCTTACGTACATCGCAACGGAAAATGCCAGACCATATGTTTGGTGTGTTTTCTGAGGTAAAGTCATTTTTATTCAGTGGTGAAAATGCGAAACCATATGTTTGGTGCATTCGACTCAACCTCTCAAATGCCGGATATCAACCAAGCTGGCCCTGGTGGATTATGGGCAGAGCTTGTCAACAATAGAGGTATGTTTATTAATTTATTCTTTAATTTTGTTATGTTTTTCATTGATGTGTACAACTCATTTTATACCATCGGGTTTTGAGGCAAAAAATGACAGCATGACCCAAATTCTGGAACCGTGGGGAGTCATCGGTGAGGCTTCAGATGTGCAAATATCAACGGATCTTTCATCACCAATCCCTCAAAACAAAGTCGCACTGAAAATCGAGGCTCTTTGCGACAATTGCCCGGATGGAGGCGTTGGTGTTTTCAATCCTGGATTTTGGGGAATGGCATGTTTTTTATCATCTATCTTCAGATTCACCAAAGCTTCATCCATTGGATTTGAAACTAATGACATTTATTATACTCTTACAGAACATAGAGGATGGAAAGAATTACCTAGTGACGTTTTATGTTAGATCTCGATTCCGTTGATCTTGATGTTGCATTGGTAGCGGGAGTAGGTTCCTGATGTAGATATTATTGGGCTGAATTATATGGAGCGTTGGGATCGCAGGAAATAAGGCCCAACAACAAATTCTTCAATGGCAATGGATTTTATGGGGGTCCACGGTTGACAGAATTTTAATGCTTTCTAGAATTTAGATTTCCTTCAATAAATTGGAAAAGGTTACCTCGTTTCCATATGGATTCTAGTTAATTTTCCTTAGTTTTCCCAAGAGGAATAGGATTTAATTTACCTTTTTTGTAATACATTAGAATCTATGATCTCCTATAAATAGGGCATCAAACCATTGTATTCGATAGTTTTTTTTTTATATTAATATATAATTTTCCCCCAAATTCAATGTTCTTGTGATAGAATTGAGAGTTTAAAGAGAATTCTTCCTAGGCATTCGCAGAATAAAATAGGTTGATTCTTTGGTTACGTTTATTATAAACTTCCGCTACGTCAGTTGGTATCAGAGCGAGGTTAAAATCCATGGCACCACGACCACATCAAGACAAAACAAGGTCACTAGAAGATGTTGAGAATGAGGATCGCCTCATGTCACGCTTAGAAGAACGTATCACGTCACGAATGGACGAGCGTATTGAACAGCTGAGGGCAACTATGATGGAGACGATCAGCAAGCTCACAAGCCGGAACAGGGATGACGTCAGCATTAACTCGTCAACCGGAAATCCGTTCGCACAACGTGAAAAGCCTGAAGATCGTCGTTGGGAGGCAGGAATACGCACTGAAATTCCTGAATTTTATGGAAATATAAATCCAGAAGAATTTATCGACTGGATGACGACTGTTGAGGATTTCTTTGAGTTTAAGGATGTTCCTGATCATAAGAGAATCTCCTTGATTGCAACTAGATTCCGTTCAAGGGCGACTGCATGGTGGCGACAAGAAAGAGATCGTCGAAAAGCAATGGGCAAAGAGAAGATCCAGACTTGGGAGAAGATGAAGAGGGTTATGACAAGAGAATTTGTTCCCAAGAACTTCCAATCGTTAATGTTTCAGAGACTTCAGAATCTAAGACAAGGAATTAGGTCGGTTGAAGATTACACAACCGAGTTTTATCATCTTCTTGCTAGAACGAATCTCATGGAACGGGAAGAGATGTCGACGGCGAGATACATTGGTGGATTGAAGAGCTCACTTTCAGACACCATCAATCTTTTTAACCCAAGGACCGTGTCTGAAGCATACAATAAAGCACGTCAACTAGAACAACAAGGATCGGGAGGTAGCGTGTTTAATACTTCTTTTTCCCCTAGTCTTGGAAACAAGAATGAAGACTATGGTAAACATGCAACTGTGACAAATCCACTTTTCGGTAAAACTGGAAAAGATGTAGCAAGTAGTAGTACAGTCCAGTGCTACAATTGTCAAGAGGTGGGTCACAAAGCTCCTCAATGTACCAAGCCAAGAAAACGGTCTTTGATAATTGACGGTGGAAAAGATGAAACTTCGGAATTAGCTGATTCAGACAAGTCTTCCCTGGAACAATTCGAAGATGGTGATCATGGTCACACGTTTGTAGTCCGGCGCCTTTGTTTAGCTCCAAAAGTTCATGATGATTGGTTAAGAACTAATATATTCCAATCAACATGTACCATCAACGGACTGGTGTGCAAGTTTGTCATCGATGCGGGCAGTTGTGATAATATAGTGTCGGAAGAAGCAGTAAAGAGACTGGGGTTGAAAGTAGAAAAACATCCGCAACCCTATAAACTGGCGTGGATTGAAAAGGAGAAAGAGGTTCAGGTCTATCAACATGCCCTTGTTCCTTTCTCAATTGGACTAAAATACAAAGACCAAATTTGGTGTGATGTTGTCCACATGGATGTTTGTCAGTTATTGCTTGGACGACCTTGGCAGTTTGATCGAGACGTTAAACATGAAGGGAGAGCCAACACGTACAATTTCTCATTCGACGGTGTAACTATTGTTTTAAGACCTCAGAAGCCTGTGTCTTTATTGGACAAGGAAACTACCACTAATATCTTAATGTTGTCTGCTGAGGTTAAACACGAGGTGAGAGATTGTAAAAAGGCGTATGTTCTACAGGCAACCGAGGAAAAATGTACCAATGCGATGCCTGACCAATTAGACAAAGCAAATTCAGAACATAAGGCCAATAATGTTCAACATCGTCGTCATGTGAAGTATAAGGTCGGAGATTTTGTTTGGGCGATGTTAACTGAAGACCGTTATTCCTCTGGAGGAAACGAAAAGTTGGGCAGTGAGAAGATTGGTCCTTTCGAAATTGTTGAACAGACCAATCCTAATGCTTATCGTCTACGTTTGCCTAGTCATGTTCATATATCTGATCTGTTTAATGACCAGCAACTATTATCAGTACATGAAGTTTCCGATGGAGATGATACTCACGTGAATTCGTGGGCGAAATCTTTTGATCCCGGAGGGAATGATGCAGACCAAGTGAAGTCGAGGACGACTTCTTTCAACCCCGGAGGGAATGATGCAGACCATGAGAAGTCGAGGACGACTCCTTTCGACCCCGGAGGGAATGATGTAGATATTATTGGGCTGAATTATATGGAGCGTTGGGATCGCAGGAAATAAGGCCCAACAACAAATTCTTCAATGGAAATGGATTTTATGGGGGTCCACGGTTGACAGAATTTTACTGCTTTCTAGAATTTAGATTTCCTTCAATAAATTGGAAAAGGTTACCTCGTTTCCATATGGATTCTGGTTAATTTTCCTTAGTTTTCCCAAGAGGAATAGGATTTAATTTACCTTTTTTGTAATACAATAGAATCTATGATCTCCTATAAATAGGGCATCAAACCATTGTATTCGATAGTTTTTTTTTGATATTAACATATAATTTTCCCCCAAATTCAATGTTCTTGTGATAGAATTGAGAGTTTAAAGAGAATTCTTCCTAGGCATTCGCAGAATAAAATAGGTTGATTCTTTGGTTACGTTTATTATAAGCTTCCGCTACGTCAGTTCCAATCCTCTAGCTCGTCAACACGTTGAGTAAGTCTAGATTCGAAACAAATACACTAGTGTAGTTTCATGTATATTGTTGGTATTTTGTTTAAATACCGGTTTAATTTAAGTATAATTGGATTCGAGATAGTGAACTCGAGATTTTATAACAAGGTTGGTGGTGCGGAGTGCACACTTGTAAAAACTATTTACGAGTTAACGGTTCTAAGATAAATATTTATTTATTTATCTGTGTATGGTTTATATTAAACTGAAGTGTTGCATCGATTCAGAACTATTCTGATGACAGTGTACGTGTATCAATTAACACAGGAGTTACTGTGGTTGCATTATAGTTACCACATGGTTGTATTATAGGTACCATATGAAACTGCAAGTTGTACGTACACAGTTACTATTACCTTATCTTTTCATATATTTGGTTGGGTACGTACACAGCAGTTGTGGAGTTACCGTACCGTTGTCTTTTCAGATATGGATCGGTACGAGTATGGTCTATGAATACATGTGGTATTATAGATGCATGATGAGGTTTACAATGAACTATTCAACCATGTATGAATGATACATGTATCACTGAACTATACGCCAGTGAGAAAATCCACAGATTTTCTCATGTTATACAATCCAGAACACTAATACTCAAAGGCATGTTCTTGATTCAAGTCTAAAATCAAGAATGCAGGGATGGTTTTATCCTGCGAGGAATTTCGTGCAACCCAAGGCTGATAGGGTCGAAATATTCTCAAAGGAAAGCGAGAGTGTTACGTGACTCTATCGTTATCCAGCTATTATCCCAATCACCCTATTGTCCCATTGTTTATACCCAACAATCTTTGAGAATATCTTCGTTGATGATTGTGATAATGGAATCGTACTTGTAACAAACTAATGATGTTTGTAGTATGATGAATTTGGGTTGGATTGATACGACGTAGAGTGATTCCAAGAGTATTGTTTTGTAATAATAATATATGGTTGTATGTGGTGTGTATCTGGCGGAAGAATACATTTTGAGGATGAAACGTTGGTCACTGTCAACGATCAGCGAAGGATGCAAAGATAAGTTTTTACAAATTTTATTTAGTTATGTTTATCTTGAGTGTATTCGATAATCTTCTACATAGAAGGAATGGATGAAATATTTAAGCATGATTCACATGATGGAATAATATTATTATAATAAAATAATGCATATTGTATAGTTTGAAATTATGTGAATCTGTATATATGTTGGCTTGATTAAAATTGCTTTTATTATTGGTTTATGTACATTGATTTGTCCATGCAAAATAAATATAAAATAAAATAAATTAGGGATTACTTGATTTATGGACATCTTATTTATTTAAAAGATAGACATTGAGTTTCAATGAAATGATATGTGAATTACTCATCTTGATTTGAATGAATGGACATGCAAGAAGATTATTATTTGTACTAAATAATCATTTTCAATGTCAAAGTTGCATGTTGATTGATTAATTAAATTTGAGGATATGTAATTGTTCCATATGATTTCAAATGTACTTAAACATGTTTGTGGATGAGTGAGTACAATATTTATTGTATGATTTGTGAGTTATGAATTCACAGAAAATAAAATGATGGTCTTGGTTCATTTTGTGGTCAGTATTTATGATGTTTACATATTGTAAATTGCATGATTATGTGAAAAGGTTGTTTTTTGAGCAGTTGTGCTTGAATTGATGTGATCAAAGTCTAGTGAAAGTACGGATCATGGTTATTGATTTAGGCATAATTAAAATACCGAGAATTCATTTTTATTAAATGAATTGATTGGGTTGATCCGGTAAACTCTCAGACTTGATCACTTATAATTAAGGTTAATATTATAAATAACATAGTCTGTGAAGTTGATTGTCGAATCTTTATATTTTATGTAATAATGCATGATATTTATGCATGAAAGAAAATGACATTTTCTTGATCAAATTGAATATATTTGATGATAGCTCGAATGGATATTTATTTCGAAATATGTTGAAACAAACATAGAGCACGAGATATGTGTTTTGGCAATCTTGGATTGCAGGATCAAGCACGAATGTGTTGGTCACATTTTATGGTTATGGCATATTGTAACCTGGATTCATATGTATGTTGCATTTTGTAACCAAATTGTGTCTTTTTGGTTGTCCGGCTAATCAATTAAGTAACTTTGTTATTAATAAAGGATGACTTAAGGTAGTATTGTATGATAAATAAATTAAATAATTTAGTATTGCCGGTGCTCGATATGAATTAATTTTTAGTATTGAAATTACATGCAATATGATCAGAATGCACGAGTAATATAATTCGGTTATAAAGTGATGCATGCTTAATATAAGTTAAGTGAATTTCACTAAAATTGCATGTGTTAAATTAATCAAAATTAAGGGAAAAAGAAATGATTTTGTCAACTTATATTGACTGGCATGTGTATATTTTCCATGGAGGATGACTAATTAAATTAGTTTGTCAAGTGCATGGTTTATGGTGTTAATTTGTACTAGTTTTTATAAGTGATAGTACATCATGATTTATTATGTATGGAATACATGTGCATGAAAATTATGAAAATGTTTACATATCACTTATAATTTGTGCATGCATGAAATTTTACCGGATTAAAGCAAACAAAAATTATTGTGGGTAAAATGAACTAATTCGTTTGCCAATTATACTTGGAGCTATTTTATTTATAAATAGTGATTTAAGGAAAAGGGCAATGTTTGGAATTGGTAAATTGATTCCATGATATTTTGGCTTGAATTCATCATGTACACGGTAAATGTGTTGATGTTAGTGTCATTATTATGTGATGATAAATTATGTGGAAATTTCTTATTAAGGGGATGACACGCTATTTGACCATAATAGATTGTGCAAGTAAAATACTTGTGATTATTAATGTATATCTTGAAAAATAAGAAATAGTTGATTCGGAAAAGAATCATGATTTCAAGAATATATGAAATTCTTGGGAAAAAATTATGATTTGGAGGGAAAATCTAATTTTTTGTTGAAATGTAAAAGGTTTGAATAACCTTTGATCTTGTGAATTGTTTTTTTGGTTCAAGACAATTCGGAAATGGATAGATTTCTTTGTTGTTGATTTTATTCGACAAGGTTCCATCTTTATGGAAGGATTTCAAGTTCATCTTGAAAATAAAAGAAAATATGTCTCTTGTAGAAGACGGAAACCGTTTGTGATTTGCGCATAGGAAATGGTAAGTCTAAAGATAAGCCGAAAGTCATTTGTGATTTTGCACATAGGTAAATATCTAAAGGTGCAAGAATGACAAGTTTAAGGTTAAGCTAAGAGATTGGAATTATTATAAAAGTTTGATACAATTTAGCAGACCACTTGACGAAGTGGTTTAGCTAGGGACTTTCTAAAGTCGGTTATCGGGAGGTTTAAAGCCTATTTAAATCTTTGATGGTGGCATACCCAATTTTGCTCTAGTACGACGCTAGAGTTAAATTCAATGTGGAAGGCCCATTGTTTAAGATTGAAACATATAATATTATATCCCGAAAGATATATGTTTGGACATGCATGAGAGACCAGAGGTTGAAGTTTAACTTCTTAATGAATCTTTTGACAAAGTACATATGCATGTGTACGATTAAAAAGATTCACCTATATGTAGTGCGAAGTGTAGCCGCTTCAAGAAGGCCGGGCTTGGTTTTGTATGCACTCATGAACGGATATGGACACATGGCTTGTATAGTGTCGATTTAGCTTTTGAACTGTTTTGAACTTGTGTGTGTTTTATCTTCAAGTGTTCAAATGGGTTGAAGGGTTCAATCTTTTAGACACCCCGATTCTCGAGCATTTGGAATGTGTAGTTCACTAAGATGAAAATTCAATCTATAAGACATTTTCATTTATGCACTTGTTTGGTTTTGATGGATTGTTGGATTTTCCGAGTCAGGGATTATACTTAAATGGGGGAGGATTGTTGGTATTTTGTTTAAATACCGGTTTAATTTAAGTATAATTGGATTCGAGATAGTGAACTCGAGATGTTATAACAAGGTTGGTGGTGCGGAGTGCACACTTGTAAAAACTATCTACGAGTTAACGGTTCTAAGATAAATATTTATTTATTTATCTGTGTATGGTTTATATTAAACTGAAGTGTTGCATCGATTCAGAACTATTCTGATGACAGTGTACGTGTATCAATTAACACAGGAGTTACTGTGGTTGCATTATAGTTACCACATGGTTGTATTATAGGTACCATATGAAACTGCAGGTTGTACGTACACAGTTACTATTACCTTATCTTTTCATATATTTGGTTGGGTACGTACACAGCAGTTGTGGAGTTACCTTACCGTTGTCTTTTCAGATATGGATCGGTACGAGTATGGCATATAAATACATGTGGTATTATAGATGCATGATGAGGTTTATAATGAACTATTCAACCATGTATGAATGATGCATGTATCACTGAACTATACGCCAGTGAGAAAATCCACAGATTTTCTCATGTTATACAATCCAAAACACTAATACTCAAAGGCATGTTCTTGATTCAAGCCTAAAATCAAGAATGCAGCGATGGTTTTATCCTGCAAGGAATTTCGTGCAACCCAAGACTGATAGGGTCGAAATATTCTCAAAGGAAAGCGAGAGTGTTACGTGACTCTATCGTTATCCAGCTATTATCTCAATCACCCTATTGTCCCATTGTTTATACCCAACGTATATAATTCATGGTATTCTTATGCAGAATTTTGTCAGGTGGAAAATGGCAGAAAGTAGAGTTTAAGTTGACAGCTACTGGATCTGAAACCCATGCAATGTTGACGATCACAACAGAGAAGAAAGGTGTCATGTGGATTGGTCAAGTATCAGTTATGCCTGAGGACACTTATATGGTGGGATCATGACTTGAGATTTCCAGTTGTCATTTTATGATTGATCTCCAGTTTAACCTAATCTAAGCAAACTATAATAGGGGCATGGATTCAAAAAAGATATTTTCAATATGATTAAGGATTTGAATCCTGGATTTCTTCGATGTCCAGGTGAGTATTCTTTAAAAATGACGGTCCTGATCTTCTGGATCGATAGGAGAACATAATAAGTTTAATTGGTGTTTGTACGTGGAAGGAATGGATCTGAAAAACAGTCTATATTGGAAACAAACTGTTGGACCCTGGATAAACAGACCTGGCCATTTTAATGACGCTTGGGGCTACTGGATAGATGACGGCATGGGCCATTTCGAATATCTACAAGTATGTGACTGTCACTCCAAACAAAACAATAAATTTGCTTCGTTCTTATTTTCTTTTAGTCTTCTAATCTCATTTGATTTTATAAATTTTATCAGATTTTATTTAATCTCGTTTTTATTTTCTGTTGACATTAAAGAATTAAACATGACGTTTTGAGTATAATTGTGGAGTTCTATATTAAATAGAATCTGATAAAATTCCGTTTTCATAAGAACTTTCATAAAATAGTATTGAAATTGAATAAAATTTGAATTTCATGCTTTATACTCTCTTCTGGACAGTTAGCCAGGATCCTGAAGCACTTCCCATATGGGTATTAACATGGGTATAAGCATCGCTGGTTTAGAAGTTGATCCTAAAGACCTTCATCCATATATCCAAGTAAAAGTAATTTTTGTTCATTATTAGTACTTATACCCAATTTTTATAAGCTAATTAACTAAATCAGATGATTTGAATTTAAAATTATAGGATGCTTTGGATGGATTAGAATTCGCCTTGGGTGATGTAAATACAGATTGGGGAGCTCTTAGAGCCGCAATGGGTCATCCAAAACCATTTAATTTGAAATATGTAGCTCCTGGTAATGAAGATTGTGGAAAACCCAACTATAATGGTATGAATAATCTTCTTTTATTTATTTTTAGGCAATATTAAATCAATTCATCAATGCAATTGTTTGAAAGTCTACTGGATTTGTATAATGTATCTAAATAATGGCGTTTATTGATTTAATTAGAAGATGCAATTTGAAAAGCCTACCAGGATATAAAAATTATCACAAATTGTGATGGAAGTAGTGGCACACTCGAGGTGCCTGCTGATATCATGTAAGTTTTCCTGCTATAATATTCACGACTTAGTCGGTAATGTTTTTGCAATTTATACATATTTTTTGTGTTTGCTTGTGTATAGACTTATCCAAGGGTATCCATCGATATGTATAATCAATATACTCACTTCAACAATTCACCTCGCAACGGTCCCAAGGTTTTGTTCTGATATTCAATTACATAAGAACTAAGTTATAAAATAAGTGGATCTCAATTACATGTATAATTTGTTGAGAGAAAATTAAGTGATATGCTAATCACCTGTGTTCGAACTTGAGGGTATGAATTGGTTGAGAGATGTATGAAAGTCCATGATTCTAATATCTGATTAATTTCTTCTCTTTGAAGCTGTCAATCGTATCCTTGAGAGTTACCTCTAACGGAATGAATCCAACTCCCAAACCTCTTGCTTTCTCCTTAGATACCGTGAACTCTGGCAGGTTTAAGAGATCCTCACTTGAACTTCTGCAGTCATTCAAAGACAGACTAGACTCATAAGAACATAATATGAGTAAACCAGAAGTTGATTAAAGAGAGACTGACGAATCTGGTAAGTGAAGAGTGGGATCAAGTTTATGCAGAGTCTGGATGATCTCAGAAATGCGTCCAACTCTTTCCACCAAGCAGTATCTTCCACTGGCATGTGCCATCTCAAATGCTAGAATATGTGCCGCAGCAACATCTCTAACATCAACCCATCTCAAACGCGAGTAACGAACCGGCACAACCCCTGAATTTACCAGAATGGAACAAACATGATCAAAACAACATGAATATCGTTCAAAGTGCTTTCTTTCTTTGTAACTTACCGTGCACTAGGCTAAGGATCCAGCCTACACTTATACTTGGTTGAGGCTGCAGGAGAGGACCAAACACAGATCCTGGGAGGATGGCCACCATGTCAATACCGTGCTCCAAACTGAATTTCCAAGCAGCATTCTCCGCCAAAGTCTTTGACAGATGATACCACAACTGACCACCAAAATGTTTTGTTACTATCAGAAACGTGCTAATTAAGGCCAGCATATCTAAAAAAAATTCAGTTCACTAATTCTAATTTAGTCTTACTCATAACATCTTCAATTACTTCACTTTGAGTTCAGGCCAAATGAGCTTAGGAGAATAGGCCATACTTTACTAGCAGTGTCATTTGTAGGTAAAAGATGGCTTTGTGTGAGGACAAAGCTCACTATATGGATCAAAACAAACATGGTTTCCTTTACTTAATTTGTAGAATCTTCAACATGTAAAAGAAAACACACACAGATATGTAAATAAACTAGGAACAATCATGAATGAATGCACCTTGTGTTCCTTGCAGTAAGAAGGATCAGAACACCAAGTTTCCTCGACTATCGAACCATCTTTCAGTTGTTCATTGAAATGAGATGCTGTCATAGAAGATGTCAAGACCACTCTTTTCACGGAAGTAGCTCTTACACAAGCCTGGAGCACATTCAGTGTTCCCCTCACTGCAGGCTCAACTAACTCGGCCTGATTAAGCCATCAAAACACACAATCATATATGATCATCATTAACCTTGAGTTCATAAGTATAAGCACAAAAGTACCTCGGGATCCTTGTAAGTAGCTATAACGGGGGATGCCAAGTGGAAAACGCCATCACAGCCATCAACAATCTGATCAAAGGAGCCGTCATCGAGCAAGTCTGCCTGAAAACAAATGAAGCCTTTCCTTGGCACCATCAAGCGAAAACAAATGCTCTGTCTTCTCAACATCATCTTCCTCATTTCGTATTTACATAACAGCAAGTTAGAATCAACCATATTTCAAAAAAAAACAAGAAAAGAAAAACAAGGGCAAAGTCGCCGAGCTAAATTACTGATCTGGCGAACTGAAGCTCTAACAGTATAGCCACGGTCCAGCAGCGACTTCACCAACCAAGAGGCTATATAACCAGAACCTCCCGTCACGCACACAACCTTCCCTTCTCCACTTCTCATCTTTGATCCTCCTCCGTTAACTCCACTCCTCACACTTCTCATCTTTTATGTCTCGTATTATAATATTATTATTGACAACTTTAACTTTCTTGCCAATTGATTAATTTTCTTAGTATTTTTTACTCTCATCTGGGGCCGGGCGAAACTGGAATCCATGTTCTATCCAAACTGTATTCCTTTGTTTCCTCGGAGTCACTATTTGCATTTCCATACAGGATGCATAGTTTTGACGCACCGACACAAATGTTTTGCATTTCCTTTGTTTTGATGCAGCGCAGAAGAATGCAACAGACAAAAATGTTGAAATACGTTTACGGTGTTATGATTCTTGTTTTCCTATAATACTGGTGATTTAAAATCAATAATACTGTTTTTTCTTTCACATTTAAATTTCAGACCCTGGAGCACATTTTAATTGATTTCTCACTAACCTAATTATAAAAGGTTAAGACACACAACTTCTCACTACTTATATGAATTCCTCTTTTTTTTAGGTTAAGCATGCAATGTTAATTTTAAATTTTTAATTTTAAAAGCACGCAATGTAAGAACATAACGATTGCGAAACTTGGTTGATATGATTGCATATTAATTACTAGTACTAGGTTAGATTGCGCAACTACGCTGAATAAAAATATAATAATTAAAAATGTTGAGATTTATAATATAATAAGTTAAAATAACTGTTACTTAATGTGAATGATATTGAGTTAAAATTGAGATTACAATATAATATTTAATTAAAAATTAATTCATTTAGTTTAATTTAACCTACCACCCAACTAGTAAATTTTAAAAAATTTATTTCATCCTTAACCGGCAAATAGTTGTATCAATTGACGTTGTATTAATTGGTGATATCAGGCCCAGGCCCAGCTACTCAACAGTAGCATTGGCTCGGCCCGCTACGAGGAAAAGCTAGTTTGGCAGTATCCGGGTTCGTACAACCGGATAAAGACAGATGCACTAGAGGACACTCGGAGCATGGACCACATGGAGAGCATGGGTTACTGTATAAATAGTGCTCCTCAGCACTATTCCAAGTAAGTATCTTCTCATTATTCTAGTGAATACCCTTTTTTCTCTCCCGAGATCCATCTTTCATCATCACGCCGGAGGGTATACCCTCGGGTACCTCCCGGGGCTCTGTCTTGCAGGGTTAGGTATTGGATCAGGGACTAAGGGACCGCCCGGACGGACCAAGCGGGCAGCATCAAGTTGGCACGCCCGGTGGGACACGATCTTTTGTTCACAAAACACACTGAGATGCCGCCCCGTGGTCGGCCGCCGAGAAGGGGTAGGGGAGGATCCTCTCCTGTATCCACCCAGTATGGAGGAAGAAGGGCCGAAGCAGCTGAGAAGGATATCACCCTACACCAGATGAGGGATCGAGCGCGCAAGGGGAAGGCTCTGGAACACCCGGACCCGGGAGCCTCGGAGGAGGAGGAAGAACCGGAGGAAGGGAGGGAGCCGGAGATGACCCAGGACGAGCGCGACAGGAGGGAGTTCGCGGCTACGCAGGAGGAGGAGTATCGTCGTTGGTTGGCGGCAAAGCAGGGATTGGGACCGTCGAACCCTTCGACGACCGAAACTCAAGTACCACCGGTTCAACCAGGGTCGGGACCCCACCCGACCCCGTTGGTACCAGGACCAGGACCCTCTGCGGGAACGGGTTTGCCCCCTCTGGCTGCAGAGGTTGTAAGCCTGGGACTTCCCCTTCCAGTTCATTGGCAGGAGAACACTCGTCCTTCAGTGGTAGTCATAGATGTGGAGAAGCATGCAGGCAGTGCAGGCCAACAAGCTGGTGCAGTGCCCGGGTATGGCCAAACCGGGGGTCATCCCGGGTATGGAGCCCCAGGGTATGGAATCCCACAAACCGGATATCAAGGGTATCAGGGATACCCCCCGGCACAAGGAGGATATTACGCTCAACCTGCTGGAGCCTCGGGGGGCTGGGCTCCCGGGATCCAGGGCCCGGTGTGGGTACAGAATCAGGTACCGATGGCGGAATATGCCATGGCCCAACCGGCCCCTGTCGCAGGAAACTATGGAATGTACCCGGTGGTGGTGGATAGGCCCCCGGGGCTCCGACTCGGTGGAGGACAGATTAGACAGGCTCATAGGCAGGAACGGAGGAAGGCCCACCTCCCCTTGGATAGGCTACATCAGCACTTTCCCTTGGCCGGTTGGGATGAGGGTCCCAGAAAGTGTGCCGACCTATAATGGGGAAACAGATCCGGAGGAGTTCGTTAGGACGTACCACAATGTCATGGGGACACGCGATATCCGGGAGGAGCTCATGTGCAAATTGGTGAGCTCATATTTGAGGGGCAGTTGCTTGTCGTGGTTTGAGTCCCGGTCCCTGGAGAGCTTTAGGAACTACTATGATTTCTCGAGGACGCTGATGCACAGATATGAAACCAAGCGGAATAAGTATTTGCCCCTGGCCGAGGTAGCCCACAGCCGGCAAGCAGCGAAGGAGAGCGTCAGGGAGTTCCACAGGAGGTACATGGACGATTCCATGAAGGTAGTGGATAGGGAGGCTCGGGTGAAGGCCCTGATCGCAGGATTCATCGCAGGATTGAGGGATGAGGTGCTATGGGCAAAGCTGATGGAGAATATTCCGACCACTTTTCATTAGCTGGACCTTGAGGTGGAGATGTACTGCTCACTGCTTGAGGGGAGCAAGAAGAGGAAGGAAGAAGGGTATTTTGAGGATAGGGGGATTGGAAAAGGGTGATAAAATTCGGGCTGCGGATCCTGGCAGGAGGGATGTGGTCCAGGCGCCAGCTAAGCCGAGGGTTGACCCCCCTCGGGCTGAAACATTTACTCCTCTAACCAAGACCCGGTCGGAGATTCTGACCATTCACCGGAACCTGTTTCAAGACCCGGCCCCAATACCGGGAAATCCAACACCAGCAAACGCTGCCAAATATTGTGCGTTCCACAAGTCTAACGGACACACAACAGAGGGTTGCCGAAACTTGAGGGTGGAAATCGAGAAGCTGATTGAGAGGGGACAGTTGAGAGACTGTGTAAGCCAGGAGAACCAGCGTCCGGCAGCCGGGCAGCAGGCCGGAGCTGGGAGGAAGAGGAACTGGAGGAATAGGCCACAGAATGATAACCAGCGAGGGGCTCCTACACCGACTGCCCAACCGGGAGCAGCAGCCCTAGTTATGGCCCTGGAGCCGGTTAATCAGGTCCCTCCCCGGATGATAAATGTCATACACGGAGAGGTAGATGATGGGCCCTAGTCCCATGCAGCGGCCAAAGCCCGGAGTCAGTATGTGCCGGTTGGTGAGGACAGAGAGAAGAGACTACGCCCAACATAGGTCATCACCTTCACGGACGAGGACCGGTGCCCAGTCTAACGCCCCATACGGATCCGATGGTGATCACGGCGGAGATAGAAGGATTTACAGTCAAGCGAGTGTTCATTGATGACGGAAGTAGTGTGGAGATCATGTTCGCCTCCTGTTTCGACCAGCCGGGGATAGGGCGCCACAATCTTCGCCCGAGTACCTCTCCGTTGTCAGGTTTCACGGGCCGGACAGAGCATCCTTTAGGGGCTGTGTCTTTAACAGTGACAGTGGTAGATGACATTGACAGGAACAAGAAGACCTCGGTCCGATGCAATTTCGCGGTCATAGACGCCCCGTCTCCCTATAACATCATCATCGGGCGACCGTGGATGGCTCAGGCTAGGGCCATTTGCTCGACGTACCATTTAACCATGAAGTTCCCAACCAATCAGGGGGTGGCAACGGTTCGAAGGAGTCAGTCTACGGCCAGGAGTTGCATGCTCACGGCCCTTCAGAAAGCCAGGAAGGCCCCGGTCGGGGCGGTGCAGGGAGAAGTAGGGCCGGGAGATGTGGAGGACATACAGGTCGGGAGCAGAGACACAATCAAGGTCGGGAAAAAGATGCCAGTCGATGTAAAGGAACAGTTACGATCCCTACTTTTGAAGTATGAGGACGTATTTGCATGGGAAGAGAAGGACTTCACTGGTGTGCCCCCGGAGCTTGCTCTCCACAAGCTGAATGTATACCCGGAGTTGAAGCCAATCCGGCAAAAGAAGAGGGCCCTGGCAGGAGATAGGGCCGAGGTGGTGAAACAAGAGGTGCTGAAGTTGCTGGAGGCGGGGGTAGTGGAGGAAATCATATATCCAGAATGGCTAGCTAACCCGGTGCTAGTCAAAAAGCAAAATGGGTCCTGGAGAATGTGTATCGACTTCACCGACCTAAACAAGTGTTGCCCAAAAGACAGTTACCCTCTTCCCCCGGTTGACCGGTTGGTGGAAGCCATCACCGGGTACGAGGCCCTGGCTTTCTTCGATGCATATCGGGGATATCATCAGATTCAGATGTCAGGAGAGGACAAGTCGAAGACAGCCTTCATCACAGAGTTTGGGACCTATTGCTACAGACGGATGCCATTCGGCTTGAAGAACGCAGGAGCAACGTACCAGCGCATGGCAGATGCGGTATTTCGGGATCAGTTAGGCCGAAGCATGGAACTATACGTCGATGACATGGTGGTGAAGAGCAGAAGCTACCCAGGTTTCTTAGAAGACTTGGAGGAGATGTTCGGCATTTTGAGAAAAGTTAACCTGAAGCTGAACTCCGAGAAGAGTGTGGTAGGAGTCGGTGCCGGGAAGTTCCTCGGCTACATGGTTTCTAGTAGAGGAATCGACGTCAATCCGGAGAAGGTGGAGGCGATAAGCCGGATGCATTCGCCGAGAAATGTGAAGGAGGTACAGAAGCTGATGGGTTCCCTGGCAGCCTTGAGTCGCTTTCTGTCTAAAGGCGCGGAGAGACAACTCCCTTTTTTCAACATTCTCAGAAAGGCGAAGAAGTTTGAGTGGACAGAGGAGTGCGAAAAGGCGTTCGGAGATCTGAAGGAACATTTGAGCCGACTACCGACCCTCTCAAAAAGCCGAAAGAGGGGGAGGATTTGCTCTTATATCTGTCTGCCTCAGCATCGGCCGTGAGCGCGGTGCTGGTCCGGGAGGAAGATGGGAAGCAGTATCCGGTCTATTTTGTTAGCCGGGCACGCAAGGCCCGGAGACCCGGTATACAAGCCTGGAACAGCTGGTACTGGCATTGGTCTATGCTTCGAAACGATTGCGCCCGTATTTCCAGACCCATCCGATCGTGGTCCTGACCAACCACCCTCTGAAACAGGTGATGCTTAAACCAGAGGCATCGGGCCGTTTGATGAAGTGGGCCATAGAGTTGGGGGAGCATGAGATAACCTACCAGCTAAGGAGGGCCATTAAGGGGCAAGAAATGGCGGATTTTTTGACAGAGATGGTGGGGCCGGACGAACCGGCCGAGGATCTACCCAGCCCGGGCTGGACATTGCATGTGGATGGGTCAGCCCATGCAGGAGGCAGCGGAGCCGGGGTGTTGCTAACGTCCCCAGAAGGAGAGGAGTACCACTATGCGCTGCATTTCGACTTCAAGACTACAAATAACGAGGTAGAGTACGAGGCGTTGGTGGCAGGACTCAAGCTTGCCCGGGAGCTGAAAATAGGAACGATCTAGGCCTTCAGTGACTCGCAGATTGTAGTGCAGCAGGTGAATGGGGAATATGAAGCAAAGGAGCGAAGTATGCAGAGGTACCTGGAGCTGGTCCAGCCCATGATCCGGCAGTTCGACAGTTTTAGTCTGGAGCAGGTACCAAGGGAGCATAATGAAAAGGCCGATGCTTTGAGCAAGTTGGCATCTTCGAAGCTGAGGCCAGGTCAGAAAGCACCTCTCAGGAGGGAGACACTGGAGAGGAGGAGTTATGAGCAGAGTGAGGAGATCCTGATGGTAGAAGCAGTTCAGGAAGACTCCTGGATGGCCCCGATCCGAGCGTACCTCCTGACGGGAGATGTCCCGGCCGACCGAGTGGCAGCCAAGAAAGTCCGGGTCAAAGCGCCGAAGTATACACTGCAGGAGGGCATCCTGTACAAAAGAGGATATCTCCAACCGCTGCTGAAGTGCGTGGAACGACAGGAAGGCAAGTATCTGGTCAGGGAAGTACATGAAGGTCCGAATGGTAGTCATCAGGGAGCCAGAACAGTGGCCAGGAAAATCTTGAGGATGGGATATTACTGGCCTACCATGTTTGAGGACTCACAGGACAGGGTTCGCTCGTGCCTTCAATGCCAAAAGTTCGCGCCACTGGTGAACATACCCAGGGAAGAGATGATGGGGATAACAGGCGCCTGGCCTTTCAGCAGATGGGGACTGGATCTGGTCGGACCCTTTCCCACTGCTCCTGACAGCTTGAAGTACCTGATCGTAGCTATCGATTACTTTACTAAGTGGGTGGAAGCCGAACCTTTGACCAACATCCGGGGGGCTACTTATGTGAGGTTTTGCTGGAGGAACATTGTTTGCCGGTTCGGGGTGCCGAGGGCTATAGTAACCGACAACGGAGCGTAGTTTGAAAATGACCCTTTCAAATCCTGGTGCGTGAAGTATGGGATAAGCCAGAATCTCACGTCAGTTTATCATCCGCAGGCTAACGGTCAGGTGGAGGTGACGAACCGGACGATCGTGAGTGGGATCAAGGCCCGGCTTCAGTGGCGAAGGGGAACTGGGTACACGAGCTCCCGAGCATTCTATGGGCTCATCGGACTACGGAAAGCTCGGCGACTGGGGAGTCCCCCTACAGTCTGACGTATGGATCAGAGGCAGTGATTCCAGCCGAGATCGGCATTCCCAGTCTTCGGACGACCGAGCCGTTGCCCGAGGATAAGAATGAAGAAGAGAGCAGGACGAATTTAGACCTGCTGGAGGAAAGGAGGGAGAAGGCGGCCTTGCATGAGGCTAAAGTAAAGGAAAAAGTTAAGAAGTATCATGACATAAGGGTGAGGAAGGAGCAATTCAAGGTAGGCGACAGGGTAATGAGGCGAAACGACAAGAGTCAACAGGAGCCGGAGGGCAAGCTGGCACCCAACTGGGAAGGACCGTACCGGGTGATAGAAGCCCACCCGGGCGGAAGCTATGTCCTAGAAGATTCAGCGGGGAAGGGAGTCCCCCGAAGATGGAACATAGCAAACCTCAGGCGGTTCTATGGATAGTCTCTGGCACCAGTTGCCTAGATAGAATAACCTCTGGCACTTGATGCCTAGGTAGAGTAGTCTCTGGCACTAGATGCCTAGGTAGGATAGGTCCCCGACGGCAGGCGCCCAGGATAGGAACCTAGAGGTCGGACGGCAGAAGGGTAGGTAGAAAAAACCCCCTGGCGACAGGGATTTCTGTAACAGGGGCATGCTCCTTCTGGTCGATTTTAATGAAAAGAATGAACGTGCGTATTATGAGTTTGAAATTGAAAGATTTGTCATAAAATGAAAATTGTTATACATATCTTGAATAAAACAAAATGTCAATGTACAGCAGGAAGCTCTATCCTATCTACGGGCCCCGAACGTAGAGGCCTCGCCGAGAGGAACTCCCCGGGTCTCACGCCTGCTTCTTCAGACAGCTTGCTCTAACATCTGCTGCTCCTCATCCTGGTCCCGCGGGAGGTCTGGATTAACACTTCGATCACCCTCCGGCTCAACTGCTAGTTCGGAGGCAAGGACGGGAACCCTGCTAGACGTACTTGGGCCCCCTATTCGGACTGGAGGTTGCCTTGCTCGTCGTCTGGCTGAGTTGCTCCCAGTTACTTCAGCTTTCTGTTTTCCCTTTCGGTCATTTCGGGCCGGCTGTGAACCAGGGTTAGAGGAAGGGCTGGGAGGCTGGCCAACAGTGGACGTACTCTCTTGAGCAGGGAACTGAGCACGGAATCTGGTGGCAACGGCTCGAAGCCTGGCCAGGCGCCGCTTAGAAGCTTCAAGATCCAGAAGCTCGGGGGTATGTTCATAGCGCTCATAGGCCAGGTCGACATCTTCCAGCGGAGGTATCTAGGATATAGAGGGAGGAACTACGGTTCGGTTTAGAATGTTTTTCCTCCAGTTCACAGCTGCTTGATAGGCTGCTGCCCAGATGCCAGAGGTCCTCTCGAAACTCTCCATCCAGGCGATGAGGTCATCAACTGCTCGGGGAACATCGGTCGGCAGAGGAATGTCGACTGCCCCCTGACGCAACCCCGGTAGATGGTATGATAGATGAACCAACACCAGCTGCTGTTGCAGGGTCCGGTTTCTAGTTGCCAGCTTCTCGTTTTCCACTTCGAGTTTGGTGGCGTGTTTTCGGAGCTCGGTTTGATTCTGCATCCTCATGCACTTGTTATAGTACAACCGAACGTCGTGCCACACCTCAACCAACTCCTTTTGGATCCGGAGTTGAAAATTGCATTGCTGGACCTCCTGCTCTGATAGGACTTGGTCGAACTCGAGGACCTTGTCGATGCTCTCAAAATCAAGCCTGTAACACTTTGGAAGAGACCCGAAGTCTTCTTGGATTTGGAGCAGGCAGGTGATCAGGCAGTCGGCATCGGAAAACTCGGAGATCAGGGGGGCAAGCCCCCCTTCGGATAAGAGGTCAGTCAGGCTCGGAAAGCCGGTTCCAGCTGGCATCAGGGAGGGAACCGGGGGGCTAAGGACCTTAGAAGGCTCCTGGTCACGGTAGAATCAAGTCAGGATAAAACCAAAGTAAAGAAAAAAAATGAAGTAGGAGCAGTGTTGATAGAGAGCACGAGCAAAGAAAGTTTTATTGATAGAACAAAGGTTCGGGTAGCAGGTTACAAAATTAAGAAAACGAAAAGGGAAAAATCTAACTAACATGCTGGAGGGCTCCTTCTCCTTGATCGCCCCCACCACCGCTGCTGTCGCTATCCGAGTCATCCTCGGAAAAGACCAGAATAGGAGAAAGAGGAGTCTCGGCAGTCCATGGATTCTCCGGGCCAATCTTCGGAGATGAAGATGACTCAGCTTCAAGATCCTTCGGATTGAACAAGCCCATGTAATGCCCGTACATGGTGCAGTATTGGGTAAATTTGTCATCTTCGGGCAAGTCAGATTCGGAGACTGGAGCAGGAGGAAGGGGGCCTGGAAGCCGAACCACATCAGTAGCCCAGCCTCAGACGTCCTCTGTCGACATCTGTTTCTCCCGCAGAGCTTCCCACAGCTTGGGAGAGAGGCCCTTCTTACCACCTTTCTGAAGAGTGTTCACCAGATGCAGCTGTTGGTCCTCGGCATTCGGGTTATACCATTGCTTCTTGAACGAAGCCCTGGCCGAAGGAGGGAACCAACCCCGAACCTGCATATAAGTGTTGTGGCATTGATGGGCGTTGGCGGCGAGGTTCAGCTCGGTCAGACGGAGTGACAGGGTTTGGCTCGCCAGGACCTTATCGACAACAGCTTCGGCGAACTCCAGACGCTCTTTGTAGTCCGCCGCCCGAGCAGCTTCTAGTTCCTTCCCCAGAGCGCTCACCTTGGCTCAAAGTTGAGCCGATGCTTCCCTCTCGGCCCGGAGTTCATTCTCCTTCGCTGTCCTAAGCTCTTCTTCCTTCCTCTCAAAGTGGCGCCCGAGAAAGGAAGAGAGGGCAGCTTGGAAGTCAGGGGAATTGGCGAACTCAGAACTGAGAAGTTGAACCTATAGAAAAATGGTTAAAAAAAACAACAAGCAGCAGGAACGAGAGACTACCTGCGGGTTGGAGGATGAAATAGGAGGGGTATGGCGCGGGAAGATGATGGGGTCCGGGAACCACCCGTCCGATGCTTTTTCCCGCCCTGCTCAGAACTTTCCCCCTTACGCTTGACCGGGAAAAAAAGAGGAGGGGGAGGAATCTCAGGGGCAGATATGGTGGTATACCTCGACGCTGGGGATCTACCATCCCTGGTCGGAGACCACAGAGACAATCCTCGACCGAGTGATGACCCCGGACGATTGGCGTCCGGAGTGGGCATAGGAGTAAAAGCAGTGTTAGCACCGACAGGATTCTGAACGGACTCCTGCTGAAACACTGCTTCGGCTATGAACCCCTCGGGCTCCTGATCCCCCTGTCCGGCCTCGGGCTCAAAAGTGACATCCACAACTGTAATAGGACCAAGGGGGGAGGCCCCGAGCCAGGAGGAGGATTCTGAACGGGATCCTTAGTCTTGTTCTTGTCCTGTTGACGCTCCTGCTGCGAGTCCAGATTGCCCCGCTGGTTCTGAACGGTCCCCTCCGTCTTGTTCTTGTCTTGCTGGCTAGAATCCACCAGTCAGTCCCGCTACTGCTACAAGTCAGGGATCCTTTGGTGCAGATGTTGTTGCTGGTTCGGGCCAGTTTTTCTCCTCATATCCCCTTTTCTTGTATCACAGTCGGCCCCGGCCCCGGCTGCAACGGCCTTCTTGACCTTCTTCTTCGGAATGGGAACGCTAGGGTCGTTCTCCAAAGTGGGAGCTACAAAAAATAATAATACCAATTAAACAACATTTGAAACAAGGACACAGGGAAACCAAAGTATGAGAGAGGAGCATACCCAGAACCGGCCAGGTAACAACCCAGCGGCTGTCCAGAAAGGCGGCAGCTGGGTATATGGCCCGAGGGAAGAGGTAGAGAGAGTTGCCGGCCAGCCAGTACTGGTACAGGTTGAGGGGCTCGGAGGACAGAGTAGTGTGGTTGGCCAGTTGGGTGTCGGGAAGAAAGGCCTCCCGGGCGTCAACAACCACATTCTCATTCCAGCCAGGGACCCCGTATCGTTCGGGGTTGAGCTTGACATAGCCCTTCATTTGCCAGTTCTTGGTGGAGTCTTTCTTGCCGAGGATAAAGTCGTGGACACCGGGACGTGCCTGGACGGTGTATATCATCTCCTTGCCCGAACACTTAATGAGCATGTAGAAAGATCTCCACAGGTTGAAGGAGGGGTCGATCTTGCACCGACGGGTCCTAACCAGGAATCCCATCATCACAGCAATGACATTAGGATGCATCTGGGCCGGTGAAATCTTATAAAACTCCAGGAAATGAAGGGAAGTGAAGGCTTAGGCCCCACATGAAATGGATCTGGGGAATACACCGGACGTCCATCACGGACTCTTCGGCCGTGACGGCTTCCATCTGGGCATCCAAGGGCACTGGAACTCCCATACAGCTGAGACACTTGGAAGTCCAGACATCAGCCACAAGTTCCTGGCGCCGAACAGTGTCTATCTCCCTCTGTTCCCTGTTTTTGGAGCGCTTGAATCTCGGCACAGAAGGGGTTACGTTGCTGCAGAGATAGATCGGCCTGTAGGATGCCGACGAACCGACAGAAATCAAGGAAGGCGGAGCGGTAGTGCTCTGGAGAGAGTAGGTGATGTCGGCCGATGGCTGGGCGTCGGACTGAACCACGTTGCTGGCCATAGTATTGAAGAGGAGAGAGAGGAGAGAGAATATGAAGGTTTGAAGAGAGGGTAGAGAGAATTAGCGATTTGAAATCGATAATTGAAAGTGACTGATGGAGACCCTATTTATAGAAGATGGAAAAAGAAGTTGAAAGGGCAATGATTAAGCGAGTTGGGGAAACGAGAAAAGTAGTAATTAATCACCCTCGAAAGAAGCGCGCTTGTCTATCATTGTCGGGCAGGGGAGGAATGTAGAAAGCCAATCCTTCCGCCCTCGGATCAGGAGAGGTCTCACCCTCGGCCGAAAGAACCGACTTCCGAGGGGTTAGTGGTGATACCAGGTCCAGGCCCAGCTACTCAACAGTAGCATGGGCTCGGCCCGCTACGAGGAAAAGCTAGTTTGGCAGTATCCGGGTTCGTACAACTCGGATAAGGACAGATGCACTAGAGGACACTCGGAGCATGGACCACATGGAGAGCATGGGTTACTGTATAAATAGTGCTTCTCAGCACTATTCCAAGTAAGTATCTTCTCATTATTCTAGTGAATACCCCTTTTTCTCTCCCGAGATCCATCTTTAATCATCACGCCGGAGGGTATACCCTCGGGTACCTCCCGGGGCTCTGTCTTGCAGGGCTAGGTATTGGATCAGGGACTAAGGGACCGCCCGGACGGATCAGGTGGGTAGCATCATTAATTACGATCAGTGTCGTATTTAATATATTTTTCATAAAGGTTTAAAATATTGAATTTGTAATTTTTTATAAAGTTTTAGGAAATTGTGTTAGTATTAAAGGTTTGTGAATTCTATAATGATATTGTAATAGAGAATTGCATACCGTGGTGTTTAAGGAAAATATACCAAAATTGAATAAAATTGAATCGGCCAAAATTATAAAATTAACCAAACCAATTCAAATTTAGAGACAATCAGATGCAAATTGTGAATATAGGTCTAAAATAATAAGAATGATACATGTGAAACAAAATTTTGAAATATCATAACTAAAAATAGCAAAAGAAAAATTTATGGTATGATTGGAGGAAAATATTCCAAATAAATCCAAAATTTACATCTAATTAAATCATAATCAAATACTCTACGGAATATTGTATTCTTATTAGGGTGAAGGGACGAAGAAGAACATCTACAAAAAAAAATTGAAGTTGAATTGTGCAGATTACAAAAATAAATTAAGACAAGTAGATATTCATATTACCTTAGATGATGAATTTGAGGCATTATCGTCCAATTTCCTTCTTGTTGGAAATTTTGGTGACTTGAATTTTCTGGTCTAGATGACAACATATTTCTATGAATATTTTGATACATCATTACACTTCCTCGTTGCTGCAAATTCACCTGGCTCGAATTGAAGGAAGTCGGTAGTTCTTGTGATATCATATTCTCTTGAAATTTTTTAGCCTTTTTCATGTCTGATGGAAGTTTTGCTGACTCAAATTTATAGACGATGTCAAATTTCTCTGAACATTTTGAGACATTGCACCGCCTCTCTGCCTCTACTTCTTCCTTCTTGCTGAAGATTATGTTGACTTGAATTTCTCAACATATTTATGCAAGTTTTCTGTAGAACTTGGTGGTGCAAAAAAATTTAGGCTAAAAGTTTTCTTGAATTTCCATGTTTTCCGAGGAGAGTAAGATAAATTATGTATCGAATTATTTGGTTAGTAGTGAAATTAACGTGAATTATAAGCGATGACAAAATATTTAAAAAGTTGATTTACAAAAGAAATTTACATGCCAAAAGTTTTTAATGAAAAATAATATCGGTGGTGGACAATTGTATACTCTTTTATTCGTATTTCAAAAGAATAGTTCCGGCACAACAATCTCAAAAGACACGCCAAATAATGATTTAACTTCACAGCAATCGCTATATTAACAATATTGGTTAATATTGCCTAAGGTACGCAATATAAACCCTAATATAATTTAAAGATATATTTAAATTCTTAACATATGTTTCGAAATTGATTTTTAAAAGTTCTAGTAAGGGGCTGTTTGCAAGAATTTTTCTGCATAACTGTTCAATTCAGTTCCGTATTTTTTTTTATTTTTCAGTTCAGTTCAATATTTTTTATTTATCAGTTCAGTTTAATATTTTTAAATTCTTTTCAGTTCAAATAAATATTTTTATACATTTTCAGTTCTTTCTCAAGTGACAACTTCGGTAACGTAGTTTTGCCAGAAGAAATAGTTATTCCATATACCAATATTGAATCATCTCTTGAAAGGTTAGTCTTTGTTTGTGATTGCTCTTTTTACCCTTTTTATAACATTTTTATATGTTATACAATTCAAATTATGTTTGATGACTTTAGCTAACGGATGCAGTTGGATTCTGAAAAAATAATTATTTTATATGGATGCTAGAAATATACCTAGGATAATCATGTGGCATGTTTACTGTCTTTTAACATGTAACTCATTAGTTGAGATATGAATCTAGATTTATAAAAATAACTATAAAATGCTACATTTGCCTATAATAGTGGTCAAAATTCTGTTTGGTGCACTTTATAGAGAACACCTATATATAAGTTACTTTTATAATGAGAATGAGACTATTTAACATGAATTTTTGTTCTTTTCTTTCCGTCTCTTGCAGATTGATCACAAGTGTATTCCCGGATTTGAATGAGTACACATATAATGCACAAGAGATGATAAATAGGTGCATTCTTTGTCCCAAAAATAGCTTTGTTGATGATATCAATCAAATCATGATAAGCAGGTTTCCGGGAGAGACTTTTGAGTATACAAGCAATGATGCGACCGTTGATCAGCGACATCAGGGTGACTATGAGGATTTTCTTAACTCCATGAATCCCAAGAATCTTCCACCACATAAACTCTAGTTGAAGAACAACTGTCCAATCATTCTTCTAAGGAATTTAAATCCAGCTGATGGTTTATGCAATGGAACACGTCTGATTTGCAAGAAGCTTACTCCCTTTGCCATCTTTGCAGAAATCGCAACAGGACAGCACATAGGAAAACAAGTGTTCATACCGAAGATACCACTTCAGAGCTCAAGTAGTGACATAAACGGGATACCTTTCATCCGCACTCAATTTCCAGTCAGGTTGTGCTTTGCGATGACAATAAATAAGGCCCAAGGACAAACACTGGATTTTGTTGGAATTTACTTGAAGGAACCTGTATTTCGCACGGACAGTTATATGTTGCATTGTCGAGAGCAAGAACAAAGCAGTGTGTAAGAGTTCTCATCATGCCACCAACTTTGGGAGAAACAAAATCTGATTGTAAGACTATCAATGTAGTATTCAGCGAGATTTTCACTTTAGTCTCTGAATGTGATTAGTAGCACGTATTCTTTTTTATATATTTGATGACAAGTACTTATTATTATGATGATATTCATAATTTCTTTATCACCAAAAATGGTGTTCAAGTATGTTTCAAATATATTTTCTAATTCATGCTAAGGTCATATAATTTGGAATGTTATTTCTTCTAAAAGATGGTTGCCGTGCAATGCACGGCGGACATTAAAAATGCATGGAATGGATCACAGTACACTGAAGTGGTATCAAATGTTCATAGAATTTATGATTTCTCCTCTGTTGCAATGATTTTTGTTTCACTACAATGTGTTATTGCTCGCAATCATGTATTCTTTTTGCAGCTCTCCAAATTTCATGAAAACCTTCCCCAGGAAAAGAATCAAAAGAAACTGCATCATTTTTCTGGAGATGGAACTTGGAAGTGGATGTGAGCAATCATAATGACGGTTTTGTGACGGTTATTTAATTTGCATTTGACGGTTATGTGTAGGTTTCATATTCTTAGGAGTTGTGGATGCAAAATGCTTTTCTGATTCACATTTCTGACTATAGATTCAGTTTTGTAATGCTTAATTTTAGATATGGTGTTGTACTAGAAATCTGGCATGTGTGTACCTCAGCTTGACATAATTTTTATTTATTTTATTTTGAAATCTATCAGCATGGTAGAGTGCAAAGAAGAAGAAGGAGAAAAAAAAGTGCAAAGATGACATTTTGTCCATGAAAATTAAATTGTAGATATATACTGTCGCAGATGGTAAGTTTGATCACACCTGTGAATGCATGATCAAACATAAGATTCAAACTTCAGAATCTCAATCAATTGAATTTCAAACAATGGTATTCAATTTTTTTTTTCTTTTGTTCAGATATTTTTCTTAAGTTAGTTCATAAATTTTTATAGTAACCCAAAAATGTAAAAATTGAACAACAAATTACTGCATCATTCTTGATCTTTTAATGACTTTACTCTGTGAATTAGGAATGTCTATTCCAAATACTTATTATAATGGTGTTTAAATTTGTGTGTATTATTCAGTATTTATACTATATATAATATATAATATATATTTCAACTTCAAATCTTAGATATTGTCGTGCTATGCACGACGGACATTAAAACTAGTATACTCTTTTATTCGTATTTCAAAAGAATAGTTCCGGCACAACAATCTCAAAAGGCACACCAAATAATGATTTAACTTCACAGCAATCGCTATATTAATAATATTGGTTAATATTGCCTATATAAACCCTAATATAATTTAAAGATATATTTAAATTCTAAACATATGTTTCGAAATTGATTTTTAAAAGTTCTAGTAAGGGGCTGTTTGCAAGAATTTTTCTGCATGACTGTTCAATTCAGTTCCGTATTTTTTTTATTTTTTCAGTTCAGTTCAATATTTTTTATTTATCAGTTCAGTTTAATATTTTTTAATTTTTTTCAGTTCAAATAAATATTTTTATACATTTTCAGTTCAGTAAATTTCTTGTATATATATATATATGTTTTATTATAGCTCTCTACTATTCTTTCGATTCAGTTTAGTTTATATTCAGTTCAAATCAAATCATATCAGAAAATTAATTATTTTCATAATGTGATTTTATGCAATCCAAAATAATTTAGTCATACTATTTCAGTATATTTACTTTTTGTTCATTTCATAGCAATTCAAATCAGTTTTTTAAAATTTGTTGATACTATTCAATCTAATGTAGGTGTACTATTAGTATTTAAGTATGTCTAAATCAAGAAACCATGTTCGATCAAATTAATTCAGAAGTAATATTACTCTTTTGTCATATATTTAATTTTAATTCAAATCAACTCAGTTTCAAACCATATCAAATCAATTCAAAATAATGACATTTAGTTCACTTCAATATCTTCATCATGAGGGCATAAATTGCAAAATTCTTGTTGCTATATTCAGTCGAACTTGATTCATTTCTTTCTTCTTTTGAGGCCTGAGCAAGCCGTTCCTTGAACATTATCGCCATGCTCTACAACAAGTATCCCAAACTTTTCTATTCGCATATAATTATAAAGTGTGATTGTTGCTACTATTAGTCTATTATGGCAATTTGTCACTCCTCCTTCATTTGAGGCATCGCCTTAAGCATGTACCATCTATTCTTCAAGTTGCCAAATGACCTTTCCACAGTGTTTCATAGAGAAAAATGTCGATAGTTAACCAGTTCAGTCAAGTTCAATATATTCTAACTTTTTTCAGTTCAGTTTAGTATTGTTATATTTTTTCAATTCAATTCAATTCAGTTCAGTATTTTTTATTTTATTCAGTTCAGTTCAATATTTTATTATTTTTTTTCAGTTCAGTTCAGCGAGAAATAAGCTCTAGCAAACAGGACCTAACTTGAATAATGATAGAGAATTGAATGCTATATTTAAGGAACATATACCAAAATTCAATTCAATTGAATGGACGAAATTACATAATCAACCAAATCAATTGGAAATCATGAAATAATTACAAAAACGGGTCTAAAATAATAAAAATGATACATGTAGAATCAAACAAAATCGTAAAATAACATAAATAAAAATAATAAAACAATAAAATTATGGTATGATTGGAAGAAAAATTCCAAATAAATACAATCAAAATTAAAATGACAAAATTAACCACTAATTAAATTCTAATTAAATACTAAGAAACATTGTAATATTAGTAGGGAGTGAGGAATGGATAATCGCCGCACCAATACACTGATATTTTCTGAGTAGGATTTGATTTGAGAGTTTGGAAAGAGAATATGATGAGGGGAGGAAGAGCTAGAGCAGACTGATAGAATATCACAATAATATTTATATTATTGTGATTGATTTGTATATATTAGTATACCTTATTTAGACTAGTCTAGATTCATTGTACTTGTACTATTGTAACTCTATATATTTTACATAATACAGAGACACCAGATATGGTGAATTCACATTCTTTCATGGTATCAGTCGGGTGAATCCAAAAACCTGTTCTTTCTACCACAAATTCATCACGTTGGTTAGGTGCTATATTGTAAACCCTAACCCTAGCATTGATTAGGTGCCCCTAAACCCTAATCGGCTCATCTCTCTTCCCACTTTCTTGGAACCTCTTTCATCATGATGGCCGAAGCAACAAAACCTTTGAGCTATCAAACCCTAATCCATATGTTGCCCATCAAACTCCACTCTGGCAACTACATGGTATGGCAAACTCAAGTTCAGGTGCTTTTGGAATCGGATGATCTCTTCGGCTTTCTCGATGGTTCCATTGTTCGTCCAACCACTTCTGAATCTTCAACTGGAAAATCTGTTGAAGGCTCGTACACTCCAACCTCATGGACAACTCAGGATAAATGTCTCCAGGCACTCCTTCGATCGTGTCTCACGGAGGAAGCTATGATTGAGACTATTGGATGCAAAACCGTCCATGAGATGTGGGAGGCTCTTTCCGCCGCATTTGATAACTCCTCAGCTGCCCGGGATCTCCAACTCCAGGACGAACTGCTCCAAATCCGTCGCGGTGATTCGACGGTGCAAGAGTATCATCGGCGCTTCAAAACTATCACCGACGACCTCGCTTCCATCGGTCGGCCGGTCGATAACAAGGACAAGGTCATGATTTTCCTTCGTGGCTTAGGCGCAGGGTTCTATGAATTCCAGACGGTGCAAATCTCTCAAACCCCATTCCCGTCTTACATCGATGTCGTTGCTCGGGCAAAGAGCCATGAAATCTTTCAAGCTACACGAGATTCCGGCTCTGGATCGGCCTCCAACGGCGGCGTCGCGGCGTTCTTTGCAACTTCAGGTCGTTCTGCTGGGCGTACAGGTACCCGCTCTCAGGCGCGTGCCTCACAAGATGTCCCCCATGCGCGCGCCACACAGGGCGCGTGGAAGTCACGCGCCGACAGCACTGATGGCATGTCTGGCGGCCTGTCGGGTGGCGTGTCTGGTGGCTTGTCTGGCGGCTCCAAGAATTCTGGACGTAGCCATTCGCGCAAGAAATGGACCCCGAAGTGTCAACTTTGTGAAGGTTTTGGTCACATTGCGAAAACATGACGCAATCCTCAATCCAATCTCGCTGATGCGTTTCAGTCCGCTGCTACACTTGAGGACTCTGATTGGTACCTAGATTCTGGAGCTACAAATCATATGGCGTCTTCCTCCTCTGGCCTTGACGATGTCGCTCCTTACAATGGTAACCGTTCTGTAACTCCTTCTAATGGTCGACATATATCTATTTCACATACTGGGAATCATCGGTTTTCTCATAAATTATTATTATCGGATGTGCTTATTGTTCCTCATATTACGAAAAACATGTTGTCTATTAGCAAGGTCACAAAAGATTTAAATGCTGTGGTTGCCTTTGATGAAAATTCATTTGTGATTCAGAAAAGAGCAACAAGGGAAATCGTAGGTAGAGGGCGCTGTTATGGAGGTCTCTATGTGTTGGAGAAGAGTGCCGCTGCTTTTGCTGCTTATGTTACATCAAATAAACATATGGCTTCGTTTGAGATTTGGCATGCTAGATTAGGACATGCCTCTTTTTCTGTTATTTCCCTGTTGAATAAGTTGAACCTTGTTAAGGTCACCTCTTTGTTGCCTAAACCCGCTCTTTGTTCGTCCTGTGAGAAGGCGAAGGGAAAAAGGCTTTCTTTAATGGATAATCTTAAGCGTGCTGGCTCTTTACTTTCTTTAATCCATTGTGATTTATGGGGACCTGCCCCTGTCTTATCTGCAAGTGGTTATTCATATTATGCAATTTTTGTCGACGACTACTCCCGTTTTACTTGGTATTATCCTTTAAAGTGGAAATCGGATTTTTTCGAGACATTCATACAGTTTCAAAAGTTGGTGGAGAATCAGTTTTCTTGTACCATTAAGGTTTTCCAAAGCGATGGTGGCACCGAGTTTACAAACTCTCGCTTGCGCTCCCACTTTGCTGACAAAGGGATTTTTCATCAGATCTCATGTCCGTCTACTCCAGAGTAGAATGGTAGAGCCGAACGTAAGCATCGTCATATAACTGAGATGGGTCTCTCAATGCTTCATCACTCCCAGTTGCCACCTTCCTCGTGGGATGCCGCTTTTGCTACTGCCACATACACCATCAACAGGCTTCCAACGCCTGTTCTAAATAATGTCTCGCCATATTATCTAGTTTATGGTCGTCACCCGGACTACTCCAACTTTCATCCCTTTGGTTGTTTGGTGTATCCCTACATTCGACCGTTCTCTCAACATAAGCTGGCTCCTCGCAGTACGCCTTGCATCTTTCTTGGGTACAACTCTCAATGCAAAGGTTTCCGGTGCTTGGATCCAATTACCAAGAAAGTGTACCTTACACGCCATGCTCTCTTTGATGAGAACTCCTTTCCTTCATTGGATCATCAATCCTCCACAGTTCCTGAATCACTGGATGTCTCTACATTCATTGACTCGGATTATGAGGAAACTCCGGCTATGACAGTACCTGATCCGCCCTCACCAGTCCATACTATAGAGGCGTCTCCATCATCTCCTGTCTCCGGTTCATCTGCTTCTGGAGCCTCGTCGTCTCTCAGTCCTCCTACAGAACCAACTCCTGGTCATTCGCCATCGCCACCTCCACCGCCACCGCCGCCGCCTCTCCATCGTATGACAACTCGTTCTCAGACAGGGAGTCTCACTGCCAAGGATTATTCTGATTATGTTGTCACTGGTTTTCTTGCGGCCCTCCTGGCTGAAACTGAGCCTCGAGGTTTTCGTTCTGCTCTCAAGGATCCTCGTTGGGTGGCTGCTATGGATGAAGAGATGCATGCACTACGTCAACAACGTACTTGGGATCTTGTCCCTCGTCCTCCCGGAGTTAATGTTGTTGGTTCCAAATGGGTTTATCGGCTCAAACATCGGCCGGATGGGACTGTTGATCGTTACAAGGCTCGCTTGGTTGCTCAAGGATACTCCCAACTTCCTGGCTTTGACTTCACACACACGTTTAGCCCAGTCGTCAAAGCTTCCACTGTTCGGATTATCCTGTCTTTTGCCACCATTTTTCATTGGCCCCTTCATCAGCTTGACGTTAAGAATGCTTTTCTTAATGGTCATCTCGACTATCCTGTTTACATGGAACAACCGTCAGGATATACTGATCCAAGTCATCCTGATTATGTTTGTTGTCTCCGCAAGGCTATTTATGGTCTCAAACAGGCTCCTCGTGCCTGGTTTCAGTGGTTTAGTTCTTATCTGACTCACTTGGGTTTTCGGTGCTGTTCGTCCGACACTTCGCTGTTCATTTTCATCCGTGGATCAAAAGTGTTGTTTCTTTTGGTTTATGTGGATGACATCATTCTCACCGGAAATGATGTTCTTCTTATTCAGAAGTTTGTCGCTCGCACTGATCATGAGTTCGCTGTTAAGGACCTTGGTTCTCTTCACTACTTTCTGGGATTGGAGGTTTCTCGCTCCTCTTCAGGGTTGTTTATCGGGCGAGCGAAGTATGCCATGGACATTCTTCAGCGTGCTGGCATGACTGACACAGCACCTGTTTACACGCCTTTTTTTCCCGATTCGCAACTCCTCAGCTCCTCTAGCCTAGAGTTTTCAAATCCCAAGTTGAATCGTTCACTTGTTGGTGCTTTGCAGTATTTGACCATCACCAGGCCTGACCTTTCCTATACGGTGAATTCTGTTAGTCAGTTCCTGCAGTCGCCTCGGGAGGATCACTATCAAGCGGTTACACGTATTCTCTGATATGTTCGTGGTACTCTTCATCATGGTCTTTTCTTCTGTCCATCTTTGGGCTCCCTTCCTGTTATAGGGTACTCAGATGCTGATTGGGCTCGCTGTGTTGAAACTCGACGTTCCACCTATGGTTATGCCATTTATCTTGGTGGTAATCTTGTCTCTTGGAGTGCTAAGAAACAGCCTACTGTTTCCCGATCTAACTGCGAATCTGAGTATCGTGGTATGGCCAACACTGCGGCTGAGTTTGTTTGGTTGTGCAATCTGCTTAAGGAGCTTCGTGTTCCCTTTTCCTCCTCGCCTTTATTATTTTGTGATAACAGCAGTGCCATTTTCCTGGCTCAAAATCCTATTGCTCACAAACGGGCCAAGCACATCGACATTGACTATCACTTTGTTCGCGAGTTGGTGGCTTCCGGTAGACTTCGTGTTAGTCATGTCCCTTCTGCATTGCAAATTGCTAGTCTAGATTCATTGTACTTGTACTATTGTAACTCTATATATTTTACATAATACAGAGACACCAGATATGGTGAATTCACATTCTTTCACAGACAAAGAGAAGCAAAAATTATTTTCTAATTCCATGCACCAACCAGTTAGAAAATTCAGGCTTTGTAGTCAATACATAGCTTAACTTGAAAGCAGCGGTAAAATAAAATAGTAATGCAAATAATGAAAACGGTAACTAGCTACTTATATGGAAAGATAGTAAAACGGCGTCGCTTCGACTATTTCTTCACGCGCCAACTGTTGATAAAACGGCGCCAAACACATATAAAATGTGAATTGACCAAGCCTGCAATACAACATCAAAGATCCAATTGTAAATTCTTCATGCACGGATGTGTATTTTAAATGATTATATATATATATATATTATTAGTGTGTGTAAAAAAAAAATTCATTCATATGAAATACATACAAATATGAAAAAATTTTAATTTTGATTACTCATAAATATGAATAACATATGAACTGTTGTTATGAAGAGACGGTTGTAAAATATAAAATTCATGAAATATTCCTACGTGTACATTTGCTTTTTGATGTATATATTTTTCCTCACTGATGTATCCCAATATAGTAAATATATTATCTAGACCCTGTCAAGTTCAACTTCTTGCAAGCAGCTCCAAGCAGCAAGCAGCCCCAAACAGCTCCAAGCAGCCCCAAGCAGCCCCAAGCAGCTCAAGCAGCTTACTTCATCCGACTTGAATATTTTTGAAAAGAAATTAAATGTTTTGAAATTTAGGTACTAAAGAGGTTATTTTAATTGTTGTTAATGAAATATTGTTCATTTGAACTTGTCTAATTACATTTAAACCACATACGAATATTCATCCAAAAATAGTAAAATAATCCAAACAGCTCAAGCAGCTCCAAGCAGCACCAAGCAGCTCCAAGCAGCACCAAACAGCTCCAAACAGTTTTAGCAGCTATCAAGTAGCTCCAAGCAGCTGAACTTGACAGGGCCGCCATCACTTAATGTCATTAAATTGCACCCCTTATAGATCTCATTATTCAAAATGTTAGTATTATGAGAATATTAAATAAAATAAAATAAGGAACTGGAATTTTCAACTCAATGAGTAGTCTTTTGAATCCTTTTCATTACTACCGACTCTTGATGTGGACATCTGCAGTCACTTAGTCTGAAAGATATATTAAATCTTTTTTTTATTCATGCTATAACTAGCTATATATCATCGTGCTATTTAATCTTTTTAATGTATATATTATGAACAGTTGCACGATATATTTAATCTTTTTTAATGTATATATTATGAACAAACTTATGAAGATCGAGGATGAAATGTGTTTAAGGAAAAATTAAATCCGCAATTACCAATGTCGGGAGTATAAGAGGAAGAGAAATTTTATTGGTAGTGGTTGCGACATCTACTTCACACTTGTTGTATAATACATAATGCATTCAATGAGACCCTCACAGGAGAAAATCTCCACATTACAGTTCAGAAGATGAAAAAATAAGCATTGCAATATTTGTGAGCTTGCTGATATCATTATCAGCAAGATTTGAGCTTGCTAGTGCTCTTGGAAAAGATATCTCATGCCTCAGATCCTTGAAGGATTGTCTAATAGATCCTATTGGTAGCTTGGAAACATGGAATTTCAATAATATTACAGAAGGATCCATCTGCAGATGTAGTGGTATCGAGTGCTGGTCAGCCGACGAGAATAATTAAGGTGTTGAACATAAGGCTGAGCAACATGGGACTTTTAGCTAACTTTCTAGCAGGCCTAAGGAATTGCACCAGTTTAACTGGCTTGGACTTCTCCTACAATCAGCTCTCAGGAACCATCCCTTCTGTTATATATCTCACTCTACCTTATATCATTAATCTTGACCTATCAAACAATCAATTCTCAGGCATTATCCCACATTCTATTGCCAAGTGCGAGTTTTTAAATGCCTTTTTCCTTAATTCCAATGGATTCAGGGGGCCAATACCAACTTATGGATTTAATAACTTATGAAACAAATCTTTTTTTACAGATTTAATATGGATGGTGTGTGATGTAATATTTTCATACTTAATTAATTATGGATAATTGCGGCATTCATGTTAATTGTGTGATGTAATATTCATGTTTTCCTTTCATAGACGTGTTAATTAGCATGATAAACTGAAATTATCGTGTAAATTAGTGTGTAAAATAGTATCTTATAGGTGGAATGAGGTGTATTTGTAAAAATAGAAGCCGGAAGTTATTTAGTATGCTATTAAAATATGTTATAATATATGCATACCATATATTATATTCATTGAAACAGCCAACTGCATATTATATATATACGATAATGAACACCATGACAATCATATTGGAAAAAATATATTAATACTTAAGCAATTACGTAGATTAAGTTCGGATAAATAGTATTAATATGGTATACAATATTAAGTTCGGTAAAATTTGTAGATTAAAAAAACATAAAAAGAAATATATAAAAATGGTAGGCGCCGGAATATGGTGAACTTGCGGTGGTTTATGGCAGTTTTAGTCAAAACTACGTAGTTTCATCATTTTTAATTTTTTTTATTAATTTATTTATTGACCGAAGTAATAACTCTTATAGTTCCTTATAGGATGAGAAAAGTCTTACTTAATTAATAAATATTTCTCATCTATCTTACTGGATAAAATATCATCAAATGGTGTGAATTTGAATGAGGATTTCACAAGCCAAGATATTTGAAACAATCAATAACCAAGATCAAAATTTAAAAAATTTGATCTTATAATAATAAAAGGAATGAAAAACCTATAATAATCTAATTGATAACCTCACTACTGGAATGCAAGGCTACGACGGCGCCCCAAAACGGTGTTTTACCGTAAACGCCGTTCTTTTTAACGTTCCGATATCGGAACGTTTAGGTGTATGGCTCATAAACGCCACACAATTTACGGCGGAACTTGTTAACAGCGCATGATTTACGGCGTTTGTCCAAGAACGCTGTAAAATGTATAGGTTCCGCAATTGGAATTAACAAGAATTTGGTTTTGTTTCGAACGGATCCCACTTGTGAAGTAATCTATACTATACTTTAAAAGACAAGGATTTAGAATTTTGTGATAGTTTTGAATTATTTTTAAAATTACTACAAATTGACACATCAGCCTGCTCATTAGAATTGTTTTTGTTTTCTTCTTCCACCTTTTACCGTCCCTTACCGTCCTCCTCTCCTTCAAGTCTGATTGATTATTCCACCTGTTTCATCCGTTTCAACTCTGATTGATTGGTTATTCCCTTATCCCATTCGTTTCATCTAATTCCTGCACAATCATATCGTCAAACGCTTCGTCGGTCGCAGCTACAATCACATCCACTCGCTCCACTTCGAACCTGAGCTCATCTGCGTCGCTGGGGAATTGCCAGCACTGGAGAAGATGAAAACCGCCCTTCCTCACGGCGGCTCAGCCTAATTGGGTCCTTGGAGTGTGGGTTGATGGTACAGGAGGATAGTGTAGTTAGCTTGGCCGGAATCGACCTCGCCGGTGAAGTAATTGTCAACGACGATCACGCTATCGCCTCTCGCCAGAAGCCGATCGACGAGGTGGGTACCGACGAAAAACCACGCAGAAGGACAAAACTGCCGTAAGATACTTGCCATGGCAGTCATCCGACCAGGATCCGGGAACAGTCCGCCACGTCTCCTTTTTCGGGCAGGAATTTAAGGTGAACACTTTGAATCCCAGACAGAAGTCGCTGAGGTGAACCACTTTGTAGGCGCCCGTAACTGTAGGTGAACCACTTTGTAGGTGAACCAGTTTTTTTCTTTTTGCTTGGCAAGTGTTCGATGAAATGCCAAAGAGGGATTTTTATAATCTTTTTTTTTCAAATCAGGACCAGGAGATATAGAGAGGGAGAGGCAAGGTCTACACAACCAGGAGAAGAAGCTCATTGCCGAGATTAAGAAAAGTGGTAAGCAAAGACAGATGGTTTGTTCGCTTTATTTGATTTATATTCCGCTATCAATTTCTGAACTTTTGTGTTGTTTGCTGTTAAGAAGCTCATTGCCTAGAGTTCCCTAGATTCCTTAGCAAGTAATTTGTGTTTTTTTTTGCGTTTGTGTTTTTGTAGGGTGGGAGCTGGAAGGAATTATCTTTTGCTGAGTGTTTTTGTTATTTTTATGGATGTTGCTGACTTTCTGCTGATATTAATGCAGTTCTCTGTGTTTGGTTCTCTGTCAAATGTTGGTGCCATGGTCGGTGCAATTTGTAGTGGTCAGATTGCGGATTACATAGGACGAAAAGGGGTATTGTGTTTGTAGTTTCTGTTGCATCAGTTCCTTTGATTCTGTTAAGTGGTTTGACTCTTTCTGTGCTGTTTCATTTGAAATCTTTGATGATTGCTGCAGTGCCAAACATCATTGGATGGCTTGCAGTTTCATTTGCACGAGTAAGTCTTGCTATGTTGTTCATTATGTTTAGTTTTTCTGTGAGTTATTGAACTGTTGCTTATGTTTTTTTATGGCATATAATTTATGTATAGGACGTGTCATTCTTGGTGCTGAAATGCTTTCGATAAAGGAGGAGCTTTCTGAAATGAGGGCTTCTGGATATCAGAAGAAAATGGATTGTGAGGGATGATGGCGTCATTGATATAACGCTGTCACCATCCAGGGAGGTAGGCTGTTGCTATTGAGTGCTTGATTGCCTTACTTTTCATAGGTAAATTCTTTTAAATAGAAAATCCTTTTAATATCCTGCTTCCATAGTTGATCCATTTCCTACAGTGGTCGTGCTAAGTAAATGCTTCAGAAACAAACTGAGTGTGAATATATGCCATTGTGGTTGAAGTTTAAAGTTTGAAGGTTGAGTTCTTGTGCAAGGCTGGAAACTAAAATAATGTCATCAACTGTATTTGTGATTATAGGAACAAGGGTTTTGAAAATAGCATTTTCGGACACCTGGGGATGGTTTGGAATCTCTAGCTGATAAGTTTGCAGTGATCATGTGCAGCCCAGAATAAGAAGATGAGGTATAACATGTTTATCTCTTATTAGGAGGTATTTATTCTGATTAAGTTCAGTTTCTGCCAGAACATTTTGTAATTGTGGTACCTCTCTTATAGATGCACAGATAAAGAGGTACCACCAGTTTAAGAATGAGCTCTGCCTCTTGCCTCTTGTGGATTTTTTTCATTGAATTGGTCAGCTCCAAAGGCCTGGCCACAGGGCTTATGTATTCCCTGGGCTACTACAGCTAGATAGGGAGAAGAGAAAAAGATGCTTATTTGAAACTTGGGCGGAGAACAAGCCATGCTGTTTGATACATTCTGACACTCCATCGGCCTCTGGGAGACAAGGACAGCTGACATGGCCAACAGGCCAAGTGCCTGCACAATTCAGCACAACTCAATTGTTCAGAGCAAGTTATGAACAGAAATGCAAGAAATTAATCTCTTTGTATATATTATAAGAAGTCAAGATCATGTGCATCGATGCACAATTGTGATTACAAGCTATGTAGAGACTTTAATCATTTTAATCAACATGGCAAATATATCAAAGTAAGTGGCATTTTCTATGAAATAAATATCTCCTAATGAAAATATTCCTTGAAATAAAAATTACACTTAAATATCTTCACACATTCTTTGTTATTTTTTGCAATACTTATTCATGCACCCTTTCTTCTTTATGCCTTACAATTATTTCATTAAAAATTATTAAAACAAGAATTTTAAAACCTGTACTGTAACGTTTCATGAAATAAAAACTGTACTTAATGATTGTTTTTGTTATTTTGTGACGGTAAAACTTAATTTTAATAAAAACTGCACTTAATTATTGTCACAAATTTTTTGTTATTTTTGTAACGGTAAAACTTAATTTTAAAACCTGCATCGTAACGTTCCCTGAAATAATAACTGTACTTAAACATCTTCACATATTCTTTATTATTTTCGTGACGGTAATTCATGCATCATTTCTTCTTTATATCTTGATATGATTTCATTAACAATTATTAAAATTTAACCTGGATCATAACGTTTCCTGAATTAAAAACTGCACTTGATCATCCTTACAAATTCTTTGTTATCTTTTAACGATATAAGTTAATTTTAAAACCTACATTGTAACATTCCCCTTAAATAAAAACTGTACTTAATTTTTCTCGCAAATTCTTTGTTATTTTCTTGGGCAATTATTTTATGGCAATTTCTCGCTGAAGACTGCTTGGGTCTTCTTACCACAGTGATGAAGTGATGTAGAAAGTTAATAAATAATTTCACAATGAAAAAGAACGATTTTAACTTTTTTTTAATCCCGAGATCACTATGCGAACCCTTATCTTATATAAGCACAGTTTTAAATAAAAGTATTATTTATTTTAAGTTATGTAACATTGATGGCCACTGATGATGTTATGTATTCTGGGATTTCTCAACCAAACACTAAAACAAAATCATCAACACTAAAATATGTATTTTGAGATGTTTGTATTTTGTTTGACTGGGAGGAATGACTGATAAACACCCGGATTTTTGGTGCATAATGAAAACCATTCTATTTTGTGAGCCTTGAAAGAGCAGTATGGCTGTACGGAGAGTTGTGAAGTTGTCGAAGAATGAGAGTTTAATTCACATGACATCTGATGGTTTTAAGCATTCACATTGCTCTATATTTTTAGTAATTAATGTGATTGATTGAGTTTAATTGGATTAATTCAGCAATACAATTGAGATGTTACATATGCTATAGTATAATTAATTAGAGTAATTTCATTTTAATGTGATTAAATGTATACAATATAATTAATTTGATTAATTGTATGTCCCTACTGAGACCAAACCATACTTATATATGTAATAATTTATATGGACACCAAGTAAGCTGTTACACCTTTTTTCACAAATTATTTTATTTTGAAAAATAAATAAATGTCAAAAATTGTGAAAAACTGTGCTGCCAGGTGTAGACTACAAGGCCGACAAGTTACTCAAAGGGAAGCTGAAGTTGGGATAAAAGCTTTCTATTAAAGTTTGCCTTTTCCACCATATCTTTGTCTGATTTATATGATTGATTTTGATTTATACCTATTTTTGATGAATCGTGCAAAATGTCTCAAAGCTACTTCTACTCCGGACAACTATCAATGAAAAGCACTGCATTCCAAAGCCCGTTTTGACTCATGGACAATTATACGTTGTTGTCTCTAGGTTTAAAAGTAGAAATTGGTTGAAAATTTTGATTTGTGATAAGAATGATAAATCGATCAATAGTACCATTAATGTAGTTTATAAGGAAGTGTTTCAAAAGTTAAGATTATAAGATGATGTAATTTCTTAGTTTCTTAAATTCTTGAACACGTAACAACACTTCAGCGACTAATTTTTTTAACCAAAAGGCTATTACATTATATTTCTTAATTTTCATAAAATAATACATTGTCAAGATTACTTACCTAACAATATATTGTTGTTTACTATATTATAATATTTTAAAATTAAATTCTCGTGCATCGGCACTGGATATTATACTAGTATTATATATGGTTGAACTAGTAATACTATTATTTATAGCAACAACAATTGGCATGGGGTGGTTCCGATTGAGGAACCGGTACGCTAAATATGATCCATGTTTACCTTGCTCCATTGATCGAGGATTTGAAGAAGCTAAGGTTTGAGAAAAATTGGGTTTTTGACAGGTCGCATAGTAGAACGGAATATATTTTGGCTTTGGTACTATATCATATGAATGATACGACTGAGTTTAGTATATTTACTACTTTCTATGACATATCGCATAGTTAATGGAATATTTTGGCTTTGTTACTATATCATATGAATGATACGCTTGAATTTAGTATAGTTAGTAGTTAATATGACAGGTCGCATAGTAGAACGGAATATACTGAGTTTGTTACTATATCATATGAATGATACAATTGAATTTAGTATATTTACTACTTTCTATGACAGATCGCATAGTAGAAGGAATATTTTGGCTTTGTTACTATATCATATGAATGATACGCTTGAATTTAGTATAGTTAGTAGTTTATATGACAGGTCGCATAGTAGAACGGTAAATACTGAGTTTGTTACTATATCATATAAATGATACAATTGAATTTAATATATTTACTACTTTCTACGAAATATTTTGGCTTTGTTACTATATTAATATGAATGTTCAATTTTATATAAAATTGAAAAATGTCATATAACATCAAATTTGGACTTTCAAAGCTGATTGATCATTATGTTAATTTTATTATGTATCAGACTGTTTTTATGTAAATTTATTTTGATATTAGTTCAATGAAAGGTAAGTGTAGTGAAAACTTTAGTGTTCAAAATCTGAGAAGCTCTGCTAAGATTATAACTTGTTACTTAAGTACATACACTTTGGAGCTATATTTTCACCACATCTATACTATACTTTAAAAGACAAGGATTTAGAATTTTGTGAGAGTTTTGAATTATTTTTAAAATTACTACAAATTGACACATCAACTACCCATTAGAATTGTTTTTGTTTTCTTCTTAACTGAATTGCCGTATCTTCCCCTCTTCCTCTCACATTACCAATCAGCATTTAACCACAATTTATACCCTTTACTTCATCCTCTCCATGATTGATTCCTTCCGTTTCAGAACTTATTCATTGATTTTGATTCGATCATCATAGAAGAACATCCTCGATCCCCAATCACCATGAACCAGTTTTCTGGCTCAGCCTGACCTGGAATAGAGCTCCGACACAGGCGAAAGCCCCCTTCCCGTCGGCGCGTGGGCTATTTTCTGTTTAACACTGGCGGTGATTACTAAAACGCTGTCGTTCGCGCAGGCGTTCACGAACGAGGTGATATGGTCGATTGCGGTGTCCTTCTTCTTCTTGCGGGGGTTCGTAAAGACCGGGCTCGGGGAGATATTCGTGCGGGGGCTTGGTTGCGGTGTCCTTCTTCTTCTCGCAGGGGTTCGTAAAGACCGGGCTCGGGGAGAGGCTGGCGATGGTGTTCGTGCGGGGGCTGGGGAAGAGCACGCTGGGGCTTTCCTACGGGCTGGTGCTCAGCGAGGCGGTGATCTCCCCGGCGATGCTGAGTAGTACGGCGGCGGGATTTTTCTCCCTCAATTCAATGTACTTTTCCAGGCTGGATTTACTGGAATGGCAGTTGTTGCTGCTTACCATGGGGTGAGGCCTATTGTAAAGTTCATGGCCTTCAATTTTTCAATGCAGGTAATGTTCTCATTTTCTGTACCTTCCATCCTCTCTTTGTTTGCACTGAAACAAAGCTGAGATTCTGTGAACATCATTTTCCGTATCACTCGAGTTCTCTAATCTTGATATTTAGTTATCCTTTTCTGTATTGTGTGATTCTTACTGATGATGCGAGTTTAGGGTTTAGGGTTATGCTGTTCAGGATTACCTCGGTCATGATGTGGAAGGCTGCAAGACATGTCAGATTTGTGTTTGATTTTTGAATTTAGCATCTATAAAGATGTGATTTTTAATACTAAACAGGTGGTTTAGAAATAAAATCAGATGTGATTTTTAATTGGTATGATTAAAAATTAGGTTTAGTCTTAAATAAGGAAAGAATATATTTCTTATCCTATAGCTATAGAAGTAGAATAAGCTAGAAGACTAAGTGTAGCTGTGATGAGATGGATGAGCAGATCAGCCTTGCCGTGATTGAAGGACCGAGAAGATCAATACGGAAGCACATCATTGGACTATAAATATACAGAACAGCTGCAACAACAATCATCGATCTTACAAGAAAGTATTCTGCAGATCAGAATAGCTTTAAAGTTTGGGCAGCTTATTGAAGGGAGTTCAATAGGCCTTCGCCATCACCAGGAGTCTGAAAACAACAAGCCTTAATACTTCAGGGGAAGTGGTCAAGACAGCAACGAGGAGTTGCTGACCGGCAGTGAGGGGATCTCACGAATCCACACGGATAAGATAAGTTTTAGATAGTTAATTGTTTGGAGAACATTGTAACTGATCTGAATTATTTTATTGGATGATTTTCAGACTGGGCAAGGTCCCGCAGACGTAGGTGTTTTAGCACCGAACTGCGTAACCAATTCTTGTGTTCTTTCTTTCTGTGTTTAAACTCTGTCTCATGTTTAAACATACGTGCTAGAATAGAAAGATTAGTTAAGAACTTTGTGAAGCTGATCGATAGTAAATTTCATTTGGTATCAGAGCTTGTCCACTGAGTTGTGCCTTTAACAAGGTCAGTGGAGATCCCTATTGATCATGGCGAATCAGGAGAAGGATAGTTCATTGTATACACGCGCACCCATGCTGGATAAGAACAATTACGGTTATTGGAAGGCAATGATGAGGCATTACATTGATGCTCTAGATGAAGAAGCATGGTACTGGGTCGAGAACGAACGGACACCAGCCAGACAGTCACTTGCAGCAGGTGCAACCGAAGGTGTTTTGAAAAACAGAGAAGAACTAACCACTCAAGAGAAGAAGGATAAGCGACTTAACAGCAAAACACTCAACTGCATCAACTCTTGTGTTGATCAAGAAGCGTTTCGTTTGATTTCAACGTGTTGCACTGCTAAGGATGCATGTGAGAAACTGAAAGCGAGCTATGAAGGAGATGCAAAAATGAAACGACAAAAAATGCATACAGTAAAGACAGCATTTAATACTTTGATTATGCATGATGATGAGACTATTGCTGAATATAATGCAAAGATCAGAGATCTGGTCAACACTGCTCATCAGTTGGGAAAACCGTTCGTTGAAGATGATATTGTCCAGAAGATATTAAGTTCTTTACCACCAAGGTTCAAAGGAAAGATTATTGCAATGGAGGAGTTACATGATACATCTGAAATGACCGTTGATGAGGTCATGGGAGCATTGTCAGCCTTTGAAATGAAGGAGTTAGCTACAGTAAGGCAGAATGATCTGGCATTCACTGCAGCTGCACGAAAAACAGCTGAAGAAAACTCTGTGTCTAAACACTCTACTAGAAACAGCAATGAAGATATGGACGAGGATGAACTTGCTCATATATCAAGAAGCTTTGCAAAAGTTCTGAGGAAATCTCAAAATCGAAGAAACGAAGGAAGGGAGCAAAGTTCAAGTATGAGCAGAAGAACAAATAATGATCAAGCAGAATCCAAATCTGTGTTTAAACATGCTGGGAAAATTCAGTGTCGGGAATGCGAAGGTTACGGGCATATTCAATCACAGTGTCCAAGTGGATCAGCTAACAAAAAGGGGAAAGCCTACAATGTTACGTTTAGTGATGCAGAAGATTCTGATGAAGAGCATGTTAGCAACCATGTAGCTTTCGGAGCAATCACTGTTCAAAGCAACGAAGAAACTGAAGAAGAAACATATGTTGCTTTTGGTGCTACTGTCGTTTCAGATAGTGAGAGTTTAAACATGGACTCTGAGGATGTTCATGAATCATACGACAAACTCCATAAACTCTGGATCAGTGTGACTGAACAGAATAAAGTGTTACAGAAAGACAATCATAGCCTGAATGAAGAAATTGAACAACAACAGATCACTATTGATGCTATGAGAAAAGAACTGAATATAGCTCTCGTTCGAGCAGAAGTCGCTGAAGGAACCATCATCAAACTGAACAAAGGAACAGCAGCCCTGGATGATATTCTTGGTATGGGAAAAATAGCTGGAGATCGACATGGAATAGGATATGATGGAATGGAAGTGACCAACAAGAATGATTCGACAAAAGGGAAGTTAAACAAGAAGGTGATTCAACCCAATCCAGGCCAAGTGAAGAAAGAGCAACCTGTTAGAGCTCCAAATAATTTCACCAGCACTCCAAAGTTTGGTATAGGGTACAAACCTACCTATCATCAACAGCAAAATATGTTTCAACCATGGTGGGAGGCAACATGCAAGTATTGCCGACGAACAGGACATTACAAGAGACGTTGCTTTCGTCTTTTAAGAGATCTGATGCAAGGACCAACAAACGGAGTAGGTTACAACACAGGAGCAGGTTACAGCATAGTACAATCAGAAAGATCTCAGAATTCAAAAAAGGTATGGATTCCAAAAACCAACTATTGTTATGCCGTTCATACCTGTTATAGCTCATATGCCAGATATGTCTGGTACTTCGATAGTGGTTGTTCTAGACATATGACAGGAACTCCTGAGTTGTTGAGCAATATTGTTCCATGGACTGGAACAGTCAGATTTGGAGATGGGAAGAAATGTAGAATAACTGGAAAGGGGGAGTTACAAGTCAAGAATTTTCCAGTATTTCAAGACGTACTTCTGGTGGATGGACTAAAGGCAAATTTTCTCAGTATTAGCCATCTATGTGAAAACAAACTAACAATTTTATTTGATGATAAAGTGTGCACAGTCAGAAAGGACGAGCGGGGTGTTCTTATTGGCACTAGATCATCAGATAACTGCTACATTCTGGATGATTCAGTAAGTTGTCTCAAACTAAGTGTGGACGACAATCTTCTATGGCACAAGAAGCTTGGTCATGCAAACCTGAAAACACTGTCTTAGGTAACAAAGCTTGAAGCAATAAGAGGAGTACCATTACTCTCTTATACAAAGGAGTTAAACTGTCTATCATGCCACGAAAGTAAACAGGTCAGGTCACCACATTCTAAACTTCATGAGATTACTACTTCCTATGGTCTTGAACTGCTGCATATGGATTTAATGGGACCAATCAGTCCAGCTAATGTTTGGAAAGAAATATATCTTTGTATGTGTAGATGATTTCTCCAGGTTTATTTGGGTGAAATTCCTGAAAGAAAAATCTGATGCAGTAAGTATTATTATTTAGCTTGTTACACAAGTTAATACTGAAAGATCACATGATGGTTTTAAAGTGGTTCGCGTAAGGAGTGACCATGGAAGAGAATTTGCAAACTCTAATATGATGGATTTCTGTGCAAAACTTGGAATCAAGCATGAGTTTTCTGCCCTAATCACACCACAGCAAAACGGTATTGTTGAACGCAAGAACAGGAATCTCATCAACATGTCAAGAGCTATGATGGCCGAAAATGATACTCCCAAGAAATGGTGGGCTGAGGCAGTTCATACTGCGTGTCATACAATAAACCGAGTCTATTTTCGTCCATTCACTCAGAAAACTGCCTATGAACTATGGAAAGGGAGGAAGCCAAACGTCTCTTACTTTCATGTATTTGGGAGTGCATGCTACATACTCAGAGATCGTGAACCTCTCGGTAAGTTTGATAAAAGGGCTGATGTTGGTATTTTTCTTGGTTATTCTCCAAATAGCAGGGCATACAGGGTTTTCAATAATCGCACAAATGTCATGACGGAGTCCAACAATGTGGCCGTTAAAGATCTGAAGGACATCAGCAGTGGTATCCTACTTGAAGATGAACCTGATCTGAGAATCAGTTCAGATATTGATTCATCTCTGCCTAATGTTACAACACTGTCGGATGTTACAACACTGTCTGATGTTACAACATCATCTGAAGCTCCAGAAATTACCACTGTATCTGAAACTACAACATCTGATCCATCTACATCTGTCAACCCTCTACCTAAAACGTACAATCTGAGGAAAACAGAACGGAAAGAGTACGCCAAAATGAACTCGGGAATGCATGTGTTACAATGCTTTCTCTCTTCCATTGAGCCCATGAATCACAAGGAAACGTTGAATAATGAGTACTGGATTTCAGCCATGCAAGAGGAACTGGAGCAGTTCACTTGAAGCGACGTCTAGTATCTTGTTCCACGACCTCCGGGAGTCAATATCATTGGTACTAAGTGGATCTTGAAGAACAAGTATGATGGAGATGGCAATATCACCAGAAACAAAGCCAGACTTGTAGCCAAGGATATACTCAAGTTGAAGGTGTTGACTTTGATGCAACCTTTGCTCCAGTTGCAAGGTTAGAATCTGCCCGTTTCTTACTTGGTATGTCGTGTATTATGAAATTTAAGTTGTTTCAGATGGATTTCAAGAGTGCATTCTTGAATGGCATTGTCAATAAAGAGGTGTATGTTGAGCAACCCAAGGGTTTTGAAGATCCTTATCTCCCTAATCACGTTTACAGACTAAAAAAGGCAATATATGGTCTTAAGCAAGCACCCAGGGCTTGGTATGAGCGTCTCACCCAATTTCTTTTGCAGAAAGGCTATCGACGAGGGGGAGTAGACCGAACGCTCTTTGTGTTTAAACATGATAAACATATTCTGCTTGTTCAAATTTATGTAGATGATATTGTTCTTGGGTCAACATCTCAAAAGTTGGTTGATAACTTTATAGAAATGATGAAGAGTGAGTTTGAAATGAGTATGGTCGGTGAGCTGTCATACTTTCTAGGGCTTCAAGTCAAACAGTACAAGGAAGGTATCTTCATCAATCAAACCAAGTATACTTTAAACTTGGTTAAATGATTTGGGATGGATGACTCTAAGAGTATGCGAACTCCAATGGCATCAACAGAGAAACTGACGTATGACAAGTATGGAGTGAAGGTAGATATCAAGCTCTATAGAAGTATAATTGGGAGTCTACTGTATCTTATAGCAAGCAGACCAGACATCTGTCTAAGTGTTGGACTATGTGCAAGATTTCAATCTGATCCTAAAGAGTGTCATCTTTCTACAGTCAAGAGGATTATCAGATATGTACATGGAACTGCTGATTATGGTCTCTGGTATTCTAGAGGAAGTCAAGCTGAGATTATTGACTACAGTGATTCTGATTGGGCTGGGAATTCTGAAGACAGGAAGAGTACAACTGGATGATGTTTCTATGTAGGAGGAAATCTGGTGTCATGGTACAGCAAAAAGCAGAATTCTATCTCTCTATCTTCCACTGAATCCGAGTACTTGGCAGCTGGAAGCTGTTGTCAGCAACTACCATGGATGAAGCAAATGCTGAAAGATTATGGATTCAAGCAAGATGTCCTCATTATTAATGTGATAATAAGGGAGCTATTGATCTTTCTCATGATCTTGTTGATCATAAGAAAACAAAGCATATAGACATCAAGCACCACTTCATCAGAGACTTGGTGGAAAAGAAGGAACTTAGCATTGAATTTGTTCCTAGTGCTGAACAGTTTGCAGATATCTTCACCAAGCCATTAGACTCTGCAACTTTTGAGACACTGAGACAACACTTATGTGTTTGTCGAATTTGAGGTATTTCTTCTTACCTCTCATTGTTGTAAATTAGTTTACTGCTTTCTGTTCGTTTTGATAAAAGAAAATGAAAAATACAAAAAGAAGATAGCTTGATGATAAAGGATGTTTAAACACTGTGAATGAGTGTGTTTAAACACATGGGAGTTAGAAATAAAAGTGAAGAGAAGTGATGAATGGTCTGAATGGGTCAACATCAGTGGGCCGGAAGTTTTATTTGGGCTGAAAATTGAATCTTGGACTCATATTTTTTTTATTGAGGAACAATTAGTGAATTTCTGGAAATTATGGACTTATGTGCAATTATGGATATATTTTCCATTTTGGGTCTGGATTTGAATTTCAGAAAGTCCAAAAATATAAGAGGGAAAAATGGTTTTTCTGCAACCAACCAACCCTCGACGTTCCCAATTCCAACAAACCCTCTCTGCCTAATCACCGATCTCCTCCGACAAGAAGCTCGCCGATCAACTTCCGACACTTCAGTCAACCACTCTGCACTGCATATTGCCAGAATCACCTCCAAACAGTTAGAAAATCTCGCCGGTTCAGGTTATCGGAGTCTCGAGGAAATCTGCACATGCAAGAGGTATTCTGCTAGCTTTTGAATCAAGATTGAGTTTTTCTTGCTATTCTAGTAAACTAGAGGGCATATTGAAGTTAGGGGTCTATTGTTAGTAGACTGTGAAGCATTATCTGTGAGGGTTGGTGTGTGTTTGAACCTGTTTATGTCTCTAAACTACCATGGGCAACCTTCCATCCAACTCTCATGTTGATTCCATTCCCTCTGTTCAATCCATGGAAGACTTGAGGATGGGTAGACAAGATAGCCCCAATTCCATCAGAGCCACACCAAAATCTGTGGCTCAAGATAATATGCCTACAGTCAAGGTAGGGGTTGAGTTTGAAGAGGGACCAGATTTGAATTTTTTCTATGAGAGCTTAGAGTTTGATGAAGAATCTGAGCACACTGTGTCTACAGAAAAGGCAGAATCAAGCAAAGTGGTTAAGAAGGTTTATCAGAGGAAGGGGAAGAGAAGACAATCAGATGGAGAAGTAAAGACTGGACAAGGAGTGTTTAGTTCAGGGCCTTTTGAGCAGGAGAAGCCTATTAAAGCTGAGCAGCCAGTCAATGTGGAAAGAATTCTGGAAAATTTCAGAGCCATGATGGAGCCACTGGCGGAGACAGCACCAGATAGTGAGGACAGTCATCCTCTAAGTTTAAAATTTGAGAAATTGCAGGAGCTAAAGAGGGAGAAGTTGAGGAAGAAGTCACTGCCTCCAGTTATTCAGGTCTTCCCTGGAAAAAGGAAGAGGGATGAGGTTCCAGAGCTTAATCTGGAATTTGAGGAAGTTTCACTCCCAGAAGTGCCACCTCCAGAACCTATTGCAGAAGTACAAGAGAGCAGTTCAGAGTCTGAGTCTGAGTTTGATGAAGAAGATGCTGGTGATGATGAGGTGCCATTGGTATTCTCAGATGATAATCCTCTGCTTGAAAAAGCTTGGGATGAGATTTTTTACTCCAGGAGAGTCATGACTGTGTATGAGGGGCTGATCAACAAGAAAATACATGTGGAGAAAATGCTAACTGAGAAGTTTAAACATCCTGCCTTTGTGACCTACATGAAGAGGATCCACATGTTTGGTCCAGCAAATATCTGTGTGAAGGCCAATCAATCACTGGTGCTGGAGTTTTATGCAAATCTGAGAGGAACAAATAGTGCTCCAGACTCTGCCTGGTACAAGAAGGTTTATATCAGGGTCAGGCTCTACAGATTTGATGCATCTCTAATCAATCTGGTCTCAGGGACAGAGGGTCATGACATCACCTGTCCAAATGGTGCTTATCCTGAGAACTTTACTCTGGATTATGATTTGGTTGCATTGGAGTTATCAGGAAGCACACTTGGAGAATGGGGTGCAGACAAGACTCTCATGGAAGCTTATCTCACTCAGAAGTACTTCTGTTTGTACAGGGTGGTTGCAAATTTATGGGCCATGTCTACCAATGTGTCTCTTGTGACTGAGGAAATGGCCTGTCTGATGTATTGCATTGGCACCAGAAGACCCTACAATCTGGGATGATTTATCTATGATATGGTTATGTTAGTGGCTCAGCACCAGAAATCTGATGAGTATATCACCTACCCTGCTCTCATTACAAATCTGCTATATCATGTTGGTCTAGTTGATGGTCTAGATGATCAGATCACTTTCTGTGATGATGTACAAGTAAACTGAACTGTTCTTCGGAAGAGAAATGATCTAATTGCAGTAGCTGAAGCAGATGAGGATGAGTCAGAAGAGGAGCCAGCACAGGAGAACTTTGCTACTGTTAGGAAGAGGGAGTTTAGAGGGCTGATCAGATACCACCGACAGAAGATGCTGGACTTTCAGGAGGATCTGGAAGCTATAGAAGAAACAGATGATGAGACCAGTGGATCTGAAATTCTCTGAGATTGTCTGTTGATTTGCTTATTTCTGTCCCTCTCCTACATTTTTAATTATTCTGGATATTTGTGTTATTTTGGGATTCATTTTGGTGCCACTTTGGTTTATTTTCTGTTCCCAATGGGGAGAATATTTTGATGGTTATGGATGGCCATTTATTTTGGTTTTGATGATTATGGTTGTTCCATTTATGTTGGAACTTTATGTTGACTCTGTCTATGACTGATGAGTAGGGGGAGCTTAGTGACTATGAGTGATGTTTCTGATTTATTTGATGCAAGTACAAATGAGGTCTAGAATTCTACATGCAAGGGGGAGTTATATATTATCTCTGCATCAAAATACAAGTTATGGTTCCACAAAATGCCAAAGGGGGAGATTGAAAAGTCCAGAAGACTCAGCATAATGAAGTTGGCTATTTTGTAGAAATCATCATGTTTAAACATACTGATGTTTAAACACTGGTTCCAACTGAATCAGAAACCGAGTAAGAATGTTGGAGGTGAAGTACAACTCGTATACAATCAAAGAAGATATTCGATCAAATCAAGATGATATGTGAAGATTGATTTTATGCTGATTTGATTAGTTAGAGAATATATTATAGAGTTGTATCTTAGTCAGTTTTAGTCTTAAATAAGGAAAGAATATATTTCGTATCCTATAGCTATAGAAGTAGAATATAGCTAGAAGACTAAGTGTAGCTGTGATAAGCTGGAAGAGCAGATCAGCCTTGCCGTGATTGAAGACCGAGAAGATCAATATGGAAGCACAACATTGGACTATAAATATACAGAACAGCTGCAACAACAATATTGAAGGGAGCTTATTGAAGGGAGTTCAATAGGCCTTCGCCATCGCCAGGAATCTGAAAACAACAAGCCTTAATACTTCAGGGGAAGTGGTCAAGACAGCAACGAGGAGTTGCTGACCGGCAGTGAGGGGATCTCACGAATCCACACAGATAAGATAAGTTTTAGATAGTTAATTGTTTGGAGAACATTGTAACTGATCTGAATTATTTTAGTGGATGATTTTCAGACTGGGCAAGGCCCCGCAGACGTAGGTGTTTTAGCACCGAACTGCGTAACCAATTCTTGTGTTCTTTCTTTCTGTGTTTAAACTATGTCTCATGTTTAAACATACGTGCTAGAATAGAAAGATTAGTTAAGAACTTTGTGAAGCTGATCAATAGTAAATTTCAATATTTAAATTCTTAACATATGTTTCGAAATTTATTTTTAAAAGTTTTAGTAAGGGCTCGTTTGCCAGAATTTTTCTGCATAGCTGTTCAGTTCAGTTCCGTATTTTTTATATTTTCAGTTCAGTTCAGTATTTTTTATTTATCAGTTCAGATAAATATTTTTTAATTTTTTTCAGTTCAAATAAATATTTTTATACATTTTTCAGTTCAGTAAATTTCTTTTATATATATATATATATATATGTTTTATTATAGCTCTCTACTGTTTTTTCGATTCAGTTTAGTTTATATTCAGTTCAATTCAGATCAGATCAGACAATTAATTGTTTTCATAATGTGATTTTATGCAATCCAAAATAATTTAGTCATACTATTTCAGTATATTTACTTTTTGTACATTTCATAGCAATTCAAATCAGTTTTTTAAAATTTGTTGATGTTATTCAATCTAATGTAGGTGTACTATTAGTATTTAAGTATGTCTAAATCGAGAAACCTTGTTCGATCAAATTAATTCAGAAGTAATATTACTCTTTTGTCATATATTTAATTTTAATTCAAATTAACTCAGTTTCAAACCATATCAAATCAATTCAAAATAATGACATTTAGTTCACTTCAGTATCTTCATCATGAGGGCATAGATTGCAAAATTCTTGTTGCTATATTCAGTCAAACTTGATTCATTTCTTTCTTCTTTTGAGGCCTGAGCAAGCCGTTCCTTAAATATTATCGTCATGCTCTACAACGAATATCCCAAACTTTTCTATTCGCATATAATTATGAAGTGTGATTGTTGCTACTATTAGTCTATTATGGCAATTTGTCACTCCTCCTTCATTTGAGGCATCGCCTTAAGCATGTACCATCTATTCTTCAAGTTGTCAAATGACTTTTCCACAGTGTTTCATAGAGAAGAATGTCGATAGTTAACCAGTTCAGTCCAGTTCAATATATTCTAACTTTTTTCAGTTCAGTTTAGTATTGTTATATTTTTTCAATTCAATTCAATTCAGTTTAGTTCAGTATTTTTTGTCATTTTCAATTCAGTTCAGTATTTTTTTATTTTTTCAGTTCAGTTCAACATTTTTTTTATTTTATTCAGTTCAGTTCAGTATTTTTTTGTTTTTTTTCAGTTCAGTTCAGCGAGAAATAAGCTCTAGCAAACAGGACCTAACTTGAATAATGATAGAGAATTGAATGCTATATTTAAGGAACATATGCCAAAATTCAATTCAATTGAATGGACGAAAATTACATAATCAACCAAATCAATTGGAAATCATGAAATAATTACAAAAACGGGTCCAAAATAATAAAAATGATACATGTAGAATCAAACAAAATCGTAAAATAACATAAATATAAATAATAAAAGAATAAAATTATGGTATGATTGGAAGAAAAATTCCAAATAAATACAATCAAAATTAAAATGACAAAATTAACTACTAATTAAATTGTAGGTAAATACTAAGAAACATTGTAATATTAGTAGGGAGTGAGGAATGGATAATCGCCGCGCCAATACACTGATATTTTCTGAATAGGATTTGATTTGAGAGTTTGGAAAGAGAATATGATGAGGGGAGGAAGAGCTAGAGCAGACAAAGAGAGACAAAAATTATTTTCTAATTCCATGCAACAACCAGTCAGAAAAATCAGGCTTTGTAGTCAATACATAGCTTAACTTGAAAGCAGCGGTAAAATAAAATAGTAATGCAAATAATGAAAACGGTAACTAGCTACTAATATGGAAAGATAGTAAAACGGCGTCGCTTCGACTATTTCTTCACGCGCCAACTGTTGATAAAACCGCGCCAAGCACATATAAAATGTGAATTGACCAAGCCTGCAATACAACATCAAAGATCCAATTGTAAATTCTTCATGCACGGATGTGTATTTTAAATGATTATATATATTATTAGTGTGTAAAAAATATTTTCATTCATAAAAAATTAATTTTGATTACTCATAAATATGAATTACATATGAACTGTTATTATGAAGAGACGGTTGTAAAATATAAAATTCATGAAATATTCCTACGTGTACATTTGCATTTTGATTTTTCCTCACAGATGTATCCCAATATAGTAAATATATTATCTACCATCACTTAATGTCATTAAATTGCACCCCATATAGATCTCATTATTCAAAATGTTAGTATTATGAGGATATTAGATAAAATAAAAAAAGGAACTGGAATTTTCAACTCAACGAGTAGTCTTTTGAATTTCTTTTCATTACTACTGACTCTTGATGTGGACATCTGCAGTCACTTAGTCTGAAAGATATATTAAATCTTTCTTTTTATTCATGCTATAACTAGTTAAATATCATCGTGTGTAGCACGATATATTTAATCTTTTTAATGTATATATTATAAACAGTTGCACGATATATTTAATCTTTTTTATTGTATATATTATGAAGAAACTTATGAAGATCGAGGATGAAGTGGGTTTAAAGAAACATTCAATCTGCAATTACCAATGTCGGGAGTATAAGAGGAAGAGAAATTTTATTGGTAGTGGTTGCACATCTACTTCACAGTTGCTGTATAATACAGAATGCATTCAATGAGACCCTCACAGGAGAAAATCTCCACATTACAGTTCAGAAGAAGAAAAAATGAGCATTGCAATATTTGTGAGCTTGCTAATATCATTATCAGCAAGATTTGAGCTTGCCAGTGCTCCTTGGAAAAGATATCTCATGCATCAGATCCTTGAAGGATTCTCTGATAGATCCTATTGGTAGCTTGGCAACATGGAATTTCACGAATATTACAGAAGGATCCATCTGGAGATTTAGTGGTATCGAGTGCTGGTCAGCCGACGAGAATAATTAAGGTGTTGAACATACGGCTGAGCAACATGGGACTCTTAGGTAACTATCCAGCAGGCCTAAGGAATTGCACCAGTTTAACTGGCTTGGACTTCTCCTACAATCAACTCTCAGGAACCATCCCTTCTGATATATATCTCACTCTACCTTATATCATTAGTCTTGACCTTTCAAACAATCAATTCTCAGGCATTATCCCACCTTCTGTTGCCAAGTTCGAGTTTTTAAATGCCCTTTTCCTTAATTCCAATGGATTCAGGGGGCCAATACCAACTTATGGATTTAGTAACTTATAAAACAATTTTTTTTACAGATTTAATATGGATTGTGTGTGATGTAATATTTTCATACTTAATTAATTACGGATAATTGCGGCATTCATGTTAATTGTGTGATGTAATATTCATGTTTTCCTTTCGTAGACGTGTTAATTAGCATGATGAACTGAAAGTATCGTGTAAATTAGTGTGTAAAATAGTATCTTATAGGTGGAATGAGTTGTATTTGTAAAACAGAGGCACAAGGCGCCTTCCAGTCGGGATCGGTGGACCACACGTCGCGCCGACAGTCGATACGGTAGGCCTGCAACAGATCGCCACCACGACCACACCGACGCCGTCAAACGCAGCCGGGCAAGGGCTCCGACGGGGCAGAGCCGGGACCATCGAGCCGGGACAGTCAAGGGATCGGCGCCACCGCCTGGGCCACTCGGATCCGTCTCGACAGCCAAGTCAGCGTGTCAGTGGGCTCGGGTCGGCTCAGTTCGGATCGGGCCGGGCATGTTCTACTGGAGCTGGCACCATTAGAATGAGGAGGTGGTTTTATTTCTTTTTTCCTTTTTAAAATTTATTTTCAGTGTTTTGATGATATAGGGTTTTTGGGATTTATTTCTTTTCTTGATGATGGCCTTTATCACCTCTAAGGAGAAATTTATATGGCAATCTCTAGTTATAGTTCTAAATGAATTTTTCTTAATTTTCTTTGCTAGATGTAAGTCCGGTATGCTTGATGGATTACTCTACTTGCCCTAAAACACAATCAGGAACTCCCTTTTACCGTGGGACGCCCACAACGTGATTGAGGGGTACAGGTAGAGAGTCTTTATTTTAATTGAACCGGCTGTTTTTGCACTGTTAACTGAGGGGGTGAATTCTTTGGAGCCCTAGAATGTTGTACATTGGTGAAGAGTCTAGATTCAGGGGAGGAAGAAAATCTGTTTGTTTTTTAATAAGTTGCCCTGGCTTTAGTACTGGTTGTTTAAGACAGAGAAGATTTAGAATAGCTGTATGTTTAGAAACTTCTCTGATCTCACACAAATCGCCTCCACTTGTGGAGATTCGCACTGGTTGCCTCATTTTTGGGAGTTATCTGTATTTTATTATTGTCATTTCACGATCTAGGGATGCCTAATAAAAGTTCCCTCCACTGATTTTTTGGTGGTCTAACTTTAAAAAAAAAGAGTTGTATTTGTAAAAATAGAAGCCGGAAATTATTTAGTATGCTATTAAAATATGTTATAATATATGCATACCATATATTATATATATTGAAACAGCCAACTGCATATTATATATATACGATAATGAACACCATGACAATCATATTAGAAAAATATATTAATACTAAAGCAATTACATAGATTAAATTTGGGTAAATAGTATTAATACGGTATACAATATTAAGTTCGGTAAAGTTTGTAGATTAAAAAAACACAAAAAGAAATATATAAAAATGGTAGGCGCCGGAATATGATGAAGTTGCGGTGGTTTATGGCGGTTTTAGTCAAAACTACATAGTTTCATCCTTTTTAATTTTTTTAATTAATTAATTTATTGACCGGAGTAATAACTCTTCTAGTTCCGTTTAGGATGAGGAAAGTCTTACTTAATTAATAAATATTTCTCATCTGTCTGTCTGAATAAAATATCATCAAATGGTGTGAATTTGAATGAGGATTTCACAAGCCAAGATATTTGAAAAAATCAATAACCAAGGTCATTAAAAAAATAATATTGATCTTATAATTATAAAAGGAATAAAAAACCTATGATAATCTAATTGATAACCTCCACCTTTAGATGGACGTAAAATTATATTTAGAGGCAGGGACAAAAAAGGTAAAAAATTCCAAGACATCCCAGATAGGAGATCTTACTATACCGCCGTAATCCATGATTACAATCTTACATATTATTCCGTGTTTCAAAAATACAATTTTGGAGGAGCAGCGTTTTGTAGTTTTTGTCAAAAATATATTTTGATTTGTCAAACCTCTATTAATTGTGTTTGGTGAAGAAACTTTTTCATTGAGATGTTTTTAAGAAAACGCTGATTTTCTAGACGTTAGAAAGAGGAGCGTTTATACCTCCGATCTCATTTTTATCCTTTTAAAACTTTTCCTCACCGCCCGGAAAATAACAAAAGTACTGACGTTTATTCTTTTAACATTTAAACGAAGCGCAGTAGTTCATTTTGGTAAATCAAGTATATCCATTTTATCTTTTGACCATTATAAATAAAAAAATTCATCTTTATCCTATATAATTATTTTTTATGACAAATTTTTGTTTTCTTCTTTTAAGCATTATAAAATAAAAAGTTCATCTTGATCCTCTAATCATTTTTGCTATGCATTTTTTATTCTATTAATTAATCATATTAAGTAACGAATTTTAATTTTTTTTACATATTAATAATAAGAAACACCTCAAATAAATAAAAATACAAGTATTAGATATGTTTTTTTCATAATTCAAAATAAGAGATCATAGATTAACTAAGCTATAAATTTTTTAATATATTATAATTATGATCACAATAAATTAAATATATAAATAAATATACAAGTATTAGAGATATTTTCTATGCTTAAAAAAAAAGAGATCACACACTAAAATGAAAATAATAAATTATATTAACCGGTGTCGTTTTTCGTCATTTAACACAACAAAACAGCTATCCGCTACTTATTTTTACCAAACACTCGTCCGCAACAATTAGTCAAAACAGTTAGTACAATGCGGTAATAGCTAAAAGCTAATCTCTAATTCCCAAACGGGGCCAATGTTGACTTCATACTTGTGATCAGTTCTCATGCCTCTAAAAATGAAACAATTAGTGTAATAGACCAAATAATCAGTAAAACGGCCATTAAAGCCGAGACCTTGGCAACTGGTAATAGTTTTCATTAGACTTGTCGAACTTAATCAAAAAGTAAACTAATTCAATTAGACAATTACTTTGAAAAACAACAAAAAGATTTTAGAGCCAATTTAAAGTTCAATTGCTCGATCACAAAACGTATCTCAACAGCGCGATCAAAGTCATAATTGGGCAACAATTTAAATCCAAAGTTTTTTTTAAAAAAAATTATTGCAAAAAAAAACAACAAAATATAAATCAGTCTGAATTCATGCTTTGCGTGCGAAATAAAAATCGTTCGTTGAATTACTGGTACTGAATCATGAAGGTGGCAGGGGCGTAGTACGATCAATCTTCTATGATATTGGGGTTTAATAGAGCGGCCAGTGAATGTTATATATTCACGTCGTTTGGCCCTCCAACTAGCAATAAAAGAATTAATTTATCTATTAAAATCAGTCTTATATGTTATATTACCAAATAAATATTAAATTACCAAATAAGTAAATCTAAACATTATACTTAATCGATCATACGTATGTTAATAAGGAAATTTTGATATGCAAACCATATATATGTAGATCATATATTGCCTTTTTATTTTATTAAGTATCCTAAAATAGTATAATGATATTATTAGGTAATCATATAAAAGGGTAAAATGATGAAATTGAGAAATGTAATAATATAATTATTTGTATTCTTAGTTATCGTGAGAAACACTTGGGTGAGGCAGTTTTATGATAAGATGATGACCTAATTCTTCATGTTTTGAGCCTAAATAAGTAATTATGTTCATTTCAAAATACAAAATAAATCATGTCTACCATTAGGCCGCCTTGTCTTATTGTTTTGTTAGTTGTAGTTGGAGAATATTGTCCGGGCATATTTTTTATGTCAGTTTAGTTTAGTTCAGTACAGCTAAAATTTGTTATATTTCTACCATATATGATAATTTTTTTTAAAAGTTTAAAACTGTTTCAGTTTTGGTACAATTCAATTTAGTTTGTTACATTTATATTTTCAGTTAAATTCAGTTCAGTTAAATATATATTTATAATTTATAAGTTTAAGTCATTAAATTTGTATTTATTTCAATCCTGTTTAGCAAAAGTCTTTGATATAATAATCAATTATTAAAATTATTAATATTTTTAAAACAGGAGCAAATGGCATGTCATTTTATGATGAAACTAAACAAATTCTAAAAATTTAAGGAAAATACACGTAAGCAATTATCATTGTATTTTAAATATGTCTATAGATTAATCAAACGATAGGTTATCGTTCGACGCAAGTATATACTAATTATAAATATAAATAATTGCAATAAAATATATTAACATATTTGACATTAATATTTAAATTAAGATAATGAATTTAATTTGAAATTATAAATAATATTAAATTAAAATATATTAATCTACTTAGTTTAATCAACCTATCACTCAACCAATAAATTACAAAAAAAAAATTTCATTCTTAACTAGGCAATTAGAAATAAATGTAGGAAATTGTATAATGGAAAAATATATTTAAGGAAGGATTATCAGGATTACAAAATTAAAACAATAAATACAAAAATTAAAAAACATTAGTAGAAAATAGGTGTAAAATAAATAAACAAGTGTGAACCAATTGTAGAACCAAATAAAAATATAAAAATACCATATAACCAAAAATAATTGTATGATCAGGAAAAGTATTTCAAATAAATAAAATTTAAACTAAAATTACAAAAATAATCCCACAATATTACTACACTAGGAAACAAAGCTATATGGTGTGATTAGTTATGGATAGACTTTGAATCTGATTGAAGAAATTTTTTTTTTTTTTTGAAATGGATCTGATTGAAGAAAATTGAAATCTGTGAAACTGACTATATGTACAGTTGCAAAAGGCGTTGCAAGGATTTTCTCCGTTATAAAAGTGATAAACATGAATAATTGGCTAATTAATTTTGAATATTTTTAACAACGAAACGTACGTCATTTCAATGTATGGATTATATTCATGGATACAAGTATTTTTGAATCGATACGTCTTTTCAACGCGTATGAATTATATATATTCATCAATAATATTATTATGTTAATCAAATGCTTTCAACGACATTAAAAATCCAATGATTTCTTTCGATTTTTGAACGAAACCGAATTAATCTTTGAACCTTTTTTTAAAACAAAAATGGAAATGCAACGCTTGAATTATATGGATGGATATTATTTTTATCATATTCCCTTGACATTAAAACCAGTGATTTCCTTCGATTTTTGTTCCAGAATACTTATATAAATAGGCACATAATTCTTATAGGTTTGGTCACATCATTCTCACTTTTAATTCTCCTTTTATTGAATAATGGCAAACCTCCCACAATCTGTTGTTGTTGAATCCGCCCGGGATAAGTACCGGAGACGGAAAGAGGAGCTTGATAGGGCATTTGAATTAGTAAGGCGGGGCCGGGAATTGAATTCCGAGCAAGCAAAAAAACTAAGGAGGTATTTAAATTAGGGCTTTTTTTTTTTTTTTCTTTTGTTTATATGAATGAATTAAATTTTCATTTTACTTTGTTAATGATTTCTAGTGTATTGATTCTCATTTGCAGGAGCGTAGCAAATCAGCTTTCACTCCGGAGAGTAAGACTGAGCAAGGCACAGTATGTTGAAGAAATGAAGAAAAAGATAACAAATTTTGAGGTATATATATATATATATGTATGTATATAAAATTTATAATTTTTATTTTATTTTAGAGGAACTTTTGTTTATATATATGACGCTAATTTATGTTTGTGTGATTATTAAATGGTCACCCAGGAATCAGAGCTAATAAATCCATTAATCCGATTTTTGCCTAGTACTAGTCCAGAAGTGAATGTACATTCTAACGTCGTATCATAGTAATATAGTGGATATAATTAATTACAATGATATTTATGATAATGAATATTTTATAATTAAAATGCTAAATATTTCATGATTTACTTGTTAATCTTTTTTTCCTTTTTGAATTTAGATATTGAAACATGCACAGTGCACTTGCACTTGTTAAAATTAAGATATAGAAAACGTACGTGCACCAATTTGTTTCAATATTTTTTCCTTTGATTCTGTTGGTTGAATTCCCGTGAATATATAACAATAGTACATTGACCATCATAATATCGCACATAATATATACTAATCACATCTTGTTTTTTCATCTTAAATTATCTGCTCCATTTGTCTAATTAAATTTGTTTGATTTCAAAATTTTAACACATATATATGTTCCGTAGTTTCCCTAGAAATATAAATTTACAATGTATTCCCATGTTGCAGGAAACTGTAAAAGATCTTGCTCCAGAAGTGCAGAACCTCGAGAATTCAAACGCGGAGATGGAAATCCAGAATTCTATGCTGGAAGAAAGGCTGAAGAAATGTGCGGATCATGCTAATAATGTTGATGGTAATCATCAACTTCCCTGGACGGATTAATTAGAAGAAAAAATGTTTACAGTTATGATTAGATTTGATTTAAATTCTGGAAAAATATGTTTGCAGCTGAAATTGAAGGGAGAAGGGCTGAAATAAGGAGGCTGGAAGAAGATGCGAGGATGATGAAGATGAGGAAGGAGGCTAATTCCACCGGAATTCATTGGACGCCGGAGCCGGAGGAAGATGTTGAGCACTTCCTCGACGTCGATGCACTGTACTTGTCCAACGCAACCAAGAACTTTGACATATGATAGTTGGGATGTGATCTTGAAACCCTATAGTGAATAAATGTTTGATTTTATTTTTGAAAACCAGCAACAAAAGTGAATGTGAAGTTACAGCTGCAAAAGTTTACATGCACCCAGTTTTTACCCCATTTTACTAATTAACACAAGATACGATTACTAAAGTGCTTACAAGATCTGAACTTTGATTTACAAATTTAGAATCACGTCATATTGGTTTTATACATAAAGAAGTGAGAAAAAGTATTGTTGAAAGGCGGTAGCATAGCTTGATTCCGAGACTAATTTTCGACAAGTATATTGTCTGAAATAAAATTTAAGTTTTCTAATTGTTTTATATCTTGTGATCCACTTCAAGATAGAGTGAATAATTTTCATCCTCAAGTTATTTACCTAATTTTTATTTATTGAAATTCTATCGATCATACACTACTGGACACATATAGAAATCACGGCGCAAAATCCGCCCATATGACGGCGTTTTTGACCGCCGTTGGTGGCTGCGACGTGGTAGGGGGGTCACCCGTTAGCGGCGTTTCGGAACCGCCGTTTATAGGTTCCGATATCGGAACCTATAAACAGAATTCAATAAAAAAAATATGGGCTTTCCGATTGAATCGGAAACCCAGATGAACACGAAGAACAAACCCAGATGAACACCAAAAAAAATCAGTTGAACATGAAGACAACGAAAAATATCAAAAACATATCCATCCTAACAACAACATATCCATCCTGACAATCCATCCTAACAACAACAGATTCAACAACAGATTTACCTACAAATTACAATAACAACTTCATACTCAAAAACACATATTCATCAACAATAGATTCATCAACAAAAAAAGTTCATCTTCAAATCAATCACAAACTGATCTTTATGCAAATTCATCAACAACAACAAATTTAAAGAGATCCATCACCAAGATTATATTCTAACACTTCAATAATAACAAATTCATCGATCAGATACTTAAATTTTAAATGGGTTCCGACGCAATCAAGAACAAGAAACTAAAATTCACAAAAAAATCAATGAAAATTAAAAATTACCTCTTTTTGATTGAATCTCCATGGAAGAGAATTAAGAGATCAAGGGAAAATAGTTAACATTTAGAGAAGAGAGTAGTTGGGATTGAGATTTTTGAGTAGATTCGAAGATGGAAATAAGTTTGGGAGAAAGTTGGGAGAATTGGGGATGAATGTGAGAAGATAAGATTGTGGGTAGAAAGATAGGATCTATATCCGCTGGGCATTATTATATATCCGGTCGTGTTCCTCAACCGGAACCACAATATGTTCAACCATATAACACCGGTTTTCTTGTTCGAACATAAATATTATAACTTTACAAGTGGGACCCGTTCAAAGCAAAACCAATTTCGGGTAAGTTCCGATTGCGGAACCTACACACTACACGGCGTTCTTGGACAAGCGCCGTCAATCAAGCGCCGTTAACATGTTTCCGCCGTAAACTGTGCGGCGTTTATGAGCCATACGCCGTAAATTCTGGTTGGCCCTCATCATCACCAACGTTCCGATATCGGAACGTTATTAAGAACGGCGTTTATGTAAAACCGCCGTTTACGGGCACCTTCGTAGCCTATGTTTCCAGTAGTGATAATACTAGTGTTCTAATATTATCTACTTCATCAAGTATGTTTAAACATGTGAATAAGTTTAAACAGTAAAGTAAAGAACACCAGAAATGATAACGCAGTTCGGTGTAACCACACCTACATCAGCGGGGTCTCGCTTCATTAGATAATTAATATAATTACAAAGTTCCTCACTTTAAATTATCTATGACTTATCTGTCTTGTGATTTGTGAGCTCCCCTCACGTGCCGGTCAACAACTCCTCGGTGCTATCACGATGATGAGACTTGATTCTTCAAGGCTCAATAAAGATCAGATCTTTTTGACTTTGTGATCTAAACAACCTTAATTTATTGATCGTTTAGCATGATTTAGCATCTGTTGTGAGTGTTGGTTTTTATTTCCCTTGTTCCTATGACTGTGAAGTGTGACCCTTTTGTTTTGTTCCGTGTCCTTGCAGTTGGTTTTGTTTGTAATTCTTAACTTTGCTTTCACCCATTAAGATTTCATCTATGCAACAGAATGTGACATTAACATGTGATGAATATCCAGACCAACGAAAAACAATCGAAGGATTTCTGTGGCAGGATTACCTTATGCTCATCATCAGTTTTTTGAGGATTCCAAACCGTGCTCTAGAAAGAAACTTCAGCATATCATCAGTCTTTTACTACCAAACTTTGTTTAGCTATTTATACTTAGTATTTTGAAGATATAGTTTGCCTTGATAGATGTAGAACTGAATATGCAAATTTCCACACCTGGCATGAATATTGTCAGATTCTTTTAAGGTTATTGAAGATTGATGCAAATGATACCTGGCTTTTGTTTAGCTGTGTACAATTAGTATTTTAAAGAATTTCAATTTGCAGATTTCTACTCCTATCATGAAAATTAATGTTATTGAAGATGGATGCAGATTTATTCTCACTTCTGTCTGGCTGCTTATGATTAGTATCTAAAATATTATGGTATGCCTTAGAAGACCATTTGTGTACTTAGGATTGAATATGTAGATGGTCACTACAGACTACAATTATGCGGATTTCTATATTAGAGAAGAAACATTGAATATCTCACCTCAAGACATACTCTACAATCCAAAGTCCTCGTGAATCTTTTAGTATTAGCCACAACAATTTTATATTAGTACCAAATCTCAACGTACATTATAGTGACTTTCGTCTCTAAATCTTCTCTCAAATTTAGACGACGTGCTCAATTTTTCGCTACCGGAAGCCTTGGTTGAATGATGAACTATTGAAATACAAGAATAGCATCATGAGTGTTATGGTTTTTTAAATTTGAAAAAATATAAAAATATATTTTACTGAATTGAACTAAATTACATAATTTTGAAAATATATATATTAAAATGTCACTTTATTAGTAGATAGAATAGCAATTTTTTAGTGACAAGTATAATATACTGAACTGAACAAAATTAAATTTTAAAAATTAATATATTTATTTGAACTGGACAAAAATGAAAAAAATAAAAATATATATTTATGTGAAATAATTTACAAAACCTCTAAAACAACGGTCCAAAATTGCCTAAAATCCGGTCCTCTAAAACAACCACCTAGTCAAAAAAAACGTAGAAACCCCGAACGGGTTTCACCATGGTCGTCCAGGTTTTTCTTATATCAACGCCATTCAACTCACCTATTCCTCTTCTTTTTCTCTTTCTTTTTCGCTCTCTTGCGTTTCCTACATGCCCAAGCCTGGTGACCGAACAGTGATTTCTGCCCGAAAACTCCATGCTCGAGAATCAGATCATGGTCGTCGAAGGGGTAATTTTGAGATTTCGTGCTCTTTTGGTCTAGCAGTTGGTCCTGATTGTGTGACCAAGATTTGATGGCCGGTGGAGAGCTTAAATCTCCACCATTGTTTTCTGTTCTGGGCTCCATAAGGTTTGGTCGGTGATGACTGATAACCGATGACTTTCCTCGCGTTTGTATTTATGTGTGTATAATATGCATATATATATATATATATATATATATATGCTGCAAGATCGGTGCTTTGGCTATGAAGATGAGGAGGGCCGTTGTTAAAACGGTGCTATTTGGTTCGGGGACTCGAGGTCCAGGATGAAGCATGAGAGGGGTTGCTGCAGGACTACCTGGACTCGCAGAAGGTTAATTCCGGTAACCCGTGATTTATGCTGTAAGTGGGGATTGGGAAGTTAGATGCTTTTTGGTTTCTTAAAGGAGTTAGCTGTGTGAAGTTTGATGTAGGTGTTCATGTTCTTCCCCTATCCCCTATCTACAACAGAGTTGGGATGTTTGGAGGTATAACCATCTTGAAGCGACTTCTTTTCTTAATTTCTCTTTGCTTTTTCTCCGAGTTGTTGTGATTTGTTTTGCTTCTGATTCTTTGGGTTTATTAGGTGTTCGACGAATTGTCTCAATTAACTTCTTTGCAGGTTAGCAAAATTTCTTTTACTTGATTCGCTGGCCTTCATCATAGAGTTTTTAATTTAAATTTGGCGCGTCTTGGGTTCTCTTCTTGTGTTTGTATGGTTTAGCTACATGATGTTTTTATATTGGATGATTTATGAAGTTCTATTTGTGCTATTGTATTATTTGATTTGGTGTATCATTTCCTTTGTTTGCTTATGGCACTTAAGCACCATTGAATTTGTGATGTTTACATCCAGATAGTAATGAGATTGATTAAATTGAGCAGTCCATAACTTAGTTTTTCAATCCGTTTTGTGATGAAATATTAATCACCTAGACTCCATACTTATGATTTGTAAAGGTAAGAGTTTTAACACAAGATGGATAAGAACGAGAAAAGGCGCCAAAAGTATGTTGTAATGTCAGCTGAGCAAAACATCTGGATCATTGAAGCCCTCTTAAGGAAACAAAGACAAACATCTGGATCATTGAAGTGGTTGAAGTTGTGTTCTAATATTGCCGGATTGGGAAGTAATGATGCTGCAGGTAATTCGTTGTTTTTATGAGCCAGTACTGATTTTTTTATTAGTTATTCTCTCTTTAATTAAGAAATAAAGACAAGTTAGCAAACAAAGACAAGTCTTTTAACAAAGGAAAACATATAAGGGGAGACAAGTACTTGCTAACTGATAATTGATAGGCTTGTTAGATAAATATATATTTAGATAGGCTTTGTTTATGGTTGTTCTTGTGTAAAATTTTCCAATAGAACCATGATTGGCTTTTTGACCTTTAGAAAAATGTTAGTTTTAAGGTGAGTTTTGTTATAATTGCTGACACTTGAAACAATAAATTTTTATCTGGAAAGATGGTTGGAGGTAGTAATACGCAACCAACTGAATTTGCAAGGTAATTTGACTATCATGCGGCTTGCTTTAAATCTTTAAATGATGTACATCTTTGTCTAAATAATGTTGCCTTTTATAGTATGGACACTCATAACCATATTTTGTGTGGAAGCTAATAAGACAACACAATGGCATGAGAAACTGACAATAATAAGGTGGAGCAGAGTGGATTTGCAGTAGTAAAACTATGCCGTTCTGTATCAGCTGTCTGACAGATGCATATCTGCAAATTTAAATGAAAAATGTGGTACTTTGCTTATACTCTTTTAGGCGTGTTAAATGAAAATATCTTTGCAACTCAAAACTAAGAAGACTGAACAACAGAACAAAGAACATAGTAATTTACTAAAAATTTTGTTGACCGGTGTAATTAAATGATGATTTCTTTGACATTAGGCACCTCTTCAACTCTCATTTCTAGTACTGGTTAAGTGCAGTTTATTTATATATTTAGTTTAAGACATGTTATCGTTCTTCGATTTATGTGCTTGCTCAACTGTATCTAAACTCTCTTTGTATTATTTTATATCTGATTTACACTTTTCTTGCTTCATGTACTTTTGTAATATTAGTTTCGTTCGGTATCTAGAAAACAAAGTTTGAATATTTAGTTCAAGATATACTTGAAATAAAATAATGTGCAGGTTTCTTAGTTTGCTGATATGTGTAACCTTCCTTGAACCTATTCTGTGCAGAGAGTTCTAGGAGTGCACTTCATAGCAACATTATAGGCCTAGATCAAGCACATAAAAAGCTAGGCTGAGTGCTAATCGGAGGGAGAAGCATAAGACACTATCAGGTCCTAAGGAGAAAACGGGTAGTACAGAAAAAAGAAGAAGAAAGAAGCCGGAAAAGTATAGATTTTGGTGAACTACTAGAAAAGCCTAGGAATAGCATTGACCGGTTAGTGTTAACTTCAAGTTTTCTCCCCTTTCATATTATTGATTTTGCTTGTTTCTTGACTCTTAATATCCAATTTTGACAATTTTGGAAATATAGTGAAATCAGATGTGTTTAATATTGATTGCTTCATAACTGCTCAAGCATGAGGATGTATATAAGGCCAGTTAAAATAATAATTATTCTTGAACCCATTTTCTTCTAATACTCAGTTGCCCATTGCTGTCAAAATAATAGTGAAATCAATATGTTGTATTTTCTTCTAAAAATACTCCGTATAGATGAATTGTTATGTAGTTGCATTCTTCTAGTCACTGGAAATTGATGGCTCAATCTTATAGGGATATAATCAAATGGTCTATAAACCAAGCTTCAGTCGAAAATGTCATCTTTTATCGTGTTGCTGAAATGAATCCCCTGGATCGACACATTTTCCTGATGAATCCACAGACATAACAGATGAGGATAGTTTCTTGTGTGTTCTACTATTGTTTTAAATGGCTCGGGAAGGTTTTCTTTTGAGATGGATCGACTGAACACATGGATCGACAACGTTGTGGAGATGGATTGACTGAACGCATTAAAGCTCACCATCATCCTAAAAACCCGGGTAACGTCTTTGATCATGACAGAACTTGTGTAATAAATTAAGAATCTAGATTGTTTATTATGTTTCTTTTTTAACTAGTTTGCCACTATATGTAAATGTTTCTAATTCTTACTATTGTATCATAGTCTTAACATTCATGATCAATGACTGCCTATGAGCAGGTTATCATAACAAGTTTCACACAAAGACCTCCAGTTCACAAGTGAGGACTGATTTGGTTTTGAAGCATACTCATAAAAGGGAACAATTTCAAAATATGAGGTTGTCTACTGTGGGAGAAATGTGGACATGTTTTGATGCAATAGATGGAATGCCTAGTTTGGGAGATCAACGGAGGCATGTACCAGTCTTGAGGAATGGATGATGAGAATGAATGTAAATTTATATTCATGTTTCTTAACTGTTTTTAGTACTTTGTTGAGGATGGAATTTTTCCCCTTTGTTTTCGTAGCATTGTAGCGTGCCTCATGCTACAAGCATCGAGGATGCTGGTATCTTAAACATTACAGAGCCATAGAGCTAAAACTGTGTATAATGTTGATAACTCTACTGATAAAAGTCAAAGTGATTACTGAGGATATCATGGCTCAGATGTTAAAAAAAGGCCTGTAACCCTAAGATACCGTTTTCTGTAGTATGTAACTCGTGCAATATATTTAGGTTTTGTGGATGGTCATTACTGGATGAAATGTATAGAGAATTAAGCTAGCAGATTGTGCTGAGGTAGGTTGATAAAGAATGTATTGTAAATTATGGTCTCTCTAGAGTTTCGGTCTTACATTTTTGTTCGTTTATATTATAGTCACTACATAGTTACTCCCCCACGTTAGGTAGTTTATTGTTATTACAATTAATATTCTGTTTTACACATCTACATAAACAAGTTGCTTCTTTTGGTTTGAATAATGGTAAAGATAGAACTGATGAATGTTGAATTTTTTCGTGTATCATTATGAAGTCTAATATCTCAGTTGAAATTCTTAAAACATTAAATTCGTGTATCATTGAAATTCTTAAAACATTCCAAACACCACGCAGAGCGTGGTATGATTCACCTAGTACATACTAATGGTCAAACTACTAACCTACAAAAACAAGCCGAAAAGGAGAAGGGCAAACAAAAAAAAAAAAAAAAAGATAAACCCAGAAGGAAAAGGAAAATGCCGCCCTTGGGTTTTCCTATAAATATAAGGTGAATCCCAGCGTAGCGTCTCTATACATCACTTATCCTCTTTCCAGAAGTGATAGAACTCCCAGTCTCAAACCCGAAGAACCCCTTCGAATTCCCACTTTTTATCAACGTATTGTTTCCGGGTCGACGACCCATTTTTTCGGGTCATTTTCTAGGTCAGTGAATTTGGGGCAATTTGAGATGGATTGCTACCGGGAAGAAGAAGAAGAAGAAGAATACGAGGAGGAAGAGGCGAACCGCCTCTTCGGTTTCATGTTTGGAAATGTGGACGAGTCTGGTGATCTTGATGCTGATTATCTTGATGAGGAGGCAAAGGAGCATCTTGCCGCCGTAGCAGATAAGATCGGCGGCACATCCTTTAAAGATATGCAATTATCTGCGAAAACGCGTTCTGATGATGCCGCTGATCAAGAAGATTATGATGAGAAGGCGAAAGATGCTGTTGATTACGAAGACATGGATGAGCATTATGAAGGACCAGAGGTCCAAGCAGCGACTGAGGAGGACTATTTGTCTAAGCTTGTGCCAGTCACTGCAATCGGGAATACTGATTCATTGTATGATGATGAGAATTATGACGAGGATGATGATGAACCTGTTCCCACCTCACCAGGCCTGGGTGAAAATGTTGACGAAGATGAAGATGATTTAGCAAAGGCATTTGAAGATGAACTTGAAGCTGGATTGCTGGATGATGATCATCCTGTTTCCCCCTCACCAGGCCTGGGTGAAACTATTGACGAAGATGAAGATGATTTAGCAATGGCATTTGAGGAGGAACTTGAAGCTGAATTGCTGGCTGCTGAGACTTCAGGCTCCGAGGAGGAGACCCGTGGAAAGACGTCTATAGACAGTAGTGATTCAACACCACTGCCAATTCCGTGTGTGGAAGATGGAACAGTTATCCTATGTTTTTCTGAATTATTTTCCCTGCAACAGCCTGTGAAGAAGGACAGGAAATACCCATCACATAAAGAGAATTCTAAGACGGCCACGAGTACCCAAGTGAATGTTGAAGAAGATGAGGAGGCATTCTTCAGGAAATCTTCCACTAACATATTTGGTGTTAGAGAAGAAGCACAAGTGATTCAAGACTATTCTTCAACCCTGACTGACTATTTGGATTCAAGGCAGTTTGGGGCAAGTGATGCTTTTCAGTGTTCTGAACCATCACTTGGATTGGATATTAAAAGTCCTTTCTGTTCAGAACTTCACCTGTTTGATCAGTTGAACTGGGAAGATGACATTCTATGGGATGATCTCAGTATCGCGGAGAGTCTTGAGAATTCTGGATCTAAATTATTGGAGTTGAGTGCTGATCCCAGAAAAGCATTTCATCCCCAACTTTTGAGGTTGGACTCTCAAGTTATTCAAGATAATCCAAGGCATGTTGATAAGATGATGCTGCAGAATAGAGATTTACTGGAAGGATCCTGGATGGATAATATAGTTTGGGAGCCAGATCAGGCTGTTACAAAGCCAAAGCTGATACTTGATCTTCAAGATGAACAAATGCTGTTTGAAATTCAAGATAATGAGAAGAATAAACACCTAATGCTTCATGCTGGTGCTATGATAACAACAAAGGCTGCTGCTGGAGACTCCACCAAAGGTCCTTGTGAAGTGGGGTTTCACATTTCAAATGATGCATACTATGTAAACTCCAAACCCTCTCAGCAGGTGATAACAAAAGCGAAGAAACGAGCTCATGTGCCCAAAGTTTTACAGAAAAAGAAAAATGCTGTCGGGCCGAACAAGCAGAAACAGAAGAAAAATGACAGCGAACGCGAGGAACTGAGGAACAAGAAAGTCAAAACAAAGAGTGATGGAATAAAGAATGTGAGGACCTTGTGCGGGGCTTGCGGCAAGCCAAATCATATGAGGACTAACAAACTCTGCCCTGGGAAAGTGAATTCCTTGGAGCCGAAAAAGAAGCTCATCAACAAAGGTGCTTTGGAATTTTCTGTGGTTAAAGCACATGAGGATGATGATAAGCTCAATCCAAAAGGAATGATTTTGAAGTCCTCCATTGTCGTTAAGCCGCCATCAGAGGACAAACCTCAGAACAAAATCAGAATCAGAGTGGCCAAGGAAGAAACCGCTAATTTTGATAAGCATTTCGCGGAACAGGACAAGGAGAGATTGGCGGAGATAAGAATGTTCGAAGAAGTGATACGCATGGATGCAGCAGAAGAAGAAGAAAGGGAAAAAAAGAAACGGAAGAAGAACCCTGAAATTCGAGACGATGATTATTTAGCTAGAATGATACCAGAAAGAAGAGTAAAGAGGAAGGTAGCCCCTGACTTGGGCCGAGCTACAAAACGCAGGCGTGGAGGGGAGGACTACTTGCTCGGCAGAATCATGCTGAATTGTTACTAGCTAGGAGATTTCAGTGTTTCCAGTTACTTGTTTAGTGTTTAGAGTACCCCTTAAGAGAGCTGTTATCTCTTTTTAGGTTTTATTGGGACCAGATTGCCAACCACAATTTGTATATAAAAGTTCATATGAATAAAAAAGTTACATAACATTCAATCAATCGCCTATATATATTTGACAATATGAAATTGGATTGTAATTTATATGGAAAAACTTCATATTTGATATTGTGAATATCTGCTTTCACCGATTTCTCCTTCATTTCGATCATATACCAACTGGAACTTGGGATATCAGATTAAGATCGTAAAAACATAAGCTTGTAATACACCTACACCGGTTAATGCAAGAACTATAAATAAAGGACCACGATATGCTATGAAATATAAAAGATCATGCATACATAGCATAGTCCAAGCGAACCCACTTAAAATCTTTACTGAACTATGCCCGATATACACTACCGATTTTTAAAATTAAACTCAACGTTTATATATTCGTTATTAGTCGGAAATTTAATAGTTTTATATCCCTACTAGCTTGATTGTACCACGCGATGCGCGGATATTTATTTGAATTCTTCTGACAATTTATTTGATTACATATAATAAATTACGAACTTAATTTATTCATTTAATTTACATAAATCCAAGCTCCGGCTTGAACTTCTCGCATCCTCACGCCTTAAAAGTTTTTAACCAGTGAATTAATTAAATCGTTTTTAAGTAATTGACGGTTAAAAAACTAACCTATGATACAAGCTTATAAAAGTACACAATAAATTACTAAGTAAAATATAAATAAACTAAAATAACTTAATAAATCAGTATCATATTATCAAATTCAAAAAGCAATTACAATAAAATAAATTCCGGAATCTAAAATTCTATATTTTTTAAAAATTAAGACCACTCAAAGAGTGGAGGGATGTTTATTAGGTTCTCTAAACCTTAAAAAAAGACCATATAGGCCAATAATTTTCCACTGCCATATGCAGTTACAACATGTAAGAGCCATAAGCTCTTGAAGCATAGTAATGCTTCCAAAAGGGGATAAAAGAATAAGGGGGCAAAGCCTCTCCCTGTAGTGTCTATTAATCCACCAAAACCAAGTTTGAAGCCTGTTAGAGAATTGCACTGCAAAACTCAGAGCGGCACCAAAGTTGTGATGAGGAAGAATAGATACATCTAGCAAAACATCAGAAGCAAGGATCCTATACAAAAATAAAGCTTCCTGAAAATAGAAGCAGCATGTGACAATGGATGGATTCCTTCTCAGCAGCAGCACCAAGCTGTCCAGATCCTGTTGAAATTGACTCCATAACGGTGATGAATCCATATCTGCATTATTAAACATTTCAGTAGCATCCATTCTGAGCAATTCTAAGAGATGGTGTTTCCCATTTATCAAGATGCAACAAACCTTGTATCTGTGTAGGGAGATCTGAAAACAGTATTGCAGAATTCAGTTGATGTGTGTAGCCATGTTTTGCAAGTGCATCTGCAACTGTATTCCCTTGTCCTTTTGTGTGTACTATATTAGTTATCATTCTCAGGGAGAAAGCTAACTGATATAGTTTCCAAGGAGCTGCTAAAGGATTACTGATAACTTTAATGGCTAGTTGGCAATCAGATTCTAGAGTATAAGTAGAAGAGATTTGGCTCCCTAATAAGTCTCATTTCTCTATGGCCATCATTTCAGCCTGAAGGGGTGATGAAGCAGATATATATCCACAATATGCTGAGATAAAATTTCCATCACAAGTTCTGATAACAATACCAATCCCTACAAAGTCAGTGTGATGCCAAGAAGCATCTACATTAATTTTTAGACCATATAGTGATTTCAACCACTTGATAACAGTAATGGATGGTTGAGGGGGTCTTGTATGTAAAGGTAGGAAACCAAGACTACATAGATCCCTGTCAAATTCAAAAATGGCTGGGAGAGGTCTAACAGTATATGTGGTGAGAAAAAAGTCTCTGATTTGTTTTTTCATCAGAAGTGGACTGGGAGAAATGTTGTCATAAAGATAAGAATTTATGGCCTTCCAAAGGGTCCAACAAAGAATACTAGGGGTAGTGGAGAATAGGTTAGAGTGTAATCTAGTTGATCCATGGTATGACCAATAGAATGAAAGTCTATCCCAAAGGGTGGGGAAGCCAATATCAGATATTCCCACCATAGAATGAAACAAAGACCACACATTTGTTGCCAGGCTACATTCACTGAAATAATGTTCCATTGAGTCACAGTTCAGGCAAAAAGGACACTTGGAAAGCAAGTGAAAACCCATTCTTATCAATACATCTGGAAAAGGGAGGAATCCATTAATCAACTTCCAAAGAAAAATGCTAATTTTTTTCTGGATCCTTTTGTTCCATAGTTGTGTCAGTGATTGAGCCTCAGGTCTGGAATGAGCTACAACATTATATGTATCCTTGAATGTAAATTCCCCAGTAGTACTGGGAATCCATATAAACCTGTCAGAAAAACATTCTATGTTCTGCACTTGAGTAAAGATGTCAATAGGCAATGTAGATAGTTCCTGAATGTAAATTACCTTATTTTGACAGAACAATTGGACAGTACAGTCCATAGGTATCTGGGAGTTTTCTGGATCTAGGAAGTCACTTAAAGGTCCAAAAGAGGACCAATTAGATGACCAGAAACTACACTTGCCATTCCCAACTATTACAGTGGAAAGAGTTTCTGAAATGGCATTAACAGAGCTAATCCTTTTCCAGGTGGGGGAGGATTTATAAGATGGAGGAAGAGCCCAGATAAATTGTGACCACGGAGTATTACCAGACTGAAATTTCCACCAGAGTTGAATAGAGCGTGTCTTAATAATAGTGTGGACGGATCTTATACCAAGGCCATTTTGCCTTTTAGGATAGCACAAATCAGACCATTTTTTCCAAACTTTTTTGGGTTTAAGTTCTGTTTCCCCCCCCCCCCCCCCCCCCAAAAAAAAATAAGGACAATGCTTTTTCAATTCTTTTTATTACAGCCAGAGGAGGTTTGAGCACACTCCATACATGTTGAGGAACTGAGTAAATGCAGAGTTGATCAGAGTGAGCTTACCTCCTATTGACAACCAAATGTTCTTCCAGTTGGACAATCTGTTTTCAATTCTCTGGATCAGTGGCAGAAAATGGCAAATCAAAACTCTTCCAGAGAAAATTGGGACACCAAGGTAGGTAAATGGCATGCTTCCCTGTTTCATTCCCAGAATCTCCTTAACCTGTCTCAGTTTTAAGTTAGATGCATGTCTGCCCAAGAAAAAAAATCAGATTTCTCATAATTGATTTTTTGACCAGTTGTATGTTCAAAAATCACTAAAAAAGCCTTGATCCTAACCAGATTATATTTTTTAGCTTTAAGAGAAATGATAGTATCATCAGCATAACTTAAATGAGAAATAGGAGAAGGACCTCTGGGAATATCAAAATTTTCAATTTTTTCTATGGAATACACATATGCCAGGCTTCTTGTAAAGCACTCAGAAAAGATGTTAAACAAAATGGGGAAAGGGGGTCACCCTGCTTTATACTTCTTGTAGGTCTAAAAAAACCATTTGGCTCACCATTGATTAAAACAGAGAAGTGAGCATCCCTGAGGTTTTTCATAATATTATGCACAAATTTACCATGAAAACCAAAATGCATAAGTATGGTGTTTAAATAGCCCCAACTAACCCTGTCAAAAACCTTCATAAGGTCCAGTTTTATTATGCAATTAGGGGTTCTATTTTATCTATCCAAAAATCTAACAAGCTCTTTCACATACAGTACATTATTTGAGATATCTCTGTTGTGTAAAAAGACTGATTGATTAGGGGATATAATTTTTTCCATAAGTGGCTTCAATCTCTCCATAAGAATTTTTGAAAAGATTTTATTTATACAATTAGAGAGACTGATGGGCCTAAAGTCAGAAAAAGAGGAAATAACAGGTTTTTTGGGAATTAGAGTGATCCAGGTGGCTGCTATTCCAACTGGGATCTGTGAGAAACTCATAAAATCATGTACATCTTTGAGTAAATCCTCCTTAATTATATCCCAACTTTTTGTAATTTGTTTTGAAGAGTATCCATTTGGACCTGGACTACTGTTTTTATTAAGATTAAAAACAGTATTTTTCAGCTCTTCCATTGTTACTGGTTGGATAAGCCTAGCATTATCTTCATCAGTAATTAATTTAGGAATTTGGCTCAAGAAATGGTCATGAAAAAGGCCATTTAGATTGCTCACAGGCTCAGACAATAAATCTGTGAAGAAATGAACAGGTTCAGTTTCTATCTCAGAAATGTTATCTAACCAAATTCCATCTGCATTCTGCATCTTAGTTATACTAAGACCACTATGTTTTTCCTTAACTGTATTGTGGAAAAACTTTGTGTTTTCATCACCCTCTTTGAGCCACTTAACTCTGGATTTTTGTTTCCTGAATTTGTGTTGCTCTTTGAGGGATCTGAGATGGATTGCATTGAGTTTTTTCAGCTGAATTAACTCATGAACAGAGTTATTAGCATCATACACAATTTCTTGCAATCTTAGAGTTTCAGCAGCTTTTGACACATTAGAGTCTATATTGCCAAAAACAGACTTGTTCCAGCCCTTGATAGTAATTTAGAGCCTTTGCAATTTGAGAAAAAATCCCAACATGCCAGTCTCAGGTAAAGGGATATTCCAGTCATTATGAATTAATGAAAGGAACTCATCCCTGTTAAACCCTGCATTTATGAACCTAAATGATCTAGGTGATGATGGAATTCTACTACCTACAGTGAATAAAATTGGCGCATGATCAGAAGTACCTCTATTAAGAATCTGAATGAAAGATGTTGGGAATTTTAATAACCAATTCTGACTGGCTAACCCTCTATCTAGTTTTTCAGTAGTTGCATGCATTGACAGTTATTAGGCCAGGTAAATAAATTACCTACAGTATTAATTTCTAGCAGAGCAGATGAAGATATAAAATGATTAAAATCTAACATGCTTTTATTACAAGGCAATGCAGGCCCCCTATATTCCAAAGGTGATTTTGTTGTATTAAAATCACCAATTAAAAAGGAATCAAATAAGTTCCTAGCAGATAAAGCATTCCATAAGAATTCTCTACCAGGGACAGTTCTAAGCCCATAGATAAATATACCCTCCATAGAAGAGTTCAGTCTAAGGCTAAAGATATCCACAGCTAAAAACTGTAAATGATCCTGTTTAAGAGTTATGGTCAGATTATTGTTCCACATAAGCCAAATTTTTCCACTCTGAGAGTAGATAGAGTTAGCAAAATGTAACTTTCTTCTGAATATATCACACTTATGGTTTTTATGCATAGGTTCAATTATACATAAAAGGTCCAGTCTGTGTTCCTGCACAAGATCATGGAGTCTTTCTATTGAAGTTCTCATACCTCTAATGTTCCAGACTAGGTATCTAATTTTCAGAGTGTTGTATGACATTTAAAAATGGTCTCTGGAGCTTTTTGACCTAGTAAGAACTTTATTAGGTGATGGAATTTTGGTTAACTTTTTTGGAGTGAACTTCCTATTAATTTGAGTGAAGAAAGTAGCCAGTTTTGATTTATTAGCAACTAGAGTTGAGGATGAACCAGAAGGCAATTGTTGATCAGTCAAAAGATTAGGATTAGGGGTTGCAGGGGGTAGCTGAGAGGATGAAACCACATTGTTATCATCCTCTGATGATTCAGATGAGATGTCATAGTCAGAAGCATTATCTTTTTCTTTTGGACCATTTTCCAAGTCCAGCAGTGGTAGGAACCTGTTTCCTGAAACTCCTTGAAAAAGAATAAATTTGTTAGGAGATAAAGAAAATTCAAAATGGTGAATATGCTTACCAGTACCAATCAGTAGGTCATCCTTGGCATAAATAGTGGGTATAGAAGCCTGAGGACTGAGAGAGATTAGTGGAGAGGTCTGAGTGGCAGTCATGAAAGTTGGTTCTTTTATGATAGTGACAAATTGGCATGAGTGGGAGGCATTATCTGTAGAGGAAAGGTATTGAGTGAGGGGTGGCTGAAGAGGCTGAGAAGGAATAGGTGAGGGGTGGATGCAACTTTTTGTTTCTGTTTATTTTTTTGGAGGAGGGGAACATTGAGGATGCCTGCCTCTTTATATTTGTGAAGGACTGGAGCATTGAGGAGGGCTGCCTCTTTATCTTTAGTGGAGGGGGAATAGCCAAAAGGTCCTGCATTATCAGAAGCTGGGGCTTGATCAGAGACAAGGTTTGTTGTCTGGTTTTGCTTATCCATAGCAATAGATTGAGGGGCAGGAGCATCATCACTTTTCTTAGCCTTGGCTGGAGCCTGTTTGGTGGAGTCAGCATGATTCCTCTTTTCAGCATCAAAGGTTGGTCTCAATTTCTGATTCTTGTGTAATTCAGGATGGAGGAAACCACAAGCAGAGTCCTGGTGACCTATCATTGAACAATGTTGGCAGTAACTAGGAACCTCTTCATATTCAATGGGGAATCTTTCAATGTTGCCATCCTCTATACCTAATTTGGGTTGTAGTTTCTTTCTAAGGTCTATTTCCACACACATCTTAATGAAATTAGGCCTAGTGAGAATTAGGGTTGCAGTATCCATCTTAATAAAAGTCCCAATCTCATCACCAATACACTTAATCATTGTATGGTTAAAATAGAAAAAAGGGTACCTTTTTTATTGTAACCCAAACTGGCACAATGGATGATTCAGCTTCAGGACTAAAATCCAAGGTCCATTTTAACACCTTCATCTGTGACCCTGCCAGATTCCAGTAGCCCTTGAGCCAGCAACGCCGGTATCTTCAAGATCTTCAAACCTAATCAGAATGTGCCGAAAATCTATGGAACCTATCTGGTACTTTCCAGTGAAATCTGCTGATCGGAAAGCCTCATGGAGTCTGTATATCGATGATTTCCCTCTCGAAAATTTACCAATAAGAGCATTTGTGTAATGGCCGGCGAGAGTTTCCGCTTGTCGTCTAATAACAATACATGCAATTTCCCCTCTATGTTGGTTAATGGGTGTAATTTTTGGGTTGTCAGGGAGGGAGGTAGCTAGTGGTGGGGATCGATTAGATAGGGCCTGAGCAAAGCTCCTCCCAGTAGCAAGGCTACCGAGCGGTGGCGGTGGCGCCGCCATGGCACTGGGGGGAATAAAGCCGTTACCTATCCATTGTGGTCGGAAAAGGTGAAAACAGTGTAAAGAAAAGAGTCGTTATTGTTGATTCCGATGAAAAGGTGAGGAAAGAGAGGAGAGAGATCAGAGCATTGATGGGGAGAAAGAGAGAGCATTGAAAAACTCTGAACTCATCACTGAGGAAATGATTTGATCTAAAATTCTATAGAAGTCATAAACCATAATAAGTGGAATTCGTAATAAGCGAATCTAAAATTCGAAAAAAATCTTTAGCGGAATCTAATAAATGGAACTTACATTGTTACGTACTTACATTCATGGTTAAAAGATTTAATAAAATGGAGGTTATAATTTTAGAAAAAGTATTTTGATCGAGACCGATTGTTAAATAAAATTAAAATTAATATTAAGTGGATTAGTTCAATTCAGTCCAGTTCAATTCAATTCAGTTTAATTCAATTCAGTAAAATATAATTTAGTGAAATATAGATAGACTTACTAATTATATTTTACAATACATTAATTAATTTACACTTTATTTTAATTCAATACAGTTTAGTTCAGTGATAAATATCTCACAGAAACTGACAACTATAGAATTAAACATTTATGTTCATGGAAATCTTAAGTATCAATAAACTATAGAAATACATTTCTTAATCTTGTTTGAATCGGGACAAGGACGAAAAATTTTTATAAAGGAAGGAGGAGGAGATGGAGGAAGAAGAAGGAATATATTAAAAATCTATTAGAAATCAAGTTTGAAATCGATTTGGAATTAAGTTTTTTAAAAAAAACCTAAAAATTTGCCCAAGAAAATAGGGAGGAAAAATAGGGTACCAAAATCTGGTACCAAAAAAAAAGTGAGAATAACATTTTAGTATTAATATAGGGATAAATACTCTTGGATATTATAAATTCATCAACCCTTGTGTTTGGAAAATCACTATAAATTGAAACTTGTTTTCTTTTTCTTCTTCTTATTATTAGTCCTTAGAGCACTTACAGCGTGAGATTTTGAAAGGGGTTTTATGGGGCTAATAGCTAAACGAAACTCACAGTGGTTGGATTTTGACAAGATTTTCTTTAAAACATGCAATTAAAAAAGCTCTAGGGTTGTAATTTTGGAACCCAAGAATTTTATGTGACAATCAATCAAAAGGTGCCATGTGGTTGCGTTGGCCCATATGATGCCCACATGGGATGATTCATTCCATTATTTCAGTTTTTTTTTCTTTTTCTTTCTTAAAATCAAATGAATATATTATTGTAAAATTGAACATAATTAAATATTTGTTATATATTTTTCATTACAGTACGTACTAAAATTTTAATTTTATTTAATCACAGGAAATTAAAATTTATGAGTTTTAGATGAATTATGCCATTTTGAAATTGAAATAAATCTTAATTATTTGTGTACTAATTTTTAAATTAATCAAAAAAATACTTATTATAAATACCGTGGTTTAATTCATTTTATTGAATTCAATAACTCTAAAATCATAACTCTCTAAAAACTACCATGAAGAAAAATTTGTTACATATTAAAATATTGATTAAAAATATGATGTGTATATGTATATGATGATGTGGTGAAATATATGACTGTGAGTTGAAAACTGAAAAAGTTGGGATTTATGAAAAAGTGGGGTATGTAGCTATTTTTTGGGATTTACCATTGCAAGATCTCTTATATTCTTGTTACAAGGCCATAAATTGTTTGGAGACAGGTACGAAATCATGTTAATTAAGTCGCAGAGACCCCTTTTCGATACTCATAGTCAAAGTATTATATTACATTCTCTAGCAAATTTTGCTAAATCGAGCTCCTTCTATATAATATTTGGAAATTCCACTGAGTTTCTTGGGATTCGATTCTGGACATCACTTTTTCCTTTTAAAAAAGTCCTTAAATTCTTTGTTTTAACAATTGTTTAATAAAAATATTTTATAATTGAAGATAATATTTAGTTGAGAAAATACATGACAAGTCACGTCTCAATTCGTGTATTTAATTTTTATTGGTTTAGTTTACTTTAATTCTACAAAAACAAATCTCAAGAAAAACATGGTCTAAATTTGCCCAATGAACTTGAAAAGTCTTAATAACCCACACGTACATACAGTTAATTAATGCGCATTAATCAAATAAATTTTGATCTGCATTAATCAGCCATCACCTTTGTTAGTCCTCTCGATTCTCAAATCAAATCAAAATGTGTTTGTAGTCTATCGATCCAATCTGGTATTTACCTTTGAAATATGCCGACTTGAAAGATTCGTTGAGTCGTTCCATATTGGGCTTGCCCCTGAAAAACTTGCCAATTAGCACGTTGTTGTAGTGTGAGGCTATAGTATGGGCTTGGCTTCTGTTACTATGCATGCTATTTCGCCGCGGTACTGGGTGATCTGCTGAATTTTGGGATTAGAAGGAAGGGAGGAGGCGAGATGTGGAGGGCGATATTAGAGAGTGCTTGAGCGAAACTCTAACCCGATGCAAAAAAACTACGCGCTGGCAGTGGCGCCGTGACGTCAGGCGGATTTGCTTGTTATCTAACCGTTGACAGCGGAAATGCGGTGGTTAAAGTGGGAAAATAGACGTTATGATTGGGCCGTCGTAAATAGTGGTGAAAGATAGGTAGAGTGAAGTTAGAGCATTAAAACTTAGATAAAGAAAACCGATCTCGCAAAAAAATTGAAGGTTTCTCGTACTATAATAGTTCTCATAGTAAATGTGTCCTAATACATTTTATTAAGTTACAAAATAGTATCCCTACAAATTTATGTAAGTTGCATAAAGGTATCCCTCTGAAGCAATTATAGTTTACATAAATGTGTGTCTCGATACATTTTATTAAGTTACAAAAAATTATTCCTATAAATTTATGTAAGTTGCATAAAAGTGTCCTTATATTTCAAAATAGACCACAAAAAAAATAAATGTCCCAATATGTCATAATTGAGTCGCTTCAAGTGATCCATTAGATACAAATCTCTAGGAACTCGTGATAAAGGATGCTTTTTAGGACACTTTCCTAAAACTAAAAATGTCCCAATATGTCATAATCGAGTCGCTTCAAGTGATCCATTAGATACAAATCTCTAGGAACTCGTGATAAAGGATGCTTTTTAGGACACTTTCCTAAACTAAAAACGTCCCAATACACACATATACACATATATATGTTAGGACACCTTTACGTGCCCAATAGGCTTTTTTGTTGTAGTTTAGATAATTTTGATCCTTTTTATTATTGTTATTGAAATGTTGTTATTATATGGCTGAAAGTTTAAACGTTTGATTGGAATTATATTTGCAAGCATAAAAGTTGGGAGGGCACCGGCCCAGAGCGTATGCTCCTGCGTTACCAGGAAATGACACCTCGTGTTAAGTGGGGTTCTTGGTCGTCCAAATCAGGATGTAGATGGAGCAACGGGATACTGGCACAGAAGGTGAGAGACGTGAAGGAGTCATGAAGGGAAGCAGGTAGAAGAGAGCGACACGTACGAATTGCAGTCTTCGATCTCGGCGCGACGAAGTTGATATTGGTGACCTCCAAACGGTTGCACATGTGAAGAAAGAGATTGGTTGTATGGGAGAAAACACAGAAAGAATAAATAAATGGGAAATTAAAACGGAAAGGGAAACTTGGAACTGGACGCATACCGGGCATTCCTGCTTTTATAATATGACAAATTAGAAACTTTAAGGCTGCTTCTACCCTTGATGTGCCCATCTACAGTCATATGAAAATTCCATCATTAGTCTGAAAGATATATTAAACATTTTTATTATTATTCAGTGCTATAGTGGAAAGTCTTACCTAATAAACACTTTTCATCTGCCTATCTAGATAAAATGTCATCAGATGGTAATTATAGTGGTTAATTTTGTCATTTTAAGTTTAAATTATTTATTTGGAATTTTTCTCCCAATCATACCATAATATTATTCTTTTATAATTTTAGTTATTTTACAATTTTGTTTGAATTTACATGTACCATTCTTATTATTTTAGATCTATTTCCGTAATTTGTTTGTGATTTTCTATGATTTTCAATTGAGTTGGTTGATTTTATAATTTTTGTCCATTCAATTTTGTTCTGTCTTATTTAAATATGATATTCAATTCTCTATTAATATAAACAGGGCGAGGTTCAATCCACTAAGTTATTTTTTCTCATTTATGGTTAATCTTTTTAATGAGTAAAAACCTGAGTAAACAATGAGTGGATTGAACCCCTCCTATATATAATTTGTCAAACCTTTATAAAATAAATTAGATACGACACTCATCGTTAATTAATACAATTTCAAGGATAAAATAATTTTTTTATAATTTATAGGTTAAGTGGTAGGTTGAAGTAAACTAATGATTTAATATTATTTAAATTATTATATTATAATATCAAGTTTAACTCAATATCATTCATATTAAGTAAACAACTATTTTGACATATTATATTATAATTCTCAACCGAAACTCATGCAAGGTACCTAAACTATTTTTGACTCATTTTACATATACAAACTATCCAAAATTCTCATCTAAAGTACCAAAACTATTTTTGCTTCATTTTACATACTCAAACTTTAATTTTGTTCCAAATTAGGTACATCCATGAATCCCTCTGTCATTCTCCCCAACAACAGCATTTCTTGAAGGGTATTATGGTGTTTCTATAGGGTGAAATTTAACTATTTTTCTTACATTTACAATATGAATTTTCTAACATTTTCCTAACAATCAATACATTAAACAATTACAAATAGAGATGAAAATAATCCTTTTATTTGAATAAATTTTTGATAATTATTCAGCCATTTATTTAGAATAAAGACCATAATTACGTTTAATATTAAAGGGGAATGAATTTTATTTTTTATAAAGAAAGGTTGTAGTCGATCCTTTAGAAAAACCATAATAACCTTCAAAATAAATGTTGATGTTTGGGGGAATGACAGAGGAATTCATGGAGGTACCAAATTTGGAACAAAAAATTAAAGTGTGAGTATGCAAAATGAAGCAAAAATAGTTTAGGTGCTTTGTATGAAGATTGTGGATAGAAGTATGTAAAATGAGTCAAAAATAGTTTAGATAACTTAAATGAGACTTTTGTCACGCTCCGGCGAGGTGACGTCGGATTCCGATCAAAATATTTACGAAGAACCGTTCCGGTGAACGGTTCAGTTCAGAAGAAAATGATAAAATGCAATTTCAATGATTCATCAACAGAATGGTTTACAAAAGAAAAGATTCTACATATTTAACAAGATTCCTAACAAACTAACTAACTGAATCAGAGATTTTGATCCCAACTTTCCGATCGAAGCTCAGCTAGCTCGTTGCAGCTTTTGACTGGTCAGCTAAGTACTTGACTTTGACATTGACCATCTATTTACCAGTCAACCCCCTCATCATTGATTTAATTCTTTTGGCATCTTCTCCATATTTAATTTCAAGGTAAGAATCATTGTTGCTCAATTGGATGACTTTATTCTTGAGCAACTCTTTATCTCAGTCTTGTGAAAATGTGGATACCTGTATGGTTTCAACAGAAATGGAGTGGTATTAGGTTTTAAAGGTATTTTATGATCCACTTGTCTTTTAGGAGGTAAGTCAAGAGGGATAGAAAATACAAGAGGAAATTTGATCAGAACCTGTTCCATTTCAGAGGGTAGAGATAGTTCTTTGATTTCTTCTGCAAACAACTTCCCTCTGACAGCTCTCTTCTCTTCTGGCAGATTAGCAATGGCAGTAGCTCCAGCTAGCCAAGACTGGTGATTTCCACCTTCCACAGCATCATGCAACCTCTTCTTGTCATTTCCCTGAAGTTTAGTCAAACAACCAATAGTGCTCCCACTGAGTACCCAATAACAACCTTGACTGAAGATAGCCACCTTCTGTTTAGCCCAACCAAAAGTCACAGGATCAAACTTAGAAAGCCAATCAACTCCTAAAATCATGTCATGCCCTCCCAGACACATAACCTTCAAATCATGCACAAATTTGTGATCACTCAGACTCCAAACTACTCTTGGGCAGACAGCATTACCTTTAATGATATCTCCATTAGCAACCCTCACTGCAAAAGGCCTAGCTTCCATAGTACCTAAACCAATCTTGGTGATAACTCTGGGGTCAATGAAACTATCAGAATCTCCAGTATCCAACAAAATGATCACTGTATGATCATATAAAATGCCATAAAAAGTCATTGTGTGTGTCTTGTCAATCACTAGCTTATCACAATTCACAGCACTTAAAGCACTAGTAATAGAGTTCACAGTTAACTGTAGCTCAGATTCCTCTTCTTCCAACATAGACAGCATCCCATCTTCATCCTCCATGACCATTATTTCACCAGGAACCAACTGGAGATCTTCTCCAATGAATTGTATTTCTTTCATCCTACAAACATGTCCTGGTGCAAAAGGATCTCCACACTTATAGCACAACCTATGCTCCCTTCTATATTGCTGCAATTCAGGAGACAATTTCTTAAATCTTTCACCTCCACTGCCCTCTCTCTGACCTCCCTTCCAAGCATTTTTCTCCTCGGTTTTAACATTAGGTGGTTGGTGAAATGAGGCTTGATGAATTTTTATTCTTATTCACTTCTAGTTTTCTTTCCTCCCACATAGCAAGCTCAACAGCATGTTGAAGAGAAGTAGGTTTCAGTTGCATAATTCCAGGTTTAAGTTCCTCCTTAAGACCACTAATAAAGCTGGAGATATAGTACTGCTCAGTTGGACTAAGATTCTTTACAGACAACAAATTTCTGAGTTCCTCAAATTCTTCCATATAAGTTTTCACATTAGTTTTCTGATATAGTTTGTTAAACTCCCGAATCTCATCTCTCAGATTAACTGTAGTGAATCTAGTCTTGAGCAATACACAAAACTCATCCCAGTCCTTAACATTTTTACCAGTTGTTCTGAAACCAAACTCTAGCCCTGTCAGTAAGATAGATTTCCACAGCAGCAAGCCTCTGATGGTTAGGCACTCTATAATAGTTAAAGAAGGTTTCACATTTCCTCAACCATTCTACAGGATTAGTGCCATTAAAACTAATCAAATCAATCTTAGCTCTTTGATTTTCAGCCCCAAAACCACAATATCTCTCCAATCTAGGTCATCATCTCTATCATTAGTCACAAACATTTTTTAGACTCTATCACTGGCACCTTATGAACATCAGCAGTAAGTGGCCTATTCATCAATCTAGCATCAAACTGTCCAAAACTCATATCATTTTGAAAGGTCTTATGATCAATTTTGCCATGCTCATACTGTTTATTTCCCACTCTAGGTTTAGAAAGCACATTTCTATTATCAAAATTACCAATCCTAAGGGGTACAATAGTATACACAGAACCGCGTAATTGATTTGAAATCTCAAGAGAAGGATCAGATCCACCAGTACCTAGCATCAGAGGTGGGGAAATACGGCCAGAATTGGCACCGGAATCCTTCTCCGCTCCGATCATAGTGATGAAGTCTTGCATGCTCGACTGGAACTCTGCAATTTTCTTCAAGTCCTTATTGAGTTCATCAGTATTGGCGTGCATAGTTTATGAAGTCCTGATCGTTCTTCTCAGCAATGAATTGGAGATCGCAGTCGCTCATCTCCACCATTGCCTTGAACTCCCGATCAACACGATCCAACTGCTGAGCCGTGTTCTCTCGCATCATGCTCATCTCCACTTCAAAACGCTCGCCGGATCCCACGCGGTTGCGTTCCATAGCTGCGATCTAATTAGAAAGCTCCGACCAGTTTTGATCCATCTTGCCAGCGCGCGTTCGACTGGGCATCACCGGTCAGAAGGTTTTTGCTCTGATACCAATTTGTCACGCTCTGGCGAGGTGACGTCGGATTCTGATCAAAAGATTTACGAAGAACCGTTCCGATGAACGGTTCAGTTCAGAAGAAAATGATAAAATGCAATTTCAATGATTCATCAACAGAATGGTTTACAACAGAAAAGGTTCTACCTATTTAACAAGATTCCTAACAAATTAACTAACTGAATTAGAGATTCCGATCCCAACTTCCGGATCGAAACTCAGCTAGCTCGTTGCAGCTTTTGACTGGTCAGCTAAGTTACTTGACTTTGACATTGACCAGCTATTTACCAGTCAAACCCCTCATCATTGATTTAATTATTTTGGCATCTTCTCCATATTTACTTGTCAGTCCTTGGATGCTAGCAACTTTTTGGGAACCTTTTCTTTTTTTTGCTACATTCACTCAAAATATTTTTAAATAGTATTTTAAACAAACCGCGTCACGCGCGGGATGTCTCAGATCTACTGGTCTCTATATCCGAACTCCTCCCCCACCACCTGCTGCGCTTCCGTTAATGTTGTCAGCCTGTCGCCGGTAAACTGTAGTACGATTGGTAGGATTATGGAATGGGAAGAAATGTGCTCCTTAAACACATGGATGGAGACCTCTCATTCCTTAATTCATCTCCCTTTGCTAAACTATTGGGTTCATGCATTGCATCCAAGTCCGCTACTGACGTGGCTCGAGTTCATGCCCGAATAATCAAAACCCAGTTCACCCGCGAGGTGTTCATCAGCAACAGGCTCATTGATGCGTATGGAAAGTGCGGTCTTCTGGCCAGTGCTCGCAAGCTGTTCGATAAAATGCCTCACAGAAATACCTTCACTTGGAACTCGATCATTGATCAGCTGATTGTGTCAGGACTTGTTGATGAGGCTGACAGGTACTTCCATCTGATGCCTGAGCCTGATCAGTGCTCCTGGAACTTGATGGTTTCTGCCTTTGCTCGACACGAGCTGTTCCACGAATCGCTTGACTGTTTGGTGAAAATGCATTCTCAGGATTTCAGGTTGAATGATTACTCGTATGGTAGTGCGCTTAGAGCTTGCTCTGGCCTCAGGGACTTTAGAATGGGAGCTCAGATCCATGCTTCGGCTTCCAAGTCTTTGTACTCGTCCGATGTTTTCATTGAGTCTGCTCTTATTGATATGTACTCCAAAAGTGGCTGCGTGAGATGTGCTCAAAAGGTTTTTGATTGGATGAAACAACGCAATGTGGTTTCCTGGAATAGCTTGATTACTTGTTATGAACAGAATGGACCGGCACTTGAGGGGCTGAGGGTGTTTAAGGAGATGATGAACTCTGGGTTTGAGCCCGATGAAATGAGTTTGGCTAGTGTGGTGAGTGCGTGTGCGAGCCTGACTGCAATCAAAGAAGGGAAAGAAATTCACGCGTGTTCTATAAAGTCCAATGTTTTTATGGATGATATCATTATAAGCAATGCATTGGTTGATATGTATGCAAAATGTGGCAGAATTTTTGAGGCAAGATGTATTTTTGACAGGATGAGAATGAGAACTGTGGTGTCAGAGACCTCTATGGTTAGTGGATATGCAAGGGTAGCGAGTGTGGCATCTGCAAGGGCATTATTTGGCAGAATGATTCAGAAAAATGTAGTATCTTGGAATGCATTGATTGCAGGCTATACACAGAATGGGGAGGACGAAGAAGCATTAAGGCTTTTTCTTCAACTAAAAGAAGAACACGTTTGGCCAACACACTACACCTTCGGAAATCTCTTGAATGCTTGTGCCAACTTAGCTGACCTAAAGCTGGGGAGGCAGTCTCATGCACATGTTATTAAGCACGGCCTTCGATTCCAGTATGGCCCTGAAACTGATGTTTTTGTTGGGAATTCTCTTATAGATATGTATATGAAATGTGGATCAGTTGCAGAGGGCAGGTTAGTTTTTAAAAATATGGTTGAGAGAGATTATGTTTCATGGAATGCTATGATAGTTGGATTTGCGCAAAATGGGCATGGAACTGAAGCCCTTCAGTTTTTCCAGCAGATGTTACAGGCTGGAGAGAAGCCAGATCATGTGACTATGATCGGTGTTCTCTCTGCTTGTACGCATGCTGGGCTGGTTAAGGAAGGGCGCCATTATTTTTATTCTATGAAGGAGTATGGAATTGAACCATTGAAAGACCACTATACTTGCATGGTTGATTTGCTAGGCAGAGCTGCACTGCTCGATGAAGCGATGAATTTGGTTGAAACAATGCCTATGCCACCCGATGGCGTGGTTTGGGGCTCTCTACTTGCAGCATGTAAGGTTCATGGAAATATTGAGCTAGGTCAAGTTGTTGCTGAGAATCTTCTTGAGCTTGATCCCAATAACTCAGGGTCGTATGTTCTTCTTTCGAACATGTATGCCCATCTTGAACAATGGCAGGATGTGAAGAGAATACGCAAACGAATGAGGCAGCAAGGAGTGGTTAAACAGCCAGGGTGTAGCTGGATTGAGATTCGGAGTACGGTGCATGTTTTTATGGCCAAAGATAAGAAGCATCCCCAGAAGAAAGAGATATATGATGTGCTGAAAAATCTAACTGAATTTATGAGCTTGTCTGCAAATGTCGCTCAAGAAGAGCAGAAGTCAGAAGATATCTCAACAGGTGCTGCGCGAAGCCTGGTCAATATTGCATAAACACTCTTTTTCAATGTGATAGTTTAGACCATATAGATTGTTTTTGTCCTAAAAATTTGATTGTAGCTTGTATTTATTTCACTCTTTTATTTCTCAAGAAGTAACACTGGTCACTCTCTATTACTGATATATTTTTAGATGTTTTACGCGTTTCTCATTTTCTAGTAAAACTAGTAATTAAATAAGGATAAAAAGTGTGTAGGACTGATAAAAAAAATTAACATTAATTAGTTTCAAATAACTAGCAGGAAGGATCACCTTGGCTAAACATACTGTGTCTACTCTCTCTATTTACCCGATGTCCATATTTAAGTTGCCTAAATATATCACAGAGAAGATTGATAAACTCACAACTAAGTTCATATGAAAGGGAGATTTAGATACCAGAACAGTTCATATGTCATGGGAAAGGATGTGTCAGCCGATCTCGAAAGGTGGTCTTGGACTTAGGAAATCAATGGAACTGAAAAGAGCACTTCTAGCTAAGCATGCTTGGAAGATTGCAAAACAGGAGAACAACTTATTGGCTATAATACTAACAGTTTAATATATATCAGGATCATCCTGATATTGGCAATATCAGGCACCAATTAAATAACGACACATCATCTTTAACTAATTTATGATTGGGCCACGTGTTCAATCATTACCCAGACGGGTTTAGGCATTCTAAATTAGGGTTTTAGAACTTTACTAAAAATATCTTAACCAATTAAAACATTACAATTGTACACGTGTCATTATCTTATTGGTGCCTGATAAGGCCTATATCAGGATCATCCGGATGAATGTTATTCTCTAATACTAAAGGTGAAGTATTTTATAAATAAGGATTTTCTGGCAGTTAAGGCACAACCTCAAGATTCTTGGGGCTGAAAATCTATTATCTGGGCAAAAGATTTGATTGTGTCTCGAATCAGATGGCAGGTAAGATCAGGTATTTCAGTACGACTAACTGATTCTTGGATACCAAGGCAGAGCACACAAACTGCTTCAGTTCAGCTTCTGAACCAACATACCAATCTCAGAGTTGCTTATTTGATAGACAATAACATGCAATGGCGTCTACCGTTGCTACAGGCGATCTTTCCAAATTTTGTAGTTGCTGATAAACTGCGAATACATTTGCCTGTGCGTTCAGGACTGCCTGATTATCTGGAGAAGATGGTAATTATGTTGTCAGAAAAGGTTATCGGATCCAAATGCCATTAATTCCACAAAGAATGGGTTGTGATCCTCAGGTTGTGATCCTCATTGGATTATGTTTTGGAAGTTACCACTTCACATGAAGGTATTGACTTGTGTTTGGAGAGCAATGAGAAATATCTTGCCTATAGCTCAGAAGTTTTGGAAAATGAGGATCGTTGAGTCTCCAACGTGTCCTAGATGTGGGTTGAAAGATGAATCTGTAGTTCATTTACTGCTAAAATGTGACAAATCAAACAAAATTTGGCGAGCATCAAGGTTGGGTTTCGAATTTTAAGATATGCAGCCTGTGAATTTGCAGCATTGGTTCTGGAGGTGGTTCAAAGATGCCCCATTACAAAAGGATATAACATTCTCTTGTGCAATCATGTGGAAAATATAGAAAGATAGGTGCCAACATTTCTATCATCGAAATCAGCTGCAGCCATATGCTATTATTGAAGTTGCTCATCAGCTAATGCTTTTAACTGGTCGTCAAGGAAACTTTGTGGATATAGAGGATGTTGAATATGATCCTCAGTTTACATATTTTTATGCCCGTGATTCAGAAGTACATCGAGTACAGAATATCCCAACTAACACACTTTTGTTTGATGGGGCATTTTGTCAACGCAGTAATATCGGGCCAGCAGCTTGGACCATTGTTTCATCTCAACACAAGTTTCAGGATGCGAAAGCATTTGCAGCTTTCTCGCCCTTGCATGCAAAGGTTATGAGATGTTGGTTAGATCTTCAAAGTTTGTCCCGGTACCTCATCAATGTCTGCATATCAAGACCAATTCGTTAATTTTGCAGCAAATCCTTAATGAACAAACTAGTTCAGTGCCTTGGTAGGTTCATAATCTAGTTGGAGATATCAAGGAGTGGTTTAGAAGAAATGTAGAAAGTTTTTGTGTACTAAAAGTAGATAGAGAAGTTGTTGCCATGAACATTATCGGGCAACATCGCTTAATCGTTCTTGTAATTTCCTATTTTAATTTATAATAATATATTATTTATCAAAAAAACTAGTTCAATGATATCGCATTATAATCGTTTTCAGAAATAATTTTCTCGTCATAAGTTTTCAGTTATAAAATAGTATAACCTGGATTGATAGTTACATAATTAAATTATTTATAAAAAAACAATTGAGCGTTAAGGAGAGGTGCTGAAAAATAGAAAGAGAGTTGTTATTGATAGAGTAATAATTAACTACCAGAACAATTTATAATACTTTTACTAAAATGCCCAGCCTTTTATTTCTCTTTCTCCATTCCTTCTCTGATATTTTTTCTCAGCCGTCCCCAACCCCAAACCTTCTGCCCATGTCCACCTTTCCAAGTGCAAATACAAAGCATATTTACACCTATTCGGTCAATTCCTAAATAGTTTCTCTTTTGAAATTCAATTGACTTTGTTTCGATCAACTAATTGAACTACATCGTAGGCAATATTTAGGGAAAAACCTATCATCAAGGGTTACAAATTTTAGATTTTAGTGTGGGATTACAAAAAGCATCAGGGGAATTTCATTGGTGACTGGAACCGGGAAAGACAAATCTATTTAGAGGGTCGTGTTACGTAGTGAGCGGGTGGCACGATCGATCTAATAACTTCGGATCATATGTTTCATACCTGAACATTGTATCTCCAATATCCATGTTGGAGCTTCCTCGTGAGGCGATGTTTGGAGTGAGCTCATTGAGGGACAACAAAAAGGAGGCTCTACAAGCCTGCTATTTATGTCTGTTGATTAAGGCCAAGGCGGCAATGAATGAATGTGAGATGTTTGTGATGGTGGATATTTTGGAAGAGAACAACGACAGAGAAAAGGTGAGATTTTCTAGTCATATCGTCGAAGAGAAATATCAGAGAAGAAATGAAGAAAGAGAAACAAAAGGTATGGCATTTTGGTAAAAGTATTATAAACTACTCTGGTAACTAATTATTAAACGCTTAATAACAGCTCCCAAATAGAAAATCGTTACATGGTACGTATAAACCATATAACCAAGTGGGCTTTTTTCACTTGGCGTTGGCTAGGAGAGGTATGTTAGCATCATTGGTATGATTGGCAATTTAAAGAAATTGAAAGGGAGAAGGTTAAAGAATACAAGAACTGGATCGGCAAACATTCAATGTCATGGTCAAAGTAAGTCAAAGAGTGAGTCAAGGGAGTTAGCTCAGATAGCTGATTGAGTTAGTTAGCTTAGTGATTAAGTAGGAGATTTAATTTTGTTAGATTCATTCTGTTGGAATCACTTTTGTATGCAATTTATTCCGTAACTGCCGCCGAAACAGTTGTTCCATTGCAATGCAATCGGAAACACGCCATCTCTCTCACCGGAGCATGACAAACTGGTATCAAAGCACCCATCCTCTCGATCGGTGATGCCCAACCGGACAAAAATTTCGACTCGGTTGGCAACCATGTAGCGCAGTCGCCAAGAATCCGGTGAACGTTCCGAGGTGGAGCTGCGGATGATGTGTGAGAACACTGCGTAACAGCAGGATCGGGTCGACAGAGAGTTCAAGGCGATGGCAGAGAAAAGCGATCAGGATCTCCAGGTCTTGACAGAAGAACTATCGAGATTTTAGGACGTTGACTGATAATGCCGACGAATTGAGGAAGATAATGGAGTTTCAGTCGCACATGCAGGAGATGTTGAGCGTGCTCAGTGCAGGGAAGGTAGCGACGCCAGTATCTCAACTTCCAGTCACCATTTCCGGCCGAATCTCACCCTCTCCGGTGAAAAGTACTGCTGGTCTAGATACTCAATCTGAATTCCCCAATCAAGGTATGCATGGTTTAGTTTATACTCTTGCTCCTGGTAGACTAGCAACTGTGGGATATAGACCTAATTAGTCTGAACCTAGGCAGTTTGATTTTGGCATATTTGATGGTAAAACTATGCAGAATGAAATGAATTTTGGTGCTAGACTACTCAAATCAACTAGGTGCTAGAGTACTTGAAGCTATTTTCTGTTACAAGAACCCCGTCAACGAGAGTTCTCAGACCGTTAAGGCTACTGCTGCTGGGTATGCCAGAGATACAAATAGCATGGACGAAGTAATGCAGGTGAAGAGTGCATATAGGTTTTGGTGCAGGAAAATACAAATATTGTTGATGAAAATTGAGTGGCCAGTAAGGTGTGAAAAATCCTACAACCAACATGATACACAAGGCATCATGGTGCCGATTCAAATAGCATCATGGTCAATTGAGATCATAATCTCTGCTGCAATTTTACTGCATATTTATAAGGGAAATTGTTGTTGCAACTACATTATCCACTCGAGGACAATATTCTTAGATGAAAGTGTGGCAGCTGGGCAGGTGCATTAAAACAAACTATTAGAGTTTACAGTACTATAGTGAGCATTAGAAGTGGTTGTTCAAAGTCATGTGCTACAGATTTGGAGCTACATAAATTACAACCTTGGCGAAGGAATCTCGGTAGTCCTAGTCAAAATTCCTTGACAAGGATTTATCTTTACAAATATGTGGTGACTTCAAGTGAGGATTTTGGGAGCAAGACCTTTATGTTATACAACACTTATGCAGGGAGTATTGCTAATGCTACCATTTTCGACATTCTATGTTTGACATGATCAAGCTTGAGGACAAGTTTCTACTTAAGGAGTGGTGAATGTTAGGATCAAAGGGTGTCAAAGTTAATTTAGAAAGTGTACGAGGTTTAAAGGTAAATTCAAAAAATGTGAAGGGTTTATGGGCAAATAAGGCAGACTTCAAAATTAGAAGAAAGGAAGCAGTAACTGGCAAGTTGAAACTTCTGCGCAACATTTTGGTTTTGTATATAATTCCATCAATCAGTTGCAGGATATTATCCTTGGTTTGGGGATCACTGGGATGGTATGAAATTTAGTAGTTTTTGTGTACTCATATTTTCTCTCTTCTAACTCTTCTAAAACCGCCATCTATCACCGTTTCGGTTACTTTTCGATCAATGGTTACGTTTCCCGATCGTCGTCTCCGACCAATCTCGCCGGATCACGATACCAATTTGCAAATACACAATAAGGCATGCCTTACCATAATGTTGTCTTATCTAATTGTTTGTCAAATTTTTTAAGATATAATTTTTATAAACAGAAATAAAAAAAATAAAAAAACTACTAAGAGCATCTCCAATGGTTGCATTTTGGACTTGCTTGGCAATTTTTATAAAATATTAAGCACTAGCGTACCATTGTTTTACCCTCCACAAGTACTAGATTTGGCAAGCAACTAGCATTGACAAGCAATTAGCTTGAGTCTCATTTAGTAGACCCCGCATCAATAATTCAATGTATTTGGATGTGTATTAGGAAAATGTGGGGTCATTTAAGCTAATCTATACTATTGCTAACCATTGGAGATTTTTGTAACTTGCTAGCAAATTAGCTTGAATTAATGTCGTTGAAGATGCTCTAAGATTCCCTTTTTTAAATTTAAAACCACTTATTTAAGTGGGGTGAAATTTATTAGGATCACCACTCCAAAAAAACGCCAAAGGGGAAAAATTCAAAGTACCATACAAATAGATTTAAACACTATCAATGTGACTAATAATTTTGTCTACACCCATGTCGACTCCTACAAGCATTTTAGCGATTGCTAAGCGAAACCCAACTCTACCGATAGGAGGAATCATTACTTGCAAGCAAGTTAAGGATCAACATGCGAAATCTAATTCTTCTGACAAGCACGAGGTTTGACAAAATTATTTTGAAAATGTCAAGTTGTCCCTTTGAAAATACATTCAAAGAATTCAAGGAGATTGAGCTGTAGTGTTACATGTCTGATAAGCGTATTCGAGATGTCTTGAGTGATCTTCTTTTCCAGAAGTGTGTGTTTGCTCATCGTCTCCAGAAGATGCCCTTATAAAAGGTTAAAAAAAGATTCCGGGGTTATAACTTGATCAAGTTTATTTGTTGAGACTAAAAGTAGTGCAATATATATATATATATATGTTGGATCTAAAAGTTATCCTTTTAAAATTTGTTTGGATCATAAAAATCAAGTTAGTGTAATTATAGTTTATTGAGATTGATTTTGGATATTAGTGTTTTTATTGACGTTTAATTAATATATAATTGTTCCTTTAAAAAAAGTTAATTATAATTGTTGGTTGTATCAGTTCAGCATCATTATTATTGGATGAAAGTACTAAATAATTATAACAAAATTTAATATATTAATTTTAACAAGATAACAGTGATAACTCTATAAAATTACAAATGACTAATTTTCCACAAAGTTGACAGAAAAATGAACATATGCGGAGTACACTCGATTCAAAATCCAACCCAGCTCGATTCTAAATCCAACTAACTCGACGTAACCTAACACAATCTAATAACTACAACTAATCAAACTTGACGGTCCAGTAAATAGAGACTCTGATATGTCTCAATACAATCTATCTCAATCCGAAACTCATAAGCTTTCAAAGACAAAACCATAAAAATAAGAATAAATGGTTAAACTAAATTGTACTCCCTCTGCGGGACGGACGCTCAATTTTTAAGAAAAATGATGTGGAAGTAGGACACATGGCCAAAAGAATGATAAAAGACTATTTTAACCCCATAAGTATGTGATACAAAAAATGTATAGAGATTCATTAAGGGTAAAATGGACAATAAACTCTATTTTTTTTGTTAAATGAGGAAATATTGAAACTAAAACTCTTTGGTTGGGACATTTCAAAATAGAAAGTAAGACACTTTGGTTGGAAGTGAGGGAATATATACTAGAGTGAAATGAAGAAAAATATAATGAAACGTTGAAAATAAACGGAAGATGACATGGGCTAAATTGCACATTTTATTCCGATTTCTCAACTGTGGGGAATCGGATCCCCAAAATCTCTCTCCATTCAGATTAGTCACATTTATCGAAAATGGATGGCTCGTTCATTCAATATTTCTGCAGCTGCAATTATATGGCCAAGTCAAACAAGGCTGGCCACATGCCTACCCTTTTTATAAAGACGACGTCATACTATAATATTGTACTTTCAGAAATGATGGTACAATGACAATAAAGTGAGCCATTCCAGACTGCTGACTGTGATTGAAAGTAATCCCTCATAAAGTCAAGAACTTTGGGGCTCAGGCACCCAGCATTTCCTATGTTTCGCTCGTTTTTTACAAATGCATCTGAACTTATTTTCAATTTGAAAACACACAGAAATACTCTCCATTTGTGGTTATTTTCAGACAGAATTGGTGATTGAAAACAACCTGGAATTTGCAGCGAAATAAAGGACCTATTTTTTAAACCAAACAATTATTCACATTGCTTGAATGAAATAGATAGAAAATCACAAGTTTCACAATTCACAGTACTGAGAAGAGACTGTTACAATTAGTCACCCGAATTTCATCTTCAAAACAAAGCAAAGGTGAAAAAAGATTAACTGGGTGAAATTTCACCTGCCTTCTCCGTCTTGCACTCTACTCTTGCTAGACCCACTACCGGAGCAGACCCCTTTCCTGGACGACGTCGTATTGACACTACCGCAACCGTTGCTCAAATTCTCAACAAAAGTCGCCGACGACATCTCCATCTGACTGATTCTAACGGCGCCGAACAGCCTCTCCGGCAGCTCATCCTCCGCCTGCGCCTCAACCAGAAACCCCATGTCGATCGTCACCGCCGTCACGTACCCCAGCGCCAGATGCAGGATCGCGCTGGCAATGGCGGAGCTCCCAATGTCAACGTCAATCTCCAGATAGTTATCCCCCACGTGGTAGTTACACTTCAGCGCTTTCCCCAAGAGGCACGCCGCGTAATTCCCGACCGCCGCTTTCACGATCCACGGCCCCTTCACGATCCTGTTCACGATCTTGAACCGGGCGTTCCGGAAAGCGTCGTCGCCGTGGACGAACCGGTAAAGCAGCGAACCGGGCTGGAGCCCCTCTTCCTTCGTCGCGAAGTAGAAAACCGCGCTATGCTGGTCCCGACCCGGAACCTGCAAATTCACCGCGAGCAGAAACGTCTTCTTGTGCTTCCCCTGGAGATTGGCCCGCTTGAGCGCGCCCATGACCCGGTTGTCGGGTCGGGCGAGGACGTGGTCCAGTTTGGAGTTCGACCGGAGCCAGTCGACGCCGGCGGGCTGGAGGAGCCAGGGGCCGGAGGGCTGTTTGGTCTTTTTGGAGAAGTAATTGAGTCCGCGGAGTAAGAACAGTTCTCCGGGTGGCGACGCCCAGCCGTTGGTGCCGGTGGTGAGATCCACGTGATTCAGGGATCCACCGCGGACGGCCTCCTCCCGCCAGTTCTCCGCCGCTTCTGCGCCGTGGTCCTTGGCGGCGGCGGCGGACGAACTCCGGTGCTTCTGCTTCGTGGGGCACATTTTTTGTGTGAGAGTTCCGATTGAGGTGGAACTGAAAGAGCGTGCTGCTAGTATATAGATACAGCTGAGGGTATGAGAGGATAGAGCCCTTGGTGTTGTGGGAAACTACTAGGATGCCATTCGTAGTATCGACGCCTGGCGTCGTCCCCTACGTCATTTGTTCCTATTTTTATCCTTAGTCTAGAAAGAAAATAGTTTCTAAACTTTTTTTGTTGTAATTTCTGATAGTATTTCCCTACTATGGCAGTCAATCTTGTCTTTTTCACCTGGAAATTGATACGGACCGTCCCCTTCCTTGCTTTTTTACTCAAACAAATATATTCTCAATTGAATTAAATTTGATTGAACTGATTAATCAAAATAAGTAAAAATTAATTCATTTTAAAATAAAAATAATGTATTTCAATTAAACTGAATAGTATTATATTGAATTTAGAAAAATCAAATGAATTGGGGAGAATAGTAATAGTGTTCAATCAAAATATAAAGCTTAAGAATACTAAACATTAGTCAAGAAAATAAATGAACTTTATGTAGTAATTTTATATATAAATGAAAAAAATGAAAATATCTCAGACTATCTTTATAAAAAAATATGTTTTTACATTGTAATTTTCGTACAATTGGACGTTGGTATGATATTGTTTCCGCCATTTTCAAAATCAACATAGTTTGTGTCTAATTGTTAATAACATCTCCAATGGATGTTATCCATAATTTTAGTTGACAAATGTCATGATATTATAAAACTTTAAAGTGACATAAACACATAATTTTTGAATGTTGACATTCTAAATTTTTTTATCTCCAATGCAAACTTCTCTTTGGACATGTTAATTAATATTTTAACCATTAACTTATATTTATTCAAAGCACTCATTTCAAATAAAATTGAAAGTAGTGATATTTGTTTATAATGTTAATGAACAGTTATTACAAAATTATTTATAACATACTATTAACATCCAAGTAATTTTAAAATTTAGCATTTGAAATCCAATTTCAACTAAATTCAAAATTTTATAAGCAAAATATAACTAGAATATGTTTAGAAGTCATTACTACAATTTAGAAGCCGTTACTATAATTTTATTTAGAATAAATTGACAACTATATTCAAGTAGCATATACATAAAAAGTGAAATTTATACTAACCATGTTTTATGAGATAAAATATATTAGGTTTTTGAATAATTTATATTTGGATGAATTCATAAGAAAAGGAAATTTTTTGATAATTAATGTCAAATTTAATATAAGACAATGTCAAGTTGAGTGTCAAGAAGTAGAAGTTCTCATTGACATTGTCTCTTGAAAATTTTAACACATAAGATTGACTATATTAAATGAGGATTGCATTGGAGACATGATTTTGTATAGAAAGTCTATCATTATGACGTGTCAATCAAAATTTATTAAATTGACAATCACATTGGAGATGCTCTAATAAGTATCGTTTAGTACTTCATTTGGTTTTGATTAATTGATACTCTATTATTTATTATATTGTAAAATCTAATACAATTCAGTTTGAAAAATTCTCTTTATATGGTATCAGTAGCCGCCGATCCTTTTTCTTTTACATAGGGTTTTTGCACAAAAAATCCCCTCATTATCTCTTCTCTCGGCCCCTTCCTCCAACCTATCTCTCCCTTTCCCTTCATCAAAATTTGTACTTTTTTTGTTTATCCTACTCTACGATGGTCAATGTTGGGCATTCCAATAGACTCTCCCTCAACACCATGATTCATCTTCTCAATATCAAGTTGAATGCTTCGACGTATTTGCAGTTGAAACAACATGTGAAGTATGTGCTTCGTCCATAGGGTTTGTTTGGTCATCTTGATGGTTCTTCTGCGTGTCCTACTTTCCCGGTGATGTTCATACCATCTTCCTCCTCCACGCCTCTCGATGATGCTGCTGTTTAGAAGGCCAATGAGGCCTACGATGTTGACAAGGCTGCCTATGATTCGTGGGTGGTTAATGATCAACGAATTTACAGTGTTCTCTATTCCTCTCTCTCGTCTGAAGTTAAGAACGAGATCTCTCAGTGCAACACCGCCAAGGAGATGTGGGATGCCTTTGCCGCGGCGATTGCTGCATTCAGCCTTCGTCAACAGGCTGCTCTTCTTCGTAAAAATGGTTCGGTCCATGATCTTCATCTTTCTTTCATGAAAATCATAGATCAATTCCTGGGTGAACCGGTTGACAACCGTTGAACAATTAATTTTGTTTCTTAATGCTATGGGTCATGTTGCTGTTGCTGTTGCTGCTAGAGATCATGTTCCTTCATATACGAAAGTTGTTGATGAAGCCAAGGGTTGCGAGATTTTTTTTGGTTAATCTGAATAAGATGAAAGGTCCAGTGGTACAGTGCTCAGCCTTCATAGGCCATGTGGTGTTCCTAGCAGATACCCAGCAACCGCCAGCGACCATCACTGATGGCGCATAGGGCCACACATGGTGCAATGGCTGAAAAAGTACGTGGTGGTGACGTGTGGCGCCCACGGCTAGAAACGACCGTTCGGGCGGCCGGTGTTCAGCAGCTTCTCCCTAGTAGTCCTTTGGTCGTGGTTGTGGCTCTCATACTAAATGTTATACTTGTGGTGGTTACATGCATGTTGCTGGATAATGCCCTTCGTCCACTCCTCGTCTTGCAGCTCAGGCTCCTCGCCCCTATGTTCAACCTCAGTCATGTCAACTTCATCAGGCTCCTCGGTATCAGTTAGGGGTTTGGTTATATCCATCTCTACACAGACCTTAGCTACATGGGGTCTAGTTTTATTCAAATTAGCTTGATCTACTTTTACTGGTAACCCTATAGATCTCCTATAGACAGTATTGCATGCTCATAAAAAAATGTCTCTTTAATCCATATAAAGCTATCCATACCAGCACAACTGGAGAGTTTGCATTCAGGTCGAAGTCGGGGCTCCATTTCATGATCCTGATTAAGTATGATCCAAAGTTCCAGATCTTGTACATCCAACATCTGTAATAGTCCTCTGCAACATCAAAGTGTATCTGTACCTGTTTATTATCAAGCAAATGGATCGTCGATTGGTCTTTGAATCCAGCCGTCTGGAAATCCTTTCCGAGCTTCTCCAATCTAGGCATGGCCTTCAAAAACCTCCCAACCAAGATATGTTTCAAGGACTCCTCCAGTCGATCACATTGCTCATCGGAAAAGTGAAGGTTTGGTTCCCCTAGATGGTCAATTCTCGGCTTTAAATTGAAGGCGGCTCCGATCGGTGTCGATTTCCTATCTAAGGTGATGTTGTTTTTTGCCACCACCCGTGCATAGGAAATCACAGAAGGGGTTTCATTCAAGGTTGGGGGCTCCGCCATGAAGGCGGCGCCGGGAAATCAAAAGAGGGGTTTTCTGATCTACCTCGTCAAAATTGCCAGAGCAAAGTTGGTTTCGCTGCCGGCTTTATGGGCACCGCCAGGAAGAAGATGGATTCGATTTCGAGACTCCCAATAAGGCGCCGCCTCCCTACTCAACGCCGACGTGGGCGGCTCACATGGGGATCAGCAGCAACAGCAAGCAATCTGAGCTCTGGTGGTGATGTCGATGATAATGCCGGTCGGAGCTCTAGGATGGAGGTTTCCGATCGCCAGTCTCTGAGGGACGCCTTTTAGTATGCATTGTTTCATCTTTGTTGATTAGTAATATATTTTCGGTAAACATTTATCATCTCAAATATTAGAGTGTATGGAGTATTTATTTTCCATAATATTACGGTTTGTGTTAAAAAAATATGTTAGGTTTAATTTTAAAAATATATTAAAGAACACATTCTAAACACAAGAGAAAATGTGATCGATTCAGAAGTGAAAAGGTTGCTATGACTACCTTTTAATCGATTCAAAACTCAAAATAATACTATTGAATTTTCGATGTAGAGTAAAATAACTACCACTAGAGAGAGTCTATTAGGATCGGAAGAGATCGCACATTATTTTTTATATTTACCAAATTTAGAACACTTCAAAAATTATTCTAAATATTTCGGGCAATGTCAGGTTCACTTAGGGCTTGTTTGCCAGAGTTTTTCTGTAGTTCAGTTCAGTTCAGTATTTTTTTAATTTTTTCAGTTCAGTTCAGTAATTTTAAATATTTTTCAGTTTAGTTCAATATTTTTTTATTTTTTTCAATTCAGTTCAGTATTTTTAAATTTTTTTTAGTTCAGTTCAATATTTTTAAATATTTTTCATTTCAATTCAGTATTTTTTTATTTTTTTCAGTTAAATTCAGCAAGAAATAAGTTATACCAAACAGGGTCTTAGTCTAATTTCTTTTAGGAAAAAGGCTGGACTTGCTATAGAGTAATGACTAATGATAGAGTACTAATTATATTTTTGAGTAATGATTAATGATAGTACTAAAAATTTCAGGAAAGATTATATCGAATGATGCATCATTCCGTTTGGCACTAATGTGATATAATTGAGTTGAATTTTCCTAATTATATGTCATGAGTTTTTTCTAACTAACCTTATTTCTGAAAGTAATTTTCAAAGTAATACTCTTTTAAAAATAATTTCATAACTAATACTCCTACATATATGCTGGTGTCACATTATAAATTGCAAGAACTGTTAGGCTAAATTTTAATTATTATTATACCAATAAATTTTATACATTTCAATTAGAATCACAAATTTTAATTTTTGAATATTAATCAGTTTGATTCATTTTGGCCTGTGTTTTTGTGCAGCTGCAACTTCTTGAAGAGAAGCATGATTTGTCAGCGAGTGATCGATCCACCAAAAAAGCGAAAAAACACGAAGGCGATAAGTGCATAGACATATCATCAGCTTTGGAGGAGGTGCAGAACAAGGGAACTCTGGTGGAGAGACTCTAGATGTTGGAGTACAGAGTTATGCAGGTTTTTATTGATTTTTTGTGTTTCTTGATTCTGTTTTTACTTATATACAAACTCCATTTATCATAACTAGTATAATACCCGGGTCGATGCCCGAATTTATTTAATATATTTAAATAAAATATGAAAAATTATGGTATACATTATTTAGTTTTGATTAGGAAACATATCTTTAAGGGTTTAGGGTTTAGGATTTACATATACCATAAACAATAATGGAATCCTTGTATTCCAACTAATATGATACAGAAAAAAAAATTAATAACAAAATCCTATTTTCCATCACATACACTGTGATATTAGGATTTAGAAATTAATATACTTTGTTTATTAGTAAATAATAGTAGACTAAACTAAAAACATAAACATATTAGGTAAAAAAGTATTCATAACTACTGCATTGGTCCAGTTTGTAACAGTTGTCGAGCGACTAATTTGTGGTTCATCTGCAATAGTAGGCCAACTCTCGTAAACGAAGAGCACAGAACCATAAACGAAAGCATTCTTATGTAGTCTTGTTTAGAAACCTTCTTTAACATGATATTCTTCTTCAATAAACGAACGCCATGATTTCCAACAGGTACATGTGATTATCAAATAAATAAAATAGGGTTTAGGTACGCAAAATGCAAAAAGTGTGAGCATGAACAAAGGCATCCTAGAATTTATGAATATATCTACAAATCATGCAGAGATTGTTAGGATCGTACATAGTGAAAAAGGAGTCATCTTTACTCTTACTTTTCTCTTTATCACCAAATTAGCTTATACATACTAAATCAAGAGAATTACTCAAACAATCAAACATAAACTCAATACCAGAGACAGCAAAAACACAATATCATTAGGAATTCAACCAAAAGAACGTGAATAGTCACAAACTTTGCTCTTGATTTTAAGATTATAGAACTATAATTAAAGCAAACTGATCTGCAACAATGAGCACAAAAAAGCTTTAAAAGCTGGGATTCAAGTTCAAACCTTGAAATTCAAAGTTGGCAAGCTTCAAACAACGAATTCGGACAATAAGAGCAGATTTCGAGTTTCCTTGTAATAATAATACGATGAATAAATAATCTCCGTCGCCTGCCGAGGATTAGCTGAGCTGGTGCTGGGTGAAAAGAAGATGAAGCTCGAAATTTTTTCAATGATTATAAAAAATGACAATAAGATTCATTGTCATTGACTGGTAAAGTAACATAAAAAGAAGAAGAAGACACACTCTTATCAAAAAATACATACAATGTCAGATTATGCAATCAAAAGCCAAGCATCAAGGTAAAACTCACTTGTATATATATATATAGTTCATGACAGTAAGCCTGAAAGAGCGTCATTATGGTTTCCTTGTATCAGAATGTTCCCTTGGAGCAAAGAAATTAAATTACTACCTTGCCAATTTTCAGCAGAAGAAACTAATGAAAACACATCAACCTAGTCATCTGATGAGAAAATTATACTATAATAAATGAATTTTGGAGCCAAAAGAAGCACTAAAAAATCAATACCTTTGCTTTTGTCCTCCACTTGGAATTGATCAACCCTTGATTTAATTGATCAAACGTTTATGAATGAATCCATCTGCTTTTTTTGTTTTAGCAACAAACTCAACAACATCAAATTCCATGCTTTTAGCAATTGTCCCTATAATAAAAAATGTTGATATATATATATATATATATATATATATATATATATATATATATATATATAAAAGCAATCAGGTTACTCAACGGACCAACCACAGGTGAGACAAAAAAACATAATTTGCAGCATCTACTTGTTCCAGGAGGCCCTAATGCAGAAATCATGTGCTGACCTAGCTAATTACTTGTATTCAGATCGAGCAGGTGTAAAGTTAAACATCTGAGTGCTTTTTGCAAGAAGCAAGGAAACACGACAACTTGAAAGAAAAATATAAACTCACTTGAAAAGAATATAGTTCGATTTTTCGAAGGTCAGCATCAGTAATTGTGTCTTCCTTGCGTTGCGAGCATCCAAATAATCTCAGTTACCCTCTTTGACCGTATCAGCAGGTTGCACCACCACATTCCATTCGGTCACAACACAAACCAAATCACGAATGTAAATTATGTTAAAGCTACCCACAAAAAAGATTCTATCAATTAGTTTTGTACATGTACATACAATATTAGGACAATATACCAAGAAAGATAAGAAGTGCAGAAACCTTGAGAAACGTAATTAGCATTTGGCAGGAAGTCTGGCCTGAGCTTCTCCTCACCAGAACCACCCTCTTCGGCTTCGCAATCCATACTGGTTTAGGGTTTAGCAGCGTGAGAACTATCAAATAGAAATTGAAGTAGTAGAAGAAGAATAGATGGAGAGATTACACATATGATTAAGTTTCGATGAAACTGATGAAACTGAAGGAATTGAAGAGTTAAAAATCTGAACATGATTAAGTTTAGGAATTAATGGGATTGAAGGGGAGGCCGAAGGGATTATAACTGTGATGCGTTAGTGCCTCTCTGCGGGGAGGGTTATTACTTTCCGTTTTTAAGGGTGTGTTTGGTTGAGCAATTTTTTGCAAAACTTGGACTATCCAAATCCAGTTTTGTAAAATCTTGTTTGGTTCACCAAGTTTCCCAAAATCCAGATTTGCAAAATCCTAAAAATCAATTAAAAATTTTGTTTCATACTCACAAAATCCAACCCAACCAAACAAGGATTTTGCAAAACCAGACTCTCAAAATCCAAAACAAAAACTCAACTCTCAAAATTATAAAACAAAATCCAGACTCTTAAAAATCTTGCGAACCAAACACACCACAGAAAAAAAATTTCAAAGGTTTTTTTACAGGGTCCCACTGCTCCGTTTTTAAATTATTGATGAATAAACGGTTCCATTGTTGAAGTAATAATAAAACTGATAAATTAACACAGGATTAATTGACATCCAATTAACAGCGGAGCAGCACCTGACTTAAAACAAATAATAATCTAACCAAAAAGTTAAAAAAGAAAAAGAAAATAACATGATGAAGTGTCAATTTGTGGTTATTTTAAAATTAATTCAAAATTTTAAAAAAATTTTAAACCATTCTCTTTTAAAGTATAATATAAATGTGTTTGGATTATATATATAAATCTGCTTTGCAGTTGAACCTGGATATGGATGAAGGAAACACATCAAACTCGAGTTTTTACACGAATCCGAGTTCCGATCGAAGCTTCAAACCTCCATCAGGATCTCCAATTGTTGTCACTGTAAGATGGAAATTGATCATAAAATCCTGTTCATGGAGATTTTAAATATAGCCTTTTGACATCTCCTTTGATCATAACTGGTAAATTTGTGGGTCTAATTGAAATGTATGAAAAATTATAGGTGTAATAATAATTAAAATTTAAGTCTAACAGTTCTTGCAATTTATAATGTGACACCAGTATATATGTAGGAGTATTAGTTATAAAATTATTTTTAAAAGAGTATTAATTTGGAAATTATTTTCAGAAATAAGATTAGTATGGAAAAAAAACTATATAGGCCATCGTACATTATTAACATATTCGTCTGCTTAAAAGTTGATATCATAGCAATCAAAATCCAGATAGAATTGATTTTTATAACCCAACATATGTTAAATTATCAACTTTTACCTCTAACATTTAAATCGTACTATATATAATTCCAACATATAAATTTGATCAATTTATAATTTCAAATTCATATATGTTTTATAAAATTAACTTTTAAAAAGGTGTTTTAATAATTTAATAATTATTTTTCTCCTCTTTATTTCAAATTTAATATCTAAAAATTTAAATAACAAAAATAATCTTTCAAAAATACAACGAAAATCTGAAAAAAAAAATTAATGAAAATTTTAAAATCAGATTTATAAATATTTTTAAGAGAATTTGAGAATCGAATTTAACTTTACAGTATATCTTTTTCTTAACAAAAAATTAAATTAATAAATGCATTTTCTGAAAAATAATACCATATATTTTTTTGGTATTGCTAACCCCAAATTATACCATGCATTCTAGGTACTTATCCCCACTATATTTGTTGTGCATTTTAATATTAGAAAATATGTATTCTAATATATATGATTGTGCATTATAATTTTTAACTTACAATTTCTATAAATAGCATATACATAATAGAAATATAAGTTAATATTGGGATACATACATCCAGTGTATGATATACCTACCAACTGATGATATTATTTATGTTCTATAAGTTTTTTTAAATATATTTTTGAAAAAAGGAAAATTAATAAGTCAGAAACTACAAAAATGCCATTCAAAAATTGAATATTGATTATGAAATTTTAAATTGGTCAAATTTATTTGTTAGGATTATAAATTGTACAATTTATATATTGGGAGTAAACGTTACTCGATTAAGAAAATTTAATTTTGTCTAAAATAATTAACAAATAAAAACAAATAACAAATATCTTGTAAAAAACACATTTTTAGCAGTATGCATCACTGGCTCCACATACCACAATGAGGAGTTTACAATGGATTGAAAGGAACAATTTCAACATAACGTAGAAGATTAATTCATATGCTAATTCTTTAAGAGACAGATAATGTGAATAAATTATTAAAACGCGATTTTACAAAATCGAAACAGAAAGCTGTTTAATCTTGGAATATCTTCTTTTCAACATCATCAGATACGATTCCCTTCCACACCACATCTCAGCCGTTATTTACTTCTTCCTTCCTTCGAATCAACTCTAATCAATCGTACTGAACTAAACTGAATTAAATTAAAATATTCAATCCATCTCACATGAATGTACACACTGATTTTTTGAGATTATTTATAAATTTTGACTGTTTAGTTAAATAGAAATATAATCATTAATATTATCATATTTAGTATCGTTAGATTAATCGCAACATAATATTCAAATATTAAATTTTTAATTTTTCAATAATATAAGTAAATAAAGATACAGTTGGTCAAAAATATTTGTTTGATAGTGTGAAATGTCAACTATGTTGATTAAGTTGTGAGTTTTAAATTGTAAAAAATCAATTGTGATAATTAGGTTGACAGAGATAGTATTAATATCACTTTAACTTAATTTACCTGACTTTATCGAATCAGATTCAAACTAAACTTAGTTGAACAACTGAAGATATGATTAAAATCGGGATTGGAATTTAGGATAAGTTTCATATAGTTTTCTTTGATTTGATAATTTGAACCATGGGGATTCTCTTAACATTGCCAGAATTTATGGGTTTATCTCAAAAACCAAACACAAAATAACAAGAACAAAAGGCAAATGGATTCATAAAATCAAGATCCAGAAATGGATCAGTACAGCAACAACTCAAAGGCTGAAATCAAGCAAACACAAGACGACTGAATTATTCCGACGGAGAGAGAGAAAAGAAAGCCCCAATTAATCCTCAGAGGAAGTGGAGGGTGGAGCCATTGAAGCCGAAACTGTGGCCGGGGCTGTCGAAGATCTTCATGAAGAAGCGATCCTTGGGGACGCCGAGCTTCTTCTCGAGCAGATCGGAGAGGAGGGCGGAGAGCTTGATGTTGTTCTCCGGTCCCAGGCCGCCGACGGAGACCAGCTCGGCGTAGGCGGTGGGGTCCTCGGTCTTGCCGCAAGACATGGGCACGGATCCCTTGAGCACCACCATGATGTGCTGCTCCGACTTCCCCATCGTCTCCGCCAGGATCGTCGTCGCCTCCGACATGATCGCCGACTTGTCCTTCCCCTCCAGATCCACGTTCGTTGACAGGTTGAAGCAAGGCATTCTTTCTGGCTCTGTGTTTTTCTACTCTCCCCCTTTCGGTTCCTCTCTATTTATAACCACCCGAATCCGAGTCCACACAAAGCCAGGCTACCACGTCTTTGACTCGCAATGATAATCACGTTTTTGTCCTCAATTTTCATTTTCTAATCATTTTGGCCCCTTCATTTTCACACTACTCCCCCTCCTTCAACAAGAATAACCTTAGAAAAACATGCCTCATTTCAGTTGAAATTGTCGTGCAATATCTAATATTTCACAAATTATACCATACACCTGGGGTATGTATCCCCAGGTGCATTCTGAAATTTAAATATGTGCATTTTTATGTGTATAATTGTGCATTGTAAATTTTTTTTACTTATAGTTTCTATAATTAGTATATGTGAATTGCTATCCATGGAATGCACAATTATTAAAGTAAAACACACACATTAAAAGTGGGTGTATGTGGGTGTACATACACCCGTGATATGGTATAAGAACTGCTAATATTTTGGATTTGTCCTTGTAATTTATAAATACCAAATTTTTATGTCCTTGTACCGTTAATGTTATGAATAATGTAAAAAAAAATGTTCTTTGGTTTTTAGACTCCTTTATGGAAAAATCCTCTCTTAAGCTCCCCAGCGCATGATCTATCTTCCCACATCATTTCAATATCAAATGGAACACGATAGTAGTAGTAATGCGATTCATTATCCATCATAACAAAAACCTTAACGAATTAACTCACCATCTCTGAAATTCTGGATGTTGGGTAAGAAACAGAATTCATGTGAATTCATTCAAGATCCCAGAGATAAAGCTCAAATCAGTTGATAGAATTTGATTACAGACTTCAACCCAATTTGATTACAGACTCAAGAGATAGCAACCGCAATCTTACAAGCATTATCCACACATCTACCTTGTAATACATGAACTTTTAGTGTTCAACTACGCTGACCAACCCGCTGATAATGTTGAATAAAAGTACATCTAGCAAACCCCGGCAAACATGTACCCAGATTTGAAGCTAAGAGATCCTGCAAACCAGTACAAAAGAAAACATCCTTGAAGAATTATATAATGCACCAGTCTAAATAGCAAACTATAAAATGAAAGATGACAGGACAAAACATTTAACAAAGTAGAAACAAATGATGGAGCAATACACAAGTATCCACAAGAAGTTAGCGGGGCGGACTATCAAAAGTGAAAAATGGAAATTCATTTTCAATACCCAAGACTGCTAATCAAATTGCAATGCTTTTTCTCAACATGCAAGGAGGGTGGGGTGGGGGGAACCAAGAAGCTCAAGTGTAGCTTGACTAGCTAAAAACTACAGAGAGTAGCTTATGGCCTGATTTTATAAAAAAATATTCCTTCTGCATAAGAATATGAATAATAAAAGGAGACCAAACTTGAATAACTATTTAAGAAGTAAAAAAGAAAACGAATACGAAAAACTAATCCTACAACATCAAGAAGTGCAGCCAGTGTAGGCACGTGAAATTGGATATAAGATAATTATTCATTATAAATTAAAACCATTCTCCTCGAAAACATTTCTTTTTGATGGTCAATTAGATTCCCAGCTGACTCTGCTCTTACTATATTAATTTGCTATAGCAGTATAAGATGGTTAGCGTGTATGGGAACTACATCAGGCCTTTAATCTCTTAAGCACACAGAATCTAAGTTTTCTTGCTAAAAATAAAGTAGTGATCACCAGATCCAAGTACACTCAACACTGTTAACAAACAAGATCACAATTGTCAGCGTTCATATTGAGTCAGGGAGACCTACTATTAGGGTCATATGACTACATACAATCTTAACAAGCCCACATGCTAAAAGCACCAACAATTACCAAGAGTTGCAAATAATCACATGGCAGCAAGGGTAAGTAATGACATGTGACATGAGAACAACAAAAGCTTATGCCCCAGTTTATGATGTTCAGTTAAAAGACATAATCATTAAATCAACTCGTACAGCACGCTTTTCTTAACTGTTTTAATCAATTCATTTTTAATTTATCTTCCCATTGTGATCAAGCGTTGATTTTCAAGCATTTACATAAAGGCCTCCAGAGCAGATGACCAAACCGCCTTAGTTATTTCAATCTCAATTCTAATTCATTAAGTATCAACACTTCCCTATTAACAATGTAATCTAGAGTATACCTCCATTATTATGCTCAACATTCTAATCCGTACCTGTTTCATAAAATCTACTTTTCTATTTCTTCAGTACATCGTAATCACAAAAATACATCTTTTAATTCCGAACAAAAACAAGAACCACTGATAGTCTGATTTCTTTTAACATCAGTAGCTAACAGCATACCCTTTCTCTTCTCCCCTGGTTTCTCAAACAGTTTTCGCCAGTAGATCCAAATTTGTATACACACATCCAATCACACAGCTTACTAACCTCCCTTATAAGCAAATGACTCATCACTCATGCCTCCAAACAAATGTCATTACTGAACAAAAACATGACATAACAACCAAATAAATTTTCATCAGTGTTCAGTCGTGTACTTGTGTTTTTCTTCCCCCTTTCCCCTTCTCCCATGGTTTCACTAATAGTTCTTGCCAGCAAATTTAAATTTAATACACATGTCCAACCCCACGCCAACCTCCCCTATTAGCATATAATTAACCATCAAACTATGCCTCCAAACATTTTCTACAACTACGCCAACCTCCCATCATTTTCTACGACCACGCCAACCTCCCATCATTTTCTACGACCACGCCAACCTCTCATCATTTTCTACGACCACCCCAACCACCCAGAGTCTTACATTTGTACACTGATCACTAAAACATAGCTTCATGTATACCATCTTCTTTTGTTAGCGTCTAACACAAAGATTAGCTGCGAGTATTTATAATATTTTCATCTAAAGACTATAACTTACCCAGGAGAGAACTGAAACGGCGCTGGGGCCTAAAAAATACTAGATCAAAATGTATCAACATAAGAAGTCTTAAACTAAACTACTGATAGCATTTGGAATGAAATGAAACGCTCAATTACTCTGCCACAGTTTTGTTACCAATTATTACCAATTAAAGATACAAGATCACGAAATGAGCAAATGACTGGTCATTAAGGCATAGAAAAGTCTAGCATTGAGAGATATAAAAGTTAAACATTAAAAGCAAACCAATCTTTCTACGAACAACGAAAATTGTGAAATAGAGATCAGTCACACAATGCAAGGAAGGAAATATTACATTATACTCCATCAGTGTTTTTTTGTTCTCAGGGGCTGCTTCTCAGTTGCAAGCCTGTAAATCCAATAAACCTTGGAAAAGAAAGAGAATAATGTGAAGCGATGATTATGAGTGATGAATGCAGAGGGGAGTGGGGAGCTGAATGAATTACCAGAGCAATAACGTGAGCAGCTATGAGGACGACAACCACGAAAGGTACGGCTTCAGCCATCCACGATCGGCCGGAAATTTGTTGCGGATTCGCCATTTTTTAGGCTTTGGGTTTTTGGGATTCTGCAAATCGGCGATATCGATGCTGACTAACTACTTTGGGTTTTTCAGAGACTTTTATTCAACTGATACTTTTACTGTTTCATTAATTTGAGGCAGGAATTTTACAGTTGCCAAATTTAGACTTTTCACTTAAAAAAAAGTAAAAATGCTTATATGGCACACTTATGGTTATAGTGCTTTTATAATCTTATTGTTTAGTGAAATTATAATCCTAAAATTTTGTTTAGTGCAATTATAGTTTTCAGGTGGGTTAGTTTTTGTACATGTGACCTCGAACGGACTTAGTGATTAAATTCCGACTATTAATTTATATAAAATATCATACATACCCTTTGAATCTTCAGTTTAAAATAAAATTCAAATCTACCATCACTACCGCCCTATCAAACCCCTCAGAGGCGAGCCTACTCAGGCTAAAAAAGAAAAGAAAAACAAGAGCAGACTACGTACAAGTGTGAGATATTAGCAATCTAGCTACTAGTATAAATATGGTATTTCCTCTCGCAAGTTACACATAAATAGCAAAACATCCTCTACATCTTCATTCATATACATATATATATTCCTTGATAATTAATAATTGTAAGTAGTAATTTTGGGGATAAAAAGACGACCGCCGACGAGAATATTTGGATTCCATGCGTGGACCTGAGCAACAACATGGAAAAGGTGTCAGGGAAAGAGAGCACCAATTTCTTCCAAAAGCACTGAAGGGAGAAGTAGCGAGCTGGTCCACCCATCCCATTCAAGTACCGTTGCAAGAACATCGGATGAAACAGGAACAATCTCGACTCCGTCACCCACCGTTGTGCTGTGAATATAGCTGAGCAGAGCCGTGAACGAGTACAACACTTCAACAGCCTTATCGCCTACTTCGTCGGACTAGTGGGCATATATACAACAAAATATCATTTACCAACACAATTCAATAATTGAAATGCCACTCCACCAAATGCCGCATACCAATTCATCAGTTGTGTGGATTAATTGTATGGGCTTTGCATCGACATTTTACAGTGGATATTAATTGTATCGCCAAGTTTGCATACCTTGGTTATATAGTGGACCAAATTCATTCTCAAGAACAATTAACTAAATTGTGTTGCAAGTTCATTTGTTCTACACATACCTATATTAGTCATACGACTCTCTATAAACTTGCAGAAAATTGCATTGTTAAGAAAATTTTCTTTTCCCTCTTATTGTTTGGTGTCAAGTGTCAACTAGCTAATGTCAATTTATGATAAGTCCATGGTTCGTATTCGGGCCTCATTCATACTCGGACAAAGGCCCGAGAAGGGTCGTGGGCTCGAGATTACGCGGAGGATGGATCCACGGGTCCATCAATCATAATCCTTATAAGGAATGTGTATATTATGAATATTCTACAAGGAATATACATCCTCCTAAACATGGTAATACAACCATGACCGAAATACAATTCCTCTATACATGGTAGTACAACTACTATTTCCAGAAGAGTTGTAAACCTACCATAAATACATATCTTGGTGATCTACGGATTGTAGCCATATAAATACCGAAGGTTTGGTAAACCTCTCTATCTATTATCTTACATATAATACGCCTTACGGATCATACTAATTTGAGCGTTGGAGTGTCTACCCTCGAGACACCCGAGGCTTTGTTTTGCAGATCAGTTCGTGAGCTGAGTTCATGATCAAGCGTGGGTTCCAGACATCCATCAATTTGGCACGCCTAGTGGGACCCGCTTGCCATTCGTGATCTATACAACCTTCAAACTCATGGCTGATCCGGCTAAAAACCTTCGTGAGAGTACACAAATCCGTTTTTTGGCCGCGACAGGAGTAAGAAGAATCGATTCCGACCATGACGATGATGAGATGAGCCACGCCACCAACCAGGGAGCAGGAAGAAGCATCAACGGTGTACACCGTTTGCCTGAAGAAGCCTCTCCCTGGAAGGGGGTGAACAAAAGATCTCGCCTGGACGGAATCGTCACTTTTTCACCTCAGGATGCGGTTCCTAATCAATTCCCTCATTCAGATCCCTTAGTAATCACAGTCGATATAAACCATAACGTGATCAAGAGAGTTCTGGTAGATGGGGGAAGCGAAGTGGAAGTCATGTTTCTTAGCTGTTATGAACAGTTAGGATTGAACAAAAGCAATCTCGTACCCACAAACCCCATCTCGGGATTCGCTGGCGATCCTATAGCTCGTTTAAGAGAGATCACTTTACTAGTGTGAGTGAAAGATGGTCCTCAGAGTATTACCCTTCGGTGTACCTTTGCAGTCATCAACTCCAGAGCGCCATGCAACATAATCCTCGGACGACCTTGGATGTGCCAAGCAAAGGCCATCTGGTCCCCATACCATTTGACGATGAAGTTCCCTACGAACCAAGGGATAGAAACAGTCCGAGGTGATCAACAACTAGCTCGAGTCTGCACAATTCAAGCTATACAAGAACTGGAGAAGGAGGATCTTGAACCAGCCAAGTACTCCGAATCCGAGCTGATGAAACTTGAAGAATCAGGAACCGTCGAGGTTGGAACTCTCCTACCTCCTGAGATAAAGACCAAGCTTCGAGTTCTCCTCAACCAATATATAGATGTCTTTTCTTGGGATACCAATGACTTGGTAGGAGTATCCCCTCGTTTGGCGGAACATTACATGAATATCAATCCCTCACATAAGCCCATAAAGCAGAAACGACGCATCTTTGCACTAGATCGAGTTGAAGCCATCGGAGAAGAAGTGGATAAGCTACTTAAAGCCCGCATAATCGAAGAAGTGCAGTACCCAGAATGGATAGCCAACCCAGTAATGGTCAAGAAGCCAGACGGGAAGTGGAGAATGTGCATTGATTTCACGAACCTGAACGATTGTTGTCCTAAAGATTGTTATCCTTTACCCTCGATCGACCGATTAGTTGAAGCGATCGCTGGATACCAAGTCATAGACTTTTTTGATGCCTTTAAGTGATATCATCAAATCCCTATGGCAGAGCAAGATAAGGAGAAAACCTCATTTATAACCGACAGAGGAACCTTCTGCTACAAGATGATGCCTTTAGGATTGAAGAATGCCGGAGCTACTTACCAGTGACTAGTAGACAAGTTGTTCAAATCTCAGATTGGATGCAACCTCGAGATCTATGTGGATGACATGGTGGTAAAAAGCCGCAGTTATGATGCCTTCGTTGAATACTTAAAGGAAACCTTTGACACGCTACGGGCATCCAACCTCAAGTTGAACCCTGCTAAGTGTACCATTGGTGTTGGAGCAGGCAAATCCCTGGGATACATGGTATCTAACCGGGGAATTGAGGTAAACCCCGAGAAGATATAGGCCTTGCAAAACATGCAACCACCAAAGACTGTCAAAGACATACAAAAACTAACAGGATCCCTTGCAGCTCTTAGCCGATTTCTCTCCAAAGAAGCAGAAAAGCACCGGCCCTTCTTCATCATCCTTAAGAAGGCGAACCAATTCGAGTGGTCCCATGAATGCGGGGAATCTTTCCAAGCACTTAAAGACCACCTCCGATAGCTTCCAACACTGTCAAAACCAGACAAAGGGGAAACCCTTTATTTATATATATATATATATGCGTCTCAGCTAGCCATTACTGCTGTGTTGGTCAAGGAAAATGAAGGATCACAACACCCAATATATTATGTGAGCAGAGCTCTACAGGGGCCCGAGACCAGATTGGCCCTTGTACATGCCTCTCGACTATTGTGGCCATACTTCCAAGCACATACGATAGTCCTCCTAACCAACTACCCGATTAGACAAATCCTTCAGAAACTGGATGCCCTCGGGACGAATGATGAAGTGGGCCATCGAAATGGGAGAACACGATATACAATATAAGCCTCGGATAGCCATCAAAGGCCAGGCCTTATCCGATTTCATAATGGAGTCCGTTGAACCGGTGTAGATAAACCAACAAGACCCAGTTCCAGATACTGAAAAATGGCAATTATATGTAGATGGATCCTCCAACTCGGGGGGAAGTGGTGATGGAGTCCTACTCACCAGCCCCGAGGGAAAGGACCATCCCTACGTTCTCCATTTTGATTTTCAAGCCACTAATAATGAAGCAGAATATGGAGCCCTCATCACAGGGTTAAAGCTGGCAAAAGACCTCGATGATAGGGACATCGAGATCTTTAGTGACTCACAGATCATGGTACAACAGGTCAAAGGCGAATACGAGACCCGAGAGTACAGTCTCCAAAAGTACCTCGAGATAGTTAAACCTCTCCTAAACCAATTCCGACATTATGAGCTGAATCATATCCCCCGAGAAGGTAACCAGAAAGGTGATACATTGAGAAAACTTGCCTCCTCGGACCTCAACATTAGATCTTCTCAAGAATTGCTGATGGAAACCCTGGCGAGAAGAAGTTATGAAGAAAGCAGCATCATGGTTGTTGACATCTCAGACACATGGATGAACCCCTATATTGAGTACCTTCAAACGGGAACCGTCCCCGAGAACAAGCATCTGGCACGGAAGGTCCAAGTTAAAACCCCAAAATATGTCATTCATGAAGGCACCCTATATAAGAAGGGATATCTCCAGCCTTTGCTCAAATGTGTTGGGCCTTCCGACGATGAACACTTAGTACAAGAAGCACATGACGGAGTTTGTGGTAGTCACCAAGGTCCACGCACTGTTACCCGAAAACTCCTACAAATGGGTTATTTCTGGCCTACGATGTTAGAAGACTCCAAGAGATATTTTGATTCTTGTCACCAGTGTCAGAGATTTGCCAAGATAATCCATGTGCCTCAAGAAAATATGATTACTATCCAAGAATCCTGGTCATTCGTTCGATGGGGTATAGATCTTGTAGGATCCTTTCCTACAACCCCTGGTAATTTCAAATACCTTATTGTGACCATTGATTATTTCTCGAAGTGGGTGGAAGCCGAAGCCTTGACCAACATAACTGGCAAAACGGTTATTAACTTCTGTTGGAAGAACATTGTGTGTCGCTATGGTATCCCGAGATACATAGTGACCGATAATGGAGCGCAATTCGCCAATAACCCCTTCAAGAAATGGTGTGAGGATTACGGCATACATCAGAAGCTCACCTCGGTAAATCATCCGGAAGCTAATGGTCAAGTGGAGGTTACGAATCGAACCTTGATAAATGGCATCAAGAATCGCCTAGAAGGAGCTAAAGGAAACTGGATCAAAGAATTACCGAGCATGATCTGGACCCATAGGACCACACCAGTTACAGCAACCGGAGTAACTCCATACAGTTTAGTCTATGGGTCCGAGGCGGTCATCCCCATGGAAATTGGAGTCCTCTCTGCCCGTACCTCTCAACCAGAAGATGAAGATGGTACTGCCAACGAAGAGAATCTCCGTCTCGACCTTGACCTTTTGGAGGAGAAAAGAGCCAATGCTACTATTCACGAAGCCAAGGTGAAGGAAAGAGTCAAACGCTACCATGATAGAAGAGTTCGTTTAGCAACCTTTGTCAAAGGAGACCTTGTAATGAGGTTAATGAGAAAATCAAGAAAAAAGTGGAAGGGAAGCTAGCCCCGAATTGAGAAGGTCCGTATCGAGTCCTAGAATCCCATCCAGGGGGAAGCTACCTCTTAGAAACCATGAAGGGCGAACCCATACCACGAAGATGGAACGTGATTAACTTACGAAAGTATCACGGAAGATAAAGCTCGAGGAAAAGCCTCACAAAGGTTCGAGAATTTCAATAATGTCCGAGAGCCTCATCAAGGTCCGAGACAATTCTGCTCTAGCACAAACGGGTACTCAAACTCAAACTCACTATTTATTTTACTTATATTCCTAAAGTTATAAACTTAGATTGAAGTCATTTCATTTTTACACCTATCTTTTAATGAGCAATCAAAAATTCCTTTTTATAAAAGAGGATTGTTATCATAAAGTATGACGTTGATTGCGATTCAAAAAAATATGCTTTATAAAGTGTATCATTGGTCAGCTTATATAAAATAAGTTATTTGAATCCAAAATTCAAAATACCAATCATTTTGAATAAAAGGGATAGGCCCGAGATGAAAAGTACTTCACCGAAAGTGCTTGATTGAGGTCTATAGACCAAAAGGGCAGACGTGCTCAAAAATCAATCATCTCAAAGTAAGAGAAAAAACCTCAAAAATAGAAGTTAAAATTCATATCGAAGGTGTTATTACATCAGGATATGATACTTCTAATTCCCAAAGGGATACATAGAGGAAAAACCTCGAACACAAATAGTTCATACCAAAGGTGTCATTACATCAGAATATGATACTTTCTAATTCCCAAAGTGATACATAGAGGAAGAACCTCAAAATTTGATACAAAGGTCATGGAGAAGATGTTATTACATCAGAATATGATACTTATAAAATATGCCTAATAGGGTCTTCTAGAACTTCACCAGAAGTGGCACTTGAGAGATTCAACTTTTCTGCACGCCGTGACATTAAAGGCCATGTCAGAAAAGGACCAAGGAAATCCGCAAGACTTTCAACAACAATATGTTCACAGAGTATTCATCATGGACAACTGCGAAGAGTTTATCCCCGAGTACCTCAGCTTTGTGAATAGGGCGGAAGCTCCTTTCCAATAAACCATGAGACCGAGGTTCATGTGCAAAGGAGTAAACCCCGAGTCCAAGAGCCGACGAGGAGATGCCAGTGAGCCAACTGAAGCTAACTTGCCTTACTACCTGAAGGAATAGAGAACCTCTCACCGAGAAAGGACAAGTCAGGATATCTTGCTACAATGAGCTTTAATAAGTCTCCTGATGTCGTTATCTTCTCGGAGGGATCCAATGCATCCAAGAACTTGGCTCCAAGAACCCAGTCACTAGCAGTCAAGGCAGAAAGATAATTAGCAGTATCCGGGTGAGAATAGATGGACGTCATAACCTCCATCTCCTTGTCAGATTGACACAACACTAAGATTTTATCCAAAATCTTATGCTGCTCGGAGTCATGAAATAAGTCTCCATACTCCTCCCAGTGATCCTTAAGCTCGTGACTACAAGCAATGAAGGCGCCTAAAAGATTAAGAAGCCGTTTCAGCTCCTCTGATTTTTCATCCGAAGACTGGGTCTACGTCAGCTCATCCACGGTATCCTGGTACATCTTCAGCTCCTTTTTCTCGGACTCCCTTGTCAGCAGTAAGGCCTTATTCTCAGCCTCGAGCTGCTTCACTCTATCCTCCAAGTGAGTCAAATCCAATGGAGCAGGGACAGATGTGGGAGGCACTACTGACTTAGTCGTTAAAGATGAGATAATAGCCCTCATCTCCCCTTTCTCGGCCTTAAGAGCCCGGCACCTGGAATGTAACTCCTCCACAGAGCTATACAGGTGTTTGATCTCACCTTTGGTCCGATGCCCCAGCATGGATATATCTACCATCAGCTGTAAAAAATAAAAGATATATGAAGACTTGATCTGTGACACTTAATAGTTCACATAATTATGACAAGGAAAATCATTACCTCAGAGGCGAAGGGATACTTCTTGAAAGACTTCCGAGAAGCCTGGCCATCCTCTTACTTGGGGCGACTCAGATAATACTTCAACTTTTTCAGAGGCCCCTCCTCAGGGATCACCAGCTCAAGGTCAGATTCATCGTCATCTGAGGACTCCCCAACCTCCGGTTCAACCTCCTCGGACTCCTCCGCCCCCTCCTCTACGACCTCGAGGACTGCTTTCCCCTTCTTGATCTTTTTCTTTGGAGGAGATGCTGCATGTAGAAGAAGAAATTTTAGTATATAATATAAAAGAAAGCATTCCAACAGTATACAAATTAAGACATTACCTGAAGGGGACTGACTAGATGAAGATTCATCCTGGTTCCGGGGTGATTTCCTAACTGCTCGCTTCTTGACTTCTTTCTTATCCCCCTGGATTTTATCAGGGAGAGTCCAATCTCGATCCTTTTTCAGATAGCTGGATGTAGATTTAGACCGAGGAACGTCTAGCAGATAGGAATAAGTGACAAGAGGCCACTGCCACACCGAGCCATGAGTCCCTCGCACAAATTTTCCCTCCTGGAAGACGATCTTTTCCTTCAAGAGCTCCTCAACGATGCCCTTTAAATGAGCAGGGACATCGAAGACCGCATCAAGAGGCACAACGTTTTTCGGCTTCGGATTCCAATCAGGAACCTCATACTTGGTTCGATCAAAGGTTAGTCGAATGTCTTTCCAACCGCCTATGTTATCAGGAAAAGTGAAGACCTTGCCCTTATGAGGAGTAAGGGTAATATGCTCGCGCTCCTTGAAAGAAAACAGCTTGAACGAGCTCCTAAATAGATCCAGGCTCGGCTCATAGTCCTTCCGAGAACACCAGGAGATAAAAGCCACCATTGTCACCACCACATTGAAGTGAATTTGGTACGGATGTAGCCGATGATGCTGCAGAAACTCAGAAAACACAGGAGGAAAGGGAAAACTAAGTCCCTGTTGTAAAAACCTACCATATACTACCCCTCGAGTGGGGCTCACGAGATCTTTGACCGGAGTGGTCTTATCCTCGAGCCTCAAATCAGCCTCGAAGGGGTATGACAACCTGCATGACTTCAAATATTGCAGGGTATTTTCATCGACCACCTTGGTGACATCATTTGCGCCACTGGCCACCGGAACCCGTTTATCAACTTGGGACTCCGTATTCGGGTCCGTACTTGACCCAGAGGCACCGTCATCCGCCACCGCAGCTACAACCTGCAATGGTGTAGCAATGGTTACCTCCATCAACTCTTCAGACTCAACCTCCAAGAACAAGGTACTCAAATCACGAGTAGCTGGAGCTCTCTCTGGAAACATTCTCTCCATTTCCAGGGGAATACTGGAGTTTGCAGAAGACATGGCAATACAGAGAATGGGAGGAAGAGAATATATGAAGAAAAGATGACAAGTTTGAAGGATTTTTCCTGTGAATTGGAAACGCAAAATACTTGGATGAAAGTTGATGATAAACACAAGGAATGTTACTTGGTTATATAGCCAGTAATTAACACGCATTTACGTGTATTATTACCTCCACTCGTGAAACGATGCAGGCAATTGGAAGGTTGGTCTTCTCCACCGCCAGAAGATATAATGAATCAAGACCACGTGTCAGTCCCCTCAGAATTCAAGAAGACAGATTCAGATCCAACCGTCCACGTGTCCTGATGGAATACGAAAGAACTATAAGCTAGATATTCAGAAGGTTTAAACCCGAGAGGTTAGTCTCACGCTGATACCCCCCGAGTTTAACACCCCAAATCATCCTCCCTCGAGTTATTGGTCTTCCCTCGAGAAACAAGCCTCTCTTTCAACCTTCGAGATGGAGCAATTCAAATTCTGAAGATCTACCTTGGGGCTACTGATAAGTTCATGGTTCGTATTCGGGCCTCATTCATACTCGGACCAGGGCCCGAGAAGGGTCGTGGCTCGAGATTACGCGGAGGATGGATCCACGGGTCCATCAATCCTAATCCTTATAAGGAATGCATATATTATGAATGTTATACAAGGAATATACATCCTCCTAAACATGGTAATACAACCATGACTGAAATATACTTCCTCTATACATGGTAGTACAAATACTATTTCCAGAAGAGTTGTATTCCTACCATAAATACATATCTTGGTGATCTACGGATTGTAGCCATATAAATACCGAAGGTTGGTAAACCTCTCTATCTATTATCTTACATATAATACGCCTTACGCATCATACTAACTTGAGCGTCAGAGTGTCTACCCTCGGGACACCCGAGGCTTTGTTTTGCAGATCAGTTTGTGAGCTGAATTCGTGATCAAGCGCGGTTCCAGACATCCATCAATTTACATGGTTTTTTAATCAATGACCGTTACAAATTTTCTGCGAATGGTGTGTATATTTAAGTTTCCTGTAGCTATAATTATGCATTATAAACTTTTTTCTTGGGGGGGGGGGGGGGGGGTGGGGAGTTTAAGGCCAAAAGTGTGAAGAAGGTGGAGTGAAATTTGTTACCTTATAGATCACAATGGTATTGGACTGGGGTCAATACATTCTATTGTCAAGGCATGTTCCTTGAAACTCTGGTGGAAATTTCAGTTGGGAGATACCTTTGGTCTCAATTTTTATGGAATCTTCCCACCTCATGTAGAACTTCCCCAGCTTGGAAAAGGATCTCAAAAATCACACCACTAGCTGAGAGTTTAACTAGAGTCATACATGGGAAAGACTCTTGTACCTTCTGAAACTCTAACTGGAGCAGTTATGGTCCTATCTCTTTTAGCAATCCTGACTTGTATATTTGTTGATTGCACTGTTAGAGAGTTCTGTCAGATTATACTTGTTCACCGGTTGATAGTACTTGGTCTCAAAAGATCAAGACCCGATCATTCCAGATTCAACTCAAACGTCCAGTGTTCAATCCTTGAGATCCACGTACAGTCCAAGAGTCCATATCCTAATGGATTTAGGATTTAAAATTACAACTACAATATGTAATTATGTCCACTGACGTAATTATAAAAGGAAAAACACTTCAGACACAAGGTGAGTTTTCTTATTTTCCTATAGTAATTCTACCGTCTCCATTGTTATGAATACCAAGGGTAGGGTTATATAATTATTATGTGAAGATATCACACACAATCTATACAAGTTTTCTCAAGCCTTATGCTCCAATACTAATTTGAGCGTCAGAGAGTCTACCCCGAAACTCCATCCGAGGTATTGTAGGTGGTCGGAGATCACAGCCGAGGATACCTATTCGATTGTTGTTAGTCACACATCCATCAAGTGGCACGCCCAGTAGGACTCATATAATCGCGGTGTCCTCATATTTCAGATCACACAATAAAACTTAGTATTATCGTGTCGAAGCAATCTCAACCAGGACTATGCTCTCAAGAAAGAAATCGACGATGCCCCGATCGGATAAAAGACAATCTACCCCTTCAGCAAGGTAGAGAGGCGGGAGTGGAACAACATTCCTAGCACACCTCAACTAGATCTAGGGACCGAGGGCACGGGTCCCTTAATTTTGAAAACAAATCAAGTAGCCCCGGATGTAGATCGAGACGTGCAGGTTCCAACTAAATCCACCATGTCACCAATCTGGGTCATGCACCCTCGAGCACGCCCCAGACCCCAAAGACGTTAGCTCCATTACTTCTGAAGGTCCGGGGGAGGAAGCGTCTATCATCAAAGACGTGACTGGCGGGGACTCATCTGAAGAGTGAGAGGAGTCTCCGAAACCCTCTTTAACGCATGAGCCTCCGAACCCATCCCGAAGAAAGAGGAACAACTCCGACAGATAACGTGGGGCCAGGATCTCTTAGATTTTGCTTGCTGCTACTTGCAAGACTTTGCCAAGTTTTGAAGCCTGCGAGGGATATCGGAACAAGATCTTAACGAAGAACCCCGAGGAAAAAGGTGGCATCTTCAAAGCCTGTAGGAGTGGAGAGAATTTCAGTGTCCACACTACGAGCTGGTCAGAAAAGACGAAGAACCCACTTCTCGGATTGGCAATACCACGTGTGACAACAGTAGAAAAACCCCACAAGACAACCAAGAGTCTATTGGATCAGGTGACCCTTGCTACAGAAGTATCACTCTTCGAGACTCGACGAACCCTCCTAAACGCAGACATACCTGACCATTGCGCAAATCAATAGCATTCATGGGCATTGTGATGTTGTGCAGGAAGTGGGATGATCAGAGTCTCGAACATTCGAATTTATCGACTTTAACATGGCAAAACTGGAGAATCAAGATAAGAACAACGACCGTCTCATCATCCTAGCTACTCTGAAAACCATCGTCAGGACGATATAGTGCTAATCGATGGGGTGAGTGCTGTCAACATCATCTTCTCCACTGCAATAGCTCTGCTAGGTTTGGGACCTAGTGATCTCCAGCAGGCAGAATCAGGGATATTCAGGTTCACCGGACGAGAATCGAAGCCAATAGAAACCATAGTTACCTCGCTAACATATTATTAAAAACAAATGAAAGGGAGATATATAATATATTATTTTTCTAAGAGGTCGGGACCATAGGAGGAGGTTGTGGGAGTTTCAAGCAGAAGGAGAACTTGACTAAGGGCTTCATCTCTTTGATATTGATAGATTCGCGTTCTCTATTGATGATGCGATCATCGTGAGCAATGCTGGGAGAATTGTGAGTAGAAAGTCATTGTTATTGTCGAAACTGAAACATGGCTTGTTGATTGAACATAATGAGGAGTCTGTTTTCTTGGAGGTTAGGTTTGGCCGGAAAGGAGTTGGTGGAGGTGGAAGTTGGGGAGAACCACGTGCCGGAATAGTTGGCTAATTGTAGTGGGAAAATGAGGAAGGTTGGGCCGGTGGATCATGATGTGGTGTTCAGGGCTATGTTAGGCGCTTGAAGTTACTGGATAGGTATTCAGAGCTTCTGCTGATGGGATCTTGCTTTGAATGTAGGTCATAGTCGGGCTACAGTGGTTCAAAATGAGTTGGTAGAACCTAGCTTAGGTACGATAGTGTTCTATTCATTCTTATGAAACCATTCTATGAGAGAACCTGTTTTTGAAAATACTAGGCTAACCGGACCGTGCGTTGCGCGGTTTTACGATGCATGTCAATTCAAAGTAAATATTTGATATAATGGTATTGCAAATAGTATATTATGTAAAATGAATAATATTTCTAATACAGAAATTTTAAAATAAATATAATTGAAAAGAAGTAAATCACAATAATTGAAAAGATTTAACTTCAGATACCTACTCTTGGTCTCTTGTTTAATTCAGATTCTTCTTCCGTGTATTATTGAATCTCCGGGGAGGTCTTTTTGGTTTTATTTGTTCGCAACTGTATTATTGGAACCTCGTCTTCATCATTTTGAGGTAAGGGTTCCATTGTATTCACTTCTTGTTAATACACCACCAAGTATCGTGTATGGAGTTCTGCATTTTTTTGTTTTGGTGCTTGGAGAAACACAATATGTACTCTTTAGTGTCAACAACATTGTTTCTGTCTTCTAGAAACTCCTGTTTTTACAACGTAAAATAGTATAAGACTCTATGAAAATAAAGTAAGGATCTGAAGTAAATTGGTTTGGTGAATACCCGTGTTACTCTGTCAATTGCGTCCTCTGAATTTAAACCAAGTACATTTTCAGCTTGTGAACCCAGAAAGGTAGCTTGTATAATTCCAGCATCGTCAGTTAAGTTTGCATGGAGTATGCACCTGAACATTTTTGAAGTCATTATGAATTAAAGAAAAATAATATTTTGAAAAATGACGTATGAAAAACATGTATATTTGAAAAAACACACATTACCTTGGTGCTGCAATTTGTTGCATGTAAAACCATTTTTGTCGAATATCTTTGAAAGATATTTTGACCTTTGAAGCTGTAATTTCATCCTGTAAAGTGTTTATAATATTTTGTAAGTATAATTTTTTTAGCCTACACATTTGACTATATATATATATATGTATATTTATGATATTAGATACTTAACTCCTCTAATGTAGCTCGTTTAATATCTGATAAGTGTTTGTAGTCAATTTGTTTTTCGTCAGTGTCGTAATATGTACTTCTTTGTTTGTTGAATTGTCTTGAATTCCAGTTTGAATTTGCTCGATATTGGTCATAACCCTGCATATTTGTTATGTCAGTAAACGTATAATTTTAATATAGTGATGTATAGATCTAGGCAGCATACCAATTTCTCAATTCGTTTGCTTCTTTTCCATTGTCGTCAAACAAAAATGACGTGGATTTGTTTGTCATGATTTCTATTCCTGTGACATTCAAGATAAGATAGATATATTAGAAACTGATATGTGATAATGCAATATGTAGAGATAAGTAGTATAGCCCAAATTTGTAAAATTACCATTGTAATATTTGATTTCATTTTCCTCCAAGTATGTAGCATCTTTTTCAAATTCTCCCCAAATTGTTAATGTTAACTTCTCAAATCTGTATGTTGCGATTGTAGAATTGATTATTATATATCAAAAACCAGCAATGAAATAAGCCAAATGCTTATGTAGATTTGTTTTTTATAGATTCTCCAGATGCTAATATTTTAAATTACTTAAGTATACATAACAACATATAAATCCTTATATCCTAAAAAAAACCTAAAAATTCTTATAGTCACATAGCACATGAATATAAACGTTTGTATATCATGCATTGCACTAAACAATTTTCAATGACGTAATGAAAACATTCAAAATTTCAAATTCTAATTTTCATGCAATATATTGATCTAAATAATTTACACATGCTTTGGTTCTGTGCGTTTCAAGTTATGAAATATATATAAGATTTATCCACATTGAAATTTAAAAATATAAAATTATTATTCAATACTAGCTAAATATCATCGTGTGTTGCACGATATATTTAATCTTTTTTTATGTAAATATTATGAACAAACTTATGAAGATGATGATGAACTGTGTTTAAAGAAAAACTCTTTAAGATACCAAAAACTAATATATGAAAATCATAGGCGCCAGAATATGGTAAGACTGAAATTAGCGTGTAAATTAGGATTTTATAGGTGGAATGAGTTGTATTTGTAATAAAAATAGAAGGCGGAACCTATTGTATCATCATCGATGAAAAATGAAATAATAAAATTAAAAGGAAAAAAAATATATAAAAATAATAGGCACCGGAATATATTGAACTTGCGGTGGTTATGTGGCGGCTTTAGTCAAAATACGTAGTTTCATCATTTTTAATTCTTTTTATTAATTTATTTATTGACCGAGCAATAACTTTTCTAGTTCCCTTTATGAAAAATATTTATAAATAACAGAAAATGGGAACATAGTACTTACTTTGTCATTTATGAGAATGAATTTTTGGAGCCTTGTTCCTGTGCCTGAAGTGAAGCGTGTAGGAAAGCATCTGATACGAAGGGTATTGGTGATACGAAGGGTATTGGCCAAGCCGTAGACCAAGCCTTGTTGTCCTTATGGGTTGACGAAATCCATATTGGACCTACGGATATAATAAATTAGGTTTCCAATCTTACCAAGGTTTTTCCCTAACGGGTTTTTTAATCCGGTAAGATTTTCGTTTTCATAGTAGGAATAGGATTTGTTATTTGTTTCATAGTTGGGAAAGGATTATTATTTTCAGATTCTAGGTAGGATTATGATCTAGGATTCGGCTATAAATATAGCCTTCATATTGTAATTTTATTCAGAGTTTATTGATAAATATAAGGAGTTTCCTAAATAATTGACAGTTGTTCAATTTCTAGATTCAGTTGAATCGCCCGAGGACAGGTGTTCGCGGTGGTTACCTCGATAATTTAGCTTCAGTTGTTAGCTAGTTATCAACCCAGTTCGTGTGTTTACGTTGTTTCGGTTACATCAAGTGTTTTTGCGTATAATACGCATCAAAGTGGTATTCAGAGCAAGGCTTTCACAAATTCTAGTTTGTGAACGGTCATGGAGGATAGAGATAAAAATATGGAAGATCGTATGACTAAACTGGAAACATTAATAGGGTTACTCCTCGAGGAGTCGAAAGGCAAGAAGTCTATAGAAGAACGAAAACCAGGACAACTGACGGGGTTTAGTTCATATGATGAAAGCATTCATCATAATCGACGTCAACACGATGATCGAGGACTAAAGCTGGATATACCCGAGTTCGGTGAGAACACAGGTGCAGAGGAATATCTGGAGTGGGTGTGTAAAGCTGATCGCGTATTCGAATACAAAGAATACAACGATAAGGAAAGTTTCAACTTGGCTAAGTTAAAACTGAACAGTCTAGCTTATCTATGGTTCGAAGAAGAAAATAACGAAAGGAGACGTAATGAGCAGACTATGATAGATACCTGGACGGAATTAAAGAAGGCTATGCGTCGGCGTTTTGTACCAGCCAATTATCTGAATGATTGCTATATTCAAATGATTAGATTCAAGCAAGAATCTATGTCAGTTTATGAATATACGAAGGGATTTGAGAAGCTAACTTTGCAATGCCAAGTACGGGAACTTCCGGAACAAAAGATGGCTCGTTATCTAGGAGGATTAAAGCAAAGCATAGCAAATATGATAGAATTGCAACCCTATTCTTCATTTGCTGAAATATGTAAGTTAGCTACAACATGTGAGAAACAACTTTTGATGAAAGAAACACCCACTAAGACAATTGTTTCGAGATCATATGCTACAAATCCAGGGTCTAATGGGAGTTATAGTGGATCAAAGACTACACCTCCTGCTCCTATAAAGATAAGACCGGATAACCCAGCTGCAGAAGAAAGAGACCTCACCCAGTTGAAGTGTTTCACCTGTCGCGGGTACGGGCATTTTAAGAACCAATGTCCCAACAAGAGGGCATTAACCATGATGGAAATTCAGACAATTCAAGATCTGGAAAGAGCAGCCTTGCTAACGGAACCGATTCCAGAAAACGACACAACATATGAGGATCACGATGAGGTACTAGACGTGTCAGCAGCAGATCATGGGGCAAGCCTAATGGTTAGGAGAGCGCTTCATAGTACGTCAGTTAACCAAGGTCATGAACAACGAGAGCAACTGTTTTATTCTCGTTGCCTAATTCAAGGCAAACTATGTAATTTGGTAATTGATGGAGGAAGTTGTACTAATGCAGTCTCCACTGAAGTAGTGGACAAACTGAAGTTACTGACGAAGGTCCATCCAGCGCCATATAGATTACGTTGGTTGAGTGATGGGGATGAAGTCAAAGTTAATCGCCAAGCACTAATTTCATTTTCTATAGGCGAATACAAAGATGAAATACTCTGCGATGTAGTGCCCATGACAGTTTGCCATGTTTTATTAGGACGTCCATGGCAGTTTGACCGTGTATCTCAGCATTGTGGCCAGAAAAACAGTTACGTAATCGAGAAGAACAAAAGGAAATTTCGATTATTACCATTGGCGCCGGCTGATATATTTAAAGCCCCTAAACCATCGCTATTTGCAAATGAAAAAGAGGTATGTCAAGAGATCGACCAGGGAGAAACTGTTTATCTTCTGGTTGCGAATGTGAAAAATCGAGAAGGGGAGAGAAATCTGGATCCCAAGGTGTTGAATTTGTTGGATAAGTTCAGCGATGTATTTGACCAATCCAAGATTGAAGCAATAAAATCATGGCCTACACCGACGACCTTAACAGAAGTGAGATCTTTTCATGGTTTAGCTTCCTTCTACCGAAGGTTCATAAAAGAGTTCAGTACCTTGGTCAGTCCTATGACGGAGACAACGAAGAATGGAAAATTTGTGTGGATTATGGCAGCTCAAAAGTCTTTTGAGACCATAAGGGACCATCTATGTCGCACGCCAGTTTTAGCTTTGCCTGATTTTACGCAACCCTTTGAAGTTGAATGTGATGCTAGCGGAGTAGGGATTGGTGCCGTATTACTTCAAGCCAAAAGACCTATTGCTTATTTTAGTGAGAAACTGGGAGGGGCGAGAGCGAATTATTCAACATACGATAAGGAATTTTATGCACTTATTCGTGTTTTGGATCATTGGAGTCACTATCTACGACCAAGTCGTTTTATTCTCCATTCTGATCATGAGGCGCTCAAGTATATTCACGGACAACATAAACTTAATCCAAGGCATGCGAAGTGGGTCGAGTTTTTACAGTCTTTTAATTTCTCTTCAAAGTATAAAGACGGTAAGAATAATGTCATAGCAGATGCTTTGTCACGCCGCCATTCAATGCTTACAATTCTGGATGCGAAGCTGCTTGGGTTTGAATTGTTAAAAGAATACTACAAGGATGATCCATATTCTAGCAACATCATGCACGACTGTGAGGAAGGAACAAATAGTAACTACTTGCTGCAAGATGGGTATCTTTTTAAAGGAAACCATTTATGTATTCCAAAAAGTTCTATTCGAGAATTATTGGTACGAGAGGCTCATGGTGGAGGCATTACTAGACATTTTGGCATCAACAAGACGATGGAGATATTACAGGAACATTTTTACTGGACAAAAATGTTCGGAGATGTGCAAGCTATAATCTCACGTTGTAGCACCTGTCAAAAGGCGAAAAGTGTTTTTCACAAAGGACTCTATACTCCAATGCCAGTTCCGGAAGGTCCTTGGGAAGATGTATCTATGGACTTCATCGTTGGGTTGCCTCGAACGCAGAGAGGGAAGGATGCTATTATGGTGGTAGTAGACCGTTTCTCCAAGATGGCTCATTTCATTCCTTGCCATAAAACCGACGATGCAAGCCATGTTGCGGATCTATATTTCAGGGAAGTTGTACGTCTACATGGGGTTCCTCTTACTATTGTGAGCGATCGGGATACCAAATTTTCAAGTCATTGGCGATCATTATGGCGTTTGTTGAGAACTAAACTATTATTTAGTACCTCCCATCATCCTCAAACTGATGGACAAACGGAAGTGACGAATCAGACGCTTGGAACGTTGTTAAGAGGTTTGGTGAATAAGACTCAAAAGGATTGGGATCTCAAGCTAGCTCATGCCGAATTTTCTTATAATCGCACTCCAACTTATGCTACCAAACATTCACCGTTTGAGACTGTATATGGAGTAAATCCTTGTCTTCCTATCGATCATGTACCCATGAACCGAGAACAAATGATACATGTCGATGCAAAGAATCGAGTTAAGGACATGAAAAAGTTCCATGAACAGGTGAAGGTTCGGATTGAAAAGGTTAATGAGATTTACAAGAAGAAGTCAAACAAGCATCGGAAACAACCTGAATTTCGTGAAGGAGATTTGGTATGGCTACATCTACGAAAAGAGCGTTTTCCGGCCAAACGAAAAAATAAGTTAATGCCACGAGCTGATGGTCCTTTCCGTGTCATGGAGCGTATTGGAGATAGTGCCTACAAGATTGATCTACCAGGAGAATATGGCGCCGTGCATGCAACTTTCGATGTAGGGGCTTTGTCACCTTACATTGACGATGATGCTCTTGAAGAATTGAGGCCAATTCTTTCCGAAGAAGGGGAGGATGATACGAAGGGTATTGGTGATACGAAGGGTATTGGCCAAGCCGTAGACCAAGCCTTGTTGTCCTTATGGGTTGACGAAATCCATATTGGACCTACGGATATAATAAATTAGGTTTCCAATCTTACCAAGGTTTTTCCCTAACGGGTTTTTTAATCCGGTAAGATTTTCGTTTTCATAGTAGGAATAGGATTTGTTATTTGTTTCATAGTTGGGAAAGGATTATTATTTTCAGATTCTAGGTAGGATTATGATCTAGGATTCGGCTATAAATATAGCCTTCATATTGTAATTTTATTCAGAGTTTATTGATAAATATAAGGAGTTTCCTAAATAATTGACAGTTGTTCAATTTCTAGATTCAGTTGAATCGCCCGAGGACAGGTGTTCGCGGTGGTTACCTCGATAATTTAGCTTCAGTTGTTAGCTAGTTATCAACCCAGTTCGTGTGTTTACGTTGTTTCGGTTACATCAAGTGTTTTTGCGTATAATACGCATCAGCATCGTACAACAATTCCAATTATGTCTGTAAAGTATATTGAATTTGTTATTCATATTGTATAATTTTGTATGACTGATAATGCAAATATGAAGTATGAAATAATAATAAAAATACCTATCAACATATTTTTTTGAGTAAAAATTCACCGATTGTTTCAAACGGTGAATAATTGATATGTTGATCAATATCTTCAGCTTCTTTGATGCATGTCCTTGTGTCAATTATCCATTGGGCGTTGATATTGTCTTTTTTGCTTATGTACCTATCTTCGATATATGGAGAAAAATATATAAACCATAGCTTAAAATATGTAGCAATACAAATATTATTTCATCAATGATCTTCAAATTGTTCAGATCATACATTGTTTTGATTCATTAATACAACACAGTAGATAAACTATGTGTTAGTGCAGGATTTGGCACTGTTGTTTGGGAACCGGATAATGTCTTCCAACCACATATTAGATACGCTTTCTTAAAAGAAATTTACCGACCCACTAAGAACAACAGGTTGCACGGTAACTCTTTTGAGATACGAAGAAGAACACATTGGATCTTGGATGTTAACAAGAAACAATAACACAAAAGTTTGTATAGATTTATGTCTAAAGACAAGAAATAATTCTGCAGTAAACTATTTCCAAAGCAAGAAAAGTAACTTGTATTCTAATATTTTTCTTAGTTACTCATACATGTGGCTTACCACTCCTTATATAGGAAGTGATTCGTAAGGATATCACCCTTCATATGATTTGTAAAGACACAACTCTACAAAGAGACACATTCAACTCTTGCATGCTACATTGAATGTTATGTTAATGGATGCAACCATTCACATTATTTATATAATTATTTATATATCCTCAAGTATACATACACTCAAACCCCACAACTCCTGTGTATTATACTCCACATATATACCACGAATTCATTTTCCTATAAATGTTCCAACACTATGAACACATTTTCCGATTCTTCTCCGCGATCAAACTGCAACCAGTTCCCAATTCAAATGTGGCTCTCTAAAGATATCTGCATTTCCACAATCCAGAAACAACTGAAATTCTGGAATGGTATCATCAGATTGTTGAGTCGTAGACGCTGCAGAAAACAATCCCTTGGTCTCGCTCCAAGAACCAAAAGGGTTTGTCTTAATATATTCAATTCCAGAAAATGGTTTCTTCATCATAGTTTTCTTCACATTTTTTCTTCGAATGAAATCGTGCTTCAGAAGCTCATCAGCACTCGGCCTGTCCTCAAACTCCATCTCCAAGCACATGTACAGGAAATCGCGACAGCTTTCAGAAACATCTTCAGGGATCTCAGATGGCTCTTCCTGAGCAGTGAGGGACATCAAAACGGTGTCGCTGAAGCTCTCATCCCTCATCGGCTTTCCTCGATACAGCATCTCCATAACTGTAATCCCCAGTGACCAAATATCTGTTTCCTTTCCGTGCAAACCTTCGTCCACAGCTTCAGGGAAGCCATACATCAGCGTCCCACGAAAGAACTGGAAACTCTCCGACTCATCCTAACAGGCGCAACCGAAATCCGCCAGTTTCAGCTGTTTCAACACAATTCTATTATCCCTTAAGAAAAGCATTAGAGCTTCTTCTTCTGTTAGTTGAATCAACACCCGTGAAGCAATATTATAGAAGCTTTAAAAAGCTTAAGGGTTCATCTGCAAATTTTAGTTTAGTAAAATAAATTTAAAAGTGTAAAAAGGATGAGACTTCTTGATAATGCCATTGTTGTCATCAGCAGGATGGGTACAGATATGTGGAACTGATTCAATGACAAAGAACTCCTTATTGAGATTCTCATCCAACTCCAAAATAGCTGCCACATTCCCGCATCCACCATTTATCCAAAGCAATCAAAATCAACTAACAATATCCAATTATCTATATGCCGAACCTAACGATTAACAAATTTTACCTGTAACAATAATTAGGGGCCGACCAGACCGTAACTATCTGATTATTGAACATCCATTGGTAATCCTGCTTGTTTCTTGACTCAAACCTGGATCAGACTTTAGCACCATCATGAGGTACCTCTTGTTTCCTGTCAATTGTTCTTATCTTTCAAGGAGATGGATGAAAAACTGTAAACAATTCAGTCAATAGACCACTCTAATTTTAGTATTTAATAATTTAAGAGAGTAGTCTCAACCTGGTCTGAAGTCGAAATAGCTGGTGATAAGCCTCCATGTACAAAATATCTTGTATTCATGAAGAGCTGAGAAACCGCAAAGATAGCGTTAAAATTCAGGTTAAAAAAGAACAGTGAAATGGTGAAATAATAGGACATGGATAACTTTAGCACCTACATAACCAACAACTATGCCTGCAAACAGTGACAGTACCAAATTTGATGAGTAAGCCCAAAAACAAAAGTCAAGTTTATGTCTTATATGGGGTAGATTGCTATCTGGAGAAAACTGTCTCTTAATTGCAGGGAATTGGATACATACAGTAACCACATCTCACCAATTTTAGCAAATAATCAAGGCGAAAAGATTAAATGAAAAGTAAATAATTCAGGCATAACAATGATAGTGAAAAGAACAAGTACAAACCTCAAATAATCAAAAATATATATGTGCAGTATCTCCAAAAATTCACAGATCCATATTTGCGTAAACACTCGTCATAGAACCCATACACCTGAATCGGTGGGCAAAACAATTAATCACCATAAGATCTCTGGCAAACACCCAAATAAAAAAATGAAATTAAAGTTATCAGCTCACGTGTGTAATATGTCTACTCTCGTGGTTTCCTCTAATGAGCGTTATTCGATCAGGGTATCTCACTTAAAGTTTTAAATTCCAAAAGTCAGAAAAGTAAATATCTGACGGATAAATCATTTTAGTCGAAATTCAAAATAAATAGAGATTTTAAGATCACAATTAGCATTGGAATAGCAATTAGCATAATAGATGTTTCTAGCTCAGTAAATTTCATAAATTAAGATGTGAACTGATTACGCAAAGAATGACACTCCTTAGAACAATATACATACAAAAGACTCAAAGTTAATTGTTCAACATTTCAACATGATAATAGCTGTAACATATAGTATCTCAAACATAAAACAAATACTTTATTTTAATGTCCCTTTTTTATGAGCTTATGCTCCTAAATATTTGTGAGAGAATGAGAACCTTCTTTGAGCAGTTAAAATATTACAATATGAAGCTCGGAAACTGACTATGCATGACAAACAAAAGAAAATAAAAGGAGGAAACTTTCTTACTTCAAATGATGTACACCTTCAGATCTTGTTTCCATAGTTTTAAGACTTGTACACAAGAGCTCAATCCAACTATAATTAGTAGCCAAGCAAATATAGATCAGAAAACCTGAATTTTTATAAACCATCACAACAAATAAACCTCAATCTCAATAACACAAAATAGCAAAGAACCAACCAAGAACTGATGCCATTTTGAAACAATTTCTAAAAGGTGCAGGATTTAAGATACAAAGAATGAGTGCCGATTGCAGCCATTGTTTATACATCTTGCATGGTGGGTTAGGAAGTCTCAATGGAGGATCATTGATGCATATATCTGGACAAAATCACCGCGGAAGGCCATGTTCTTCTGTAGAATATTAACACATTCAAGTATAGAGAAGAAGATCAGAAAACAAACCTTTCTTCTTGTTCCATTCATGCATAGTCTAGTATATTTTTAAACTAATATATTGCTTAGAATCTGGCCATATACCTTCAATGCATAATCACAAAAACTAAAGTGACAGAAGAAAGCAAGGGTTTACCTATGAAGAGGTTGCTCGTAAAACAAAAGATGTTGCTTTACTGAAAACCGATTCACGGCATCGGCCTGCAATGATTAAGAGTAAGATTTGCGTGTACACCTGATGCAGAAAGCATCATAAGGAAACACTAGCAGTCCACCATATTTTCTCCGACGTTGTCTAACATATCCACCATTTTTTATTCAAACTAACGAAATGTCGGTTGTATCAGGTGCTTTTTGGAATGTGCCCGGAGATCCTGACCGCCGACATCGATACAGAGCTCTACCCGGTATTCAAATTTCTCTCGAATGACCATCCAACAGTGCATCATCGAGTAACTAACTAACTACTATGTCCTGAGCATTGTCACATTCATGTATCCATCATTCAATATAGAGTATAACAGTTCACGGAATGAATCATCAAATAACCATCTGAACCATAAATGAATAGAGCCATCTCTTTACATCAAAAAGAAAACCTAAATGGGTCAAGCAATTCTATCGATTATCATCAAACCAAAAAAAAAGTTTGTCAAAACTCCTTGCTTCATTGGGTTTATGAAAGTTTTGAAGGGTATTCCATAAAATGCTATGAGTTAAAAAGGAAACCGGCAGAGGTGGACAACGTAGATGGGCGGTTGAGGATACTAAATGCAACCCATATATTCGTTTTTTATGTAGTTTATTTTCTTCGGAGGTTTATCGACGGAAGGCGGAGAGACTAAACGCAAGCTACTCGGTCGTTTTATGATTTATCCTATTAATTCCGGAGGCGGTGTTTGTTTTTAAATTTATACCGCCACACTGTGCTTTTTAATATATACCTAGTAAAAAGATAATCATAAAATTGTGTTTTTGGTAAAGTTAATTGCTCGTGTATAAAAATAATTAAAGCTCTCTAGCTTTTTTTAAAAAAAAATAATTAAAACCACACTATGGTGGGGTGAAATATATGGGCTCACCACACCCTGGAATATATCCATGAAGTACCAATTATCTCCAAATGGAGGCAATTTGTGAGTAGGAAGAGTATCCCTTCTCCATACCCTGTTTGAGTGATTACAGAGCATTCCATAATACTCTGCATCAATGGCGGTAACAGCATGTCTAACTAGTCGGTAATGGCTTGTCTACCCTAATACTAGAAAATAGGGTCTAATAAGATCAAGGTTGTAACCATCAGTGCTTTCAGAAGTCCCATCCAGACATACCAAATGTATACTGGCTACAACACTGGAACGACATCTCTAACAACATGGTCACTCCCTAGTCAGTCTCAGGCCAGTATGAGACTTTCTGCATCAAGAATCCATGTCATAGACATATCTGCATGTACAGACTACAAATCTGATTAAGACAGAGTCGCCATAGGGATAGTCAAAACTTCCCTTGACTCGGATTTCTCCTGTCTATCCTATTAATCAGATCAGAAGTCTGTCTATTTTTCCAAACAATGACCGGTTAGAAAAATAGACTGCCAGACAAAAACACCCTACCAGTACTCCATCAAAAACCAATTCCAAGCATGTGCCCCTTATTAAAAGAAATCTAAAAAGAAAGGTATAAAAAAGAAAAAAGAAAAAAGAAAAAAACCCCTTAATTCTGATCTAAGAAGCAGCATGTGAATCGCAGGACTGGACCTGACGGTAACTCCGGCGGCGCGTGGAATCCGGTGACGCTGGCTGACCGTTGACTCTGGCGGCGCGTGGATCCAATCGCGAAAGACAGGCGGCGCGTGGCCGATCTTCCCCTTACGGAACATCTGAGCAGCAAGTCGGACCAGTCTCTAACTGATCAACATTCTGGACATCGTCGTGAAAAAAAGAAACCTGAAAATAAATTGTAGATCCACTTCTTTGCCCGGCGGTGTTGGGTTCCGGAGCCCGATCCGAAATCTCTTTCACCGTCGGGCTCCGGGCAGTGAAGATCAAGTGGCGGCTCAAAGTTTTTCCGGTGAGTATGGAGAAAACCTATTCCGGCGAGGGTGAAAAAAAAGGGTTTTGGTGGGAGATTAGAGAGGGAGGTGGAAGGACAGGGTATGGGGTGGGAGGGGGTCGCAACGGCGATGAAACGCCGGCGACCCCCGCCGGAGATTTTGGATCTGTGAAAACTTTTGGGAGAGAAGGGTGTCGGTCGGGGGCTTCTGATTTTTCATGAATCATGTGTTGGAAGATCAAATTTCCTTCAAAGCTCTCTAGCTCAATATGCTTATTGTAAGTCACATAATTACACGAATTTGCTTGCAAACTCAACAAAGTTGGACGGTTCAAAGTTGTACATGTGTGCGTCAAAATACATAACAAATTGGGTAAGTTACTATTATTATTTATACTTGTTATTATAGCTTTACATGTAAATATTCTTATCAACACCTCAGAATCACACATGGCTATATTTAATTTACCAAGCATGAAAGTTATACTGAGTCAGATTCTTTAAAGGACCGTAAACATGAGTAATGTTCAGTCTAAATTCCAATCCCTATGTACACTATCTTTAAAGGATATAAAAAAAATCCAACTAATAAATAAAACTCTACGATATTACAATATAATAGTACACTTGCTAATAAATAATCTTTCTTTAGTTTCTTTGCAGGTTCAGTGGTTCCTTGAGCACATGTAAAAAGCTTGAAACTAAACGTTTTTTAATGTGTACTAATTGTACTAGGTAATGCCAGCGCGGCTTGGCAATATTTGTTGAAATAAAGCTCAAGTTTTGGGTGAATTCTTGGCCTGTTCACGTATGGATATTGTTCTAAATCATGATGGCCAAAACTTAAGTTAGTACATGGAAAGATACTTTAGTAGTCCCATAGTCATTGCTCTTCTGGAGCTGCGATGCAGGTTCATCAGCAGGATCCTCCTCATCATCATAACCAACATAATCAAAGGAGTACTCTGAAACCACCTTCTTTGCATCTGGAACATTCTGAAAATGCATCAATTCCTCCATATCATCAACAAAGATTATCGGAATCATAAGGATAATGAGAATACGACTCCTCTAATTAAAAAGGAAAAGCCAAACTTATTACAGCAAAAATCGGTGGGAAGTATCAAGGGAATTAAAAAAGAGGCCAGGAATTGGTAGTTAAAAACTATTATTGATTCTGTTAAACTCAGCAATTTAATTTTTAGACAGTTATTCTCTTTTGAGTTTTATGTATGCGAATGGCATAGAAGGAATTTATATAATCCGTTCAAAACAAACGCCTGACAACGTGTGCAGCTGCTTGTCTTAACATAATCTAAAGAACAACGTGGAAGTCAAAATAAGGTGATATAACCTCTACTACAACAAAACTGCAGGCAGTCTTTAGATGTTGAGCACAAATTATGCATCCTTTTTATCACGTTTGTTTCATAAAACAAAAATCAGAAGGACTGTAGGACAAATGACAACTGACAAGATGAATGTAGCTGTTAGTAAATGTTCTCATTTTCGTAAGTCTAACTTAAAAGGTTGGAAAATAGCTTGAACATAATGGAAAGTGAAGGACTTGGAGTATTGCAAATAAGAAACAAGTCAGTACCTTTATATCATTAGAAAATAAAGGAGCTTCGGTAGCTTACAACGCATCACTTGTTTCACTTCTCATAAGTCAACAGAATCTCAATTCTGCAAATTGGACAGAGTAGAAGATGTATAAATCATCGAACTTAAATGGAATTTTTCACTATTACGTAAAATAAAAACTTCTATACAAAAAGACCAATGGCAGCAGACACGAATGACTTCTTCTAGAACATTGACACATAGATTGAAGTAAGGAACTACTTTCTTGCACGAAAGTCACTCAAAGTGACATTAATAATTTGCTGCAAACATTGTGAGTGTAAGCTGGTTCTGTTATATGCAGAGGTATTTGCTAAACTGCATCGATGTTTATAGCAGAATCGACTTGTTATATAGGCTAAATAAGCTTGCAAGGATGCCTCAAAAGTGAATGGCAAGACTAAATGTAGCCTGCTCATGATAGTTCTCTACAAATCAGGAAACTTGATATCAATAGTAAATTTAAAAGTGAATGCGTACTTTTTCAGTGCACATGACTGTTGATTTTCAAAACCAGATATAGAACTAAATAAACTGAGAGACTGTATTTAATAACATGAGTTCAAAATATTGGAAATCCAAAAACAAAGGCACCCCATACCTTACCATCATGAAATTTGTGCCGAACGGTGTTCATTTGAAGCTTCAGCAAAAGTGTTCCTTTAAGTAAGTAAGGAACCATAAAGTACACAATTTACTGGATCCATATGCCTGCATGTCACAACATACATTTTAAAGTAGGAAGGAAACCAAACTGATCATTGATAGCAAGGATGTGCATGGAAACCAAAGTTATTTCTCATAAATATATATATTGTTAGCTTGAGAAGTAAGTAACTTAGGAAAATCGGCGAACACCTGACATGCAATGAAAACTAGAACTAATCTTAACCAGAAAATCCGATACAAAGCCGAAAAAATAAAGCACGCTATGGGAAGAGTGGAAAGAGTGGTGCAGCTTTGCAGGTGTTCAGTGAATTTTGTCACAAATAATGTACTGATGATTTACCTTCAAAATCTCAGCAAGAGAGTATTATATCTTAATTATCTTCACTCCATTCAAACTTCCGTACCTATTTTCCGAACTCCCAGTCAGCTTCTTTCATGAATAATATTACTATCGTTATTTAAGCATTTCATCCAGATTTTTCTACAGAATTGTATCATCCCAGATCATCTTCCAATTACACAGAATCAGACACAATATAAGATAAGTAGAACAATAAATATTAAGCACATATAATCAAAATTCTATTGGACCTTTCATCGAACACCTTACGTGCACTGATCAGAGGCTACTTCAATCCATCAACAGACACAATATCTGATTAAGACAACACATAAATGAGATTTCCGAGAGCCTAATGAAACAGCAACAAAAGGCAGAAATTTGGGATAGGAAGAAATTTGGGGGAAAGTAGGCGAATGTTGAACGCCGGAGAAGCTGCACGAATGGTTTGGATCAAATAAAATAACTATATCAATCTTCTCCATTGAATGCCGGAGATAGTTGGCCGGAAACCGGCCGGTTAGCACCTCGAGGATGAGGATCCCAAGGCTCCACACGTCGGTCTTCCGGCTAACCTGGTTGTGGTGCATGAACTCTGGCGACTTGTAGGCCACCATTAATTGCTGCGCGTGTCCACGGTTGATGATCGGGGAGAGGGCGTAGTCGGCGAGGAAGGGGTTGAGGTGTTTGTCGAGGAGGACGTTGGATGACTTGAGGTTTCCGTGCGGTGGAGGTTGAGGGATGGGAATTGTTTGTGAATGTGACGCGTGTAATGGGAGAAGCACATAAGTCAGAACAGTAAACAATTAATAAATAAATACGACCACCATTCACTGTTGTTAACTCATTCCCCTTTATAGAGAGACTAGGTGAGGCCAGCCCGCGCGGCGCGCGGGCTGGTTGTATTTGTTTTTATCTAAAAAAATATCTGGCTATACACAGTCAGTGGGAATTGATTCTGTAAGTTCACCAGATCTGAAATTCAGAATTGCGGCGAGGCCTCAGTATTTCCTTGTGCTAGAGTGAATTCCATGGCTCGATATCCAGAGGTATGGGCTCTATACAGCAAGGTTGCAGCAACAGCCGATCCAGAGCACATCCTGCTCAGTTGCGGGTGCAATGTTTTCTCCATTAGCTGCTCAGTTGCAGGCAATACAATTCTACCAATCTTACCTCTTAATCCCGACTATCCTTTCCTCCACCACATTTTTCAGATGAGCCATATCAGAAAAAAAAACTTTGTGAATCAGTTCCATGTTCTTTTTTCCTGGATTTGTTCCCTCACAGATGAGGCAGCAACCTGCAAGTATCATTCAAAGTAAGGATGAACTTCAATCTTCTATACTTCCTCAGCAGGAAATATAAATGACAAAATATATTTACTCCTTGAATTTTCGAATTCTTCTTTTCAGTCCCTTCTTCTTGAAAAGTTGCTTTCTGAATCCGACTATCAACCTTTCTTGTTGTCAATGAGAATTCCGATAATGATCTAAACAGCAAAGAGAAGCAGGGATTTAGGTTGTGGAACTTTGAAAGATTTTAGAGCTCAAAGACACAAAAATATTAGATTTCAAATATCATATTTAGATTTAAGGAACAGAAGCATTCTTTCAAATATTTAATAAGTTTTAATTGCAGCATTTCTTATTTAGGTTTGAATGTTAAAAGAGTCTTTTTGAGTTAATGATATCCAGTTGTCTGCAAGTAGTTTAACTTGTTCTTAAAATAAAAATAAATAAGTTCTAACTGTTCTAGAGAAAAGGTAGTAAGAACTTGTGAGGCATACATAGATCTCCTAACTTACTTAAAGCATGGTCCTAATATGTTCTCATCTTAGCTTGTCGAGTGCGAGAAAGTTTGTAACAGGTCCGCCATCCCCACCTTGAACTGTTGCAGCAAATTTGCAGTGCAAGTGTGTGGAAAACCAATGATTTGGCCTGAATTTATCCAACAAAATAGCAGCTGGTTCACTACCCAAAGTTCTTGTTTTAATCTGAGAGAAAGCACAATTAGAACATACAGTGCAGGTCACAAAATAATGGTTCTTTGTGCGGTTTTGCTGTATTACTCGACAGTGTGTGGCAATACAGAAGTAAAAGCATTCAAAAGTAGCACCGACCAGTACCAGATTTTAAACAGGTAGTTGTGAAACAGAAGGAATGGCTTCAAAACTGCAACACAATTTACTAATTCCGCAGCATGTAAGTATTTTATTAACCAGAATTTACTGTAAGCAAATGAAAAAATGCATGGTTTGTAATGCCAACATGTATTACTCAAAAAAGAATGCCTCAATTTTACACAAGCTCATCACATTTAATTCGACATGGTTCATGAATCAACAAAACAAACACATTACATGCTTAAGCAATCAAATTCCAAGGCCCAAAGGCATGGCCAAATTGAACCAGCCAAGTTCATGATCGAAATACCTGGTTAGGCAACTTGGAACCTATGCATTTCAACATTCAGCCTACGAGTTGTGAATACACAAATTTATTTAGGGTTTTTGTTTGAAAGTCAAGGAAACCAAAACTGATCATTGAATGCAAAAGAACCCAACAACTACAACAAAAAAATAAAAAGGATCAAATTCATACGGGTGATTCTATTTACACCACCCTAATTGCTATTTGCACCACCCTACCCCACTTTACTCAAATCAACGTGCACATTAATTAGTTAGACTATTTTCATTCTTATTTTATTGGTCAACTTAAACTTTTTCCTTTTAACATTATTATTTCTTAACATTTTAATTTATAGATTAAATATATTTGATCGAAAATAAAAATTTTATGCAGATTAATAAAATGTTAAAGTAAACATTTTATTAAAATAAATGCATTTATTTTCTTGTTATATAATTTCAGGTGTTTACACATTTAGATTATAATTTTACATGATCTGTGCTCTTCATAATAAATTTCTTCTCCTTCATTTCTAGGAAGCTAATATATTAAACAATATTTAAATTAATATACACAAATAAATACTACACATCAGGCATAGTAAATATAAAATTTTACAAAGTTATTAATTATAAAATATTTAATATTATGTTACTTGATGTCTAAACATACTCACATATTTTTATATAAGTTTGGTTGAATTACACAAACTAATTTTTGTGATATATATATTTTATGAATTCAAATGATTTTAGAAGTTGTGATATAGTATTTGATAATAATTATAAGTGTGTTTTATTGTGTCATAAATCAACTTTAAGTAAAAACCTTTCTATTTTATATTAAAACAATTTGTGTTTTATATACAATAAAAAATCTGAAATATAACTTAAGATTTTAATATAACCACATTTTTCAATAGAAATTATTTAAATATTAAAGGGTTGACTAAAAGATGGATGCAAATAGCATCTTTTTATCTTTTTCATCTACACCATTATGACCTACCAATTTTTTACTATCCCAAGGTTATTTACACCACTAGGTGGGTGTAAATAGCAACACCCAAAACTCTCTGCTTCGTTTCCCCAGAGAAAAGAATCTCCTCATAAGAGCAGAATCCTATGCAATTTTTCTTGCTTCCCTTCACTCCTCCAAAGCAAACCCAAAAACAATCGATAAACCCCAAATAAAATCGAAACTTCACTTTATACAAACATGCATAATCAAAATATTACCTGGCTACTGCAGGGAGAACACAACTTTTCTTTTGATTGGAAAAATAAATCCATACTTGGCACAGAATAGACGATGGATAATTGGCTTTACTAATCTTCCTCACCTGATGAATTGAATCTTCTCTGTAGTCGACGAAGTCGGAACCAGACCCCACTGCGCCAAAAACCCTCTAAAAACCAATCGCATCCCCAACAGAAGGATCGAACTTCAAGCACTCGCTACTGTTCAAACGACATGAAGATCCAAGCTGTCCCAAAAGTTAAAAGTGAACCTAGAGAAATCAAAAGTAAAGTGATAGATTGAATCTAAAAGAAACGAAAGGAATAACCTGCTGGAAAGGCCGCAGAATATTTAAACTTGAGATCATTTCAAGAAATTAACGATAGGATTTCAGGAAGGGAGCAGGATGGAGAAGATAGGAGAAAAGGTGGAGATGTTGCTTCTCTAGACAGATCAAACGGGCACGTGGAAGATGGACAGCTGAGGTAGTCTCATGAGTCATGACATTGACGTGTGGAATAAATTAGGCAAAGGGAAATAAGAAAAATAATATTATATTACGACCACTATTCACTATTCATAAGGCATTCCGCCTTGATAGCATAAGGGATATCTAGAATTTAGATGAAAACATGCCACCGCTTGGGAAAATAAAATTCAATCCCTACAAATATAAACAAATGGTTTTTTCCGTTTATATTAGTTTTGAATTAAAATAATATGACACAATCGTCTTTTAGCATGTATTTTGGTAGTTTCTTTTGTTAGTTAAAAATATATTAATTATCTTTTTCGGTGACATTCATTCAACTATGGAAACAATTTCCGAAACAATTTCCTAAACTCACAACTGACTTTTCATAAAAATTTTATACGTTTTAATTTATGCCGTGTAACTTTTAATTTTAAATGTATATTTAAATACTCAAAATTTTCAAATTTTTATATGAAATTTCTTGAATTTTTATATTAAAACATGTTTTACTATATGTTTATTTTAAAAGATCAATATTTTAACACACAAACATATCATATAAGTAGTTCCATAGTATTTAGGAAAGTTGAATTTGTATCAACTACATTTAATATATGCACAATATAAGTAAATATTTAGTTTTGTAATAGACCGTCTATATTATAACAATAATATAGACGGCCTATTTCTGCAATTAAAATAGGAAGCGGCCCCCATCCTGCAAATTACTTTTGGGCAGGTCCTTTTTATGCAATTTCCGAAACCTAATAAATATATATACACGTTAACAGTGCATTTTTCCCCAAATTCTGAAACGAGTCTTTTCCCCCTTTCCCCCAAATTCTCCAGAGCTCTGCCTTTCTGCCCGTGAAATCCTTTTCTTCTGCTTTTTCCCAACGATATATCCCCATTCTTTCGGATTGATGTTGAGATGGAGTTCTTACAGAGGCACTTCTATTAGAAGATGAGGCAGAACCAGAACCTCGGCGCTTCAACTTGGCGTTTTCCGATTGTTTCAACTCGTCTTCCGATCGGCGTTCAACTCGTATTCCAATCGGCTCCGGCTCCTGGTAACTTCTCGTGTCTGATTTGCTGTGATTTCGATTTGCTGTGGTTTCGATTGTTGTGATGATTTGTATTCCGATTTATACTCTGATTGCTCTGATAATGTTAGGATCTGTTGTTTCGCTGTTGATTTGTTCTGTGATGTCTATATATGCTCTGATTGTTGTGATTTCGATTGTTGTGTTATTTTTATGCTCTGATTGCTGTGATTATGTTAGGATCTGCTGTTTTAGCTGTTGATTTGCTGTTGTGATCTTTATGTGTGTTGTTGGTTGCTTATATATGTATGTGCAGTTGTTTGATGCAAAATATATGTGTTGTGTGGTTTCTGATTATGCAGTTGCCGTGAGACATCTATATGTGCTGTGTTGGGGTGCTTATATATGTGTGTGCGGTTATTTTATGTGTTGTGTTGTTTGATGCAAATACAGTTGTTTGATGCAAATATTGTGTTGTTGATGCAGTTGTTCGATGTTTAGGTAGCTTGCTTTTTTGTGGATTCTGTCTTGTTATGAAATTTTATGTGTTTAGCTTGAAAACTAGACTGTTTAATGTGGTTTCTGTCTGCATATGAAATTTTGTGTGTTTAACTTGAAAACTAGGCTTCTTGATTTGTGTTGAAACTTGATTATTTATTGTGAAAACTGTGGTGTTTGTAAAACTTGATTTTTTAATGTGAAAACTGTGATTGTGAAAACTTGATTATTAAGGCTGAAAACTACAGTGAGTGTAGAAACCATATTTTTTAGGCTGAAAATTGTGGTGGTTGTAAAACTTGATTGTTTAGATTGAAAACTTTGGTGTTTGCGAAACTTGATTATTTATCGTGAACACTTTGAAGGTTGTGAAAATTTAATTATTTAGGCTGAAAACTAGAGTGATTGTAGAAACTTGATTTTTTAGGCTGAAAACTGTGGTTTTTGTGAAACTTGATTGTTTAAGTTGAAAACTGTGATGATTGTGAAAAAACTGAAATTTTAGGCTGAATACTTTGGTGAAACTTGACTATACTTAACACAACATGATTTAACCTAAACACCCTAGTTTTTATGTACCTAAAATCTTATGTTTATAATATGGAAACTTGTCTTTCTAACCTGAATTCTTTTGTGTTTACAAGTGTTTAAAATCCAGAAATTATATTTGTTGATTTGAGTACGTATTCTTTGCGTGAACAGTGCCGTGAATAGTGTGAGTGAACAGTGCCGTGAACAGTGCGAGTGAACAGTGCCGTGAATATTGCTAGTGAACAGTGCCGTGAATAGTACTTTTCCCAAATTTTGCAAATAAGGACCTCCTTCCTTCCATATTGTATTATAGTCCTTGGTCTATTTTATAGTTATAATATATGACGGTCACTCCAGATACCAACTCATAAGATTATAAAAAAACAAATTATATAGAAAATCAAGAATCTTTGTCATCCACTAATCCAACGTATGTAATTTTGCACGAACCCCCAGGAATATCTGTTGAGGCCTGAGGGGCAGGCTCAGTAGAACGTCTCTGTATTCATACCTCCTCTAAAGATTTTCCATTCCTTACGATGTACTTCAACATGCGACATTCATCTTCGGTGTCCCTGAAATCTTTTATTGTTCTTACAAAAAATTAAGAACAATAATGTGATCATGAGATACCTTGGAGCCTGATGGATCAAAATAATAATAATAGTGTTTGTATGATATTGAAAGAAACTCAGATATTTCTGAGTGCTTTTCAAAATGAAATTTACTATCGATCAGTTTCACAACGTTCTTAACTAATACTTATATTCTAGCAAGTATGTTTAAACATGCAGTTCAGTTTAAACACTAAAAGTAAGAACACAAGAATTGGTTACGCAGTTCGGTGATAAAACACCTACGTCTGCGGGGCCTTACCCAGTCTGAAAATCATCCACTAAAATAACCAAGATCAGTTACAATGTTCCTCAAACAATTAACTATCTTAGACTTATCTTTTCCTTGTAGATTTGTGAGTGCCCCTCACTGCCGGTCAACAACTCCTCGTTGCTGTCTTGACCACTTCTCCCGAAGTATTATGGCTTGCAATATGTCCGGCGATGGCAAAGGCCTATTGGACTCCTTCCAATATGCTGCTCCAACTATAAAGCTATTATGATATGCAGAATACTTTCTTGTAAGATGGATAATCGTTGTTGCAACTTCTCTGTATATTTATAGTCCAATACTGTGATGCCGTCTTGATCTTCTCGATCCTTCCATTTCGGCAATGCTGATCATCTCGTCCAGCTAATCACAGCTACAAGTAGTCTCCTAGCTGTACTCTACTTCTATAGCTAATCTGAGGAAATATAATCTTTCCTTATTTGAGACTAAACCTGACTAAGATACAACTCTATCATATATTCTCTAGCTAATTAAATCAGCATAAAATCAATCTTTAATTATCATCTTGATTTACTCGAATATCTTCTTTGATTGCATATGAGTTGTACTTCATCTTCAACACTCTTGCTCGGTTTCTGATTCTGTTAGAGCAAGTGTTTAAACATCAGTATGTTTAAACATGATGATTTCTACAAAATAGCCAACTATATTATGCTGAGTCTACTGGACTCTTCACAAAACACTTTACAAAGGACCTGCAACAAAAAGACTTCCCCACGCCGCGAATACTTGATTTCTTCAAGCAGCCAGCATCTGTTATCGTCATCGACTTAGAAGCATAATCTTTGACATCAAGATATTCCAGGGCTGGAGCATTTATGTCATATGTTTGTATCTGAGTAAATTGGGGATGGAAATCAAAATCTATCTCGAGAAACTTGAGTTTTGTTGCCTCTACACACAACCTTTTCGCATTACTCTCTAAAAACTCAACCCTCCAAATGGACAGATTCTCAAGCTCGGGACAACAATTCATCAGATTCGCAGCCGATTCGCTGTTGGGATACCTGATTGAGTGAAGAACCATGGTTTTCAAGTTGGGAAGAGACGCTGAAGTTGGAACACTAATCTTCATCGCGCAATCCAACTTGAGTACAGTTAGGGTTTCGCTAGTAAATATGTTTTGTGGGAAATCGAAATACATACACGGAAGATAAATATCGATTTCGCGGACCTTTCACGTGATTGCATTCGCAATCCATGATCTGAGTCGGACTACTGACTCACTGCTTCAACAGGCAGTGTGCAGTTTAAACTTCTGAATCGAAAGAGAATTGTTTTGCTGCAAAACGCAATTGACGAAACGCAGATGTTGGGAATTGAATTGAATCTTAATCCTAGTATGTTTTGGATTTATTAATTATGGTAAATCTAATTCTGTTCCGGAAGGGATTGGGTAGTCCCGTTCCACATCTGTTTAGGATTCGGTCTGGGTATTATATATACCATACGCTGCCAATGTGATCTGTGTGCAAGATTCACATCTTCCACCATCTGTTCCGTTCTGTGTGCGAGATTGACGTCTCCCACCATCTGTAGCTGTTTTGTTTTGTTCTGTTCTGGGTGTGAGGTTGGCATCTTCCACCGTCTGTGTTCTGTATTCTGTGGTGCATTCAAGAAGATGTCTGAGAAGTCGTTGGTGACGTGATTCAAGAAGATATATGAGAATTAGCACATCTATTTCTGTCTGTGGAGCGGTTCAAGAAGACGTCTGAGAGTTCATCTGACTTAAGACTACGTCTGAGAATAGTTCGTCTGTTATCTATCTGTAATCTGTTCCGATATTAATGATGTTTTTGTTTCTGTCGTGGATGTAGCCAATTTGGTGAACCCCGTTAAATATATGTGTTCTGTGTTTCTTCTTTGTTATCTTGAGCTGCGCAATGGAATTGATTTCCCAACAATGAGAGCGTTGCAGGGGCATCCTCAAAAACAAGGCAGGGGACGCCGGTCCAAACGGATTTCCATCGTTTTGATAAAGTGCAAGTTTTCGCAGCAATTCGAGTGGAAAAAAATGACAGTATATCAACCAATAATTGACCTGGTAAACCACTGATCATATCTCTATCCCCGTTAAGAGGATTAGGGTTAGGCTTTGCCGTAACATCCTTCTGGTTAATTATGTTATCATTAAACGAAACTATGATATATACATATATTTATATATGCAAGCCTGGAGGTAGACCTAATATCCTGGCCCCTAATATCCAAACTAACGGTTCAACTTCTCTCTCCAAGAGATTCCAAAAACAGTTCGGTAGGTACGCTAAAGAAAGGAATAAATTTCTAAGGCCCTTAAAAACAGCGAAGTGGAAGGAGGTGTGCTCCGGCGGCCGGCGGGAGGATTTTCCCGGCGACCGGAATGTCTGATACGTAATAATCTCGAAGGATTCCGAGGGCATGCGACTCACGCATCAGCGTGATATATAGCTGCAGATCAGCTATGTTTTCCACCGTCAACAACTTGAATGATGATATATAGTCAATTTTATCACTTTAATTTTGTTGAGTTGAGAAATCTGCAAATTCTAATGTTTATTTTCTAAATCGATGTTGAAGTAACCAAGGGTATTAGGAAGAAAAGATATGACTCTAAACCAATTGTTTAAACTAATTCCAACAAAAAGAGTGGAAAATTAAATGAACATCCAATTCACAGACATGACTGTAGTTAGTTTGCTGAAGAACAGATAAAGAGATCCTATCCTAATTAAAATAAGACATGAAGAAATTAAAGAAAAAGTTTTGGCCAAGGGCTTCCAATGAATGAGCAATGGTTACATTCAAACCATATATTAAAAATTCATCTCTCGAATTCAGATCGTAAGTAAGAAAATGAATCAAACTTGAGCTTATATTGCCTCAAAAGAGTTCATTATATATAGGACCGGCAACATTAGTAAATGACACCGACCCTCGGGATGTAATCTTTCATGTCAAGGTATTATAAGGAGCCTTAAGAACATGTAGTCTAACATCAAGATGAAATCCCTAAAGCGACAAACTAATCCATGATTTAAGACCTAATTAATTTGCAAAACATCGGATTCTAAACTTCTGATGAATATGAGATTTTCTTTTCAAGAAATACCTTGGTAATTAAACTTTGTTATAGATTTCAGGAAGCTGAGAAATATTGTCCAATGCAAAGGTAATTGCAGAGCTTGTTGTGTCATAGCTAGCAAGCACAAGTCCTAAAATGCAGTTGCCAACATGAAACGTCCATTTTCATCTGTTTTGTGAAGTAACTCAGATAGCAAATCAAAACCTCGGTTCCTCCCTAAATGCTTTCCTGTCTCCGATGATCCTCAAAAACTCATCCTTCACCAATTTCCTTCTTTCACAGCTTGCTTGTAAGGAGTCCCGGGTAAATCAACGGGGACGTAAAGTAGACTAGAAACAGTAACTTTGTAAACATTCCACAGAGATTGAACAAGTTTAGGATCAGTAACTTTGTAAACACTCCACAGAGATTGAACAAGTTTAGAATCTTCCACGCCCAAAAACAACTCACAAGCTAGTAACAATGTGTACTTTTGAGCCAATGGATGAACCTTGACATGCTGGAAAGGAGCCCAGTCTGTGTCAATGTGTACTTTAAAAATGTGTACTTTTAATTGATTCATGGTTTGAAAGAGGATGAGATGGAATAATCTCCATATCAAAATATATGAGTGTTATGAGTAACATTCGGTCAGAAAAATATGTAACTGGATGAGATATATGTAGCTTGATTTTCTCAAATACTGAACAATATTGTATCCTTCATGAATCCGTGTTCAAACTTCAGTGTATATTTTTAACAGAGATCATAGCTAATAATTTACAAAGAAATTTAAAACCAATTTGGTAAGCAAGGAACAATTAATGTGACAAGTTAGAAATAAAAAATAAGAAGAAAGGAAACTTAATTAGAGGATAAAAAAACAAGAAGAAAGGAAACTTATAGTGTAAATCAGTCATCCATAAATTTACATATCGAAAAAGTCAGAAGCTAAATCATGACTTTGGACTTGTTCATTCCTTTTCCGAAACTTACACTTTCCAATGATCGTATTCGTACCAATCTATGAAAGTGTTAGGGTTGCCCCCCTTCTTTGTGCCCTCCAATCTTTTTGGGATGTCTTTAGATGCTCTTGTTTTTCTATCAAATCCTCTTGAACAAACATAACCTAAAATATAAAATTGTTATAGGAATTGTTTATATGACAAATCTTGCGAGACTGTAAATTTAAAAAAAGAAACATTACCTTTCCAGAAACAAAATAAAATTTCCAACAAAGACATCCCTGAGTCATTAAAGAATTGTATAAATATATTTTACATTCATGAAATAATGATTTGCATTAAATTTGTAACATATTTATGATGAACCTTTGTATATAGAACTAGCGGTTGATCCGCAATATAAGGGTACCCTTTCTAACCCTTCCAACTGTTCCCTACTAACTTGAATAGGGCATTTGCCAGTTTCGCAGTCCGCAAAAACCTTAATTTACAAAGAAATATTTGATTAGTTTTACCATTTATGTATATAATTTAAGCAATTAATTAATGTTCCAATTCATCATTTACCTCGTTGACCTGAAAATAGGTTCCATTTAATGGAAAATTTTGATTCATGGCCGTTCGACTAGGAACCTGCAAGTTCACACAGATCAAATTAAATAAAAGTAAATTATATTCATATCATGTCTAGCCTCTCAAATTACCATAATTGTTCCCTCAATATCCTTATCTTGAAGATTTCTTCTATCTCCAGCCTCTGATCAACATCCAATATATATAATCAACAAAAACACGCATTATTTTATATTTATAGTGAATATGTGTATTCCTCTACGTACTTACTTGGTATCGGGATTACCAAAAGATAACTGCATGGATCATCAGCTACCCGTTTTTCAAACTAACAATACAAAATACGAATTCTTACACAATACAATTCAAACATATATTAAATAATAAGAATATACAACAATGACCTCATCACGAGACTTACCTGTTTTAGAAAAGGATGATCATCCTTAAGCACGTAGCTATACGCAAAAAAAAAGAAGAAAAAAAAGTGATTATACTTGCCAATTGTTCCATCTTTCATAATTACTTTAAAAATAATATTATACTAGTATTCTTACGCATTATGGATTGCTCTTTTTCGATTTACAACCGTCACGCTCTCGGGAGGTGGAATTGAACCTTTGTATATTATTTTCATAATTAAATCCCATTGAGACTCATCACATTCTTTTAACAGTGATACTATCAACTGTTGTTCAATTTGAGCCACTGGGATCTGTACATCATCATCATCCAGACCATCACTTGATTTTGAAGATGATGAGATATCGATAGTTGGTTCATACCTGCAAAAATTAGTTATTAAAATAAATCATGAATACTACCAAATTGTTTAATTTTGTTACTAGTGACTACCTCCGGGAAGATGAGCTTGCATAGTATTTGCACTTTTCTTTCAACGGACATGCCTTACAGTTAGGATCTTTTTTAGTGCAAAAGACCTGTGAAGTTTAATTTTAATGAGAATTATAATGTTAATTATTTATCTAATTCATATAATTTATATCGAACTATATTACCTTGCCGAAGGTTATCAAAAGATAATGCAACTCGAACCTGTTTACACAATAACATAATATTTTAGTGAGATTCAATGATATTTCATATTAATAAGTAGCATTGTAAATAGGGAACTACAATGTCTTTTGATCGAGCATGCGAAGACGGGGCCATAGATACTTCTGGATTTCGTTTGGTGCTGGATACCTGCAGGAATATGTGTATATACATATTTTATGTTATCCAAAAATAATCATAAAAATTTAAAAATCATCCAATATGATAAATTTCCTAATTCTTACCCTTTTAAATGGTGAAATTCGGTACGCAGTGGTTGCAGAAAAATCCATCCTAGTCGTGTTGCTATATGATCAACATTTGCATCCACCTTACATAAGTGGATAATGGTCAAATATTAAATAGTACATTATAAAAGTAATTAGGGGATTGATTTATATATATTGAATTGACGAGGTAAAATAATTATTTATTAATATAATAAAAAGAATGGCATTGAATCGTTAGGGAAGGCTTACTGAAAATAGTATGTTAAAATAAAGCGTGTCAAAGCATTAGGTTATAATGATTATGATGCACACATTGATTAAAAAGTTACCGGAAAAGAACGATGCCTCAGCTCCAAGAGAGAGACACACTCTGCACTTTTTACTCCGATTCCAAGTATGGCATTCAAAAAATTCCTGGATGGAAAAAGAATTGGACGTGTGATCATATTTAAAAAAGCAACAAGGAAATTTCATGAATATGAGTATACATACTTGACTATGGGATCATTTGCATTCCGTGGCCATTCAAGATCAAGGTCACCGGTGCGCTCAAAAGTATCATCTAGAAATAACTAAATAGAAAAAAAAAATTAAAACAAGGAAAATATATAATAAGGAGAATAAATTATCATGAGAATATTCACCTTCATTCTTGTTGCAATATTTGTTTGCTGGCCACGGGGCTCTATCACCTCAGCAATAACGTCTATTTTAGCCTTCCTGACTGCGTGCCAATCAACTGAATCCGTTGGTCTATTCTCAGGTGGGTTGCAATCCTGCCTGATCCTTTTCCAATAATTTCTTTTCTTTTCGCTTAATCCCCTGTGATGATCAGATAGGTTTTCCTCTCCATGTTTCTTCACAACAGGAGGACCACTTTTCGTCTGCTTATTCGAAGCCGGATACTTGGATCTCAACATCATGAATGCTGAACTGTAATTGTTTTTCCTTTGTAAAGATTATATATGATACAACATTAACTAGTTATGAACGGCCATACCTTGATTTTACGTCGTTCACGTTCTGGGTTAAAAATACACCCATTATTGAGTCGAGGACCGACGAGTTCCAGTCCAAGAATTTTCTATCATCTAAAACAAATGGCAAGCATGAATACGAGTTAAAAGACTTTTTTTATAAAAAAAACCATCAAATTAACGATACCTGGAACTTGGATTAATTTCATGGTCTCAATGAAAGACTCCACAATCTCTTTGAATTTTTCAGCCTCCTTCTGAAACTGATCTTCGTCATGTATGATTGCCTTCATCTTCTTCTCTGCCTCATATCTGTTATGGATGGGGGCAACAAGATCTTCTATGTCAGCTATTTTATCCAACTCTTGTTCCGTCTTGCTATCCATAAACACGCGTCCTATAGTGCCAATAATAAATTAACTCAGATTAGTAATAAGTAAACACAGGCCATTCATATCATTTGAAATATCTGTAAAAGAATTTCATGTAAACTTTCTTTACTGTAAATTGTATTATCAAATATAAAGTTAGGTTTAAAGTTGATAATTAACTTGCTATTGATCACTACTGTCTTTCTCCCAGCCTTTTTCAGCAGATGCCTTTAACTGAGAATTAGAGTTAAGGGGACATTCATATATTCAAATTTAACAGAATTAAATTTTATCATTTTTTTTCAAAATAAGGGTTAGGAGTAAAAAATGATAATTTTTCTGTCATATTACCAATTTACCATATGTAAAAAAGGTTACATGTTATATGTTTTATGCTTGGTGTCTGGTAAATTTTATTAATCCTTAATAAATAGAAAGACGGTTGGTTGTATCCTAAGCTGTATAAGTATGGTGTTCTATGAATATTGTTTAAATTAAGTAAAATTATAACTCTATAATATCTATAATGTATTTTCTGTAAAAATAATTTCATAATAAAATTAACAAAAGCCGAACACCAATTATAAAGTTTAAGGGAAACTTTTATGTTATTTTAGTTCAATAAAGCTCTTGCAACAACAACCAAATTTGTTATTTTTAGTCTTGCATTATTCTTTACATTACAACTAAAATATTAGCTTATATTATTTTAACAACTTATCCCTTTACGAAATAAAAAAAGGTCATTTAATTAAAATACTAAGATTATTGAATTTTCTCCAAAGAAATATGATTTTACTTGCAGATCACAAGTTTTGCACTCAGTCAGAAAAAATCATCGAAAAATTACCTTTTTCGCTTCCAAACTCTTCAGTTACAAGATTTTGTAGATCCTCGAATCTTGAACACGATTTTAATTTTTCAAAAGCTGAATGAATGGCAACGCTTATCTCTTCCTCTCTTTTCCTCTTTTCTCCCGCAGCAGCAATATCTGATTCTGAATCAGCATTTCAGTTTGTTAATATAAAAGGTATATAAATATATAATAAATCTAGTGCATAGAGATGTAAAATTAAAGCATAGAATATACATAGTTTACCTCTGTTATTCCTCCTTCGGGTTGCATTTCTTGTAATTGCCATGATTTTACTCTGCTACCGGTGAGTTGTACGAAGCTTTTTTCGATTTACCTGAGTAATATTTTTTGGTGAAATTTTTTTTCTTCTGAAAAATTCAAGTGGTAACATAATTCAAGTGATAAAATTCAAGTGGGGAGAAGGTGTTTAAATAGAGGTGCTGAGGAGTTATGTCCGCGGTTTATGTTTTTTTTACGGTTTATTTTTGTGCAGTTGTAATGATCAGATTATTACAAACTGATTTTTAACTTTGCATTTATCCATCATTATTATTATTAATTTAAATGCGTAAGGAGTAACGTCCGAAAATTAATTTTGTATGATGATTTGATATTGAGTTAAATAACGTCTCCTCCTCCAAAGTTTTAACATCTTTATCTTTTTACTTAGTTTAATTTGTTTGCTGTATTGAAATAATTACAGTTACCATTATCAGTTCAGAATGTTTTGAGTTTAATTTTATTTGTCTACGATACGTATAAATAATTTTTGGTAGTGCTAGCGCACAGTTATACAAAAATTAGTTCTAAAATGCTAGTTAGTGCAGTTATTTTGGCAAAACAATAATATTCTGAGAAATCATTCATTATTTAAACGTTTTGAAAAATTATTATACTAGACCAAAACATTTATCAATTATAAATTGTAGATGAGTTATGTATGTGAGCGCGCGCGTTCATCATGCAAGTAATTATAACATATTTAATTAGATATTAACACCACAAATCAAGTATCAAGCGGGCGTTACGTGACATTAATACTTTTAATGTTATTTTTATATATGTGACATTTGGTGGTAAATACTTATAATATCACTATTGTATCTCTAGCAGGATTAGGAATTTTAGATAGGCTTGAATTGTTGAGAACGAGCAATTTTCAATGGTTACTAAAACCTTGCAAACTTTCAAACAAACAAAAACATGCCAAGCCTATAGAAACGCTTATCCATTCAGTTTATTAAAAGGAGTTTTTTTTTTTAGGGGAGTAATTTAAAAGGAGTTATAATTGGTTATTAGTGTAGTTATAATTCGATAAACTTATAAATCGGAAAAAAACTTATTTAACAGAAAGATAATAATGAGTGTAATTATCTACACAAAATACATAGCTGGAAAGAGCGATATACTCCATTCTTTTTATATATATATATATATATATATATATATATATATATATATATATATATATATATATTTTAAAATAAGTATTTGATAAGGCATGCTACAATTCGTGGGTATCTACAAAGGAATATCATGTAAAATTTCTTTTAGTTTAAATTGTTTCTTTTAGTTTAAATTGTTTTAAGGAATATCCGGAGTACCGATAAGTGAAAGACGATTCTGAATTTTCTAGATATCTATTTTGCTCCGGTATGATAGGTATAGTGTCAATACGTATCTGAGTAACATATAGCTGGATATATGATAAAGTGTTTCATATAATAAGAAAATATACGCTCAGCAGTGATTTCAGATTTCTTTGTTTGATTAACACATTCATAAAACTTGAAAATGCAAAATAAGTTACAAAATTTTTGGTTCGCAGGATTTTTGAGAGTCTGGATTTTGTTTTTGAATTTTGAGAGTTTGAGTTTTTGTTTGAGATTTTGAGAGTCTGGTTTTGCAAACTTCTTGTTTGGTTGGGTTGGATTTTGTGAGTATGAAACAAAATTTTTGATTGATTTTTAGAATTTTGTAAGTCTGGATTTTGGGAAACTTGTTGAACCAAACAAGATTTTACAAAATTGAACTTGGATAGTCCAAGTTTTGCAAAAACTTGCCCAACCAAACACACCCATAAACTCTTAAAAATCGAAATATGATAAGGAGCTAATTAATTAATACTCAGGTCTTCTCTTCCTCCTTTCATAAGTTGCAGATAATGGCTCAATCCGCGCTCTCTTCCTCTTTATATGTTCTTGAGCATGGTTCGATCAACGCTCTCTTCCTCTTATATGTTCTTGAGCATGGTTCGATCAAAGGGGAATAATAGGCAGCTACAGAAAAGAAACTCGCCTTGCCCTTCATAAGATACTGAAGAATATATTAGTTGCTGGCTGAAGTTAAATCAATGGAGCTAGCAGGAAGCTGAGACATGGAAGCTAACATGAAGCTGAGACTTCATTTAATTAGACTGCACACGTGCATGTCAATTATTGTTCCTTTATTTTACGGTAGCATTTAATTTTACTGGATCATGTTTTTACCATGATGCCTTTTATTATGTATAAGTACTGAACCTCTTTCCCATTTCATACTGTGAAAGAATATTCGTAAAGAAGCCTTTCTCCATTTTGATTTTAGATCTGAGAGATTTCTTCATGGTATCAGAGGGATTGGTTCTGCGATCCTGACGGAATCAAAAACCGACGAATTGTTCCGGCGACAAGATGAGTGGCTCCGGCGGTTCAGGAACTTTGAAGACCGACGGGAATCAACGGAATCCTCCGATTCAGATCGACAACACCGAGGAAGATGGGTTCGTGAGGATCAGGAATCAACGGAATCCTCCGATTCAGCTTGACAACATCGAGGGCGATGGGTTCGTGAGGATCAGAGAGAACGACCCACTGTTCTTGGCGAGCTCCGATCATGCTAATCTGACAATTGTGACTAAGAAATTAACTGAGAAGAACTATCTCACCTGGAGGGAGGCGATGGTCATCGCGCTTCAGGCGAGAGGGAAGATGAACTTGTTGACTGGAACTTACCAGAAGCCGGCGGTGAATTCTCCGACGTATGATCAATGGGTGAAGGTGAATTCTACTCTGGTTGCTTGGATTCAGAATTCCATTGCTGATGATCTGTTGAAGGGATTTGCATTTGCTAAGGATGCCAGGAAGTTATGGGAAGAGATTCAGGAACGTTTTGGAGTTAATCAAAGTCCTCTTTTCTACCAGCTCATGGGGAATTTGACAGATCTCAAACAAGGTACAAAGTCTCTAAACCAATACTATTCAGAGATGAAGTATATCTGGGATGAATTGGAATTGATTAGGCCTAGCATGAAATGCACTTGTTGTACACATATTTGTGTTTGTGGCTATGATGATTTACTTGCTAAAAGACAGAATGAAGATAAAATACAACAGTTTATGAAGGGAGTTAATGATGAATATGATCCCCTTAGGAACCAGATTCTAGTGATGGAACCACTGCCTAGCATTACTAAAGTTGTGTCACTGTTTTGTAAGCAAGAAAACAGTAAAGATATGCAACACTTTGGTACTATGTCTGGAGATAATGCTGCTATGCTTGCTAGACAGCCTTACAATGCCACTAGAGTAGCTCAGAGGCAGGAAGAAATGGAAGCCAAGAAATTACTCAAATGTGAGTACTGTAACAAGATGGGGCATGTGAAGGACAATTGTTTTAAGCTAACTGGTTATCCAGATTGGTGGCCTGGGACTGGCTCCTCTGCACCAAAACCTAGGTTTGCTCATGCAGCTAATCCTAACTATTCTACAGAAGATGAAGATCATATGAGCCAGTCAAATCCACTTGACATTGAAGATAACAAAGGGATGAAGGATGTGCAGACCATGATGCAGTCTATGATGCAATCAATGATTCAACAGGAGCTGGGAAAAATGATGAAGAACAAAGGCAAAGAAAATGTGGAGCCAACAGAATACATCAACTTTGCACATTTTGGGGATTTTTCAGGTAGCTTACTATCTCATTTGGCAAATTCTGCACTTGTTTTTAATAGTAATGAATGGATTCTTGACAGTGGTGCTTCATCCCATATGTGTAGTATTGCATCTGCCTTTACCTCTCTTAAATCTACCACACATAAAACTCCAATCTATCTGCCAGATAAATCAACAGTTTATGTTGATGCTATTGGTTCAGTCAAGCTCAGTGACAAATATAGCCTTCCAAATTGTTTGCATGTGAACAGTTTTAAATTCAATCTGCTGTCTGTTAGTAGGTTTTCAAAGGAGTCTAACTGTCACTTTGATTTTCATCCTTCTCTGTGCATGGTACATGATCTCAAGACTAATAGGGTCCTAGCAGTTGCACCAGAGAGTAATGGATTATAAATTCTAAGTGAAGATTCATTTCTACCAGAAGTTGTGCAGAAACTATTATCTCAATCCAGTCTAGAGCATTCATCCATACATTCAGCTATGCTTACTTGTAATAGTGTGTCCACTGTTGACAGTAAAACTTTACATAACAGATTAGGACATCCTTCAAACAATGTGTTTACACATTTAAAATTTCCTTTACCTAAAGATCCATGTACTGTGTGTCCACTGGCAAAACAATGTAGGCCTGTTTTCCCTATTTCTAATATAAGTACTGTGTGTGCTTTTCAGTTACTTCATTTAGATTTATGGGGACCTTTTAAGGTCAAAACTATTTCTGGTGCACAATATTTCTTGACTGTTGTTGATGATTTTACAAGATCCACTTGGACTTTTCTTATCAGTACTGAAACTAAAGTTCCTGAACTGATTAAGAACTTTCTTTGTATGATCAAAACTCAGTTCTAAGAAGTTGTCAAAATCATTAGATCAGACAATGGGACTGAGTTTGTCAATAATGCCTGTACTCAATTGTTTCATCAGTTAGGCATTATTCATCAAAAGTCTTGTCCTTATACACCACAACAAAATGGTGTGGTGGAAAGGAAACATAGACATTTGCTTCAGGTAGCTAGGTCATTAATTTTTCAATCCAACATTCCTATTCATTTCTGGGGAGAAGCTATACTGACAGCTACATATATCATAAATAGACTTCCTACTCATGTGCTTCACTGGAAGTCTCCTTATGAGATCCGTTACAGCAAGCAACCTGATTTGAATTATTTAAAGGTTTTTGGTTGCCTCTGCTATGTTTCTAATTTTCATCCAGATAAACATAAGTTCAGCCCTAGGGCTAACCCTTGTGTATTTCTTGGATATTCTTCCACTCAAAAGGGCTATAAAGCCTTTGATTTGATTCATAAGAAAACAGTGATTTCCAGAGATATTATCTTCCATGAAACTGTTTTCCCATATATGAAACCTATTTCACATGTTCCTACCACACACACTTCTCCAACTTCTGATCTGTTCTCTATTTCACTCCCAATAGTTTCTAGAGATCATGATTTGTCTACTCAACCTCCTTCCATACCTCAGTCTCATATAGTCCATAGAACCTCTCCACCACTACACAAATCTCCACTCCAGAACCTCCTCACACCTTCTCCACTACTACACAGTACTTCACCACCACATTTATCTGCATCACAGAATCTCCTCACACCCTCTCCATCCATACATTCTTCCTCTCAGCCATAGTTACAGCACACACCACCTTCATCATCCAGTCAGCCTCAGTCACATAAAATCCTCCCACCACCTCTCCACACAACTTCTACTGAATCTAATCCAATCTCAGGTGCTCCACATCATCATTATCATGATACATTTGATGCTTCTAATGATTTGATGATTACTATCTACCTCCATATCTTCCCACTAATCTCAGCACTCAGTCTAAAACTCCCATCAGAAAAAGTCAAATAGATCTGCTCCAAACTGGATGCATGATTTTGTGGTCAATTCTGTCACTTCCTCTCAGCCTCAGGTTGCAACATTCTCTATTTCCCACATTGCTTTTGTTGCACAACTGTCACAGATTCCTGAACCTTACTCTTATAAACAAGCATGTGGCAATGAGAAGTGGGAGTCAGCTATGGCTACTGAATTATCTGCCTTGGAAACTAATCATACTTGGGATCTAGTATCCTTACCTGCAGGGAAGAAAGCAATAGGTTGCAAGTGGATATATAAAGTCAAGTTTCATGCTGATGGCACTGTGGAAAGATATAAGGCCAGGCTTGTAGCCAAAGGCTTTAGTCAACTTGAAGGAGTGGATTATTTTGATTGTTTTTCTCCTGTTGCTAAACATGTTACTGTGAGACTTTTTCTGGCAATTGCAGCTTCTCAGAACTGGAATTTACATCAAATTGATGTTAACAATGCTTTTCTGCATGGTTATATTCAAGAAGAGCTCTATATGATGCCACCTCCTGGTTACACCAAAGCATTGCCAGGTCAAGTATGTAAACTAAGGAAGTCCTTGTATGGTCTAAAACAAGCTTCTAGAGAATGGAATGCAGAATTTACTAAGCACCTCATTCTCTTTGGTTTCACTCAATCCAAGATTGATTACTGTCTGTTTTTGAAGTTTACAGCTACTGATTGCTTGGCTGTGCTCATCTATGTAGATGATGTCCTTATAGCTGGAGACTCAGATAACTCTGTTACTGCCCTCAAATCTTACCTTCATAAGCTATTTACTATTAAGGATCTTGGATATCCTAGGTACTTTCTGGGAATTGAAATTGCTAGGTCTGACCAGGGCATTTTCTTATCTCAATACAAATATATTGGTGACATACTGGCAGATCTTCATATGGATAAGTGCAATGTTACTGCAAGTCCACTCCCAGTCTCTTGGACACAGGAAGGTGATTCTTCTCCACTTCTTACTGATCCAGGCCCTTTTAGAAGATTGCTGGGCAGACTTCTATACCTCTCCTTCACCAGGCCAGACATTACCTTTGCAGTGCACCAGCTCTCCAGATTTATTCAAGACCCCACTGAGCATCACTGGTCTTCAGCTCTTCATATTGTCAGGTATCTCAAAGGTTGTCCTTCTCATGGACTCTACTATGCTGCTGACTCTTCCTTGTCTCTGTTAGCTTACTCTGATGCTGACTGGGATAACTGTAAGTTGTCCAGAAGATCAACCACTGGTTACTGCATTTTTCATGGTCATTCCTTGATTTCTTGGAAATCCAAGAAGCAAAATGTAGTCTCAAAATCATCTGCTGAATCTGAGTACAGGGCCCTTTCCATGACCACTTCTGAGCTCAAATGGATTACCTATTTACTCACAGATTTCCATATTCCACTGTCTTTGCCCATTCCTCTACAGTGTGATAATACTGCTGCCCTTGAGATCACTATGAATCCTAAATTTCATGAGAGGACCAAGCATATCGAAATCTATTGTCACTATGTTCGAGATGCTTTTCTGGATGGTTTCATTGACCCATTGCATGTTGCTTCAGCCTACAATATTGCTGATGGATTTACGAAGCTGCTGCCTCCCAGCATTGTTCGTATTTTATTGGTCAAGATGGGTTTCTGTTTCTCACTGAATTCCCATCTTGAGGGGGGTGTGAAGAATATATTAGTTGCTGGCTGAAGTTAAATCAATGGAGCTAGCAGGAAGCTGAGACTTGGAAGCTAACATGAAGCTGAGACTTCATTTAATTAGACTGCACACGTGCATGTCAATTATCGTTCCTTTATTTTACGGTAGCATTTAATTTTACTGGATCATGTTTTTACCATGATGCCTTTTATTCTGTATAAGTACTGAACCTCTTTCTCATTTCATATTGTGAAAGAATATTCGTAAAGAAGTCTTTCTCCATTTTGATTTTAGATCCGAGAGATTTCTGAGAGATATCTTCAGATACTCTATTATACCTTCCAGTATCCCTTGTATATCTTCAGACGCCTTATCTTTCATATCTGCATTTCTTTTATGCAATACCACCAAGAACCTTAAAAGATGTTGAGCTCCGTATACCTGTGATGGAGTCAAGCACTTCGCCACCACTTCCTGATTATACTGCTGTCTGTCCTTTTCATAGACAAATATTGCAGACGCTGATGTATCATCGAAATAAGAGAGCAATTCTTTGATGGTTTCTTGTGCAATAACAATGTCAAACCTTGACCTTGATCTGTATCTTAGCTTGTATATTAGATATTTGTCCAGGATTGCAGCGGCAGTTGGTGATATGGGTAGTTTGACTAATATATCCAAATGAATTATGTTTCCCCAATCACTTTTTAATAGATTCTGCAATGAAACTGGAATTTTCCATTTCTGTGGAGATGATGTCTTGTCACTCTTGTCCTCCATTTCATTAGCGGCGTCAACAACCTCGTCGTTCCTCTCCCTCTTTGGTGATTCCTCAGAATCTGCAACATTCACAATTGCCTTGTGGTTTCTCTCCCTCTTTGGTGATTGCTGAGAATCTGCAACATTCACAATTAAGCGTTCTAGTAAATTTTCACAGCAACTATTGAGATTAAGGAAAGAAAATAAAGATATTCAATTTTAGTGTTATGTTATATTATGAATAAATATATTTTTATATATTACATTCTTAGGTAGTAAGTCATATATGACTCTATAAATATTGTAATAGTTCTCTTGTATTACTTGCCCTTTCATATTTAGAAGAGTCTATTCTATTATCTATTATTATCATTATTATTTATCATGGTATCAGGAGCTTGTTCGATTTTCGGACCTTTACTAGCGCCGACCTTGATTTATTTACTTACTGCTGTTCGTTGATTGGTATCACCGAACCGCCTACCTTACCTTATCTTATGATGTCCAAGTGCAAGACATCTGAGGCCGTGTCTTGCACTTGCGGAGGCGGGATGGACTGCTTGATGAGCTCGTACACTCGGACCACCGATCTACCCCTTGGCCGGTACCTGTGATTGTTTTTTTTCTACTGGTGATTTTGCTAATGGATTCAAGATTCTGGAGTTATGAAGTGGAGTTGTACTATACTCTTTTTCCCATTGGTTTTTTTTAATGAGGTAGTGTAGTGTTTCTGACTGATTTTTCATGATCTTTCTCGCAAGTCAGACATGCTTATCACCATGTTCCAACTTGAGGGAGGGTATTGAGATTAAGGAAAGAAAATAAAGATATTCAGTTTTAGTGTTATGTTATATTAGGAATAAATATATTTTTATATATTACATTCTTAGGTAGTAAGTCATATATGACTCTATAAATATTGTAATAGTTCTCTTGTATTACTTGCCCTTTCATATTTAGAAGAGGCTATTCTATTTTCTATTATTATCATTATTATTTATCAGCAACTGTAATATGAATTTCTCACCGACCGGAATCTTAACTTAAACGAAATCTCAAAAAATAGTAATTGACAGTTTCAATAAGTTAAAGTGATGATGATGAATATGAAGGTATTCTTGCTGGATCCTTAATTTGAAATCTGGGCTTAGATTGCAAAATTTTGAAGTGAAGGCTATCTGTGTTAATGAAAGCTATGTCCTTACTGTATAATATTTAAACAGATTGACATATTCAAAAATAAATCGAATGAATCTATGCAATTTTGTCACCAAAAGATAAAATTACAGTAACAATATATCTATTGCAAAGAATAAGCATGAAATCTAGTTTATCTTTACTGGTGAGAGTCATCTTATGAGTGGTAGATCTTATCCTTGTCATAATTATGAGGCATCCAACGCAAGACAGATTGTGTAAATATGAGTTCTACGAGTGAAATATCTATGAGGACGATGATGATGCTTAAACTAAGAGGAAAATAGATACTTAAGAAGCGATGACGAGACATGTATATATAGAAACGGCTTTTCTAACCTTCATCATCAATATCCATAAAAATAGAAACGGTTGGTTTTTAAGCACAAAGAAAGAAACGGTTTTTTTAATCACATGTAACCTCCTTTTATCATGATTCAGATTCTATGAGAGTTATATATGAACATTGATTTGTACATTATTATCAAAATAAGTAACGCATATATTTTTAAGAGAGAGTCTTGGGTAGGATGGTCCTATCATAAATTTATGAAAGGACCGTCCTTTATTTCATATTTTTATGAGGTAAATTTTTGTGTTTGTGTTATTACATTTTTAGTACAATACTTTTGATTATTTTTATCATAAGAAAATTCATTCAAATGTTGTAAATATGAATGTACATTTTGTTCAAGTGTTTCTTTCATTAGTTTATATTTGTAGCATTTTTTTCGTTTACTAATTTTTTTCAACCTATTCAAGTATTGTAAATAAATTAATTGAGTTAGAAGTTAGAACGACAAATAAAAGTTACAAACATGCAAATTGATCTAATATACATATGAGAAATACTACGTCCTACCATAACCTTAGACAAAGTCTTGGATGAGACGGTCCTATCATAAATTTATGATAGGACCAGGGACTAAACTGATTGTATTAAGAACGGAGGGATCTGTTATGCAATTTCTAAAAACTTACAGAATTCGCGGGTAAGATCCGTCAATTAACGGGTCATAAGCTTCTCCCACGGAACTACATTTGATGTGGACCCAACGGCTTAATTACAAGCGTACATGAATCATGATTGTGGGTGTGGGCAATTGTTTTTGTTAAATTTGTGCATTTCCGTGTACCTGCGTATATATCTGCATTTTTCTTTTTCATATTCTTAGTTTAGTTCATTTATCTAAACTATTTGTTAGGTATTTTACAAAAGTAATTTAAATTTAATTTTTTCTTAGAGATATTAAATATACGCAATGTTAGTTTTGATTCATCCATATGAGCAATAAGTTCAATAATTTTAAAATTTTTAAATTTAATTTAGTGCTTTGGAATTTACAAATTCACTAATTTAATTGAAATAATAACTGGCATAGTTTATATATATGAGTCTCTGATTCAATAGTTTAAAATGTTTGTTTAACTTTAAAGTTTTTATAATATACCGGATATTTTTTAAATTTAACTGTTTAGTGGTAGAGAAATGTTTATTAGGTTTTCAAACCGAATGTTAAATTACTTATAACTAGTTTTAGTGTCCGCCTGTGCACTGCACGACAACAATCTTTAGAAGAAATAACAGTTCAAATTATATGACCTTAGCATGAATTAGAAAATATATTTGAAACATACTTGAACACCCTTTTTGGTGATAAAGAAATTCTGAATTCCATAATAATAATAAGTACTTGTCATGAAATAGATAAAATAAGAATATATGCTACTAATCACATTCAAAAGCTAAAGTGAAAATCGCACTGAATTCAGAACAACAACTGTAAAATGATTAAACGCCCTAGAATCCAGCTTCACCAGCCCTAACACCTCTTGGCCCAATGAAGGATCGAGCTTCACTGCAAAATTCACATGGAGCAGTATAGTACATTCAACCTGCTTCGCTATCGAGCTCCCCTTTCTCTTCCCATGAAACTCATCACCAAAAAACATCACAATCCCTTCAATCACCTCCTTCTTGCTAAATCCCTTCGACGCAAGAACCAGTAACTGATAAACCAATCCAGGTAAATCCTGCAGCTCCAAACCCCGCATTCCTTCGAAAATCTTCCCTAGTATATGTATAACATAGAGATGGTTCCAAAAAGCATGCACATATGTGTTCAGTTTTTCTCTGTAAAAACGTGGACATATCATGTGAAAACAGATGATTTGGCAATAAATTTGAATGAGAAGCTGCGTGGTGATAAATGAATAGACTGCGCTAAAGTAGGGTTATTTTTGCGGTTCTAGTCTACATTGAGTTATAAAATTGGAGAGGTAAAAACTATTTCTAAGACTTGATAATGTTCGACCAATGGGTTTCAATAGGTAGGAAATGAACTGTCTCATGCATGCTCAACCATTTTTCATATGAAACCTGTTAGAAGAGCAATCTATTCCTAATGATATATATTTTCCCTAACTTACTATAGCCTTTATAGTTAGTTGATGCAGACCTGTCTCATACTGATATTTATGCATTTGAAGATATATGTACCGGTACCATTTTGTGAACCTGATATTTCTAGAATCGAGATATATGTTTCAATTCTGGTATGTTTTGCCAGCAGTAGGGATATGTGATCCCGTCTGCAAAAAATGTCAGAACGAAAGTATAAATCAACACGAAACATTACACATCCCTGTCAAATTTATAATCAATCAATCATTCAATCTCTTAATGAAATAGCTGTTTAACTCTTAAGTTTAACTGTTTAGTGGTAGAGAAATATTTATTAGGTTTTCAAACCGAATGTTAAATTACTTATAATTAGTTAGTATATATAAACTCTTAGTTTAATTGTTTGAAATGTTAATTTTAACGAAAATTTTCTTACAGTGTTTGGTGTTAGATTTATCAAAATTATATTTATTTTTTGCAAGTAAGTTAGTGTATATTTATATGAACTCTAAGTTTCATGATTTGAATGTTAGCCGAAACTTAAAATTTCTTATTATAAAGTTGGTTTTAGTTCGTGTACATAAATCACTAGATTAGTTATTTGAAAGATTAATTTAAATGAGTGGTAATAGAGACAGGGAATTTTCTTAGGGAAAAATTATAGGGAATGATGTGGCTGATTTGATGGCAATTCCACCTCATTAAATTTTTTTTTTAAAAGAAGATTTTCTTTTTCCAGTAAAAATCGTTTGTCCTCATTATTTTCTTTTGTCCCCGACTTGTCTTGTTCCTACGAGCAAGTTGCGAAAATGTAAAATCACAATGGGTTATAATAACTTTTAATTTCTGTATTCCATGCAACCAAGAAACTTTGCAGAATATATTTTCCTCTTAAAAAAACGTTATCGATTTTTCCCTTGTAAAAAAACGTTTTCGAAAACCCTAAACCTTTTTATGCAAATTTGAAAGAACTATATGATTTCTGTAAAGATTTCTTTGTTCTTCCAAGTGCCGCACACACACTTTGAACACCTTAAATTAAGTCTGCTCTTTTCTTTCTCAAATTAAACGTTTAACAAACATACACTTACTGCTAAAAAGTAATCCAGAAAGTAGAAAAAAACAGCATTGATGCCAAAAAGATATTATTGCTTCTTATACAAATGTAGCATGATCAAATCCTTAAACCTAAAAAGCAACTCAATATCTCATAATTTATCCAAATGTTAATGAAAAGCATCATCACAACTTCCACTAAACACATATAGAAGCAAATTCGTATTGCAACTCCCCAAGAATAACATCATTAGTATGCAAAATTACTTGGCAACTCTTCTGGCTTTGAATTATTTTTATGAGCCTATTGGCAATCAACAAAGATTATCAAGAAGTTTTACAATAAAGTAGCACGATTGATCACAACATATTATTCAAAGACGAAGCTAAGCTTTTTTTTAGACTTATTTTTTGCCTCTTTCACAATTATTTCATCTGTGGATTGCTTCCTCTTTGTTGTTGGCCGGCCTCGTGGTCGTACTTTAAGTGGAGAATGAAGTTTCTTCCTCTCAACTTGGGATTCCTCTGCTGAATTACCAACATTTTTATCGCCCTCGCCCTTTGATAAATCACTATCTACATCCATCAATTTCTTCTTTGCCTGAGCCAAAACATTCACCAAAATACTGAATTTTTCGTCACTCTTCGAACCAAACCTTCATCGAACATGTAATGTGCACTGAAAAATCAATACTTTATCCCTATCCATTATTTATAAACTACAAAAATTCATTGAAACATTTCATCGAGCATGTAATGTGCACTGAAAAATCAATACTTCATCCCTATTTATTCTTTTTAAACTACAAAAATTCATTGAAACCTTTCATCGAACATGTAATGAGCGTAGAAAAATCAATTTTGTATGCTTAGTGTTCTTTAAAAATCACAAAAGAACAGTTATGAGGATCAAGATTGCTTCAATTTTCAACTTGATATTGACACACCGTTAAGATAAAGCACATACCTGTGAATGAATTTACTTTTTGTTTATCCCCAACTGTTTCGGAGCAAGATTTGTAGAGAGTATTATTTTCTTCTTCCATGTCTAGGAAGAGAAAATCGACCATAGGAATCTAAAAGATGCACAGTTAAAACATTTTAGTGCAAAGATTGCAGAACAGAGGGGAGAAGGAAGAGACATAGGGTATTGTATTCTGGGAAAATAAGAATAAAGATGTTTTTCTCCTTAAAATAAATTTAATGAGGTGGAATTGCCAACATATTAGCCACATCATTCCATAAGAGTTTTCCCTGAGAAAATTTCCTGTATATATCATTATTCAATTTAAATTTACTTGGTTTGAGAACAAATGTTAGTTTAATTTTAGTGTATTTGATGTTAAATTAAATTAATGAATACCATTAGATTAGTTAGTAAATGAAGGTTAGTAACCTATTTCAAGAAACAAACAAAAAATTAAAAAGAGGAAAAGGAAGGTCAGTATTGGAGAAAGTAGGAGCATACATACGTGGAAAAAGCCAGGGTGTACGCGTGTTTTGTGGCCGACCCGTTTCCAAACGTTTTTTCTGACTGGACAAAAGCGGGCTGCAATTTGGCCTTCTATATCTAGAGGGTCAAGTTGTGGCTTGCAAAAAAAGAAGAAGGCCACGTTATACAAAATCCCTGCATTGGAGCAGTATCAACATCAGCAAAAGGAAGCCAAGGTTCACCACCTCCTTTAAACACTGTCACAATCTGCACCCATAACTTAAGAGTTTCCGTGCTGATTCCATCAATAAAATAAGACTCAACCCAATCCTTAAAACCATTCACTCTCCATTTGGAATTACGAGCTATGGACATAATTTCAGAGAGGCTAACTCTATCACCAATCATAGAATCATTAATATTGTAGCTCGAACCGTCCACAATCCCATTATTCACAAACAACGACACGCATTCACTTCTAAATTTCCAGAGCCTGATACCAAACCAAGGCCAATAACTATCAAAATTCCTACACAAAAGCAAAACATTCCAAGGCCAGTCACCAACTAAATAATCATCATCATTGTTATCCCCTTCAATGGCTGAAATGCAAGACTCTCTAAGCCATTCAACATCTTTACCAACCAAGAGTTCCACAACATTATTTCTAGCTGAATCTCTACTCAACTTTCCACCAATACCAGGGTCATAACACATCCGTGTACTATAAATATCATGATATCTCACAGCAGCAACAAAGTCCAATTTCTCCTTGCATACAAGACAATCACAGGTAATGTTTGGTTCCATTTTAATTTCAGGCTCAACAAGAACTGCAGACTTATCAAAAACAATGAGATCATCCTTACCCTGAGATGGAGAATCATCGCTAGTAACCGGTGCCAAGTAATATTCTAACACAGTTGAGATTTCGATTACTTCTAATGCCTCAGTCTCCATCTGCATTTGAGTATGCATTTGAGGTTCATCATCGACGTGTTCATTGCTTTCATCTGACTGAAATTGAAGCTCGGGTGCCTCAATCGAAAGCTCGTCAAACTGAATTTCGCTAGCGCCACCTTGTGTAGAGCTTTTCCCCACTTCCTCCGGAGCTAGGTAACCTAGGATATGGTCGCACATCTTTGTAACCTGCTTCAACTGCTCCAGGATGTCGGACACGGAACTTCTGAATTCCAACGTCGATTGGAGCTTTGCCATGCTTGCTGGGCTCTCCGGTGCTGTAATCTGATCGGCCATCATACTTCCGCCATAGGAATGCCGGATGTTGCCGCTGTTATCGAAGTGATGTCCGAAATGGGTTGCGGCGGCACCGGGGTCGTTGCCGTGGTACCACTGTCGCCCAACTGAAATCGAATCGCCGTCACGGTTGACGTCGATCTGCCTCCCAAATTCAATCGCAGTACTGCTGCGTCTGTAACAACCAGGCTCAATTTCGTCGGTAAAACTCGAGCCGATTGCAAAACCTCTGTATTCGTCAATAGTCTCCGATCGGTGCTCGGAATACACCGCCTCACTGTAGTTATCGTAGTCGTTGTCTAGTTTCCAGTCGCCATCTTGCGATCCAATGTCATTCGTATTGCCTATGTAGTTGTCGACGACCTCAACTTCCCTTCCGAAATCACTGCCACTGTCGAACTCTGTCCCCCCACGGTCATCTCCGGTAACCGGAGCTCGCTCGAACTTGATCGGATAGCCGAGATCGGCTTGATTTTTGCCGCCGGTCGGGTCCTTCCGGGTCAGACCAAATCCTTCGCGATTAAATTCAAATTTTGGATCCACTTTCACCGGTAGGTCAGAGAACCACCAGCTCTGATACCAATTGTTATGATCGGAACTCATAACTGGGGATAAAATTGGGATATGCTCATATAGAGCTGAGAATCAGACGAGAAAAAAATCCCACAAAGGGGAGCCAAGATCCGCAGATCCGATCAAATAACAATATGCATAATCAATAATAATTCTCCATCCAATACAAATCTATATATTTCATGCTAAGCTCAGTCAACCGTGCTTCTTCTATGTAAAAGACCATATTACCCCTTTTAAGAATCTTAGAGCATGACAAGTTTTTTACATGGGTCACAATCAGTTTGACATGGACTATGTATTTTTCTATATTGCAGCCCAGCATTGGAGATGCTCTAACCCGTTTCCAACCGTTTCCGACCCGCGAGATTTTTATAAAATTATAGTAAATTGCATTAATAGTCCCTCCGTCCTACTTTATTACTTACCCTTTTTAATTTCTTTTGGTCCTATCATATCCTTATGATAGGACGGTTCTACCCAAAACTTTCTCATAACCTTTATGGTAGGACGGTCTTACCCAAGACTCTGTATATTTTTAATCTAAAATATGTTATGCTACCGCTAGACTTTTTGTTTTCAATGGCTGAAGATTAAACTAAATGCATTTTCACAATTAATTCTTAAAATTGCAGCTACTACCGTAACCGTTCACAACATGATAAAGGAGAAATATGTGTGCACACGTACAAAATATAACTTTTTATTTAGTTATTAACACCACAAATTAAATATATTTTTTTAAAGTTAAAACCACCATTGGTGGGGGGAATTTATTGACACCCCAAACCAAAAGAGCCATTTCTGGCATATAAAAGGTTTTACAGATTGAGCCTAAGCTCCGACGCTCTAAGCTATACAAAAAGAATAACCTAAGTTGGCTATTCCAAAATTCTAGTGCTATGGAAATGAGTACCTTTCTTGAATAAAAAAACTTTAGGGAGCATGTTAGTGATTGAGCCAGCAAAGGTCAAAGCACAAATTTGCTACCTAAATAATGATTTGAAGAAAGGGAATCCATAGCACCAGACTAGATTACCAAAAGAATGCTAATCTAGACAAAAATGTACATATATATTTGAGAGAGATTGTGCTTCATTTTAACCCTTGCTGAGTTGGAAGTCCTTGTTTAAACTGGCCTTGGAATTTCACCAAAATAGCTCCATCTTTTGTCAGATCCTCCTGATATCTGCATATAGAAAAGCAGCAGTAATCCAATCTTATATATGAAGCTATAAGAACTGAAATCTAAGAATAGGCATAGATATTCTGTCAAGTTCTATAATTCCTTTAAGCTTTCTAGGAATGATGCTAGGGTTAAGCTCACTGGAATGCCTGGATGTAATATAGAGATTAGCCAGAAAGTCTGCAACTTGATTACCTTCTCTCAGAACATGATAGGTAGGTATTTTGTGAGCATGAAGTGTGTAGCATAAGGAATATAGTTTCCATGGGGCCTTGTGAGGATCCTTAATGCTATGAACAGCTAGCAAGCAATTAGACTCGACCTTGAAATTAAGGTTCATTGCTGTACCAATGCTATAAGCATTTTGAATTGCAGTTAGCTCATCATGAAGTGCTGAGGAGCATTTGGTGAAAGAAGTTGAAAGTCTAATAGGCTGCCCAGATTTGTTCCTAATAATTATACCTATTCCAGTAGTACCATCTTGAGAATAACAAGCATCAACATTTATTTTGTAATTAGTATCTGGGGGTTTCCACTTAATGATCTTAACTGGCTTTGGTCTTCTTCTGTTCATGAATGGAACCAGACCATTAAAAATCAGAAATTGGTGCCTCTGCAGGTTTCCAGTGAGGGGAAAGGCTGTAAAAATGTGGGAGACTTGTCTGATGATGTCTTTTATGACTGAAAGGCATGAAATTTTTACCCCATCATATATATATTTATTCCTCCTGGTCCACAAGGCCCAGAGTACCACCATTGTGGCTACTCTAATTACCTTATTATGGAATTTAGAGGATAAAGAATATGAGAGGCAGAAATTAATCTTGTGTGAGACACTACTAAACCTAGGAGTGGCAAGAGCTAGTTTAGTAAAAATATCAGTCCAGATCTGCAAAGAACTATCACATATATTGAAATAATGCTCAATAGTATCTTCATTATTACAGAAAGGGCATTTTGATGGCATGTGATAACCAAATTTAACTAGGACATCATCAAAGGGGAGCAAACTATTCCTAAGTCTCCAGATTAGAATAGACATTTTAGCAGGGGCAGGTTTAGACCATACCTGTTCATAAATGTTGATTTTTGGTGTAGAAACCCTGAGAACATCATATGCAGATTTTATTGTGAACTGGCCATTGAGGGATGGCTTCTAGATAAGTGTTTCATCATGCTCATGCTCCATCTGTGAAATCTTCAAGATGTGTAAAATATTTGTAGCCAAAAAAGGCTCAATGAGGGTAAGATAAAAAGGCTTATTTAGCAACAATTAAGACACAGTAAGAGTGGGGAAAGTGAATTCCATGTCCTGTGGCCAATGGTAACATAAAGCACCTAGTCCTGTCCAATTAGAGTCCCAAAAAGAGCAAGTACCTTTACCATAAATAACACAACTGTGTTCATTGCACTTCTCTATAACTGAGAAAATCCTCTTCCAGGTCAGTGAGGTTTTATAAGTACTAGGTAAGCTCCAAAGGTAATTTGTCCAATATGGTGTCATTCTTCTGCAACTTCCACCATAGTTTGCAGTAGAAAGCCTCAACCATGGTTGTAATGTCCTTAAATCCTAAACCATTCTCAATATGAGGTAATGCAATTCTTGACCATTTCCTCCATATTTTCTTATGTCCTGAGGTTGTCTCTCCCAGAAAAATCTAGAGGCTATTCTCTCCATTTGTTTAATAACCTGTTTAGGAGGTTTAAGAACAACAATGACATGAATTGGAATGGCCATAAGAACATGTCTTATCAGTATCATCTTCCCAGCTGGTGACAACCACCTGTTCTTCCATTTGGAAGTAGCACTCTGCATTCTTTCTAATAAGGGCTCATAATATGAGACTTTGTTCCTTCCTCTGAAGATTGGAACCCCTAAATATTTAAACGGCATATTTCCTTCAACCATACTCAGTGATCTCTTAATGAGCCTCAGTCTGTTCAGAGGAGTATTCTGGTGGGTGAAGAACTCAGATTTTGAGTAATTCACTTTCTGGCCAGATGTCACCTCATAGGCCATTAGAAATGCCTTGAGTCTTTTTATGTTTCTCTTGTTTGAGTCAATGAAAATAGCAGTGTCATCTGCATACATGAGATGGGTTAAGCAATCAACTCCTCAAGGCATACTAAAAGGCTTGAGATACTGTATCTCCACTAATTTCCTAATGCCCCTAGAGAAGGATTCTGTGACCAGGTTATAGAGGAATGGTGACAGTGGATCACCTTGCTTGATCCCTCTGGTTGAATGGAAAAATCCTGAAGCAGTGCCATTAACTATTACAGAGAACCAGGCAACTTGAATATTTTGTATTATTATTTTAACTATGGATCCATGGAATCCAAAGTGTAGTAATATGGAGTTTAAAAAACCCCATGATACCCTGTCAAATGCCTTCTGCATATCAAGCTTAACAATTAGGTTTTGGTGCCTATTCTTCCTTCCTAACAGTCTTGTCATTTCTAACATCTGAAGAGTGTTGTCAGAGATGTCCCTGCCTTTCAAGAAAGCAGATTGTTCTTGGGAAGTGAGTTTTGGCATTAGGGGCTTGATTCTCTCTGTGAGAAGCTTGGTGAAGATTTTGTTAAGGCAGTTTGAAAGGCTAATTGGCCTGTAATCTGAGAAGGTAGATGGTATTGGTTTCTTTGGGATGAGAGTCAGCTAAGTGTTAGCAACGGCCTTTGGTATGGCTGAACCTGACATGAATTCAGATACTGCTGCAAGCAAATCCAACTTTATCAATACCGAGAAGTGAGTATAAAATGCACCTGAGTAGCCATCAGAACCAGGTGCACTATCTGAACTGATATCAAATACTACAGTTCTGAGCTCCTCAAGGTCAACTGGCATCATCAACTTCTGATTTTCCTCATCAGTAACTAGTTTGGGGATAACTGATAGAAAGTGTCTGAGATATTTACCTGATTCTTCACAGTATGGCTCATTTAGCAAGTTTTCATAGTACTGGATTGCATGACTCTTAATGGTGTCTGGATCAGAGATCCAGTGTCCATGGGAATCTTTAATCTTACTAATCCTTGCTCTTCCATGTCTTTCCTTGACTGAGTTATGGAAGTATTTTGTACTAGCATCACATTCAGTCAACCACTTTATGTTGGCTTTTTGTTCCAGAAGGTAACTTGCTCAGTGGTGGCTCTACTCAGTAAAAATTGGCTCTCATTAAGGGCTATCAGGTCAGACTCTGTGCCTGAAGACTGATATTGCTCCTCTAGGTTGGCTACTTTAGCCTCTGCCTCTAACAGATTCTTATGGACATCTCCAAAATGGGCCTTGTTCCATATTTTCAGAATTGTTTTGAGCCTTTTTAGTTTAAACACCAAGTTATACATTCCATGGAATTGGCTGGGCTCTTGCCAACAATTAGTGACTATGTCTTTGAATCCCTCTCGGCCCAGCTACATTGATTGAAATCTAAAAGGTTTAGGGCAGTGTTCAAATGCATCCTGAATGGTTAGGAATAGAGGATTATGGTCAGAGGTGGATCTATTTAGGATCTGAATTGAGCTATGTGGAAATCTAGATTGCCAGTCCAAATTACACAAGTCTCTATCAAGTCTCTGAAGAAGTAAGTCTCCTTTTTTTCTGTTATTTGACCATGTAAAAAGGCTTCCAACTGTGGATATTTCCTGTAAGGCCAGACCATCTATCCAAGCACTGAACTCTCTTATACTAGCTAGGGGGGGGGATGTCCTACCTCTACGTTCACCTACATTTCTAACAGTGTTAAAGTCTCCCACATATATTGTGGGAGACTGAGGGAGGGATAGAAGGTCACTCCATAATGTCCTTCTAAGGTTTCTAAAAACTTTTGCATAAACAAAAGTAGCATTCCATGGGTCAGAACCTATGGTATCAGTAACAGATGTATATACAAGTTGATTAGTCTGTGATAGAATATTAATATGGAAATTTTGATTCGAAAAAAGCCAGATTTTAGCATGCTCAACATAGAAGGAATTTTCAAAGTGTAAAATATGTTAAACTGTTGCACAGACACTGTTATCATGCATTGGTTCAATTAAACATAGAATATCTATTTTGTGTAATACAGTGAGTGAAATGAGTCTATCTATAGAAGTATTGATGCCCCTGATGTTCCACACCAAGATATTAGCTATTTTAGTGTGTTCTATCATTAAACAGGGTATTTTAGTTTTTGTTTAGGTCTTAGAGACCTAACAGCACTCTCTAACTGAGCATATTTTTTCCCTTTTTTCTTAACAGAAGAGGAACTAGGTGCCTCTATATTTGTGCTAGTGTCTTGTGTAGGGGTAAGTGATTTATGAGCTGACAACTGTTCAGTATTATGCATAGCTAGAATATCATCAGATAACAATGAATCAGAGGCCCTAGCATTTTGGTGGACATGCATTTCAGGTTCAATTGCCGGCTCTATAACATCATCATTTAAAATTTCAGTGCAATGAAAGGATGTACCTCCTTTATCTCTGGAGTGTAATAACATGTCTTCTGGATTGGTATCTTCATCCAAAGAGTCCTCCTGCAAAACAGAAAACTTATTGGATATCTCCATAGGTGAGGAGTAAGGCACAATTTCCATATTTTTTGAGAAAAATCTATTTTTAATTTCAGACTTGAGTTTTTTAACATGTAAATCATCCAAGCCATAAAAGGATACAGTGGGTGATGCCTGGTGTTCCATTGCTGATGAGATGACCACCATTGGTGGGGATTGGGGAGGCTGAGTTAGAGCAATAGAGACTGGATCAGTGTTCTGGAACACCACCATTGTTTCAGCAGCCTGCATTGCTTCTTGTTCCTTTTGGGGAGGGGTGAGACCACTGGAGCCTTGACCATCATTTCTTGATACATCAGGAGTTTCTCTTTTCCTCCAGGTCCTTCTGAGCTCAGGGTGGAGATGAATACATGTGGTGTCTTCATGGCCAATTTTATTACATCCCTTGCAATAAAGAGGAAGCTGATGGTACTCAATTGGGCAGTCTCTGTAACTGTCGGTGCGGCCAATGGGTATAGAGTGAATGCGATCATCTTTAAGATCAAGCTCCAGGCACATCTTGATGACAGAAGGCCTGGTCATCCCCTGTGCTGCTGCATCCATTTTTATATAGGTTCCGATCTGTGCAGCCACATCCCTAATCAGAGATTCATTGTAGTATTAGACTGGAACTTCCTTGACTGTTACCCATACAGGGACGATTGAAGATTCATGCTCGGTGGAAAATTCCTCCGTCCATTTGAGTACCTTCATAGTGGCACCTGCAATTGACCAATAGGGCTGCAACCAGAGCTTCTGGAAATCTTCATGATCTCTGAATCGTATCAGAATATGTCGATAATCAAGGAGACCGATCTGGAATTGGGATTTGAAGTTCATTGCTGCAAGAGCAGCCTGGATCCGTTCCATGGGTGGCTTACCGCGACCAAACTTTCCGACCAAGGCATTGTCGTAGTGGGTAGCTAGGATTTTAACCGAATCCAGGTCATATAGACACGCCGGTCGGCCGTTGAGCTTGGTGATTGAGGGACGGATCTCAGGATTGGATGGAAGACTCTGGAATAGAGGGGTGTTTTTAGTGGTAAGGGCCTGCATAAATGACTTTCCGGCGGTTGTGCCGCCCTGTTTGGGCGGCGGCCCCGCCATGGGGTGACCGTTTGTTGCCGTTATTTATGTCAGAGAGATACGTTGGTGGTGGAGATATGACTGAGAAAGGGAAAACATGGATGTCGGAAAAAAAGGTAGTCTTAGAGAGAAGTAGGAGAAAAAAGGACTAGAGAGAGAGTGATGAGTTGCGAAATGGATGAATCAAGCACGAACACCACAAATTAATTATTTTCTGTTGAGAATCGAGTAATTATTTCAAAATTATCAGAGGTATTTGGTCAATGCTTTAATTTATAATTTTCATAAACAATGTACACGATTTATCTCATCTATATTAACGTCAAGTTGGTAAAATTGAAAATAAAAACAATCTAACAAAAATTACCAAAACATACCCGGCCGGAGCCCGGTTATAGCTATGGAAACGTTTTTTTAAAAGGTAAACCACCATTAGTGGGGGAATTAATTGGCACCTCAAATCAAAAAAATCATTTCTGGTCTTATTAATTCCAGAAAAATGGCATTCCATAAGAACCATAACAACAGTAAAACTACAGATACTGTAGTTTTAATCACTGTTTGGTGAATCTTTGAAAATCCGGTATGGTGAAAATAGAAATTCAATCTATGTCTTATTGTGTGAAGTATGGGGGTCTGTATTGTATAACAAGTAGTGCATGTAGGTAATTCCATATCTCTAATGTGGCAGGATAGTGGTTAATGAAATGCTCCATGGTATCCAAGTTGCCACAGAAAAGACATTTTGATGTAAGGTGGAAGCCAAATTTTGTCAAAATTTCATCAAAAGGTAGGAGTCTATTTTTTATTCTCCATATGAGTATGGATATTTTATTAGGTATGTATTTAGACCATACCTTCTTCATCAATTGGTCCTGTGGCTGCTTCTCTGAGCTGCTGGTATGCTGATCTTATTGTGAAATTGCCATCCACTTCTGATTTCCATATAAGTCCATCCTTATGTGTAAAGTTATTCTCTACTTCCTGCAAAAGTTGGAAACTACTGGTAGCCAAGTGTGGCTCCATCTGGTTAAGATAAAACAATTTATTAGTGAAAAACTCATGCACTGTAACGTCAGGGAAAGGCATTTGTATATGCTCAGGCCAATGATAAACTGGCCAATGATCAAACCTTCACATCCTCCAATCGGGCCTCCAACCTGGCATCCTATGCATCCTCCAATATGCACATCCTTCATTCGGGCCTTCAACTCCGCCGCCTTGTCGTTCCTCGAAAAGATTGCGCTGGCGGAGAAATCCATCTTGGCAAGCGACTCCGGCAACTGCGGCGCCGCCTGCTTGAACTTAAACTGCTCGTCGGCTCCTCTAACTTAAAATCCTCGAACTGAAACGACATGAATTGAAGTTGAATCTGGAGGCATGATTTCTAATGACTGAATTCAGGTATACCCTGCTCCATCTCAGCGTTATTTCCGGTAAGGATTATACTAATTGATCTTCAGTAATTGCTAGTCACAAAGGTTGGGGTTCCCTTCTCAGGGACTTTGGGAAATTACCTGGTGTGGAGTGAGTGGTAAAATCGCTAATAAGTCCTTTTCATCTTGTTTTCTTAACCTATAATTTACCTTGTGTTCAGTTTTTCCAGAGTGTGATAGTTGTAGATCAAAGTGACAAGAAAGCTCCACTCAATTCCCAGTGGAGATCTTTATCAAAGTTATGTTAGTAGCATGACTGTATTTTTATACTTACACACTTTGAGCACATGTGATTCATAAAGTCGACCCTAAATGAAAGTTTGGTGGCTGTTTCAGTGCGTTTGCTACTCAAATGAGAGTTAGGAAGGTTTTTATCTTTTATATTGCTTTTAGTTTAAACTGTGATTCTTGATGCTTTGAAAGATCTTACAAGCTGGTCGGTTTAGGAACAGTTAGTATAGCGTAATCCTAAAGTTATTGTGTATGCTGGTTGATTTTGGAATAGATTAGGAATAATTTTGTCTTTAATAGAAATTCTTGATGCCCTAAAGATTCACACTTTATGGCTAGTTTGTGTTTGTTTAAATTCTTCAGTTCTTACACTAGCTAATCGATTTAGGAACAACTAATATAATCCCCGTGCCGATGTACGGATATGTGTTTATTTATTATATACGTATAAATTTATTAAAAATAATTATTATGAAGGTAAACATTTTGTGCAAGTGTAACGTTCTATATAAACGTTCCACAATTTATATAATAATTATGTGTTAAATAGGGATAAAATAACATGCATATGAAATGAAAAAATCCAAACAAATTCTGTTTGAGAAAGAATTCTCTAAAACAATAATTGAAAAAACTCTTGCACTATTCATTATACGATTTTTCACGTCTCTTATATAAAAATATATAAGTATGGAAGTAAACCATAAATTAGTAATGATTTTCTCTAATATCCATATCAGATTTTTTCATTTAGTTTTTTTTTTTAGCAAACCACTTTAAAGTGGGGGAATTATATTAGACTTCCCAAACCTATAAAATGGACAATGATACAGATAGAGCCCCGAGAACAGGCATAATTTGTACGGAGATAAACTCCAAAAGCATTGGTAAATGCTTTTCAAAAGAATAGGATCAAAAGCCCTATACAAAAGAATGAACTATGAATTTAGCTAGAACACTATTAGAGAATTGCTAAGCAAAACTCAAGGCGATCCCGACAAAGACATAGATGTCTAAAAAGTGTAACTAATAGTGAGATCTCAGATAAATGCAGCAATTGAGAGTTGGATCATTTGGAGTGAAGTAGCTCCTATCTTCTGGTATCACTGTGAGTAGTGGATTAGCTTGCAGTAGAGTGAAGATCAATCTCAGGTAATGGTAGCATGTCACCTTTATGTAAATCTGCCTTCTGCAAAGTTAATACCAAAAGATATGAGAGTAGCATCAATTCATGGAGGGTGTAATCTTAGAGTAGGAGTGCCCTCTTTATCAAGCAAATATAGTCCTTTCACAGTGTAAGGCAATGAGATAACAGAGTCAAAATTTATAGACAGTTTGGAGCTGATGGCATGCGTTGCTAATGCATCTGCAACAGAGTTGCTCTCTTTATAGATATGCTGAACATTATAATTATTAGAGGAGCAAGCCTGAGCAATATCATGGCATAGTGTAAAAAGTCTCCATGGAGCAAATTCAGGTTCTGATATTATCCTAGTTGCTTGCTTGCAGTCAGTCTCAAATGAGCATGTTAGATTCAGATCAATTGCGACTTTAATACCCAGTCCTATTGCCAGTAGCTCAGGATGAAGGGGTGGCTGTGCTGTTGTGTGAAGTGATCTAGCTGTAACCAAGTTTCCTAGTGAATCTCTAATGATAATGCCTAGACCAGTTTCATGTGATCTGAGCCAAGAGGCATCAAAATTTACTTTATAGTGGGTTACAGGTCTAGACCAGGAGACTTTGGTTATAGTCTGCTTAGGGGGCCTAATCCACTTGGGAAAATACCCATTATTAGCCAGATCTATATCATGAGCAAATTGAATGAAAAATGGCTTAGTCATAAAAGAGTCATAAATCATCACTTTAATTTCATGAAGGATTCCAGGGACAGTAGGTTTTAGGTTATCATTGATAAATCTATTTCTAGCCTTTCAAACAGTCCAACATGAAAAAATAGCAATGTTATGTTTCAATTGAGTATGAATAGCAGTGAGGCCAGGCCTATATAGATAATGTGAGATTATGTTCCAAATTGTAGTGAAAATTGGTGTTCTGATACCTATAAAAGAGTTAACCCCCTCCCAGATCTGAGTAGCAAGATGACACTTATTGAAAAAATGATCCAAAGAGTCTAAGCGATCACAGAAACAACATTTAGACCCTATATTGAAACCATAGTACTTGAGCACATTATCAAAAGGCAAGAGGGAGTTCAGATTTTTCCACATAAAGATAGATACTTTTTTGGGAATTCTGGTATTCCACAGTTTAGGGAGTGATGCAGATGTACCTCTTTTGGGTCTTAATGGTGATAGGTGGATCGGAAGGAAAAATTTTCCAGTAGCTTCAGGTTTCCAGATGAGTTTTTCTGCTCTGTGAAGATTGATTTCAGCTTCCTGCAAGAAAACCAAAAGAGGAGTATCAATGAAGGGGGAGATAAGTGGAATATATTCCTGTTTATTGTCAATGAATTCTGCTACAGTGAAGGGCACAGGAATATTTGAGAGTAGTGGGTCCACTGTATCAACAATGGAACCTCTATCAGTCCAGTTGGACAATCAGAAGCTACAGGAGCCCTGCCCATGAATGACTTTGGAATTTAGCTCACAGAAGTCATTTACTTCACATATCCTTTTCCAAGTATGTGATGTTTTAGAGGATTTGGGTAGTGAAGCAATAAAACTAGTCCAAGGGGCAGTGGCTAATTGGAACTTCTACCACAATTTGACTGAGAAGGAAGTAACTATGGATTTTAAATTCCTAAAACCTTAGCCATTTCTGCAATACGGAAGCACATGTCATTCCAATTTTTCCATGATTTTTTAGGCTTGTCATCAACTGATCCCCAGAAGAATATTGAGATTCTTCTTCTGATCAGTTTCATGATATGAGCTGTTGGCTTCATGACTGCCCAAAAATGCTGTGGCAGTGAGTAGATGCATGAGTTAATAAGAATCAATTTAGCACCAGATGAAAGCCACCTATTTTTCCAGTTAAACAATCTACTGATAATCATTTCTAAAAGAGGCTGGAAAAAGATGTTTTTAATTCTACCAGAGAAAATAGGAACACCAAGGTATTTAAAGGGAAATGTCCCTTTTTTTCATTCCAAGCACATTGTTCATTTCTCTAATAATATTCAGTGAAGCATGTCTACTAATATAATAATCACTCTTATCATAATTGATTTTCTGTCCAGAGACAGTTTCAAATACAGCAAGAAATGATTTCATCTTAGTGATGTTAGCCTTATTTGCTTGCATAAAAATCACTATATCATCAGCATAAGATAAATGGGAGATAAGAGATGCATTTCTGGGCAAGTTGTAATATTGCAGACTGCCAGTCTCAAAAATATAAGCTAGACTTCTACTGAAAGCCTCTGAGAATATATTAAAGAGAAAAGAGGATAAGGGATCACTTTGTTTGATTCCTCTAGTTGCTTGAAAAAAACCTACTGGACTGCCATTAACTAGGACAGAAAACCAAGCCTGTGAAAGGTTTTGGATGATATAGTATATAAACTGATCATGAAAACCAAATTTGATGAGTATAATAAGAAATTTCCAACAGACTCTATCAAAAGTTTTCCTAAGATCCAATTTTAAAATACAGTTAGGGTGTGTCCCCTTTTTATCAATAAATCTGACCATTTCTTTAAGATAGATGACACTATCACTAATATCTCTATTTTTCAGAAAAGCAGTCTGCTGTGGGGAGATGATTTTTTGCATGAGTGGTTTCAGTCTTTCCATTAAAACTTTTGAGAAAATTTTATTTATCACAATAGAAAGACTGATGGGCCTAAATTCACTGAAAGATGAAGGAGTTTGAATTTTAGGAATTATGGCTATCCAAGTACTAGCAATGCCCTTAGGTATGTCAGTACTGGACAAAAAATCATTGACAGCATGCAGTAAATCATTTTGTATAAAAAACCATCTTTTAATATAAAACTGGGTTGTAAATCCAAATATAAAGATATTTTTTATCAAAATATATTCCTATTCGTAGTTTAAATCCAATTACTCTTGCTACACACTTCAAAGTTCAAAGTTCAAACAAAAAATGTAAAAATAATTTATTTAAATGTGAATGTTTCCTTTTATATCTCTGGGGTTATGGTGTGCAGTTGCTTACAACAGAAGTATTACTCATATAGCGTTTGTGATATACACATTGCAATAATAACCAAGTTTAATAAGAACTCATGACTTGGAGTTAGAAGTGAGATTAATTAAAGTAAGACAAAACCTGAAGTTTGCATACAATTTGTACAAAAACCAAAATAATCAAAAACAATATTCAGTCAAGCTGCCAGGTTTGATCTGAGTAGGTCTAATGTACAAGATATGTAAACCTGCAATCCTTGATATAACTGCCTAGCTATCTCTTCAGCTAAACATACATGATTTTTCTAAGTCTAGTCAAAACGGGAATATTTATGTCCAAACTTCTTGGCACTCTGGCAGATCACACTAGTAGAATATGGGACGGAACACGGCGGTTCCGTCCCGGTTGGACGGCGGTTTTGACCGCCGTCCATGGTGGCGCCGTCCAATTGGCGCCACCGTTACTCGGCGGTTGAAACCGCCGAGTAAGGTTTACGAGTTCGGAAACTTACCCGGATGGGTACATTTCCGGACTCGTAAACACCTGCTGCTAGCAGGAGGCTACCCCAGCCATTACGGGCCGGACGGTTAGCCGGAAAGAGGTTTTTGCGCTCCCGGACGGTAAGCCGGGAGATTTTCCGGCGGCGGCAGTAATCAGGCCACCGTGAAACGGTGGCGGAAATTATTAAGTTCCGGATTGTGTTTACGGTACCGGAAAGTTAGCCGGACAGAACAGTTTACTTAACCGGACGCCTGCCAGGGAAACGTTCGGGATAATGGGTGAAAAGAAGGCAATTTCGTCTGGCCAGAATTCCGAAACCGGAAACCTAGCCGGAAGTATTTTGAACTGTCCGGCCAGGATTTCAGAATTCGTAAAGGTGGCCCGGATAATTATTTAAAATCTGAATTTTATTTATTTCGGCTTTTGAATACAAAATAGAAAGTATTTAAATGGCGCTAGTGAAGAATTATATGTTTCAAATGGTTGTGATGTATTACGAATGAATGTATAATGTAATAAATCACTTGAATGCGCTAAATACAACAATTGCCAATAATACATAATGTGTCAATTTTGAACTAGAGCATGTGCATACGAAGTTACGACAATTGATGCAATAGTACTCCTCGGTCGATTCAGGTCTTCGGGTGAGTAGGGCCTTGTATCCTCTTCGAAAATCTGTGCATTAGCATACACAATTCAATATATGACGCAAACATATGAATATGTGTAAGGTAGATGCCTTATAGATTTGGAACTTACGGGCTCAAGGTCTTGGTCGAATTCGTTAAGTCCCGCTACCAATTTGAGCTCATACAACATAACGTAGTACCCGCATTCCCAGCTGCTAACTTGTCTCTTGTACTTTAACACAAAAGGAAGATCACATTGTTAAATACAATCGATCGATGTCGATAATACTAGTGTTATTAATGAGGGAGAAACGTGTAGAGTACCTTGATCTCAGTCATTCCAAACTCTCTCCTAGAGGGATTGACATGATTCAAAACTTGTCTAAGGAGGTGTTCGAAAGACGGGATTGAAGGACGATGGAGAGGATCTATCCAATAAACTTCTTTGGTTTTTTTGTGGATCAAAACCAAGCTCCAATGTTTACTAAATAAAAAATGCATATCCATTTGTCAATAATGACAACATAAAAGTTAACATGAGATAATAATGTATAGAATTAGTTAATATGAAATGCTTACCCGGAAATGAGTGGTGCTAGGAAGAATAATTTGTCCTCCACACCGAGAGCCTCTCTCATGTAACTTAATCGCTCTGCATCAGTATGACCTAATTCTTGGATTCGCTCAGGGCATAGGAAGCCTATCCATGGCTTCAACCGTTTTTGAACTAATTGATTCAAGAAACTTAAGAAAAAAAATATGAATGGTTAAAACAACGGGGAGAACGGCAGTTGAAAACACACAAGATAATATAGTCTCGACATTAAAATTACTTACAGTTGGAATAAGGACATTAGGGGATCGGTTACCTTGTCACCCTTCCATAGATCTTCAAAATCACCCCAACACATTACAATTTTCCTTCCAATACCACCAAATAATTCCGTTGGAGCCGGGAATTCGTAGTATCCACATTTGCAATGTGTAGACAATTTATCATACAACACCTTCATAGGCGGTGTCATAGATTTAACTACAACATCTTTTGGGGCGGTCAAGGGTTGGGGAATTTTTTTTGTAATTTTTGGCTCAACCTTGCGTGCAACGCTCGTAATTGGGTTGTATAGGCTAGCGGGTTGAGTCTCCCCTAAACTCTCGACAACAATTAGCCTACGAGGCCAAAGTAAATACATACCTTCCGCCGGTCCAACAACCTTACACGGGCCTTTGGGTATGGGAATTCGAGCGGTTGAAACCAAAGCTTTTTTCAAGCAAACCTCCCCCAAACCGGTTGCAATTTTAACGTCGCCATGCATCTTCGCCGACTCATTGAAAATTCCATTTGCAACATGCATAGTAGGCTTCCTCACTCCACCATCGATATATAATTTGCATGGATATGTGACATCGACCTTGACCTAATTAAAATAGTGGATTCCATTTTTAAAGTAAGGCGAGGTAAACATGCTAAGACTATTAAGAGAACGAATAGAGAATTTGAATAAGAATGCGATCGAAAAGTGAGTTAGTGTGTTTACCTTTTTTGGTCGGTTTAAGTTATCATCACATATGTTTGGTTGTGGCGATGGTGGATTTGGTTGTTGCGATGGTGGATTGCCTTGCACCTCACAAACATCGGGTGAGTGACGTGAACCACATGAAGGAGGTTCCCAATCGTCGCTTAGATCATTCAAATTTGGTGGGAGAATTGCGCCCGTTTGCTTGGCTATTATGTGGAGAGCTATGTCCCTTTTCATCATATTCTTCACGGCCTCATCAAGCTCCTTCTTGGTATCACCGAGCTCTTTTTTTGTATCTCCAAGTTCCTCTTGCAACTTGTTGTACTTGGTATGTCTTGGTGGTTTAGAAGATTTTGGTTTGCCAATGAGATCTCTCTTCACCATATGTGATGCATATCCACGAACTCTACCGGGGTGTTCCTTCCGTTCCGTCGCCTTACAAAGGATGTCATCGTCTTGTGTGGGAACGAATTCTCCCGAGGCAATTTTCTCTTTGACATCATCCTATCATTTAATAGAAAAAAAAATATATGGTAGAAAGAAAAATAGATAGGAATAATATTTGTAATAATATTAGCTCAATATATTCAAAGAAACAACTTACAATATCTTTTATCAACTTCTTGTTTCCCTCGTGTGTGTATTCGCCTTTGCTATCTTGTCGACCAATCAAGAAGCTAGTGAGTTTATCGAACTCTTTAGGATTAACCACCTCGGTGCTCTCCCGCGCTTCCTCTTCCGTCATCCCACTATCCATTTTCTCTTGTACCTCATATTCTTGTTTTTTGTTTGCATGTTTCATTAGTCTTATAGTATAGCCCTCCCTACTCATTGTGTGAGGTGTCGTATTAGCTTTCGCATTGGTGCTATTCGTCAACCTCACACCCTAACACATAAATGAATTTAAGTTATGTGAATGAAGGAGTAATACTAGAATGGTAGGAATTAATCTTACTAGTCGGTCATTCTCCAAGGTGCGTGCTTTGAATATTGCCCAACTTTCTTGTAGAATATCGGTGTAGGCCACCCAAGGGTCCTCATCCTTAAAATCTCCATAAATGTAATGTTTAGACAACATTGCTTTATGATCCCGTGCCGCCTTACTCAAGCGAAACATGGTTGTGTCAAAAAGTTTCTCCATATTTGGGGCAACAATTTTGAATGGTACCTACATAAGGTTATAAGAAAATTTGGATAAAATCTCATTCATGTGTACAAAAAAAAAAAAAAACCTTAAATGAAGGTAGAAACTTACCAAACACTCCTCCCATAATTTAGTCTTCTCCTTGTCGGGGACCTCGTGCCAAGATTCATACTTTATATCCACACGAGTTCGACCAATTTTACCAACCCAACTCTTCCATAAATAATACTCTTCCGATATTGGTTCCCCACCATCGTTGAACGTCATGTCCGTCAAAATCCCCTTCTTCATCCTTTTTTGTAATATGGTACAATATGTCCTAGGACGCCTCACCCCCTTTTTTTTAACACCTCCCGCGGTGCTAGGCGTTTTAGAGCTTTTGGGGATTCCTACTACCTTCTTCTTAGGTGGTGCCATAACTCCTCTACAAAAAATAGTTTACATATATTAAATAACCTCACTATCAAGAAAGAATAATTATATGCTAAATTAATGGTAAGTAGTCACTTTAATAATCCTATTATTATCCTATTAGACTAATGGTAAGTAGGGTTTAATTAGGATCCTATTAGACTAATATAAATTGCCTATCACATGCTTCACCCTTAATTCTTTGTAATTAAATTAGTGCATACATATATGACATACTTAACCCTAGATTAGTAGTAACATAACTAGTGACCATCAAGACTAATCAAGAATATAGCCCATAATCCCAATTGATTAATCAAGAATGTAGCCCATAAAACAAAACTAGTTTGTAGTAATAATTAAGCAAAGCCCATGAACAAATAAGACAAATTAGCCAATAAACAACATTGATTATACAATTGAAGCAAAGTGCCAAGAAATACCTTTTCAAGTAGAATAAAAACCCTAATAGTATGGACAAAGAAGCTACTTTCTTGTTCTAGAATTCAAGAAATGGGGCCAATGTGAGTAATGGTGTTCTTGGTGGTTGGAGAAGAAGATTTTGTTGGTGGAAGAGAGTAAATGGGTGGGAGGAAAGTGAAATTTTCGGAACTAATGTTGAGAATGGGTGGAGGACTAGCTAAGAAAATAGTCTACGTGTTACTTATTCTGATTTTTTGTACTGACCGGCCACGTTTCCGAAACCGTGAAGTTAGCCGGACAAGGCAAAAAAAAATTAACCTTTCCCGGCTAGGTTTCCGAGTTCGTAAAACCTAGCCGGAAGTTTTTATTATAAAAGGGGCAGACGGGTTTTTTTTCCCCAAATCTGCAAACCCTCCCCAAGTTCATCCCCAAACCAGTCCGCCCCTCTCCAAAATTTTCAGTCCAATCTCTCACCATGGTTAGGACTAAAAATCTTTCCACGGGCAAGCAAGTTGCGGAAATCCAACGACAACATGAGGTGCAATACGAGTCCTCTTCCGAGGAGGAAGGAGAGTCACCTCCAAGAGCCGAAGAACACGTGGGTGGGAGCCGATTAAGCAAGGCCAAATCGAGGAAGACAAAACGGCAAAGAGGCCATGATAGGCCCCCTGAAGCATCGGCAAGTCGGAATTTCTTCAATCGTAGGGCGGAGGCCAACTATGTGGAATGGTGTGGGCGGAAAACACACACCACCAAGGTGATTAGCCCTACCTCTATTGACACTTTGCATATGGGGTATTTGGTTGCTCATTTTCAGCCTAGTTATTTAGATAAATTGCTCTTGCTTGAATCCCCATGCCATCAAGATGAGGTTGTGCAATTTTATGCAAATTTAGGAGAGTATGAGTCGAATAGGCTGTGCACTAAGGTGAATGGTAAACTGATTAATGTCACTAAGTTTCATATAAATGAGGTCCTCGGCTGCCCTTATGTTGATAACTCATACTTGCGCCCTAACCACCCAGAAGGCCCTTATCAGATTTATAATTTCAACAAGTTTCCTGAAATCGGGCCAAACCAACCCTTAGACCTTGAAGCAATGGGACGTAAGTACTTCAAAACTACTTGTCAGGGGGCGGGTAGTTGTCCAGGTGATTTTAATGTTGAGGAGCTTACGGTTGAGCAGAGGATTGTATTTGACTGGGTTTGTCAGAATGTGTATCCATCGGGGGGTCATAGTTGTGAACCTAGTTGTGGACGTGTTCTGCTCTTCTATTACTTGATGGAAGGGTTGAAAATAAATCCTGGACACTCGATAGTTGAATACATGTTCAAGGTGGGGAGAGGGTCGAGGCAATGGTTTCCATATGCCGGACTTGTCACTGAGCTGATTAAGAAGCAAGGTGGAGGTGTTGTTGATCGTCCTGAGCCTCTAGAGTACTACGATGGTGATTGGTTTGATCATAAGGGTTTTGCACTGGATAAAGAAACTCAAAGGTACGTCTTGAAGGCCTTAGCTCCGGGCGCAGCAGGAAGAGTTGCGAGGCGAAGAAAACTAGAAGCCAGAGGTGCGAGTTCATCGGGTACAAGTAAGTGAATATATATTTTCCCTTTATTGTTTAGTTTCGCAGGTGAAAATGCGTTTGTTTTCGAAAGCTAATCATTTGTTTTTTTGTAGGTGAGGAGGGCCGGTGGATGCGTAAGCTCTCAAAAATGTGGGAATGCTTCACCGGACAAGTCGACAAGGCTAAAGAAGAAGTAGCAATGCTCCGTGCCGAACAAAGGGCTTACATTGATCGGAAGGGACTTGATCTCCAACTTAGCCCGGAATTGAATGAGCCGGATTTTGGTCATCTCCCATCCTCAAGTGAAGAAGATGCGGCCGGGGGACCATCCAGCAGTAGGGCGACTGGAGAGTAGGGCATTGTTTCTAGTTAATAATTTGTTCTATTCTAGTTAAACATCGAATTTGTTCTAGTTAAACATCGAATTTGTTCTTTTCGTTTGTGAAACTAATCTATCCTAGTACCTTATTCATATGGATGTAAACTTGGTCGATTTTAAAGATTTTAGTGCTTCAATCTATTTTCATTTATTTTGTACATGCATTTTGTTTAGATAAAGAGGCAAATATGATGGTGAAAATCTGTTTAAGTATAGTTCCGGGTAGATTTCCGAGTTCTGAAACACTATCCGGATAGTGTTACTTATTTTTCCGAACTCGGAAACCTAGCCGGACGGATAGTTTACTTATCCGGATGGCTATCAGGGAAACCTTCGGGAAAATTGACCAAAAAATGAGAATTTTAATTAAATAGTTCCGGCTAGACTTTCAGATATCGTAAACTTACCCGGATAAGCTTAATTTTCCATCCTGCTAGGTTTCCGAGTTCGAAAACGGGTTTATATATATGGGTGATTGACCTTTTTTCAGATCACAACTCACAAACTTCCCCCACATCCCCCAATTAAGAGTTCGGAAATCCCGTCTCCTACCCGGACGAAACTCTCCATCAGTTCCACCACAACCAATTCCCGATCAACCCATGGCACCGAGAAGCAAGATCGCGGCGAGGAAGCCAAATCCAAACTGGTATGATGCTAACAAGTTTATTAGTCTCGATGCTTATAAGTATTATGGTATTCTTGTTAACAATGCTACAGTACTAGACTCATATGTGTTGGATAGAGATCGGGTTGAGGCACTAGGTTTAGGCCCTATGGTTGAGAAGTTTGCTATTCAAAATTGTGATGCCTTGTTATTCGATGTTAGTAATCCCACCTATAAGGATGAGGTGTTGCAATTTTATGCTAATTTTGATGAACCTAGTGATGGTAAGTACACTACCATGGTTAATGGGAAAAGGTTTGAGTTTGATTGTTGGGTGATGAATGAGTTGTTGGGGAATCCTATCAAATCCGATGAGGACCTTTATCCCAAGCTCAAGGATGGGCCACTTGATATCTTCTATGCTAATGCGTGGCCGGGAACGCATATGATTAAACTCCCGTACTTGAATTATCTGAATTGTGGACATCACTATTTTGGTCGGGACCCATATGATGAAAGTTCAGCCGATGGGTGCAAAATGGCGTCATGCCCCATTGATGATCGCATTGTGTACGAGTGGGTGCATAGAAGTTTCATCCCTACAGGAGGAAATGTCGGCGAGCCTAATGTTACCACGGTTATGACATTTTACTATGTCGTGAAGGAGGTTCCTATCAATCCCGGCTTTGCAATATGTAATTGGATGAGAACTGCGTGGGCTAACGAGCGACATAAGAAAAACCTACCCTACGGGAGCCTAATCACTAAGTTTCTCTTGAAATTGGACCAAAATTTCCGATTTGAAGATGATCCCACCCCTTGCAAGCCATACGACTACCACTACTTTGAAAACCATAGGCCGAAATGGACTTTGGCCGATGGAAAATGGATTGTGGCGCCTCCACAACAAAAGGCTAAGCGGGCATCAAGAAGTAAGTCATCTTCACCTCCTTATTCACAATTTATGCTACTTTTTATCATAGTTTAATTCAAATATGAATTTTCATTTTTTAGGTAGGGAGGTACCCGATGGAGAGCCTTCACCGCATGTTGCCAACATGAAAGCTATGTACGCTGGCATGAAATCTAAGGTGCTCACATTGATTGGCGTTAGGAAGGACGCTTACGAGGCAAGGAAGGAGTTGAGAGCCCTCAAGCGTGCAGAAGGATTTTCCACAAGTGGGGACGCCTCGCAGGGACATGGTGGCGGTGATCATCACACCGACTATGACATGGAGCCTTGATTTAGTTTTATTTGTTTTGAATTTTTAGTTAAGAATTGATTTACCTTGTCGAATATTATTACATTTTAACTGTATTTCAGTAACGTTTGAATGCTACGGAAATTGATCAAATGTTTGTGCATTTACAATTCTTACAAGTGTTTGCAGTATCAATTTTATATAACTACTGATTAGTGAGTGCGCGCTAGTTTTCGCCTAAAAATAACACTTCCGGTTACATTTACGATATCGGAATTCTAGCCGGATAAGTCAAAAACAATTACTAAACCGGATGACAACCAGGGAACCCGTCTGGAAGTTGAATAAAATGCCTTGCCAAAACAAAAAACTTCTGGGTAACTTGTTTCCGAACCCGGAAATTTAGCTGGACAGGCTTGTTCTACATTTGCTAATCCGGATGGTTAGCCGGAAGTAGGTAAACCCTAATTTAACACTATCCGGGTAATGTTTCAGATACCGTAAAACTACCCGGATAGGTTAAAAATTGAGATTCGTCGACTTTCTTTTATTCTATTGGATAGATCAAACAAAGGTGCAACCAAATGTTTACATGAATTACATATTCAAACTAAGTTCGGACTAGTTGTATTATGAATAACTGATAACACAAAAAGATCAACGACTAACGCCTCAACTTAGTCTTCGGCTTAACTTTGAAAATCAACTTCCTCTTCCGTTCTTTTCCTTTGCTGTCTATCACTATGCGTTCGGCGTGATCGGATCTTGCGCGATATATTGACATGTTTTCCTCTGTTTCCTCCATATTAATCGCGTCTTTCTTCGTTGGCACAAAAATGTGAGCAGCTCGTTTGTCATACTCCTCGAATAGCTCATCACCACACACCATTTGTTTCCCATCAAGAACAATCTCGTAGTGCCGATCAGAAGGATCCTGAACATAGTAAACTTGGTCACCTTCGCCAGCAAGTATGAACGCATCCGACTTTGATCCCACTTTCTTCCTATCAACCAATTGAAACCCTAAAGGATCGGTCTTAGTTCCTGTCTTTTGATCAACCCACTGACACTTGAATACAACCACCTTCAATGCCACATAGTTTAACTCCCAGATCTGAACAATGGTACCGAAATACCTATCAAATGAGTAGGATCCTTCTGGATTTCTCTTCCGCGACACAGCGATTGATTCGGAAAATGTAGTCACACCGCTATTCTGCGAAACACCTTTAGCATCGCTCTGTTTGGTCCCGTACGAGTAACCCTTCACATCATAGCCGCTGTAGCTGATGACCGTCGTAAGCGGCCGTCTGGATAGCCATTTCACGTCCTCGGGATGGTCACCAATCTCTACCGTGTCCCTTAACCACTCACAAAAGGTTCTAATATGTTCATCATGTAGTTGTAAAAGCTTTAGGGTTGGGTATAGACTTCTCAATTCCTCCATATGAATGTCAACGTAAGGGCGAACCGATTCATGGTTTCGCTTCACATACAGATGAGCAGCCTGCAAATCGACCGCTGGCGGGTTATGCAGCGTGCCTCTAGTTCCATGCCCGTTGAAACGAAAATCATGCCTCGAGGTGGGTAGTCCAACCGTGTCAACCTCATCTAAGTAAGCCGTACAAAATTCAATCGCCTCCTCCGCGACATATCTAGATACAATGCTTGCGTCAGGCCTGTACCTATTCTGCGAAAAGAATTTAAATATCTTCTTGTATCTCTCGAAAGGATACATCCACCGGAGGAACACCGGACCACACTCCTTGATCTCCCGCACAAGATGGACAATCAAATGCACCATTATATCAAAGAAAGAAGGGGGGAAATACATCTCCAATTGGCACAATACTTCAACCACCATTGTCTGCAACTTATCTAGCTTACGACGGCTAACTGTTTTCTGGCAAATTCCCTTAAAAAATAAGCAGAGCTTGCTGATGCACATCCTAACGTGGCTTGGAAGAGAACCACGAATGGCAATTATGTTCAAGTCTTGCATCAAAGATTGACAATCATGTGATTTTAACCCTATCAATTTTTGATCCTTAACATTGACACAGTTACCAATGTTTGAGGAAAAATTAGAGGGTACCTTCAAATCTTTCAGGCACTGCAAATATTTTGTCTTCTCAGCTGACGACATATTGTAGCAAGCTGGAGGCAAGAAAGTATTCTCATCCTCGATTACAGGAGCCAGTTCCTTTCTAATACCCATTCTGTCCAAGTCTTTACGTGCTTGAAGTCCATCTTTGCTTTTTCCTGGAATATTCAGCAGCGTACCAAGCAAACTATCGCAGACATTCTTCTCAATGTGCATTACATCTAAACAATGTCTGACAGCCAAGTGCTTCCAATATTGTAAGTCAAAGAAAATGGATCGTTTCTTCCAAGGGCCGGGGATGGGCATCTTCCTACGGTTTTTCCCAAAATCATTTTCAATATCCTTGATTTTCTCGAATACCTCCTCGCCACTGATAGGAGGGGGGACGGTGCATTCTCTTCCTTCCCATTAAACCAGTTCTTAGCCTTACGGAACTCGTGACTGCATGGTAAGAAACGACGATGTCCTTGATAAACAGTTTTTCTCCCGTGTTTTAATTGAGAGAAACTAGTATTCTCCTCACAAACAGGACAAGCTAGATGACCTTTGACTGAATAACCAGCTAGATTACCAAGTGCAGGGAAATCGTTCACAGTACAGAACAACATTCCTTTCAACTTAAACCATTCCTGCCGATATTCATCCCACGTCCAATTATCTTCGAACCACAGTTTCTGAAGGTCGTCAACTAAAGGTTCTAGGAACACATCAATGTCATTACCAGGCTGCTTTGGCCCTGCTATCATCAACGACAACATAACATATTTCCTCTTCATGGTCAACCACGATGGTAGATTGTAAAACAACCATAACAGGCCGAGAACTGTGTGTACTACTCAAATCTCCATACGGATTCATACCATCAGTGGATAAACCCAACCTTACATTCCGAGCTTCCTTCCCAAATTCTGGATACAATTCATCAATTTTCTTCCACTGATCACCATCTGAACAGTGTGCAATCACATCATCATCTTCAACCTTCTCTCTATCTGCATGCCATGTCAAGTTCTTAGCTTCTTCCTTGTTAGCAAACAACCTTTGAAGCCTAGGTATAATGGGGAGATACCACATGACCTTCGCGGGAACACGTTTGTTGGTTTCCTTAACAACATCTCCTCCCACATCCACTTTTTGTTTCACAGCTTTGTATCGTGACTCGCCACAAACGCTACAATTTTCCAATTTCATCTCATCTTCCCCTCTAAACAACATACAATCATTAGGACAAACAAGAATTTTCTCAAGTTCCATACCCATTGGACATAGTACCCTCTTGGCAGCATATGCCCTATCAGGCAATAAATTATCAGTGGGAAGCAGCTGTCTAATCAACTACAGCGCCTCTGTTAATGCCTTATCTGAAAGCCCATGCTTGGCTTTTAAATTCATCAACAATAAGGTCGCGCTTAAAATAGTGTGGATTGACCCCTCATACAAAGGGGTCTGCTTATCATTATACATCGCTTCAAGCGCCTCTGGTTTTCCAAAAAAATGCATGGCAACATCATCTACCAAGTCATCCAATTTATCATCATAATTATCAACCATTTCGTTTTCTCCTACAACCTCCATTGGTTCATTAACAACAACAGTGCTACGTTCTTCCCCATGCCATACCCACGTGGTATAGGAATTTTGGAAACCCCTAACAATCAAATGTTCACGCAAACCTTCAACTCCTAAATACACATCGTTAGTGCAATCCTTACAAGGGCACCGCATGGCCGACTGATTTTCTACTCTTGCATTATCAGAAGCAACATCAATGAAATATTCAACCAGTCCCATATACTCTGGTGAGGTCCGACGATTCTCCCTAATAATCCTACTACGTTCCATAACACTTGTGTACCTATTTTCATAAATTTAAGCAAATATTAATGAATTCATTCATCTACATCGTGCTACTTGACAACATATCAAATACAATATGGTTTCATAAACACTAATAACTAGGAATCAACACGCAAGTTCATATATTATTCAAGGAAATTAGGGACACACATATACATATTCATGCTTGAAATTAACAAACATCCGCCCATCAATACTAAATGTAGCGGGAGATTACCTCATCGCGGCCTAGGATTCAGCGAGCCCAAATATTAGGAGATTCTCTGCGTCCTTCAACCCAAAACAAAGATGGAATAGAGTAGATAGAACAAAAGGATCCGTTTCTCGTTTTATAAGATTCTGTTTTAGCTCATCCGGTTACGTTTCCGAGTTCGTAAATATTGCCCGGCCATTTTTCCCTCTATCCGGGTAAGTTTACGGTACCGTAAATTTACCCGGACGACTTTTTGACTTGACTCCACCGACATCAGAACTTTGCCCCGTCGACTTGACCGTCAAAGTCAAGCCGGTCAACGGGGAAAGTTCCGGCTAGCCATTTCCGGTGTCGGAAATGTAGGCTGGTCGGCGGTTAAACGCAACCGCCAACCAAAAATGGCAGTTACACGGCGGTTGCATCACAACCGCCGTGTAATAAGCCATCCGGCTAGACAACCTAGATTTACGACTTCGTAAATCTAGAAGGACGGCGGTTTCCTTATTTTCCCGCGGAACCGCCGTCCTCCGGCGCCGTTTTCCGGCAGTTTTCTACTAGTGTCAGAAAAAGAACCACTGTCGTTGCTTTTTCTGCAGCAAACAAAACAATGCATTACATTCCTCCTGATTTCATGCATTTTCCAAGAAAATATAACATCACAAAACTTGTGCAAGTATATATGCTTTAAAAATGCAATGACACCATGACTCAACCTTGCAATAGAACTCAACCTTCAAACTTTAAGCTTCAACCATGATGGCATATATTCACAATCAGATTGGTCACAGTGAAAGTTTAGAAAGAGTTTGTTTCTGAAGCATTTACTTAAGCACGACCACTGTAAAAATAAATAAACTATGGAAACAGGCTGTTAAAAGGATTGTCTATTTAAAAGCGTTGACCTATAAAACATGAGGCAATCAAAGCACACAACTCTGTCTAGCTACAATCCTTCAAAAAAAAATATACATACGCATAATATAGAACCTGATGTGATCATGGTTGTTCCAATCTAGCGATCTCACTCATGACTGATGCGCACACGCTAGGCTTCTGAACTGCAAAATCAAAACATGGCACGTGTTTCATGTCAAACAATAAAGGTAACATCTTTAAAATTGGCATGAGGCATCAAGTGCATTCATATGCAAGAGAGCCCCATATGCGGTGATAAAGAAACTCAGACTTGTTAAAGAATTTATCCCCAAAAACATGTCATAACCACCGTTATGCTAAAATCATGCAATATAATGCCGTTTCTGCCTCCAAGCTTCCATGGGAACTGTTTTCGATCCACAATATCCACAAAAACGTGACGTGATATGCCATTCCAGTAAAGCTCTGGCCTGATACGATGCAAATCCATTCATTTCATAAACAATCATCATCCACAAAACAACCGCAACATTTTCCAGCATCACATCTAAGCAGATATGCATAACAAATTTACATTACAGTGAGACAACAAAAAAAGAAGGCAGAAGCTAGGATGATCGATTTCTAATACCACAAAACAAAACAATACCAAATTCCGTCAAAACAAAGACATTCAAACAACAAAATGGCAATAAGTTCACCAAACCAAATAGAAACCTTCAAAACACTAACTTTTTAAAACTGAAACTGCAACTGCAACATTTAAATTTGAAATCAACACCAAATTAAACGCATAGAGCTTACGAGACCAGCAACAGCAAGATCAGCCATAGCTTTCTCATCAGCCCAATCAGTGGCAACCATCAAAGTACTGAGCTCCACAAAGTAAAACTACCTCTAAGTCCAGCCTGTTAGAGGGATAAACCTCAATACTGAGGTGTGTCTGATATTCACAATAATATAGACAGTACATGGGTACAAAGGGAAAGCGAGAAACCCTAGCTAAACCCTAGGCTAATACACATTGGGCTCTAGGCCCATAATACTATCTAACACCCCCCCTCAAGCTAAGCGTCGGGTTAACCGAGACGCAAAGCCTGGATCTAAAGAACTCAAATAAAGACTTTGGAAGACCCTTAGTGAAGATGTCCGCTAACTGCAACGAAGTAGGAACATGACTAACACGGACCTTAGCCGAAGCAACTAACTCTCGAACAAAGTGATAGTCAATGTCGATATGCTTGGCCCGCTTATGAGCCACTGGATTCTCAGCTAAGAAAATGGCGCTGTTGTTGTCACATAACAACAATGGCGGACCTTCAAGAGGAAACTGTAAGTCTCGAAGAAGATGACAGAGCCAGACAACCTCTGCCGCTGTATTGGCAAGTGCACGGTACTCGGACTCTGAACTCGAACGAGAAACTGTAGTCTGTTTCTTAGCACTCCAAGATACCAAATTACCGCCTAAAAACACCGCATAGCCATAGGTCGATCGTCGAGTTTCCAAACAACGAGCCCAATCAGTGTCTGAGTAAGCACAAATATCAGCACAAAGAGTAGACGAACCTCCGGAGCGAAATGTGAGACCATGATGAGGCGTCCCAGCCACATAACGTAGAATCCGGGTAACGGCAGCAAAGTGATCCTCGCGAGGGTCCTGGAGATATTGACTAACAAAATTCACAACAAATGACAGATCAGGACGAGTAATGGTCAAGTACTGAAGTGCACCAACCAAAGACCGATAGAGAGTCGGATTGTTGAACGGTGCACTAGTGCTACTGTGAAGCTGCGAAAGTGGTACAAATGGAGTTGTTACTGGAGAAGCATCTGTCATACCCGCTCGACTAAGAATATCTCTGGCATACTTGGCCTGTCCAAGAAAGAGGCCAGATGGTGTGGAAGAGACCTCAAGACCAAGAAAGTAATTCAAGTACCCCAAATCCTTGATCGAAAACTCTCGATCAGTCCGTGCGATGAACTGGCGAATGGCTCCAGCATCATTACCAGTAAGAATGATATCATCCACGTAGACCAACAAGTATAATAGGGTAGAACCTCGTGAGAAGACAAACAACGACGTGTCAGAAGAACTACACCGAAAGCCAAGTTGTCGAAGATAAGAACAGAACCGATCAAACCAGGCACGAGGGGCTTGTTTGAGTCCATAAATGGCCTTCTGCAGTCGACAAACATAGTCAGGCCGAGATGGATCCTTATAACCAACAGGCTGAGCCATATAAACCGGAGTGTCAAGAACACCATTGAGAAAAGCATTCTTGACATCAAGCTGGTGTGGAGGCCACTGTCTCAAAGTAGCAATGGCAATCACTGTACGCACCGTTGCAGCTTTGACCACTGGACTGAAAGTGTGGTCAAAGTCAAAACCAGGAATCTGAGAATATCCCTGAGCAACCAGTCGAGCCTTGTAGCGTTCAATGCTACCATCAGCTCGATACTTCAGCCGAAATACCCATTTGGAGCCAACTATGTTTGCATGCGATGGTCGAGGCACCAACTCCCAAGTTTTCTGATGGCGAAGAGCATCCATTTCCTCATCCATAGCACGAACCACCATTTCGGGTCTTTGAGAGTTGCACGATAATCCCGAGGCTCAGAATGGTCCATAACCTGAGCAAGAAAACCGGTAATAACAAAGTCTGGGCGAGATATTACACGGCGAGTATCATCCTGGTTCCTGGTAACCATATGATGTTTGCAGTGAGAAGGAGAATTTGAATCAGTGGTAGAGTCGGAATCAGATCCAGAAGAAGTCGGAGAACCTGATGGAGATGGCGGAGATGGAGGAGATGGTGGTGGTGATGAAGTAGCGAGCAACCTCGGTGAACTTGGAGTCGGAGCAGCTGGAGATGGTGAATGATCATCTGACAGACAGATAGAACAAGACCTGGAGGACGACGTTTCGGGCGATGACGACTCGACCTGTGTAGCCAACAAAGGTTCAGCTGGTACAAATGGCGAACGGTCGACTGGTGCACCTGCTGGCTCAAAAAATGATGAGACTTCCAAATCCGAAACAGGTCTTTCCCTAGAAGTTGAGACATAGGGAAAACATGTTTCATCAAACTGGACATGGCGAGAGAAATAGACACGTCCACTAGTAGGGTCGAGGCACTGAAAACCCTTGTAACTGGGGTTATAACCAATAAACATACATGGTATAGAACGAGGTGCAAACTTATTCTCAGCAACCGCACGCAAACACGGGTACACACAACAACCAAAAGGATGAAAGACTGTGTAGTCCGGAGTAGTCCCATAGACAGTCTCAAAGGGTGATCTGCCACCAAGAACTGAGCTGGGGAGACGATTGATTATGTAAACAGCCGAAGAGAATGCTTCCACCCAGTAAGAATGCGGCACAGATGAGTGATATAACATAGCAAGGCCGGTCTCTGTAATTTAACGGTGTCTACGCTCAGCTCGGCCATTTTGAGTAGGTGTATAGGGACATGACATCTGATGATGAATGCCACAAGAAACAAAGTGAGCCTGCAAACGATGATTAGTGAACTCCGTACCACCATCACTCTGAAAAACCTTGACCTTCGCAGAAAATTGGGTCTCAACAAATTTCTGAAAGCGAAGAAAGATGTCGTAAAAATCCGACTTATGCCGTAATGGATAAAACCATGTGAATCTTGAATAATCATCAATGAATACAGCATAATATGAAAAACCATGTGCGGATGCAGCATATGCTGGAGCTGGTCCCCATAAGTCACAATGCACCTTCTCTAACAAACCCGTTGCCCTCTTATCACTAACAGAAAACGGCAACCGACTTCTCTTGGCCATCTGACAAGGGGAGCAACTAACAGGTGCAGGTAAAGGTGAAGTGGCATAAATGTGGCCCTTCTTATTCAGCAACTGAACGGTGTCATAGGACACATGCCCAAGACGAGAATGCCATAGCTCAAACGGGGCCCGGAGCTTTCCAGAGCGCAACTCGCTCAAAAAACAAGAATCACCAGTATCCAAATAATAAAGACCCGCAATATGACGGCCTTTACCAACTATCTGTCCTGTCTGTTTATGCTAGATAGAAAAGACATCGTCAACAAATGTGATACTCACTGGCAAGTCAAGAGTGAGTTTGCTAACAGACAACAAGCTCTTAGTAATCCGAGGAACCACAAGTACATCGCGCATGGATAAACCAGAGATATTACACTCCCCAATGTGAGATGCCGGTATAGGCTGACCATTACCAACATAAACAGGTGGACCAAAGTAAGGAATTACATTCCCAAGACGACGAGAACTATCAGTCATATGAGCTGTAGCACCAGAATCAACAATCCATTGGTTCAAAAAACGACTACAATCAGAATTATTCAAATGATTCACCTTATATGCAATCCAGCTATTGGAGCGATCTGCCCGTGATAATAAAGCCAAATTCACCATCATAAAATCCGAAATAACCTCAACACAACGTGCATACACCACAAATCAATATATCCCAAAAACAAAAAATACCAAATGCAAATACTACTCAAATCCGGTGATGCTCATATAAACTCTCCCAACTCCAATCCCTTGGGTTTAAATAAAATATTCCAGCTCAAATCTCATAAATTCTTCAAAAAGAATTACTCAAATCCGTACGAAAATGCTTCAACTTGATGAAAAGAAAATAAAATCAAAAGTTCCGAGAAATACCAAGAAGACGCAATGGGCAATAACAAAACCCGAAGGTGGGCCAAGGCACGCAAACAAGCGGGAAAGGAGAGCAGGCCGCGCAGACGCGCTAACCTGGCGCGTGCGAACACGCGCGAGTGGTGCGAATGGTCTTGTTCGGGCGCGTGACAACACGCGTTGCAGAGGCGCGTGGATCTGGCCGCTTCGTTGATTTCTCGTGCAGGAGCTGACGGATCGGAAACGGTAGAGATGTCCGGCATCAATGATCAGCAGATGAAGACGTTGAGGAACGGCGGCAGGGGCCTTCTCAGCGACGGCGGCAGGGGCCTTCTCAGCGACGGCGGAGGCGGTTTTCTCCTTGTCTGCCGGCTTCTTCTCAGCGGGCTTTTTTCCGGCGGCAGGCCAATTATCGATGATGATTCGGTGACAGACCAACTAACGAAGATGTCGGAGAGATGTTGGGAACAGACGATCAAGGTCAAACAATACAACCTCAACAATCAGGTCGGAAAATCGTAAATGCGATTGATACCATGTTAGAGGGATAAACCTCAATACTGAGGTGTGTCTGTTATTCACAATAATATAGACAGTACATGGGTACAAAGGGAAAGCGAGAAACCCTAGCTAAACCCTAGACTAATACACATTGGACTCTAGGCCCATAATACTACCTAACACAGCCCCTTTGCAATGGTGGTGCGGCTGATGGACATGGCGCACCACTCAATTTCCCCTAAACCACTCAATTTCCCCACTCTGAAGTTGATTTTTTCCGGGAACATACTCCGGGCACTGCTTCTGCAAAATGAAACTTAAAAAATCAGAAAACATAACTCCAAAATCAGCTAAAATCACGACCGAAAAATTGAGTTCACCGGAGAGCAGAGAACCGAAGCCACAGCTGGAGATAAGCCCGTCATCGGAGACAATTTTATTGAATTCGGACTCGTCTGCGAGCTCCGCCGGATTCCTGAACAGCTTGTCGATCTTCACTGCAGAAATTGACATTTTCCGGCACTTGTAAGAGGCTGAAACTTCTGACAGCGGTTCCGGCGAGAGGCTCTACAAAGCCCTGGAAATTCCCATCCCTCCGGCTGCTTCTCCGCCAGAGCTTGGGAGGGCGATGATCGGATTCTGGTTCTGTGGGGATGAGGTTTGTGCAGATAAAATGGGAGTCCAGAAGTTCTGGGTAATTATTGAGGATGGAATTGAAGGAAACGGAGCCGATTAAATTAATCGGCATTGAAGGAAATCAGGAAACTGATGTATACGTCATAGATAGGGGAGAGGAAGATGGGAACTGACACGATTAAATTGAAAAGATTAAATAAAGCCCAGCTGAATAAGATGCGAGAAGAGTTCAAAACAAACTAAAACTCAGCTGACGTGTAATTACATGATTACTCTAAAGGGAAAATATGTATTAGGGGAAGTGGAATTTTGTTTATTATAAAGAGGGTGTAACTTTTACCTAATCTCTAAGAAGGGAAGTGGTTTAATTTAAAAAATTCTATGAAATATATTTAAAAAGAAGATTACAATAATACACTCACTTTTACAACAAACCATCAACCGACTTAATCACAGAAACTAGCCATGAGATATGCAGCAAAAAATACCACTTTTACATAAAATTTTCACTTATTTTTTTTTCTCAAAAAGTATGGGAATTCGGTTAGATTTTGCCCCGTGATTAGTGTCATTGTTGATGAAGATTGCCAGCCATGTGGGCACAAAAGCACATACTCAAATGATCACAGTGACCATAGCATGCTTAAATTCTGCAACATCTGAACCCTTCTTCTGTTTCGGAAGAGCGAATTCCGCATTCTGCAACAGGACATTAGCTGAAGCCACAACAACTTGTGTCAAAATCCCGCAACAACAAAAAAGTGATGCTTATGAATATTCAGCTCATAAAATGCTACCAATTTTCGAAGGGGGTGAAAAAGGTACCCGGGGAGGAGGCGGAAGGTGGAGATGTTGTCCTGAAACATTAGGGATTGGAGAATTTTGGGGCTTTTGGAGTATGAATCTCTCAGGAGAAACGCCAGTTCCTTGCAGGCGGTGGCGTATTTCAATCTCTCATTTAGGGATTCGCGGAGGTCGAGTTCTTTGTATCGCTGTTTCAGATACGAATTTTTCCATCGGTATGTGAAATCAAACCTAAGCTTCATCTTCTGCTGCAGCCATTGCAGGCTAATGGGGAAATTTGGTGCAGGAAAGGCTGAAGGCTAAGGTGGGTAGCTTGGGTTGCTTTGGAGTAGCGGCCACGTAAAAATCCTCTGTTTTTTAACACAGAAATCAGTTTAACTCAGAAATGAACAAGTGAAAATTGTCTGTAAAAGTGATTTTTTTTCTGCATGCGTGATGGCCAGTTTGTGTGATTAAGTCGGGATAAGCAGAGCTTGATAGTTTGGTACAAAAGTGAGGGTATTATTGTAATCTACCTTTTAAATGTGTTTTACAAAATTTTTAAATTAAATCACTTCCCTTCTTAGAAATTATGTAAGAATTACACCCTCTTTATAAATATACAAAGTTCCACTTGCCCTAATCCATATTTTCCCTACTCTAAAAATTAATTCAAAATTCTAAGAAAATTTCAATCCATCCTCTTTTCTTTAAAGTATAGTATTGATTTAATGAAGCTCTTGGAGTTATTATACATCCTAGTTGGTTTTGGGACAGTTTAGGAAAATTTCAATTATTACATTCTCTTGCAATTAGTTCTCTTGTGTTCTTCATTGGCAATTCCTATAAGCCAACTTTCATGGTCTAAAAACTCATCGTACCACATTGCAGAAAATATTATGGCCTAATGAAAACCCATTGCAGTAAATAATTGTTTGATCGTAGATCATAAATGAAATCTGATGTAGATGTATCATGGCAACTCCATCTATTCTATAAGTCCGAAATAACACCTATATTAGAAGTTAGAAGCAAAGCTTAACCTCATTTTTGTATCAGTTTGCCTAAATTGTATGCTTAATATGGTTATCTAACCATCACTTCACATAACACATAACATAACACAATGAAAATGTCAAAGGAATTAACACAAAATATGTCTGAAAAGGTCCCGAGACGAAAGAACACGGACTAAGTGATAGAATATCACAATTATCATGATGATAATTGTGATTGATTTGTATATATTTCTGTACCATATTTAGACTAGTCTAGATACATTGTATTTGTACTCTTGTACTCCTATATATTTGATATAATACAGACACACCAACTACGGTGAATTACATTCTCTCATTGTATCAGTCTATTCGATCCAATAACCTGTAAATCCGTCAAAAATCAAATTTCGACAGATAAATCCCAATAAATTTCGGTGCTACTTCGAATTTTTGATTGTGGTGCTTTCGTTTTGGTGTTTCTTCCACCTTTTCCGCTGCTCAGTTGCTGTGTCGACGTTCCTGTTATCCACGATCTCTCCCGTGGTTGTTAAAATTTTTTTTTTATGATGAATCGATCGAACACTGCTCGGCCAGAAAACGTGGCGCGTGTGAACCACGCGCCACCACATGCTACGGCGCGTGTGGAACACGCGCCACCAGATGCAAAGGCGCGTGTGAATCACACGCCGGCTCTTCACCAACAAATACCAGTAGCGCGTGTTGGTCACGCGCGGGTGCCAAACCTGCCGCCCTCTCATGCGCGTGAAAGCCACGCGCCTATCCTTTCTTCGGCGCGTGTTGTGCACGCGTCAAATGACCAGCAGTCATTCTATGTGGCGCGTGTGGATCACGCGCCTGCAGATCAACATCCACTTTACTTGGCGCGTGCCATCCACGCGCCGACCCAACTTCACACCTCTCCGGCGCGTGTATTACACGCGCCGCCGCCGCCGCCAACTCAACTGGTTTTTTCTTCTCGCCAGAAACGATGGAATCCAAATTTTGCGATGCGTTTGGCCATACCGCTCGGACTTGCTCCAGTCCACCTGTGTCGGCGAATGTTGCTGATGCTTTTCAGTCTTCTGCTTCCTTGACGGACAAGAATTCTAGCTGGTACATGGATTCTGGTGCTACAAACCATATGACCTCTGCAACTTCCGGTCTTGATTGTGTTGCTCCATATAATGGTAAACATTCTGTCTCTCTCGCTAATGGTCGTGATGTTTCCATTACACATGTTGGTCGTCATCAGTTTTCTCGTAATTTATTATTATCGGATGTTTTGGTGGTTCCCGATGTTACAAAAAACTTACTCTCGATTAGCAAGCTCACAATGGATTTAAAAGCTATAGTTTCCTTTGATGAGTCTTCGTTTGTGATTTAACCACGGTCAAACAAGGAAATTTTAGGTCGGGGTTGATGTTATCATGGTCTTTATGTGCTTGAACGGAGTGGTGCTGTCTTTGTCGCTTACGTTCGATCAAATAAAAGTACAGCTTCTTTTGATATTTGGCATGCTAGACTGGGTCATACTTCTCATACAGTCCTTTTTTTATTGAATAAACTGAATCTTGTTAAGGTCACCTCTCTGTCGCCCAAGTCTTCTCTTTGTTCAGCGTGTGAAAAAGCTAAGGGAAAAAGGCTTTCTTTCGTGGACAATCCGAAGCGAGCGCAGTCTATACTTGATTTAGTTCATTGTGATTTATGGGGACCTGCACCAGTCTTATCTGCCAGTGGCTATTCTTATTATGCCATTTTTATCGATGACTATTCGCGATTCACTTGGTATTATCCACTGAAGCGAAAATCAGATTTCGTTGAGACGTTCTTGCAGTTTCAGAACTTTGTGGAGAATCAGTTCTCCCGCACTATTAGGGTGTTTTAAAGAAATGGTGGCACTGAGTTTACAAATGCACGGTTGCGCTCTCACTTCGCGGCTAGGGGCATCTTTCATCAGATTTCATGCCCGTCTATTCCTGAGCAGAATGGAAGAGCTGAACGAAAGCATCGTCATGTGACAGAAATGGGACTGTCTATGCTTCATCACTCTGGTCTGCCAGCTTCTTATTGGGATGCCGTATTTACCACTGCTGCCTATACCATAAATAGGCTTCCTACGCCTGTTCTGAACAATGTCTCGCCGTTTTATCTGGTCTATGGTCGTCATCCAGACTACTCCAACTTTCATCCATTTGGATGTCTGGTGTATCCTTATATTCGGCCGTTCTCTCAGCACAAGCTGGCTCCTCGCAGTACACCTTGCGTTTTTCTTGGTTACAACTCTCAGTACAAGGGTTTTCGGTGCTTGGACCCCGTCACTAAGAGAGTGTATCTTACACGCTATGCTCGCTTCGATGAGACTTCATTTCCACCATTGGAACGTCAATCCTCCACGGCCCCTGAGTCTTTGGATGTCTCTACATTTTTTGACTCGGAGTGTGATGATGCTTTGGTTTTGACAACATCTGATCAACCTTCACTAGATCAGTCTATAGAGGCATCTCCACCATCACCTGTCTCTGGATCACCATGTTTGCCTGATTCTGGAGCGTCATCGTCTCCCAGCCCTTCTCCAGAACCAACTCCAGCACATTCTTCATCGCCACCGTCACCGCCACCGCCGCCGCCGCCTCACCATCGTATGACAACTCGTTCTCAGACAGGCAGTCTCACTGCCAAGGATTACTCTGATTATGTTGTCATTGGTTTTCTTGCGGCCCTTTTGGCTGAAACTGAACCTCGAGGTTTTCATTCTGCACTTAAGGATCCTCGTTGGGTGGCTGCTATGGATGAAGAGATGCATGCACTGCATCAACAACGTACTTGGGATCTTGTCCCTCATCCTTCTGGAGTTAACATTGTTGGTTCCAAATGGGTTTATCGGCTCGAGCATCGACCGGATGGCACTATTGACCGTTATAAGGCTCGTTTGGTTGCTCAGGGATACTCTCAAGTTCCTGGCTTTGACTTCACTCACACGTTTAGCTCGGTAGTGAAATCCTCCACCGTTCGGATCATCCTGTCTCTTGCCACCATTTTTTGTTGGCCCCTTCATCAGCTTGACGTTAAGAATGCCTTTCTTAATGGTCATCTTGACTCCCCGATTTACATGGAACAGCCATCTGGATACACCGATCCTCGTCATCCTGATTACGTATGCTGTCTCCGGAAGGCTATCTATGGCCTTAAACAGGCTCCTCGTGCCTGGTTTCAGAGTTTCAGTTCTTATCTGACTCGTTTAGGTTTTCAGTGCTGTTCGTCTGACACTTCCCTGTTCTTCTTTATGCGTGGCTCAAAGGTGTTGTATCTTTTGGTCTATGTGGATGACATCATTCTCACTGGAAATGATCCTCTTCTTCTTCGGAAGTTTGTCGCTCGCACTGATCATGAGTTTGCTATTAAGGATATTGGCTCTCTTCATTACTTTATGGGATTAGAGGTCTCTCGCTCTTCTTCGGGGTTGTTTCTTGGGCAGGCTAAGTATGCCATGGAGATTTTTCAGCGTGCTGGCATGACTTACACAACGCCTGTCTCTACACCTTTTGTTCCTGGCACACAAATCCTCACTTCCTCTAGTCCAGAGTTTTCGAATCCCAAGCTATATCGTTCGCTTGTTGGAGCCTTGCAGTATTTGACCATTACTAGGCCTGATCTAGCCTATGCTGTCAATTATTTTAGCCAGTTCCTTCAGTCACCTTGTGATGATCATTATCAGGTGGTCACTCGTATTCTTCGCTATGTTCGTGGTACTCTTCATCATGGACTTTTCTTTCGACCGTCTTCCAGCTCACTTTCGGTGTTAGGGTACTCAGATGCTGATTGGGCTTGCTGTGTTGAAACTCGATGTTCCACCTATGGTTATGCCATTTACCTTGGTGGTAATCTTGTCTCTTAGAGTGCTAAGAAACAGCCAATTGTTTCCCGATCCAGCTGCGAATCTGAGTATCGTGCTATGACCAACACTGCGCCCGAGCTTGTTTGGTTGTGCAATCTGCTCAAGGAGCTTCGTGTTCCTTTGAAGTCTTCACCCTTATTGTTTTGTGACAACAGTAGTGCTATATTCCTTTCTCAAAACCCTGTTGCTCATAGACGGGCTAAGCATATTGACATTGAGTACCACTTTGTTCGAGAGTTGGTGGCTTCTGGCAGGCTTCATTTTAGTCATGTCCCTACTTCCTTACAGATTGCTGACATTTTTACCAAAGGTCTCCCCGGTCCTCTTCGCACTATTTCGATCCAAGCTTAGTGTGGCTTCTCATCCGACGCTTCGCTTGAAGGGGGGTGATAGAATATCACAATTATCATGATGATAATTGTGATTGATTTGTATATATTTCTGTACCATATTTAGACTAGTCTAGATACATTGTATTTGTACTCTTGTGCTCCTATATATTTGATATAATACAGACAGACCAACTACGGTGAATTACATTCTCTCACTAAGAATGCCCAAAAAAACATACTTGAAAGGCAACACGAATGGCAGATGAGCTTACACTTTATAATTCTCTGTGGGATAAAAAAAACCAAGAAAGTCTCATATAAAGTACGGCCGGACTTTTTTGGATTCTTCACTGCAAAAAAAACGAGGGAGTACTTGATGGATGTCTATGACCCGCGCTTGATCACGAACCCAGCTCATGAACCGATCAGCAAAACAAAGCCCCGGGTGTCCCGAGAATACATACTCAGACGCTCAAGTTAGTATGATGCGTAAGGCGTATTGTATGTCAGATAATAAATAGAGAGGTTTACCAAAACTTCGGTATTTATATGGCTACAATCCGTAGGTCACCAAGATATGTAATTATGGTATGAATACAACTCTTATGGAGATAACAGTTGTATTACCATGTGTAGAAGAAGTATATTTCAGTCATGGTTGTACTACTATGTTTAGGAGAACGCATATTCCTTGTAGAACATTCATGATATACGCATTCCTTATAAGGATTAGGATTGATGGACCCGTGGATCCATCCTCCGTGTAACTCGAGCCCATGACCCTTCTCGGGCCCTGGTCCGAGACTGAATGAGGTCTGGAATACGAACCATGGACTTATCAGTAGCTCCAAGGTAGATCTTTAGAATTTCGAGGGCTCCATCTCGAAGGCAGGATGAGTGGCTTGTTTCTCGAGGGAAAGCCAATAACTCGAGGGAGAATATCTCGGGGCATTAAGCTCAGAGGTGTCCGCTTAGGACTAACCTCTCGGGCTAAACCTTCTGAATATTTAGCTTCAAGTTCTTTCATATTCCATCAAGACACGTGGACGGTTGGATCTGGATCTACCTTCTTGAATTTTGAGGGGACTGACACGTGGCCTTGGTTCATTGTATCTTCTGGCGGTGAGGAAGACCAACCTTCCAATTGCCTGTATCGTTTCGCGAGTTGAGGTAATTACTCCACTCAAATACGTGCTAATTACTGGCTATATAACAAAGTAATTTTTCCTTGTGTTTATCATCAATCTTCATCCAAGTACTTTGTGTTTCCAATCTCAGAAAAAGTTCTTCAAAAAAATTGTCTTCTTTCCTTCACATATATATTCTCTTCCCCCCATTTTCTATATTGCCATGTCGTCAATAAACTCCAGCGTTCCCCCTGGTGATGGAGAGAATGTTGTGGAGAAAGAGCCCTAACTGCTCGTGATTTGAGTACCTTGTTCTTGGAGGTTGAGCCTGGGGAGTTGATGGAGGTGACCATTGCTACGCCGCTGCAAGCTGTGACTGCGGTGGTGGATGATGGTGCATCTGGGTCGGATGTGGACCCAAATATGGAGGCCAAAGTTGATAAACGGGTTCCGGTTGCTGGTGATGCAGGTGACGTCACCAAGGTGGTCGATGAAAAGACGCTGCAGTATCTGCGGTCATGCAGGCTTTCGTATCCCCTCGATGCTGGCTTGAAGCTCGAGGATGGGGAGGTCCCAACTGAAAATCTGGTGAGCCCACTCTCGGGGTAATTTATGGGAGGTTTTTGCAGCATAAGTTGATAACTGTTTTGCCCGTTATGTTCTTCAAGGCTTCGGCTTCCATTCATTTCGAGAAATAGTCGATAGCCACAATAAGGTACTTGAAGTTACCAGGGGCCGTGGGAAAAGGTCCGACAAGGTCTATACCCCAATTGACGAATGGCTAGGATTCTTGAATGGTAATCATATTTTCTTGGGGCACATGGATCATCTTGGCAAATCTCTGACTTTGGTGACAAGAATCAATATATCTCCTGGAGACTTCTAGCATCGTAGGCCAAAAATAACCCATCCGTAGGAGCTTACGGGTAACAGTGAGTGGACCTTGATGGCTACCACAAACTCCTTCATGTGCTTCTTGTACCAAGTGCTCTGCATCGGAGGGCCCAACACATTTAAGTAAGGGTTGGAGGTATCCTTTCTTGTATAAGGTGCCTTCATGGATGACATATTTGGATGACATATTTGTATAAGGTGCTCAGATTTTTCGTGCCAAATGTTTGTCCTCGGGGAGGGTTCTTGTTAGAGGTACACAATGTAGGGGTTCATCCATGTGTCCGAGATGTCAACAACCATGATGCTGCTCTTTTCCTAACTTCTCTTGGCCAGGGTTTCCATCAGCAATTCTTGAGAAGATCTTATGTTAAGGTCCGAGGAGATGAGTTTGCTCAATGCATCTGCTTATGATTACCTTCCCGAGGGATATGATTCAATTCATAATGTTGGAATTGATTTAGAAGAGGCTTAACTATCTTGAGGTACTTTTGGAGACTGTACTCTCAAGTCTCGTATTCGCCTTACCTGCTGTACCACAATCTGCGAGTCACTAAAGAACTCGAGGTCACTAACTTCTAGGTCTTTAGCCAGCTTTAGTCCTGTAATGAGGGCTTCATACTCAACTTCATTGATAGTGGCTCGGAAGTCAAAATGGAGAACGTAGGAATGGTCCTTTCCTTCAGGGCTGGTGAGTAAGACTCCAGCACCACTTCCCCCAAAGTTGGAGGATCCATCGACATATAACCGTCATTTTCCTGTGTCTGGAGTTGGGTCTTGCTGATTGATCTCCACTGATTCAACAAACTCCATTATGTAATCTGATAAAGCATGGCCTTTGATGGCCGTCCGAGGCTTATATTGTATGTCATGCTCTCCCAACTTGATGGCCCACTTCATCATCCGTCCCGAGGCATCAGGTTTCTGGAGGATTTGTCTGATCGGGTAGTTGGTTAGAAGCACTATTGTATGTGCTTGAAAATATGGCCGCAACCGTCGAGAGGCATGCACAAGGGCCAATATTAGGCGTTCGAGGGGGTATATCTGGTCTCGGGCCCCTATAAGGCCCTGCTTACATAGTATATGGGATGTTGCGATCCTTCCTTTTCCTTGACCAACACAACACTGATGGCTAGCTGGGACGCAGATATATATAAACAGAGAGTCTCCCCGTTCTCAGGTTTTGACAGCGTCGGAAGTTTTCGGAGGTGGTCTTTAAGTTCTTGGAAGGCTTCTCCGCATTCATGGGACCACTCAAATCGATTCGCCCTCTTAAGGATGTTGAAGAAGGGCAGGTGCTTTTCCTCTCCTTTAGAGAGAATTCGGCTAAGGGCCGCAAGGGATACTGTTAACTTCTGTACATCTTTGACGGTCTTTGGAGGTTGCATGTTTTGCAAGGCCTCTATCTTCTCGGGGTTTACCTCAATTCCTTGATCAGATACCATGTATCCTAGGAATTTGCCCGCTCCAACACCAATGGTACACTTAGCAGGGTTCAGCTTTAGGTTGGATGCCCGCAATGTGTCAAAGGTTTCTTTTAAGTCTTCAAAGAAGGCGTCATAACTGTGGTTTTTTACTACCATATCATCCACATAAATCTCGAGGTTGCGTCCTATTTGGGATTTGAACAATTTATCCACCAGCCGCTGGTAGGTAGCTCCGGCATTCTTCAATCCGAAGGGCATCATTTTGTAACAAAAAGTCCCCCTATCGGTTATGAAAGAGGTTTTCTCCTTATCTTGCTCAGCCATGGGAATTTGATGATATCCTTTGAAGGCATCGAAAAAGGCTAGTACTTGGTATCCAATGATCACTTCAACTAATCGGTCGATCGAGGGAAAAGGGTAGCTGTCTTTGGGGCAACAGTCATTTAGGTTGGTGGAGTCAATGCACATTCTCCACTTCCCGTCCGGCTTTTTGACCATCACCGGATTAGCTATCCACTCGGGGTATTGCACTTCCTCGATTATACGAGTTTTGAGTAGCTTATCTACTTCTTCTCTGATGGCTTCAACTCGATCTAGTGCAAAGATGCGTCGCTTCTGCTTTATGGGCTCAGCAAAGATGCTTTATTCGTCGGGGTTGATATTTAGGTAATGCTCCGCTAATCGAGGGGACACTCCTACCAAGTCATTGATATCCCAAGAGAAGACATCTATATATTGGTTAAGAAGATCTTGAAGTCGGGTCTTTATTTTGGGGGGTAGGAGAGTTCCAATCTTGACGGTTCCTGATTCTCCGAGTTGCATCGGCTCGGACTCGGAGTACTTGTCTGGTTCAAGGTCCTCCTTTTCTGGTTCTCGGATAACTTGAATTGTGCAAACTCGAGCTAGTTCTTGGTCACCTCGGACTGTGGCTATTCCCTGGTTCGTGGGGAACTTCATCGCCAAGTGGTATGGGGATCAGATGGCCTTTGCTTGGCACATCCAGGGTTGTCCGAAGATTATGTTGTATGGCGCTCTGGAATCGATGACCGCGAAGGTGCAATGGAGGGTTATACTCCGAGAACCATCTTCCACCCGCACTGGCAAAGTAATCTCTCCTAAAGGAGTAACAAAATCACCAGCAAACCCTGAGATGGGACTTGTAGAAACGAGATTACTTTTGTCCAATCCCAGTTGTTCATAACAGCTGAGAAACATGACTTCTACTTCACTTCCCCCATCTACCAGGACTCTTTTGATCATGTTATTGTTTATATTAACCGTGATTACTAAGGGATCTGAATGAGGGAATTGATTAGGAACCGATCCTCGGGTGAAAAGGTAACAGTTCCGTCCAGGATAAATCTTTTGCTCTCCCACTCCCAGGGAGAGGCTTCTCCGGGCGATCGGTGTACGCCGTTGATGCTTCATCCTGCTCCCTCGTTGTCAGTGTGGCTTATCTCGTCGTTGTCATGGATGACACTGGTGCTTCTTACTTCTGTCAGGGCCGGAAAACGGATTCATGTGCTCCCACGAAGGCCGGATCAGCCATGATTTTGAAGGTCTTATAGATCAAGATTAGCAAGCGAGTCCCAACGGGCGTGCCAAATTGATGGATGTCTACGACCCGCGCTTGATCACGAACCCAGCTCACGAAACCGATCTGCAAAACAAAGCCCTGGGTGTCCCGAGGATAGACACTCCGATGCTCAAGTTTGTATGATGCGTAAGGCATATTGTATGTAAGATAATAGATAGAGAGGTTTACCAAACCTTCGGTATTTATATGGCTACAATCCGTAGATTACCAAGATACGTAATTATGGTATGAATTCAACTCTTGTGGAGATAACAGTTGTATTACCATGTGTAGAAGAAGTATATTTCAGTCATTAGGAGAATGCATATTCCTTGTAGAACATTCATGATATACGCATTCCTTATAAGGATTAGAATTGATGGACCCGTAGATCCATCCTCCGCGTAACTCGAGCCCATGACCCTTCTCGGACTCTGGTCCGAGACTGAATGAGGTCCGAATACGAACCATGGACTTATCAGTACTCTTAAGTTTTGCTACTCAAACATAACAAATAGTAGATAAAACTTCAAAGTAGTCAGAAATATTTTGATTAAATTCAACATATTGTAACAGTACCTAAAACAAAAACAACAACCAAGTCCCATCACATCAATCATTTATGTTTATATACTTCATTTAAATATAGAAAACATGAAGAAAGAGTAAAATTGAACAACCAGTGAACAATTTATCAGATCACACAAAATCACAAATTAAGAACAGATCATAAATCATAAAATATAACATTCATGCCGAAATAAAATCATCATACTCTTGCCTTCTCAGCCGACAAGAATAAAATCGGTTTGATTAACCTAGATTTTTCTTAACATATATGGCTACAATCTTCTCGTCAACTGAACTGATGCAATGAAACTAATAGGTGCTTAACCAAACTCCAAATGTACATAATTATTTCAAACCTTATATTACGTGAAAACACATAAATAAAATCAAATCATCGGCAGAATCATGGATATCACGAAAGACTTGAGTTACCTTAAATCAGTACGGAGCACTGTATGCTCTGTCGCGTTTAAAGTTTGCCATTGCCTTTTTCATTCCATACATGGTTGATGAGATCACATTTTAACCGGCAATGAAGAGTTTCACTTTGTACCTCTCGGAGCTTCCCAAGCATTGTAGATACAAGAAATGAGTTATCATGCTCTAGGTTCACGCAATCAATCCTTTCATCCGTAGGAAAAGCCCAATCTTCAGGGTCCATTCTTTGAGTATGCTTACTTTCATTGATCATGTTATGCAATATAATACATGTTTTCATAATCATTCCAAGATATTCTGTCTTCCACATACGAGCTGGGCCTTTGCATATGTGCCGTCTGTTTTGCAAGACTCCAAAGGCGTGTTCTACATCTTTTCTCACAGATTCTTGTCATTTGGCAAAATATATCTCCTTTTCGGTGGAAGGATATTATATTGACTGAATTAGAGTTGCATATCAATGATTAATACCATCAGATAGGTAATCAGGGCCGTCCTTGTAAATTTGGGGACCTAGTGCAAAAAAGAAATTGGGGCCCCTCAAATACACTCATTTGATAAAATTTATAAAAATTCATTATGAATGTGATCAATTAACCAGCAACAAAATGCATTCAAAATTTCACTTAGATTCTCCGAAAAGCTCAAACATAATGCACCTTTATGTTACTAGCTCTCCACCCAACATATGTGTTAAGAATGCAAGCGAAACAATTTTATATTGTGTCATGCCCATAGCCTCCATGTACATTATCATATTCATCTTCAAAATCCTAGCACCACACACAGAAAATTAAAACATATGTATTCTGAATTGTTAAAGTATGGCAATAACGAAATTCATTGAAACATAATAGTTGATTACCTTGTTTTAGTTTCATCCAAGTTGAGCTAATTCAGAGGATTTTTCGGATAAACAGAGACTTGTAGAGTGAAGAGAAGAAACACTAAAATCTTTTTCTTTGATGAAATTCGAAGTAGAAAAGTTGAGAGGTACCACCTGAGAGGTCTCAGCACGATACCACCGCACTGACCGTAGACGCACGTAAAAAGAATTCAAAAAAGTCACCGCCATGCTTGTCGGCTATGTTATGACTATCGCAAAGTTGAAGAGAATGCACTGGTTTTTTTGGAATCTCACAAATTTGGAATTGATTTGAGGTTTACGAAATTTACTTATTATTTTTAGGAACTAATTATTGGAATCTCATAAATTTAGAATTTATTTGAGATTTACGAAATTTGCCTATTATTTTTAGGAACTAATTATTCATTTACAATATTGGAGAAGGAAAGAATCCAAAAATATATAATACTAGTAAAAAATATTTTGGGGCACCCAAAATTTTGGGGCCCAGTGCAGCCGCACGTTTGGCACGCCTCAATGGACGGCACTATAGGTAATAGCTCATATGGTATTGGTGATCATTAACCTTGAACTTACATGGGGGATGCATAATCATTAACAATATCATCGAATGGAGGGGACCCATCAAGGACATTTATATCATTATTTGTACCTGCCATACCAAAGAAAACATGCCAAATTCGCAAGTGTTTCGATGCTAAAACCTCAAGAATTAGAGCTGGAGCTCCTTTAAATCCATTCTTGTGATCCATGCCAAGCTATCGGCCAATTCTTCCATTGCTAGTACATGCAATCAAGATTTCCAAGCATTCCAGGAAAACCACGCTCATCTCCTTCTTCAAGTAGTCTATCAACATCTCTCTTATTGGGCTTCCTCAAATATTCTTCTTCAAAGATGTCTATTGCAGAATCACAAAATTTTTCAAGGCTTTGAATCGTTATGCTCTCACCAATCTGAATATACTAATCAAGACTATCAGCCACACAACCATAAGAAAGCATCTGTATAACTGCCAATATTTTCTGCAAAGGGCTTAATCTAGGATTGCCAACAACATGAACTTGAGGTGTAATATATGGATCATAATCTCCAATAGCTTGTAATATGTTGTTGAATAACTCCACATCCATTTGAAAGCGTCACCGAAAATGTCCGACTTTGTAATTTGAGTCATCACCCTTATATTAATCATTCATAATCATTTCATGGCATTATATACAAAGTTTGAGCTTTTGTGATCTGGGATTTTTGCTCGTATGTGGCTGCAACTACATTATTGTTGTAAAGTTTGAGTTTTTACAATGTGGGTTTTGGCTTTTTTTTAATCTATTTTTGCTGTTTTAAGGTACACTTTTTGAAAATCTTGGATTTGTATCTGATTTGAATGGCTTCATCTGTTGATTTCTGTGCTCTAATGTGGTTTGCAAACTTGCTGCTTAATTTCTTCTCCTGGATCAATAGTCCTAAGCTCATATAGTATTCTAAAATGGGATATCTCAAAACTTGACTGCGAATTCATCACATTACAGTCGGAGTTTATAGTGTAGGATATTGATGTGATGGTGAGATATTACAAGTAAATTTTACTATGCTTTCTTGTGTTCCGAATTTTAAGAAGCATTTTTTAAGTTTTTGAAGGCAGAATTTTAAGAAGCATTTGCTGAGAGGCTTTAGCCCTTGATCCTGATTACAAGGAAATTAAAAAATTAAAAAGGCATGCATGTAAGTTTTTGCATCTCTTGTTGAAATTAAGTTTGTTTGAAAACTTCATGTTCTTGGTTGATTACGGAGATCTGCATGCAGCGGGCTCAACGTAACAAGTTTAAAGCAACTGTCTTCAAATAATGCAGATTTCAAAAGATTCGGATTTGATATAATGAGGACATCATCTTCCTAAAGAACACTTTCTTCATTTCATCAAGCTTCCATCAGATCACAGTTACGACTCCAACAAGCTTCATATGCAAACCAGCCCCATGTAATTATTCTCCGATGTTCATTTTCATTCAATTATCGCTTATAATCTGATGTTTTCATGTATATTTACTCTATAGCTATAGATTCTTAGTTCTGGATTTCGAATGATGCAGTTTCTGAAAGAAAGTAGAAAGCACTTAAGACATATATAGTCAACACACACACACACACACACACACATACACACACACACACACACACACACATACACACACACACACACACACACACACACACACACACACACACACACACACATATATATATATATATATTTTTTTTTTTGGTGAGCTAGACTGACAAGGTATATATCTATCTACAGTATATAGATTGTTCACTTCATTGTGTTATTTCTAAGATTCATACTACTCTTTGCATTGGATCTTGCAGTTAATCTTGAATAACAATTAGTTTACTGTTGAATTGTTTCTTTTGCCTTTTATCCTCTAATGTTCCGATAGTGCGTCTGTATGGTAGTATTTTTCCACTGAGATTTCTATTCGAATCTGCTATATAGTTTAGGATAGTTTTCCCCGAGGCTTAAAAAAACCTAAGGCGTGAGGATGCATATTGAGATTTAATACCTAAGGCACGAGAATGGAGTCAGAAAGGCTCTGTGTACATAGTCTTATATTCTTATAAGAGGCACGGCGAAAACACCCTAGAAGAAATATAGATGAACTGTACAAAATAAGAATTGCTGCAGTTCCTAACACATATTTAATGGATTCCGAATGGGATTATTAATTTGGGACCCATTGCGATTTTAAATTTCTCAAATATCATTTAATCCCAATCCCACCCAATCCCAAATATCAATGGGAAATTACTTTCCAAATCCCAAAACCTCTCATCCCAAAACTTCCCAATCCCTCCCAATTGCCATCCTTAGACACAGTTTGCATCAGGCTAGTTAAACCTGTTCCGTTAGATGCTTGTTGCACATCAAAAAGGTTTTTAGTGATAGATAATGATTCATTACCATCTGAAGAATTATTGGAATCCCAATCTAATTATATATCATAAGACATATTACAACAAAGAAACTATACAATCCATAATTAAACATGAATGTCAGATACACCCACGGGTGTAGCCCAGTGGTTGGGACATTGGGTTCGTTGTGATAAGGTCCAAGTTTCGAGTCTCGGCAGCGGAAGTGTGGGGATTTCTTGCTTGCAAGGTCCCTTGTGCGCACTGAGACAAATTGACGCTCAATGGGTCCTGGCTCTAGGTTACCATGACTTAACTCTCCACCAAGGTCTGTGGTGTCGGGTGGGTGGGGTGCTCAGGGCGAGCGAATCACCTTTTTTGTGATAAGATAAAAACAAGAATGTCAGATGCAATATGAAGAGAAACCCTAAGATCCTATCTTCAATATGCAAATCCAAAATGGCCGTAATTGCGAATCAGAGGAAATTTTTGAATATAAGAACAAAAGAAATGATCATAAGAATTTGATGAATGACTTTTGATTTCATGAAGATAAACTTTACTTCTTATGGACCTACAAAGTAAATTTGTTGATAATCGATATTGAAGAAATTAGTTGGAGGGCCTAGAGATGGGAATTGGAGAAAGCCCAACTCTGGATGGACGAAACTTCAAAATGGATGGAGAAGAAAAGAAATGGCGATTATAAATGGGTTGTGTGAGTACTCGTTTTTCCAAAACTATATATCATGCAACATATTCAGTTGTCTCAACCAGTAATCTTGTTTTTTTGAAGATGTATACTTTAAAATTACATACTTTATGCAATGGCTGGTCATTATTCAAAATAATAAATAATGATAATATTGCATTACGAATAAAAAAAGTTATCATGAAGGTTTGGGTGTATTCGTTAAATTGTGGCGGCCTCTTAAAGTTTGGAAACATCTGAACCATTAAATTTGTTGATCCAAGGGCCTAGATTTATTGGAGCAGCACAATTTAGTAATAAAATACGCGGATCTTTAACTCGGGTTTAACCGGTTGTAACACAGACCCGCGAAATTAAAAGCAATAGCAGTACAACCGAATTTCCTAGTAGTGTGTAGTGATGTATGCCGGACACCAACACTTCGACAACGAACCAGGCTCTCGAACTGATCTGCAAGACAAAGGCCCCGGGTGTCCCGGGGATACACACTCCAACGCTCAAGTCAGTATATTTGCTTAAGGCGTAAAGTATAAAGTATGAGATTAGATGAGAGGTCTACCAAACCTTTAGGGTATTTATATGGCTACAATCCGTAGATCACCAAGATATGTATTTATGGTATGAATACATCTCTTATGGGAATAGAGGTTGTATTACCATGATAGAAGTGTATTTTGGACATGGTTGTGTTACCATGTTTAGGATAGCTGTATTACCATCAAGAGAAGATGTATATTCTTTGTAGAATATTCATAATATATGCATTCCTTATAAGGATTAGGATTGATGGACCTGTGGATCCACCCTCCGCGTATCTCGAGCCCACGACCCTTCTCGGGCCCTGGTCCGAGTATGAATCAGGCCCGAATACGAACCATGGACTTATCAGCAGCCCCAAGGTAGATCTTCAGAATATAGAGTGCTCCATCTCGAAGGTTGAAAGAGAGACTTGATTCTCGAGGGGAGACCAATAACTCGAGGGGGAATAACTCTAGGTGTTAGGCTCGGGGTGTCCTTCTAAGACTGTCCTCTCGGGCTTAACCTTATGAATATCTAGCTTCAAGTTCTTTCGTATTCAACCAGAACACGTGGACAATTGGATCTGAATCTGCCTTCTTGAATTCTTGACACGTGGTCTTGATTCATCGTATCTTCTGGCGGTGAGGAGGACCAACCTTCCAATTGCCTGCATCGTTTCGCGAGTCAAGGTAATTACTCCACTTAAATGCGTGCTAATTACTGGTTATATAACCAAGTAATTTTCCTTGTCTTTATCATTAATATTCATCTCTTCGTTTCAAATTTCCAAAGAAATTTTCTTCAAATTTGTCTTCTTTTCCTCATATATTCTCTTCCCCCCATGCTCTATATTGCCATGTCTTCCACAAATTCCAGCGTTCCCCCTGGAAATGTGGAGAATGTTGTTGGAAATAGAGCCCCAACTAATCGTGACTTGAGCACCTTGTTCCTGGAAGTCGAGTCTGGGGAGTTGATGGAAGTGACCGTTACTTCACCGCCACAGGTGGTAACTGTAGTGGCAGATGATGATGCTTCTAGGTCAGATATGGATCCTAATGCAGAGCTCCAAGTTGATAAACGGGTTCCGGCCGCTGATGATGTGAATGATGTCACCAAAGTGGTTGACGAAAGGACGCTAAGGTACCTGCGGTCCTGCAGGCTGTCATATCCTCTTGAGGCTGGCTTGAAGCTCGAGGATGGAGAAGTTCCCATAAAAAATCTGGTGAGCCCCACTCGAGGGGTACTTTGTGGGAGATTTTTACAGCAAGGGATAAGTTTTCCCTTTCCCCCTTTATTCCATGAATTCCTGCAGCATCATCAACTGCATCCTAGCCAAATACATTCCAATGTGGTAGTGTTGATCATAGCAGTGATTTCCTGGTGTGCTCGAAAGAACTACGATCCAAGCCTGGATTTATTCAAGAGTCTGTATACGTTATTCTCTTTTGAGACTTACGAATATATTACCCTTACTCCGAGGAAGAGGAAACCCATCATTTTTCCTGATAACAGTGGTGTGTGGGAGGCAGACTGTTTCACTTTCGACCGAAGTAAGTACGAGGTCCCTGATTTGCATCCCCATCCGAAGGACGCTATAACTCGTGACTGGGGTTTCATAATTCCTAATTATTTAAAGGGCATCATCGAGGAGCTCCTAAAGGAGGACATCACCCTTCAAAGAAAGGATTTTGTTCTGGGCGCACGTGGCTCTGTATGGCAGTGGCCCAGTGTCACTTACTCGTACCTGTTGGATGTTCCTCGGTCGAAATCTACCTCCAGCTTTTTGAAGCCTGATCGGAATCGGGCCCTCCCTGATAAAATCCAGGGAAGAAAGAAGAAAGCCATGAAAGGGGGTCCGAGAAAGTCTCCTCGGAAACATGGTGAATCTTCTTCCAGTCGGTCTTCTTCAGGTAACTTTTCAAGTCATATACTGTTGTCGTATAATATGTTTTTCTTGTGTCATATGCTGAGGTTTTTTCTTTATATATGTACAGCGTCTCCTCCGAAGAAAAAGATCAAGAAGGGGAAGACCCCTCTCCACGTCATAGATGAGGAAGCGGAGGAGTCCGAGGAGAGGGAAACTGAGGTTGAAAGGTCCTCAGATGATGGTGATGATCTGACCTGGAGCTGGTGATCTCGACAAAATCTTCTTTGAAGAAACTGAAGTACTATCTGAGCTATCCAGAGGAAGAAGATGGTCAGGCTTCTCGGACGTCTTCTAAGAAGTATCCCTTCGTTGCTGAGGTAACTATCTTTCATGTTATATTATATATATTCTTCAGATGCTAGGTTTTGATATATCCCTGGTAATTATCTCTCAGTTGATGGCGGATCTATCCACGGTAGGGCCTCGAGCTAATGACGTGATCCGGCACTTATCTGATTCTGTGATGGAATTACATGGTAAATACCGGGCGTTCAGGGAAAAGAAGGAGGAGATGGAAGCTTCCCTCTTGACTATGACAACTAAGTCACCCGTTCAGGCTCCACTGGATGTGACTCAACTAGAAGCCAGGGTTGAGCAGCTAAAGGCTGAGAATAAGGACCTGCTGTTGGCGAAGAAGTCTCAAGAGAAAGAGCTGGAAGCTTATCGAGATATTACTGAGGAGCTGGCGCAAAACCAAGCTAAGGAGAATGATTCAGAGGAGCTTAAACGGCTTCTAAAGTTTTGGAGTGCCTTCATTACTTGTAGCCCCGAGTTTAATAACCACAGGGAGAAGTATGGGGATTTATTCAATTCCTCTGAACTGCATGGGATCTTGGGTGGCGTCTTGCATGTATGTCAATCCGAGAAAGAGGTGGAGATGATGAAGGAAATCTTCTCTCATCCTGATGCTGCTGATAAGCTCGCTGCTCTGACTGCAAAACGCTAGATCCATGGGGCCGAGTTTTTGGATGCATTGGATCCCTCCGAGAAGGTAGTAACATCAGCAGATTTACTAAGGTTTATTAAATCTAAGTATCATGAATTACCTTCTCTTGAAGAGGTGATTTCTAGTTCTTCCATAAATAAGGTGGATTAGTCTTGGCATCTCCTCGTCAGCTTCAAAGCCTGAAATCCTTTGCACATGAACCTCGGTCTCATGATTTACTGGAAAGGAGCTCATGCCAAGCTAAGATAATCCGAGATCAGGTTTTCGCAGTTGTCCATGATGAACACTCTGCGTACTTGATGTTGTTGGGTTTCTTCCTCGGGAATATTTTGTCAAGGCCTTTAACGTCACAGCGTGCAGAAAAGTTGACAATAGCCCATCTCTCCAGTGTCACTTCTGGTGAAGTCCTAGGAAACTTTATTGAGTATATTTAAAAGTACCATATTCTGATGTAATAACATCTTTGATATGTCCTGTTTAGGTTCGAGATTAGCCTCTTATATGCCCTTTTAAGGGTCTTTTTTTTAGAAGTATCATATTCTGATGTAATAACACCTTTGATATGGACTATTTGTGTTCGAGGTTTAGCCTCTTATGTGCCCTTTTTGAGGGTCTTAGAAGTATCATATCCTGATGTAATAACACCTTTGATATGAACTATTTGTGTTCGAGGTTTTTCCTCTATGTGTGCCCTTTTGAGGGACTTTTTTAGAAGTATCATATTCTGATGTAATAACACCTTTGATATGAACTTCAACTTCTGTTTTTGAGGTTTCTCCTCTTTATGTTGAGATGATTGATTCTCGAGCACATCTGCCCTTTTGGTCTATAGACCTCAATCAAGAACTTTTTTGAAGTACTTTATCTCGAACCTATCTTTTATTCAAAACGATTGGTATTTGAATATTGGATCCAAACAACTTATAAGTTGACCAATCATATACTTTATAAAGTACATTGTTTTGAACAACAATCAATGTTATACTTAAGACAACAATCCTCTTTTTAGAATTGAATTTAAAGATTGCTTATTATAAGGATAGGTATAAAAATATCATGACTTCATCTAAGTTTATAACTTTAAGAATAGAAGTAAAGTAAATAGTGGGTTTGAGTTTGATTACCCGTTTGTGCTAGAGTATTCTTGTCTCGGACCTTGATGAGGCTTCTCGGACATTCTTGATAGTCTCGAACCTTTGTGAGGCTCTTCCTTGAGTTTTTAATCTTCCGTGATACTTTCGTAAGTTAATCACATTCCATATAGGTTCCCCCTTCATGGTTTTCAAGAGATAGCTTCCCCCTGGATGGGATTCTAGGACTCGATATGGACCTTCCCAGTTTGGGGCTAGCTTCCCTTCCACTTTTTTCTTGCTTTTCTCGTTTAACCTCATGACAAGGTCTCCTTTAACAAAAGTGGCCAAGCGGACTCTTCTATCATGGTACCGCTTGAATCTTTTCTTCACCTTGGCCTTGTAGATAGTAGCATTTTCTCTCTTCTCTTCTAGAAGGTCAAGGTCGAGACAAAGGTTTTCTTCGTTGGCCTTGCCATCTCCATCATCTGGCTGAGAAGTATGGACAGAGGGGACCCCAATCTCTATGGGGATGATCGCTTTGGACCCATAGTTTAAGCTATAAGGAGTCTCTCTTGTTGTTGTAGCTGGTGTGATTCTATGGGTCCAGATCATGTTTGGTAATCCTTTGATCCAGTTTCCTTTAGCTCCTTCGAGGCGCTTGTTGATGCCGCATACTAAGGCTCGGTTCGTAGCTTCCACTTGGCCGCTAGCTTCTGGATTGTATACTGAGGCGGGCTGCTGGTGTATGCTATACTCCTTGTACCCTTTCTTGGAGGGATCATTAGCAAATTGTGCTCCATTATTGGTCGCTATGTATCTTGTGATGCCATAGTGACATACTATATTTTTCCAGCAGAAGTTGATAACAGGGGGCGTAGGAAAAGGTCTTACAAGATCTATGCTCCATTGGACAAATGGCTAGGATTTTTGGATAGTAATCGTATTCTCCTGTGGTACGTGGATCATTTTGGCAAATCTCTGGCTCTGGTGGCGAGAAGTGATATATCTTTTGGCGCCTTGTAGCATCGTAACACTACTACAAAGGGGTGGATGCAAGGCACATATTTAAGGCGTTTGATGGGGGCGCGTTTTTTTACGCCTTGATTGAACGTAGCGAGTTCGCTACCTCTTCAAGCTAGCAAAAAAAAATTACATTCAAGACGGAAAGAGGCTGTTAAAGGCGGAAATGGGATTTGACGTTAAAAAATACTTGAGCAAGGCGGAAAAAATGTATCCGCCTTAAATTGAATTGGTTGTTGCGATCTCGTAACCTTTGTAGTAATATAAACGTGTCTGTAGCGATTTCGTAGGTTAGCTCGTTAGTTGTAGGTTTGTGCGTTGCGATCTCGTAAGCTTTGCTAAACCCTATTTTTAGCAGGCGAGGATATGGGAGATGTCGTAACTGGGACGGTAGTGTATTGCGTTTGATGTTACGGTATCGCTTCTGTGCACGTAAAATTTGTCATTGTTCAATATACAGTGCATGTGAGGGTGATTGAAATGTTACGAGTTCGCAGGCTATCCAAAGGTGTTAGCGACGTAGTAGCGATATCGCAAGCGCGTCTTTATGGGTCACTGATTTAAGCTGAACTGGCCGTTCTAACTCCAAAAACAAAAACTTTAAAAGGGTCTAAATAGGTGGGTATTGAAGGGTGATCAGTTGAAGTGTTCTCGGAGGTCTCATTGTTCCCGTGTTGGTGTAGGTAAGGTTTAACTTGCGTAATGTACTGGCTTGTCTCTTGATTTTGGTTGATTTTATGCATAATTTTTGGTTGCATTTTGGTTTATCTTGGTTGTTTTGTTAATGCAGTGTGTAGTTTATGTGTTGATCATCTAAAGTCAGTGGGTTAGTAGTATTGTGTAGCTGTTTGTCTGATTTGTGAATTATGGACCGCGAACGAATAATGAAGGAGAATGCTCGATTATCGAAGGAGTACTTAGATTTGGTTGAACAGTTCTTAGATATTGGGTTGCGGCATTGTAGACAGAACAACATAGGAGGGGTTAGATGTCCATGCAACAAGTGTAGAAACAACGCCATATTTGAAGATATTGCTGTCGTGCGTGAACATTTAATTTGTAAAGGTTTTGACAAATCCTACACAGGTAAAGGTTTGGCATGGGGAAGGCCATTATGGAAGTGACCAGGTGGAGATGGAGGAGGGAAGCGCCGAGGAAATCCTGCAGTATAATGAACATCTTTCAGACATGTGCGACGATGTTGTTATGGAGTTTGTTGGGAAGAAAAGTATGTTGGAGGCAATGTATGACGATAAAAAGACAAGCTTATATGTTGGGGCTAAGCATTCTAGACTGGGAGCAACATTGTTGTTAATGAACCTAAAGGCAAGGCATGGTATTTCTGATAAAGGAATGACGGAATTGCTAGAGTTGGTTAAAGAGTTACTTCCTCAGGACAACTTATGTCCTGACAGGGTTTATGCTGCGCGGAAGATATTGTGTCCTATGGGCATGGAGTTTACTAAGATTCACGCATGCCCGAATGATTGTATGTTGTATAGGGGGATTGTTGATTCCTTGAGGGATGATTGCAAGGTATGCGGTGAGTCTAGATGGAAAAAGAAGGAGGGAAAGGTCGAGGTATGTGGAGAAACAGTGACAACATCGACAAAGCAAGGTCCTGCTAAGGTGATGTGGTACATGCCCTTGAAACCGAGATTGACGCGTTTGTATGCCAATCCGGTTGATGCAAAATTGTTAACATGGCATGGCGATAGGGCTCGAGAGGAAGATGATGATATTATATCTCACGCTTCTGATGGTGATCAGTGGAAGAAGATGGATGCTATGTACCCAGAATTTGCTGACGAACCTAGACACGTGCGCTTAGGACTATCTACTGACGGAATGAACCCTTTCGGGAACATGTCCAGCACCCACAGTTCATGGCCAGTGATGCTTGTTATTTATAATCTACCTTCATGGTTGATGATGAAACGAAAGTATGTGCTTTTGAACACTATGATCTCGGGGCCTAGGCAACCTGTCAATGACATTGATGTATATCTAGCACCTCTTGTTGAGGAGTTGGAATCCTTGTTTAAGCATGGGATTCATATTCCTGACGGAAGTCGAGGGGACGCGACATTCCAACTTAAAGCCATGTTGATGTGGAGCATCAATGATTTCCCTGCTTTGGGTAACCTTGGAGGGTGTTCTGTGAAAGGGCATTTTGCATGTCCCGTTTGTGAGAGCTATCCTAGTCATTGTCAATTAAAGCACGGTGGTAAGCCTGTTTATCTAGGTCATAGACGATTTCTACCTAGAAGCCATCCGTGGAGGAGTGCAAAGAAGTGGTTTAACGGTCAGGAAGAGCATGGTTTTGCCCCAGTCCCACTATCAGGTACTGAAATATTGGAAAAGGTAGCGGGCATGGAGTTTGTGTTGGGAAAGGGAAAAAAGAAAAGCGCTCAAACTACGATTTGAAAGAAATTTTCGATTTTTTTCAAGCTCGATTATTGGGAGCACTTGGATGTGCGCCACTGTCTAGATGTCATGCACATAGAGAAGAATGTATGCGAAGCTTTGGTTGGGACGCTATTGAATACACCGGGCAAGAGTAAGGATGGATTGAAAAGTAGAAAGGATTTAGTCAATCTTGGCATAAGGACGTCACTTGCTCCCGTTCAAGAAGAAGCAGGTACGACATACTTACCACCTGCTTGTCATTCCTTGTCATCTGAGGAGAATGAGAGTTTTTGTAGAACTCTAAAATCAGTAAAGGTGCCTTCTAAATATGGTTCGAACATTAGTAGTTGTGTATCTACCGCCGAGTTGAAATTAGTGGGAATGAAGTCGCACGATTGCCACAACCTGATGCAGGATTTGAATGTCATTGCTCTGAGAGGTTGCTTGCCTTCTCACGTTGGAGATGCAGTTGCAAGGCTTTGTTATTTTTTTAAAAAAATATGCCGCAAGAGAGTAAGCCGTCGTAAGTTGGATGAACTGCAGGATATGGTAGTTGAAGTACTGTGCAGGCTAGAGATGTATTTTCCCCCTTCATTTTTTGACATAATGATTCATTTGATAGTTCATTTGGTGCGGGAGGTGAAGCTGTGTGGACCGGTGTACTTGAGATGGATGTACCCATTTGAGAGGTACATGAGCATTTTCAAGCATTTTGTTAAGAATCGTTATCGACCGGATGCCAGTATAGTGCAGCGATATGTCGCGGAAGAGGTAATAGAATTTTGTACCAACTATTTACAGGATGTACCTACTATAGGACTGCCAGTCTCCAGACACGATGGTAGATTGGATGGTGTCGGACTACGCCATAAGTCTAAATTTAGTCCTTCTTCCGATGAAATATCTACAGCACATCTGTACATTCTGCGCAACCATCATTCAGTGAGTCCTTATGTTGATGTTCACCTTAATGATATTAGGTCAGAACACCCGAGCTGGTCGGAACCTAGAGTTCTAGAAGCTCATTGTAGAGACTTTACTAGTTGGCTGAAAATACATGTGCAGAATGGCGGTCAACACCCCGACGTTGTAAAATGGGTTGCCAAGAGACCCCTAGGCACAGTTACGTCGTTTAGCGGGTATGACATCAATGGATACACGTTTGGTACTAAGTGGAGTGATGATAGGTCTGCAACCCAAAATAGTGGGGTATCAGTACCTGGAGAGGGTGATAATGGTTTTTTTGGTACCATTACTGATATATGGGAAATGGACTTTGTCCATGTCCGAATCGCATTGTTTAAATGTGAATGGGTAGATCAAGGTGAAGGGGTGCGCACAGAGGATTTAGGCATCACTCTAGTTAATAGAGGAATTCTCGGGTCTAGGGATGATCCATTCATCATGGCGGCTCAAGCTCATCAGGTATTCTATGTGGAAGATCCAACTGATGCTCGATGGGAGATCGTTGTTGATGGTAAGAAAAAATTCATCTATGGTGACGGTTTGTTCGACGATGACTCCACTGTTTCTACCGACACCATTCCGCCCTCGGTGTACGAAACTCTGGAGGAGGATGATGACATTGTTTGCGCGTCGGTGTGCAGAATGGATCATGAGGAAGGCATGTGGATTAATCCTGCGGGGAAAACTACAAAGAGGAAGGGGAGGCAACCAAAGAAGAAGAGTAAAAAGAGTAAAACACAAAAGTAGCTATTTGATAACCATTGTTTTTGAATATTATGCTGTATTTCATGGTTCATGTAGTTAAATTTTGATTTAATTAATGTTAGTACACTAAATCTTCTAATTCTTAAAAATATTTGTACACTGCTGTAGACGTGGCGATACCGTAACGAAACACGCTAGAAACCAATGCATGTTAACTTGTTCGCAACATTGGCGGATCGGTTACGCTTTCGCAAGAAAAAGCTGCAATTCGCAGATAAGCTTCTGTCTCTTGAGTCTGACAGGTTACGATCTCGCTTGATGGGATCAAATTTGTATAAATTTTATTAACTAGAAACTAGCGAGTTCACTAGTATCTCGCCAGGTGAGAAACTTGATACCGGCGAGATCGCTAGTATAAAGCCACATACCAAAAAATTAGATTTAACTCCTTAGTAAAGTGGTGTTATATTTTGAAAATTTAGCCACACTAAATAAATAATGGAAGTTTAAATAATCAAATATACATAATAAAATAGATGACATTCAAATTCAAATATTCTTTGCAATGTTGTTAGAGAAACTGATAAAAACAATTTGAAAATGAAATTGTTTGGATTTGAGTACAAGTACTAGCCAACATGAACGAATGCAAATCTAATCATCATTGCTAGGAGGTGGTGTCTGTGATGGTGCTGGTGGATCCCCCTTCGATTTTTTCCTCGCACTAGCCCTTTCAATGCCACGTATCACCTTCTCCGTTAACCAGTTTTCGTGATTGATTTTGGCCACTTTATCCCTGAAAAGGTCGATTGTCTCTTCTAAACCTTTGTAGTATGCCTCTGAGGGTACACCTGTTCATGTAAGTGAAACAAAAAAAGGCTAAGTATAGCAAATAAATTGTATAAAACAGAAAATAAACTGTAGGGGTTTAGTGTGGCTAACCTTCGACGTTCTCTCTGACTTCTTCAGGATTAAACTGTAGCGGTTTCTTGGGTCCATCCGCTACTTTCTGCCACACACCATCAATCAACTCAAACTTACCTTTCCTCTCAAAATATGACATCGTATAGAAGCAACACTCCTGGGCTATTGGAGATAATTTTATCTTGGGATTCACTGAGGTAAGAAACATGGTTATGAAATTACCGTAAGGGAGCTTCTTGACTGTCCTATTATTTTCGACCACACTTTGTCTCATGTGCTCGAAAATGACATGGCCCGGGTTCAACCGTATCTCCTCCATGACGCAATAAAATATGCTCACAGTAGTATAGTTCATCTCGGTGATCCAACCACCCTTAGGCACGACACTCCTAGCGACCATCTCATAAACATTCCTCTCCTCATCACTAAGTTTATCCAACTTATAAGATCTAGGCACCCCTAAATCGTCAGCATCTCTATCAAAGTACTTCTTAGCATACTCTACAACTTGATCTCGATCCAAGACCCCATACTCAGGCCATTGTTCTCTAATGTAAAACCCCGGAGGGGGTTGGTTGCTATAGTCCTCGTTAACAGCATAGGACACGTTCAATGCCTTGTTAAAAAACTCCTCCCCAATCTCGTAGTCCTTCTTATTAACCCTGGTGAACCACCTACCCGTCTCCTTTTCTTCCTCAATCAACTGGTGAAAATTAGCATAGAATTGGCACGTCTCATCCTTATGTGCCGGATAATTCAAACCTAACAAGTCACCCAACTCATGAAATTGAAATATCTTTAACACATTCCCCAAACCTAGTTCTTCTATCTGATCAAAATCAACAACATAACAATCTAGCAATTCACTATGCTCCATGTAATTAGAATAGGCTTGGGATGCATCAAAACTTACAAATCTTTGCTTATCATATTTGGTTGAACTTGTTCCCGCCGTCGCCCGTGGTTGAGATCCCGTCGCCCGTGGCTGAGATCCCGAAGCCCGACCTTCATCACGTCGGGCACCCTGCACAAACGAATTGGGTGCCAAATTCTTTGTCCTTCCCATTGCTCTTGTCGGATGGGTATGTGAGATTTTGGTTTGTTTATTTTTTCTAAGCTCTGAGACGTTCGATCGATGTTTGAAATCAGAAGATCCTCAAATTTGATATTTAAAGGTTCGCGTCTTGCGATCTCGTAACTGCCAAGACAGCTTATATTCAGGTTGGTTACGATATCGTAACTATACACGCACAAAAGTAAACGACGCCGTGTAACATGCTATTTAAGTTTTGTTGTTCTATGTGTCAATCTTTGTTGTTACGAATTCGCAAGGGTAGACAACGTACGCTGCGATATCGCTACAGATTCTCTAACTAGGCTCTGTTGACTGAATACGGCTTGTTGCGATATCGGAGGTCCCTCGTAAACATGTGCTAGTTAGTTGCGATATCGCTGGGTGTTCTGTTCATAATAAATCATCATGAAACGTGACAGTGACGATTTCGCTAGGACCACGCACTATACAAAAAGTGAATGATTTTGCTGATACGATATTGTCTCTTAGGATGAATAAATAAAATGTAAGGGACAATATATCAAAACAAGAAAAAATTAATTGTACATGTGCCAAAATGGAAAACACAAGTTCATTACAATAGAAACAAACTGGTGATACAAAAATACATAGTGAAGAACAAACAACTAATACTAGTAGATCGTTCGTTCACCGAGGACATGAAGCAGTTCCTGATCGCAAGTGCATGCATCACAGGTGATGTCCGCCGGATCAAGGGGTGCCCAAGGATCGTACCTCTCAAACTTATTGAGGCCAGCATGCGGAATGCAGCAGATCGGCCTAGGCCTAACTGCTACTTCTGAGAAGTACCTGAGGTAGTGTCTCCAACCCCAAGCATATCTCAGACCTCTTTTGACGCGTTGCCGAGCTTGACGGAGGCCCTGTTTGTCGGTTCTCTTCATGGTTGTGATGACATTCATGCCTCTTTGAATGTCACCTTCGCAGATTGCAAATACAGCCAACACATAGGTCGACGGTGTGTGACCTACTGCAGAAGCTTCGGTGAGCCACTGTCGAGCCCACTCGGTCGCTTATCCGCTCACGTAGCGACGAAGAACCCAGTCGAACTCAGCACGAATCAATACCAGATCTATCATGTCATCTGGTAGGGCGCTGAATAGAGACACATCAATTGGAAGCAGAAGGCAAGGAAAATGAGAAGGCAGAAGGGAATGTGGGAATGAAGGGTCTAATGAGGTTCTAAATGGAGAAGGGGTTGATATTTAAAGGGTTGAGGTGCTCCATTATTCAAAAATATGTCAGAGTTCCTAGACAAAAAGCAGTCATTATGGTATTAATGGAAGGAAAATGTAAAGGCATTCTCACCTTTCCATGGACACCCCATGCAAACCCCCAAAATAAATTAATTACTGATGAAATTTCAAAGGTTTTTACAGATGTCACACGTCAGACAAAGCTCAATACTTACAGCCCAATATACTACCAAAAGCCTTTATCTCGTTGTGATATCGCTAGAGAATCGCCAGCTAGGCTCTGTTGACTGAATACGAGCTGTTGCAATATCGTTAGTACCACGTACCATATAAGCGAGCACGTGACGAGTTCGCTTGTGTTGATTCATCTAATAAACGTGCCACTAACGATATCGGTAGGAACACGCACAACAGCAACAGTAACTGATTTTGCAATGAAGCTAGTGATTTATCGAGCGATTTAGCTGAAAAAATAACCGTTACGATGAAAAAGTTAAATGTAAGGGACAAGGTTTCAAAACAAGAAAAGCTTTTCAATAATTAAATTAATGTGCCAATACGGCAGACATAAACTTATTACAATCCTAACAAATTTTACATAAAAAACAACGGAATAAAATAAGAAAGAAACTACACTACAACATCCAAAGTGGCGGAGGGGTTAGAAGGATGTGAAGCACTTCCTGCTCGCAAGTGCATGCATCACATTCGATGTCCGCTGGATCAACCCCCGTGTAGCGTCGGTACCTGAAGCCGTCATTGAGATCAGCATGTTCCTGGCAGCATCTAGGCTGAGGCACTACTACATCGAGGTACCCCCTGTAGTGCGCATTGCCCAAGGCGTAAGCCAATTCGAGTTGCACGCGATCCCGAACTTCCTTGAGGCCTTTCTTGTCGGTTCTCTTCATCTCGGTGATGACATCCATGCCTCTTTGAGCATCATGACCTTCGCAGATTGCAAATATAGCCAAGGCATAGGCCGACTCTCTGTGGCCTATTACAGAAGCCTCGGTGAGCCATTGTCGAGCCCAATCAGTTGCTTGGAAGCTCACATACCGACGAAGAACGTGTCTGAACGTAACACAAATCATTATAAGATGAATCATGTCATCTGGGAGGGTGCTGAAAAGTGTCAAATCCATGGGAATAAGATGGCAAAGAATAGGAGAAGATTGAAGGGAATGTGAGAATGAAGGCTCGGATGGGGCTCTAAAGGGAGAAGGGGCTGAGTTTTATAGGGGTGAGGTTCTACACTGGTCAAAAACATGTGAGAGTTCCTAGACTGAAATTAGTAATTGCTGTATTAAAAGAAGAAAAATGTAAAGGCAGTCACACCTTTTCATTGACCACATTCACACCCCCTAACAAAATAATTACTGATGGAATTTCAAAGGTTTTTACTGATGGGTCCGTGGACTGTAGCGATATCGCTAATCTTCAAGCCTAACAATTGTGTGAAGCTTTTGTTGTTACGAACTCGCTAGAGTATCTCACAAAAGGCTCTGTCGACTGAGTACGACTTGTTGCGAGTTCGCTACTATAAGTTACACAGGTAGCGACTTCGCTAGGGAGGCGCCTCGCTACTATGCCATTCATAATTTTTGTTGTTCTATGTGATCATGTGCAGTAGCGAGCTCGTAAGAAAGATCGCCAACATTTGTCCCACATCGGCTGATTAGAAGGTGATTTTTCAGTTTATATACACTTACATTTTACAAGGGTTCGATAAGTCGCCGACCAGCGCAAACTGAACATGAAACACCAAGGCTGAGGCCCAACACTTACATAGGCTATGGCCCAATACTTACACAAGCTAATGCCCAACACTTATACGCCCAATATAGACCCAAACCCAAAAACCATTTTTTGATGGGTTCTTATCATGTAGCGAACTCGCTACGGAAGAATCATTCTAATTAGTAGCGAGGTCTAACCCAAAAAGCCTTTTTTTTAATTGAACTACTAACTAGTGCTATCGCAACCCCGTCGCCAACTTGTTTTCTGGGTTATGTGGGTTTAGGGTTCAGGGTTTAACTGTGGTAACGTGTATACTAGCGATATCGCTACTACACAAGCTAATTAGATTGTAACTAAAAAATCAAACTTTTTAATTTTTTATTAGCAATTTTCACATTATAACATATATATATATTTTATAGATGCAGTACAATACTCTATTTGTTAAATATCCATCATGATATTCACTCAGGTAGAGTACATCTTTGTACATAAGCAGTATGACATAACTCTATGTAAAACATCAATAATTCGGTTTAAATTTTTAAACGCAATATCATATTCTTAAATATGTACATTTTATATCTAAACAGTATAATACTCAATTTGGAATATATCGAACATCACATTATGTCAAACAGAGTACATGTTAGTACATCAGCATGCAATGTTATTAAGCGATACTCGGTAGTATGATGAGTGATGACAGTTGGTGAGTGAACGTGTGCATGATACTTTGTTTAATTCAAGAATCGTGCTTGTAATCACATAAAAGAGTTGTAATAAACTAAGTATCTCTAATGAAATGCACTTGAACTGCGCATACATATATATATATATATATATATATATATATATGTAGTTCATGTGTGAAGCTCTACTATGCTGTTGTCTCTAAAGGTAAGCGATGGATAGCGTTTTCAAGCGTACACATGATGTGTACAGTTTCTTATTGTCTTACAATTAAAGACTAAGTTTCTTAAAACTCTTTCAAATTATGTAATTGCAGATTAAGTGACCAAATCCCTATCCCGTTCTACATGAGCATACGATGGAACAAATGAAAAATAATCTTAAAATAGAATGATTAGTGTCTTATACCATCATTTCGTTTAAATAGTGATTTAAAAATGTATGAGTGCATTTAAAAAACAAAAAAAAATCTTAAGGAGGGTTCTAGCGAGCATTTGTAGCTAATTCGCAACATCCTAGGAACATACTTTATGTCAGCTTCTCAGTTACGATGTCGCTAGAAGGATAAAGTAGAGCATAAAAGGCAATCACATGAGCACGTAACGAATTCGTAAATAGCCACGTCAGGCGTAACGAGAGAGTTCCGAGTTCACAACAAGGTAAGCTAGAATAAAGTAAACACGTTATAGAACAGAAAAACCCTACACTTTTGACATCTTATCCATCACTTCTTACGGGTTTCATCTCCAAAAGTTCAAACTTTTGCACATCTTCTCAAATCTCCTCAACTTTCTTCACATCAAATCTCCATCATTACCCATCCCATACATGTTGGACACATCAATTGTGTCAAAACAAAGTGGAACTAGCCACTAATTGCATCCAAAAGATTGGTAAGTTTTGCAATAAATTCTCAACCACATTTTTGCCTATAGTTTTTGCAATTAATGTCAATCTTTATTTGTTCTTGTTCACTTTGGTAACATCCTTTGTTATGGGTAGGAGAGGGACAAACAAGGTAGACCATCCCCAACCAAAATAATCAATTCCACCGACACAACTTTGTCATATACCAAAGGTACGATTTATTTCATTCTTATATGCTAAAAAATTGATTTTCTTGTACATAGTGCCTCCATTTATCATGTTATTACTAAATATCATGTCAGAAGCATGTCCTGAACGAAAATCAAGATTTTCGTTTAAAATCATCCGTAGCTAGCTTAGCCCTAAATTTTAGGATTATGAAATATAATGTTTTTACTTCAAAGTACAACTTTGATTTATTAGTATTGTGTTAGTCATTAACTAAATTCAATATACAAAGGAAAGCTTAATGGAGAGCCCTTCAAGTACCGTTAACTCCGACTCAAGTGGGGGGGGGGGGGGGGGGAATGTTGTTGGCGGTTCAAGTGAGGTTACAAGACAACGAGAAGTGACTCGCGCATCGAAAGAAGCTCAACTCCTCACACATTGTCGCGAATTAGAGATTAGGATCGATAACAAAATACTAACACATGTCAAGTTTAATGACATTGGTGTTGCTATTTCACCCGACGATGATGCCGCGCGATGGTCGAGTTGGTGTGCTAAGACGGGTAGGATACACACACCATTAGACACAACGGATTGGAGGCTACTAAGCATCGACATCAAAAAGGATATATGGAAGGAATGCAAGGTTAGTGTGGTACTTGTTATTTTTAATTTAAATTGAAAATTGTGAGTGTGACTATTTTTATGATCACATTTGTAGCGCTCATTTATTATCGAGGCAACATCCTATGATCAAGTGAAGAAGAAGGCTCTTCAAATCGCATCAAAAGTTCATCGAGAACACAAATATACCCTTGCCAAGGATTATATCAAACCGAATGGCACGAGGTTTGGGCAAGATCCAAGTACGCGTTACAATCACATTGTAACCCTTACTTGGGAGGCATTCAAAAAACGATGGTTAGAAAATGACGCAAAGGTTAGTTTACTTACTACATCTTGCAATAATAGTTTCATGCGAATTAGCCAAATATTTTTGTTTCGGTTAGTGCTTTATTCCTAAAATAACATCGAATTTTTAAAAGGGTTTGGGGGATAGGAAGCGCAAAGCCACTGCTGATAATGTTATGCCTTACACCGGGGGTAGGGCGGGGTACTTGGGTGTGGGGAGGAAGACCTCAAAAAAAAACATGAAACCGAGGTGAAAGAGCTTGTGGATGGGGGCATGGACGCGGAAGAGGCGAACAAGCTAGTCATTGCCGAAGACCCTACAACATATAGTAGACAACAATTATTCGTCTTGGGTAGAATTAAAAAAGACGGGACTTACTCAAGTGATGAGGCAAAAAGGGTGGCTAATCGAGTGGTACGCTTTACCTACTACGCCATACCATGTTCCATTTTAGTATCTACAATCACACCATCAAACACAACAAATGATGACGATAATAACTTTTCATTTACTATACTACCTTTTTAGGACGAGGTCGAGCGTGAAGTTGAAGAAGGCTAGTTCATCCCTGTCGGTAAACACGATGTGCTACGTAGGGCACTTGGGAAGGCCGAGCATCCGGGAAGAGCTAAGGGAATTGGTGGTTATGTTACTCAAGTAGAGGCGTTTGGTATCAAACGTAGTGGGAAAGACCCTAAACCATTCAAACTCCAAATAGCATTGAACCAAGCCAAAAAATCCGACCAAGAGGTCAAGAAATTGAAAACAATGTTGGCCAATATATGTTCTTTTATAAAGTATCCTCTTCCATCCGATTTTTGTGACACCGATCCAATCAATGGACCCTCGTCTAGAGGTTCACATCCTTCCCCACCACAACATGAGGTTGACCAACCTATTTTTGACCAACCTATTGTTGAACCCAACAAGGAAATATGCACACCTTCGGCCCCTATCAAAGAGCAAGTTCACATACAACCATCCGATCCCAAACCAAAGGTACGTTTATTTACTTGCACCTCAATCAAATGAATAATTCTACACAACTCATGATTATTGATATTTTTTAAATATACTCATCCTGCATATGTCTAATTCGACCTAATTAAACATTCCTTATTTGTATATTAGAACTCCCCTTCTTGCAAGTTGTACGCTGAATGTGGGATGAATTCTCAACCCTGCCACGTTGCAATGGGAAATTCATATCCTGACATGGCACTACATCATGAAGCCAAAGTACCTATTGGTTTCGTTAGGGTTTCTATACTACATGTATTAGTCGAGGATGTGTTGGTACCGGTCGCGGATCAAGAGTGCACGACAGTGGGTAAAGGTTTGGGCCGTTTTTTTGTGTGGCCCAAATGGTTGGTAATCGATGTGAATTCTAATTCTATCCCAATTAATAAAAACATACCTTCACCCGTCGTAGACCCGCTAGATTTTCCGGTAGCTAAGAAACCGATGTCGGTGGGAGAAGTTGGATTCATAAAATCACTCCCGGGATTCCTTCGCACGTTTTATGATCTGGTGGGCCACCATAGTCGGGATTCTGTTTACTATTTCTACTCCAATAAACAGGTGTTCGGCGAAGCGAGGGAATTAGTCGTTCCATGGGAAGACTTTGCCCTTTTCTGGCACTATAAAACCCTTCCCGAAACAATCCTTATACTACATCAAATGTAAGCTACTTGATCTCATCTCTTCTATCGTATTGCAAGTTATGAATTTTCATGTACTTGCGCACTATTATACGTTCATATCCCATCTATTGTTTATTTAGGTACATGCAATGCCTTGCTCTAAATGCAAAGACTTTCATTGGGTTTTTGCACCCAATATGCTTGCAAGAAATGAATGAAAGTAATCAATCACGACTTGCTTATCTCTCTAAGATCCTTAGTGACAAGACCAAGACAATTTACATAGGCCCATATCTACAGGGGTTAGTTTTCTTTGTTACAATTGGATATTTGCACTTCGTAAACATTATAATCTTCGAGACGGGTTCTTACATTTTCATTTCTTAAAATATGTAGCGGCCATTGGAGTTTTGTAGCTATGATACCATCGTTGAAGCGAGTGTATTGGATGGACCCGCTACACTTTGGTCCATCTACAAAATTTGCAGATTTATTAGAGGTTGCTATGCATAGTGCACATGACGACACACTACTTCCCTTCAACCTTATACAGATTCAGGTGACAGTACAAATCCAATGCTCATTTATTTCCACTATGATTTCATTTCAAATCATTTGTTATACTTCTTCACTTTCAGCACCGAAAGCAATTGTCAAATTGGGAGTGCGGTTACTATATGATGTTGTACGCAAGCGAGTGTGTAGCTGGCCTTGTTCAAGATAATCTGGAATTACATCACGTAAGCATTCTTATAACCTACTTATTGTACCTATTACAATCTATGTTGCATTCAATAGTATTAAAAACACGTTTCATATTCTTAGATTATCGAGGAAAATTATGCACCGTACACCAAGAAGGAGTTGGAGGATGGTAGAGATGCATTGGCTAGACACTTGGTCCTTATTAGATCTCGGTACATCTCTAGGCCTCACATTCCCAATAAAAGCTAGTTTCTTTTTTGTCAAATGGATGCATATACTTTTGAGTTCCATAACTTGCATTAGTTTATAAATTGTGGCTGGATAGTGTTTCATGTTCATGTTTTGTGCTTAGATACCATGCATCTTGCAATTGACAGCTTAGACAATTAAAATGAAACCCAATTTTAGTGGAAATGGGTGGAAATGGCTCAAATCCTATAATTTTGTGACACTTACGAATTACCTGCGAGTTCGTAACTTCTCTCGCCCGTAACATTAACATATTTGCGATCATCTTGTACTATCGCTACTTCAATCGCCAGGATTATATTTCTGAGCTTAGTTTTTGCGCAATCGCTACCCAATCGCTCGTTCTTTTCTGCCTCTCCAATCTGATCTATGTCGATGTCGTAACAATACACGCCAAAACCAGGCGAATGTCTAGCTTACTCGTAACATCATTTTTTTTTCTCGCTCACCCGGTTGTAAAACGTCGTCGTTTATTGGTTCTGAGCATAGTTTTTGCGCCATCGCTACCCAATCGCTCGTTCTTCTCTGCCTCTCCAATCTGATCACTGTCGAGCTCGTAACCATACATGCCAAAGCCAGGCGAATGTCTAGCTTACTCGTAACGTCATTTTTTTTTCTCGCTCACCCAGTGCTAAAACGACGTCGTTTAACGTTAGCGAGATTAGTAGCGAATTCGTTACTACACACATAAGCGATTTTACTTACGATATCGTTAACACTCTCGAACCAACAACTTTTATTATATTTTTATAATATCATTTTCACAATTTTTACATTTTTATGAAAAACAATTGTTCGGTTGCGACCTCGCTACGGTGTTGCTAGCGAGTAGCTAGTGGCTGTCGTAACCTGGCTCATTTTGATTAACCGGAATTGTTTAATTTGGCTTGTAACGAGATCGCTACCTATGACCGAGCGATTCGCCTCTGTTTGTCGTAACCAGTCTCGTCAGCAGATAAATATATGACAAACTAGGTTCACTTACGAGATCGTAACTACCGGTAGCGATCCGCACGGTGAAAGTCGTAACCAGTCTCGTACACATTCATAACAGTCTAGGCTTTTCAATGTAGCGAACTCGTTAGTATTTCATCTGGCGATCCGTAAGCTGCTGTCGTAACATAACAATCAACTATTTGTTTGGGACAGGCGTTTGCTAGTTACGGTATCGCAACGAGCCAATTAATATCATACAGACTTTCACGCTAGCGAGTTCGTAAGCTTTTAGCAAGGCGTATAAGCCTACATCCAAGACGGAAACAAACGCCTTAAACCCAAAAACATCTAAGGCGGAAGAGGAACCGCCTTAGATGATTTTTCTCATTCAAGTCACTACCAGGGAAGGCATTTGTTTTCTGCCCTAACACATGAAGGATGAACTGCCTTAGATGGCTTGATATTCTAGTAGTGTAAGCCAAAAATAACCCATCTGTAGGAGCTGTCGGGCAACGGTACGTGGACCCTGATAACTACCGTAGACCCCTTCTTGTGTTTCTTGTACTAAGTTTTCAACATCGGAAGGCCCAATACACTTGAGCAAAGGCTGGAGGTATCCATTTTTGTATAAGATGTTGTCACGGGTGACATATTTCGGAGTTTTAACTCGAACCTTCCGTGCCAGGTGGTTTTCCTCGGGAAGGGTACTTGTTTGGCGGTACTCAACGTTGGATTTCATCCATGTGTCTAAGATATCATTAGCCATGATGCTATCCTCTTTGCAACTTCTCTTTGCTAGGGTTTCCATTAGCAATTCTTCTCGAGGGATATGATTTAGCTCATAGTATTGGAGCTGATTTATGAGAGGCTTAACTATCTCGAGGTACTTCTAAAGATTGTACTCCCGGTTTTTGAAGTCGCCCTTGACCCGCTGAATTGCAATCTGTGAGTCATTGAAGAACTCGAGGTTTTTGACTTCCAGGTCTTTAGCCAATTTTAACCAGGTGATGATGGCTTCACATTCTGCTTCATTGTTGGTGGCTTGGAAATCGGCATGAGAAACGTAAGGAGATGGTCCTTTTCCTCAGGGCTGGTTAGTAAAGTTTTTAGCACTACTTCCCCCTGAGTGGGAGGATCTCTTGACACATGACTGTCACCTTTTCTGGCGTCCTGTATAGCCGTGATCATACAGGAATGCGCCACTTCTTGATCTCCTTTGATCGAAGCTACTCCTTGCGGTGTAGGAAATTTTATCATCAGATGATAGGGAGACCATACGGCTTTAGGTTGGTACATCCAAGGTCTGCCAAGGATAATGTTGAAGGGTGTTATGGTATTGATTACCACAAATGTGCAGTAGAGGGTTAGGCTCTTCGTCCCATCTACTACAGTGACATGGAGTGTGATTTTTCCAAGAGGTGTTACGATATTTCCGGTGAACCCCGAGATCGGACCCGTAGGTTTGAGGTCTTCCTTGGTAAATCCTAACTTCTGGAAACAATCTTGGAACATTACTTCTACCTCACTCCCATTGTCTATGAAGACCCTTTTTACCAAAGAATATTTAATGGTTGTTGAGATGATGAGAGGATCAGCGTGAGGCACCTGATTTGGTACGGCATCCGCGTCCGAGAAAGTGATGGTTTCCTCGGGGCGAAGCCTCTTGTTAACTGGCTCGGTATGTGGTATGGTCCGCACACTATTCTTCAGCTTGGTTAAGGGAATTGCTTCTCTGGTATAGCCATTGATGTTGTTGATGACTTGGTTGGCTCCATTTGATGGTGGTGGAGGAGGATCTTGAGGATTGTTGTTTCCGCCGCCATGATTGTTATTGTTGTGGGAGCCATTCTTCTTCTTCTTCTTCTTCTTCTTCTTCTTCTTCTTCTTCTTCTTCTTCTTCTTCTTCTTCTTCTTCTTCTTCTTCTTCTTCTTCTTCTTCTTCTTCTTCTTCTTCGGAGTGTTATTACCTACCATCATTCGGTACAGGTTTACTAAGAAGATTTCATCTTGATCATAACGTCTCGTGGCGAGATTCATGTATCTATAATAATGTTCTATCACAGATTCTCCTTCTTGTTGTCTATCTTCAAGAATTTGTCTATCTCTTTGCGCTCTTTCTTCTGGAGAAAAGATAGAGTTGGGTCTATTATACCACAACCTATTTTCCCTTGGAGGAGTATCCGAGAAAAGGTTGATTTGGAGCGGATCAGAGTCCCGCGGGTTATATGGTTTGGTTCAGGGTTTCCCTGAGACGTCTCTGTCTAACGACCTCCTGCTTTCTTTCTGCAAAGATTTGGCGATCCCTTTGTGTTCATTCTTCTGGAGAGAAGATCAAATCGGGACCACTATACCCCAACCTATATTCCTGATCTAGGCCATCTGAATTGTTAAGGTTCGCGCTGTAATTCTCCTCGTTTTGGGTGAAAACCCTTTGACCTGAGTTTGGTACTTCAGATCCAACAGGGTTTGTTTCAGGAGGTGGGGTTCTGGATGTAGCAGGATTGGAGTCAGATGCTGAGATCCTAGATACGATGGGATTCGATCCAGGAGGTGCTCTGAATATACCAGGATTTGGACCAGAGATTGGTGGTGTTACCCCAACAGGGTTTGGGTTAATGGATATCGGAACGTTGGAGTTTCCGATATCTATGGTAGAGTTTGATGATGGCTCTGAGACAACGTGTGCCCGAGATATTTTGGATGGTCCGCGCTCTCGACCGTGTTCCTGTCCCTGAGTGGACTGCTCCATTTCTGGACTGTCTTCTGGATTTTGCCCTAGCACACGGGCGCTTCGTCTGGGTTGCTCGGCGTCAGACATGTTGTCGGGAAAGTTGCTTCTTCAGATGCACTAGACCAGATCAGAGACAAGGTTCGGCGACGTCGTTAATGAGTGTGAGATGTCCCACTGGGCGTGCCAAATTGATGTATGCCGGACACCAACACTTCGATGACGAACCAGACACTCGAACTGATCTGCAAGACAAAGGCCCCGGGTGTCCCGGGGATAGACACTCCGACGCTCAAGTCAGTATATTTGCTTAAGGCGTAAAGTATAAAGTATGAGATTAGATGAGAGGTCTACCAAACCTTTAGGATATTTATATGGCTACAATCCGTAGATCACCAAGATATGTATTTATGGTATGAATACAACTCTTATGGGAATAGAGGTTGTATTACCATGTATAATAGAAATGTATTTCGGACATGGTTGTGTTACCATGTTTAGGATAGCTGTATTACCATCAAGAGAAGATGTATATTCTTTGTAGAACATTCATAATATATGCATTCCTTATAAGGATTAGGATTGATGGACATGTGGATCCACCCTCCGCGTATCTCGAGCCCACGACCCTTCTCGGGCCCTGGTCCGAGTATGAATGAGGCCCGAATACGAACCATGGACTTATCATGTAGCTGTGTGCACGTGACTTTTCCACCTGCAAAATTAAATTTTGATTGATAATTATACATGCAGTACTTCATTCAATCCTTTAATTTCCACAATTAGTTTAATTTTCAAATCCTCCTAAATTAATTTTATCATGTTAATATTCTTTAAAATACCCATTATATTATTTTTTTATTATTTTAAAATTTATTTGCACGTAGGTGCTTCAAGTGTAATGCGGAGGTACTCTACAATATAACTGAAAGTGCTTTAAATTTTTAGTGTTTTAAATTTTTAGGTACTTCAAGTATAATGTAGATGTAGTTTAAAATTGGAAAAATTCCCACAAAGGGTGTAATAAGAGTTAAAATTCCCACTAAAGGTATAAAACTTTAGATATTCCTATTTAGGGCATTGAATCAATGTTAAGACAATTTTAACTTTTATTTCTCATTTTCAATTAACTTATTTTTTCCAGCTACATGCTAAATTCTTAAACTACATTCTCCATTTTAACACTGCTGCGAACCCGATTGCGTCACCACCACCACCACCGGTATTGTGCATCATCTCCACCATCGTCGTCGATCAAAGCCTCAGCCAGCGAGCAGCTACCCTTCTCCGTGCTCCATTTTCTTCATTATTGGGGTCCGCTTATTTGGTACAGAATCACGTGTCTATCCTTGTGAATGTGATTCCCTATATCTCGGAGTTGTTTAGAATTATGATCAGGTGGTTCAGAGTTTATGGTTGGGCGTTGCTGATGATTTTTGTTGAATGATCATGGCCTGTGGTGATCTTCTGAGTTGAAATAGCATATTTTCTTGACGCACCTTATGGTCTATTGGTTGTTTGTTGGATCTCTGGACTGCACTTGTGGTGGACTTTTGAGTTATGCTCGTGTGCGATCATGACAAGGGATTTCTGTGGTCGGGATGGATTCTTTATTATATATTCAGAGAAAGCTCCGAGCTTTTTGGCTGCTGTTGTGGTTTCCCATGGTTCTGGCTATCCCAAAACACTTGGACATGTCATTCTCACTGCAGCAATCATGTATATCACTGTGGAGTGTGACCTGGCCATTGTGGTGTCTCGGATTGGAGTCTTGCTGGTTGAGTTCTCGAATTCTCTGATTGGTGATCAAGCTGTAGTGTGAGATAGCAGTGTTGTTGGCTCGGTCCTGTGCATGAGCATTGATTTTTGGCTGGTATTTTCAGGACCCTGCTTTCCTTAGTTCAGCTATTTGTCGCCAACAATCACCACCACCATCGCCCGGCTGCTGAACCAATCACTACCTAAACTCTGCCTTCTCCAGCAAGGTTTGACATCCCATTCAACAGCTCTCTTTCTTTGAATATCAAGCTGATGTGGTAGCTTCTATTCTCTCATTCTTATGCTCTGTTAAGTTTTGCTGTATGTATTGCTTGATGATGGATAACGCTTAGCATCGGCTTGCCACCACTATGTTCTCTTGTTTGTACTGAAATTGTATGCTTAGTGTGTGAATTCTCCCTTTCCATGGTTTCACACATATTTAGGGCTCATCAAATACCCCCAAATTTAAACATAAAATGACATAAAATAAGAGAGAATTCACACACTAAAATTTGGATGGAAGAAATAAAAGAGTTTTAGATCTAATTTGGGTAGCATTTGGTGCAAAGTAAGGAGCTTTAAAGCTAAACTTGTCAAAGTTACATTTTGAAGAACAAGTGATGCACTAATATTTTGAAGCTTGATTTTGGAAAAAATTTCAAAGGAATTAGAGCACATGGATCATACCATTGGATTCCTCTCATCAAGAGCTTCGAAATGGACTACTAGAAGATGCAAATTGGATCAACGGTTAAAGTGCACGGCCCTTCACAAAAGTGCGAGGAGTGCCGCGCGGCCCGTGCACTGCATTCTATAAATACTCCTTATCCCCTCCAAGAGCGAAAACGGCCAACATGATGTAGATCTGCATTTTTCTTCATCTTTTTTTCCCTTTCTTCCATTCCTTTCCCTTAAATTAGTAGTTTGATTCCATGTATTGTAGTATAGCTTAGTTTGATCCTTGGGAGCATTTTAATTCATTTCCCTTGAAACTTTGAGGGCCTTGTATGCTTAAACTTTGGATTTGGATTATCATTTGATGAACTTGAATTTCTATGCATGAATTTTGTTCAATCTTGCTTAATTTGTTATGGGCTTTGTGTTTATATCAATTGCATGCCTCATAGTCACTAATTAGAGTAGATTAGTTCTATGGTCAAGGTAATCTAGTCTTAGAGTAATTCTAGTGTAATTGGAATGGTGATGGATTGTAGTGTAATGTAATCTCTAGTTTGTAGATTAGTGGCTATGGAAGGGTTAGAGTGATGACAAGTTCTTCCCCTTGTTGTGTGATTGTAGTTAAGGAATGCCATGATAAATATAAGTTGTTAGAAGTAGAAATCTTATGAACTAGCATGATTAATCAATTATGTGTTTAGGTAAGGATTGAATGTTATCATTGGTCCCCCTAATATGTGATTGTATACTAGAGTTCAAGATTCCATTTTAACGCATGATTGTTATTAACGAATAGCTAGATTTGTGGGTAGAACGTTATCGTTCACTCCAACATCATTAAGTAGCAAAGTAGGAGTCGAGACATATATGCTATCATCGTCTTGGTTCTTGCTAGTTATCAAATGTCTTATTTGTATACTCTCGCTATTGCGGGTGTGTGAGTAAGTTTGTCTCTCTCTAATCCTAATATCATTGTAGAGTTATCTATGATGTTATCATCTAGGTGAATCAACAATGAGAGCTTTTGAGTGGTGTTATCATCCTTTCTAGCTACATTCGAGAGAATATGATGCTTTCATCCTTGACAAATGGTCTAAACTTCCTTGTAATTGCATTTGCTCGGTGATAAGTCGATAGTTGGAAATTGAAGTCATTTGCCTCCCAAGGCCTCATAATCTTAGAATCTTCCCCTTAGCTTAGCTAATGATAGTTTAGTTTACTTTCATAGTGTAATCAAAACCAACCTCAAAACCCCCCCTTGTTTACATTGCTTTCTATATAATATATAAGTATGCTTATTTTCTACTGTAAAACACTCTTACAAGTCCCTTCTCCTTGTGGTTCGACCCCTACTTCCCACTATCTACTCTCTAGTAGTTAGAAGTTGTAGGTGATTTATAAATAGTATTTTGATCTCGCGGAGTTCCATTTAACGACGTGGGAAATCGCTTGTCACTTAACCATCCCCTCCAAAAACCTCTGCCAAATCCTAATCTTGGAGTCCGCAAACGCCGCGTAAACCTTGTCGCTGGACACCTGGATCGCTACCACTATGGAAGCCTTTGACTTGAGCTGACCGCACTCTGTAAAATTTGGCAGCTTCCATATCCGAACCATATTGCTCTGCGACTCGGTGTAAACCAGCCGTTGGATGCGACGATGGACAGAATCTGGCCGTCCTTTTTGAGCACCGACGAGACACGGGCATAGATGGTGTGGTGGTCTTGCTTCGGCGGAGGATGAAATTGTCCTTTTTTAGCATCTACGTTAGCCCAGGATTTCAACAGCGATGGAGAACAAGTTTGGTGAGGGTTAAAGATGACGTAGAATGTAGTTTAAAACTTTAGCATGTAGAAAAAATTAAGTTAATTAATAGTAAGAAATGAAGGGTAAAATTGTCTTAAAACTAATTTAATGCCCTAAATAAGAATATGTAAAGTTTTATGCCTTTAGTGGGAATTACAACTCTTATTACGCCCTTTACGGGAATTTTCCCTTTAAAATTTAAGTGCTTTAAATCGTACTCCTATGTGTTTCACGTATAATGTGGCAGTGCTTTAAAATGTAGGTGCTTCAAAACATACTCCTTAGTTCTTCATGTATGATGTGTATGTGCTTTAAACTGTAGGTGCTTCAAAACGTACTCTTATGTGCTTCAGGTATAATGTGGAGGTGCTTTAAAATGTAGGTGCTTCAGAACATACTCCTAGGTGTTTCAGGTATAATGTGGAGGTGCTTTAAAATGTAGGTGCTTCAAAACGTACTCCTAGGTGTTTCAGGTATAATGTGGAGGTACTTTTAAAATGTAGGTGCTTCAAAACGTACTCCAACATGCTTCATGCATAATGTGGAGGTGCTTTAAAATTTAGGTTCTTCAAAACGTACTCCTAGGTGATTTAGGTATAATGTGGAGGTGTTTTAAAATGTAGGTGTTTCAAAACGTAGGTGTTTCAGGTACAACGTGGATATGCTTTCAACTGTAGGTGATTCAAAACGTACTCCTAGGTGCTTCAACTCTAACGTTAAAGTGTTTTAAAATGACGGTGCTTCATAATGTACTTGTAAGTGCTTCAACCATGTGAATGTGTTTTAAATTATTGGTGTTATAAAATATACACGCAGGTGCTTCAACTATATTCTGAAGGTGCTTTAAAATATAATAGTAGGTGCTTCAACTATATCCTTCAGGTGCTTTAAATTGTTGATACTTTAAAACATACTTGTATGTATTTCAACTATAATCCGTAAATACTCTAAAATATACTCGTATATATTTCTAGTATAATGTGAATGTATTTTAAATTTTAGGTGGTTTTAAATGCACCTCCTCTTCCAAAATATTATTTGATTATATAAGTATAATTTGAAAGTTATTAAATTTAAAAAATAAAAATTTGTAATTAATTGAGTTAAGAAAAAAGTAATAAAAAATTAATCATTATCCTTGCTATATATTCCACGTGAAGGTTTGACCACTTGAGTAAGGCAGGTGAACTAATTTGGGATAAAATATTCACCATATAAATGGTAGCTTGCCACATTCGTTTTAACCCGATTGACCCGGGGAAGATCCGCGTCTCTTTTATATTAGCATCAGCGTGTCTTGTGTTTATGATCCGGAAGCTGCATCCGACCCGTCGTAGGTTCCGCAAGTTTTTATATATATATTGAATCAGAGCCATCAGATTAATTTCATCAACGGTTCATATGCTTCCTCACTTTAAGCAGCCTGCCACACTCTAAGAGGGGTGTCTCACCTAATCCTTTTTCTATATATATATATATATATATATATATATATATATATATATTGAATCAGAGCCATCAGATTAACTTCATCAACGGTTCATATGCTTCCTCACTTTAAGCAGCCTGCCACACTTTAAGAGGGGTGTCTCACCTGATCCTTTTTCCATATATGTATATATACTAGCATGGCAGGTCGCGCAAAGCGCGACATTGCCCAATTACTATTCATAGACAATATATGGTTATAAAAATCGGCATAGCAGGTTCAAAAAAGTTTCATTGACAATAATTCTTATTTAATTGAAAAAAATGTGAGAAAGTTTTGAAGTTGTTTTTATATTTATTGAAACATATTTTACTTTTAGAGTTCAATTATGTTTTAAAAGTGTTGTGACTAATTGAGTATGTCTTCACTCGCTATCATTTATCATAAAAATAGGCGATAAATTAAACTTACACAGAATTTATATATATATATATATATATATATATATATATATATAACATGTGTTTCTTTAAATTTCCTTACTAATCCATTAACAAATATTAAAAAGACAATCTATATTTGTTAAAATAATAAAGACAATTTAGATGGCCAACTTTGGGGGTTTATATGGATAATATGGCTATTTAGGCAATATATGTGTAGCGAGGAGATCCCAATAAATCACCCTACCATGATGTGGTTTTAATTTATTGAAAAAATGGTGAACACTGTAACTTTGATTTTCTTAGAAATTTAAGAAAGAAAGTGATAAATTCGCGTATTTTTAACAAAGTAAAATCATTTTAGAAATCTATATCAACAAGGCACGCTTTAACTTCTTTTACATATTGTTATTATTTATACCATTGTATGTAAATTAAAATTATTATTTTTCCTTCAATATTCTAGTTCTTTTCCTAGGCATAACGAATCTGGTTAAACCTGTTTGTATCTCATAAAAGTGTAAAATATGACATTAACAAAGTATAAGAATTGTGTATTCTCAATTTACTTATATTATTAATAAAAGATGGAAAAAAGTGGTACATTTCCCTTTTTTTTGCCATATTACTAACTAAATTACTAAACGGTGAATGCTGATCAAGAATATCTATCAATAAACAATATATGCAATATTGATTTACTGCAAGAGATGTATAAGGTTAGAATAAATTATATATGGAGCCTTTAGAAGAATTCACCATCCTTACACACGACACCATTTTATTCTTCAATTTCTTCTACAATCATACACTCCGATCTCGTGGCTCGTAACATGAATATACAAATAGTTTACCTAAATAATAAAAATATATAAACTTTACAACTAACACGTCTCTAAAAATTGAGAGGAATGTACCTCTTAGAAATTTGGATGAAAGTTTGTACAACATTTATCAAAGGAAAATTATATTAATCCCTATTAATTTCTTGATCCATCCAAAATATGGGTCATGGAAATGATCGAACACCATAATCACAAACATGGCCTTTAACACTATAAAATTTGGAAAATGAAACAACCATCTATGAACGAAATTATGATCATGCACATTAAGCACTCGTAGAGGGAAAATAACAAATCAGTAGCATGAAGCGTCATCTAATTGATGAAATGAACAAAAATTGTTGCTTTACAAAGAAATATCAAAAGGAAATGAGACATGATACTCAAAATTGATACATCTCTCGTGCCAATTATCAAGAAGAGTTGTGTGGGCCTTTATAGCATCAAAAAAACTGAAAAGGGAAGAAGAAGAGACTAATAAAATTTAAAAAATGGAAGATGAACCATAGAAACTGAAAAATTAGTATATATGAGAATAATGAGATTAATAATGAAACAAAGGAAAGTGAAAGTAGTAGAAGAAGAAGGGGTGCGGAGGTGTTTTGTATGCTTATGTTCATCAAGTTAGAAAATGAAATGGTTTTTGATACAAATAAATTATAGGAGCTAATGAGTTGGAATAATATGATGAGATGTAAATAATGTGTAAGGTGAGTTGACATGCCACATGTCAGTATTTTAGGCAGTAATTGACCAATTGGAGTGTGATTTTAATAACTGATATGAAACTGGAAGAAGCCGAATGAGTACTATCCAGCTTCAAAATCAAAATGATTAATAATGACATTTTTGAATAGAAGAAGATAGAAGAGGAGGGAGCCGAGGAGGTGAGTGATTCATTTAGAAAATTGAAAGTATTTGAGATAAAAATACAGATAGTACATTAGAAAATACACAAAAAGAAAAAGAAAAGATGCTGCTATTTACAACAAACTCAGTGTCGTGAACACAAAGATTGGTCATACTCACTCAGATTGTGCAGCTCAGTGCAACTGCAACTTGATATATGAAATGAGAAATAATTAAATGGAAAGAAAGGAAAAGATTCTGAAGAAGAGAAAGAAGAAAATATGAATAATAATGTGAAATTAGAAAACTGATTAATTAGAGAGGGTTTTTTTGAAGATGAAGATGAGGAGTTTCAACTGGAAGATTATTTCGGTAGATGAGAGGTCTAGAAATAATTGAGTAGGGTCAAGAGGTTGAGGTGGAGATGAGGTGGCAGATGATATGTCGCGCCACAGGTCAGAAAGGGAGGTAGGTTTTGTTAAAAGTCGTTTTATATATGATATATATATATATATATGAGATCCCTGTGAGACCCGAAAATTTTAGATACTTAATTTTTGAATTATTTTAGGGGATTAGACTTTAAATGAATAATTCTATCAGAATTAAGATTTTAGGGACTAAATCACAAATGGTTTTCTTTAAAAGAAATTTAATATACAAGTTGTACTTGATAACTAATTGTAGGAAGTTGAAATGAATACTAAATAATTTTAATAGAGGTTAGTAAATTATGTTTTTTTCTTTAAAACTTGTTCCCGTTATGTAATTAGGAGTTAAAGGTGAAGTGCTTTTAGTCGCCATAATTACGTCTATAATTATTTTGATTAAGTTGTAATGAATTTGAAAGAAATTGGAGTGAAACTTGAATAGCAATAGAACAATCAACCAAAGAAATAAATAAAATTCATATAATAATTGCAACATGAAATCATATATACGTAGCCAAAATTAACAAATAAAATGGTTTTCAAGTCATTCGAAATCAAAAGTTTTGCTCATATTTAAATATAAATCAGCAATTAGAATGTGTAAGGACAAGATGAAGTGAGATACTATGATGAGGTATTTGTAGAGGTGCATTTAGTTGAATAATTGATGTATATTATGAATTGCAACTTATTGTACTAATTTAATAGAGTAGAAGTTGAACAATCTTCTGTCTCTATATATAGCAAAGTTCTCCATACTCCTCCATAGTTCTTCCTACAACTCTCATAAGAAATATAGTGTGAGTCTGTAAAGAACTGACCAAATCTTCTTATAAGCCACATATTCTCTAGCTAATATCATCTATTGTACCCAATACTGAAACATCTCAAAAGAAGAATCTTTTCCTCTTCTATGTTTAGTCGAATGCAAAATGCTTAGAAGATAACGTAGCAGGCCAATGGATTGAGTGAGGGGAAGGCATGAAAGGTTTAAGTACGGAGGTTTTCTAATCTTGATTTATTAACAAGGTGAGGGTTTTTACTGTTTTTCAATCCCTTTTGGAAAAGTACTTATCAAGTGTCTATCTAAACAATTGTTTTCAACTAAAATTTATTTTCAAGAGTCTCCTGTCAATAGATTAAGAATGACAGTTTCTAGTTCTTGTATTCAAAATTTTGTTAATTATAGAGAGAGTTTTGGATTGTGTTAAATATGATTTCCTAGAAGTTAGTCATGGGAAATTATGTGTATGTGTTTCAACTGCATGGATCTATATGGAGAAGAGAAGAGTAATATGCTTGAAATGTTCTCTTGACATATTAGTGCTTGAAACTCTTGTTATTGCTTGAAGTATTTCTACCTAGGGTAAAATAGTATATATTTGTTTAAGTTTTGTACTAGGACTAGTTTATTAACTCTTTTAATGTAAATTTCGTGAAACTATTTATAAAAGAAATGTTTGTTTTTCAAATGGAAATCTAATGCATGATCTTGTTTGAAAATGTAAAGAAAGTGAAACTAAATTTTATTGTACTTGATCCTTGTGTTACTTTATTAACTGACTATATTAAAATGCATGTTCCTGAACTGATTGATTGAAATATTCGACTGAATTGCATGTTAATGAACTTCTTGACTTAAATGCATGTTACCAAACTCCTTGACTTTAATGCATGTTACTGAACTGATTGACTGAACGAAAATGCATGTTATCGAACCGCTTGACCGAATTGTTTCCATGTGAACTTGCTTGCTTGTTACTGGCTTGATAACTGAACTGATTGACTGAAATGAAAAGCATGTTATCGAACTGCTTGATCGAATTGTTTCCATGGGGACTTTCTTGCTTGTTACTTGCTTGATAACTACCTGGGGTACTATGTACCCGGTAGACTTGTTTGCGTGATAAACTACATGGGGTACCATGTGACTTGTAATACTTGACTTGCTTGTTTGTGTGATAAACTACCTGGCGGTACCGTGTGCCCGGTAGACTTGCTTGCGTGATAAACCATCTGGGGGTACTATGTGCCCGGTGGTACTTGACTTGCGTGTTCAACTTTAAACTACCTGAGGGTACTGTGTGCCCGGTAGTATTGTTCTGGGATCCCAACCCCATTGGATTAACCGAAGCGGCGAGGTTAGCGTTGGGCCTGATCACTGTTAGGTCCCATTGGGTCGATATTCTCAAGATATCTCACTTGGGCTTTATGCCACCAGGCGTGTTGGCGCGGCCACCTACTTGCTTGTTCTTGAAATAATTGCTAGATTACTTGCCTACTTGTTAAATGATTTTTTTTATTGACTGGTAAAGTATAAGCATGAGTTGTATGATTGCTAAAGTGCAAATATGATTTATTATAGTTGGTGTAATCTTGTTAATATATTTGAAATGTGTCTTTTGGATTTAGTAAGTTTTTATTGATAAATATTTTGGGTTCTAAATAAAGGATATTTGTTTTGTTTGCCTCTTGATCGATTATTTGAACTATGTGTAAAAGTGCCGATTGTTAAGGTTTTGAAAAATGGAAAAGTTCTCACTGAGCGGGTTGTGGCTCACCCCTTACTTAAACATTTTGTTTTCAGATATGAATTAGTCAAATTCGTTGATTGCGGGTGACCATTTCATGACCTTCCAAGAGTGCGGGCACTAGCTTATATTTCATCGTCAAGTTATTTATAGGAATTGAATGAAAAGATTGTACAAGAATCTCATCTATTTACAATAAAAATTATTTATGTAGACCCTTAATTTAATTAAATGTTAGTAATGCCCCGATTAGATTTCATTTAAGCATTACAATCCCTATATATATATATATATATTATTCAAGGTGGAATATTTGTTTATATAAAACTAATAATAAAAAGACGAAAAGGAAAATCATAGTGATTGATTATTAGTGTCATAAGAAAAGGAAACAGTAGTACATTCAGGTTTGTTTTGGTAGAAATGAGTGTTGAGAGGATATAGAGGCACGTGGTTGAGAGGCTTAAACATTAATAATAAAATAATGGTAATATTCCTGAAAGTTTATCCTTTAATATGAGATTTGATCCAGAATCATCATTAGGAACAAACGAGACATAGGTAGAGAATTATATATAGAATTAATCAAGAAGAAATTGCAAAGAAGTGGAGTATTGAGCAACGACAAATCGGGTTTCAAGAGGTAATTTTGAGATTAGTTTGGTGATGATGAATATATCTAAAACACCGGCATGCCATGAACTTGCCTTGTTTTCGAGTTAATAAATTGTAGATTTCTCTAAATCATGGGCTATTGTGAGTATATGAATATGATTTACACCTTCACTGATTGTTGCAGTAGTAATGGTGTGTGAGCCGTAGGTTTCAATGGTCATAAACCATTCAGATTTCAATTATGTATAGCCTAAAAGGTGTCCGAAAAAATGCCCAGAAGAGAACTTATTTTGTTAATTAGGGTAATAAACCTCTAGAGATGTATAAATTTGTCAGAGTTATAAGTCTCATCTGTTTTTAGAGTCATGAACATATGCTCCTGTAGTTTTGTTGTTAATAACATTTTTTTTCTTTAAAAATACTAATTGTACAGATTTCGGGGGAGCAGGATCCTACGATGTTTGTGAATCAAAAATAATTTTAAGATAGAATAAAAGGTGAGTATTCCCACTCTTTAAAACTTCATAGTTTTGAAGCTGCCATGCATATGTGCTACATGCGTTATTTTTATTCATATGTGAGTTTGTGATTATTGGAGTCAAAAGATTTATTTTTATGATATCGGGTGGTCCAGCATTGTCACAAGGATGTATTATATTTTGATTGTTAAATTGTAAATGTGCTTCCTGGTTTCTTAAAGTTTGAGTCTCTTAGTCGCCATTTTGTAGCATTTTTTCGGCTGAAAGGAGGTCTACTGTATTGTTGAACGTGTGCATTATACTTCTGATAGTGATGCAATTCTCAGCAACTTCTGAACACGTAGCCAGTCTTGAAAATTGTTTTTTCTCTCTCTTTTCTGAATTCTGCTTTGAGTTGTTCTGTGACTTCTGTTTGGTGCTCAGTTTTTTGGTTCTGGTGGTCTTGATGCATGAAATCACGTAATCACCCTAACATTCAGGTTGTAGACAATATGATCTAACCATCATATCAGTATTATTAAGGTGCATAATAAGTTTCTACTCGCCGTCAGCTTGATAATAATGTTCACCAACCAACATTTGCTGCCTTTTCATCCTATTTACTCAGAGATATATATAAAATGTTAATTTAAACAACTACTAATTTACTACTTGCTCAGATCTTACTCTATGGATATGTTCTATATGGACTGATGACTTGGGTGGTTGTCACATGAATTACTTTCATTTTGTGATACTTATAGTCATTTAATGTGACATGTGTTTATATGTATGCTTTTCCTTGTGATATAATATGGTAGTTGTTGGGACTGAACTAATAAAACGTAGGTTGGAGAATTTCTTTGCTAATTTAAATGGACTGATATTTTTATTTCTGGTGGTAATGTGAGAGTGGAAGAACTTTCAACTGTAATTAAAAGAGAATATAAATCAGATTGACTTTTTGTTTAATGTTGAATATCAATATAAGATTGTTGATATTATAAATATCAGTCTGTGTTTGCTTTATTTGTGCAATTCCATGCTTATGTGCTAAGTTTATATTTATTTCTTTAGTTGTTCTCGTCTTTAAATCATGTAGACTGCATAATGAAATTATGCATTTTAGGCTTTAAAATGCACAAGCGTTTTATTTTTCAACTATGTGTTAAGCGTAAGAGAAAAACATGCTATTAACTGCAATTTGAAGTGGTTCAGTTATACGACTTTTATGATTGATTAGGTACTGCTAACATACTTGTTATTATTTATTGATGACTTCATTATGTGTTGAGAAGAATAACCTAGAGTGCCATGCTGATTTGCATTTGTTGGTTACAATCTGTCATCAGTGCTAATATATTCTAGTAAAACTAAAAATCTGGTCAAGTGTATTATCTTTTAGTAATACAAGGTACTAGTAATTAGACTTGTCATGGCTGAACTTAAAAGTATAATTTATCTGCTCTGATGATGCGTTTAGTTAAATAGGCTTTGGTTTATATTAAGGTTTGGGGTGAGTGTTGTGCTTTGGTGTTGCTCTTTATCATTCTCATTAGCTAATGAGTGCAGAATTAATTTAGTGTGAGTATGAGTGTGATATATTCTCTGCGACTGAATTGTTGACGTTTTAATGTGTGAGCATGCGAAAGAAAGGAGTACCATGATAACTTTGAAATACTTTAATTTGACTCTTGTGCACCATAATTTGAAATAAAATATCTTATCTTGGAACGGTTATGTGCATTTTTTAGTTCTGTGTCGAGTCGACTTTGTTAACTGTTCTTGAGCAAATATTCGGTTGTGTGGGTGGTGATACCCAAATATTCTATTGTGTGGGTGGTGATACCCCAAATATTCTGTTGTGTGGGTGGTGATGCCCCAAATATTATGTCGTGTGGGTGGTGATATCCCAAATATTCTGGTGTGTGGGTGGTGATACCCCAAGTATTCCGTTGTGTGGGTGGTGATATCCCCAAGTATTCAAGTGTGAGGGTGGTGATATTTGAATATTCAGGTGTGTGGGTGGTGATACCCAAATGTCCTTTTGTGTGGGTGGAAAGGAAATGTTGATGTAGTAAATACTGGATACACCTTAGGTGTATATTATCTTAAATAAATAAATCAGTGTTAAATGAAATTTTACGAGTGAATTACTGTCGTGCATGTATATAGTTAATAGTAAAATTGTTTATGCATTGTCATTCGTGAGCTGGAAATTATTGGTAGATAGTAACCAATGGTGCTAGGTGCTAACTGTGTACTATTTGTGCTAGTGTATGGGTTATTTTCTCGTTTAATAGTTGATGAATATTTATGTGCAAGATGTATGTGCAAGATGTCAGTAGATAGAAACTGATCTTTGGCTTTGTTTACAATGACAATTGCTGTATAAAGTCAATCTCTTTTGAGGATAAGTTTATGATTTATACCTGTATTTCTAGTCCATGCTTGTAATCTGCTTGTGTTCGTACTTGTGCTAAATTTATTTTCAAAGTTGTTAGTCACTTTTATGTACTCACTGGATTGTGCTTGAGATACTATTTCTATTTCCTTGAATAAATATTATTTTGAGATGGAAAATAATGAAAAAGTTCCATACTATTTTTATTTTTTTTAGAAAAATATAGATGTAGGTTTATATATATTTTATGGAGAATATCATTGAGTGAAAGCTCATTATTTGCATTATGTGGCATGGCAGTGATCAGTGGATTAAGAATCGATACGACCTATCGGTGCAAGATTGACGTGCTAATATCCTGAAAGTGCTATAGTTTTTGGTGTAGGGAATGTATGTGTGTCATTGTTTGTTTGGTTTTAAATTAGATTGGAGGAAAAAAAAAAGTAATAATAATATCATAATTATGGTTCTTTACATACTCTGTAATGGTTGTACTGGATTTTGAGTCCTGGTGCGAATCAGGCAAATGTCCCAGTTGAATTCACGGTAAGAAAATGTGAGTCCAGTTTTGGGGCGTTACGGGGTGGGAGAAATTTTAATTTATATTTAAAATCCATGATACATTGAATGTCTATTTTAACACTTGCATTGAAAATGCATAATATATAACGGACATTCAATTTTATAAAACTGATGACATCATATTGCATATCTAATTAAAATGTACTTTGTGTAACAGGTGATTCTCAAAAGTGTTGTTTGGGTTGGAGCTGCTCTAAAGTACTGTGTGCAGAGTGAGAGTTGCGGTGTGTAGCTGGGCGTCGAATCTGAATTTTGCCTGCTTCATATTCATTTCACAGTTGCATTCTCTTCACCGAATCCATGGACCAACAAGGTACCTCCTTCTCCATTGTTTTTCAGCTTCGATTTTTATGATCATTGTGTGTTTAACTGACGCGATTGATTTACGCATGTCCTTGTTTTATGATGCTTCATGTGATGATTACTTTGGGGGGTTTGGGTTTTGGTTCCCTTGCATCTTTCTGGCTTTTGTGCATTTCAATGATTTGATAATTGGATTTGATGTCGTGGACTAAACTCGCTTCTTCTGTTAATTAGTAATTGAAGGCTTGATTGTGTTACAACATAGCTGTTACCTGGTAATACAAATTTGGACTAATGTTACTTGTTGCTATATTTCATCAGGGTCTAAGAAGATGAGGATTCTACCATACATAAATGATGATCTCATCAGCTCAGTGCTGGTTAATTTGCCAGCTCGGAAACTGCATCGGTTCATGTTCTTCTGCAAGGACTGGTTAAAGCTCATATCAAGCCGTGAGTTCATTAAGAAACAGGTCAAGAAGAATAGAGAGCCGTTGTCTGGTTTCTTCTTCCAGGAGACGTTCTATATTGCACGTGAGGACATTGAGCGAGTGAGCTATATCTCCCTAGAGCCTGTTGGAATTCGCACCAGTGTTCTCCAATTTCTCCCTGAACATGTCGTGCCTCAATCCTCTTGCAATGGTTTGCTATGCTGCCGGAGTATACTTAAATCAAGAATCCTTACACCCCCAAAACTGTATGTTTGCAACCCCTTGACCAAAAGATGGACCAGTTTCGAATGGAATACTTGTGACAGAAGCTCTAGTGCAGGCCTGGTATTTGATCCCACTGATGACCGCTGCTTTTTTGGTGGCATTACAAACTTCCAGGTGGTTGCTGTGTCAAAAGCTACCGGGCCAACCGGAAAACCTCAGTTCAGGTTTGACATATACTCGTCAGTAACAGAAAGCTGGAGGCAATCGATGGAGACATGTGAGCGCAGGCATAACATATTCAAAAACAGAGGGGTGTATGTTAACCGTGTCTTGTATTGGCTCACGGAGGGTGATCAGATACTGATGTTTGATCCAGAAAATGAGATATCCCTGCTGATTAGGATGCCCATTCCCTTCGCAGAGCTGGACTACAGCGCCGAAATGTGCATAGGTGAGTCAAATGGAAAGCTTCACTATGTTTTGCTGACCAGTCAAGGAGTCCAGTTATGGACACTAGAGGATGCATATGAACCTCACTGGGATACAGCGACTCCTGTGATAAACTTGGTGGACATTAAGTTGAAGAACGATGAAAAGTACAGATTCACACTAAACCATAACCTGAGGTATCCCTGCAGAGGTGAGCATCGAGTGGATCTTTTGAGCTTTAAAGATGGTGTTTTGATGATTAGGTACCAAGCTAAGTTCTATTCATTTGACTTTGCGACAAGGAGGATTAAACCACTTTGCAGCCGTAGTGAGCTGGGAGATAACGCAATGATTGCTCCTATAGTGATTCCGTATTCAATGAGTTTGGCTCCTCCACTTTAAGGCAGCTTGGCCGTACGAGTTTTGATGAGATATCTATTTCTTTGTTAGCTTGCTAAGACACCTTTCACCTTATTGCTTGCTGAAGATGGTCGTTCTTTGTTTTCTTTTTTTACCTTTTTGCTTACAAAATAGATTGCTTACAAAATCTATTGCTTACAAAATAGATTTCTAAACATCTATTGTGGAACGGTACTATGTTTGTTTACTAGTGTGCAAGTTTTGACAGTAAGTTTGGAGACTTTACTTGGTTGTAGACATTGATATAATTGTATGAGCACACTCTCTATGATGGCATAAAAGACTGATCTTTGTAAGTTGTTGTCATGTTGTTGCATATGCATTGCTTTGTGTAGGGTTTCTCTCTAGATTATTATAGATTACATAGATTTATGCAACAGCAAAGCCTGAAAATTTTTAGGACTGTTTATGGTGGATGAAAATAGAATTATACATCATATGCCGACGGACTCTTTACAAAATACTTGATCTGTTCAGGAATAAATGGAGCAGTTAGACTCGAAAAAACTTATTTTGTTTTGGTGGAGCGAGTGATGAAAGAGACTAAATATCCACATACTTTATGGGATGTTTCTTGAACCGTTTGAGTTGAGTTCACCCTTGTTGAAAAAAGAAAGAACTGAGTTCCAATTTTTTAACATACAAAGTTACTTGTTTTGAGCCGACATCGTTCTTCTGTCTCTGGTGCGGACGAGGTTTGTGGGACACGTTAGGGATGTGAGGAGGCTTGTCGTTGCGATGTCTCGGGCTCGGCTCGGCTTGTACGTATTCTGCCGGCGTTCGCTTTTTGAGCAGTGCTATGAGCTTCAGCCGGCATTTCAGCGGCTGCTGATGAGGCCTGATCGGCTTGCTCTGAACCTGAATGAGGCCGCGGCTTATAGTTATACGGCTCGGAGCGTTGAAGATGCTGGCTCTGTTCATCTGGTCAGTGGTGTTGAAAAGATGGAGAGTATTGTTAATTATAAGATTTCCAGGCAGGTTACTAGTTACTTGGAACATACATAGTTCCATCTCAACAGTTTTTCATCAGCCTTCTTTTGTTCCTCTCGTTCTGTAAATCCAGGACTCAATTAATCAAGATTACAAAGGTCAAAACACGTGTTTTTACGAACATTTGATTGGAACGATCAAGGATTGCATGCAACGTAGAAGACATAAGAATACGAATGAAACATGTCAGATTTAAACGCCGTTCAAATGAAAACACCATGAAAATATATGAAAAGTTCAATGTTTTTTTTCAAAGCAACCACCATTGGTGGAGGGAATTTATTTGACACCCCAAACCTCAATAGGCAAAGCCTAAATTTGTTACAAAAAAAAGGGAGTAATCCTAGGAAGCATCTAAGCTTCACAAAAAGAATATCTAGCTCTATATTAGTGAATCATTAGATAAAAATTAAAAAGGGGAGCAATTTAGTGATCGAGTAAATAAATACCGAAACACAATTTAGCCACCCTTGGATTTTTAAAACTAAGATTTCCAAGCTAAAATATTTACATTGGCCCAAAAAAACCATAATTGGTTCAAAAAATGGCCCTGAAATTGTTTACTGGAAGTGAGTACTGAAAATGTCATCTTTCTTCTGGCCTGAGCAGAAAAGTGTACTACTGGCCTGAGCAGATTGAGCATAGGCATGAGCAGTGTGTGCTGGAAGCATCTGAGATTGTTGAGTAGCTGCCTGAAATTTTGAGAGCCCAAAAAAAAAAACCTGAAAGCATAAGAAACAGGTGAGTCTGTTCAAATTAATATGAGATCCTTGGAGTGGCTACTCCTATTCTATCCAGGTTGATTAGACCTCTAGTTTCAGGTGGGATTTGGTTCATCAGCAAGGTTGCACTTCTGGTCTCAGCTAAGCAAAATTTTGCCAAACTGTCAGCAACCCTATTAGCTTCTCTTAAAACATGAGTTAAATTGAAATCAGAAGAGAGATAGCTAAATATCTGAGTGCATAGGGAATAGTGCCTCCAGTCACATCTATATGGCTTATAGGAACCAGTGACTGCTTGATAGCAATCTGACTCAAAAGTGACCTGTTGAAGGTTCAGTTCTAGTGCAGCTATGATGCCATGCCTAATTGCTAACAGCTCAGCATTTAAAATTGAGAGAGAAGAGGTGTGTATCATTCTCAGAAGTATAACTGCCCCCCTGTGGTTTCTAATGACAATTCCAAGACCACATCTACCATTAAGAAAGGTAGCATCAACATTCACTTTATAACCAGAATCAGGGGGATGCCACTTGATTATTCTAACTGGCCTTGGCCTCCTAGTCCTAAGAAAAGGAATTAATTTTGCACTAATCAAGAAGAAATTCCTATCTCTGTTTCCAGAGAGAGGTTGTCTATAAATATCAGGGATGCCTGTTTCAGGATAAGAGCATGTATATCAGCAGTATAGAATTTCTTCTCATCGTAAAAAAGTTGATTTATTCTGATCCACAGTTGCCAGAAAGTGATCATCATAGAAATTTTGATAACCTCAGTGTGAGTCTTAGAAAAACCTTTGTATGATAGGTAGAAATTCAATCTACTTGTGATATTTAAAAAAGTAGGAACCTGCATGATCAGAGTATTATGCATTGCTTGCCAGATCTGTAAGCTATTTTGGCAGTCATTGATATAATGGTTAAGAGTATCACTGTTGCAGCAAAAAAAGGCATTTTGAGGGCAGTGAAAAACCAATTTTTGTGAGAATGTCATTGAAAGGTAGAAATTTATTTTTCATTCTCCACAAGAACATTGCAATCTTTTTTGGGATTTTTGATTTCCAAACCTGTTGGAAAATTAGATTTATTTGCCCTTTGCTCCTGAGTGATTAATAGGCTGATTTGATAGAAACAGTGTCATCCCAGCCAGGTTTCCATATCAGTCTGTCCTGATGATTGGATGAGATGTCAGACTCCTGCAAAAGAAGAGAAATATTGGTAGCAAAATTATGCTCCATCTGATTAGTATAAAAATTTTTGCTTGTGATAAACTGGGCTACAGTCAAGTTTGGGAAAGGTAGCGTGTGGTGATTCCAGTGATAATAAAGTGCACCAATCCCTAGCCAGTTTGAATTCCAAAAGGAGCTTGTTCCAGTTCCACAAAGTACCTGTGAATGAGAATTAGCATGCTGAGTGATATTACAGATCCTTTTCTAGGTTGGAGAATTTTTGTAAGATTCAGGGATGGACCATAAATGTCTGGTCCATAGAGTATCATTTTTTGGAGCTTCCACCATAACTTGCATGAAAATGCCTGAACCACGGCTCTAATATTCCTTAGTCCCACTCCATTTTCTGCTGTTGGAAGTGCCAGTTTAGACTATCTCCTCTAGCATCTCTTTTGACCTAGCTCAGATTGTCCCCAGAAGAAATTTGCAGCCAACCTCTCCATTTTTTTAAGATCAAATTTGGTGGTTTCAGTACTGAAAAAATGTGAGTTGGGATAGCCATAAGCACATGGTTAATGAGTATCATCCTACCAGCTTGAGTCAACCACTGGTTTTTCCAGTTGTTCAGGGCTTTTCCATTCTTTCAATCAGGCCATGATAATATCTGACAAGATTCCTACCATAAAAAATGGGGGTTCCTAGATATGTAAAAGGTAAGGATCCTATTTTCATACCTAGAATTCTCCTAATAATTTTCTTTCTTGCCAAGGTTGTACCAGGATGAGCATAAAAATCTGATTTTTCATAGCTTATCTTTTGACCAGAGACTGCTTCATAAGCAAACAGGAAATGCTTCAATCTCCTTAGATTTTTGTTGCTACTATTTAGGAAAATGGCTGTATCATCAGCATACATCAAATGAGAGACAGGGGGAACATTCCTTGGCATTATGAAGTGGTCAAGGTAGTGGATTGAAAACAGTTCTTTAATTCCCCTGGAGAAGGCTTCTGTCACTATGTTGTATAGGAATGGGGAAATAGGGTCACCCTGTTTAATCCCTCTGCTTGAATGGAAAAATCCAGTTGCAATCCCATTTATAAGTACTGAAAACCATGCTAACTCTATATTCTGCATTATGAGTCTTACAAAAAATCCATGGAATCCAAATTGGAGCATTACTGAGTTGAGGAAGACCCATGATACTCTATCAAAGGCCTTTTGCATGTCAAGTTTAATTATTATATTCACATATTTCTGATTTCTGGGCAGCAACCTAGCCATCTCCATCATCTGTAAAATATTGTCTGAAATGTCCTTCCCTTGCATGAAGCCTGATTGTTCTTCAGAAATAATGGATGGCATGAGTGGCTTGAGTCTGTCCATTAATATTTTTGAGAAGATCTTGTTCAAGAAGTTGGACAGACTAATTGGCCTGTAATCCCCAAAAACACTAGGGTTAGGTTTTTTTGGAAATAAAGCCAGCCAAGTGCTAGAGATGGCTCTTGGCAATTTTGCTCCAGCCATGAATTCCAGTGCAGCTTGGTAAAGATCCTTGTTTATAACCTCCCAGAAAAATGTGTAAAACAAGCCAGTGAAGCCATCAGAGCCAGCTGCACTGTCTTTGTTGAGATCAAAGGTGGCTTTTCTGAGTTCTTCCATTTCCAAGACTTTCAGTAGTTCAATGTTATCCTGTTCAGTGATGATCTTGGGAATGACTGACATAAAGCTTCATATATTGGCCACTGAGATCTGAGTCCTCCTTATCCTCATTTAATAGTTGTTCATAGAAAGCAGCAGCTTCATTCTGAATTTCTGAAATGTCTGAAATCCATGTACCTGCTCTGTCCTTAATCTCTGTAATTTTTGTTCTACATCTTTTTTCTTTGACTGTGTTGTGGAAGAATTTTGAGTTGGCATCACCCTCTTGCAGCCACTTGATTCTAGCCTTCTGCTTCCAAAATTATGTGTTTTCCTTCTCAACATTGATGAGGTTGGTTCTACTTTCATTCAGAAATGTGAGGTCCTGATCTGAGCCAGTTTCTTGATACTTCTCTTCCAGTTCAGAAACTTTTGCCTCTTCTTGTAACAAATTTTGGTGGACATTTCCAAAAGTATTTTTGTTCCAGGAGATCAGTGTAGATTTCAACCTTTTTCAGCTTAAATACCATATTGACCATCCCAGTGAACTGACTTGGTAGTTCCCAGTTGTTTTTGACTAGCTCTTGGAATCCATCTCTATTCAACCACATTTCTTGGAACCTGAATGGCTTTGTTATGGATTGTATGGAGTTTTGGATGGTGACTAGGAGTTGATTGTGGTCTGATGTGGTCCTATTTAGAACATGAATGGATGAGTGGGGAAATTTAGCAATCCAGTCCAAACTGGCCATACCTCTATCTAGTTTCTGTAGTAACCTATCTCCCTTTGTCCTATGGTTGGTCCAGGTAAATTGGTTACCCACTGTTGGAATGTCCTGTAGCTGTAAGGCATCTATGAATCCTCTAAACTCCCTAATACTAGCTAGCCATTGGAGGTCTATGTGTACCTTTCCTTTCTAAAACAGATGCAACTGTAATAAAATCTCCTACATACATTGTAGGCTGGGTGGATATTTTTCCAAGGTCAGACCATAATTGAAGCCTAGGGGTTCTAGTAACTAGAGCATAAACAAAAATAGAGTGCCAAGACTTCATTGAGGTCATTTCTGTGTGAACTTAATCTGTAGGTACTGATCAGACTCAGAAATGACATCAATAGTGAAATGATTTCTATAAAAAATCCATATTTTGGCAGATGCAGTAGAAAAGCAGTTTTGAAAACCTATATCATGTTGTAAATTTCTAATTTCATCTCTATCATGCATGGGTTTCATTAAGCATAAGATGGAAATATTATGCAGTAAAAGTAAAGTTCTGAGCCTTTCAAAAGAGGAGCCATATCCTCTAATATTCCAGACTAACATTTGGTTTTAAAACTATTCATTTAAAAATAGCTAATTTTTTGTTTTGGTCTAAGTATTCTACTGAAGCTATCAGTGAGAGTCACTCTCTAGAAAAACACGCGTCGATTTCAACGAACACTAAATATTTCGTTGATATCTACAGCATTTCGACGGTTACCGCTGTTCATCAATCTTTGATCAAGTTTGACCAAGTGAGACTTGCTGACATGGCGGTATTGACTGGAAGGAGGGTTGAATTTTTGGAGGGACCCAAATTGATTTCAACGAAATTTCAACTTATCATTGATATATCAAATGCTGACGAGGTAGTGTGTTGAATGGGCTTACAAGATTTATTTTGAGTATGTTGACTGTTTCATTTTGAGCCCATTAGTTTTGGGTTTTCGGGTGGGTTCGTAACGGGTTTTTCAAAAAAAATGAGCGAAAAAAGCCCAATTTAAAATAGAAACACTTGTCATGTTGAGGAAGAGCCACGTCGCTCTCGTTTCAACGATTTAGTTAGCGCTAATTTGTATATATATTATGAAAATTGCCTTAAAACATCAAATTTGTACTTTAATACTGAATTTTTTGATGATTATGTTAATTTTATCATGTATAAAACACTTTTAATGTAAATTTACTTTGGTATTAGTGCAATAAAAGGTACGTGTAGTGAAAACTGTAGTGTCACGAACCTGAGAAGCACTACTAAGACTATAACTTGTTACCTAAGTAAATGTACATTTGAGTCATATTTCCACCATTAATGTGCTCAAATTAATTTCATTACTAAATGAAATTGAGTATATTTGAGTGTTTCTGAGAAAGGTACGTGTAGTGAAAATTGTAGTATGAATAACTTGAGAAGCACTACTAAGACTATACCTTGCTACCTAAGTATATATACTTTTTCGTCATATTTCCACCATTCTTGTGATTAATTTAATTTTATTACTAGATGAATTTAAGTATATTTAAGTGTTTCTGAGACATTCTAACATAATTGTCCCCGTACTAGCATTGATATCAATGTTCAAATCATTAAAAAAATTGAAAAAATGTCATAAAACATCAAATTTTGACTTTTAAATATAATATTTTGACAATTATGTTAATTTTATTATGTATAAGACACTTTTTATGTAAATTTACGTTGATATTAGTGCAATAAAAGGTACGTGTAATGAAAACTGTAGTGTCACGAACCTGAGAAGCACTACTAAGACTATAACTTGTTACCTAAGTTTATATACTTTTGAGTCATATTTCCACCATTATTGTGCTCAAATTATTTTCATTACTAAATAAAATTGAGTATATTTGAGACATTCTAACATAAGTGTCCATGAAATAACATTGATATCAAAGTTCAGTTCGGTAAAAAATTGAAAAATGTCATAAAACATCAAATTTTGACTTTTAAAACTGAACTTTTTATGCTTACGTTAATTTTATTGTGTATAAGATACTTTTTAAGTAAATTTACTTTGGTACTAGTGCAATGAAAGGTACGTGTAGTGAAAACTGTAGTATCAAGAACCTGAGAAGCACTACTAAGACTATAACTTGTAACCTAAGTATATATACTTATGAGTCATATTTCCACCATTGTTGTGATCAAATTATTTTCATTACTAAATGAATTTGAGTATATTTGAGACATTCTAACATAGGTGTCCATGAAATAACAATGATATCAATGTTCAGTTCAGTCTAAATTTGAAAAATGTCATAAAACATAAAGTTTTGACTTTTAAAACTGAAAATTTTGATGGTTATGTTAATTTTATTATGCATAAGACACTTTTAATGTAAATTTACTTTGGTATTAGTGCAATAAAAGGTACATGTAGTGAAAACTGTAGTATCAAGAACTTGAGAAGCACAACTAATATTATAACTTGTTACCTGAGTATATATACTTTTGAGTAATAGTTCCACCACACATTAGTGATTGATTTACATCAATTACTGAATGAAATTAAGTAAATTTGAGTGTTTCTAAGACATCCTAACATGAGTGCATGAAACCGTATTGATATGAATGTTCGAGCATTCTTTATCAATTAAGCGTAAAAGTTAAATTTTATATTGAAATAAATATATTTTTTGATGCTAATATTCCTTTTACAATGTACTAAGATGAAATGAGAGCTTATAATTTATAATTTCTCAAACATTTAATTGAGAGCTTAATTGACTACTGATTCCACTATTTTCCGCGAGAATCTCGTTATTAGAAGTATACAGTTGATATAAGTGTTAAAAACTAATGATTTATGTTGAAATTGATTTTTTTTAAAAGTATTTAATCCGTAATTAAAATATATTAAAATTGATGGTTTAATATATAATATTAAAATTAAATGTTGCCAAAATAGAAACATAAAACTGATGCATATTTTTAAAATAAAGTTTGTTTCTATTACATGAGAACAGTGCGTTTCTCTCTCTAGAAAACACATGCTCTCACTTCTCTCTTAAATTATTAATCCGGTCAATGAAATCCAAGCCTGAACAGTTATTATTCTAGTCGTTATCGGCAAACTGACACAAAAACAGTCATTTAACGGCTAGTCCATGGCGGCTCCTCCGCCTGGGGACGGTGGCGATTTAGCCGGAAAAACTTTCCGCGACGCCGTTGCCCCCAAAAGCCAACCACTATCGACAGCCCTTCCTTCCAATCCTGAGATCAAACCCATCTCGCACAGAGTTAATGGGAAAATTGCCTGCATATATACACCAGAAGCCATTGAGACGTTTGCCAGTCACTATACAAACGCCCTCATCGGTAAATTCACCAGCAGCAAGCCTTCAACGGAGCAGATCCACAAAACTTTTCAGGCGATGGGGTTCGCCGGAAAATATCAGATCGGGTCCCTACATTTTCGACACATACTCATCCGAGTTGAAGACAAGCAGGATTATCATCGATTCTGGATGTGAGCAGTTTGCAGCATTAGAGGAAAACCGATGAAGATTCTGAAGTGGTCACCGGAGTTTTCAACTGACACCGAATCTTCCATCGTACCGGTGTGGGCAACCGTCCATAAACCACCAATCCTATACTACAACACCACCGCCATTCAAGATATTGGGAACCAGATAGGGGTGTTTGTGAAGATGGATGCAGCAACTGCATCTCTCACCAGACCATCAGCAATCAAAATCTGCATTGAGGTAGACTTGCTCCAACCCCTCTCTTCATCAATCATTATAGGCACACCAACAAAATATCTTGAGTGTGATATTGAGTATGAGAACGTACCCCTGTACTGCACCTACTGCAAAAGAATAGGCCATGATGATAACAATTGTGGTTTTCTGCACCCTGAGTTAAGGAAAAATAGGAAGAATATAGTTAGGAAACCTGTTGAACAGGGATGGAAGCCTATAGACAATGCTCAGGGATCTGGATTGTCAAGAGTTCAGAAAAACCAAGTGCTCCAAGAGCAACAGGAGGCTGGAAGTAACCAACTAGTTGTAGCTCCCCAATTGCAGACTATACTGTGTAGCTCTAGCAACACTACCAATCCTATAATACCAATACTAGAACCAGAAAGCCAACCACAAGACCTCAACCACCAAAAGAGCCAAACATCCACTGACACTCACTCAGGAATTCCCAGCCATGAATTAACCAAAGCACCACATATTGTCACCCCTCCAACCAATATACTACAGCTTGCCAATAGAGCCACCCAGCCACCATTTTATTCTTATGATGATCTCTGCATTTCCAAACCAAAAAGAAAGGACCCCAGAACAAATGACCTTGCTCTAGTTTCATACAATCCTCCAAGGGAGGTCCATACTTCTAACACTTTTCAGGCACTACAAGATTATGAGGAGGAGAGCAGCTCTGATGCTTATGAGGAGGCTGCAAGTGACTTGGACTCAGGACAAGGGAAGGAAAACAACAACAGTGAAGACACTGTATCAGTTCAAGGTAATATCTCTACAGCTGTAAAAAAGAGGAGTAAAAGAGGTATGCCAGAGGATGGTAAAACAGTAGAACAATGGCTTAGATCCTCACTAAAATCAAAAAAGTCAAGTTAATGATCAAACACAACATAATAGGAAATGCATTAGTCTGGAACATAAGAGGGTACAAAAAGTCTGTAACAAGGCTTCAAACCCTAATTAGATCACATAACATAGATATTGCATGCATTATAGAGCCTATGCACATCAGCACAAATATAACTCAATTGCAATTTGATTTGCAATTCCAAAATGCCATACCTGCACAAAATGCCAAAATTTGGATTTTTTTGGAAAAATAATGTTTCTGTAAATATTTTGCATCAGTCTGATCAATTCATTCTAGTGTCTGTAAATATTATAGCTACAAATATTGTGTGGAATTGTTGCTTTTTTTATGCAAAGGTTGCCAGAATTTTGAGGGAGCAGCTCTGGGAGGATATCAAGAGTTTGCCAAAAGCACCCACATTGTTCATAGGTGACTTTAACACAGTGGCTGCTGCAACTGAGAGGAGAGGGAGGCACCCCCCACCTGCAAGAAGTATAAGGGACTTCAATGCTATGATTTCAGCCATGGATTTGATGTAGGTTAAGACTGTAGGGAACCCATTCACCTGGACAAATAATAGAAGAAAAAAGGATCTGGTTCTCCAAAGATTAGATAGAGGGCTGTGTAACTCAGACTGGAATGACCTTTTCCCCCATAGTTCCATCCAAGTTAGGAGTAGAACAACCTCAGACCACAATCCACTAATTTTATCTATCCAGACCTCTGAAATTCAGTGTCCAAAGCCTTTTAGATTCCAGGAGATGTGGACCCATAGAACCAGTTTCCTAGAACTAGCAACAGACAGCTGGAACCAAGAGTGTACTGAGCATGGTATGAGAAGAATGGTTGCAAAATTAAAAAGGTTGAAGTCTGTACTGAAAAGTTGGAACTGGCAGCATTTTGGAGATGTCAATAAGAATTAAGAAACTGTTGAAAAAGAGGTCTCAGAAGCTGAAATCAGATGTCAGACAACAATGGAGGACTCAGACAAAATGGAGCTCAGTAGAAGAATGGCTATTCTTATTAGATCCCAGAAGGAGCAAGCAACTTTCTGGAAACAGAAGGCCAATATAAAATGGATCAGAGAGGGAGATGCCAACACCAAGTATTTCCACCAGGTGGTTAAAGAGAAAAGAGCAAAAGGAAAAATTACAAAGATAAAGGATGCAGATGGGAATTGGATCTCTGATCCTGGTAAAATAAATGATGAAGGGGTTGCTTATTTTAAGATTCTTCTCAAGGAGGAAAATCCAAACAAGGAAGGAAGGCACTTCAATAGTTTTATGGATGCAATACCTAAGCTCTTAACAACTGAGGACAATGACTTGCTTCTCAGAGCAGTAGAAATGGCCTAACTCAAAACTGCGGTGTTTGACCTTAATAAAAATAGTGCTCCAGGATCTGATGGATACAGTGGACATTTTTACACATTCTGCTGGGAGCTAATCAAGCAAGATCTTCTACAGGCAGCAAATGATTTCATACAAGGAGGCCAAATACCAACAGCCATGGCCTCAACCTGGCTTACATTAATACCTAAGGTCCAAAACCCATCATCCTTCTCCCAGTTTAGGCCAATAAGTCTCTCAAACTTTGTCAACAAGTTTTTTACAAAGATCCTCATGGAGAAATTAAGCCATTAATGGGAAGACTAACATCAATTGAGCAGTCTGTTTTTCTGAGTGGAAGGGACATCACTAATAATATTTTACAGATGCAGGAGATGGTCAGACTGTTAGGGAAAAAAGGCAAAAATATTATAATGAAGCTTGATATGCAGAAGGCTTTTGACAGGGTATCTTGGCACTTTCTGAGCTCAGTATTGCAGTCTTTTGGTTTCCATGAAAAAATAGTAAAGATTATAATGCAGAACATACAAGCTTCTCAGTTTTCAGTCCTCATTAATGGTGTTGCCACTGGCTTCTTCAACTCTAGCAGAGGAATTAAGCAGGGTGACCCCTTATCCCCATTCCTTTACAATATTGTTACTGAAGCCTTCTCCAGAAGTCTTAAAAAGCTAATGGAGGTTCAGTACATTAAAGGATTTGAACTGCCAAAGGGTGTAAGTATGGTTTCACACTTAATGTATGCAGATGACACTGCAATTTTTACATCAGCTACCAAAAAGAACCTAAAGAGAATAATGAAGTGTTTGCATGCTTATGAGATCAGCTCAGGTCAGAAGGTTAACTTTGAAAAGTCAGAATTCTTTGTACAAGGTGACACCTCAGTTACAAGGCTAAGGGTGATCAGGAGGATAACCGGTATGAGACAGGGAACTTTGCCATTCTTGTATCTTGGTGTCCAGATTTTTAAAGGGAGAAACAAGGTTTGTTACTATCAGACTTTATTGGAAAGAATGGAGAAAGCAGTTACTAGTTGGAAAAACAGGTGGCTCACTTATGCTGGAAGGATAATACTTCTGAATCATGTATATCTATCTATTCCAACACACACTTTCAGTGTACTTCATCCTCCTCAGACAGTAATTAAAAAGATGGAGATAATTGCAGCTAGGTTCTTCTGGGGTGAAAGTGAGCTAGGAAAAAGGAAGGTTTGGAGAAAGTGGGGCAGAATGGCAGTGTCAAAGCAGGAAAATGGGCTTGGTTTTAGGGATATCAATGCCATTATACAGTCTTTCTCAGTAAAGCTTTGGTGGAAAATGTAGGAAAATAATACTCAGTGGGCAAGCTTTATATGGTCACTGCCTGGAACTTACAGAAAATCACATACTTGGAAGAGGATTTGCTCAGTTACAGAATTTGCAAACCAGCACACACAAGTTATAATTGGTAAAGGAAAAGCACCTTTCTGGGACTCAAACTGGCTAGATGAAGGAGCTTTGATATATAGCTGGCCTGAGGGTGTGACTCTTCCTTTTAAAAAGCTAACAGTTGCTAACTTCTGTGCTCATAAACAGCAGGTTTTAACATCTGTGGAGCCTCATTTGGCTACCAGTATTTGTGATAAATTGCAGGTGGCAGAGATCAAGTTTCAACACCAAGACAGACTAATTTGGAGACCAGAGGCAACAGGAAATTCACGGTTAGGTCAGCATTCAAGCTTCTGAGAGCTCAAGGGGATGACACACACAACATCAAAAAGGTTTGGAATAAATTTATCCCTGTTCAATTCTCAGTTCTTATATGGAGAATTGTTAATAGTATCATACCTTTTGATGATGTTTTGATCAAACTTGGAATCAACTTACCATCTAAATGCCCTCTGTGCAACCATAGTGATACTATAAACCATTTTTTCAATGATTGTGAGCAAAACATATCAATTTTTAATTTTATCCATGCTGTGTTGCAAGTGCCAGTCCCCAGTTTCATGTCCTATAAGCATAGATTGAAATATTACTTAGAATTCAAAGGATCCTCAAAAGTGCATACTCAGGTTACTCTTACCACTGTGATTACTGCTTATTGGTCTATGTGGTGTAGAAGAAACAAATTAATTTTTGAGGGTCAATCCACTTCAAATCATGCTTTGCTGGTTCAGATTGCAAAAAAGGTTTCAAATATTTTTACAGCCTTACCCCTACATGGTAATTCTGTCAAATATAAGGACTTACTGTGTACAGGACTGCTTCCTTTTTTAAGAGCCGAGAAATTAAAAGTTTCTAGATCAATAAAATGGATTCCTCCTAACAGGGGAATTAAAATTAATGTTGATGCTTCTTTTCACATCCCAGATAGAGTAGGACTTGGTCTGGTTGTTAGAGATATCTCAGGGAATGTACTAGGCATGGAATTTAAGTCTGTGACAGGTACATCACCTCTTGGTGCAGAGATTATGGCCATAGATTTTGGCTTACAGATTGGGAATCTCTTCACAGGTCCTATTACTATAGAGTCAGACTGTATGCAGGCAATAAAATGTATTTCCAATCCATACCTAGGAAACTGGAATTTTTTCAGTCAGTGTCACAGCCTACAGATGAGATCTAGTGGTGTCACCATCTCACACATACACAGGGAAGGGAACTCTATAGCTGACTGTCTAGCCAAAATGAGCTGCCAACATGATCTCACAACTTCTATGACTGTACAGGAAGCACCTGTTATAATTAGAAGTTTGATAATTCTGGACAGATCAGGATTTAGAAATATTAGAACTGTGTAGATTGCTATTTTTTCTGGGCAGATGCTACTAATATACACACTATGCAGGAACTTCAAGACCCATTGGAAGGAGTCCAATGGGTACAATCGAGCTGCAACAACCTGTGCCAAGCATCACTAACCACACAGAAACAATGTCTGGTGAAGACTTAGATTTTTTTGGGACAGCTCACCCCCATCCAACTACACTCTTGGCAGATCTGTGTTTTGTCTAACAATTCACTCACATGCTCGGAGTTCTGGTTGGATCAGGAGTTGGAGCCTTAACTTATCTACTGTATTTTGATAGAAACTATACCCATTTTTGAGCCATTACTATAGTGGTTGAGCTGATATGCTCACTCTTGTAAATACATTTTATGCCCCTCTCTAGGCATGGGGTGCCAATGAACTCCCCCAACCCAAAAGGTGGTTTTGATCAAAAAAAAAAAAGATGTATATTTTTGAAAAAGTTAATAAAAATTTTAGTATTAATTCAAAAACATTTATTATACCATAATTTATTTTGTATTTATCTTATCCGTCAATTAATTTAATTAATCTAATCTGGACCGTCGATTTTATACCTATATAAGTTTAGGGGATGGACCTTATCTCCTTATCCTTTTCAGATTCGCCTACTCCCTTCCGCCTTCTCCTCACCTAAATCTCGCAAACCCCTCTTCTTCTGATCTGCCACCTCTCATCGCTTGAAATCCCGCCGTTCTCAACTCTCGTCGACGTCACCGTATCCGCCGCTCCATCGCCCCGTCTCCGTCCTCCTTGTCGGATTTCCCGGTGCCTCGGACTCCTCGTAGGTTGCAGATGAGCTTGAGAGCAGTCATAGGGTGGTGGTCCCAGGCTTTTCCGAGGTAGTCCTTTAGGGTTTTCGTCGGAGTGTTGGGACGACGTGGAAGAAGAAGTCATCGTCACCAAATCATCGTTCGGAACAAGAAGCTGCAAGGGCGGCCGCGAAGGCGAATGCGCTATCCGGGTCGGTTTTCGAAACCCGCTTTCGACGGGTTGACCCAGCTGGAAGTTGTGGAGCTCGGAGACAATTCCTTCTCCGGTACACTTTCGGCGTGGTTCTTCCTCCTCCCAGCGCTTCAGCAGGTTGATTTCTCCAACAACAGCTTCACTGCCGTCGACATTTCGAAGCCGCAAAAAATTCAAACAGCGAGCTCGTCGTCGTTGACCTGGGGTTCAACTCCATCGAGGGAAACCTGCCGGGAAATTCCCGGCGTACCCTCTTCTCTCATCACTCTCCCTGCGATACAACCGTCTCCGAGGACCGATTCCAGGAGAGTACAGCAAGAAGGAGACTCTTAGGAGGCTGTACCTGGACAGGAACTATCTGAACGTGAGGATGAGATAGCTAAGGCGAAACGCGAGCGCAGCGTCGAGATGGAGGAGATCCGACGCTATTTCCGAGAGCTGACGGTGCCGGCACGAACAGAGATCGGCTCGAGCTCAGTTCCCGTCGGAAGAAAGACACCTTGGTTTGTAGGCGGATGGTACATTTGTGCCTCGTTAGAAGAAGAAGAAAGTGGACAAGAAAGGTAGGCTTCTTCTCGTATTGATTTTCAGTTAAAAGCTTCTATTATTTTGTTGTGTGTTGGCTGAATATAAAGTGTCTGCATCTGAATGTTCAATTTTGATATGTACAATCAGTTTAGGACTTTGGTGTTGATGGTATGCTGATGAATGTACTATACAAAGCTAAAAAGTTGTAATGTTGATTTCATTCCAAAGGCGATGCTAAATTCAGAGTCTGCTGAACTGATTTGGTGTATGCCTATCTGCCAAAGCTGTGAGATGAGAGGTAGAATATGCGGGTGGGAAACCAGTAACAAAATTAGCTGCCTCAAAGCATACACACACTTTCATGGTAAGTGTTTTTCTGCATTTGGTGTTAATAAATGGATTTTGCACTTAGGCCATGTTTTTTTTGCTTCTGTTCTATACTTCAGTTCAGTATATGTTGATTTGATAACATTATTTATCTTAGTTTAGTCCTATTTATTGTTCACTGGACTTATTTTAGCTCAGTTGTATTTTTAGAAGCGTTGTTTTCTGTTTCATGTCGGAGTGATCTCATGTTTCCGTGTCGTGACAGCTTCAGTAATGTGTTGATTCTGCTAGTTAAGTAAGTTCTTCTCTCACTTAATATGTTTGTATTTTGCAGGCATTTGGAAGGTCCTAACTATTTCAGGTAGCTTCTTGTCATATACTGAGATGATTTAGTTGTTCCTAGAGAAAACTAAAACAGGAAAAGTATGATTAAACCTCTGCATTTGATTACAGGTTCAATCATTGGATTCATGCAGCTACTGCTTGCAATTGCTGCTATTTATCATGTTTGCAACATGATGAAACGGCGTAAGAAGAATGAGCTGATGATCCATAAGTTCTTGGAAGATTATGAAGCCATGAAGCCTACACGATACTCATATGTCGATATCAAGAAAATCACAAATGATTTCAAGGATAAATTAGGCGAAGGAGGTTATGGAAACGTCTTCAAAGGACAAGCTTCAAGGGAGATATCTGTTGTTGTGAAGCTTTTACATGACTCTAGTGGAAATGGCGACGAGTTTCTCAATGAGGTGAGGACTATTGGAACCATTCATCCAGTAAATATAGTTCGCTTGTTGGTACTTGCTTTTGTATTTACGTTAAGGCTATAGCATATGAATAGAAACTATGTTCAAGTAGAAACTAGCTTTTCAAGTTCAATCCTAGTTATTAGTGTAGAATTGTAATTGAATTAGTGTAACATGTGTTATGTAATAATATGGTATTTTAATAGAAAATTTTAAATTTTTATATTCTATTTTGATATTCTATTTTATTATAATTTCAGCACAAAATTTGGGGAAATCAAAATTCCATTTTCACCAAAAAAAAATTTGTTTTCAAGAATATAAGTTTCAACGGTTTCCAAAACGTTGAAACATTCGGTCAAGTGGAATGTCTACTCAGATGAAACATTGATGCAAACGTGGAATGCGTGGTACCTAGAAAAACGTTTCAACGGAAATTATGAAAAACATGAGATATCTTCGAAACGTTTCGATGGTTTTTGACCAGTCAACAACCGTCGATATACCCAAAAAAAATCGTTGAAACAGACGCGTTTTTTCTGATAGTGAGTCTTAGTGGCTGAGGTAGGTTGAGAGTTACCTGCTGGTGAGCTTTTTTCAGTGAGGTGAAGTGGTCCTTTTGGGAGATGCATGTCCTTCACTTTGTTGGTTGAGCTGTTCAGGAGGCCAGCCATTGTGTTCCTGAGCATCATCAAAGTCTTCTGAACTATCATCACTGGAGTTATCCTGCAATAGATCAAAAGAGTTTGACAATTATATAGGCTTCTATGGCACCATGGTAAGGTTCTGTGATATATGTGGTATGTGTGGAAAAAAATGGGAAGGCTGAGGGAGTGCTATTGTGTGTTTGGAACTTTTCACTAGCTTTTTCCTGCTGGCTAGATCCAGATCATCTAGGGAGTAAAGAGATAGCCGTGGCTTTTTCATCCCAGCAAAATCATTGACTCCTACATTTGGTTTGTATAAAACCATTCTCTTGTCACTTTCTTTGCCATTTTGATGGACCTTCACCCAACCTTGATCCTTCTGTTGGGGTGTAAGACCTGAAGTCCCTGCCTTCTCAGTTTGGTGTTTTGGAACTGCTGCCTGTTTAGCCTCATGCCTGGGTGGTGCCTTTTGAAACTTCTCCTGCCAAGCTTTCTTTAGTTCAGGGTGAAGAATCCTGCAGTTACCATTGTCATGGCCAAGCTTTCTGCAGTGCTGGCAATACAGTAGGATGCTGTGATACTCCAATTCATAGTCTTTGTGATCTTCAGTAGAACCAATGAGGATGGAAGGCATCAACTCTTTGGTGATCCAATTCCACACAAATCTTCAATGAAGAGGGCCTGGTGATGTGAGTGGTGGCTGAGTCCATTTTGATGAACTTTCCGATCTGGTTACCCACGTCTTGGATGAGAGTGTTGTTGTAGTAGTAGAGTGGTATATCTCGGACTGTGACCCAAACAGGGACGATCGGAGATTCGTATTCCGGCGACCATTTGAGGACCTTCATGGATGCTCCCGCCATCGGCCAGAATGCCTTAAGCCAACAGCGTTGATAATCTTCTTCCAATGTGAATCTGATCAGAACGTGTTTGTAGTCAAGGGATCCGAGCTGAAAACGATCGGAAAATCTCATTTTCTAGAAGGCTGTTTGTATGGTTATCATCGAAGGTTTGGCTCTCTGAAACTTGCCGATTAGCGCATTTTGGTAGTGTTTAGACAGAGTCTGGACAGATTCCTTCATGTAAAGACACGCCGGTTTGCCATTGAAATTGGTGATTGGTCGGATTTCTGGGTTGGAGGGGAGTGGGGAAAGAGATGCAGGCGGATTTGAGCCGGTAAGAATTTGGGAATAAGATTTTCCGGCGGAGAAGCCGCCGGATTGGGGTGGCGTTGCCCCCATAGGAGACCGTTATGTGGCCGTTATTAGCAGAAATATGTGTCTAACGGTTAGAAAGGGGTGAAAAAGAGGTATGGTTTTCAGCGTAAAGGAGGCGCGTGAAACTCACTCGAAGAGAGAGATCAGAGAATTACAAAAGAATTTTACGAAAAAAAAAGTTCAATGTTAAATCTACTTATCACTCAATGAGAAAAAGATCTGAAGGCATGCACAGTGCCGGCCCAAGAATTTTGGTGGCTTGAAGAAAAAAAAAACTGTATTTTAATTTGATTGTAAAAATTGGGCTTTTTTTAATTATTTTTTAATTCATTATATAATTATTATTTTTAATAGTAAAAATACATACTAAATACACTTAAAATTTATAAAAATTGGGCCTTTTTTTCGGCCCAAAATTGGGGGACTGAAGCACTGATGTCAGTTCATGCACTTGTTGGGCCGGGCCTGGGCATGCACTACATCAAAAAGGTTTGGGTACAAAACATCCCTCTATAGATCTCAATTTTTATTTGGAGAACTCTTACCTTTTGATGATATACTAAGCACCTTTGGCGTTCATTTTCCCTCAAAATGCCCTTTTTGTACATCTCAGGACTCATTGGAACATTTTTTTAACAGGCGTACTTCTAACATGGACATTTTCTATCACATGCATGCCAGGTTAGCCATCCCAGTTCCACATTTTATTTTAGTTAAACATAGGATTAGATTTTACCTTAATTCTTCTGAAGCAACAAAGGTGCATACCAAGGTATTGATCGCCTCTATAATTACTACCTTCTAGTATTTGTGGTACAGAAGAAACTATCTTCTATATGATAACACCAACATAAATAATCAAGGGTATTGATTAATATTACTAAAAAGGTAGTCGTCATCTTTACTGCTTTTCTACTAGTTGGTAGTGTAGAAAAACATGCTGATTTAATAAGTACGGGTTTGGTGCTTTTTCTAAAAGGAAAGAGACCAAAGATGGTTAGGGCTATCAAACGGGATACATCCTGATTCTGGTATAAAATAATAGGTGATGCTTCCTTCATACACACTCACAAGACAGGTTTAGGAGCTACCATTAGAGATAGAAGGGGTATAGTGCCAAAGCTAAAAATGAAATATGTTACATCATCATCTCCACTACATTTCAGCTATTCAATTTGGTTTAGACCTTGGAATTCAGAGGAACTGCTCTTGCTACATAGAAACTGATAGTTAGCAGATTGGAACACTCAGTCAATGTCATGATCTATTTATTTCTAGTGTTGAGATTGTTGTGTCTCAACTCTCAAGTGTTTAGAGAGGGCAACAAAGTTGCAGTTTTTTAAATCTAAGATGAGCTCACACTCTCTCTTATCAAAAATTTACGTTTTGAGCAATGTTAGGTACAAAAAAAAAAATTAAATTTAGTCTTTTTAGTTCATAGTCTTGGGCCCTTTACTCATGCGCTTATTTCTTGTTAAACTAAACTAGACCTGAAAAATATAAATATATTTAATTAAATTAAACTAAATTGAAATATATAAGATATAAAAAAAATTATGAATGTCACCTCTTAAGGTAAGGGGAATTTATAGGCACCCCAAGCCAAAAACGGAAAACAGTAAAAATAAGGAGCATTAAAGCTCAGTTTGGTACAGACAGAGCCTGAGTACTAGGCCTCCAAAAATCAACCTTTAGATGACAGAAAAAGTGTCATCCTCACTCTCCCAATTTGAACTTGTAATCTAGTTGTAGAAGCTTTTTAGCCAACGTTAAACGAAGAGCAATTCAGCCGCCACAACAGTTACAAGGAATTGGAAGAGTGGAAAGAGAACAAAAAATGCCTAGACTACATCAAGAAACTAACTGTGCAAAAAGTATATGTTGAGGTCATCTTCCCAACATCATGAAGTAGCCCTGAGTGATGGGACCTGAGCAGCATCTAGGATTAGTAAACCCTTCACTCTAGAGGGTAATGAGTTCCAGTAGAATGTCAGATCCTCCCTGTGTGTAAGGGCAGTTTTAGTCAAGGAATCAGCAGGCTGATTACTTTCCCTGAGTGTATGAGTGATGACAGAGCTCCCCAGCACATTTTGTACTGTTTCAAGCAATTGCAAGAGTCTCCATTGTCTGGCTTCTGGATTCAGAATCATTTTAAAAACCTGCAAACAGTCAGTTTCAAAAGAAGTGGGAGTAATGTTCATAGCCCTAGCAGTAAGGATTCCCATCTCAATTGCCTTGATCTCAGCATGGAGGGGGAAATGGATGCTGTAAAGCAAGCTTTAGCACGTATCAGAGCAGCATGTTGATCTCTGATAATAATACCTATACCTGCCATTCCATTTGACCAAGCAGCATCCACATTGACCTTGTATCCAAATATAGGTCTCTTCCACTGAACAGTAATGAAATTTGGCTTAGGTGGGATGTATGGATGAGGGATGGCTCCTGATTCTGCAAGCTCTATGTCCACTTCTCTTGTGAGTTTCATAGTTCTCTTTGTAAAAGCCAGAAACAAAGACTCCTTGAGCTCTTTTGCCATGTTTTCAGATGATGGTGGAATGTGTTCAAATAACATCTTGTTTCTGGCTTTCCATAATATCCATCACACCAGTGGAGGAGCCACATGGTTTATCTTTGTGTGAGCCCTAGAGAAACCTGTAAAGGCCTGGCAGGTGGCAAGCCTATCCCATAAAATCTTGCATCTGAAAAATTCAGAAAAATAGATTTGATGCATATATTCCCACAAAGAGGAGGCAACCTGACATTCAGAGAAAAAATGGTGAATAGAATCAGGACTTTGACAGAAACAACATTTGGAAGGTAGGTGGAAGCCAAAGTGTGTGAGAATGTCATCAAAAGGCAACAGTGCATTTAGCAATTTCCACATAAAAATGGATACTTTCTTTTGTAATTCAGAAGCCCAGATTTTGGACATAACTGCAAATTCTTGTTTAGAATCTCTGAGGATAGCATAGGCAGTTTAGAAGGTGAAGTTTCCCAGGGAATCTGGCTTCCAAATAAGCCTGTCAGACCTATGGGTTATGGTGGCAGACTGTAAGCAGGTTGAGGCTTGGGGAGGAAATATTTGGGATAGCTAGTGCATTAGCTGAGATTTGTTAAGTTCAAACTGAGCTACTGTGAAATTAGCTACTACTGCATTTGATGGCTCATAAAAATCTTCAAATGGACCACATTCTGTCCAATTAGATGTCCACATGTTACACTCCCCCCTCCCATGTATCACTCTGGAAAAGGATTCTGCAATTAAATTCACAGTACAGATCCTTTTCCAGATTTTGGACTTATTTTTTGCTGTGTCAGGTAGGGAAGCAAGAAAATTAGACCATAGAGCAGTTCCCACTTGGTATTTCCACCAAATTTTACAGGAGAAAGCCTGTACTATGGTAGACAATGACCTGAAACCAAGTCCATTTTGTGAAGTGGGATAGCATAAAAAATCCCACTTCCTCCATGTCTTTTTAGGGCCAGAGTCAGTCACTCCCCAGAAAAAAATAGAGAGTTTCCTCTCTATCTTTTTTATGATCTATTTTGTGGGAAGCGTGACTACCCATATGTGCTGTGGTAAGGAGTATAGACAAGATTGTATCAGAGTCAATCTGCCCCCTACATATAACCACACATTTTTCCATTTTCTGACTCTACTATCTATCATTTCCAGTATAGACTGAAAATGAATATTTATAGTCCTACCAGTGTAAATCTGTACTCCAAGATATTTAAAAGGCAAGTTACCATGTTTCATGCACATTATAGATTTGATCTGTCTTAGCTTGGTAACTGAAACATTTTTTTTGACAAAAAACTCACTTTTTTCAAATTTTATTTTCTGTCCAGAGGTTTCCTCAAATTTAACTAGAAAGGCTTTCATTATGATCAAGTTAATCCTTGAAGACTTAAGGAAAATGATAGTGTCATCTGCATAACTGAGGTGGGAAATAGGGATTGAATTCCTGGGTAGAGAAAAATATGATAATTTCCCAGATTCAAAAACAAAGGCCAGGCTTCTTCAAAATGCCTCTGAAAATATATTGAAGAGGAAAGGGGAGAGGGGGTCACCCTGTTTAATGCCTCTGGAAGCTTTGAAAAATCCTACAGGTGACCCATTGATAAGTATAGAAAACCAAGCATCAGGCAGATTTTTAATAATGCACTGAATAAACTTCCTGTGAAAACCAAATTTTTGGAGCATTTTTTTTAAGAAAGTCCAACTGACACTATCAAAAGCTTTCATTAAATCAAATTTAAGTATACAGTTAGGGTCTCTGTCCTTTCTATTTAAAAAATTTAGCATTTCTTTAAAGTAGATGACATGATCATACATGTCCCTATTTTTCAGAAAAGTTGTCTGTTGTGGTGAGATCAATTTTGGCATCAAAGGCTTAAGTCTTTCCATTAGGATTTTACAAAAAAAAATTATTTGTAACATTAGAAAGACTTATAAGCCTATAATCACTGAAAGTGATTGAAGTCTCTTTTTTAGGGATGATAGTGATCCAAGTACTGGATATACCCCTATAAATATGAGACCTATATAGAAAATCATTTGATGCCTCCAGTAAATCTAAGCAAACAATGTCCCAGACTTTAATGAAAAATTGAGCAGTGTAGCCATCAGGCCCTGGACTGCTAGACTTATTAATGCCATAGACTATTTGCTTCAGTTCTGTTAAAGTTACAGGCTTAATCAAGCTATCATTATCTTCCTCAGAAATGACTATAGGAATTTTTGACAGAAAATGAGAGGAAAAAACCTCCTGGTCAGGGTGTGGCTGATCCGTTAACAAATCCTGATAGAAAGAAATAGCTTCATTCTCAATATCAGTCTTTTCTACCAACTATGAACCTGTGGAGCTTTTTTATTTTTGTGATTTGTAATCTACCCCTTTTTTCCAAAAGTGATAGATGGAAAAATTTGGTATTTCATCACCCTCCTTTAGCCATTTAACTTTAACTTTATGTTTCCAGAAATTTTTTTCCTCTTTTAGTGCCTGCTGAAAAAGAACTTTAGCTTTATTAAATTTGATTAACTCATCAGTTGAGCTATCAGCTTCAAAAGCTAATTCATGGATTCTAAATGTTCCTCAGCCTTTTTAACATTTTCTTTAATATTACCAAATACCTCTCTGTTCCATTTTTTCAAAACGTTTTTGAGGTAATTTAGTTTTAAGAAAAGTTTAAGCATGCCCTGACCTTCTTGTAACTGATTCCAGTGAAACCTAATGAGGTCCATGAAATCATGTCTTTTAAACCAAGTATTAATAAATCTAAATGATCTAGGGACTGAGGGTGTGTTGCTAGCAATTCTAAGTAGTAAAGGGATGTGATCAGATGATAGCCTATTTAGAACTTGTACTGAGGATAGTGGGAATTTAATTTGCCATAACCTGCTACCAAGAAAATTAATATCCTACAGTATTAACATGCTGTAAAGCCATATCATCTATAAACTGGTTAAAATCTTGCATGCTACTAGGGGGGGGGGGGGGGGGGGAGAGTGCCCCTGGTACTCATTAATAGATATCATGGCATTAAAATCCCCTATGTACACAGCTTCGGGGAGATTGATAGATTTAAGGTCTGGCCATAAGTCCCTTCTTTCTTTCCTAGATCTCTGGCCATATACTACAATGAAATATGTGACTTCATTAAGTATATGACTAGTTATATGTACTAAAATGAATTGACCATTATCATATTTTAGAACTACATCAAGTTGACTGTTCCACATTAGCCAAATATTACAGAGAGAAGAATATAAATAGTGCTTATAGTTAAGCTTTTTGCAATAAGTTAAACATTCAGAGAAATGGTGTTGAGGTTCAATAAAACAGATCATATCCAACTTGTGAATTCTAATCAATTTTTCTATTCTCAACATTGAAGTCTCCATGCCTCTTACATTCCACACAAGCACATTGATTCCTAAGGTCTTATTAATCTTTTTTTTACGTGATTTAATGCTCTTAGTTGCTGTTCGAGTAACAACTTTGTTGATATGAGTAAAGTAAGTGTTAGTTTTATCAGAATCAATTGAGTTATTAGCATCTGCTGGCTTTGGTGTGGAAGTAGTAGGAGCAGTAGTTACCTGTGAGGGAGAGGAGTCCACTTTATTGGATTCATTTAAATTGACCTCCTGGGAAATTGCATCTTGGGCATGTGTAACCTGCAAATCAGTGTCCTTATCTTCATTGCCTATGTCTTTTGTTAGAGCAAGTCCAACAGTTTTGCTATAATAGCAAATTTGCTCAAATATGGAGAATTTGAGCCTTTTTTGAACTCCAACAGATTCTCCATCCCATTCTCCATAATAGGAAAATTGAAGAGAGAGAATGTTTGCTTCTCCAAATTTAGAGAATGAGGGAGAAGATTTGGAGAACCAAAATTTAATGCTATCTGCATTGTTTTTTGTTATTTCACTCATTAATTGTTTCTCTTCAATAATTTTAAATGATAATATCTTAAAATAATTACAATAAAATTTTATCAAAAATACATATTCTAAAAATATGCATAAAGACGATCGTAACAAGATCTCATATGACTATTTTTACATGTACATATCTATTCATATTTAATAATCAAATATAATCTATTTTCCAATATAAATTTACTAAATTTTAAGGTCATAAATATATTTATTTTGACGTTTTATATAAGTCATAACGTTTAAATTAAAAATTTTTACTAAACATTTTATTTCTTATGGTTGAAAATAATAACTTGTAACAAAAAATTGAAAAGAGATGAGTCTAATTATTCATAATACATTACAAAAATAGTTATACTGTAACTCAGGATGTGTTATTTTTATAAAATGTAATTTTATCATTTTATAAGTTAGAGTAAGTAATTTCAAATATGAAATATTATTGTAATATGTATTTTAAGTTAATTATTTATTTGTTCATCATTATTTGGACTTATTGAATATATGATCAGAAAATAGAAAACAATAGGATAAATGTATGGTAATAAATGTCAATAAATTATAGGGAATGGAAAATGGAGAAACTGTTGGAGTTGAGGTAAAAAAATATGGGGAATATGAGATTTGCTTCCCTATTATGGAGAATGTGAGTAGATAATCTGTTGGACTTGCTCTTAGCAAGTCCACCATTCCTTCCTCTATTAAGGGAAGGAATCTATTACCTGTATTCCTTGGCTGAGAATAAAAAGTGAAACTGTCAGTGTTAAAAGAGCTATCTGGAGATACAGGGAGTTTACCTGAGTGTATGTTAATATCATCAGCAGCAAATTTTATTGGTCTTTTTGGGGACTGTGATTTACTCCTTGGAGTCATGAACTGAACTTTGTCACCAGATGGGGATAGTGGAGGAATTGGAGAGACTGGTCTGTTTGGCATAGTATTCTAAGATAAGAACTCTATACTTGGCTTCACAGTATTCAGTTCAGAACCATCACATTCAGTGTCAGAATCTAAGAGAGTCACAATGGGTGGAGAGCCTTCTGGGAATGGAGGAGAAGATGAGCTAGATGGAGTGGAGATGAGTTGAGTATGAGCAATGGGAGGAATCAGCTTAGTATTGTCCTTGTCTGGTGCTGGTGTATCAACTTGTGAGATGAGGCCATCAGTAGAGGTGATCTTTTGAAGATACTTCATCACTGGGTCCTGAGGATGAGAGATCTGGGCATTGATTGTCATGGCTTTTTCACTTGCTGAGACTCCATAAGAGCTTGCATCATTTGCTTTCTGATGTTGAAAATGTGGAGATGTGTGCTTCTGGTATGGCTTTGTATAGGTGGGGAATGGGGTCTGTTTCTTAAAGGGTTGGTTTATTGGCCTAACAGAGAAAGGCTGTGGTTTGAGGTCTGGATTTAGGACTCTGCATTCAGGGATTTCATGGCCTAACTTATGGCAATGTTTACAGTACAGGGGCATTTGTTCATACTCTATATGGAATTCAGCAGTGCCTCCATTTAGAGAGGTGGTGAGAGTAATGAAATTTTGTATTTTGGCTAGAAGATCAATTTCAATACACAATTTAACAGCAGAAGGACGGGTAAGGCTAGCAGTTGCCTGATCCATTTTTTTAAAATTTGCCAATGCTATTCCCAATCATCTCTAACATAGCAGTATTATACCAAAAGAGGGGGATGTTTTGAATGGTTACCCAGATTGGAATTATCGACGTCTCCGTTTCCGGCGAGAAGTTGGCCGTCCACTTGAAGACTTTCATAATTGGTCCCTTAAAAGCTAGCTGTGTCTTCATCCAACACCGTTGATAATCCTCTGCGTCTTCAAACCGGATGAGAACGTGTCTATGGTCGATCGAGCCAAGTTGGTACCTACCTTTAAATCCCACTGATTTAAAAGCCTAGTACAGATATTCCATCGATGGCTTCATCATTGCGAACTTGCCAATAAGAGCATTGCTATAGTGGTCAGAGAGTTTGGCGACTTCGGCATGGGTGATTATGCAGGCTATTTTACCTTTAAACTCTGTTGTGGGGCGAATTTGGAGATCGGAAGGTAGAGAGGATGATAGTGGAGGTGGTTTGGAGGTGAGGGCGCTAAGAAAAAACTACGGTTTCCGGCAGGGCCGTCGCGTTCCGGCGGTGGTTCCGCCATGACGCAACGGCTAAATTAGCCGTTTCTGACTAAAACAGTGGAATAACGGTTATAAAATTGGGCTTTTCTAGAGAGAAGCAGGAGCATCAGATTCTAGAGAGAGGATTGTATTTTAATCATTTAAGTTACTAAATATATATATATATATATATATAATTTATTTGACTGAACTGAATTGAAGTGAAATTTTTTAATTTGTATATATCATTATATATGGTAGAATAACAATTTTAGTGAAAATTTAATCTGCTACACATAATTGAATCAAAATAAATTTCATATATTTATCTGAACTGAAAATAATTTTGAACTAAATTGATTGAGTTGGTCTCTGGAGTGACCGTCTATATTATATCTATAATATAGACAAAGGACTACATTAGAATATGGAAGGAAGGATGTCCTTATTTGAATTTTTTTTAACAGTATTGTTCATGCGTACTATTCACCGATACTCTTCACTCGCACTGTTTACCGATATTGATCGCACGTTGATTAACCTAAAAACATGAGATTTCACAAAGTAAACAGAGGCAGATTAAAAGGTCAAGTTTTCAAATTAAATACAGTAAATTTCAAAAAATTGCAGATGTGAATAGTGACTTTAAAACAGACAGAATTCACATTAAAAACTACATTTTTCATAGTAAAACAACCACATTTCATAAACGAAAGTATGAGATTTCAAACTAAATAATCAAGTTTTCAGACTAGATAATCAAATTTCACACAGTTTTCAGACTAACTAATCAAGTTTTCATAAATATTAAAATGTAGAGTTTGCACACTAAAATCAATATATTTCAAGCAAACTAAAATCAATATATTTCAGACTAAATAACCAAGTTTCACAATCATCACAGTTTTCAGCCTAAACTATCAAGTTTCCACAATCACAGCAGTTTTCAGAATAAATAATCAAGTTTTCACAATCATCACAGTTTTCACTATAAATAATCAAGTTTCACACTCACAGCAGTTTTCAGCCTAAACAATCAAGTTTCCACGATCATTGCAGTTTTCAGAATAAATAATCAAGTTTTCACAATCATCACAGTTTTCACAATAAATAATCAAGCTTCACACTGACAACAGTTTTCAGCCTAAACAATCAAGTACAACAGTTTTCAGAATAAATAATCAAGTTTCCACAATCCCCACAGTTTTCAGACTAGATAATCAAGTTTTCATAAATGTTAAAATGCACAGTTTGCACACTAATATCAATATATTTCAGGCAAACTAAAATCAATATATTTCAGCCTAAACAATCAAGTTTCCACAATCACCACAGTTTTAGACTAAACAATCAAGTTTCACCATATTTTTCAAACAGTCAAGTTGCACCATAGTTTTCAGGTTAAAAAAATCAAGTTTCACACTCCCCACAGTTTTCAGCCTAAACAATCAAGTTTCCACAATCACAACCGTTTTCAGAATAAATAATCTAGTATCCACAATTCCCACAGTTTTAAGACTAGATAATCAAGTTTTCATAAATACTAAAATGCACAGTTTGCACACTAAAATCAATATATATCCAGGCAAACTAAAATCAATATATTTCAGTCTAAACAATCAAGTTTCCACAATCACCACAGTTTTCAGACTAAATAAACAAGTTTCACAAACACCACAGTTTTCAGCCTAAACAATCAAATTTTCACAATCATAGCAGTTTTCAAAATAAATAATCAAGTTTCCACAATCATCACAGTTTTCAGACTAGATAATCAAGTTTCAACACAAATCAACACTGAGCGGGAAAACATTATTCATCACCTCGGTTAATGGTAGGATGCACCGCATCAGCACTTTGCGAGAATGAGGTCTTCATTGTTCTCCATATCTGCAAAATAACTTGATAATGGAATTCGACGTGGTCAATCAACTGCTGACAAAGCACGAAGAGTAATTGATCAAATTCGTGGACGTTCCTATGAAGAAACACTTCTCATACTGGAGTTGATGCCCTATCGAGCATGTTACCCCATTTTTAAATTAGTTTATTCTGCAGCAGCAAATGTTAATTACACTATGGCATCCCCGAGCAGCAGTTAAACGGGGGCGTGAGTGCGAGATGCCAACGGAATGATCGGCCGGACAAAGGCTAGGGCTGCTCTCTTCCTAGCGCATCCACTGCATGGGGTTAGCCGCTTCAATGGCTATTTGCGCACTCATCTCTGCTTGACTTGCTTTTAGGATTGAGGCTGTCTACTCTCCATTTCATTCCGGCATTCGGAGTCATTGAAACCGTTGTCTTGTCCACATTCCTTCCCTGTCTTTCCCCAGGTAGGTCAATCCCTAAATGGTTGATTGAGTGCTCGACGATTTCAAGTAAGTGTTTACATAATCTTCTTCTCTCCGAAGAAAGGATTCATTGAAATAATGAGCCACCATTGCTATCCACACATCTGAGATTGCCAAATGTTCGGGAGTTCCTCTATCCAACCCTTTTCCTTCTTCTTGTTGCGAACGAATAAATCGAATGAATTTGAACGAATGAATATGAACGAATAAACTGAATGAAAACATCACAATCAATACCTGATCCGGAGCACCGCAACCGATAAGGGAATATTTGAGCAACCGTGTCGGAGATTGTGAGCAACAGATCCGAAGATTGTGAGCGCCGATTGGAATATGTGAGTAGTAGTTACGGAGACGGAGCGCCGATCGGAATTTGGGGGAAATTCTGAGCTCTGGAGAATTGGGAAAGACGCGTTGCAGAAAATAAAATAAAATCACTGTATATATATTTATTTATGAGGTATGTTTCGGAATTCGCAGAAAAATGACCTGCCCAAAAGTAATTTGCAAAATGGGGATCGCGTCCAATATTGATTGTAAAAGAGACCGTCTATATATAGACGGTCTATTCCAAAAATAATTAAAATTGATTTACAAAAATAAGCAAATCCTTTTTAAATTTCTTTACCGAAACTGCAACATTGTAAAAATATCATGGGTAGTTTTAAGTTTATAAAAGGTTGAGGAGCGAACTTGCAATTAATTCAATTAGTTCTCATCCCTTTGTGCTGGAGTCACACAGGTGGCACTGGCAACATATTCCGGCTGAAGCTACGTGTCAAAGGGACAACCCAATTTCACCGCGCTGCCCACTCCTTATAAACGCTCTTCCAGAATCCCCCAAAACAACCAGAATGGAATCATGAGGGGCATGCATTCATGCCTTAAGCGCCTCCACTTCAACCGCCGCCCCACCGGTACGCCGCCCACTGTTCAACGTTTTTGCGTTCAATGCGATTTTTCTCATGTTGATTTTATTTTGCAGCATTGCGGGTTTGTAGCTCGGCTGAGAAATTTCCGTGCAGGTATTTATCTGTTAGGGGGAACGGATTAGGACGCGATCAGCATGATTTGGTTAGATGTTTACACCGCAAATTGTAAGTTTTGAGCTTTGAAAATTCCGTTGATTACTTGTGACTGTGACATTTGTTCGATTATTCTGATTCCGGTGTATCGTTTGCTGTTTAGCTTTTCTACTGGATATTCCAGCGTGCACGGTGAGAGGCCATCCGCAGAGTATGCAAAACTGCGGAAAGAGTCGCTGGAAACTCAATTTGGACGCATACTTGGGAGTAGATCCAGGAATGTGTCCACTCTGTATCATTTCGGTCCATTCTTTGCCATGTATAGGGCAGCTATCATTTCTTTTCATGTCTTCAAGCTTGCTGTTTGGCGAATCTTCGTTCATGACATGAAGAAGCGTTCCATTATGGTAATCTTCCCTTAGTTTTCATAAAAATAGTTTATTCTCAGTTACATATATGAAAAAAAAGAGAAGGGTGAATGCTGGACTAGTGTTCAGTATTCTCGGCTTAATTATCCTTGATGTAGGACATATTGTGATCAAAACATATTATGCAGAGAGAAAAGGCCTGTTTTTTTGCTACAAAATGTTCTTAGGAAATTCAGTTTCATACCTCTCATCTTATCCCAGACCAATTTGTCTTGGTACTTAACTTCCCTAAATTTTAAGCAAGACCAAGGTTGGGAAAATGGTTCAGTTGGCTTGTCATGGGGAATTATCTAAGGCTCAAGAGTATGTCTTATTGCATGTCATCAGTTTACACTATAAACCAGACAATGGTTAAGATATTTATTTGAATGAATGTTAAGTGACTTTCGAACTTCCAATGTATGTCACAGAGAGCTGATTCAGGATTACTATGGTTTCTTTTGTCTTAAATATTCTGATCGCCATGTTTCATTTGCAGTTTCGTGAGACTCTTATTCGGTTGGGGCCCTTCTATATTAAGGCAAGTTATCTTACTCCTCATGTCATGCCTTCTTGTCTGGAGATATTATTTTACCCTGTTTACTATTAGATATGAGCCAATAAGGCTCCGACTAAACTGTTGAATAAGGCCTATGCTGTATACTTAGCAATTTCTTAATGACACTTTTAATTTCTCTACAATCAATCCCAATATTCTCACTCTTGGCAGCTAGTGAAAGACTTGCATGAACTCAATTGGCTATAAATTAGTTAACTATTTACTTTTTTTTGTATTCAGTAGAAGTATCAACCTAATTAGCTGAGTGAGGATTGAGGTATTGCTATGGTGTAACTGAGAGCTATAAGGAGTGTAAAATTTGTTACCTTCATCTTTTTTGATGTGACGGCGTGTAAGTGTGTCAGTGAGGTTAGGTTTACACTAAATATGTACCGAAAGATGTACCGAAAGAGGTTAAGTGTGTCATAGATGTACCGAAAGAGCACTTAATATGTACCTGCACCACGGCAGAGGAAATATGAATAGCAAGTGATCTAATAGGAAAAACGTTTAGATGGCTGATATTAACTATGTCCATTAGCTATCTGGCAAAGCCAAATCCATATATAATAAACTCAAAGCTGTACTTTTTTAGAAGCTTTCATTGAGTTTTAAACCTGTGATGTTGATAAATTTTCTATTGTTGTGATGTACAGCTTGGTCAAGCACTGAGCACCAGACCCGACATATTACCATCTGTATATTGTCAAGAACTTTCAAAGTTACAGGTACTCTATCTAGGCAGTTTAATGTTGCCTTTTGACTGGCTTCTGTAAGCCTTAGCTTCTCATACTGTAACCTGTGTTTGACATTAAGTTTTCTATTTCTCTGTTTTCCTTTCCCAGGACCAGATTCCTCCATTTCCAACGAAGGTAGCCATTAGATCCATTGAGAGGGAGTTGGGAGCTCCTGTTTCACAAATATTTGCTGACATCAGCGAGGAGCCTATTGCCGCAGCATCCTTGGGACAGGTTTACAAAGGTTAGTAAACTGTCAGTTCTGGGAGGATATTGCTCTAATTTCTTGATATTGCATCTTCTCGTTTTGAAAGCCGTATGTCGAGTAGTTTCTTTCTTATTGCCTTAGTTGTGGTGATGGCCAGATACCCTGCTTCACTACTCTTATAGTGGTATTTATTGAGTCACAAATACATTAGGCAAGAGTTAAGATATCTTCCTTTTGAGATATTTATGTTGTTATGCTTTCAGCTCACCTGCACTCCGGGGAGCTTGTAGCTGTCAAAGTTCAAAGGCCGGGTATGTCACATCTATTGACACTTGATGCCTTGTTATTTCACATGATTGGGGGACAGCTGAAGAGGTTTGCCAAAGCTCGTAGGGATCTGTTTGTTGCAGTAAATGAGTTGGTGAGATCACTAAACATTTTATTATCCTTGCTTCTCATCTACATATCTTATGCAGTGTTTACTAGATTCATATACTTCTAGATGTAAAGGGAAAGTTTTATAACTCTTTTCTTTTGATCTCATATGAATTCCATGCTTGCAATTCGACTGTCTCTATCTTATGGTTAGAAGTCATGGAGATTTCACAGAAGCTGGTATTTGTCAGAGTAAAAATTTTTTGTTCACTGTTTCTGTTTGGAGGAAACATTATGGGTTAGGTCTTCTAAGTTTCACAGGAGCTCTTTTGTTTCTAGAGCAATAACCTGCCCTCGTGCTTATATTTTGGGGGCAATTCTGGTGCATATAATCATTGGTTACCAGTTCTGTGGCTGAAGACTCCTCATGCACTTTATTTTGATTATAAACTATACAAAACCTAAACAGTATTATTTGATTGACACAAAATGATTGTAGCAAGATATGTGACTGAACTGAAGCTGTTGTACTTAACAGCTTGTCACGGGACTATAATTTTCCTTCTTTTGGATTAAACTAGTTGTAGATGTAGTTAGCGAAGGGTTTTCTGAAATGATTGCTGGTGTTGTATCTTATATGCTGTGTTAGACAAGTTTCTCCCCCATCTCACCGGAACTTAGTATTCTATGGCCTCCTCTATAAATGCTGTAATTTTATGCTGTGGCCATGGTTTGTTTATTGCAGCATTTGGGTATTTCACATTGCTTTTGTTTTGTTTCGTTTGGGGCCATATTTTATCACTTATTTACTTCATTGATAGAATTTTCACTAATGTCATACAGACACGAAACTTTAACTCTGCATTGCTCGTCTCATTTCTTTTTTGACAGAATCACATTGACTTTCTTCTTAATGATTCTTTATTATCCATATATGTCTTTCCTTAAATATGCTTAGGTTTGACTTGATTGGATAGGTGAGGCACATGTTTGAGGAAATAGACTACATTCTGGAAGGTCAAAATGCTGATCGCTTCGCATCCCTCTATGGTGACAATACTTGTAAGATTTCGCCATGTTTAAGATAATTTTCGCTAAACTTCCTATAGATGTTTGACCAGGAGCAATCATCAGATATTCACTCAATCATGTTTATACATCCTCTGAATTAAAAATTGATGTGTAATTGAATTACGTATTTGTTAGAATTTGTTTGGGTTATATTTTTGAGTACTTGAGTGCCTTTGTTCCAATTAATTTCCAACACCTCTGATTACTTTTGCTGTTTTTAATTACGTATATTTACCCTTTTCATCCTCAGGTAGTGGTGATGCTAGTTCAAAAGACTCGGGGGCTAATATCCAGCATCAGAAAAGAAGCCGTATTAAAGTTCCCAAAATATACTGGAATCTTACACGTCAGGCAGTTCTCACAATGGGATGGATCGATGGCATCAAGCTTACTGATGATGATAGCTTGAGGAAGGCCTGTCTTAACAGGAAAGAACTGATTGACAGGGTATCAAACATTTTGAGCCTTGATGACCTAAGTTTAATTAGTTATCTTTATCCTAGTGTTTCCCACAGTACAATAATTTTCTTATGCATATTTCTCGGTAATATTTTCTTGTTGCCTTCCTTAGGGGGTGTATTGCTCTTTGAGGCAGTTGTTGGAGGTTGGGTTTTTCCATGCTGATCCTCACCCGGGAAACCTTGTTGCCTTAGAGGATGGGTCTCTTGCTTATTTGGATTTTGGAATGATGGGAGATATTCCACGCCATTTCCGTGTGGGGCTAATTAGAGTGGTAATATAAGCAATTTGTTTAATGGATTTTGTGAATACCTTTTATCTATTTAATTTTATTTAACAATGCACCATGACTTAGCTTTGGATTGGTTATGGATTTTTACCACGCGTTTGTCTTTGCTTTTGGGCTGTAATTCCCTCGTGGTTCCATTAAGTCTGCCTTGAAGTGGCAGGTAGCTTCTCATGGAATTCCGGACACCAATATAGTGATGATGTCAAATTATTGTATGAAATATTTCCTGATGTCACAGCTTGTTTCATGCTAGTGAAAGTTTAATTTGAGTAAACATGTCTGTTGCATTATAAGGTGGTCTCGCTTTCCATTAAATGCACGCACTTGTATCTGATAGTTGTGTCTATTTCATTCAGCTTGTACACTTTGTTAACCGTGACTCCTTGGGATTGGCGAATGACTTTCTTTCTCTGGGCTTCATTCCAGAAGGGATTGATGTTCAGGCTGTTTCAGATGCATTGAAAGCATCATTTGGAGACGGTAGTCGACAATCTCGAGATTTTCAGGTAATTTTAGATATACTCTCCACTCTTTATAAACTACATTGTTTCCTTTTTTCCACTGTTTTTTTGCTGAGAGGATAAAGATTGCTAATCGGAACTGTTGGTATGGTCATTGACTTTAAAACTTTGGGTATGGCTTTTAATTAAGCTTTGGATTCAGGAAACAAGTTGAAAATGTTTATATTGAATGCTTACTTTGGTTCATGGAATTTTAATATATTAAGAATTGTTTTTGTTAATATTAATTGTCATCTGGATAAACTAATTTATTAGATATTCCATTTAGTTTATGTGGAGATTTTTTTCAGATGACAATTTTCTCCTGCCTTTTGGGCCAAGCATTGTAGGATACCTTGTATCAAAGGTGGCTTATGACCTAATTTTAGTTAGCAACTTGCCTGAGAATTTCCCAGTCAATCACTTCCCCAGAATTTGGCTCTAATTGAAGTTTTTCTATGTTAGTTGTTTTTATTGGAATGAGTTTGTGTAACATTCAGCTGACTTGGATTATGCACTAAGTCCATTAAATTGCTTCTCATTTAAATATTATCATTACTTTGCATGTCTTTGGAACTAAAAGCACCATGATGTCATCTTTTGGGTTGGACCATTGTGTAGATAGTGTTTGATAATTCGGGAGGCACATGTACTGCGAGATTATAATATTTCCAGAGTTTAACTGGCGTTCAGACGCTACATAATTGCTCCAGGGTTTATTTGATCTTTGAACCACTCCAAACTAACCTGATTTGGAATGTAACTGTCTCTGATATCTGCAGTTTGATATGGCTTTTAATATTAGAAGTATTGATAATGAGTTGCTGTAATATTTCCATTAGTCTGCCTGCTCATTCAGATGACTTTATTTGATTTTGAAACCTTTCTAAACTAACTTGGTATAGAATGTAACTGTGTCTGATGTCCTTGATATGGCTTTATATTATAAGCGTTTTTGTAGTGAAAATTGACCCTTCTAACTCTACGTATGTGCTTCTTGAACTGGTCTGCTGATTGTGTCACTAAAAAGATTGTGCGATGAATGTCATTCTGTCATGTAATGGCTTTCAGTCTATTCCTGGGCATGAAAAGTAATTTATTGTTGCATTGCTTGTAGAAAGAATAATTTCAAGTTCTACTTTTGGTAGCTTAGAGCATCTTCTTTGTCGATAACATTTTTTTTATTTTTCCAGAGTATAATGAATCAACTATATGATGTTATGTATGACTTCAACTTCTCTCTTCCTCCGGATTACGCACTGGTAATAAGAGCCCTAGGATCACTCGAAGGAACTGCAAAAATACTGGATCCTGAATTTAAAGTTGTCGAAAGTGCGTATCCTTTTGTAATTGGAAGGCTTTTGGCAGATCCTAATCCAGATATGAGGAGAATCTTGAGGGAACTGCTTATTCATAATGATGGTTCAATCAGGTGGAATCGGCTCGAGAAACTGGTACGTTTTGGAATAAATGAAACATTAATTGTTCTCAATATTTGCTTCAATATATTGTGGTGGGACTCTGAATCTACTGTTATCCTTGTAGCTGTGTGCCATGTCCAAATTATGGACATTTTGGAACTTTCTCTGTGTTTATAACATATTTTGTTTCGGTTTTACCCTCTCTTGAATTTCTCAATTCCACTGCAGTCAAATAAGTGGGAACAGAACTAAAATCAATTGATGACTTCAAGAATATAAAAATAATTGCAGTGGTATCAAGAAATTCAATGAAGGTGATTGATTCAAGTCCGATTCTCACTTACTATAAGACAGTAGCTAAATTCTAGTTTTAGAGAACAATAGCAGTAACGAAAGGTATCACAGTAAAAGGAAGGTGATTGTGTAACTTGGGTCTTGTGTAAGGAATGTATAAAATTGGAACAGTATTCCATCTGATTTATCTTATACCTGTATCCTAATCTTGAGTTGAATGTGGACTCGGTATTATTATTATTTTGATAACCATTTTTGGTCTTAACTGTCTTTGCTACTCGTATGCTGCTTCCTGTTTAGTTCTCTGACTATTGCATTAAGAAGCACGCTTGTGTATAAATCTTCTTCTGCAGTACGGCCAGTACCTATTATTGCTGACATTGTTGCGAATTCTCCAGATAATTGCCATATCTCAACAAGCTTCACAGACTAGCGATGATTCTCCCTCACTTGATGTCAGTGACGGAGATGAAATGGGATGGAAGTCATTCAATATGCGTGCTGTGGTGTCTGCCTCTGAAGATCTTTTCCTATTTATACTATCTAATAAAGGTTCTAAAATCCGTGTGCTCCTTGTGAAAGATATTGTTAAAGCAGCTGATGTGTTCCTGAAATATGAACTCTTTTCTGATGAAGAGCTAGACTCAGCAGGCCAACCAAATTCTCAGGTACTACTGAAGTAGATACCTCCAGACTACTGCACATAGGTTTTGAGTTTTGCTTAAAAGTATATACGTGTGGATTTAAAGCAAGTATACTTGTGTAAACTGTTCACCATTGACCACTATGTTAACTTAACTAAGCATGGTTGATCCATTTCAATAAAAGGATTCCTCATCTTGATTGTGTTTCTATGCAACAGGAAAATGCAATGCTAAACCGAGTGGTCCATGGGATTAGATCCTTCCGACATGCGACAAGGCTGTCTCCGGATGTCTGGACCGCTATGTTTATTCGGATGGCACTGAAGTCCGAGTTTCAGGAATTCTCCTTTCAAATATGCTGTGCTTTATTCACGCATTATCAGAACAAAATCCCGGATTCTATTTGGGTTCGCCTGTCTAGGTTACTGCATAAGTTGACAAACTGTGATGGCAGTAGAATTTTCTAGCATGTCATAATACATTGTGTAGTACGCTTTTTGGCCCTTCATAGAAAGTTGTCTTGTTTCTTGATCGAGTTTTAGTTCTGTAGACTGCGTGTACGGTTTTCATATGCTTTAAAAATAAATAGGGGTTTATGTAAATAGATTCATTTTATGAAAAGTAAACAGTTTAATATATATTAGGATCATCCTGATATTGGCAATATCAGACACCAATTAAATAATGATACGTCGTCTTTAACTAATTTATGATTGAGTCACGTGTTCAATCATTATCTAGATGAGTTTAAGCATTCTAGGTTATGGTTTTAAAACTTTATTAAAAATATCTTAACCAATTAAAAACATTACAAATGTATACGTGTCATTATCTTATTGGTGCCTGATAAGACGTATATCATGATCATCTGTATGAAATTATTTTGAGCGTTACGTGTTTGATAGGTTATTTGTATCCCGATAAGGGCGCCATGTGTGCGGCCACCGCGACGAAATGAAAATGCTAGTGCTAGTACTAGATGATACCCGTGTCGATGCACGGCACGACGTTTATTTAAAAATTATTTTAAATATCAATTCATGTGTGTGTACGAATTTTATAGATCATATAGAAAAATGATTAAAATTGTAAAAATTAACTATATCATTCATCAATAATTTATGTATACATATTTGAGAAACAATTAGATAAGGCAGCCTTATAGTAAGGCAAAGGGACCTCATATTGTTCATACAAAAGTTTTGGGGTCAAATCATAATTATTATATTTTAGTTATTTTCAAATCAATTAATTATAAGAACTAAAAATCATCTCCTTCATCATCAAATCATTATCGTTCATCATCAAATCATAGACATTCATTACCAGATCATCAACGTTCATCATCAGATCATCGTTGTTCATCAAATTATCACCGTTAATCATCAAATCATCATCGTTCATCATCAAATCATCGTCGTTCATCATCAAATCTTCGTTGTTCATCATCAAATGATCAAATCATCAGTCATTTATCATCAAATCATCGTCCTCATCATCACTAATTATAAAATTATCATCAATAAAAAATCATCAATCATCAAAACAATGTGACTGACATGAATCATCAATCAAAACTCACCAATCATCAAAAATTAATAATCAATCATCAATATCAAATCATCAATCGATCATCAGATCCACGGTCATCATGAATCATGTCATAAACATCATCAATCATAAATATCAAATCATCAACTAAATTGTACACATAATCAAATCGTCAAACCGTGAAACTGAATCAATATATATATATATATATATATATATGTATATATACGAGGATGACGAAAACGAGGTCTATTTTATGATCTAAGCCACGATTCTACGAGAATCTAGTTTCCCGATTTGACGGTTTGATTATGTGTATATTTTAGTTGATGATTTGATGTTTATGATTGATGATTATTTATTTATGATTCTACGAGAATCTAGTTTCCCGATTTGACGGTTTGATTATGTGTATATTTTAGTTGATGATTTGATGTTTATGATTGATGATTATTTATTGATGATTCTACGAGAATCTAGTTTCCCGATTTGATAATTTTCGATCATTTGTGTATTTTAGTTGATGATTTTATGTTTATGATTGATGATTATTTTTCGATGACAGAAAGGAGTTGACGATCGGATTGACGACGAGGATGAGTAATGTTGGTGACCGAGTATGGATGACGAAAACGAGGTCTATTTTATGATCCGAGCCACGATTCTACGAGAACCTAGTTTCCCGATTTGACGGTTTGATTATGTGTATATTTTAGTTGATGATTTGATGTTTATGATTGATGATTATTTATTGATGATTCTACGTGAATCTAGTTTCCCGATTTGACAATTTTCGATCATTTGTGTATTTTAGTTGATGATTTTATGTTTATGATTGATGATTATTTTTCGATGACAGAAAGGAGTTGACTATCGGATTGACGACGAGGATGAGTAATGTTGGTGACCGAGTATATATATATATGTATATATATATATACGAGGATGACGAAAACGAGGTCTATTTTATGATCCGAGCCACGATTCTACGAGAATCTAGTTTCCCGATTTGACGGTTTGATTATGTGTATATTTTAGTTGATGTTTATGATTGATGATTATTTATTGATGATTCTACGAGAATCTAGTTTCCCGATTTGACAATTTTCGATCATTTGTGTATTTTAGTTGATGATTTTATGTTTATGATTGATGATTATTTTTCGATGACAGAAAAGAGTTGACGATCGGATTGACGACGAGGATGAGTAATGTTGGTGACCGAGTATATATATATAATATATTTATATATATATATACGAGGATGACGAAAACGAGGTCTATTTTATGATCCGAGCCACGATTCTACGAGAATCTAGTTTCCCGATTTGACGGTTTGATTATGTGTATATTTTAGTTGATGATTTGATGTTTATGATTGATGATTATTTATTGATGATTCTACGAGAATCTAGTTTCCCGATTTGACAATTTTCGATCATTTGTGTATTTTAGTTGATGATTTTATGTTTATGATTGATGATTATTTTTCGATGATAGAAAGGAGTTGACGATCGGATTGATGATTGATAATGAACAACGATGATTTGACGATAAACGACGAAGATTTGACGATGAATGACAAACATTTGATGATTTGATGATGAACAACGATGATTTGATGATGAACAATAATAATTTAATGATGAACAATAATAGTTTGATGATTGATGATTTAATATTGATGATTGATGATGGTAATGGTTAATAGGGAGATTAAATGTGGAATATATTCTTATTTCAAAATGGTCTGTGAGTTTTATTAATATTTACTGTAGGGCCACCGAAAAATTAATATTTATATTCCAGCCCAAAAAGTATTTTGCCCCTTAACCTTATACTCCTTGCCTTACCAGAGAGTATCTCTACATATTTTATGAAATATACTCAAAGTCTTAAGAATTCAATTGTAATGTTTTATAGTTACAAATAAAATCAAATTAATACTACACCTTTTTTGATAATAATCATTATAAAAATTTATGATAACCTTTTTTATGTATTGTGCCATAATTAATATAATATATAATTAAGTTAACATCAAAATACTATAGATATAATTATTATTAACTTGTAACAAAAGTCGGTTATTAAGAACGCCGCGCTGCAACCAACCTGGTATGTAAATTTCGAATAGAAAAGTATTAATAAAATTTGATAACTTTATTTGTTTACCATAAATATGTATTTCAAATAGCAAATCATTTTTATTTTTCTGCTAGTGTTTTCATGTTTTAGCTTTGTTAGTTTTGCAACTGAATATTACTAAATGATTAGAAAATTTATCGGAAAAAATGTAACACTTTATAAAATGGCGAGGTCACAATTCCAAACATCTTACTAAACCCTAATATTTCCCATTTGTCTTGTTCACATAGTTTCATACAAAGTTTTGAACCACTTGTAAAAGTGGCAGGAATTATACAGATCTCTCTACACCTCATTAAAAAAATGCATGTTTAAATATATTTTACATAACAGCTAAATGAGTTCCTTAATCTAAAGAGTTAACTATTCAATAATATGGTGAAAATTGTTTGGTAAATATTGCAATCTCTTTTCTTCATCTCCATTAGTCCAAAAGGCTAAAACAGTTTGACGTATATGTGATGCTATAGGCTATAGCAGCAAACACATCATGTATGTGATATTTCTTCTCAACAACAGCAGCAGCACCATTGAAATAGATTTCATATTAGTGCAATCACCTATAAGAACAATAGCGTGAAGTATCATTAGTGTAAAGATTCAAGATGTGCTGAATCAAAAACAATATACTGAATGATAGTGGAGAATACATATTTATAATAAATTGAACATGGCCAGTACCAACAATTGAGCATGTAAGCGATAACGTCAAAACATAATTCATTAGCAGCTTGTCCCAACATAAAAACTCGAATGGACCAGCTGAATCTGCTAATTTAACAGCCCCATTGGTACCTTTGCAATTTTCAAGACGTCATATATAATATCAAATTAGAGGGGTATATAGAGCAAAGACATCCATGGCTACTCAAGTTAGATAGGGAAGTTCTTTGTTCATCTGAGCTCATGAAAAAATAAGAGATGCAATATATTCAGATTCCATTCGAAGTAATAGTATAATATGAAGTAAGATAGCAGATGATCAAGAAATCCAAGTGCAACTGTGTTCAATTTAAATTATTGAATGAGACAAAACACACAAAGTAACTCAGAAAAATTACTTCTGATGGTTAGAACAATAAAGTAACTTAAGGGTACATTTTAGATGCGTGCAATGAGCAGTATGAAAAGATAAAGCAACGCGCAATGAGTTATTGGAGAATATTAGCCTTAGAAATCAACATTTGCAATGGCCTAAAATTAGTGACTGTTTAAAAAGGTCACACTTTCAAAAACCATAAATTGGAAGATCTCTTAGAAGATGATGTTGATTGAAGAGATTATTTAGGGCAGTAAGAAATCAATCAGAAGAAGGGAAAATCTTACCTTTATTGTAAAGAATTATCATGTAGCTCCGAATCAGAGGACTCCATTTGGGGCACCCTGATCAAATGAACATCAAAACAGAACAAAACATTACGAAGAACCGTCAAAAATAAAGAAAACCTCAAAATATCATCACATGCCAAATATCAACATACAATTTAAATTCAAAAGAATAATAGTTTGGGTTCAATGCAGAATCTGGTTTTAAAATTGACAAAACATCAATAAAAAGATCATCACAATCCAAAACTTCTCTGTTTTTCAGGAGCAACAACTGAAATCCCAGATGCTTTCCTATTTCAAGATCCAATTTTTAATCAAGAACGTTGTCTGAAGGACATCACAGATTTGAATCAAGCCTACTGCAAGCCTAGAGCCTTGAGCCAGGACATGACACATTTGAATAGAAAAAAGGTTTTATAGAATATAAACTGGTTTTAAAAAATATAAACTGATAGTGTACATCAAACTGAAATTCAGACCAAAATCATTCTGAAGTGATCATCATACCAGCAGCTAAGCATCATCGAAGGACTAACTCAAAGTTAAAGAAAGCATTTTAAGAACAATCAGGCTGGAATGTTTAATGGTTGTACATTAAAGAAGTAGACTGTTATCAGGCTTCAACAAAACTATATCACTTGCAATTAATGATTCGAAATTCATCCCTGACATATAAATTCATCCTCTGACAGGCATTAGGCCGAAGATTCAAAGTACAGCCTTGGAAGAATCAAGATCGCTTAAATCAAAGGAGAATAAAAAAGGGCCTAAAAGGCACCAGACTTGAAAGAATAACCTTGAAGAGACTCAATAATCAGCATTTAGAATCGGAAAAGGCAGCAAAAACCTGGTGGAAGAGCAACTTCATACTGTTGAAAGAAGGACAGTTCCGCGACACCTTCAGAATCCCTGTTGACTGAGAATAATTGACAAACAAAGGACGGTCCAATAATACTGGAATGTAACATAGATTTTACAACTAAATACACAGTTCAACCAAAATATTCCCTTGAATTCAGAACAAAAGTGAATTAAAAAGAAAGTAGAAGAAGAGTACCTTAATAAGATAGAGAATGACTTTAAGATTCTCGTTCTACAGCAAGGATTATTGCCATTTATTCATCCACAACAATAGCAGGCTCTTTTTTGGGCTTTAAAAACAACAAAATTAGCTCTTCCTCTTTCGTTATTGATCAGTCCTCCTGCCTCTGGGACCACCAGCAGCAAAATGGACTGACACACCTTCCACGGAATTGCTTCATCCCTGGAACATTGGTCCTTTTCGCCATAACCTGCCCAAACACGTATAGATATTAGTAAGACGAAAGAGACGTGCGCTTTTACTAAATAGTGAAGAATTGGATAAGCAAACAGAAAGAAATCTTAGTTGACGACCGTTGAGTTCAGATTCATTAACCGTTGGGTCCTCTTGAACACCTTCTGGCTCAAGGAATACAACATATGCAAAACCTTTAGGCTAGCCAAACTTATCAGTCAATATAGTCACGCGGTTTACTGTACCACATGATTGGAAATGCTGCTGAAATTCCTCTGGGGTGTAAGCATAGTCTACCTGAAATTTGAGATACAGAACATAACACAATCCTTTAAAAGTATTCGTGAACAGAAGAAATAAAAACCTACATATACTCTAATTACTAATTTATGAAAGAAGCAAGATTATAAAAGGCCAGCTGAAAGTTGACAAAACCGCAGATGCAAGTAATGCAACATTTCCTATTCATGAAACTGGTTCATGTTGCCTTAGCACCTAGGTTTTACTAATATAAGGATTACTAATAAAAGTTTTACTAATAAAAAGGCGAGCATCCGTAACAACTGACCTGGTGTGATAGTTGATGTATGCCGGACACCAACACTTCGACGACGAACCAGGCTCTCGAACTGATCTGCAAGACAAAGGCCTCGGGTGTCCCGGGGATAGAAACTCCGACGCTCAAGTCAGTATATTTGCTTAAGGCGTGTAGTATAAAGTATGAGATTAGATGAGAGGTCTACCAAACCTCTTAGGGTATTTATATGGTTACAATCCGTAGATCACCAGGATGTGTATTTATGGTATGAATACAACTCTTATGGGAATAGAGGTTGTATTACCATGCATAATAGAAGTATATTTCGGACATGGTTGTCTTACCATGTTTAGGATAGCTGAATTATCCTCTTTGAGAAGATGTATATTCCTTGTAGAACATTCATAATATACACATTACTTATAAGGATTAGGATTGATGGACCCGTGGACCCATCCTTCGCGTATCTCGAGCCCATGACCCTTCTCGGGCCCTGGTCCGAGTATGAACGAGGTCCGAATACGAACCATGGACTTATCAGTAGCCCCAAGGTAGATCTTCAGAATATAGAGTGCTCCATCTCGAAGGTTGAAGGAGAGGCTTGCTTCTCGAGGGAAGACCAATAACTCGAGGGAGAATAACTCGGGGTGTTAAGCTCGGGGTGTCCTTATAGGACTGTCCTTTCGGGCTTATCCTTCTGAATATCTAGCTTCAAACTCTTTTCGTATTCCATCAGATATATGGATGGCTGAGATTAGCTTCTTTTGAAATGCATATGGTAGATACACGTGGCGTGTCTTCATTGGCAAGCAGAAACGGTCTGTCCCCCGTCTCTCCAATTACTTGCCTTGAAAACATAATCGAGGTAATTGCTCATCTTCAATGCTGTCTGGGTTTGGATTAAATTTCCCAAATCATTCCCATTGTCTTCTCTTATTCGAAATTTTTTTCTTTCCAAGTTCAGAAGGCGCATCAATACTTCATCAATTTCTGAAGCCCCAAATTTCTGCTTCCATCACCAGTAAGTGCCATCTTCTTTCTCTGCACATTTGCTTGTGTATGTTTTTTTCTTTTATCTCTTGTGTGTGTATTTCCCCCCATACTCTCTGTAATCATGAGCAATAGTAGTAGAACAATTTCCGTCCCCCATCATGATGAGGGAGAGTATGTAGAAGCTCAGGCTGAGGAGAGTAGCTCCCATGACCGCCGCAGAGCTAAGGTAGCGAGTGGGAAAAAACATGTAGTTTTGAAGAAGAAAGCCTTTGAGGAAGAGAAGAGGTTGAGGGCTATGGCCAGGAGGGCTCAGATAGAGGGGAATAGCCCCATGGTAATGCATTCATCCAAAGGTATAGTGTCCATGGATGGCGAAGGTAGTAGTAGAAAGTCTTTGAAGGAGGATAAAGCACGCGCTGATGCTGTTATCTTCGCAGAAGGTTGTCCCTTTTTCCATTCCTTCTGATGCTGACCCCATGTACTTTGGAGAAGACAAATCTGCAGTTGAGTTAGTAACTCCGACCCGAGGGGTCATATGTGGGAGGTTTCTGCAGCATGGGTTAGCCTTCCTTTTTCCCCCACTGTTGGATGATTTTCTTCAGCATTATAAGGTTCATCCAGATCAGTTACATGCCAATGTGATAGTAATCATAATGGCCTTAATAACTTGGTGTGCTCGTAAAGGTTATCGCCCCAGTCTCTCCTTGTTGTGGACCATGTATAAGGTTTCCGTTGTTAAACAAAGTGTGACCTTGACCTCTCGTGACACTACTTTAGGTAAACTTTTTGTCCTTCCTGTGAACTGCGGTAAGTGGGATAAGGTAAAACTAACCTTTGATCGAACCAAGTATGAAGTTCCTGATTGGAATGAAGATGTCCAAAATGAGATCTGGCATGAAGTGGAGACGTCCCGCCAACTGCTGGATATAGCTGGGGAGTTGGTGAATGATAAGATCAAACTTAGAGAGGGTAGGTTTGTATCTGGAGATCATCAAATGGGTTGGCAATGGCCTGTAGAAACGTATGACTGGTTGAATCAACTATCCGGCTGTACTCTTCCAAATTGCAGCTTCTTGAAGTTGTCACATTTTGATCAGCCAGAAGGTGTTTAGATGGAATGGTATGAGACCCTTCTGTCTATGAAGCAAGATCCAGGTGGTGCAGCCAAGGCATTGCAGGCCTATAGAGTATTAGAAGAGAGAACTGCCCAAGATGAGATATCTGAGAAGGAGGTAAACAAGGAAATCTCAGGTCTGATGAAAGATGCTCGACGTGGGCGTCAGTTTAAAAGGTTGGTTCAAGGACCCAAGAAAACTCAATCACAGTTGAAAGTGATTGGGGAGGCAAATTGCCTATTTGTTCCTATGGCTTTAGATCCATCAGATGAGGAAGAGGATGAGGGTTCTGCCTTAGTTCGATGTCCGAGAAAGGAAATGTCTCGGACTTCTAGTATCCTTCCCATCATGACTGAAAATGTATATGAGGTCATGATGATAACTTCTGTAATAGAGTCAGATGCGTCGCAAAGGGTATTTTTCTTGTGTTGTATTCTTGTTCACAATATTTCCATTGCCTCTTCTTCTAACTTCATTCCTTGTACATGTAGTGGGTGCTTCTAGGATGAACAAGACAGCTAATTTGTTATCTCAGATAGCTGAATCAAGGGGGCTGTTGAGTAATAATGAGAAGAAGAGAGATCTCGAGGCTTCGGGGAGTTCTACAGACAAGTCTCCAAAGAAGTCAAGGCTCAAACTCGGACCATTGGAAGAGTTCGAGAAGTATGTGTCACCTTCTCCTTCTGAGGCTCTGGTCGAGGTGGTACCGGGCTGTCCCGCAATTAACCAGGTATGACTTGTCACGGGTTTTGATAGGATTAGCTGTGTAGTTATCTAATTCGTTTTGTCTTCTTTTACCGTATGCGAGTCAGATGAAGCACATGTACAATTCTCTTCGGACACTGTATGACCGTTCTCAAGGACAGGAGTCCGAGCTCGAGTTGATGGAGGAGGAGATGTCTAAGAGGTCTAAGGAACCATCAGATATGTTGAAGCATCTTCAGAATGAAATGGTTCAGGCTAAGGACAAAATAAAAGCCTTAGAAGAGGAGATTCAAGCCTTGAGGAAGGCAAAAAGGTTTTTAGATGGTTCCTTCTTAGAATTGAAAAGGAACATGGCTTTGGTGGAAGCTGAGAGAGACCGATATGCTGATCCTGTTAGCCAGAGGCGACTAGTTCGGTTGATAATTGACTTCTGCCTCAACTGTCCAGAGATGGAGGCACATCGCCAAGAGTATGGTGAATTCTACCATAAATCTGAGCTCTCGAAGATGTGGATTCCTCTGAAGGGTTTTCTCAGTGAAGATATTCAAGGATGTCTTGCCCCTGGCTACACCTGGCCTGAAGTGCCAGAGAATTTGAAGGAATTTCGGGCGAAATTTAACCAGATTGGGGGGTTTGAGACCAGTCTACTATCTAGTCTGAAATCTTTGAAGAAGGCTTTAGCTCTGGAGGAGTTCCAGGATAAACTGTCTGGTTTATATCATGAGCTGACGTTCCTGATGGAGAAGCAAGCTACTGAAACTTCACTTGAGGACCCAAAGACTTCTGATGTGCAGGAGAAGACTGTAACTCCTTAGAGCCTTGTCTTTTACTTCAAGATTTTTCTCTTTTCGCTAGATTTTGGCGTTTCATGTATTCTGAACATGTGCTTTGTCTTTGGAATTAATTGGTCTTTACCTTCCTTTATGTCCAGTGTTGCTCTGCCGCATGTGCTGATTTGCAGGTAAAGTATGAAGCTGTCCTTCAGGAGAACAAGAAACTGGAGAAAGATCTTGATGACTCCAAAGGCTGTTTCAGCATTGTGCGGGAAGAAAGTGAAAGTCTTCGAGGTGGTCTCAAAGAGGCTTTGAAGCGAAGAGCTGAGCTGAATCAGGAGCTGAGTGATCTTCAGAGGAGATATAAAGATCTAGAAGATGCTCACAACTAGGCCGTGTCCACCAATAAAGAGTATGATCAAGAATGGAGGAAAGTCAAGAGTGCCTTAATGAAGGTCAAGGGTGAAAGTCACGAGAAGGATCTTCTTATTTCTAGACTCCGAGATGAGAATATCACTGTGAATCACAAGATTACCTCCAAAATAGATGAGTTGAGAGTGTGCCAGACCGAACTTAACGCTTGTAGATTCCAAATAAAGGAAATAGAGGCTCAAGGTGTGTTTGCCATACCTTCAGGATCTTCAAGGAGGGAAGTAGGTGGACCTAATGGTGTCCCATATTCAAGACCTTTGATAAGCCTCATGCCCAGAGGGGTGTATCTCGAGGGATCTCATGTGGAAGGGGCAGAGAGGTGACACCTACTCCTAGAGCTCGTGGCTCTATTCATTCTCCTGCTCGACCTGTGGAAAATAGAATTGGGTCCCCTACGCCCTCGCAGTTGATGAGGGTGGCAGAAGAAAGTAGTTGGGGCCGTGGCCTCCAGAGTATTCGAGGTCGTGCCTCTACTTCTTCTCGTGGTCGGGGTCGTACCCCTATATTTAAAGACCTTCACGAGGTGTAAAAAGTTTCATAGTGTAATAACACTTTATGATTTTGCCTTTATAAAGGTCTTTATATCGCAATCCTTGAGAAGATTGACTCTTTAGGCTTATGAATAGCCTTAATAAATAGTGATGTGTACCTTAATAGGAGTATCACGTGGAGGGCCGAGTTCCAAACTTTGTGAGTTTGCATGACCCATATCATGTTGGTCTTTGACCATATACTTTTTATAAGTATATTATTTTATTTTGGCCTAAGATGATTGTAGTTTAGACACGTAGTCTAAACAGCTCATATTAGATAAGCATCAATCGTACACTTATAAGCGTATGGATCTTTAGGCAACAGTCTTTACTTATGCTTTGTGAAGCATAATTTCTCTTTGTATTTAGAGAGTATGACTGCTTCAAAATAAAATAGAAGTTATATATATATATATCGAAAAGAAATTACATTCTTCGAACTTGAGAGTTCGGTAAAATTATAAAAGACAACCCCGAGTTTGGGAACTCGGGTATAAAAATGTAAAAAGATGAAAAAAAGAGCCTGGCCTGTAGGCCTTATTGAAGTAGTTTCTCCTTATATGGAGAAGATCTACTTGGTTTTAGCTCCGAGGTACCTGCGTAGGAAGGGCGCCATAATGACAGGGTCCAAGTGCTCTCCTTCGCGTGTTTGCAAGAGGTAGAATCCACCGGATTGTGCTGCGGAGATTTTGTATGGTCCTTTGGTCCTCAACTCCAGCGCTCCTCCTAGCTTGTTGGTGCACCACGGGCCAACTGGCATTACCAGTTCCCCCACTTGGAAGGTTTGATGGCGGCGTTTATGCCATAATGCAGTCATCTCGTTATAGGCCTCTTCTTCAAAATGGAACACCATGGGTTGTTCGAGATCAGGGTCGGGTACCAGATCTCCTAGAATAGCGTTGACGGCCGAGATATAGCTCACTTTTCTGGCATCACGGATGGCCGTGATCATACAAGAGCGCGCCACTCCTTTGTCTCCTTTGATTGAAGCTACTCCTTGTGGTGTTGGAAATTTCAGCATCAGGTGGTAGGGAGACCATACCGCTTTAGCTTGGCACATCCAAGTTCTGCCAAGGATAATGTTGAAGGGTGTGACCGTGTCTACTACCACAAATGTGCAGTACAAGGTTAGGCTCTTGGCTCCTTCTGCTACTGTGACGGGGAGTGTGATTTCCCCAAGAGGTATTACTGGATTTCCTGTGAACCCCGAGATCGGACCCGTAGGTTTAAGGTCATCTTTAGTAAATCCTAACTTCTAGAAGCAGTCTTGGAACATTACTTCTACCCCACTCCCATCATCTATGCATATTCTTTTTACTAGAGTATCTTGTACGGTTGCTGAGATGATGAGAGGGTCTGAGTGAGGCATCATATTTGGCACGGCATCCGCATCCGAGAAGGTAATGGTTTCCTCGGGGCGGAGCCTCTTGTTGACTGGCTCAGTGTGGGGTATAGCTCGCACATTATCTTTCAGCTTGGCAAATCGCTTCTCCTGTGTAGCCATTTATGCCGTTGATGACTCGGTTGGCTCCGTTTGGCGGTGGTGGTGGAGGATCTTGAGGATTGTTGCCTCCGCCGCCCTGGTTATTATTGTTATTATTGCGGTAGCCATCATTCTTTTTCTGCCAGGGCTTTCCCCCATACCTTCTCTGGTTCCCCTGGTTATCGCCAGCTATTGAAGGTGCGATTTGTTGCACATTCCTTGACGAATTAGCTTCTCGATCTCATTCTTGAGCCAGTAGCACTCCTCCGTGTCATGCCCCCGATCTCGGTGATATTGACAGTATTTCGGGGACCTTTGACGTTCGGCTGATTCCTTCATGGCAGGCGGATCCTTCAAAAGGTTCCTATGAATTGATAGAATTTCGGCCCGAGATCTCGCCAAAGGAGTGTATGTCTCAAAGGTAGGCTTTGGAGCATTGTCAGTCTTCTCGACCTTCGGTATTTTCGCCCTGGATTCCTTTCTGTCCATCAGGAATTCTGGGGGTCTTTTGCCCGTCACAACATTTGACTTGCTAGAGTACTTTTCCATGATGGTCTGAAGGTGTTGAATGGTTGTTGGATTTTTGGTTGCCAATTTCATTCTTAGAACGTCATCATCCACACTCATCCGGTACATGTTTATCAGGAGGCGTTCATCTGATCATAGCATTCAGTAGCTAGATCCATGTATCTATGATAGTGTTCTATCATAGTCTCTCCTTCGAGGTGGGCCACATGCCCCAGATCTCCGAGGGACTTGGTGAACTTCTTCTTCTGAAAGAAAGTGTGGAGAAGAAATTCGGCGAAATCCTAGTAATCAAATAAACTTTCTGGTTTTGTCTGGGTAAACCAAGTCTGTGCTTTCCCTCGGAGGTAACAGGGGACGATCTTGCATATCTCTAATTCACGGAAGTTCCTGGTTTCTAAGGTCTTAAAAAAGACCGAGAGAAATTCTCTAGGATCGCTGGTGCCATCGTATGTGGGTAGGTGCTCTGGGACCTTCTTGTGGTTATCGAAGGGGAGATTCATAATATGTCGTGAGAAGGGCGAACGAACAGCTTGTCCTCTGGGTCCGAGAATACGTGTGATTTCTTGGTCAACTTCGTATTTACCTTGGGTAGGGTAGGCTCCATCTTGTGAGTATGGCCGATCAGCGCTATTTTGCCATTCACTTCGAGATCGCTCCCTCTTCTCGCGTCTGAGTTCTTCTTCTATGTTGATGATACACATCCTTCTCACCTCCTCCTTACTTAATCCTGTGCCTTCACCCTGATAATTGGATACATTAGGAGGTGGTGGCAGACTGCTTCGAGCATTATAAGGCGGTAGATCCTTGGATAAGTTGTTGAGGAGTCTTCGCTCTTGAGTAGGATCAGTAAGTGGTGTAGTTTGAGCCCCTGAGACAGATACTATGTTGGGGGCTTCATGCATCTGTGCGCTGAGTTGTTGACTTGAGTTTATCAAAGATGCAACGAAGTCAGGATATTTGGCATGCAAGTTCCTTAGTAGCGTTCGAGCATCTTCAGGGATCGTTCTCGGAGGGTCAAGGTTGATATAAATTGGCCCGGAACCTGGAGGGATACTTCGCACAGTATCTCTCAAGGTTTCCCTAAGACGTCTTTGTCTTTCCTCCTCCTGTTGTTTTTCCGCGAGGATTTGTTGATCTCTTAGTACTTGTTCTTCTGATGTGAAGATCGAATCACGTCCGTCATATCCAAACCTATTCTCTTGGTCAAGGCCTTCTGAGTTGTTGACTTGTCGGCTGTAATTCAAGTCCGTCTGGATCGAGACTCTTGGTCCCAAGTTCGGTGCTTCAGATCCAACAGGGTTCAATCCAGAAGGTGGCACTCCTGTTGTAACAGGATTCGATCCAGAAGGTGGCACTCCTGATGTAACAGGATTTGGACCGAAGGAGTTTGGAACGTTGGAGTTTCCTGCCCCCACAGTAGAGCTCGACGGTGGTTCAGAGGCGGAACGTGTGCGAGATCCTCAAGGTCGACCGCGTCCTCGTCCTCGTCCTTGGGGGGTAGCTCTGATTCTGGATTTTCTTCTGGGTTTTGCCCTAGCACTCGAGCGCTACGTCTGGGTTGCTTGGCTTCAGACATGTTGTCGGGGATGTTGCTTCTTCAGATGCACTAGATCAGATCAGAGATAAAGTTCGGCGACATCGTCAATGAGTGAGAGATGTCCCACTGGGCGTGCCAAATTGATGTATGCCGGACACCAACACTTTGACGATGAACCAGGCTCTCGAATTGATCTGCAAGACAAAGGCCTCGGGTGTCCCGGGGATAGACACTCTGACGCTCAAGTCAGTATATTTGCTTAAGGCGTGTAGTATAAAGTATGATATTAGTTGAGAGGTCTACCAAACATCTTAGAGTATTTATATGGTTACAATTCGTAGATCACCAGGATATGTATTTATTGTATGAATACAACTCTTATGGGAATAGAGGTTGTATTACCATGCATAATAAAAGTATATTTCGGACATGGTTGTATTACCATGTTTAGGATAGCTAAATTACCATCTTTGAGAAGATATATATTCCTTGTAGAACATTCATAATATACGCATTCCTTATAAGGATTAGGATTGATGGACCCGTGGACCCATCCTCCGCGTATCTCGAGCCCATGACCCTTCTCGGGCCCTGGTCCGAGTATGAGCGAGGTTCGAATACGAACCATGGACTTATCAATAGTAGCACATTTTACAGCAACATTGTACCTGCAGAACAAACTGAATACTGAAGCGTCTGAAATGCAAGTAATGGATGAAGACAACAAAGTTTACTTTCTCTAATAATTCTACAATAACTATTCGATTACCGTAATGTATGCAAGTCACTGTAAAACAACATGTAAAACTAATATTGCTTTTGCAATAAGAAAAACTTACTTTAGAGTAGATTTAGCACTTTCGACAGTAACTTTATCATCGGTGTTATCACGATTCAGTATCCCCAAATCGTAGTACTTTATATCTAACTCCACATAGGGAAGTATCACTGCAATGCAAATTCAATTCCAAAAACTACATAAATTAAACACGTACACAGATGAAAAAAGAAAGATAGGGAAGTTAAACAATTTACAACCATCTCTTTGATCATAATCCACATGTCACCGGCGGTGAGGCTTGCCTGAGCGGAAGGGCCGATGAGGAGGGACGCGGCGAGCCAGATGGCGAGCAGTTGGAAGGGCTCTGATGAGATGTAGAGGAAGGAGATTGCGAAGAGGGCGATGGATTGGGATGAGGAGTGAGGGTTTGAGGAGGGATTGGGATTCCGGCGAGATCCCGGCGGGTTTTTACGAGGAACTCAATGGTCAAACAGCGGCCCCTTGCAAAGTATTTTGATATAGGAAAAACTTTAGAAGATGGCCATAGTACATTATTCAACCCCGTCACCAGAAAATATCATAAACCGCCCACGTCGCCGGAGGAGAAGTACAGCTCCGATATGGGCTCCAATAGGAAGATTGAAGATGAATATGCAAAGGAAACTAGAGAGTCATGTCTTGGAAAATGCCAATCTTCTTTAAGGTGATACTGGAAAAAAGAAAAGTTCTTGAGAAGCGGGATTTGAAATTGAATTAGTTCTGGAATTAAATTGGAAAAGTGAAGGGATGGAAAGTAAATAAAAGCCTCGTGAAGATAAAAATAAATGAAAAATACATGTCTTTTTTAGAAATGCTTTGAAAGCTGATGTGGATTAAAGATGGGGAAGGCTTTGAAAGCTTATGGGGCGCAAGAATAGGGAAGGCTTTGAAATCTGACGTGGCGCAAGAAGAGGGGGTTTGACTTTTCAAGAAGTTGCTGTTTTAATAATATAGATAGATTTTCTTCTCATCGTCACCCGCGCCTCACTTTTGCATTAATTCGCAAGTTGCAACGCACCGAAATCTAACCTAATTTATAAAAATATTAATAAACCGACACGAAAAAAAGTTAGATATGCCCTTCCCATCCCAAACTGAAGTGCAACAGTTCATTTTGTATAAAATATTTCCAATAAAATGTGACCATATACGAATAGGTATGTATTTTGTAAAATAAAGTGTAGGGGTACCCTTGAGTTCTTTGTTAAGTGCTCAGATACCCCTGAGTTTTCTGACTGTACCCAAGTGCCCTGGACTGATCGAGCATGATATGCATGTACCCCTGTCAGAGTTGATTGGTGTTGACTCAAATTATTCCGACAATATAATACTTGAAAGGACAAAAACACCCTTGTTTATTTGGCTGATTTTGGTCTTCTCTACAACATCACCATACCGCAACCCCTCACGGGCGTTTAGCTCTGCCACACACACCAAACATCAAAGTCTGATCGACGTCATCGAAAACCACCAACACTACCACCAAACGTTCGGCGGAAAGAGGACTTAATGCGAATGAGTTTTGACTGATTGCGAATAACCCAATTGTTCGGAAAAAGCGTGAAGTTTAGCGTCGATTGTGTACTACGCCACCGCCTTGCTCTGACTCACCGGTCAAAACACTCACCAAATTTCTCCTTCACGTCGAAAGCCCAATAATTTACCCTTTAGGTTGAAATCCCATCTGCCTCTCGCTCTTTATCTCTCTCACAAACGGTGTCTCGAAAAAGATCGAACCTTTTCTCAGCCATGGCTTCTTTGAGGCTAGCAGCCTCGTTTCTACGCCACATTTCTGTGGCTCTCTGCCGCTGATCCTTCCCAATCGCAATACTCCCTCCGTCCCAACCAAAGTGTCTTACTTTCTATTTTGGAATGTCCCAACTAAAGAGTCTTACTTTCAATATTTCTTCATTTGGCAAAAAAAAAGAGTCTATTGTCCATTTTATCCTTAATGAATCTCTATGCATTTTTTGAATCACATACTTATGAGGGTTAAAATAGTCTTTTACCATTCTTTTGGCAGTGTGTCCTACTTCCACATCATTTTTCTTAAAAATTGAGCCTCCGTCCCCGCAGACACTTTGGTTGGGACGGAGAGAGTATACGCTAAATCCCGATCTTGATACGTTTCTTCTCTGACTGGAATTTCCTGAATTAGATTTCTCAATTATACATATTTGCAGCCGCTGTTTCAACTATTTAATAATATGAGGCCGTTTTTGTCATTTACTTAATTTCTGGTATTGACCAGTGTTGACCTAATTTGAAGGGTACTTGAGCACATTCAGAAAGTTTAGGAATAATTGAGCACTTAGCAAACAACTCAGGAATACCCCTGCATTTTACCATATTTTGTACCTTTTTATACGAAATAACGTGCATACTCCTATGGAACAATTATTCCTTAATTAATGGGGACAATTAAGTTATTTTTGTCCAAAACTTTTCCTACAAAAGAAATTTCATCCTGCAAATATAAAAATCTGTGATATTATACGTGCATATTAGATTTATTGTAACATATAATATTCAAACATCAATTTTTTTGTGTCATATACATATAAATAAAGATATTTAAAGTGAGATTGCTTACTTTTCTCCCTTCCAGTTTCATTCATTTCTTTTATGAATGATGGCGACTTTGTTAATGACGACTTGTAATTTATAATAAGTCATTTCACTAGAGAATTTCCCTATTTTAGACAATTTATAATGACGACTTGGTTTGAGACTTTCTCACAGGCGAGTGTGAATAATCTTTCAATGTTAAGTTCTGATCACAGTCCCATATGTTTAGAATTCCAGCCTCCAGTGAGAGCTCAAGTTAGAAAGCAAAAATTTGAAGCATTCTGGGCAAAGATGGACCCTCCTGAGCAGATAATAAAGAAGGTTTGGAGAACTAGAAAACAAGAATGCCATGGAAGTTTTTCTGCATAAGTGTTAGATGAAGGTCTACAGGTTACACTGCAACACTTGTCAAACTGGCACAGGAAAACCTTTGGTAACCTAGAGAACAACATAAAAACTCTAACGAAAAGAAATGATTCCTTGCAAAAAAAGAAGCAACCCTTTAAGCTATTGTGAAACCATTAGGGTAGGGGTTTCAAATGGGCGGGTTTGGGCGGACTTGGATTGGGTTAAAATGGGTTGGGCTTAAATGGGCAAATACCCATCTATACTCATTAGGCTAATGGGCTTAAATGGGCTGGGTTTAAATGGGTAGGGTATAAATGGACAGGGTACCATAATGGGTACCATTATGCCCAAATACTAAAAATATAAAATTGATTTTTTTAATTATTAAATTTTGAAACGTCGTTTTAGATTCCCGCGTGTAAATATTATTCAATTTCTCTTATTTAATTTAATTGATTTTTTTCGGAATTAGTACTACGTTCAAAACAAGGATTTTGAGTTTTTTTGGTATTCAGGGTACCATATGGATGGGTTTAATGGTACCCAATGGGTATCCTAAACCCGTTTGATTTCACATGGGCTAATACCCGCCCGTAGCCCAATAATTTGATGGGCGGGTATTTTATGTTCATTACCCTATGGATTTGGGCGGGCAAAAACCCGTGGGCTAAATTGCCACCCCTACATTAGGGGTTTGGAGTTTGAGCTAGAGGACCTTTTGGATAAACAAGCTGAATATTGGCAGCAGAGGGCTAAAGTACATTGGATGCTTCAAGGTGAGAAGAACATAGCTTTCTTCCATAAATGGGCAACAAGACGGAAGAACATCAACACCGTGCAAGGCATCTTGTCAGAGAATGGAGAGTGGATTACCGAGGAGGATGATATAGTACATACTTTATCTGAACATATCAAGTCTGTATTCATTCTACCTGAGTGGTATCCGCCAATGATTGCAGGTGATGTAGAGATGGAAAGTTACTTAGAAACAAATCAGAGAAAGTTGTCATCAAGTCAGAAACAAAAGCTGACCAGAAATTTCAGTGAGAGAGAGGTGTGGGACGGCATCAAGGGTATGAAGTCTTGGACTGCTCCTGGTGAGGATGGACTCCCTGTTGGCTTTTATAAGCAATATTGGAAAATAATAGGACAAGACATTGTCTCTGTGATTTTGAAGTGTCTGGATGAAGAGAGCTTTCCAACTCCATGGAACAGAACGCATTTGGTGATGATTCCTAAAAAGAAGATGCCTCAGTTAGCTTCTGATTTTAGGCCAATTGCTCTATGCACAGTCAAGTACAAAATAATTGCCAAGATGTTGGCACAAAGATTGAAAGGTTGTCTAGGCTCCTTAATATCAGAGAATCAGAATGGATTTGTACCAAGCAGAAACATTTCTGAGAATGTCCTCCTTGCTCATGAGGTAATTCATCATCTAAATAGCAAAAAGCATGGAGAAGTGGGTTTGGCAGCAATTAAATTGGACATGAGTAAGGCATATGATAGGATATCATGGCCCTTCCCGGAGAAAGCTCTTAGGCATATGGAGTTCCCTGAAAAGTGGATAAACCTCATTATGTGGTGTGTGCAATCAGTCTCATATCAAGTGGTGGTAAATGGCAGACTATCAAATGTCTTCATTCCTAATAAAGGTTTGAGGCAAGGCTGTCCGTTATCTCCTTACTTGTTTATTATTGCACAATAGTGCATGTCTGGATGGTTAGAGCATAAAATCAGCACAAACAAGGCCCTTGGAGTGCAAGTATCTAGGGGAGGACCAAGAATTAGCCATCTACTGTATGCAGATGACACCATCCTCTTTACCAAGGTAACATATCAATCAACTCTAGATATTGCAAAGACCTTGGATCTGTATGCTAGATACTCAGGGCAAAGGTTAAATTTTGAGAAGTGCTCAATCTTATTCAGTCCAAATACTCCTGAAGGAATGAGAGAGTATATGATGTACTCGCTCAACATTCACAATGTGGGAATGGGTGGAAAGTATCTAGGAATGCAGGTTAATTTCCAGGAGGAAAAGAAAAATATTTTCCAGGGCTTAATCAAAAGATTCAAGGAACAATATAATTCCTGGAAAGCAAAGCTTCTGAATTTGCCTGGGAGAATAACTTTAGCAAAGCATGTTCTAAACTCCTTGGCCATATATCCTCTTGGTATATTTAGAATCAACAAGGGCATTGTGAGGAAATTGGACAGGATGAATGCTAGTTTCATATGGAGTGGAGAAATGGAAGGCAAATCCATACATTGGAGGTCTTGGGAGTATATTAGCAAATCTAAACAGGAGGGTGGCTTGGGATTAAGGTCTACATTAGGCATGAACAAGGCTTTGCTTGCAAAACATGCTTGGAACATTTTGAGCAACAAAGACTCGCTGTTGCCAAGGGTGTATAGAGCTAAGTATGTTAAGGATAAGGATTTTCGAACTCTTGAGCCAAAGCCAGGGGATTCTTGGGGTTGGAGATCAATTCTTTGGGCCAAGAGCATTGTCACTGAGAATTTGGCTTGGCAAGTGGTGAGTGGGAAAAGTATAAAGGTCACTTAACAATGGATCCCCACATCCAGGAATCCACTAGCAAACAACGAGTTGATGCATCAGCATACTGACCTAAGAGTTGAACACTTGTTAGACTCCCAGGGCAACTGGAGAATGCCACTAGTCAGGGCACTTTTTCCTGCAGTCATTGTGCCTCACATACAAGCTCTGCATGTTCCTAGACAAAGAGAAGGAGCAGACAAGCCACTGTGGATACATAATAAAAACGGCAGGTACACAGTCAAGAAAGGGTACCATATTGTAGCAGCAACAATAGGTCATGTTGACTTACGAAGAAAGAAGCTGTGGAGCAGAATTTGGAATCTTAAAGTTCCATATAAGATCATCATATTCCTTTGGAGGTCAATAGTCAAAGCACTACCAACTGCAGTGAATCTACTGAAGCGGAAAGCCATACAATCCCCAATTTGTTCCAGATGTCAAGAGCACAATGAGGATGAGTTGCACCTGTTGGTAACTTGCAAGGAGTTCGCAGAGATGTGGGTGAAAGCCAGATTAGATAGTGGCCAGGTTGGAATGTCAATAAACTTCAGCACATGGTTGCAGGATTGGATGAAACAAGCAAGGTCTGAAGATTTCATCAAGTCTATCTTCCTTATGTGGGATATTTGAGTTCAAAGATGCAAGAGGGCAATAGAGGGAAAGAAAACGGATCCTATGGGTGCAGTTTTATTAGCAGAACAGAAATATTTTCTAAATCAGAGAATATGCAAGAAGACCAGAGATGCGGAGTTGGGTACGGAAGCCTCAGCAATTTGCACCAATTGTGATGAGATTGCATTAAGGCAAGATTCCAGGATGGGGGGGGAGTTGTTGCAACTGTTAGATTTGATGGGTCGTACCAGAACATGAGCAATATTGGGAGTGCGGCATGGTCAATTACCAAACAAATTCAAGGTAACACAATGCAGTGCACAGGTTCAGATTTTTTCGTTTGTGCTTCTCCGCTACAGGCCGAGGCAATTGCTTGCCTACGGGCTATCAAAGCAACGAGCAGAATACCATCTCAATATGTTCGTTTGCTTACTGACTCAGTTCATTTAGTGGCGGCACTCAACAATCCAGAGTTAGCGCCATGGGAAATCAAGGGTATTGTAGAAGATATCACTAGCCTACTTGAATTGCATTTTCCTTTTTATGTAATAGAAAAGGTTGGCAGAGACTCTCTTACTGAAGAGCATAAGATTGCTATCAGCTTAGGGAGAAGTATTTGTAATTTTCAACTTAATTAATAATAGTGTTTTATTATATTAAAAAAAGTATCAAAACTTAATTTTAATTAAATATATGTAACAAAATTATTAATAGTCAATCAAATATGACATTGAGAAAATAGTTTGGTCAAATATGGTGTCAACATAAAAATAAAAACGAGAGATGTAATATACTGTTGAGAGTTTGGCAAGTTCAAATTAAGTGTTACACATTTATCAGGGTGTGGGTAGGCAGGCACTACATCGCGAAGGTGGATTTCTTTAAAGTAACAAAGGTTGTATTTTTCTATGTTAGTATTTAAGTTTTAGTTTTATTTGATAAAGATAAAGTTTACAATTCATGTTTGAAATATATAGTTAAAAGTTATAAAAAAATATTGAAATTGATAAATGATTTGAATCTTATCTGATGTTATTTAAATTATAAAATATAATATTCCCTTCGTACCCGCTTAATCTAAACACTTTCCTTACTTGTTTGTATCGGTTTAATTTGCACATTTTCCCTTATTGCAAAATTCATTTAATTTAATTCACTAGTTTAATTCACTTTCTTCTCAAACTCATCATACTTCATTCATTCTTCACCCAAATTTCAACTCCCATTTTCTCTTTGTGCAGATTACCTTGCTAAACTCAACTGAACTAAATTAAACATATTTAAAGTCAAGAGAACATGGGAGAAAAATGAAAATAGATAGAGTCTGGCTAAAAATAAATAAGAATGGTGATAGGAAGAAACAACGAAGCAAGTTATGAAATGGTTTGAAGTTTTAACCATTTCTTGCGGTTCCAGCAATATTTTTTCCTTCCTTTTTAAACTCTTAACAATCTAATCATCTCCTTTGTCATTTTCTTTTGCATCGTCATCATCATCATTCGATCCAGTATATAATCCCGTTTTCTCCAGCTTTTTCCCTTCTCAGACCTTCTTCAAGGTTCTCTCTCTTTCCTTATTTTTCAGACTTTTTTCTTGCTTCATATTGAGCCCAAGAAGGCATATTTTGTGCTTTTGAATCCAACTTTTGATGTGGGTTTTGGCTAATAATTCATTCTTTCATGTGTAGGGATGATTGGTGATGAGATATTTTGCATTTGAGTTTGAATTTTAACAAGGTATTGCGAGTTTGGTGGGATCATCAAGGATATGGGGTACTTGAATTCGGTGTTATCATCTCAATCCAGCCAGGTCCATGCTGGCGATGCCCCTGTCAGCGGTGGGGGGCTCAGGTTTATATTTTTGTTATTCCCTTCCTTTTGTTTCAATTTTGGATTCGCTTTTGTTGTTTGAAAACTTATATACCTGAACAATTTATTGACTTCTATATGTGTCAATGCATATTTTAAGCTATTCTGTGTCAATTTGTATTGAAGTGAATTGTGTTTGTGAGATGTATTGTGCCGGTATTATTGCCAATGGTTATGCTATGACTTGAAAGATAGTTAAGGTTGGGAGAAAAGGTTACTAATTTAGGCTTCTCATCTGAAGTGTTGATATATGCTTAAGTTTGATTTGATCTGTACTAATCTGAATGATATTTCTCGTTCTGAAATAATAGTTCCATTAGTTGAGTCTTTTGGAAGTTTCAATCTTTAGCAGTAGGAAGTCGCTTGTTTTATCTGTTTAGTAGCTGCTGTACTTGATGAAAGTTATTCGGATGCATGCGAATCTGACTTAAAATCATTCACAACTCAACTAAAATGATAATTTCATTTCATTTCATGCTAAAGTACATCTCAGCATCATATATCTGTTAAGCAGCCTCGTCCGTTTGCTACTTGTGGGGTGGGCTTGCTAACCAACATAGTATGATATCTCTTATGATTTGGTCCTACTATTTCTAAGGAAACGATTTTACTAGATTTCAGTTTTTGTCTTCATTGAATGGAATATTGTTTCTATTTGCATGCACGTGTAGTACTTGGTGATTATTAAATTTAATGGCTCTTTTTGTAGATTTTATTGTTGGGTTCTGTATTACCAGAGCAACTTGTGGTTGTTAAAATTGTAAAATGTTCCTAAAGCAATTAAGACTTACTGTTGGTTTTAATTTAATCAACTTTATCCTATGCACAGCCAAAATGGGAAGTTCAGCTATGGGTATGCAAGTTCTCCTGGGAAGAGAGCTTCAATGGAAGATTTCTATGAGACAAGGATCGATGGTGTTGATGGAGAGGTTGTTGGTCTCTTTGGGGTGTTTGATGGTACAGTTCATCTCTTTTTTCTGATCTCTCTGAGTTTTTTCATCTGCACATAAAAGTGGCTTAGATCATCGTCCAGATTTAATGTGATTTCATAGTTGGTTTCGTTTTACTACAATGATATCTACAAATACAGTTTTTTGTCACTAAATTTTTACTGTGCATTTTGTTGCTTGGAGTTTTATTTATTTTTATTATTTTAGAATTCTTATATGCTAGTGTTTTTCTGTACTAGTAATGTTCGTCAACTTTGATCAGAAGTTAACTGAAATTTAGACTGAAGAAATGCTGTGAAGTCAGTCGGTTATCTATATCCAACTTATACTAATTAAAAAAAAAGAATTTATCCTGGATAGGGTTAGCTTGTACATCTTCTTTTATATCAAATCTTATATGATCCAGCCTAGTTTCCATTCACATAGGTTAATTCAAATATTAGGTTGACTACTGATCATACTTTAGGCAGGGCTATTTTATTGTATTTCAGGCTGATGTAAATTATTGGTTGCTCTTATGCTATGCGATATTCTAATGTCTTTCCTTCTATTTTAGGCCATGGAGGTGCAAGAGCTGCAGAATATGTTAAACACAACCTCTTCAGTAACCTTATCAAGCATCCAAAATTCATTTCTGATACCAAGTCTGCTATAGGTATATGCTATTGATGTTTCCCATTCATATTAATTGAACCACTCTGCAGATGCATCCTTAACATCCCCTTCTTAATCTTCTCAGCTGATGCATACAGCCATACAGACTCTGAGTTCCTGAAGTCCGAGTCAACTCAGAATAGAGATGCCGGGTCTACTGCTTCTACTGCTATCCTTGTTGGTGATCGCTTATTGGTTGCCAATGTTGGGGACTCCAGGGCTGTTATTTGCAGAGGTGGTAACGGTAAGCCCAAGTCAAAATCCTCTATACTAAGCTTTGCCCTGCTTTAGTTTTCTCAATGAGATCAAGGTTTTGGAATATGTTTTATTTTTTGAATTTTAGTAGTCATAGTCAATCACTTTCACTTTATTATTAACTCAAAACTTTCAACTTATTTCATAAACTGATATGGAACTAAACATGTGATGGACATTTTTCAATTAAAAAAAATGTGATGGACATTCATTATCATTTCAGACACCATCTATTTGTACAATTTAATTGAGGTCACAACGGCGTTGCTGTCTATCTGTTCTCTTGCATATTAAAATAATTTGTTTTTTAAGATTCATTGAAGATGGTGGAGAAATATGATGTCTACAGTGAATCCTGCATAGTGGCGTATAAGTTTAGCTGTTGATGTAGTATATTTATTTTATTCCTCTCCTTGTATCATAGTGGAGAACACTATAGTTTATCATATTTGCTATGTGATAATTTGGGTATTATAGAAATTTGATATTAAGTTCATCATCATCTTCATTTAAGCTTTCAGTATCAAATATGTCACTTATTTATTATTGCTACTACCACAGTGGCCTAAGATTGTTTTCCATATGGTTCTTAATCCTGTAAGGTCATTACATATGTTGCTTGAAGTCTTGATGGAAATGTAAACTTTTATTGCTGCCTTTGTTCCAACTGGGTTTGTCGAACAGTTACAACTTTGATGCTATTGTTTGAAATAATGTTTATACTCTGGTTTTATAGCAATTGCTGTGTCCCGGGACCACAAGCCGGACCAGACTGATGAACGCCAACGCATTGAGGATGCTGGAGGTTTTGTGATGTGGGCAGGTAAAGATGTTCACTGCTTTTCCACAGCATGTGTGGCAACCTTGTCCATGCTGAACATTATGCTGCTATTTATCAGGAACCTGGAGAGTTGGCGGAGTCCTTGCTGTGTCCCGAGCTTTTGGTGACAGACTTCTGAAGCAGTATGTTGTTGCTGATCCCGAAATCCAGGTATTCGTGTGAACTTTGTATGTTTTCATGCTATCTCTAAAATTAACTCAGTATGTTTTCTTTTCTGTCATGCGAGCTAGTATTAATTTGTTGAGAATGATATACAGGAGGAGAAGGTTGACAGCTCTCTTGAATTTCTCATCCTTGCAAGTGACGGGGTTTGGGATGTTGTGACCAATGAGGTTTGCGATATGATTTCCATCACCAACTATTTCCTGAAACTTGAATTTGCCAGTCCATAATTCTGAACTGTGATGTTTGAATATCCAGGAAGCTGTAGGCATGGTTAAGCCAATCCAGGATCCAGAGGAAGCAGCCAAGAGGTTGATGCAGGAAGCATATCAACGAGGCAGCGCTGATAACATAACTGCTGTGGTTGTGCGTTTCTCGACTGAGGAAGCAAGATCCCCTCCTAGCGGTTCTGGCTGAGAGAGTGCTCATCATTGTGTGTTTCATGTTAATGGAGTGTATGGAAATTACATAGGAATAGAATTTACAGAATCAAACTTATAATAGACTTGTCTGACTGTATCCATAAATAGCTGGATCTGAATTTTCTTGGTTGGATGTGAACCTGAGTCTGTGTAATCGTCGCCTTTGATATCCTTAATTTCAAAGTCTTTGTTCTCATTTTCTTTGTGCGGGTTCAGCATTACAAATAATCATAACATTCATGTTACACAGCTTTTTTGGCCTAAATCCTAATAGAACTCAACTTTTTTGGTATGTGGTCTACAAATTTAATCAAAATTTGTTCCCAACATTACATAATTTGAACATCTGAACTTGTGAGTTTTAATACTATATAATCATGATATATCTACACTTTGACTTGTACAAGTTAATATCTCTAAATAGGTGTGAACGGACGCTGTTATAAATTTGATATATTAAAAATGTACAATGTTACACATCTAACCAGATTATTTTCAACAAGATAATAAATTATTTATTAATTTAATAATAAAATTAAAATTAGCCAAGTTTGACTGAATAAATAGTTAAATGAAAAGAGGCATATATGAAATATAATGTGTAGTATTTGTTATTAATTATTAATCTGAAAATGAAAATACAGATTTTAGTGAATATTTACCAAAAATAAAAAAAATTAAAAAGGAAAGAAATCATGAACTTATCCCAATCCCCTCATGTGTTGAACTATCATCGAACTAGTGGAAATGAATTCATTCTGTGCAGGGAGTTGCAGGAGCCATGTCCCATTTCCAGCTCCCAGATTAAGCCTCCATCAAACAGAACATCCCCCCTCCTCAATCAAGCTCATCAAAAATACCACTGAGGACCTTAAATTAAGCTCATCCTCATCCTCATGCAGCAGGAGAGAAGCAATAGGCTTAGGCCTAGGGCTAGGTTTATGTTTCGGACTGATGGAGCCTGCAGTTGCAGAATGTGAGTTCAGCGAAACGCCCTCCGGACTTGCATTCTGTGACAAGCTTCTGGGGACCGGCCCTCCGCCTCAAAAGGGGCAACTCATCAAGGTAGCTTCGAAATTGTGCTTTTGGATTGTGTTGATTAGTTTTAAATGGATTGATACTTGCAGGCACATTACACTGGAAAATTATTGGATGGGACCGTCTTCGATAGCAGTTACAATCGAGGAAAGCCTCTTTCATTTCGTGTTGGCGTGGGAGAGGTATATGAGCTCACTGAGTTTATACTTCTTTTGAACTCTTCCTTTTGTATCATTTGGTTTATGGAGTTGTAGAAATCTATGCTAATGGTTTACTTGTAATCAATAGCTAACTCAATTAAAGGAGGTCAGAATTATGTCTTGCCTTGGCATTTGTTATGAGTCTTATGACAGAGCTTTGGAATTCAATAGGCATTATAGATGTAAAGATTTGTTGCTGTTTTCACTTATAAAGTGTGCAGTGATATAGAATAATGATAGATATGTGGTTTTTCCCAACCTGGTAGTCATTTTAAAGATAAATTGGAATCTATAGAATGGGCTCAGCTTATCGAGAAATAGAGGACTTGTTTTTCAAGTACTTCACAAAGCTTGTCCGGTCATGTCTGCTGCAAATTTTCCATCTGGATTTCTGATGATAGAACATAAGTTCATTGCCATACTTTATGTCTAAATCACGCTCACAACATAAGTGACCATGTTTTAATTTAACCTTATGAAGAATATATAGGAAACTGCTATATGAATATGAGCTACAAATTGGCATGTTGCCATTGTTGTACTTTGTTTCTTTTGGGATTATGAGGGAATGAGGGCTGGGAGCAGGAAGCAGTTGAAGAGCTCCTCTCTTGTTACTGTTTTTTAGAAACGGACACAAGATCATCAGTGATAGCTGTCCATATTTGATTTCATTCCTTAATTTCTATATCACACTCTTGCAGAATCTAGGCCTTCTTATTATTGGCAAGGACGAAATTAAATTAAACTGCTTTCTGCAATATGGTCGTTATTAATATTTAGATGAAGATGTACTAGTCCATCAATTATGAGATCATGGCGAAGGGTCAGGGGGTTCCAAAGAGTGTGCTATTATATTCTTTTTATTTCTTGAGTGTAATATTGCATATAAGTATATCATCAGAGTAATTTTACTGTTCTGATATCTCCATGGTAAATAAAATAAGTTTGTTGCAAAAACTATCTTTTATTCAGAATTATACCAACATTTTGTTGCATTCAAAAAAAAAAAAAAACCAACATTTTGTTAGATTTGCAACTGTATATCATCCAAAGAGTGTGCTATTCTTTTTAAATCTCGAGTGTCATATTGCAGATAAGTATATCACCGGTGTAACCATTTTAAATAAAGAAAGTTTGTCGCAAAAACTATCTTTTATTCAGAATGATACCAACATTTGGTTAGGTTTGCAACTGTATCATTTTTTTTAAAACTTCGTCTGTGGCTTTCGAGTACAAAACCTCTACTGAAAAAAAGTTGCTGCTCTCCGTACCATCCAAATACTAGTCATGCTTGCATTTGATATTAATCATCCCTGTATATCGTTTCAGGTTATCAAAGGCTGGGATCAAGGAATTCTCGGTAGTGACGGGATCCCTCCCATGTCAGCTGGTACAAAACGTTTTACTCTTCAAGACTCTCAAAGAATTGTGTTTGCTGTTTAATATAAATGACTCATACATGACATATTTGATGCCAATTAGGGGGAAAGAGGACCCTGAAAATTCCACCTGAACTAGCTTATGGTGTCCGCGGGGCTGGATGTAGAGGAGGTAAGTTAATACGAAATATTGAAAGAGCATATTGATATAGGCATATTCCTTCATATTGATCTTTTTTCATGTTTGCCTGTAGGAACTTGTATCATACCCCCCAACTCGGTGCTTTTGTTCGATGTCGAGTTTGTTGGCAAGGCTTAAGATGGCACCATTTTTTTACTGCACATATGGTAATGATATTAGACTTCGTAGATACCTCCAACAGACTTGGAAGGATGATGAATGAGCTACTGCTTCTGTTATCATATTGTATCGTATACATTTCCACTGTGAAATGCTACTTATTATGTAAAAATCTCTATTACAGCTGCAAAAACCTTCCACTGTCAATTGTATACTTGCTGTTAAACTGTAATGATCCGCGCCGAGGACCATGATTAGGGTTAGCTTGATGCTTCATGTTCAGAAAGTGTTTAGGACAGTGAACTGAGTTGAAAATGGGAGGTAACTAAAGTATAGAAATCAAACTCCATTGTATTTTTGAAGCTGAATATTATCATGACGTATTAATTTACAGCTATTTCCACCAAAAATAAAACAAAGGCTGGAATATAAATAGGATAATTATTAAAATTTTGTTATTATGACGTTCTCTTCTCGGCCTTTCTTCATATTCCATTCTACACAGCTTGTTAATTAAGAGATCCAGAAATCGTACTTCATCATAAATAAAAGGAAAAAAAAAACATATTGACGTTGGCTTTGCAACAAACTCTCTCTTAACCAACCTATTTTGGACAATACGGCTGGCTGGATCAATATGAAATTAGATTCAACAAATTGTCAAAATAACATTTCAAATATTACTTTTCCCTGTTTTCAGTGTAATTTCATAGCTATATTTTTTGTTTTAAAATCCATTATTTTTTACTTTTTAATTAGTTCATACAGTCAATATGGTTGTTCGATCATTTATTATTCTTTGAGTGCTCCAAATTCTCACAATATTATTTATTTACTTACATCAAGAAGAGAAATGGTTAAAAAATTATACTTTTTAAATTGTTTATGGTATAAAGGATTTTGTTATTTTAAGAATCACATTTATCTGTATATTTTAAATATGATGGGAAATTTTGACTTTCACACTTTTCAAACTATATAATTAACCACGGCATGGTCTGCCAACTATCCAGCTTTAATTTATAATTATAGTTTCGTATAAAATATCTTGTATATATATTTACATTGAAATATATTTTATTATAAATTTATTAGATGTTCTATATAGAAAAATATATTGTTTGAACTTAAAATATTTAGTGGTAGTTCTAAAAATTTTAGAACTTTGCCTTAACTATTGATAATTTTTATAAATAACAAGTATTATTATAGAAATTAAACAAATATTTCAATAAATAATATCTTGAATTTGAAAATTCAGCTGATATTGATGTTATCATATTAATGAGAATTTATTATCAAATTTGTCCAATTTCTAAAAAAAATCTCACTCGAAGTCAACCAAAAGATATGGAGAAATACTCACAAAAACATGAAAAAACAAACAATAATAAAAACAAATAATCTCTCAAAGATGCTGGTGTGTTCTTTATATCTGTATGTATCTCAGTTGATAACATCAGATTCGGTAAATTGTTCTCAATTAATTGCACTGCCCGAACTACCACACCAGTCGTCACTTTGAATTATGGAACGATCTACCATATATTCACGTAATCTGAAATACCCAACTAATTATATAAACCCCGCAATGCTCACTGTACTTTTTCATTCGAGAAATGGCTCATTTTGCAGAGTTCTTGAGGCTGAAAGTCGTCAAGATCCTGCAATGGTTGCTTGTAATTATGGGTGGAAACAAGCAGCCCCGTCCCCTATACATTCCGCCGGAGCAGTGGCAGAGCTGCAAATCCCACCCAGGGATAGCAATCGTGATGTGTTCTCCGGCGGCCCATAACAGGGTGGCTAGGAGATTGCAGCCACGCAAACCAGCTCCTCCGGCGACCGTCTTTTCCCAGTCCAACCTCTGGAGCAGCTCCATCTCCGGGGACATCATCGGGTCCGAGAGCGGGGTCCACATGGAAGTTTCTCCGGCACCGGTGGAGGAGGTGAGAGTACCGCTGCCGAAATACCCCATGGAGAACAGAATGCACGTTGCCAAAAAAACCGATATCCCGCCATGCATATCCATCTTGCCTGGCTACGTCGGAATCCTGCCCACCATTTTCGAGAACGAGGAGCTTGCCAACGGAGAGTACCTTGAGGCGATCAGGAAGAACGGAGTCCTTCATCTTACTCAAATCCATGTTTGCAAGTGGCTCGCCGGTGTTAAACCCGACGAAGACGACGGCGACATGACCTTTGTTATGGATTGATTATTAGACCTAATTCTAATAAATCAAGATCCTGGTTTGTTATATGTTCTTGGGGGTTTAATCAAATTAAAGTTGTATGTTTTGAAGATGGGCTGATGTAAACCATCTTCCGGGATTAATTAATTAAAGCTATAAGTACCCAATTGGTAAAATTACGGTGTCCAGGTTTCTTTCCATTTCTTGCTTGGTTATACGTCGTCGTACCATGATTCATAAACATTATATTGCTTCATGGATTAGGGTTCATTTTGTTTGCTAGCTCAAAGTTCGCCAAAATCCAAAATTAATTGGCTTCTGAAACCTGACGAATTTTCCAGATGGTGTGGAAATGGTCGCCTTGTGTTTTTTCAGTGGTTCTTGTTAATTATCTGGGTTGAGATGAATCAATTAGATGCTATATCTATTTGGTCCATGGTCAATGTTTTTGATAGAATAATTAAATATCATTAAATCTAATATACAGAATACTATTTTTATCTTCCCCAACAAACACTAATGTCTATCCCTTTAATTTTAGAGAGGAAGTACAACATAATATCTCATTTAACAACTCAAAACATCAACTCAATACATGTCTTTCACACTTTGACTTTTACATTATTCATTAACGAATTTTGACCAAATCTTTGAATATATATATATATATATATATATATATAATTATCAATAATATCAAATATGATATTATTAGAATCATTGCAACGCATAATATTCAAATATCAAAATTTTATTTTTTAATAATATACATAAAGCAGATATTAATGGTCAAAGTCGTCGTATTGTTGGAAAGCGTGAAAATAATTACTGAAAAATAGTCAGGGTAGAATAGTATATGCATCATCCTCATAGTCTATTAATAATATTGATTATTCATGAGACATATTTTTCTTTTATTGATTACTTGGGCCTAATTAATACGTCTGAAGTGAACTAAACTAAATTGAATTGAGATGAGAAATATTAAATTGAAATATATTAAAATGAATTGGAATATACTAAACTGAATTGAACTAAAATATATTTAAATAAACCGTGCTAAACATACCTTTAATGGATGACTTAAAAGACCAGATCAAACTTATTTGAATCATATTCCTTGCTAAATGGTTTCCTCCTGATAGGGGATACAAAATTAATGTTGATGCTAGTTTTAAACAGGGTATTAATATGAACACTATGATAGGTGTCATTATTAGGGACTCTAACTGTTTAGTCCATAAGTTGCACATGAACTGCCAGAATACTTACTCTTCTTTGCATGCTGAGTTAGTTGCAATACATATTGGTTTTTTAATAGCTTCTGACATGAATTTACAAAACTTCACTATTGAGACAGGCTGTCAGTTAGCTATTAAAGGAATTCTGAACCCTTGTTCAGTTGAGTGGAACCTTTTCCCCACATGCTATCACCTTCATTCTCTAAACATTCATACCATGTTACATCACACAATGAGAGAAGGAAACTACCCTGCTGATTTTCTGGCTTCCAGAAATCAGGAAATGCAATTTACTGGTGATTTGGATCTTCCAACTGCTCCAAGGAAACTCAAGGGACTCATGGCCTTGTCAAGTTCAGCTTATTTTCAGTTTAACTACGCTGAACTACGCGGAAGTTAGCTGAAATTAGATGAAGCACGCTGCAGACTGCTGAATCACACTGCTGAAACTCGCTGCAGACAGCTGAAGCACGCTGCAGTCAGCTGAAGTTAGCTGAAGCAAGCTGTTGTTTGCTGAAAGACGCTGCAGTTAGCTGAAATTAGCTGAAATAAGTTAAAAATATTTTTTAAAAAATCTTATAACTTTTAACAAATAATTGAAAGTTTATTAGCTTTTTTTTCCTCCTTCCTTTTTTTTAAATGCACTAAATATTTTTTCAAAACTTTATAATCTTCCTCTTCCACTTTTTAAATCTCAAAACTTATCTCTTTTCCCTTTAAATAAGATTCAGTCGAATCATCCTAAGATCACACGTATCCGGCACCCAATTTAATCAAGTATCTTTTAACATATTTTTAATTATTCAAAATTATTTGGAGAGTGCTAAAAAGAATGCCTCCAATTGAAAATTGTCATCAAATGTCAATTATTGTTGCATGTTTTACACTTCATAACTTCATTTAAGTCACTAGTAGAAACTGGCCGGAACACGGCGCCTCTACACGGCGGTTCCGCGTGAATTTAAGGGAACCGTTGTACAAGGCATCCGGCTAAGTTTACGAACTCGGAAACTTAGCCGAAACTCAATAAACGGCGGTTTCGCGTGACTATTTAAGAAACCGCCGTTTATTGACTTCAGGCTAAGGTTTCCGAGTTCGGAAACTTAGCCAGATGCTTGTTATCAAACACGAGTATCCTTATCTTTTAGTGAGTGCAAGAGATTGACATTCCTATTGTATATCACAAACCTACACAAGGAACTTGTAATTTCACTATGTTTAATGAACATCGAAAAAGGGTTATGGCAGAATTGCGTGAAGGTAAATCTGAATAAGTTTGGAATTCGGTAGGTGGTGATACTAGTGAAATTAAACCATCAGATGATAGTGATTAGTATTGAATGCAACCGATATGCATTGTGGGAATAGTTTCTCGAATTGTTACTTTCGAGTATAAATTAATTTTATATATTCTCAATTACTAAACTAAACATGTAAAAAAGTAAATTTGTTTGATAAATCAAAAGAAAAATATATCATTGGCATTTGATAAAATGTAAATTTATTTCAAAATTAATTGAAAAAAATTGAAGTTAGCTGAAGCACGCTGCAGTTTGCTGAAACACGCTGCAATTTGCTGAAACACGCTGCAGGTTGCTGAAACACGCTGCATTTAACTGAAATTTGCTGAAGTTAGCTTAACTTCACTGCAAGATGCCAAAAATAAGCTGAATTTGACAGATACATCTTGACAGTATTGGGGTCCCCTCAGTAAGAATTCTCTAACCTTAATGCATATGGTACCACATTTTACTAGTCAGCTTTTTTATGTACAGGGCTGAACAGATGACTCTCAAGATCAAATGCCCAAAGTCATGGTGATATAAGCACACAGATGGAAACAGTCAGTCTCTCAGGAAAGTTATAATCACACAGCATGGCTTTTCTTCTCCAGGTGGAAGTGTTTTTGTATATAAGCTCTAGGTGCAATGGGCAGTTTACATGCTTCTCAAATTAGGTGGTTAAATTGTTCTTCAGTTTTTGTTAACTCGATCACTATTATGCTCCCTAATTATTGAGACATGTGAACTTGTTTTTTGACCATTAACCTAGATGCTATCAGAATGGGCTTTAGAATATAGGCCATTCATCCATTTTTTGTGAAGCTTTTCAAGCTTCCGAGCTGATGCTCTATTTTGTAACAAACTCATTATTTATCTAATGGAGTTTGGGGAGCCATAAAATCCCTCCACCAATGGTGGTTTAATTTTAAAAAAATCATATTCCTTGCATTGTTGTGTGGTTTATATCATCTGCTACATAAAGCCGTAAAACCAAACCAAATGGTGATAATTTAAAGGATGTTAGATCTTTATCAGGATATGTTTCTTGCACACGAACTAAATTTTACGTGGTCTGACAAGATCTAATTATTTTAAGACCGGCAGCCAAGATTTTCTGGAAAACTTAAAACTCAATATCAATGGTTGTGCATGGCAATTCTGAAGCTATGTGTAATTATGAGTAATCATCAAGGGCAAGTTAAATTTGCTACTACAACATGTACAACACCAATTTGCAAGCTGAAATCAAATCCTTGAAACATGGTTTAGAAATATGACTAGAGTATGTCATCAATGAATTTCAAATAGAACGTGACTTTCATTTGCTGGTAAAGATGATGTGACGTGATTTCAAGACTCAATATATAAGGAGGCATACTAATGAATTTAGAGACATCAGATCTTAACAGCATCGTGGATTCACCTGCAAGCACATCATAAGAATCATGCCTCTTCATCGAACTTAAAGATCTCTAAGGCAAAACAAGGGACTTATTCATCTTGATGCCTTGTTCAATCCCTTATATCAGGCACAATTGAAAATATTTTCTATGAGAATTTAGTATTCTGGAACACACTACTGATTTCTTCTTTGTTATTTATAGAGCTCTCTAACATTCAAGGAACATTTACATAAAAAATACATGAAATCAATTAAAAAACTATATCGAGTGTTTGAGGAGTAATTTATTCTGATAGCATTTTAGGATGAAACACCGTTTTAAAACACAAACTGCTCATCTTTTTCCATATTTCTTTTTGATGGAAATGTTTTTCATTTCATTCCAAACAAGTGTAAAAAGTTTTAACCTTCACTTATGGCCTATTACATTCACTGTTTAGACAAAGAAAAAAAGCAAAAAGCAAAAGTAAAAAAATCTTTGATTTACAAGTGTGAACTAGTTTTGAGCTGTCATTAGGTTTCTCTTGCTTCTCCCGTTTCCTGTCTGACTCAGAATTCTTTTGCAGGTTCTGAAATTCCTTCCCAAAGGTAGACTTAGTGAAATTTGCAACTCTCTGGCAAAAAGGCAAGTCACAAACAAGTATTGGATTGTTTCCTAGTAGTTTTCCTCACACATTTTGCATCTATTTGGTAGGCCAGGTAACATGCCTTTAGATTGTAGTCTGGTGATGATGAGCCCTAAATATACTCTTGTTTTATGACATTTTAGATCTAATTTGGGTGTCATTTGGTGCAAAGTAAGGAGCTTTAAAGCTAAACTTGTCAAAGTTACATTTTGAAGAACAAGTGATGCACTAAGTTTTTGAAACTTGATTTTGGAAATGTTTGCAAAGGAATTAGAGCACATGGATCATACCATTGGATTCCTCTCGTCAAGAGTTTCGACATGGACTACTAGAATATGCAAATTGGATGAACGGTTAAAGTGCACGGTCCTTCACAAAAGTGCGCCAAGTGCTGCATGGCCCCTGCATTGCATTCTATAAATACCCCCTATCCCCTCCAAGAGCTAAAAACGGCCTCCCACCATGTAAATCTCCATTTTCTTCATCTTTCTTTCCCTTTTCTTCCATTCCTTTTTATTAGATTAGTAGTTTGATTCCATGTATTGTAGTATAGCTTAGTTTGATCCTTGGGAGCATTTGAATTCACTTTCCTTGAAACTTTAAGGGCTTTGTATGCTTAAACTTGGGATTTTGATTATCATTTTATGAACTTGAATTTCTATGCATGAATGTTGTTCAATCTTGCTTAATTTGTTATGGGTTTTGTGTTTTATATCAATTGCATGCTCCATAGTCATTAATTAGGTTAGTTTGGTTAGAGTAATTTAGTGTGATGATGATGGTGACTTAGCATAATGGTAGTGTAATCTCTAGTTGTTAGATTAATGACTATGGAAGGGGTTGAGTGATGACAAGTTCTTCCCCTTGTTGTGTGATTGTAGTTAAGGAATGCCATGATAAATATAAGTTGTTAGAAGTGGAAATCTTATGAACTTGCATGATTAATCAATTATGTGTTTAGGTAAGGATAGAATGTTATCATTGGCCCCCCTAATATGTGATTGTATACTTGAGTTGAAGATTCCTTTCTAACGTATGATTGTTATCAACGAATAGCTAGATTTGTGGGTAAAACGTTATCGTTTACTCCAATATCATTGAGTAGCAAAGTAGGAGTCGAGACATATATGCTATCATCATCTTGGTTCTTGATAGTTATCAAATGTCTTATTTGTATGCTCTCGCTATCACGAGTGTGTGAGTAAGTTTGTCTCTCTCTAATCCTAATACCATTGTTGAGTTATCTATGATGCTATCATCTAGGTGAATCAACAATGAGAGCTTTTGAGTGGTGTTATCATCCTCTCTAGCTACATTCGAGAGAATATGATGCTTTCATCCTTGACAAATGGTCTAAACTTCCTTGTAATTGCATTTGCTCGGTAATAAGTCGATAGTTGGGAATTGAAGTCAATTGCCTCCCAAGGCCTCATAATCCTAGTATCATCCCCTTAACTTAGTTAATGATAGTTTAGTTTACTTTCGTAGTGTAATCAAAACCAACCTCAAAACCCCCCATATTTACATTGCTTTCTATATAATATATAAGTATGCTTATTTTCTACTTTAAAACACTCTTACAAGTCCCTTTTCCTTGTGGTTCGACCCCTTCTTCCCACTATCTACTCTCTAGTAGTTAGAAGTTGTAGGTGATTTATAAATAGTATTTTGATCTCGCGGAGTCCCATTTAACGACGTGGGAAATCGCTTGTCAGGTGATAGTAGATAATCTTTCCCTGTGCAGCATCCAGAGGAAAAAACTATGTTTAGGTAGAATTTTAGGACTCCATACATATTTTTCCCAATTGTCTTTCTGTGTCACTCATTTCAGAACATCATAGGCTCTTATTGTCCAGAATTTGCCCTTCTGATCCACACAATCTTTCAGACTAATTCCCATTCTACGCCTCAGCTGCACTAGAGTTTTCCGGTATCTTGTCATACTAGAATTCTCCAAGTTTGGCTTGTAGTCCTCAAACCTCTTTCCTTTTAAATAGTGTTCTTGCAACCATTTGATCCACAGTACATCTTTTTTCAGAGTGATGTCCCACAACAGTATACACAGATCTTTCCATATTTATGAGAAGATGGGCGAGCGATTGTTGTTATTGAATAAATGTGAGACTATAGTCCCATATACTTGAAGGCTCCAAATGACTAGTTGAATTTTTTGGATATAGTAAACTAATTAAGGGAGTTGCTGATGTGGTTGTGTGTTTGTCGACCGAGGAAGCAAGATTCTCTCCTAGCGCATCTGTTTGTCTGAGAGACTGCTCATCATTGTGTTTCTTGTTAATGATGGAGTGTTTGGAAATTACATAGTAACAGAATTTACATAATCAAACTTATAATAGACTTCTCTGACTGATACCATAAATAGATGGATTTGAATTTTCTGGATTTAAATAGCTGGATTTGAATAGATAATTAAGTCTTTATATGGCTTTAATATTTACAAGTGTTTTGGTAGTGAAAATTGATCCTTCTAGCTCTGCGTACATGCTTCTTGAAATGGTTTGCCAATTGACTCACTTTAAAGATATTGTGCCATACATGTCATTCTGTCATTTAATGGCTTCTTTTTTTAAAAAAATAAAATTAAACCACCATTGGTGGAGGGTATTTTATTAGGCACCCCAAACCTATAGAATAAATGTTTGTTACATAAAGCCATATAGGCTAAGCCAGTGAAGTAGATTGCTTCCAAAAGCTAGAAGAATGGCCAAAAAAATGCCTATTCTAAGGGCCTTGCAGATGGATATAGGTACATTTTAAATTCATAGCACAAACGGGGAGCAAGTTAGTGATCAAATCAGCAAAGACTGAAGCACAAGTTAGCCACCCGAAGGAATGAAATTTATAATGCTTCCATCTGCAAGGTAATATTTACACAAAAAAAAGGTTGTATCCAAAACCATGATGACCAGTAGATTTTAAGTGCCATGATCCAATCTATGAGTGACTGGTTTGTCTCTGAGCAGACTCTTATTCTGATGAAGGCATAGTCCATTCTTACTGCATATTTAGCACACCATTTAGTAGCATCTTTTTACTTAAAATCTGACAGAGGCAATGCCAAGTCTGTCTAATCTAAGTAAACCTTTAAGGATGTCAGGAGCATGTGGAAAAGATATAGATTCAGATAGGCACAGAGACAGGCACCTTTTTGCCAGAAAATCTGCAGGTTGATTACTCTCTCTGAATATGTGTGAGATATTGTGTGCATGTATTTGCAGCATATGGCAAATGGAAAAAATGGCCAATCAATTTCCAGTGGATGAGAGATACCTCTAACAGCTTTGGAGCAGTCTGATTCAATATAAAAAATGCTGGAGTTCCTGTGAAGTGCTTCTATGATTCCCTCTTGGATGGCCAAGATCTCAGCATGCAATGGTGATTGTGCTGTGCTGTATTTCATCCTGATAGATAATGTATCTCCTAGGACATTTCTAACAATAATGCCTATCCCACAGAGTCCATTTTTAAATGCAGCATCTACATTAACTTTAATGCCCCTATCTGGTGGAAAGGGATCAATTTTGAACTAATCAAGAAGTGGTTCCTGTTAGAATTCCCAACCAGTGGGTGTGAAGTGAAGATAAGTGAGACATATTTAACTATTAGAGTGCACATTTTAGATGTGGATAAATGACAGTTATCATACAAGGATTTATTTCTCCTAAGCCAAAGATGCCAGAAAATCACTAGAGCAGTAATTCTAATGACCTGAGTGTGTATTTTTGAAAATCCTTGAAATGACAAGTAGTAATTGAGTCTAGCTCTAAAGTTCAGAAATGTGGGAGGATTGATAAGCAACAGAGAATGCATTTGTGCCCATATTTGGCCATTTACCAGACAACTGTTAAAGTAGTGCTCTACAGTGTCATGGTTACTACAAAAAATGCATTTAGATGGAAGATGAAACCCAAATTTGACCAGAATTTCAGGAAATGGCAGTAGATTATTTCTCAGCCTCCAAATGAAAATTGATACCTTTTTTGGAAGGTAATGGCTTCAAGTCTATTCTTGGTCAGGAAAATAATCTATTGTTGCATTGCTTATAGAGAGAATACCTTCAAGTTCTAGTTTTTGGGAGCTTAGAGAGAATAACTTCAAGTTCTTTGGCGATAACATTTTATTATTATAATTTTTTTCAGAATATAATGAATCAACTATATGATGTTATAATGACTTCAACTTCTGTCTTCCTCCGGGTTACCCATTGGCAATAAGAGCCCTATCACTTAGAAAAGCTGCAAAAGTACTGGATCCTGAATTTAGATATTGCAAAAGTACTGGATCCTGCAAAAGTACTTAGCTATTAGAGACTCGCAAAAATAATTTATTAACTAATTAGAATTAGATAGGTTTGGAAGCTATCAAATTTTATTCTGCTTTATTATCAGAAAATAATCAGGATGTTAACCAATATGATTTTAATTTTCTTTTACCAAATATCTCTAGTGTTATTGTAGAACTGAAGAATTGTATCAAAGATATTCGGGTAAATTCGTATGTGTGTATATTCATGAGAAAGTTTACATTATACAGAGAGGCTATGTCTACCTAACTATCGAATCTATCGATGTGGGTTTAATGTACAATAACATAATTACAGAAGGAAAAAGATAGTCTAACCTATATTTCATATACAATACTAATTTATATAGAAAACAAACATCTTCTTTCCTTAACACTCCTCCTCAAGATGGAGCATGAGGATTCCGAATGCCCATCTTGCCAATCAAATCCTGAAATGTACCGCGTCCAAGTGCCTTGGTAAAAAGATCAGCAGGTTGCTCAGTAGTACGAATATGATGAGTAGCTATCTCACGAGACCGAATCAAATCACGAACAAAATGACAATCAACTTCAATATGCTTCGTTCGCTCATGGAAGACCGGATTAACAACAATATGTAGAGCTGCTGACTGTCACAAAACAACTTCATCGGCTGAGAATGCGATACGCCTAGAGACTTGAGAAGAGATTTCATCCAAATAAGCTCAAAACAAACATAGGCCATAACACGATACTCAGCCTCGGCAGAAGAACGAGAAACTGTTGGTTACTTCTTTGTCTTCCATGAAACTGGAGAATCACCAAGGGTCACAAAGTAGCCTGTCAAAGATCGTCGAGTAATAGGACAAGCAGCCCAGTCAGAGTCACAGAAACCAACGAGCTGCAAAGGACTACGAGCTGAAAGAAACAATCCTTGACCAGGATGGCCCTTGAGATAGTGCAAGACTCGAATTGCATCCTGCCAGTGTGCAACTCGAGGTTTCTCCATGAACTGAGCTAAAGTATGAACTGAATAACTCAATTCTGGACGAGTAATAGTCAAATAGATAAGCTTTCCAATGAGACGTCGATACTGAGCAGGATCATCATGCATAAGACCGTCATCTTTCGCAAGATTATGGTGTGTCTCCATTGGAAAATCAGCAGGCTTTGCTCCCAATAAGCCAGTATCAACCAAAATATCCAAAGTATATTTCCGTTGAGACAGAAACATACCACCAGGGCGACGTGCAATCTCAATGCCCAAAAAATACTTCAATGCTCCAAGATCCTTCATGTGAAAGCAAAAACTCAAATACTTCTTGAAGGCAGAAAACCTCTCCAGAAGAATCCGCAATTACAAGATCATCCACGTAAACCAAAACATGGAGAGTAACACCATTTCGGATATATGAGAACAAGGAATAATCAGCTTTGCTTTGAAGAAAACCATATCTGCGCAATGTCTCAGCTAACTTAGCAAACCAATTACGAGGAGCTTGGCGAAGACCATAGAGTGATTTCCGAAGCTTGCAGACAAGCCCGGGATGAGGTAACACATATCCCGGAGGGGGCTTCATATAAACCTCCTCCTCAAGATCACCATGCAAAAACGCATTATGCACATCCATCTGATGAAGCTCCCATCCCTTAATGACAGCAACACCCAAAAACAAGCGAACAGAAGACATCTTAGCAACAGGCACAAATGTCTCAGTAAAGTCAGTCCCCTCTATCTGGCGATTCCCAAGCACAACCAACCGAGCTTTGTAGCGTTCAACAGAACCATCCGAGTTATACTTCGTACGAAACACCCATTTGCTACCAATAGCTCGCTTGCCAGAAGGAAGAGCAGATAAAGTCCACGTCTTATTACGTTCAAGAGCATCAATCTCAGCAACCATTGCTAGACGCCATTGAACAGAGCGAGAAGCCTCAGAAAATGTTGTTGGATCCGAGCCAGCCGTAACTGCAGCCAAAAAACTAGAGTGTGAAACCAAAAATTATTACAGAAAACATAATCAGCAATAGGATAACGAATACCTGAGGACGGTGAGGACGAGGAAGCAGCTGGAGGGGGTTTATTGAAGGTGCAGTGGCGGCGCAGACGTAGTCGCGAAGTCGAACAGAAGGTTGGCGAGTCCTGGTGCTCGGCGGTCTGGGCGGCGGTGCAGAAACAAGCAGTTCAACATCCGATTCCGAAGGAGAAGAGGATGACGGAGATTCAATGTCAGAGTCAAAGGCCAAGATAGCTGGGTCCATCGCCGGAGACCAAGCGGAAGTCGATTCCGGCGAGACGTGCAGCGAAGGCGGGCTTCGGACGGTCGAAGGTGGCCTTGGGGCGGTCGGCGGCAGCCTGACCGCAGTCAAAGGCTCGCCGGAAGGTGCTTGCCGATCAACAATCAGAGGCACACTGGAAGGTAGATGCGGATCAACGTCCGGGAGCCGTGTAGGTGAAGACGGCCAATCTGCAGGCAGCATATCTCCAGGCGCGTGAGGAGCATGCGCTAGAGGCCCTGCTCCAGGCGCGTGAGGAGCACGCGTTTCATGCATGTCAGGGGCATGTACGTCCGGGCCATGAACATTCGGCCCATGCATGGCCGGTCCAACCGCGTCTGGTCCATGCACGTCCGAATCGGGCAGAACGGGCTCAAACACTTCTGGGCCACGCACAACGTCAGGAAGAGGCCCAAATTGCCAGAAACACGTTCGGTCGACGGGGAAGAATCTTGTGAAGCAAACGAGAAGCAATCTTCATAAAAAACAACATCACGACTTGCAAAAGTCGTACGAGTGTCAAGATCATAAAGTCTCCATGCCTTCTTGTCTGTAGAGTATCCCAAAAACATGCACTTTCGGCTTCGGGAAGCAAATTTATCTCTCGGTCTAGGGAGTTGGGATGCAAAGCATAAACATCCAAACACCTTCAAATTTCCATAGTCCGTAACTCGGCCAAAGAGGAGCTGATACGGGGAGCAATCCTTCAATAACGGCGACGGAGTTCGATTAATCAGGTAAGCAGCAGCAAGAACACAATCACCCCAAAATTCGATTGGAAGATTAGCCTGAAACATGAGAGCTCTAGCAACGTTAAGAATATGACGGTGCTTGCGCTCAACACGTCCATTCTGCTGTGGTGTGTAAACAGTCGAAGTCTCAAAACGGACTCCTTTCTCCAAAAAATACTGACGAAGAGGCTGAAATTCGGTACCATTATCCGCACGAACACACTTGATATTGCGGCAAAACTGAGTAGAGACAAGCACGAAGAACTCTTTCATCTTGGAAGACACTTCAGACTTACTAACTAGTAAATAAACCAAACAGCTCTAGAGTGATCATCAACTATAGTCAAAAATGACACTGCCCCACTAAGTGAGGGGTTACTATAAGGACCCCAAACATCACAATGAACAAGATCAAATAAGCTACTAGCTGTTTTGGTATTCGAGGAAAAACTACTTCTAGACTGTTTTGCTCGATGACATGTTGAGCAAGGAACATATGTATTATTTCTACGCAATCCTAATATTGGAATAGATGATAGCACCTATGGAGAAGGATGACCAAAACGTCGATGCCACAGATCAAACGAAGAAGCAGAAGTAGCAGACACATGGAGAGATCGCGCAGACGAAAGTGGAGCCCCGAGACTACACAACCAATAAACCCCTCCTCGCTGACTACCAATACCAGTCACCATCCTCGTGCTGATGTCCTGAAATATGCATATATTTTCGGTAAGCAAAACTAGAGCTTTTAAGGATGCAGTTAGCTTAGCAAAAGATAACAAATTACAACGTAATTCTGGAATAAATAAGACGCGAGAAAGCATAATATCGCCAAAATATAATGTGCCATGTAATAAAGCAGTAGATACCGAACCATCAAGCAGTACAACATCAACATCAGTAGGCATAATATCGTGAAAAATCTCCTTGGTACCAGTCATGTGATAAGATGCACCCGTGTCAAGTATCCAGGGTGTAGAGACCTTACCGAAATTGTCAGTATTCATGTTAGAAAGTATATTCTTAACTGTACCCCATTGCTTCTTAGATAAGACGGGGCCGAAAACCTGTGTGTCCAAGTTGGTGATGACGACGGCGGTAGTGGGTTCACCCGGGGAAGGAACAACTCCGGCGAACGGCACTCCAGGAAAGACAGACGAACGAGGAACGACGGTAACAGGAACAGCGGCGGCGGCGACATCATCGTGAGCGGCAGCAGCGATTAGGAACGGTAGGAAGTAGTGGTCTAGCGGTGGCAACGTTGTTGTGGCGAGGATCCATGGAATAAAAGAAAGGTGTCAACAAATTCCTTCAAAATTTCCAGCAACAAGACACGTGTCCAGCAAATTCTTTTTTTTTGTTTTTTTTGTTTTGGAGAATTGAAGTCGGTAGCAGAAATCAAATGAGCAGGAACGACGATTTCGACAGCGGCAACGGTGGAGACTCACGGCGGCAGCGGAGGAAAAAAAAGATCGGAAAAAGAATTGACTTTAGAGGATCGAAGGCTGTGATACCATGTAGAACTGAAGAATTGTATCAAAGATATTCGGGTAAATTCGTATGTGTGTATATTCATGAGAAAGTTTACATTATATAGGGAGGCTATGTCTACGTAGCTATCGAATCTACCGATGTGGGTTTAATGTACAATAACATAATTACAGAAGGAAAAAGATAGTCTAACCTATATTGCATATACAATACTAATTTATATAGCAAACAAACATCTTCTTCTTTCCTTAACAGTTATATCCGAGGAAAACAATCTTGATCCGATAAAAATGACTGATTTAATTGAACCTTATTTTTTTTATATGGTTGGGGACTCAACCCCATGGACTTGATACAAGGTTCTGATTGCGTCTGGTCTTGATGTTAGGTTATAAAATGGAGTCCAGTGAGTCAACTTCCCCCCTTTCTCCTTTCTCCATGTCTTTCCCCTTTGGTCCCTCCCTCCTTCCTCCTCGAGAAACCCTAAATCCAAGTTCACAGGTGTGAATTTCGCAAGCAATAGTCATGGCAGGAGAGCAGTTGGAAAAGCAGGAAAGATGTCACAACCAACGCATTCTGGAGATGTGGCGAAGCTGCAGAGATTGGTGTAGGAGGAAGATCAATCTGTGTCCGAGCCTGCTGGATACTACCCTTCCATTGGGACACATTTTAGAACCACACATGCGCCATTCGATACATCATCCGGGTACTCCTGCTAAATCCTAATCAAATGTCTTCTTTATCCAATTTAAAGATAATTTGAATGATTGGAATGTTTTTGTTTTTGGCAGCATGGAGCTAACCTTTATGCTGTAGCTAACGATACATGGTCCTTGGCCGTCCATTCTACTACTTTATACTTCATATCCTACTTATAACAACGGAAAAAAACGCTTAATTAATTGCACAAAGAAAAATGATTGAAGATGCTTAATTTTAGGCACATAATTGTGTGCAATTATTGAACTGTCCGAGGATCCATCAGACCACAGTTCAGATCACTCCGAAAATAATAGTTAATGATAAACATGGCTCTTGACGGACTGGGGTTTCATGTTAGTTTCTGCCTGAAAATTGGTGGACAGTCGATAAAAAAAGCATTCTCCAACTTGCTAACTCCTGATTTCTTGCATCCCAAGTTTGTGTCTTCCTCATCGATATCTACATCAACATAGTCTAGTTTACGCTTAGATTATGGAGTGAATATACACCACCCATGTTGGTGAGTTTAATTGAGTTGGTCTCTGTAGTGACCGTCTATATTATAGTTACTATAATATAGACCAAGGACTACATTAAAATATGGAAGGAAGGAGGTCCTTATTTGCAAAATTTGGGAAAGTACTGTTCACGCGCACTGTTCACGGCACTGTTCACACAAAAAATATGTACTCAAATCAGCTAATATTTCACATTGAAAGCTACAGTTTTCAACCTAAACAATCAAGTTTCACAAACACCACAATTTTCAGCCTAAAAATCAAGTTTCTACAATCATTGTAGTTTTCAGCCTAAATAATAAAGTTTTCACAATCATCACAGTTTTCACAATAAATAATCAAGTTTCACAAACACCAAAGCTGTTAGCCTAAACAATCAAGTTTTCACATTCATCACAGTTTTCAACCTAAACAATCAAATTTCACATACACCAAATTAAGTTTTCAGTTTAAAAAAAATCAAATTTCTACAATCACTAGTTTTCAGCCTAAATAACCAAGTTTTCAGGCTAAATAGCCTAAACAAACAATGTAGCAGTTTTCTGGCCAAATAATTAAATTTTCACAATAATCACAGTTTTCACAATAAATAATCAAGTTTCACAAACACCAAAGTTTTCAGCCTAAACAATCAAGTTTTCATCCTAAACAATCAAGTTCCCACAATCATCACAGTTTTCAAACTAAATAATCAAGTTTCCACAATCCCCACAGTATTCAGATTAGACAATCAAGTTTCACCACAGATTTTCAGATGTGAATAACCACATTAAAACTGACATAATTCACATTAAAATTTACAGTTTTCAGACTAAACAATCAAGTTTTCATAAATATTAAAATGTAGACCAGAGATTTAGACTCCATAATGTAGACTATTATAAGCATCAAACCCCCAAAATCAACCAAACGGCACCACCACACACACACAAACTCTATGCAAAAAACCACACAGCAGTCTAAATCGTTTACTGCTACATCATTACCCACACAACAACCTATTATTAGGTCACCCACACAATAGCCTATCCTCACTCTTCTCTAATTCAGAATAAACTAGCAAAAAACATTTAGATTCAAATCAAATCAACAATTACCTTCCATTGAGAATCGTGCAATTGCGGTGGATAAATCAAGCGTTGCGATGGATGAATCAAGTTGCGGTGGATGAATCGGGCTGCGGTGGATGAATCGTCGTTGCGGTGGATGAATCGCCGTTGCGGTGGATAAATCGAGCGTTGTGGTGAACAAATCGAGATAGTGGATGAATCCCCGTTGCGGTGGCTGAATCGCCGTCGCGGAGGATGAATCGTACTGGCTTTGGGTTTGGGGGTTTCGATCAAATTTATCTGATGAAAGAAAATAATATTTGGTAATATATATTTTCCAAATATTTGCAAGAGAAGGCTATAAAGAATAGCTATTTACAGAAATGTCCCCGCGCCCATAACTTCTTTGCAGAAAGGTCCCAGCATTTATAATTTAATTGCAGAAATAGGCCGTCTATATTATAACTGTAATATAGACGGTCTATTCCAAGACTAATTAAGTTTAATTAAAATAATAATATTTAAAATATTTTGATTTTAATACTGGAAACAATTTATTTAGAGTTTCAAATTAAACTTAATTGAAAAATATATTTAAGTCAATGGAAAAAAACATCATAACACACATCATAACACACAGACACAAGGAACTAATTTGTAAATAAATTTCATATTTCAAGAGCCATACTTCATTTATATAATCAACTTCTCATACAACATACTAAAAAATAGAAGTGGTAATATTTTTGTTCAATGTCATGAAACTCTAAATAGATTGTTTCCAGTATGAATCAACACCATCGAGGCATTACTGGAAACCTTCCCGGAAACGTTGCCGTTGCACATTGGTGGTCTGTATACGTCACCCACAAAAATTTTTGACTTCGAAACTTGGTCGGGTAGATCGTTCTAGAAAAATAACGACGTATATATGTGTTTTCGAAGTCGAAATATATATTTTCGAGGTCAAACATATTCCATTTTGCAAGACTATTATGTGATGTGGGATGAACCTTACCTGCGGAAGTTGGAGCAGCCGAAATTTTTTCGCAGATTCTGATGTTTCTTGTCGCAGTCTCAGAATTCAACAAACAAGTAGTGTTTTTTGATTGGATACGTCATTCTAATAAGAACTCATGTTATTCATGAGCACTGCTAGTTTCTGGGTGAATACCTTTGTTTTAAGGGTCAAAATCATGTTTTATTATTTTTGGATACTTAAAATAATATTTTAAGTTAGGGAGGACCTTTTTGTTACTTATTACAATTAGTAGCAGCTAGGGTTTAGTATATAAATATTTTTCTGGTTATTTTGTAGGACGGCTTTTGATATTGAATGAAAATTGAGGTTTTTCCTCCGTACCTGTCAATTTTTCAGTTGTTTTGATGAATTCAACTAGGATTTGATTCATAGTTCGTTGTTTCTTCCACGCACGCTGCATCAGAGTGGTATCAGATTCCTAATCGATCCTAATTTTTGCCGCCTTCTCCGACGAGAACCCGCGACGGATCATGGGTGTGATGCTCAGAAAAGATGAAGTTGTTGCTCTGCGACGACAACTCGAACTGTTGACCCAGCGACTGGATGCTATTGTCTGTCAGAGAAAACCACTTGTCAAATTCAGTGAGATTCTTGATGATGAGGGTGAAGATGAAATCTTTGCTGCTCCGATGTATCATGATCCTGTGTATGACGATGGTGATGATGACAACTTTACTGCTCCAGTGTTTGATGTTCCCGCGTATGATGATGCGAATCTTTTCGATGAGGAGATTCTGGTGATGGATAAAGTGGATGTTTTCAAGCATGTTTATGAAGTGGATGTTCTTAAGCTTGCTAATGGTAAGACATCTTCTCTTGGAATATCTGCACCTGCTGATTTTCAATTTGATCTCAATTCTTGCGGTCTCTTTATCAATGATGGTTATGAAGTTGATTCTTCCCCCATTTTTGATACCCCTATTTATGATACCTATGAAGAGGATGTGGTTGATGGTTATATTTGTGATGATAATATTTGTGAGGAGGAAGTGGCTCATTGTGTTTACGATGAGGATATTTGTGAGGGGATAGTTCATGGGTATGTTTTTGAGGATGATATTTGTGAGAAGGAAGTTGTTGAGGGGTATATTTATGATGATGGTATTTTCTCCTTCGTTCTTGATGTTCTTGATCTGGGTGGTTGTGAGGATGAGATTTATGTGGTTGGGGTTTCAAAATTGGACCTTTTTGTTGATGCTCACCCTAAAATATTCCAGCTTGCTTGGCTTCGTAATGGTGATGATGATATTATTGTTTCCAACGGTGTCTTGAGGAACTTTGAATTGACTCAATTCAGTGTACTGATACTTGGTTGTCCATGGCAATATGATCATGAGGTTCTGTATGGTCATCCCAGTATGTATTCTTTCTTGTTTGGTGGAAAGTGGTTTATTTTGTTGTCGGATAAATCTTATGTGGATGACACTTTGATTCTTTGCCGTGGATTTCTTGCTGAGAAGTATGGTGTCCAGTTATCCAGTCTTGACTGCTGCCATTACTTGAAATTGATTCAGAAATTGCATTATAAGGGTTATGGTGAGCGTAATAAAACTTTTCAGCAGCTTTATGGGTCATATTTTGGGCATTCTAAGCATAGAGAAGCTGTACGGTTTTTGCATCTACATCATGGTTATTCGCTGATATATACTAAGCTTGGTGTCCTTGAAAGTGTGGGGAAAACTAATCCTAAACCATGTCATGTTCAATTGATGAGCCACATTCATACTTGTATTGTGTTGAATGTCTTGTTCCTTGTGTTGAAGATTCTTCTTTTGGTGACGGCACAGCTTGAAATTCGAGGACGAATCTTCTTTGTCCTGGAGAGAATGATGTGGGATGAACCTTACCCGCAGAAGTTGGAGCAGACGAAGAGTTTTCGCAAATTCTGATGTTTCTTGTCGCAGTCTCAGAATTCAACAAACAAGTAGCGTTTTTTGATTGGAAACGTCATTCTAATAAGAATTCATGTTATACATGAGTACTGCTAGTTTCTGGGCGAATACATTTGTTTTAAGGGTCAAAATCGTGTTTTATTATTTTTGGACACTTAAAATAATATTTTAAGTTAGGGAGGACCTTTTTGTTACTTATTACAATTAGTAGCAGCTAGGGTTTAGTATATAAACAGTTTTCTGGTTATTTGTAGGACGACTTTTGACGTTTAATGAAATTGAGGGGTTTTCCTCCTTATCTGTCAATTCTTCTGTTGTTTTGATGAATTCAACAAGGATTTGATTCATAGTTCGTTGTTTCTTCCACGCATGCTGCATCATTATGTCGACTGAGACTGTCATATGAGTCCAAACTCGTAAAAAATGATATGCATATCTTTGCGAGATCAAAACGAGAAATTCTACTGCTATTTTGAAGTCAGAAAGTTTGAAAAACTGACAGTTCGAACTCGAAAGGTTCAAAATGCTGATTGTTTGAAATCAAAATTTTTGAGAAGCTCATGGTTCAATCTCGGAAGTTTTACGAAGCTGATGGTTCGATCTCGAAACGTTTATGAATCTGATAGTTTGAGCTCGTAATTTGAAAAGCTGAGCAATTGATTAAATATTCATTAATTCCGAGGAACGGTGCAGTATATGACGGTCGTGTTTCGTATACGTAAGGCATGTTGTTTTGAATTAAAAAGAGAGTTTGAATTATTTGAAGGAAATCAGAGCGTCTTTCTAATCCGAAACCACGCTTCAGTAACTGAGTTAGTATGAGTTTGTCTTATTTCGTCTTCGTAAAGGTGTTTACGTGATGTTTGTACCTTTTTAATTTCCATGACCATGTCTTGCTAATTACAGAGATTGTTGTAAAATATGAAGTTGTGATTATATTCAACTTAAAGGTTTACAATATATAGATCGGAACCTAGAGTTCGGTAAGGAAAAGAAATATACTAATCTAACTTAATATACAAGAAAGAATAATCTAGAATATACAAATATATTCACAAAATATATTCTCTAACACTCCTTCTCAAGATGGAGCATGAGGATCCCGAATATCCATCTTGCCAATCAAACCATGAAGTGTCTTGCGACCGAGAGCTTTTGTAAACAGATCAGCAGGTTGATCAGTTGTACGAGTATGATGAGTAACCACTTCACCGGACTGAATCAAGTCACAAACAAAATGACAATCAACTTCAATGTGTTTCATTCTCTCATGAGAGACGGGATTAGCAGCGATATGGAGAGCTAATTGGCTGTCACAGAACAAACACATCGGCTTGGAATGAGATACACCCAAAGAATGAAGCAAAGACTTGAGCCAGATCAATTCACAACAAACATAGGCCATAGCACGATACTCCGCCTCATTTGAAAAATGAGAAACAGTTGGTTGTTTCTTCGTTTTCCAAGAGACTGGAGAACCACCAAGAATCACAAAATAACCAGATAAAGAACGTCGAGTAATTGGACAAGAAACCCAATCTGAATCACAGAAACCGGTGAGCTGAAGGGAACTGTGGGCCAAAAGAAACAATCCTTGACCCGGATGACCCTTAAGGTAGTGTAAGGCCCGCAAAGCGGCCTGCCAATGAGCAACTCGCGGTGTCTCCATAAACTGTGCCAAAGTATGAACCGAATAGCTCAACTCCGGATGAGTGATAGTCAAGTAAATAAGGTTTCCAATAAGCCGACGATATTGGAGAGGATCTTCATACAGTGGACCTTCATCCTTCACCAAATTTTGTTGTTGTTCCATTTGGGAAACCCGCAGGCTTTGCTCCTATAGTCCAGTGTCCGCCAAGATATCCAGAGCATATTTCCGTAGTGATAGAAAATACCATTAGGTCGACGAGCAATTTCAATACCCAAAGAATACTTCAAGGCACCAAGATCCTTCATGTAGAAACACGAACTTAGATAACTCTTGAAAGCTGACAAGACTTCACCAGATGAACCAACAATTACAAGATCATCAACATATACGAGAACATGCAGGGTAACACCATTCCTCATGTAGGAAAACAAAGAGTAATCAGCACGACTTTGAACAAAACCATAACGTCGTAAAGCCTCAACCAACTTAGCAAACCAATTCCTTGGAGCTTGACGAAGACCAAATAACGATTTCTGAAGCTTACAATCGAGACCATGACCAGGAAGAGCATAACCTGGAGGCGGCTTCATATAAACCTCCTCCTCAAGATCACCATGCAAAAACGCATTGTGCATGTCCATGTGGTGTAGGCTGTAGCTCCCAACCTTTATCAACTGCCACAACTAAGAATAAGCATACATAAGACATTTTCGCAACCGGAGCAAATGTCTCTGTAAAGTCTGTACCCTCAATCTGTCTATTTCCAAGCACCACTAACCGGGTATTGTAGCGCTCAACTGAACCATCCGAATTGAACTTCATACGAAATACCCATTTGCATCCAATTGCATGCTTACCAGGCGGTAGAGCTGAGAGAGTCCACGTCTTATTTCTCTCAAGAGCGTCAATCTCAGCCGCCATAGCCAAACGCCAGTGAATATGGTGTGAGGCCTCAGAAAACGTAGTAGGATCCGAACCAGCTGTAAATGCAGCCAAAAAACTAGAGTGCGATACCGAAAAATTATTACAGGAAATATAATCAGCAATAGGATAACGAATACATGAGAGAAGTGAGGATGAAGGAGAAGCAGTAGTAGAAGAGTTTATTGGTAGTTTAGTGGTAGCGCAGACATAATCTTTGAACGGACGGGTGCACTTCGAAGTCGAGTACTTGGTGGACGTATAGGTTGAACGTAGCGGGCGTAGCGGGCATATCAATGTTGGAGTCTGAGCTGGATGTAGAAGAAGACAAGTCGGTATCAGGTGTTGAAACAACAAAATTATGGTAATAGAAAGAACTCGACTCGTTAAAGGGCCCGACAGCAGATGGAGACGGCTGACCAGATGGCAAGGAATGGTCTGTCGTCGACAAAGGAGCCACGGTGGTTATAAAAGGAGCAAGCACCGGCGAAGGAGCGGAAGATGTGGACGAAATGGTTTCCGCAACAGAAGACGTAACACGCAAGGAAGTAGAAGGAGGCTGCCCAGGCGCGTGCACTTCATGTGCCGCAAGTGGGGCGCCATCAACCCTTGACGCGTGTATGGCACGCGCTCCATGTGAACTATTTCCCTTCCTCGGCGCGTGGACTCCACGCGCTGGAGGTGAATCATCCTCAACCCTAGGCGCATGGGTATCACGCGCCTGACCTTCCAAAACGTTATGCGCAACACTGGTCGGTGCAGTCATCGTCGCCGGAGCAGCTGGAAGGAACTCATTGCCAGTGTCATCAAAATAACTCGGAAAAGGCTCGACAACGATAATGGAAGCATCAAGCTTGTCCGATGGAGCAAACGGAAAGCAATCTTTGTTATAAACAGCGTCACGACTAGCAAAACTCGTTCTTGATTCCAGATCGTACACTCTCCAAGCCTTTTTGTTCATGGAGTAACCAATCAAAATACACGCCCTGCTTCTCGAGGAAAACTTGTCTCGTGGTCGGGGAAGCTGGGAATAAAGCACAAGGACCCAAATACTTTTAAATGATCATAGTTTTGGCACGACCATACAACAGTTTATAAGTTGTACGATCATCCAACACAGGTGATGGAGTTCGATTGATGAGATAAGCAGCAGTAAGGACACAATCTCCCCAAAACACTATTGGAAGATGAGCTTGAAAGAGAAGAGCACGAGCAACGTTGAGAATATGACGATGCTTGCGCTCCACACGGTCATTCTGTTGAGGCGTATAAACAGTAGTTGTCTCGAACTAAACTCCCTTGTCCACAAAAAAATTGACGAAGGGGTAGAAATTCTGTACTATTTTCTGCTCGAACGCTTTTAACTTGACGATTAAACTGAGTGGTCACGAACGCGAAGAACTATTTTATCTTGTTCGAAACATCAGACTTAGTTACTAGTAAGTATATCCAAACAGCTCTTGAAAAATCATCAACAATAGTTAAAAATGAAACGGCACCACTAATAGAAGGGGTAGGATAAGGACCCCATACATCACAATGAATCAATTTGATGTATGCCGGACACCAACACTTCGACGACGAACTAGGCTCTCAAACTGATCTGCAAGACAAAGGCCTCGGGTGTCACGGGGATAGATACTCCGACGCTCAAGTCAGTATATTTGCTTAAGGCGTTAAGTATAAAGTATGAGATTAGATGAGAGGTCTACCAAACCTCTTAGGGTATTTATATGGCTACAATACGTAGATCACCAAGATATGTATTTATTGTATGAATACAACTCTTATGGGAATAGAGGTTGTATTACCATGTATAATAGAAGTGTATTTCGGACATGGTTGTGTTACCATGTTTAGGATAGCTGTATTACCATCTTTGAGAAGATGTATATTCCTTGTAGAACATTCATAATATACCTATTCCTTATAAGGATTAGGATTGATGGACCCGAGGACCCATCCTCCGCGTATCTCGAGCCCATGACCCTTCTCGGGCCCTGGTCCGAGTATGAACGAGGTCCGAATACGAACCATGGACTTATTAGTAGCCCCAAGGTAGATCTTCAAAATATAGAGTGCTCCATCTCGAAGGTTGAAGGAGAGGCTTGCTTCTCGAGGGAAGACCAATAACTCGAGGGAGATTAACTCGGGGTGTTAAGCTCGGGGTGTCCTTCGGGGACTTTCTTCTCGGGCTTACCCTTCTGAATTTCTAGCTTCAAGTTCTTTCGTATTCCATCAGTACACGTGGACGGTTGGATCTAAATCTGCCTTCTTGAATTCTGAGGAGACTAACACGTGGTCTTGATTCATTGTATCTTCTAGCGGTGAGGAGGACCAACCTTCCAATTGCCTGCATCGTTTCGCGAGTCGAGGTAATTACTCCACTTAAATGTGTGTTAATTACTGGCTATATAAACAAGTAATTTTTCCTTTCATCATCACTCTTCATCTCTGCATTTCAATTTTTCAACGAAATTTTCTTCAAACTTATCTTCTTTCCTCATATATTCTCTTCCCCCCATTCTCTATATTGCCATGTCTTTAACAAATTTTAGTGTTCCCCCTAGCAATGTGGAGAATGTTGCTGAAAACAGAGCCCCAGCTGACCGTGACTTGAGCACCTTGTTTCTGGAAGTCGAGGTTGGGGAGCTGATGGAAGTTACCGTCGCTTCACCGCTGCAGGCAGTAACTGTAGTGGCAGATGACGGTGCCTCTGGGTCAGAGATGGACCCTAATGCGGAGCCCCAAGTTGATAAACGGGTTCCGGCCGCTGATGGTGTGAATGATATCACCAAAGTTGTTGACGAAAGGACGCTAAGGTATCTGCGGTCCTGCAGGCTGTCATATCCTCTTGAAGCTGGCTTGAAGCTCGAGGATGGAGGAGTTCCTATTAAAGATCTGGTGAGCCCCACTAGAGGGGTACTTTATGGGAGGTTTTTACAGCAAGGAATAAGTTTTCCCTTTCCCCTTTATTTCATGAATTCCTGCAGCATCATCAACTGCATCCGAGCCAAATACATTCCAATGTGGTAGTGTTGATCATGGCGGCGATTTCCTGGTGTGATCGGAAGAACTACGATCCAAGCCTGGATTTATTCAGGAGTCTGTATACGTTATTCTCTTTTGAGACTTACGAGTACATTACCCTGACTCCGAGGATGAGAAAACCCATCACGTTTCCTGATAACAGTGGTGTGTGGGAGGCAGACTGTTTTCACTTTCGACCGGAGCAAGTACGAGGTCCCTGATTTGCATCCCCATCTGAAGGATGCTATAGCTCGTGACAGAGGTTTCATCATCCCTGATCACTTGAAGGGCATCATTGAGGAGCTCCTAAAGGAGGACATTACCCTTCAAAGAAAGGATTTTGTTCTGGGCTCACATGGCTCTGCGTGGCAGTGGCCTAGTATCACTTACTCGTACCTGTTGGATGTTCCTCGGTCGAAATCTACCTCTAGCTTTTTCAAGCCTGATCGGAATTGGGCCCTCCCTGATAAAAGCAAGGGAAGAAAGAAGAAGGCCAGGAAAAGGGGTCCGAGGAAGTCTCCTCGGAATCATGGTGAATCTTCTTCTAGTCGGTCTTCTTTAGATAACTCCTCAAGTCATATACTGTTGTCATATAATATATTTTTCTTGTGTCATATGCTGAGGTTTATCTTTATATATGTAAAACATCTCCTCCAAAGAAAAAGATTAAGAAGGGGAAGACCCCTCTCAACGTCATAGATGAGGAAGCGGAGGAGTCCGAGGAGATGGAAACTGAGGTTGGAGGGTCCTCCGATGATGGCGATGAATCTGACCTTGAGCTGGTGATCTCCGCAGATGCTTCTTTGAAGAAACTGAGGTACTATCTGAGCTGTCCAGAGGAAGAGGATGGTCAGGCTTCTTGGAGGTCTTCTAAGAAATATCCCTTCGTAGCTGAGGTATTTATCTCTATTATTATACTGCATAGATGTCTTGAATGCCAGGTTTTAATACTTCATTGATTTCGTAGCTGATGGCGGATCTGTCCACGGTGGGGCCTCGAGCCAATGATGTGATCCGTTACTTATCTGATTCTGTGATGGAATTACATGTCAAGTGCCAGTCCTTCAAGGCAAAGAAGGAGGAGATGGAAGCTTCCCTCTTGACTATGGGAACTAAGTCTGTTGCTTCTAATCCACCCTTTCAGGCTCCATTGGATGTGACTCAACTAGAAGCCAGGGTTAAACAGCAAGAGGCTGAGAATAAGGACATGCTGTTGGCGAAGAAGTCCCAAGAGAAAGAGCTGGAGGCTTATCGAGATATTGCTAAGGAGCTGGCGCAAAACCAAGCCAAAGAGAAGGATCCAGAGGAGCTTAAATGGCTTCTAAAGTTTTGGAGTGCCTTCATTACTTGTAGCCCCGAGTTTCAAATTCACAGGGAGGAGTATGGAGATTTATTCCATTTCTCTAAACTGCATGGGATCTTGGGTGGCGTTTTGCATCTATGTCAATCCGATAAAGAGGTGGAGATGATGAAGGAAATCTTCTCTCATCCTGATGTTGCTGATAAGCTCGCTGCTCTGACTGCAAAACGCTGGATCCCTGGTGCCGATTTTTTGGATGCATTGGATCCCTCCGAGAAGATAGTAAGATCAAGAGATTTACTAAGGCTTATTAAAGCTAAGTATCCTGAATTATCTTCTCTTGAAGAAGTGAATTCTAGTTCCTCCATAAAGAAGGTGGATTAGTCTCGGCATTTCCTCATCAGCTTCAAGGCCTGAAATTCTTTGCACATGAACCTCGGTCTCATGATTTACTGGAAAGGAGCTCATGCTAAGCTGAGATACTCCGGGATCAGGTCTTCGCAGTTGTCCATGATGAACACTCTGCGTACTTGATGTTGTTGGGTTTCTTCCTCGGGCATCTTTTGCCAAGTCCTTTAATGTCACAGCGTGCAGAAAACTTGACAATAGCTCATCTCTCAAGTGTCACTTCTGGTGAAGTCCTAGGAAACCCTATTGGGTATATTTAAAAGTACCATATTCTGATGTAATAACACCTTTGATATGTCCTTTTTAGGTTCGAGGTTTAGCCTCTTATGTGCCATTTTGAGGGTCTTGTTTAGAAGTATCATATTCTGATGTAATAACACTTTTGATATGAACTATTTAGGTTTGATATTTTTCCTCTATGTGTGACCTTTTTGAGGGTCTTTTTTAGGTTCGAGGTTTTTCCTCTACGTGTGCCCTTTTTGAGGGTCTTTTTTAGAAGTATCATATTCTGATGTAATAACACCTTTGATATGAACTTCAACTTTTGTTTTTGAGGTTTCTCCTCTTTATGTTGAGATGATTGATTCTCGAGCACGTCTGCCCTTTTGGTCTAAAGACCTCAATCAAGCACTTTTTTGTAGTACTTTATCTCGAACCTATCTCTTTTATTCAAAACGATTGGTATTTGAATATTGGATCCAAAAAACTTATAAGTTGACCAATCATATACTTTATAAATTATATTGTTTGAACAGCAATCAATGTTATACTTAAGACAACAATCCTCTTTTTAGAAAAGGAATTTAAAGATTGCTTATTATAAGGATAGGTATAAAAATATCATGACTTCAATCTAAGTTTATAACTTTAAGAATAGAAGTAAAGTAAATAGTGAATTTTGAGTTTGAGTACCCGTTTGTGCTAGAGCATATTTGTCTCGGACCTTGATGAGGCTTCTCGGACGCTCTTGATAATCTCGAGCTTTTGTGAGGCTCTCCCTTGAGTTTTGAATCTTCTGTGATACTTTCGTAAGTTAATCACATTCCATCTTCGTGGCATAGGTTCCCCCTTCGTGGCATAGGTTCCCCCTTCGTGGTTTCCAAGAGGTAGCTTCCCCCTAGATGGGATTCTAGGACTCGATATGGACCTTCCCAGTTCGGGGTCAGCTTCCCTTCCACTTTTCACTTGCTTTTCTCGTTTAACCTTATGACCAGGTCTCCTTTAACAAAAGTGGCCAAGTGGACTCTTCTATCATGGTAGCGCTTGAATATTTTCTTCACCTTGGCCTTGTAGATAGTAGCATTTGCTCTCTTCTCCTCTAGGAGGTCAAGGTCGAGACAAAGGTTTCCTTCGTTGGCCTTGCCATTTTCATTATCTGGTTGAGAGGTACGGACAGAGGGGACCCCAATCTCTCTGGGGATGATCGCTTCGGACCCATAGTCTAAGTTATAAGGAGTCTCTCCTGTTGTTGTAGCTAGTGTGGTTCTATGGGTCCAGAGCATATTTGGTAATTCTTTGATCCAGATTCCTTTAGCTCCTTCGAGGCACTTTTTGATGCCGCATACCAAGGCTCGGTTCGTAGCTTCTGCTTGGTCGCTAGCTTTTGGATTATATACTGAGGCGAGCTGCTGGTGTATGCTATACTCCTTGTACCCTTTCTTGAAGGGATCATTAGAAAATTGTGCTCCATTATCGGTCACTATGTATCTCGGGATGCCATAGCGACCCACAATATTTTTCCAGCAAAAGTTGATAACAGGGGCCGTAGGAAAAGGCCCTACAAGATCTATGCCCCATCGGACAAATGGCCAGGATTCTTGAATGGTAATCATATTCTCCTGTGGCATGTGGATCATCTTAGCAAATCTCTGGCCCTGGTGGCAAGAATCGATATATCTTTTGGTACCTTGTAGCATCATAGGCCAAAAATAACTCTTCAGTAGGAGTTTTCGAATAATGGTACGTGGATCTTGATAGCTACAGTAGACTCCTTCATGTGTTCCTCGGACCTTACATGCCAGGTGATTTTCCTCAGGAAGGGTACCCGTTTGATGGTATTCAACGTAGGAGTTCATCCATGTGTCTGAGATGCCCGTAGCCATTATGCTATCTTTTTTGTCATTTCTCTTCGCCAGGATTTCCCTTAGCGATTCTTCTCGGGGGATATGATTCAGCTCACAGTGTCGGAGTTGATTTAGGAGAGGTTTAACCATCTTGAGGTATTTCTAAAGATTGTACTCTTGATTTTCGAATTTACCTTTTACCTGCTGAATTGCAATCTGCGGGTCATTGAAGACCTCAAGGTTTTTGACTTCCAGGTCTTTAGCCAATTTTAATCCGGTGATGATGGCTTCACATTCTGCCTCATTGTTGGTGGCTTGGAAACCGAAATGAGAAATATAAAGATGGTCCTTTTCCTCAGGGCTGGTTAGTGAAAATTTTAGCACTTCTTCCCCCGGAGTTGGAGGATCTCTTGGCACATAATTGTCATCTTTCTCGGAGTAAAACACCATTGATTGTTCGAGGTCAGGGTAGGGAACCGAATCTCCTAAGATGGTGTTGTTGGCCGAGGTGTTACTCATTTTTCTGGTGTCATGTATAACCGTGATCATACAAGAATGCGCCACTTCTTGGTCTCCTTTGATTGAAGCTACTCCTTGTGGTGTTGAAAATTTCAGCATCAGATGGTAGGGAGACCATATGGCTTTAGCTTGGCACATCCAAGGTCTACCAAGGATAATGTTGAAAGGTGTGACGGTGTTGACTACCACAAATATGCTGTAGAGGTTCAGGCTCCTCATCCCATCTGCTACTGTGACCGGGAGTGTGATTTTTCCAAGAGGTGTTACGGGATTTCCGGTAAACCCCGAGATAGGACCCATAGGTTTGAGGTCTCCTTGGGTAAATCCTAACTTCTGGAAGCAATTCTGAAACATTACTTCTACTCCACTCCCGTTGTTTATGAAGACTCTTGTTACCAAAGAATATCGTATGGTTGCCGAGATGATGAGAGGGTCAGAATGAAGCATCTGATTTAGTATGTCATCCTTGTCCGAGAAAGTAATAGCTTCTTCGGGATGGAGACTCTTGTTGACCAGTTTGGTATGTGGTAGGGTCCGTGCACTATCCTTCAACTTAGTTAGGGAAATTGCTCCTCCGGTATAGCCATTAATGTTGTTGATGACTCGTTTGCTACATTTGATGGTGGTGGGGGAGGATCCTGAGGATTGTTGTTTCCGCCACCTTGGTTGTTATTGTTGTGGGAGCTATCCTTCTTCTTCTTTTTCTTCCTCGGAGTGTTATTACCTACCATCATCCGGTACAGGTTTACTAAGAGGATTTCATCTTGATCATAGCGTCTCGTGGCGAGATTCATGTATCTGTAATAGTGTTCTATCACAGATTCTCCTTCTTGTTGTCTATCTTCAAGAATTTGTCGATCTCTTCGCGCCCTTCCTTCCGGAGAGAAGATCAAGTTGGACCTACTATTTCCCCTCGGGGAAGTGTCCGAGGAAAGGTCAATTTGGAGTGGATCAGAGCCCCGCGGGCTGTGTTGCATGGTTTGGTTTAAGGTTTCCCTGAGACGGCTTTGTCTATACCCCAACCTATTTTCCTGATTCAGGCCATTTGAATTGTTGAGGTTCGTGCTGTAATTCACGTCGTTTTGGATGAAAATCCTTTGACCTGAATTTGGTACTTCTTATCCAACATGGTTTTTTTCAGGAGGTGGGGTCCTGGATGTAGCAGGATTGGAGCCGGATGCTGGTATCCTGGATACGATGGGATTTGATCCGGGAGGTGCTCCAGACGTACCAGGATTTGGACCAGAGATTGGTTGTGTTATCCCAGCATGACTTGGGTTGATGGATATCGGAATGTTGGAGTTTCCGGTACTCATGGTAGAGTTTGGTGCTGGCTGTGAGGCAAAGTGTGCGTGAGATCTTCTGGGTTGTCCGCGCCCTCAACCGCGTCCATGTCCTTGAAGGGGCTGCTCCGCTTCTGGATTATTCTCTGGATTTTGCCCTAGCATACGGTTGTTTCGTCTGGGTTTCTCGGCGTCAGATATTTTGTTGGGGAAGTTGCTTCTTCGGGTGCGTTAGACCAGATCGGAAACAAGATTCGGCGACGTCGTCAATGAGTGTGATATGTCCCACTGGCGTGCCAAATTGATGTATGCCGGACACCAACACTTCGACGACGAACCAGGCTCTCGAACTGATCTGCAAGACAGAGGCCCCGGGTGTCCCGGAGATAGACACTCCGACACTCAAGTCAGTATATTTGCTTAAGGCGTAAAGTATAAAGTATGAGATTAGATGAGAGATCTACCAAACCTCTTAGGGTATTTATATGGTTACAATCTGTAGATCACCAAGATATGTATTTATGGTATGAATACAACTCTTATGGGAATAGAGGTTGTATTACCAAGTATAATAGAAGTATATTTCGGACATGGTTGTGTTACCATGTTTAAGATAACTGTATTACCATCTTTGAGAAGATGTATATTCCTTGTAGAACATTCATAATATACGCATTCCTTATAAGGATTAGGATTGATGGACCCGTGGACCCATCCTCCGCGTATCTCGAGCCCATGACCCTTCTCGGGCCCTGGTCCGAGTATGAACGAGGTCCGAATACGAACCATGGACTTATCACAATTCAAACAAACAACTAGCTTTATTGGTACTTGAAGGAAAACTAGTTATGGACTGTTTAGCACGATGACATACCGAGCATGGAATTGTTTTAGTTCCATGACTTAAAAAAAGAGCTGGAATGGACGAAAGCACCAACGAGGATGGATGACCAAATCGTTGATGGCACAAATCAAAAGAAGAAGAAACAACTGCAGCGGACACATTCAGAGGCGGTGAAGACGACATAGGAGCTCCTAGTCTGCGTAACCAATAAACCCCTCCTTGATGACTACCCACACCAATCACTGTTCTTGTGCTGATATCCTGGAATACACAGATATTTTCGGTAAGCAAAACTAGACACTTTAAGGCAACAGTCAACTTGTGGAAGGACAGTAAGTTACAACGTAATTCTGGAATTAGTAAAATATGCTCAAGCATAATAGCACCAAAATATAAAGTTCCATGTAACAAAGCAGTTGAAACAGAACCATCGGGAAGAACAACATCAACATTCTCGGTGGGTATGATATTACGCAAAGCATCTCTAAAGCCAGTCATATGATAGCAAGCTCCGGTATCGAGAATCCAAGGCAGAAAAGGCTTATAAGAACCATTGAAATTCATCTTAAATAACATGTTTTGAACGGTACCCCATTGCTTATTTGATAAAGCTGGGCATAGAACTTGCTTGTCAAGATCGGTGATGACAGCCGCGGCATTGGTTGGCGGCATTGTAGTGGCAGGGACAACTCCAACAAATGGCGTTCCTGAGGAAACATGAGTTCGAGGATTACCACACGGTTGTTTTGGTTTGAGTGGCTAAGAAGCACTTTCTCCAGCAGGACGATACATGTGAACAGCGGCGGCGACGGCTTGGACCAAGGCTTGGAAGGCAATGAAATCAACAACGGCAGCGCCGTGAGGAACTTGAGCAATAGCGGCATTATGACCAAAATCTTCCATCTCAACAACGTCGTGAAGGGGACTGAAGTGCAGAGAGTCACAAATACGGTACAGAATGATACTGATATGACTACGAAGTGATACTGATACGGTACAGAGTGATATTGATACGGTACATGGTGATACTGATACGGTATGGAGTGACATTGATACGACTATGGAGTGAGTGATACTGACTACAGAGTGATACTGGTACAGTACGGTGGGAATTGAACAAAGTAGGTACTAATCAAAGTTGTACTTGGTGGAATTACGTACGGAGGTGCGGTGGGAATTTAGGGCTAGGGAGAAAGTGAAGTGTACGGGTGGGTGGGTGGGAATTACGTACGGTGTACGGGTGGGAATTTAGGGTTACTGGGAATTAATTTGAGGATTAGGGTTTAGGGAAAAAATTTACTTTTAGGATCGAATGCACTGATATCATGTAAAATATGAAGTTGTGATTATATTCAACGTAAAGGTTTACAATATATAGACCGGAACCTAGAGTTCGGTAAGGAAAATGAATATACTAATCTAACTTAATATACAAGAAAGAATAATCTAGAATATAAAAATATATTCTCCATATTTTCTTATATAAATATATTCACAAAATATATATTATCCATATTTACTAACAATTGTGCAGCAAGTTTCTTGTAATTAATAGCATATAGATCTTGCATGCAATACAAACATTTCTTAGAGCATCTCCAATGCAATAGTAGTCTCCCTTAATTATAGGATACACATGTCAAAATACTATTGGACTTTCCATAGAAGTTCACTATGATGTAATACTGATATTATTGATTGACAATATTTTCTTTTATTCATTCTCCAATCCAACTTTCAGTATGAAAAAGTCTTTTTGACATGTCAGAAGAATAAAAAGCGCCAAAGCTAAAAAAAACTTTTCCTGGGCGCCAAAACATAGTCTTTCCCGCCGGCAAACCCATGTGTTAGCCATAAATTTATTTTCCCACATCAAATATTCCGAGAAGCTATCAATTTGTCGAGGTATGAGAGTTTCTACGATACCATTTATTGTGTTCTATTGTGTATTCATGAACGGGATAAAAAAAACTTGTGTTTGAGCTTCTGTTTTTTTAATAACTAGGGTTTATAAAGGTGATGCCAATTTATTTTTCCATGATTCATATTATGCTTTGTGAATGAGGTTTAGATATGAAGTTTACTAATAGTAGGGTTAAAGACTTCCCCATATGTTTTATGTTTTCTTTAATTCACTCTTTTGTTGTGTAGTTATGTCTTCAGATTCTCTTTCCGAATCAGAGTCAGATACTTCGAGCAATGAATCAATGTCTATTTCAGAAAGGTTACTTGACGAGCAACGAAAATCTGACTATGCAATCTCTACAACAAGAAGTTGGTTGAAATCCATTGCTTTAATGGTTCCTGCCTCAGTTTTAGCGATGTCTATGGATAGAAAGCGACCACATGGAGGTTCTGTTCCCGGGCGAAGGTTTATAAAGCGTGAAAGACATGAGCGTCATGAGATAATTTTCAATGATTATTTTAAAGGCGATGAGTCAAAATATCCAGTTAAACACTTCAGACGCCGTTTTCGAATGAATGCAGAACTATTTAACTGCATCCTACATGCAATTGGTAATTATGATCATTACTTTACCCCTAAAGTTGATGCAGTTGGTAGGTGCGGGTTAAGTCCATTGCAGAAAATGGTGGCAGCTATGCGCATGCTTGCTTATGGTTGTCCTGCGGACTCTCTTGATGAATATGTTCAAATTGGTGAGAGTACTGTGCTTCAAAGCCTTGATCATTTTTGTGATGCGGTGATAAATGTTTTTGAAGAAGAGTTTTTGAGAAGACCGAATGAGAGGGATATCCAAATGTTGCTTAAAGAAGGGGAGGAACGTGGCTTTCCTGGGATGCTTGGAAGTCTAGATTGTATGCACTGGCAATGGAAAAATTGTCCTACGGCTTGGCATGGTACACATACAAGTGGATATAAGAAAGCTCCAACTCTCATCCTTGAAGCTGTAGCATCAAAAGACTTGTGGATTTGGCATGCTTTCTTTGGCATGGCAGGTACGAATAATGATATTAATGTTCTCAATAGGTCAACGTTATTTGATGATCTGGTAAATGGCACTGCACCTCCATGTTCATTTGTAGTTAATGGTCATAAGTATGATATGGGGTATTTCCTAACGGATGGAATTTATCCACCATATGCAACTTTGATTCAATCTATAACCGAGCCTTCTTTAGAAAAAGAAAAGACATTTGCCAAATATCATGAAGCTGTGAGGAAAGATGTAGAACGAGCATTTGGAGTGTTACAGAGTAGATGGAATATTGTAAAAGGCTCAGCTCGTATGTGGGATCATAAGGATCTTGGAAAGATTATGAAAACGTGTATTATATTGCATAATATGATCATAGAAAATGAGAGGCGTGATGGAATTGACCCTGAAGATTGGATTCCTTATGGTGATGAAAGGATAGGTGATGTGAACATGGAGCGTGACCACTCCATTATTGTTTCTAAAATTATCAGTAGGCTTAAGGAAGTAAAAAGCACAAGCATCCACAAAGACTTGAAGTCTGATCTCATCAATCACGTGTGGAATATGCATGGTGCTGCACATCCCGCACAAGTTTAGTTAGATTTCTTTATATCTAGTTCAGGGGTTTTTTCATTCAGTTTTCATATATTTCTGAACTGGACCATCTGTAAGGTAGAGAGCTTTTGTTTGAGTTTTTGGACCAGCAATATCATTGTTTGTTTTGAAATTATTCAACTTGTGCTTTATATGTTTAGGTTCATGTAAATCTAAAAGAACAATATGTAACTTGAGCTTGTTTAGAGTGAGGTTATAAGATGATCACTTGTTCAAGTGAAGCTTTTAAAAAAATTAAGGAGTACTGATGCATATTTTTGTGTAGTTGTAAAACATTTATGGTGCATATTTTGGTGTTGTTGCTGATGCATATCCTGGTGTAGCTTTCAGTGATGTCCATATGCATATTTTGGACTTTTTTTTGGCATATTCGGGTCTGGTATGCTGCATAATCTTGCAGTTTTATGGCGTAACTAAGAACATTTTCTGGTGCAATTTTACATCACCAACACATGGACAAATTTGGACCAAAATTGATCAGATAGATGCAAGTTCTTGTGCATCTCTCTGGTGCAGTTTTGCATCATTAAACCTTGGCGCATTCACACCAAAATGTGAGCAGAAACATGCATATTCTTGTGCTGCTCTTTGATGCAGTTTTACAGCATTAAACTTGGGCACATTCGGATAAAAAATGACCAGAAAATTGCATGTTCTTGTGCTGCTCTTTGATGCAGTTTTACAGCAGCAAATCTAGGCACAATCGGACCAAAAATGACCAGAAAGTTGCATGTTCTTGTGCTGAAATTGGTGCAGTTTTACAGCAGCAAATCTGTGCACATTCAGACCAAAAATGACCAGAAAAATGCATGTTCTTGTGCTGAAATCTGGTGCAGTTTTACAGCAGCAAATCTGGGCACAATCGGACCAAAAATGACCAGAAAGTTGCATGTTCTTGTGCTGAAATTGGTGCAGTTTTACAGCAGCAAATCTGTGCACATTCAGACCAAAAATTACCAGAAAAATGCATGTTCTTGTGCTGAAATCTGGTGCAGTTTTACAGCAGCAAATTTGGGCACTATCGGACCAAAAATGACCAGAAAGTTGCATGTTCTTGTGCTGAAATTGGTGCAGTTTTACAGCAGCAAATTTGTGCACATTCAGACCAAAAATTACCAGAAAAATGCATGTTCTTGTGCTGAAATCTGGTGCAGTTTTACAGCAGCAAATCTGGGCACATTCGGACCAAAAATGACCAGAAAATTGCATGTTCTTGTGCAACTCTCTGAAGCAATTGTATAGCACTAAACCTGGGGACATTCAGACCAAAATTTCACAGAGAAATGCATGCTCCTGTGCTGCTCTCTGACGCAATCTTACAACACTAAACATGCACACAGCCGGACCAAAATTCAGCAGAAAAATGCATATTACAATGCCAAGATTGATACATCCACACTAATTCCGAGCACCAAAATGTATGTTAAAGCACCACACACTAAAAAATAGTATTTTGATGCCAAAAACCAAAAACCAGCATTAGAATGAACTAAAGTCATCTAGAGCAGAAGTCGTAAACCTCCCAGCATAATCTTTATTTAAGAATATAATAATGAAGCAATGATCCCCAAATACATATGAATAAGTAGAAATTTCTTGTGGGAGTTTGACTAGAAGAGAAGCATCCTGAAACTCAAGACTAGACACCTAAGTATCACCATTAGAAGATACATCTCCAAAAGATCCATTCATCTCCCATTCTTTCAATATTCTTTCTTGCATTATTTCAAATTTCGCACGCACATTGGGAGCAAGCTTGCTGAGATCTTTCCCCAAAATGCGCTCTTCTTCTTTCCGCTTAAGTGCTTTCCTTTTCAGCTCTAACTCCTCAGTACATATTTTTTCACGCATCTCCATGTCTTTCTTCTCTCTTTCTTTCTTCAGCTCCTGCTCTTCACCAAATTGCCTTTCTATAGAGCTTTGAAGATTACTTAACGCATCAGCCACACTCTTTTCTGCAAACACCTTTTTTTTCTGATCCTTTGCACCCTTTCTTCCAATAGTTGGGCGAGTAACTCCTTCACCATTTGGATTTTCTTCAATTTTTGATTCAGAGCACAAAACTTCAGGAGCACCTGAAATTAAATGGTTGAAAGTAAGCTGTCAAATGCAAAAGTATTAAAGATAACCATGTTATACATACTCTGAACTTTATACAATATTCAAGCATTCTGAACAAAAATAGCAAGAACCTGCAGTGGAATTCAGATCGGATTGTTTTTGCATCGGCGGTGGTGAATCATCAGTAGAGATATCGTCTACACATTTACGCTTCTTAGTTCCACCTTGCTTAGTTAGGTGTTCAGTACACCATTTAGGATTTTTCCTACAGAGCTCCCAACAAGCTTCATGCTTGAATGGTTTATTTTTTGATGCTGGATCGTCTTGATACAATCGCATAGCTCCTCTTCTCTACATATGAACAAACCATAAAATTATCAAACTTAAATCGTATCATCAAAGTAAATTAAATTCTGCGTAATGCTAGTACTTACAACATCTTCCTCTGTTGTTCCACTTCTGTCCAACCGCTCCAGCCGTTTGTAATGGGCATGAAATCTGCTTATTTCTGGTTGAATTCTTCCCCATCGACATGACAATGCATTTGCGTCCCTTGAAGGATCATATTCCTTCATGTTTTGTCTCCATTCTTGTAAAATACGACTCCATAGAGTTCCTGATTTTTGACCAACTCCAGTAATCGAGTCACATGAGACATGTAGACGAGCCTTTGTAAGGGCTATGTCTTCATCAACAGTCCAATAAACAACAAGAGGTGTTTCAGGTTTTGAAGTTTGGGTTTTCTTCTTTCTTGGAAGTTTGGTTGTTTCAAGAGGTGGGGGAAGGTTGGTCGTATTTGAAGCACTAGGTAAAGTTTGAAAAGAAATATTCTGTCCACGTTGTTGCTGATATTGGCAAAACATATAAGCCATCATTTGTTGTTGAATGTTTGGGGGGACCATTCCACAACGAAGCAGATCAAAATCAATAGGTGGGATAAGAGTTTGAGATTGAACTCCACTAGAGTTATAAGGTTGAGATTGAACTCCAGTAGAATTCAGAGGTTGAGAGGTAAGACTTTGAGACTGAACTCCAACAGAGTTGAAAGGTTCTAGGCTGTCCTGGGAACCATCTATGTTTGCAATGGAGGATTTTTGAAGATCTTCGGAATCCATGAGCTCTATACTAAATTATCAGGTTTTAATCAACTATTACCTGGCAAGAGAGAATGAACAAAATCATAGCTAGTTTCAATATAAAGAATGAGTTCCATTATTTAATGCCAGTGCTCAGAAATGATAAACCAACTGAGAGAATTATCATCACAGTCCAAACATACAAACTCAATTTTTGTCTAATGATAGCATTGTCTGAGGAGAAAATCACTACTTTTTAAGAAGATGAAACAACAAAAGATGCACAAAATCGCTACTTTTCAGAAGATGCAACAACAAAAGATGCACAAATTACTACTTTCAAAAGATGCAACAACAAAAGATGCACAAACTCGCTACTTTTCAGAAGATACAACAGCAAAAGATGCACAAAATCACAACCTTTTAAAGATGCAACAACAAAAGATGCACAAACTCGCTACTTTTCAGAAGATGCAACAGCAAAAAATGCACAAAATCACTACCTTTTAAAAGATGCAACAACAAAAGATGCACAAAATCACTACTTTTCATAAGACGCAACAACAAAAGATGCAGGAACAAAAGATGCACAAAATCAATACTTTTAATCAGCACCAACGAACAATAAATATACGACAAAAAGCCCCAAATTTGATTAATAGAACAAAGTTTTTAGGGATTAAAATCTTACCCATTTGAAGACAAGCAGGAAAAGTAGCGGGCGGTGGCAGCGATTGGACTGGGAGGAGCGACTGGACTGGGAGGATATCGAGGGGTTTTGTTGATTTCTCGATCAATCCAAGCTTCTGCCCCTATGCTTTTATATGGTTTTAAAGCGCCGGAGAAAGAATTTGAGCGCCGAAAACGAAAAACTTTGGGCGCCATGAACCAATTTTGATTCCCCGCCTGATTTTTTGGCTGATTTGGCATAAGGCGGATGTCAATTTGAGAGTCTAGGAATCGACTATCATCCCGACGGCCTCGGATATAATTTCATCCACGTCGACTTGATTTTCTAGATTGACTAGAGCATTGGTGAAACCTATTTTAATATATAGTCAACTAATCCTACGTGGCAATAGACTTTTACCAAAAAGAGGTCAGGATTGGAGATGCTCTTAGTTTTCTTGGTTTTTGGTAACTGTGCACCCGGTTTCGAAATGTATGTGTATCTGAATATATCAGTGAGACATGGTTCGACTCGAAAAACATGGACCGATTTGGTTTAGAATTCGAAAACATAGAGCGATAACTGTATTAGATATCTCCAACTTAGCCTACGAATATATAATGTTCCATTCAAAATGCTTTTCGAAATCGAAAAGAATATAAATTATTATCTTACTTCTTTTTCGAACTCGAATCCTCGTGATTTGATGTAATATTTTTAAATCAATAAATTAATTATAAGTCTTGTAATAAATAAATTATAAAATCATTTCCAAATATTTATTTAATTACACTTTTTAAACCACATTCTTTTAAGCTATTGCTTGCTAATTTGAATTAAATTTAATTAAAATAAATAAAAGTAATATACATAATAACTTAATAAATTACAGTTCATCCAATCATATTTTTATTGAATTAGACTGTTTACTGAGAAAGTAATGAAATTAATATACTAACAATTTCACAAGAACAAGGCCTTCGAAGGTCAGCATTACTCAAATAACTATAATCACTAACTTAATTGAGTATAATTAATCAAAGAGAACAGCACACTTTACTTTATATAAACACTAACTGCTAATGATCATATAAACATTATTTGACTTTTTATAAACGTTACTTGACTTTCTATAAACACTACTTAGTTAAGTTTATGAGGTTATTTAGTGAAAATACCAAATCTCAGCTTTAATCTATGTTAATATCTTACTTTTCATAGATAATAACTTGTATAACTAATCAAATAAGATAAGATGATGTTACTTGAATTTGTATGAAGAATAACTTGTTTAAGTAATCTTTATTGACTTTGTAAGGAAATTTACTAAATCATAGATCAAACCTTAACCTTTTAGGAACAGTACTCCTAAGTAAAACTAATGAAATGTCAATGTTATTTGTTTTCTATAAACACAACAAAACCGAGTTTAGTTATTTGACATTCGATAAGCACTAATTAAGATGGATCTAATAAAATGTCGTATGGACAATCTGTAAATAGTTTCTAAACGAAATATAACTGACTTTCTACAAAACAAACTGAACTGAGTATAATCAATCAAAGGTTAGCTTACCATTAAGATTAGTAGCATCAAAATTTTCTTTTTGGACATTGACTTCCGAGTTCCGAGGTCATAACAGAATAGGACGCGTTCGTAATTTATGAATAAATATGGCTGTGTTTCAAAAAAGGTAAATTACAAGTATTTATCTGAACCGTTAATCTTCTCCATCAAATCAATCACAGCCACTAATATTTTGTATATATAGGAAAATCGGAAACCTTAGCCGATCCACAACTCCATTATCCTCTAAACTAGCCCAATCTGTTGTTGTGTTCTCGGTGACGAGCGGGATGAACCGTGATGGTGAGCTGAGCGATGCCATCGGCGGCGATTCGAGCGACGTTGCAGCGAGCCAGTGACCTGGACGATTGCGACAAGGTGGGTCGAATTTGGGCGTCGCAGCGAGCCAGCGATCTGGACGATTTCGACAACCTGACGGGACTCAATATGCTTAAAGGGTGAAGCTCGAGCTCTGACCCGATGGGGCTTCGATTGTAATATCCCTTACCTCAACTGTGACCGCTGCATTGGAGATAAGTCCAGTCTAAAAGCTCGCCTCCCGATTGCAGAGCTAGCCAGCTAGGTTACATCGGCGCCGCTTACAACCGTGGAATCAAGGAGTTATGTCAGACTCTGATTGCTGTTCGATTCACTCCCTCGCTTCTGTTATTAAGCTTGATTCGGCGATCTGTAAATGGTATTTTGTTCACCACTTTCGGTCATATGAAAAGGTATATATGCTTTTCACTTGAGTATGACTGTATTTTTTTTTGGTGGTATAGCTTATATTTCACAGGATTTAGATTTAACCAACATTGCGGACAAGGATTTGGTAGCAGAAATAGGCCACAACCAAGAAAGCCTTTGCAAGATTGGTTTTAGGATTCACTTCATAAGCTCTTGCAACATGTACTTATTGAGTTTGATAAAATTTAGTTATTTATTTGTTGCAGGAACGTAGCTGCTGTGGGAACCGGTGATACTTTCTCAAGCCTTCTAGATCTACTTCTTCTGCTCAATTCCAGTTCAGCCTTTTTCATCTCGAATACTTTTTCTTCTTCTTCAACACATCGATGAAAGGGCAGGGGCAGTGCCACAACAAAGTTGCAAGTGTACCACCATGCTTTAGATCTCCCGCACCTTTATAAAGTTTCCAGCACCTTATCTACGAGTTCATCATCAGCCGTTGTTCCAAGCCAAAACTAGTCAAGAAGGAGTAGACCAGAAGCATTTGGATGATTATTTTTCGGCCAGTATGGCCTGCTTATTTTCAGGCCACTGTGGCCGGATTTTTTTTGGAAGCCGACATGTAAGTTTCGAACTCGTAAGGTGTAAAACTCTCTACCACAAAATAAGTTTTCGATGTCGGAACGATGATGCTCATGCGGCTTCTTTTCGATTCCGAAATTCATTGAATTATAAACTTACGATTTCGAAACCTGGAATATTGAGTATGTTTTTATTTTCGATACGTAAGGATTTTGTTTGTTTTGGGATGAGGACTCTGCAAAACCTAACAAGTCGTTGCATATAATCAGACAGAGTTTTAAATTCGAAACCTTACTCTGTGGTTACTTCCGTTTTGTAAAACTGGAACGCCGATGTACAGCGTAACCAGTCACGGCGGTTCGACCCGACGTTGAAGCCTTGATTTACCTATGTTGGGGCTGTGTTATTCCACTAGTGAGGATATATCGAAGTTTAACTAATAAGGAATCAAAGTTGGGTGTCGAATCTCTCAACAATGTGTAGGTCAAATCTCTAACGCCAGAAATCCTATCCGCTGAATGCGTTGGTGATCTATCTAAATAGGCCATCTCGAATTTCAAAAGTCACTACCTCAAATGTCTCTGTTCATCGGTGAGATTTTACATATTTATACCGAGATAAATATTATAGAAACAAAATACATATACTATTTTACCACAATAAAAATAGATAATAACATTCATCTGGATGATCCTGATATGGGTCTTATCAGGCACAAATAATATAATGATACGTGTACAATTGTAATGTTTTAATTGGTTAAGATATTTTTAGTAAAGTTCTAAAACTCTAATTTAGAATACTTAAACCCGTCTGGTAATAATTGAACACGTGGCCCAATCATAAATTAGTTAAACATGATCTGTCGTTATTGAATTGGTGCCTGATATTTCCAATATCAGGATAATCCTGATATATATTAAACTGATAAGAATAATACAATTCGCTTTCAGAAAAATGAAAGTAATACAATTCGGTATACATGTATGTTAATTTTTAAAATGCATTGATTATTCATGATTTATTTCCAAATATGGTATGTAGTATTACGTAAGGCGGGTGTTGAATTATGACATACGAACAAAATATATCATTACCATATTTAAGAATACGCCGTAAGTGTCCATATTTTACACAAAAATATGTAAATGGTAATTTAGAAGTATGGTGGTGGTATAGGTATTTATTATTATTAGTATCTTAAACGGATTAATTTATGTAGAGTTTTTTCTTAAATAATCTTATTTCTGAAACTAATAACCAAAATAACATTCACATAAAACTAATAACTAAAATAACTGTTTAAGCTGACGTGTCTATTACCTCAAGCCGGGTGGATTGGAATTCCAGGCCAAACATGCAATTTTCATAAAATATACGCCAATAATATAAAATTTTATAAAACCCGCCACTGCCCCTCCTGTCAACCAATTCCATAGCCCATATGTCAGTTTGTGGTTATTAAAAGAATCTTGGTGATAACTTCAGAACAATGAAATTCATTGAAAAATTGAATGGAGAACAAAAAAAAAAATCTAGAGTGTCAACATTGACATCGGAGCCAAACTAGATCACGTATCCGGTAAGAGGATCGAGAGGAAGGAAAATGATCGGAACTCCCTTTGATCAGCGGTTGAGAGCTTTACATGATCCTGTACGGGCATGAGTGGTTCCGTACTGTTTCCGGCTCAGCCGTAAACGATATAGTAGGAATGGTAACGACAGAGCTCCTCGCCGTTGGTGTCGTAAAACAGTTTTGATGAAGCTGAGAGAAGGAAGCTGTTGCTGGCAAAAAATTGGTTGCTTTCGATCTTTGTGGTTGAAGAAATATTTGAATAAATTTATTCAGTATATACATACATCGACTAATTTGGGTGTGGTGTAATCTGGGGACTGGATCTTTGAACGTGGGACTAATCAAAATGTGGTGATTTTCGAGAAGCTGACAATGTGGATATTTAATTTCACGCGAGTTCTCATGCCCGCTCCGCCGGAGAATCTCCTGACTGATCGAGCACCGCCCGACACTCTCTCGAAGAATCCAAACTCTTTTTGATGAAACTTTACAACGGCGGGTGCTTTAAACTCGCCGGAGGGCTTCCTGAACTTGATCTAAAATTCTTGCAGACATTACATGAAAGATCAGAGCTACTCGTTTGACGTCATTTTACCAAATTATAAATCATAAGAACAAAACTTACCGAAATTGTAAATTTGGCCCAAAACTTAGTCAATGTTTAAGCTGATGGACAAGTCAGCTTCAGAGTGTGTTAGTTTAGTTATTAGTTTTAGAAAAGTGTTATTTTGGTTATTAGTTTCAGAAATAAGGTTATTTAGGAAAAAAACTCGCTTTGTTGGTAAGTTCCAGCAATGAAAACGCACTGCTTGTGTCATTTTACATAGCAATTAATTAACAATTAAAAATATATGTTAATTTTATTTATACCGTTACATTCTTTATTCTTAATATATTTGTAAGGATTCAGGTTAAGTTAGTCATATGATCATTATTTCAATAGGTTAATTCTTTATTTCATTCTAGTTCAGTATTTTCGGTTTAGTTTAGTTGAAATATGATTTAATAAAATTTACACTAATTTAGTTACATGATCATTATTTTAATACATTAATTTTTAATTTAGTTAAGTTTAGCATTTTTAATTAAGTTCAATTTAAAAAAATAAGCTTGAAAACCGGCTTATATTTGTTGACCCTTTGTAAGTATTTTTAAAAAATGTGTTATCGCGGCCAACCACACTATCAAAATAAATAAGTTCGCTATTAAAATAATGTCTAGCACTTTTTTAATCCATCCGTATGTCTAAATCCTCTCTCCCCAAACTAAATGCAGAAAGTTTTCTATTTATTTCCTTATTAAGATGAAACCATCCTGAGGACGGGAGTACTATTGATAACTCCCCAACCCATATGATACCCGTAGATGAATACAACATGATGCTCGAAAGGTATTTCGATCATAGACCAAAAGTAACATGATGTCGGAACGCTGTTCCAGTCAGATACCAGAAGCAAAAAGTAAATAAAGATCAGTAGTGACCTACCTAGTCCTGACCTAAAATAGAAAAAAAGGGATATATCAGCATGATGATCATGTAACCAACAATGCTCTCATCTAATCCGAGTTTGACTGAGCACAAACCGATTAACAATATTGGACATGCTCCCTAAATCTATGATTTCATCACCTAGTAACTCATTCCCCCACAAGTAAGAGAATTCTAGGTCCCATAGTAACTCATTACCATTACCCACTTAAATAAGTGAATTTTAAAGGTCCATTTCACAAATTCAGGGCATGTGAAAAAGTTAGTCCAATCGCACCAAAATTGAAATACAATCCAGGTTGTACGATATACAAACCTGATTCAAACGCCATGAGGTAAATAATTAAATACACCAACTCGAATTTAAATTGTCCAATTAAAATCAGATCGGAAGCCAACAAACTTTTACCCGAGCAATAGGACTCATCGGTAAAACCAAGAATTGGCAAACTGACACACTCAACCAAACCTTAACAAAAGCAACCCTGTTCAAAGAAAAATCTCTTGAAAGTTAAAATATATCAATTCCTAGCAAACTGAAAATAAGGGAAATAAAAATAAAAAGAATGGAAACCAAATATGTGGAGAGTTCCTAAAGGTTCTGAGACAGGTTGCTGTTGCGCGTGAAGGCATGCTTGGCGGCGACCAACGTGTGTGCGTGTGGGCGGCGCATGTGATAAACGCGTGGCAGCAACCGGCGCGTGGAGGAACATCATTTGTCGCTATGGAATCCCTAAGTACATAGTCACGGCACAGACCCCAATTCGTCAATAATCCCTTCAAGAAGTGGTGTGAAGATTATGGATTTCAACAGAAGTTAACCTCGATGTGTCATCCTCAAACCAATGGCCAAGTAGATGTCACCAACCGCATAATTGTAAGCGGCATCAAAGGAAGATTCAAGGAGCAAAGGGCAATTGAATCTATGAACTCCCAAGCGTCATATGGTCTCATAGAACAACATCAACTACTGTCACTGGGGAAACACCATACTGTCTCATATATAGGGCTGATGAGGTTATCCCCATTGAAATCGGGGTCCCCTCAGCAAGAACTTCTCAGCAAGAAAGTCAAGACGATATTGCCAATCAAGAAAATCTTCGCCTCGACCTAGACCTCCTTGAGGAGTCAAGGGTGAATGCAACAATCCATGAAGGTAGAGGTCAAAGAAAGATTTAAGCATTACAGCGGCCAAAGGGTTCGTCGGGCGACCGAAGCGTTAAGCGTTACAGCAACTGCTTGAGGAGACTTAGGTATGAGGTTAAATGAAAAATGTAAGAAAGAAGGGAAGCTAGCCCCGAATTGGGAAGGCCCTTATCAGGTCCTGGAATACCATCCAGGGGGAAGGTACCTCTTGGAAACAATGAAGGAGAACCCATACCTCGAAGATGGAACGTGGTAAACCTGTGAAGGTACCATGGAAGATAAAACTTGTTGCACATCTAAGAAGTAATCCGATGCAGCGCCAAATAAGGTAGCACGACTAATTCTTGTTTTTTAAGCCCGAATAGATCAATCGAGAACTTACAACCTTGATTTTAAATCAAAACTACGAGCTTGAATAAGACATATTTCATTTACATATATCCGTGTCTTTATTTTAAGCAGTCAAAATTCCGTTTCTAATAAAAGAGATGTTATCCATAAGACCTTGATTGCTACTCACAGTAGTATACTTGAAAAAGTATATGATAGACGCTAATAAAAAATAGACTGATAGATAAAAATTCAAATGTCAATCATCTCGAGGTAAACCAAACAAAGTCTACAACAGACTAGAGGATACATCAAAAGATGTCACTACATCAATATGATACTCTACCTATATAGGAGAAATTTACTCTAAAATAATACTTAGTTTCGGCCAATAAAAATAAAACAACATGGAAGGGGTGAACCTTACCCAAAGCAGAGGGTATCTTTTCTAACAAAGCCCTTATATTGGATATGGAACTTGGACTTGGCACGACGCAAAGCCTCTTGAGCAGTGGAGCTGTTGGAGTCCTTGCAGTGAACACAGAGCCTCCTAAGCATTGGAGATATTGGAGTTCTTGCAGCGAAGACAGAGCCTCATGAGTATTGGAGCTATTGGAGTTCTTGCATCGTACAAGTACCTCGTGGCTTTCTAAAAGCTCCATCTTAGGAACTCCTGTCTCGAGGGCCCTGTCTTCTCCTCAGACGCCCTCCTTGCTCGAAGGCTTAGATCCTCCTTCTCCAGATTCCTTGTATTGGACTGAAGTTGAGATATTTTGAACAGAAGCTCGCGTCCCGAGGGAGTCAGCAAGTAAAGCCAAGTTAGGATACATGGCTATGATCATGCCTAATAAATCCTCCAAGGTCATTATCTTCTAGGTAGATCTTACACGAGCCAAGAGTTCTGTCTTGAATGCTCTATGTTGTCAAGGATTAGCCCTAAAAGTAGCCAGCTTTTCCACTGTCGAGGGAGGAGAAAAGTCTATAGCTAAAACAACTTTTTCATCTTCATCCTCACACAGTCTTTCGACTACCATCCACAATTTTTGTAGCTCGGAGCGATGGAATAGCCAGCAATACTTCTCCCGGAGGCCGTTCATTTCGAGGCAGCAGATGCAGAAGTCATTCCACAGCTCAAGTAGCTGATTCTACTTTGAGGGACTACCAAACATGGCATGTTATCGCGTTAATTCCTCAACCTGGAGGGCCTGACTTTGAATAATAGCCTTTGCAGTATGCATGCTCGACTCAACTATGTCCTTAATTAGCTTGTTCGCGGCCTCAAGATCTTCTTTAAGCTTGGAAACCTCGGCCTCTAAACGGCTGACCGCCACAGAAAACTCGGAAGGTACCAGTGCCTTAGCTGCTTTAGCCTTGAAGGTATCAACCTGAATTTGGAAATCATCTCTTTCCTTTACTATACCTTCGAGGGCCTGACATCGAACATGTAACTTGGAGGTGGAGTCATACAGGGCGCATCAATCTGGCTAAGGTCCGGCTTTTGACCACTGTCAGATCGATCAGCAGCTGCACAAACATATCTTTTAGCATTACAAGCTATGACATAAAAACAACAAACTATAAGAAAAAGAAAAGAACTACCTCAGATACAGGGGATAGTCGTCATAAGGCTCGAGTTTCTCATACACCACGGCCTTCTCCTCGGGGAGTACCAAGTAGAGTCCAAGCTACCTCAAAGGGCCCTCTCATACTCTTTGCTTTTTCATTTGAGAAGAGCCTCAAAGGCCCAATTCCGGACTGGATAAGCAGATATCGCATTTGGACACTATCCAGTTGCCAATGACTTAACTCCTCTTTAAAGTTGCGGCATCAAAGGTGAAATTTCTACCGATCAGAATACTAGTGTTCTAATATTACCTACTTCATCGAGTATGTTTAAACATGCTACCAGGTTTAAACATTAAAGTAAAGAATACCATAAATGATTACGCAGTTCGGTGAAACACACCTACTCTGCGGGGCGTTAACCCAGTTCAGAATTAATTCACTAGTACGAAAGATTACAGTACAAGATATTTAAACTTCAATACTTATCTTTCTACTCTCCTTGTGAATTTGCAAGCTCCCCTTGCTACCGATTCGCCTTGATTGAACTCCTTCCGATCTCAACCTCGTTGACGCTGAATCTCTTCCTCCCGAAGAATTAAGGTGTATGATTTTGAACTTGAAACCACGATCAATGACCTGTTAACGCGATCGACTCAGCACTACTCCAACAAAGCTATTCTGGATGTAGAATACTTTCTCTTCAGTTCGATATTTCTTCTCGCAGCTTGCGTCTCTATTTATAGCTCCATGTTGTGCTGCCGTGTTGATATTCTCTGTCCTTCAATCACGGTATTGCTGATCTTCTCATCTAGCTAATCACAGCTGCAATTAGTCTCCTAGCTATATTCTACTTCTATAGCTATACTGTATGAAATATAATCTTTCCTTATTTGAGACTAATCCTAACTAAAATACAACTCTATCATATATCTAATCAGATCGGAGCTGAATATCTCTTCAAATATCATCTTTAATTCGCTCGAATATCTTCTTTGATCGCACACAAGTTGTACTTCATCACAATCACTGTTGCTCAGTTTCTGTTTCTGCTGGAGCAAGTGTTTCAACATACAACATCAGTATGTTTAAACATAGTGATTTCTACAAAATAGCCAACAATATCGTCCTGAAACTTCTGGACTCTTCAATCTCCCCCTTTGGCATTTTGTGGAACCAAACCAACTTTTAGGACTTCATATATAAGTTGCAGCAGCATATTCGATGTCATAAACTCCCCCTGAAGTCCAGAACACATGACAACGATTTTGAACTATCAAAGAAGTCCAAATTTCTCCCCCTGGGGCCATGAACATGCCAAAGTAATCAAATCGAGAGACTCCAAAACTGTAAAGTCATCACAGAACTGGAGTATCAACCAGTGGCTCCCCCTGTCTTCGATCTCATCATCAATACAAGCATTAATAAACTCCCTTTTCAGCCCATGCCTAAACACTTCCAGCTTAGCCAATTAACTCTCCAGTCCAGTTCACACAAGCCATCAGAAAAACAGTCATCACATTGTCTGATGTTTAAACATCACAGACTTCCTACATCCTACCTCTTTTTTTTCTTTTCTTTTCTTTTTTTTTACTAAAAAACAAAAACGAAAAATGCTAAAATAAAGCAAAAGAAATACCTCATCCACGAAAAACACCTAAGTGTTGCCTGAAGGACTCGACCACTACACCATCAACAGCTTTAACTTTGGCAGTTGACAAAGTGACAGATGTATGTGTCTCTCTATGCTCTTCTTCATCCTTCAATCCTTCGAAGTGAAGATCACGAAATATGGGATGTGCTGACTTTGGGAGCGGTGTTATGGGTGTTTTGATTTAGGCACCCATACCTTTCTGACTGTTCTTGATTGAGGAACCTGAGAGATGTTAAAACATGGAGCAGGTTGTCTTTCCTGGACGATGTTTAAACATGGAGCAGTGTTTAAACATGGAGTAGTGTGTTTTCCCTTCATTGTATCTCTGAGAAGCTTGAAACATCTGTTCTTGACATGCCCGTATACCTTGCAATGGCTGCACTTCCGTACTCTTTTCTTTCTAGACTTAACATATGATGAAACACTATTAGTTTCATAGTGAACATCCGTGGACGTACTTGAAAACCTTGAAGGGCTCTCATAACCTAAGCCGTGACGTGAAATCTGTCCCATGGCAAGAATCTCATCCAACTTGGCTTTCCCAGTATTCAAGCGGTGAATTGCAGCTTCAGAACATTCAGCTCTCTCATTCATCTCCTTCAACTTAAGATTCAACACCTCATTTTCTTGCTTAGATTTCTCCAATGTTGAACTTGTATCTTTTTCTTTGGCTAATAAAAGATTATTCTCCTTCGCCAACCTTCTATTAGCTTCTGCAACTTCTTGCCATTTCTCATTCATCTCTGCATAAGTAACACGAAGATTATTTTCACTAACACTTCCTTCATCACCACTTGAGGAATATTCTGCAACTCTTTCCTCCATGTTGTAACATCGAGGAATGTTTAAACATCCAGACGACTCTTCAACTCTAGCTCCAAATGCTACGAAATTGCTGGTGAATTCCTCATTGTCATCCTCATCATTATCATCATCACTCCATGTAGAGACATGAGCTTTTTCTTGCCATATCTTAGCTGTTGGACATTCTGACTGAATGTGACCATATCCTTCACATTCTCTACATTGAATTCTATCCAAATTCTTGACATGTCCAGCTTGATTCTTGAAATTTTGCTGTTGTTGACTTTGATCTACTCTTTGTCCTCCATTATCTCTAAAATTCTGAAAACGAGGTCTGGATGAACGTGGTACTATACTCTTGAAAGCTAAATTCTTCTCAGCTTTATCAGCTGAATCGAGCCCCATCTCATATGTTTGCAAAGATCCCATCAATTGATCCAACGTCATAGTATTCAAATCTTGAGCTTCATCAATTGCTGTAACTTTGTTAGCAAACTTTTTAGACACTGACCTCATAACTTTCTTCACCAACTTAGCTTCCTTATACTTCTTCCCCAACTGAAAAGCCCTGTTTGCAATATCCTTGATCTTACTAATGAATTCAACAATTGTTTCATCCTCTCTCATCATTATGTGTTCAAACTGTGAGGTTAACTGCTGGAGTTTTGATTCACGAACCTTTGTTGTTCCTTCGTGTATAGTTTGTAGAGCATCCCATGCTTCCTTAGCTGTCTCACACATAGAGATCAATTTGAACTGATCATCATTCACAACAGTAAAGATGGCATTAACAGCTTTCGAATGTGCCAGACAAGCTTTCTTTTCGTCTGGAGAATATGAGGATTCCGCCTTAAGCTCCGGTTCCTTTGTACTTGATGCTTCAACTGCCACTTTCGGTGCTTCCCACTTGTTCTCAACATAGTACCATGCCTGCTCATCCAGTGACTTGATGAATGCCTTCATGCGTGTCTTCCAGTAAGTGTAGTTTGATCCTTCCAGCATTGGTGGTCGCATGATCGATGCCCAGTCTCTTGTCGCCATTTGTAAACCCAGTCTGATCTCACTCTCCTCGTTAAAGGGAACAGCAAGTGCCTGCTCTGATACCAATTGAAATTTCTACCGATCAGAATACTAGTGTTCTAATATTACCTACTTCATCGAGTATGTTTAAACATGCTACCAGGTTTAAACATTAAAGTAAAGAACACCAGAAATGATTACGCAGTTCGGTGAAACACACCTACTCTGCAGGGCGTTAACCCAGTTCAGAATTAATTCACTAGTACGAAAGATTACAGTACAAGATATTTAAACTTCAATACTTATCTTTCTACTCTCCTTGTGAATTTGCAAGCTCCCTTGCTACCGATTCGCCTTGATCGAACTCCCTCCGATCTCAACCTCGTTGACGCTGAATCTCTTCCTCCTGAAGAATTAAGGTGTATGATTCTGAACTTGAAACCACGATCAATGACCTGTTAACGCGATCGACTCAGCACTACTCCAACAAAGCTATTCTGGATGCAGAATACTTTCTCTTCAGTTCGATACTTCTTCTCGCAGCTTGCGTCTCTATTTATAGCTCCATGCTGTGCTGCCGTGTTGATATTCTCTGTCCTTCAATCACGGTATTGCTGATCTTCTCATCTAGCTAATCACAGCTGCAATTAGTCTCCTAGCTATATTCTACTTCTATAGCTATACTGTAGGAAATATAATATTTCCTTATTTGAGACTAATCCTAACTAAAATACAACTCTATCATATATCTAATCAGATCGGAGCTGAATATCTCTTCAAATATCATCTTTAATTCGCTCGAATATCTTCTTTGATCGCACACAAGTTGTACTTCATCACAATCACTGTTGCTCAGTTTCTGTTTCTGCTGGAGCAAGTGTTTCAACATACAACATCAGTATGTTTAAACATAGTGATTTCTACAAAATAGCCAACAATATCGTCCTGAAACTTCTGGACTCTTCAAAAGGCATGATGGGCTCGTGGAATGAAAGCTCCCGGAGAATTCGAGCGAGCGTCAGAAAGGAAATCAACTCTGGGAAGTTGATCATTGCCCCCGGGCTGGAAACAAGAAACTAATATGGACACAAAAAACGAATGGATGAAGAAGAATAGACATGAAGGACAAAGTTTCAATAAGAAGAAGACAAAACAGAGAAAATTGAAATTTCTTTACGAGAAGAGAAGAACATTACATGGTCGGGACCATCACTATCCCTCCCGGAATCATCACTTACACCCTTCCTACACTAAGGCAACAACGGATTAAGCTAGACTGGCGAGAAGTGCCATCCATAATAGTGATGTGAGGAATAGTTTCAATATCGGAACCCGACTAGATTAGATAGATCCGATATCGAAACTAATTAAGAATTCATTAAAAAAATCCGGACTTTTCGATTGAAATCGGAAAACCCAGATCAAGAACACAAAAAACACGAAGAACACGAACAATACCATAATTTTTCCAGCAAGATCAAGAAAAGTATCAAGATTTATCCAGCAAGACCATATATAGCACAAAGAAGTTTCACCGAATACAAGAAATTGACCTATAAATGACACTAACAACTTATTAATTAATATCACAAAAACATCAACAATATATTCATCAACGAAAAACAAGTCCATCCTCAAATCAGTCACAAAAAACTAATCTTTATGTAAATTCACCAACAACATATTTATAGAGATTCATGATATTTTAACACTTCAACAACAATAAATTCATCCATTAAATGCATAAGTTTGAAATGGGTTTTGATGCAATCAAAAACAAGAAACTAAAATTCACAAAAAGACAATTGAAAATTACAAATAATCTCTTGATGATTGAATCCCCGTGGAAGAGAGTTAAGAGATCGAAAAGGATTTGAGGCAAAATGGTTGAAATTCAGAAAAGAGAGTGGTTGGGGTTGAGATTTTGTTTGAGTAGAATTAAAGATAGAAAAAATTTGGAGAAAGTTGGAAGAGTTTCGGGAGTGGAGAGAAGTGAAGAGATAAGATTGTGAGATTGGTAGATATATACCTGAAAAGGAATATGTTTCTCAATCGGAACAGGAATCTTAAACTAGTTACTCCTTCAGAACTATATAAATCTGAGATAAGGTTGACAAATATTTTTGGAAAGAAAAAATTTTAGGACCAGCCTTAGTCTAGTTCCTCAGTTGGAACAAATATTTTCAACGGCACTTTAATGAAGCTGCCTTTAAATTTCAACTGTTACAAGGAATCCGCTGTTAATCGTCCACTTCGAACCGCCGTAAAATACTGTTGTTGCATGTAGGTATATTTTACAGTAATGATCCCTCCACTTCGTCGATTTAAAAGTTGAAATATATAAATTATATTGTTTTGATTATCATCAGGATGTCAATGACCCGATTGCGATTCAATTGACAAATATATATATATATATATATTGATTGGTTTACATTTTTCATGTTTAATCTTAATTAAATATATTGTTTATAATTTATCTATATATTTTTCAGTTCACTTGATTAATAGTAAAGACTTGTTTTCATTGTTTGGTTTTTGCATTTGAACTTTTATTTGATTTTACAAAATTTTAAATTGATCCGTCTACTGCTTGGTTTTGGATATTTTAAATTGATCCATTTCCCACTTGGTTTTACATTTGCATTAGTTAAAGTTTCAGAGACTAGATTGGATTAGGATGTTATGCCTCCTATAAATAGTTGCCCAGACATCAATATGAAATCCATTCAAAACATACGTTTACAGTCAACTAATCAAAGCTTCCAACAATACGAATGACATCTTGTCGAAAGACCTACCTGATTTTGGCACTTTCAGTCCTGGTGCTGTGTTCCATAGTCCCGCCGGTGCAATCCCAGGTTTGCTCGTCGGAGAAGTTCAATAACGGCCAGTCATATTCCTACTGCAATGAGCTATCGACTTTGAAGTCTTCCCTTCACTATACATTCGACCAGGCGAAATCCACTCTTTCCCTGGCTTTCACCGCTCCGGCGAAGCCCGAAGGTTGGATCGCGTGGGCCATAAACCCCACATCCCAGGGAATGGTGGGAGCCCAGACTCTAATCGCTTTCATGGATCCCAGCGGGAAAATGGCTGTCAAAACCTACAACATATCTTCGTACGGCTCCATCAAGGAGTCCCCGGTCTGGTTCAAGATGGTGGATTCCGGGGCGGAGTACTCCGACGGCGGCGTAATGAGGTTGTTCGCAACGGTGGTTCTTCCGGAGAACGCCGGAACCACCCTAAATCACGTGTGGCAGGTGGGGTCCACCGTCACCAACGGCATCCCTGGCAGGCATGATTTCAGACCCGAGAATCTGAACGCGAAAGGGACATTGAATCTGTTAAACGGAGTGAATAAGAACCAGCCATCATCATCATCATCAGCGTTTTCGATGAAGAACGTGCATGGTATCCTTAACGCGGTGAGCTGGGGAATCCTGTTTCCGGTGGGTATCATCATCGCTAGGTATCTTAAAGCAGTCGAATCTGCGAACCCAGCGTGGTTCTACGCGCACGGGATCTGCCAGTTGTCCGGATATGTGATCGGAGTTGTGGGGTGGGCAACCGGAATGCATCTCGGGAGTAAGACAGAGGGTATTGTATATTCCGTCCACAGGAACATCGGAATTGCTCTCTTCTCCTTAGCCACGGTTCAGATCATCGTTGCGTTATTCATGAGGCCGGGAAAGAAGCACAAGCTGAGATTATACTGGAATATCTTCCACCACAGTGTTGGTTACGCCATTGTTGTTCTGAGCGTTGTTAATGTCTTCAAAGGCATAGATATCCTGAGTCCTGATAAAAGGTGGAAGATTGGGTATATGATTGTGCTGATCTTATTGGGGGCGATCGCGGCACTGTTGGAGACCATCACTTGGGCTGTGGTGTTGAGGAACAAGTTTAGAAACAAGTCCTCTAATGGGAGCTTGGAGGAAGGACGACAGGTCACAGTTACAGTGTAATTTATGATGGTGCATCGTTTATGCTTGTAAATGATTAATTTTCCCTTGCATAGTTTTAATTAATTTGTGCTGTTTGTACTTTATAATTAATTATTTATAACTATATTCTCTAATTAAATTAAACTGTTGAATCACAAATAAATTGTGTGTAATTCAAGTTATAATATATTAAAGATATTTAAAGATATCCACAACTGTGAACTCTATACTAAACCGAACTCTATATATTTTTGAAACCACCATCATCAATCATATAGCTACCAATCATATCTTTGGGAAAGAAAAACAATAAAAATTTTAAAACAGTTGAGGACTCACTAGATTAAAAGAAATTTAATGTAGCAGAATTGACTTTTTAATTTTTAATTGTATTTAGAGGTTATTTTATTGTATGTGGGAAATCAATTACTTACAAAGATGAAATTCTTTTTTTTTTAATCAAATTTACCACCCTTGGGTGGTGGGAGCTATATTGGGCCTCCCTGACCCTAATAAAAGCCAGAAATGGCAATAAGTTTGCACCCAAAGGTTGACTTACAAAAAGGAGAAAATCACCTTTTTCAGTTAGGTGAATTTCCGTAGGATTTTGGCAGTGATCAAAGAAACTGAGACCATGATGTTGTGCAGATGAAATTCTTTAAAAATTGTAAGTTTCCATGATTTGAAAATATTATTTGGTTGAATGTCATGAGAATTGGGGACTTAGATAATAAAATCTCACTATTGTGTGAGAATTCAAAGTTCACAAGAACATGAATTTTTCATATTTTTATCAACAAACACTTTGTAAAATTTTAATTCATGAAATTTTGAAAATTTTCTACATGTTTATCTCCAACCAAATGACCTCTTAATCAAATTAAGTGCACAAGGCAAAAGAGTTTAGTTGAAATGAAATCAAGAATATGTTGTTATTTATTGAATAAAATACTAATTTCCCATTATTATTTATAACATGAAATTAATCACAATTAGACGGTAAATAAGGCATTATAACGACAGTGAAAGAAATTATGGAGAGAATACGTTGGACAAAAGAAATTTGACATTTTAAGCCATTCAACTGTTTAAAATCAACTATTTTTTACAATGTTAGTTAGAAATATTTCCAAACATTACTATCTCTCATGCCCAACATGGATGCTATAAATTAAAACTACTTATCAAGTTTTTCACCTCTGAAATGAACGTCGTATAAAATAATGACGGTTCTACCTCCTCATAAACAAACACGATAAGTTGTAATGCATCGCCGGCTAAGGTGATCTCTTCCGCCAGGTGTAAATCCAAGATTAGTTCAGCATCAACTTGTAAAAGCCTTTCCTTCAGTGGTTAGATGATCTATAACACCCATGAATCTATGCGTTCACACACGAATGAAAGCTCCATTTTCGTCCACAAGTACGACACCGCCATCACGTATTCCAGCATCAAATATGATTTACTTCTTTCGTGCCGAAAGGTGAAAGCAACAAATTTTCCGATAGAACTTTAGAAATCCTTCCCGACCATGAGTTAGCGATTTGGGATAATCACAACAAATCAATAGCAAATGGAATAACCAGTTTGATCGCAACGGATTTGTGTAATGCCTTATTTACAAGAGACAAATCTGTTACTTAATAACCGAGCAATTAACTAATCCATTTATCTAATATTTATCTAATTACTTTTTGGTAAGACCCCAACACACACAGCTTTATCAATAGTTCTTAAAACTTCTTTTTTTTTTTAAAAAAAATAACTGGGTACATTTTGTTTATATATAATGGGAATGGTTCCGTTAACTCACTTACGTATCCCTTCAATCACTATCAATCCAAGGTTTTCCATTTTATTTGTTTTCCTCATTCTTTCCTTTTTATTAAAACTCAATTTAATTAGATAATTAAATAACTTTAAATCCTTTCCCCAAAATATAAGTCATCATCTCCAGTACTCATATTCCGTCCTTCATCTTTCAACTTACCCGAATGGTTTTTATTTCTCTACCAGCTGACTTTTATTTCTCTATCTTCATCAAATTCTTCTCATTTCTAATATGCATTCAATAATTTAATTACAGGTACATAATCATGTGGAGACGGCCGGAGCCAAACCAATCTCTTGCTAATTAACCTATATATTTTAGCGATCATGATTATCATCTAGAGATTTTGACCTTCTTAATTATCAAATTTGCAAATTCAGTTTTTTAAGAAAACACGTAAAGTGTGGGGATTTCTTGCTTGCAAGGTCCATTGTGCCACTGAGACAAAGGACACTCAATGGGTCCTGAATCTGGGTTACCGTGACTTACCTCTCTACCAAGGCATGTGGTGTCGGGTGGGTGGGGCGCTCAAGGCGAGCGAATCGCCTTTTTGTGATATGATTAATCAATTATTTGTTTAGGTAAGGATTTAATGTTATCATTGGTCCCCCTATTATGTGATTGTATACTTGAGTTGAAAATTCCTTTTTAACGTATGATTGTTATCAACGAATAGCTAGATTCGTGGGCAGAACGTGATCGTTTACTCCAATATCACAAAGTAGCGAGTATGAATTGAGATTTTGTATGTGATCATCGTCTTAGTTCGTCCTAGTTATCAAATGTCTTATTTGTGTGCTCTCGTTATCGCGGGTGTGTGAGTAAGTTTGTCACTCTCTAATCTTAATACCATTGTTGAGTTATCTATGATGTTATCATATAGGTGAATCAACAACGAGAGCTTTTGAGTGGTGTTATCATCTTCTCTAGCTACATTCGAGAGAATAGAATGCTTTCGTCCTTAACAAATGTTCAAAACGCCCTTGTAATTGTATTTGCCCGGTGATAAGTCGATAGTTGGAAATTGAAGTCATTTGCCTCCCAAGTATCATCCTCTTAACTTAGCTAATGATAGTTTAGTTTACTTTCATAGTGTAATCATTACAAATTCCCCCATATTTACACCGCTTTCTATATAATATTAGTATGTTTATTATCTACTTTAAAACACTCTTACAAGTCCATTATCCTTGTGGTTCGACCCCTACTTATCACTATCTACTCTCTAGTGGTTCGAAATTGTAGGTGATTTTATAAATAGTATTTTGATCTCGCGGAGTCCCATTTAACGACGTGGGAAATCGCTTGTCAGAATTTTTGAAACAATGTTAGTGTCTAGAAAGAGAGGATTGTGATCTGATGGGAATCTACCCAATACTTGAACTGAGGATTTGAGAAAAGTGGAAAACCAAACCGAGTTGCCCACTGTTCTGTCTAATTTCTTTGCAATTTTTTGGTTCAGCCTCCTGCCATTTAGTCCAAGTAAAAATATTTCCCCACAGTGTGTATATCTAATAAGTTGATAGATGATAACAAAATATCAAACTCGTTAATACCATTTACCTCTGGACTGGAGTTTCCTCTATACTATGTTATGGACCTGGCTACAACAAATCACCAGATAATAAAACTGGCAAAGTGCAGTTATCTACAAAAGTATATATGGTATTGAACATTTTCGATCTTTCAGCCTTGTTATGGTAACCATATATAGCATAAAGATGAAAGACAAGAATATCAAACTGGGTATATTTAACCCGGAAATGAGTGAACTGCATGAACTTGAACTACTGAACATTATCCAAGTTCTAGAGTCAGAAGATGAGTAAGAGAACTGAAACCCTAGTTCATTTTTAAAATGCTCCATTTTCTCAATCTTTTCTTTGGTTTCAATGACTATTAAAACTGATATATGGTGCAGTGTAACAATATCTTTCAATATCAATAAAGAGTTTTGTATACCTCTAGTAGGCCTTGTCAATAATTTAACATTCATTAAAACCAATTTGACTTGAACTAACACAAGTGACAATTCTGGAGCCCCCTTGTTTGCAGAGGTTAAGTTAGGGGTTTTAAAATAATTCCTAATAGAGTCATGCAATGTTTATAATTGGATCATGTTCATCTCTAGTTGCATTTATGGCAGGAACAAGTGAATGAGAAGGTACATGTATTACTTGATGAGATGATTTTAGCATTAGTTGCATCCCTTTAGCTCTCAGTGCTTCGCCCTCTCCTGATAACATATATGATCTATATGAGTTTTGCTATATGATTTGTAGTGGTTCAGGTTGTAAGGGCGAGGATTTTTTAGAGCTGTGTTGATCTTTTCCCTCCTTGTTAGATGGAAGCTGTGATGTAGGTCTCTTTGGGGTGAGAGTGTTTGTCTTAGTTTCAGATTCAGTAATATCTTCAATTTCAATTATCCCCATGCTTGAGCCAACTTTTTCTTCTATATCTTGCAAATGGGGAGGACTTTGATGCTAAGTTGTTTGATATCCCTTGAACTGCTTGCCAACCACCTTTATGTTAAATTTTGGTGGAGCCTCTTTTCTGCTATAACCAGTTGAGATGTCATCAACAGACCTTCAGATGTCATCAACAGACCTTCAGTTGGCATGATTCCTAGCCTTATTCTTCCTGAAAGGCCTCCATATCATAGAAAATGCATCTGTTTGGGCCTTCTCTATTAGATTCCCCGGTTCTCAAGTTTCCTATTGACTCTGAGTGTTAAAATCATAGATTTTTTTCCGAGCTGTTTATCTGTAGCTTGTGAATTATGGTGAGAAATTTGGTGAGCATATATGTTAGCTATGCCATTATTCAGGACTTGAGATTGTTGTTGTTATTGTGCTGGCTCCCTGTGCTTAGCAAAAGTGGCGGTATTGGTGGGTTCAACAGTATTTGGGGTGTTTGTGAGTGGTCTTAGTAGCTAGGGTTTATCTATTATAGATTGAGTGCCACACTCTTCTATTCCATGGCCAATCTTTGAGCATTTAAAGAAGTAGGTAGGGTGGCCCTCATAAGCTACTTTATACCAGTTGTGCTCAGATTTAGAAGCTAGCCTAACTATGTCAGAAAATGAGCCTCTAAGATCCATTTCAGTACAAATTTTAATGGTTGAGGGCCTTGATTGGTTCATGGTTGGGGTATCAGCAAATATAAGGGTCCCAAAAACCCAGCAATTAAAGCAATGTATCTAAACAGAAAGCTGGTGGGTTGTGAGCCAAACAGATGCGAAAGGAGGTTCCTCATTGTTGTCGAAATGTCTTGTCCATTTAAGAACATTCATGTTTGAGCCTCCTATATTCCAGGTCCGTTTGATCTAGCATATATGCATATCTTCCTCGTGATCAAACTTGATAAATATGTGATTCCTGTCCAGAGCTGTGATGTCGGCCTCCCCCAGAAATGCAACTAGGTGTCTGCTGCATGGCTCTGACATCTTATCAACATCTGAATCATCTAGCAGGACAACGATTTCACCCTTGAATTATGTGATTGGATTGTGAATCAAAGCTCGATCCTTGCTCATAGATGATTTATGTTTGTAGTTATTGGATACTGCATCACGGTAAAAGATTTGTGGTAGGATTGGGGTTGTGGGATTGGAGTTTCCGCTGCCCGACGGCAGCGGCTTATCCATGATTTGGGTAAGACAGCGGTTAGAAGTGACCGTTATAGAGCCGTTATCAGTAAGAAGTGATAGTTATACATAAAAAAGTTGGGGCGCGTGTGATTCACTCGAGGGGAGAGGTCCGAGCAAAAAAAAAGGGGGGAAAACGAGTGAAATAAGATTGGTATTCTAATACCATATAATTGAAGTAGGAGTCTCTTTAGCTTATAAGCCTATTAACATTTGCCTAATTGATATTAGAAAACATAACTGTCTCACAAACGCAATCAAATTGAGATATTAAAATAAATATCCTTGAGCACATGAATAATCATTTTATGTACAAAAGCAGTGAATAAATTTATTTATTTTTTTATTTTTTTTTTATAAAAACCACCTTGGTGGGGGGAATTTATTGGCACCCCAAACCAGTAGAGAGCCTTATAAAAGACTCCAAAAATAGTGATTCGTTACATAAGGGGCTATGCCCAGAAGCCAAAGGCTTCTCAAAAATATGAGAAAAGACCCCTATAGGAGGAAATCTAATCTATATGTGGAAAAGCTATGGAAAAAAGGGGAACTCTTTACTTCAAAACACAAATGAGGAGCATGTTAGTGATCAATTCAGCAAAGAATGAAGTACAAAGTTGTCACCCATTGGTTTGAGTAAAGAGTTTTATTCCATAGCTAAATCCTAATTACAAAAATAGTTGTGCATCTGTTTACACCCATTGTGTGTTTTGTGCAGCTTGTCTGGTGCTGATGTTGTGCAGCTTGTCATCTGGTCTGATGCTGATGTTGTGTTCATCTTTGGACTGCTTCCATTTTCCAGAGTTTGATGCTCCTCTTCAATCTGCAAAAGCAAAGGAAGAATAGCAGTATCTTTGATCTTTCTAAAATCAGAATTGAAATCGAAAACTGGGAGTGCCAATCTTGTCCAAGGCAATAAGTCCTTTCAATTTTCTGTCAGCCCTATCATATTGAATTTCCTGGGACAGAGATGTTCCTAGCTTGGATAGGTAATCAGCATGGAGGTTTCCCTCTCTCAGTGTATGTGTGATAGTGTAATGTTGACTTAACAGATTAAGCTCATAGAGAAGAGAGAAAAATTCCCAATGCCCCTTTGAAGGATCTTTTACACCAGCAATTGCATTTAAACAATCTGATTCTATGACACATGGATGCAGGTTCATTGTCAAAGCAGTTTGTAGGCCTAGTTGGAGTGCCATGATCTCAGCATGTAAAGGAGATTTACAAATAAGATTTTTCATGCACATCCTAATTGGGTTTCCAACTGTTTCTCTAACTATAATCCCAATCCCTGTGTTTCCAGTAAATTGATATGATGCATCTACATTTATTTTAAAGCCACAGTTTGGAAGATTCCATTTTATCAATTTCACTGGTTTGGGCCTGCTTCTTTTGATAAAAGGTAAAAAACCATTCTGTATAAGAAAAAACTTGTTTTGACTGTTTCCTGAGACTGTACTTGCAGTAAAGATTAAAGACACTTGCTTACAGATATCCAGAATGATTGCCTGCACTGGGATTTTTGATCATCATAATAAAATTTATTTCTCCTTGTCCGTAAAGCCCAGAACACCACCATTGTGGTTGTTCTTATAACTTTTGTATGGATTTTGGTTAAACCTTTATATGATAAACAGAACACAACCCTGTGGCTAATGCTTTCAAAAACAGGAGGATTTATGGCCAGTAAGTAAAAAACTGAGGCCCATATCTGAAGATTTGATTGACACTTATTGAAATAATGCTCCATAGTATTTTCACTGTCACAGAAAGGGCATTTGGAGGGGTAATGTAGACCAAACTTGACCAGAATCTCAGGGAAAGGGAGAATGGTGTTTTTGACTCTCCACATTAGCACAGACATTTTAGGAGGGGTAGGATTTTGCCATACCTGTTGGAGTATATCCACCTGATTTTGTCTTGCTCTTAACACCTGGTAGGCTGACTTTATAGAGAAAGTTCCATTGATGGCTGGAGTCCATTGCAATTTATCCTCATGCTGATGTGAAATTTGAGCTCCCTGCAAGAAAACAATAATATTTGTAGCCAGGTGTGGCTCAAGTTGGGGCAGCAGAGATTCCCTGTTAGTTATAAAATATGCTATGGTACTATCTGAGAAAGGTATATCAACAGATTCAGGCCATAAGTAGTATAATATACCCAGACCTGTCCAATTGGAATCCCAAAAGGAACTATTTCCTCTACCATAACTAACAAAAGAATTCTGGTTTGCAAAGAGGGTAATTTTGCAGATTCTGTGCCAAGTGTGTGATGTTTTGTATGTGCTAGGTAGAGACCACAAAAACTTGGTCCAAATAGTTTCATTTCTTTGCAACTTCCACCAAAGTTTACAAGAAAAGGCATCTACAAAAGCTGATATATCCCTGAAGCCTAAACCATTTTCTAATTTTGGTAGTGCAATCCTGGACCATTTTCTCCAAACCTTGTTTTGCCCAAATGATGATTCTCCCCAAAAGAAAAAACTTGTTGTCCTTTCCATCTTCTTGATTACAGTTTTTGGGGGCTTAAGTACAGCAAAAGTGTGGACAGGTATGGCAAGTAGAACATGATTAATGAGAATCATTCTGCCTGCCTGGCTAAGCCATCTGTTTTTCCAGTTCTGTGTTGCTCTTTCCATTTTTTCCAGTAATGGCTGGTAGTGGGCAATTAGATTTCTTCCCCTAAATACTGGGACTCCTAGGTACTTAAATGGCATTTTTCCATGTGTCATTCCTAGGGTTCTTTTGATTGACCTGATCCTTTCTTCTGTTGCCCCTGGGTTGGTAAAAAATTCAGACTTGAGATAATTCACTTTCTGTCCAGAAGTATCTTCATATGCCTTTAAGAAAGCCTTCACTCTCCTCATGTTTCTCTTCTTGGAGTTGATGAATAAAGCTGTGTCGTCAGCATACATAAGGTGTGTAATTTGATCCACTCCTCTTGGCATTATGAAACTTTCAATGTAGTTCATGCTGACCAATTTTTTAAGCCCTCTGGTAAAAGCTTCTGTGAGAAGGTTGTACAGTAGAGGAGAAATGGGATCTCCCTGCTTGATTCCTCTACTTGCTGGGAAGAACCCTGAAACAAACCCATTTATCAGAACAGAGAAGTGGGCTGCAGCTATATTCTGCATAATAATCTTTACCAGAGTGCCATGGAAACCAAAGTGGAGCATTACTGAGTTCAAGAAACTCCAGGAGACCCTATCAAAGGCTTTCTCCATATCCAACTTCACTATTATATTGTTGTACCTGGAATTTTTGCCAAGTAATCTAGCCATTTCCTGCATCTGAATAGTGTTATCTGTTATATCTCTTCCACTTAAAAAAGCAGATTGCTCAACTGATATGAGTTTATGCATTAGTGGCTTTAGCTTCTCTGTGAGTAATTTGGAAAACACCTTATTCAGGAAGTTTGAAAGGCTTATAGGCCTATAGTCAGAGAAAGAGGAGGGATTTGGCTTTTTGGGGATGAGTGTCAACCATGTGCAAGCTATGGCGTTAGGGATCAAAGAACCTTCCAGAAAATCATTTACTGAATTTAGGAGGTCTTGTTTGATAACTTCCCATGAACTGGTATAAAACACTCCTGAAAATCCATCAGATCCAGGAGAGCTGTCTCTATTCATTCCAAAGACAACTTCTTTGAGTTCATCCATTTCAGCCAGTCTTAGTAGATTTTGGTTCTCTTCATCTATGATTAGCTTAGGTATCTGAGACAAAAAATGTCTGAGATAAACTCCCTCAGATTCAGAAGGTGGCTGGTTCAGAAGTTTCTCATAATACTCAGTCCCCATTTGTTTAATGCCTCCTGGGTCAGTAATCCATTGATTGCTTTTATTTCTGATCTTGTTGATTTTGGCCCTAGAGATCTTCTCTCTGACTGAGTTGTGGAAGTAAGAGGTGTTTGCATCTCCTTCTTGTAGCCACTTTATATTAGATTTCTGTTTCCAGAACATCTTTTCTTCCTTCAGTGCTCTAGTAAGCAAGGCTTGGCTCCTGTTCATTGCAATTAGATCAGCTTCTGATCCTGATAGTTGGTATGCCAATTCCTTCTGAGAAACTTCATTCTCAGCATCTATAAGGTTCTTGTGAACATTGCCAAACTTATCTCTGTTCCAGGATTTCAGAGCCAGCTTCAGCCTTTTCAGTTTATGGACCATGTTTGACATACCTGAGTGAGAGGTTGGCTGTTTCCAGTTACCTGACACCAGTTCTATGTAGTCTTCTCTGTTGGTCCACATCTTTTGAAATCTAAAAGGTTTCGGGGTATACTCAGAGGAGTCTTGAATGGATAGTAGTAATGGATTGTGATCAGAAGTAGCTCTATTTAGGATTTGGATGGAACTATGGGGAAAGAGGGTGATCCATTCTAGGTTAGACATTCCTCTATCAAGCTTCTGTAACAGTAGGTCCTCTTTGGACCTCTTGTTAGACCAAGTGTAGTGGCTTCCTACAGTAGGGATATCCTCTATGGCTAATGACTCAGTGAGGCTTCTAAACTCCCTAATACTTCCTAGTGGGGGTGAGTGTCTTCCTTTACGCTCAGATACTAGTCTGACAGTATTAAAATCACCTATGTACAGGGTAGGTGCAGCTGGAAGATTTAGCAGATCCTTCCATAGGGTTCTTCTTTGATCCCTGAATACTTTAGCATATATAAAAACTCCATTCCATCTATTTTGGGTTACTGTGTCCTCTACTTTAGTAAGAATGAACTGATCAGTTTGACAGAGAATATCTATACTGAAAACATTATTCCAGAGTAACCAAATTTTTGCATTTTGAGCAGCATATGAGTTCTGAAAATTCAAAGCATGTTGTAATGTGGATATGATGTCCCTATCATGCATTGGTTCTATCAGACAAAGAATTTGGATATTATGTATATGTGTGAGTGCTTGAATTCTATCAAGTGATGTCCCTAGACCTCTAACATTCCATACCAGAATATTACCTATGATGTTGTATTTAATCATCAAACAGTATATTTTTGTTTTTGTTTAGGCCTGAGTATCCTACTAGTACTCCCTGAGATGCTAGTATCTTTTTTCCCTTTTTTTTTGTTATCTTGTGTAGGGGTTGGTGTTGCATGCATGACTGGGTTTACTTGTACCACATTATTATCAAATAGCACAATGTCAGCTCTATCATGTCCCCTTTTATCAGTTGGTGTCATTACAATGTTGTCAACAAACATATCAGGTTCAGAGTGAGTGTTACCTGCATTACAAACCTGAGTATGATGAATTTCATCTTCTCTGTGTTGAGGTTCCTCGGCAATATAGTGCTGGGGTTGTTCCTGAGTGTCCTCCTCTTCTGAGCAGCTATCATCCTGCAAGATAGTGAAGAAATTTGCTGTCTGAACAGGTGAGTGATAAGGTACAATAGATAATTTGGACCTGATTTTCACATCTTTTTTCAATGAGGGAATTTGTAAATCATCAAAAGATATAAAGGATACAGCTTTGTTTGGAATCTCTGCAACATCTTTGCTTAGTATAATTCTGCTGGTTGCTGGAGTTTGTGTGGCCTCTTTGTGGTTCCCATCAGCACCATTTGAGTATATGACCATTGTTCCTTCAGAGGCATTCATCATAGAGCCTCCATTTTTCTCCTCTGGGGTCAAACCTGAGGATCCTTCCTCTTTTGAGAGGTTTTCATGCTGCTTTCCAGCGTTCCATTGAGTCTTTCTTTTCCAAACCTTTTTCAGTTCCGGGTGGAGGTGGATGCAGTTCGGCTCATCATGCCAAATTTTCTTGCACGTTTTACAGTAGGCGGGGAGTTGGTGGTACTCAATCTCGCACTCCCTGTAATTGTCGGTGCGGCCAATCAGAATTGAATTGATTCTGTCCTCTTTCAGATCCAGCTCGACGCACATTTTGATGACCGACGGCCGGGTAACACCACTAGTGGCTAAGTCCATCTTGATGTACGTTCCCAGTTGATTTGCCACGTCTTGGATTAGGGTCTGATTGTAGTAGTAGACTGGAACATCCTTCACCGTGGCCCAAACCGAAACGATTGACGACTCGTGGTCCGGCGAGAAATCTTCCGTCCACTTCAAGACCTTCATCGGAGCGCTGGCGATTGTCCAGTACGGCTGCAGCCAAACCTTCTGGTAATCTTCCTGCTCTTTGAACCTAATTAGGATGTGTCTGTAATCAAGGAGGCCGACTTGGTATTGGGATTTGAAACCAATAGCTCTAAAAGCAGCGTGTATGCTATCCATAGCAGGCTTTCCCCGACCAAATTTCCCGACAAGGGCATTTTGGTAGTGGGTAGATAGGATCTTAACTGATTCTAGATCATATAAACAAGCAGGTCGGCCGTTTAATCGGGTAATAGATGGTCGGATCTCTGGGTTTGCAGGTAGTGAATCAAAAAGGGGTGGGGATTTGCTGGCTAACGCTTTGAAGGAAAGACTTTTCGGCGGTTGCGCCACCCTTGAGGGGCGGCGATCCTGCCATGAAATGGTCGTTTATGGCCGTTATCGATAGGAAATAAAGACGTTGCAGGCCTGAGTTGGTATTTTGGGCATTAGTATGGGCGGCGCGTGTGTTAGTGTTCTAGTGAGAGGTGAGAGCGTTTCTAATATCTTAAAAATAATATCAGAGAGTGAAAAATTACAATTCACAATTTACTCACAATTTTAGTATAAGAAGATTATTACTTCCTAATAGATGATATATAATTACAACACACTCAACATGAAGTCTTAAAGATAGACTACACAAAAGTGAACAATTACAATTCACCAGTACATATATACAATGACATTGATCCACGTTCTTATTAGGACAACAACACAACAATAACAGATGCAACGTTCAACCTATCTAGCTAAGCTTTTCTTTGGGTTAAAGAAAGATTATAATTAGCTTAACTTACATTATTCATATTCGTAGATTCACACACAAAATTCAGAAGGTTGGAACGACACCATAAGAGGAAGATTCCGCCACCAAGAGTGATTCGATTTCGATTTCAGTTCGCTTAGCAAATCTGCCTTTAATCCTGGGACGCGTCTCTGCATACGCCTTTCTAGAAGCGTATCGAATCGTCTTCTCGAACTTTCTGTTCTTCCTCTTCTCCTTGTACCTCAAAACCCTAGCCTCCCGATCCACGCCTGTTATCGCACTCGGAATGCCATCACATCGACCCTGGTTAGACGGCTCGTCAGCCGTGGCGCTCTCATCTGGCACCACTCCCACCTCCATGGAAGATGAGGACACCTGCTAGTATTATAGTAGTGATTATAAATCGTATAAGTACGTAGAAGTAATATATGTTCCCGCTAATGCACTTCCTCCTAAGCTCAACTGATCTATATATTTTTACTCAACTAAACTTATATAAAAAATTAATGTATTGAGAAATTGATTCAATTACATTTAATCTAACTACGAAGTAAAAATATTTAATAAAAAAGTCGGCATTCAAAGATCTTATTAAATTCTAAGTTTATATTTGCTAAACAGAACGGAAGAAGAGTATTGAAATATTACTAAAGTCGATCGTGTGCTAAATTAATCTTGATTTTATCAAATTTGAGTAATTTTTGTTGAATTGGCACATAAAGTAATTTTTTGTTAAACTAGCTACATGATCAACTACAGAGGTGAGACAATTTGGTCAAATAATATTTTCTTTTGAACTGATAAACAGATCAAATTATGTCCATACTACATAAAATATTTAAGCTGTGTGATTTGATTAAACTAAACTTAATTTTGTCAAAATCATACTTCGAGTTGAACTGAGTATATCAAGTTATGTTCATACTAGATCGGACATAAGGATTAAGACATGATTGGAGATGAACTTACACTTTGGCTGATTGATTGAGAGCTGAAGTTGTACATGTAAGGTTTAGATCCAGAGAAGTCCATGTCGTAAGTAGGAAAGCCGTCGACAATTGAGCCGTGGAAATGGGCCGGATCGGTTTTGATCTGAACCGGTACAACTCCATCTGAACTGTTCTGCTGCTGGAGATGATCGTTGTACGGACGGTAGTGCTCAATATCCGGCTTTTGTTCAGCACATGTAATATTCATGTCCAAGTATGGATCCATAAAATAATCTGCACTTCTGTATTCCGGACTACCTGGCTCCACCGGCAAAAGCCAAGATGCCGCTTCAGCTTCCTCCGCCGCACCGCCGCCGAGATCCAGCCCAACTTTCTCACCGTTGGATCTGGTGGCTGGTTCTGGATCGTAGAAAGGGACGATCGGAAGCCGCTCGTGGCGGCTGGCAAGTGGATTAGCGGAGTGGATGTCTCGATCACATACAGCGCAGAGTGCGGCCGCGTCTGCTTTACAAGTAACTATAGCAGGGGTTTGTTCGCACACTTCGCACATCCAAACTCTGCCGTGCCGGGAAGCAAGCTTATTTGCTGCGTGGATTTTGGAATCGCAGCCGGAACATAAGAAGGCGGAGTCAGCCGGGCACAACACGCTCGAAGGGTTGGCCTTGCATGAATCGCATGGTTTTGCAGTCAAACTCCAAGCATCCAAACCCATCCTTCACCGTTTATCACTCGAAGTCTATTACCGCCGATCCAAGATTTTGGTTGAGCTTTTGGGAAGATGTGTGATGTAAAAAGTTTAAATAATTGAAGAGGAAATAGGTGGTTTTATCCATGTTTTTATATGATGGCGATCACGATCGATGGGCAAGGCGAATATCATGACAGCCGATAAGAAAATAACACGTATCATTACCTTAGCCAAAATACTAGAGCAGATAAGCTTAAGTTAAAAATAGAGGAATGTCGATTTAAATACTTGTGTTTGAGGTTTGGTTATTAATTAAGCAAAAGAGAAGAACATACTCTCCGCTTGTTATCTTTAATTCAATGCGTCAATCAAAACAAATAGATCGAAATACACAATCAAGAATCAAGATATATCCCATCCATATCGCCATAATATATATATGAGCTCTATTATTTAATTACACGTCAACCAATATCCCATCCATATCGCCACTCACGGTGATAATATATATAACCGTTCTCATTTAATTGTGTGTCAACCAAAACAAATAGATCGAAATACACCAATATATATATGAGCTCTCTTATTTAATTATACGTCAACCAATATCCCATCCATATCGCCACTTACAGTGATAATATATATAACCGCTCTCATTTAATTGTGTGTCAACCAAAACAAATAGATCAAAATACACCGAAACACAATCAAGATATATCCCATCCATATCACTACTCCTACAAATTGATAATACATATAACCGCTCTCATTTAATTTGAGCGCGTGCCTGTGGCATGTTTAATGCTGAGTTCTCTATTTTCTTTGTCACCATCTCATCATACAAATAAATAATAATATGAAGAATATTACAGCAACCCAAATCCTTTTATTAACTTGCCTTTTAAAATATTTTAAAATAAAAATCTTTTATTTAAATTTCAAATAGAGCAATATTACGCTATACTAAAAACAATATTTGCTTTGAGTATGCAAGCGCTCGATCCAAACTATCTGAGTTCTTTACATGGCTAGCTTGGCATTAAAATTTAATTAATCCACAAATACAATATATTAAACTTATAATATATTAATTTCAACTTATAATTTTTTGTATATATTAAATATTTAAAAATATATGTACATGTTACCAAATTTTCACCACAAAGGCACAAACTAATCTTTAACATTAAGTGGTGGAATAGAACTCTTCTTTTTTATAATAAATTTTTTAATATTGTATGATACAACTCATTAAATTAACACAAACTCAAAATCACGGATTTATTATATTTAATAGCATAACCAATTTATAAAAGAAGGTCTAAATTTAGTCAAATATCGTGATTGGACCAAATATTAAACTCATTCAAACTCTCAAATCAATTTAGATGATTTTATATTGTTAGTTCACTAAAATTGTTATTTCATTATAGACCTGCATTATTATGTTTTAATAAAATATTTTCTATATCAATTTTAACAATATTGGAGTTCTTAACCAGAAAACTCAATCTTGCATTCAAGAATAGAGAGTAGGAGGTAATTGTTCAGGGTATTGATTCTTCAGAGTTGAGAAATAAAACTAAGACACAAACATCCACCTGTAATCATACACCTATAGTTGTAGACAGTAAATCAAAAGGTTCTTCGAAGATGTGCTAATGGTGGTCAAGGATAAGGTACTAGTTTCAGTGGAAGACTCCATATAGAATGTATGAGTCGGTGACAATGATAAACATTAAGTTTCTTCGGCAAGGGGTTTTTCCAAGTATTAGATAGTGTCCATAAATCTCATAATAATTAGTCCCTAAACATTCATAGTGAATTTCGACAGGAATTTCTCTTGAAGCAACTATGTCGGTCCAGCCGCCAACGGAGCCACAAAGGACTCCCACTCGGTAAGAAGATAGCCTACTGCCCTACATAAGTGGAAGAGAATTCCCTAAGACCCAGAGCCGACATAAAGAAGCAAGCATCTGACTTGATCGCCATCAACTCTTGTGCCTAACCCAGTTTCACCTTACCTAATTCCACCAGAGATGCAATAGGGTTGGCCTCCACAGCCTTCTCTTTGCAGATGATCTCCTTATCTTTTGTAGGGCATCCAGCAGATCAATGGAGGGAATTTAGAAGATCGTAATTGATATCTAACAAAAGTAAGTTTTTGGTCTCTTCCTCTAAATTTATAGATCCTGATATTGGCAGAGGCATTGCAAATTCATGTTGGAACTTTCCAAGTTAAATACTTGTGAATTCCTCTATCCACTGTAGCATGGGACAAGGTTACTTGTGCTCAGTTAGTGGATAAGGAGGTTGCTAAAATGATATCTTTGAACTCTAGAACCTTAGCTCATGCTGGGAAGCTAAACCTAATTAACTCAGCTCTCCTGAGTCTAAATAGTTACTACTCCGTCTTAGCCCGTTCTTCACACTTTTCAATCAATTTTTTCACGGTATGTTTGACCATTAATAATTGTATTTATGTTTATGAATTATGTATACAAATTAGATGACTTTAAAGTAGAGTGCATTGTGAATCTAATAATATCTCAAATGATGATATTATTAAGTATATACTAATTGAAATTTATGGTCAAACATATTATGAAAAGTTGACAAAAAAGTGTGAAGAACAGGCTGGGATGGAGTGGCATTGGCCTAGAGCTTTTAAAATCCCTGAGGGTAACAATAGGGATATTGGAAAGCTGTGCAGAGATTACATGTGGGAAAGAAATGAAGCTCGTAGAAGACTATTGCCAATAGCCAGGGAGACCTTGTATATTTCCAAGGATAGAGGGGCAATGGGTGTAAGAGATCCCTCAATCTGAAACAATGCAGCTTTGGGCAGTCTACTGGTGAGATATTAATACCAAAAAGGATGTCTTGTAAATTAAGGGCCTATATAATACGCCTGAACTGAACTGAACTAATCTGAATTTAACTGAGTCAAACTGAAAATACTGAACTGAACTGAAATTACTGAATTAATACTGAAAAATGTGAAAAATACCTAACTGAACTAAAATTCATTTAATTTTTTTGATAAAAAAAAAGCCATTGAGGCATATCGAATTAAACTTAACTGAACAAAAATGAATTGAAGAAATAAAGCATGCATTGATATAACTAAATTAGCTAAATTTTATCAAGTTATACTTTATCAGAACCGAACTTAATATAATTATCCTAGCTATTAAACCGAATTAAGCTGAAATGTACTGAACTGGAATACATTGAACTTAATTGATGAAAATATCAATGTATTGATATAACCAAATTATTTTATATTTAAACAAATCATATTTTATCAACACCAAACTTAACAAAACGAGTTTAGTTTGATAACTGAAATGAACTGAAACATAGTTAATTGAACTAACTGATGGTTGGAATTTAGTTGTGCCACTCTGCAGAATACCTCTCTCCTCCCCCAAAAAACCTCTCTGTAACCTGTCCCCTTTTTTCCAAATCTGAGGGGAGTAACGCCGGCTTCTCCGGCGACCTTCCCTCCCCCTAACCTTATTTTTAGTTAGGGCTGGCGAACGGGTCGGGTTGGCGGGTTGGCGGGTTCGTGTCGGCGGGTCGGCAGGTTTGAAATGCTAAACCCAAACCTAACCCAATAATATTTCGGGTCACAAAACATTGACCCAAACCCGACCCATTAAAAATCCGGGTTACCCAAAACCAACCCGTGAAACCTATTTATTAATAACAGGACTGAATATTTGACTAAATTTTAAAATTTATTCTGCTCAAATTATAATTTCATATGGAGACTAAATCAAGAATTACAAAATTAACTCTCAATTTCATCATGAATTTGTTGGGTAATCTCCATGATGTTTTGGCATTTGAGCATTTGTTTGTATTTGTAAAGGCAATTTTAATCATTTGCATAATTACACCATAAATATAAGGGTCAAACGGGTTACCCATTTAACCCACGGGTTCGACCTGAACCTAACCCATTTATTTTCGGGTCACTCGTGTCTAACCCAATATAGACCCATGCCGTGTTTCGTGTCAACCCGAACCCACTAAATTCGTGTTCGGTTCAGGTCGGGTTTTCATGTCGTGTTCCAAATTGCCGGCCCTATTTTTAGTTCCAAACTACCCCTTCTCCACTCGCACCGGTAAACCACGACCCTTTCAACAATATACAGATTCGAGTAGGATTAATTCAATCCGGATTCGCCTCCAACTTGTAGATCTGGACAGTGAACTTGCAGGCACCGATCTGGTACGCTGGATCAGAAAGCTCGTGTTCGACGCCGCCATCGAGAAGTCACCAGATCTTGCAAAGGAGCTGGTCCTCATCCCGACAGAGCAGCGCAGGTCTTCATTAGTTGACAGAGACGGGTCGCCACCATTTTCCGTGTTCAGCCAATGCGCGAATACTTCTGGGTCGGGTCGCGAATACTTTCGGGTCGGGTCGCGAATACTTTCGAGTCTGGAACCTTTAGGAAGAGGTTGTGGCTTATACTTCTTTTTTTATATTATTTCCTTGTTTAAATCTTTTGAAGTGATTTGGATTATTATCTAATTTGGAGTGAGGGAGAAATCCTTGCTACATACTCTGATAAATAGCTTTTTGATCCTAAATCCTTTTAAATCAAGCTAATTCGTGTAATTCCGGTAATTCTAGCCAAATTTGGCCAATTTGTACTTAGAGGCGGCGGGCTAGGACTTATTTAGTAAGGGTGTGGGTAGATTAGTTTCAGATTGTGGCTTACCCAAGAAGAGGAGGTCTAATCACGTGTTCTTTTTAGTTTGGTTTCCTATTTGTCTGAGTCGATTTATGTTGGAGGAGTCGGATTTGATGAGATTACTTCAGTTTGGTCGCTTTAGGTAGAATTTGAAATCAGCTAGAGAATTAATTTGCATCTCTATGCCAATTTTCTCGTCCATGATAGTATTATCAGAGAGTGTAGACGTTAAGACTAGTACTTTCCAGAGAGTGTAGACGTTAATACTAGTACTTTCCTGGTTACTAGCTTGCACATGTTAGCAGCTTGCATACTCATTACACCTTGAGCTTGCGGTAGGAGATTTTTCTACATCTCTATGTAGGTATTTCCACTTAGAAAGGTCTGTTTTTTATGGGAATTAATCAGCATCTCTATGTAGATTTTCCCTATTGGAGTTTTGATAGTGGTACCTTTCGAAAATGTTGTGTGTTCAAGTATTGTAATATAATAGGATCAATTGTAATATTCTATCTGATAATATATGATAGCGTTGGGAACCCATAAATACACCCTCGTCATTGTACGGTTTCAAATTAAAAAAAAAAAAAAGAAAGTTAGTTGTGCCACCTTACACAAGTGTTCCTCCATGACAAACAATTAATAATGCGATAGTATGGTAAGATATGACTTGTTTCTCTATTTCCATGAGACCATTTATTTTCTTTTATCAACACGGACAACAATTAAATTTTTTTAATTTACACAACGGAAACCATAAATGGAGCTCATCTCTCTTTAGTTGCAATAAAGGATTTTCACGTGCGAATTAACTGAGCACACCTCTCTCTTATTTTTATCACACAACACATAGCAAATCATTAAAAAAAAATCAAATTTATCACTTCCCGACAACGTTAATCCAAATGCTCTCTTCTCTCTCCTCTTTCTGCCTAAAATTCCCCAACTTATTCACTATTACTGACCGTTATCTGTAACAACGGTCAAATAATGTCTCCTTCCATGGTGGATCTGCCACAAGACCGCGACGGAGCAGCCCCTCCTCGCAGCTTTGCACAAGCCCTTACCTCCAAACCCTCCCCCCTCTACTCCTCTCTCCCATCTAATCCGTCAATTCAACCCAAATCCGAGTTCAAAGGCAAAAGTGGCTGCATTATATCGCCAGAGGAGGTCGCCACCCTCTCAGCTCACTATGGAAACGCTCTCGTCGGAAAATTCACAATGATTAAACCCTCAATGGAGTTTCTGCAAGAAGAGTTCAAATCAATTGGGTTCATAGGCAAATACCAGTTGGGCTCCATCGACCATAAACATATCTTGATCCGATTTGAAGAACAGGAAGATTTCAGACGGTGTTGGATGAAATCTCAATGGGCTTTCAAAGGAGCTGTGATGAAAGTCTTCAAGTGGACCCCAAGCTTCTCGCCGGACACCGAGACCTCGATCATCCCTATTTGGGTAACAATACATAAACTCCCTATTTTCTGGTACAATACAGCCAAGCTAGAATCCATAGGCAACCAAATAGGCAAGTTTATCAAAATGGATGCCGCCACTGCTACCTTATCTAGACCTTCCGCAGTCAAACTATGTATAGAGGTAGATCTTTTAGCTAAATTACATAATTTAGTAATCCTTACCATCAACCTTGAAGGTGAGGTAGCTGAATTTTCCATAGAATATGAGTATCTCCCCCTGTACTGTACAAATTGCAAAAAACTAAGTCATGAGGCTCAGGAATGCAGAATTCTTCATCTAGATTTGAGGCCCCTCCCCATAGACATGAACCTGTTAGACCCCCTCCCATTAGGAACCCTAATGCTCCTCCTGTCAGACCTATGCCTAAACCACCTGGAACTTCAGGCACCTCCCTTAGAAACAAGGAACACACTCTCAAATACCAACAAAACCTAGCCTATATCCAAAAGCCAGCCTCCAACACTGCTGCTCCACAAAAGCCAATCCTAACAGCAGCTGACAAGGGGAAAAGCAAAATGCGTGACTCTCCTAAACAGCCTCAGCCAGAAGGTGCCCTGATCACAGTTCCTGTAGTGGATATCATCAACATTGAGGATACAAACTCACAGGCAGAAGCATCAGATCCTCCACCGTCTCTGCAACAATCTGAGAAGATTGACTCTTATCATAATGCCAACTCCAACAAAGAGCCAATTCCAAATGATATGGAGATGATACAGGAATTAGAATGGTCTTCCCCAAAGAAAATCACCAACTTTGCATCAGATGATATTCTGATCCATCCAGGTAAGGATACTCTCTCTCTGATAGCTCCCTAAATATTGACAAGTTTGCCTTTTATTCCCAACCAAGACAGGTTTCAAACAGATTCCTACCATTATTAAGAGAAGGAGAAAAATTGGACTTAATCTCTTCAGATGAAGATGAAGCAATTGCAGATCCAGGAAAAATGGACACCTCACAAGTCCCGGCTGCAACTTCAGACATTCTCAATCCAACTACTAAGACAGATAAAGGTAACATTCCTACCTTCGTTACTCAGGTTAATAAGGTCCTCACAAAGACTGCCACTAAGAGTCTCAAACCCCGTAAAAAATGATTAATAAGACCCTAGGTATTAATATAATGGTCTGGAATGTTAGGGGTATGGATACTTCATTTGAAAGGATAGAAAAGCTAATTAGAGTCCATAAACTGGAACTGATTTGTTTTATAGAACCTCAACACAAAAATGAAGAATGTGTAGAATACTGTCATAGGCTTCATTTTACACATCGCATGTACTCATCACTATGTAAAATATGGATTATGTGGAAAGATCAGATAGATGTAAATCTCAGTTTGGATCTAACCAATTCTTGCTAGTACAGATTAAAAGTCTTAAACTTAATCATTCAATGGAGACTATTTTTGTTCATGGCTTGAGATCAAGGAAAGGAAGGAAAGAGTTATGGACTGATCTAGAAAATTTAAATCTGTCTGAAGCTTTATATATAGGGGACTTTAATTCTATGTCTTCAATTTGTGAGTATAAAGGTCCATCCTCACCTAAGCTAGGTAGTATTCAATATTTTTGTGATTTCATTGACACTATATGGCTCTACACACACTCAACACAGTAGGTAACTTCTACACACGGACTAATGGCAGAACTAAAGAAAATGGAAAATATCTCATAATTGAGAGACTGGATAGGGCTCTTTGCTCTCTCCAGTGGCTTGCCAAATTTCCACAATCTTCAGTCCTTGTCCTAAATAAATTATCTTCTGACCATTGCCCTTTACTCCTTAGAATAGGGAGTGATATCCCCTCAGACCCAAAGCTATTTTGATTCATTAACACATGGTTTAAAAGAGATAATTTCATGGATTTCATTAAATTTCATTGGAATGAATCTCAAGAGGGTAGAGGCATGCTAAAACTATTTATCAAGCTAAACTATCTCAAAACTCACCTGAAAAAGTGGAATAAAGAGATCTTTGGCAACATAAGTGATAATGTAGTAATGGCATAAGAACAGTTAAGTCTCCAGGAAGTCAAATTTGATTTGAATAGTTCAGCTGATGAACTAATTAAATTGAATAAAGCTAAGCCCCTTTTAGTCAGATCACTAAAAGAGGAAAAACACTTCTGGAAAAATAAGGCTAAAGTAAAATGGCTTACAAAAGGTGATGATAATACAAAAATTTTCCATCAAACAGTGAAGGAAAAAAGATCTAAACTTCAAATCACCAAAAAAAAAAAAGCAGCTCAGGAATTTGGCTTGATAACATTTCTGATATACAAAATGAAGCAATTCAATTTTTTCAGAATCTGTTATATGATGAGCCTCATCCAGAACATGAACTTTTTTGCATCTTATTTTCTATCAAAAATCCCTAATTTGGTGACTGATGATGATAATGAAATGCTAACTAAGCCAGTAACTTTAGATGAATTAAAGCAAATTGTCAAAGGCCTTAACAAATTGAGTAGTCCAAGACCAGATGGTTATACTGCTCAGTTCTATATTAAAGCCTGGGATATTATTTTTTTAGATTTACTTGAGGCATCAAATGATTTCTTGTCCAAATCATATTTACACTAAGGCATTTCTAGTACTTGGATTACACTAATTCCAAAGAAGGAAACTTCTATTACATTCAGTGATTATAGACGTATCAGTCTTTCGAATGTGTCAAACAATTTTTTTTTCAAAATCCTAATGGAATGACTGAAAAAGGCGATGCCTAAATTAATTTCCTCACAGCAATCTGCATTCCTTTAAAATAGAGACATAGCTAATAATGTAATTTATTTGAAGGAAATGTTCAGATTTATGGACAAAATAATCAGAGACCCTAAGCTTTCACCAAAAGCCTTGCTTTTGTTTTTGAATCTGGAAATTTGTCTTTCTACAGCCTTCCTCCCCATGCCATTAATATATCACACCTCTCCTATGCTGATGACACAGTGATTTTCCTAAAAGCATCTAGACTTAACCTAGTCAAGATCAAAGCTTTTCTTGTTAAATTTGAAGAAACCACTGGACAAAAAATCAACTTTGAAAAAAGTGAGGTCTTTCTATGAAAGCATGCCACAGAGAACAAACAAAGACAAGTTTTGAGTATTTTAGGCATGAAAAAAGGTAGTTTGTCATTTAAATATTTGAGGGTACAAATATTTTCTGGTAGAACTCTTAACATCCATTTTCATAATATTCTGGAAATAATTGATAGAAACTGGAAGAACATTTGGTTATCAGCTGGTGGTAAATTGACTATAATCAAATCATGTTTACAGTCATTACCTCAGCACATTTGGTTAGTCATGGATCCAACTAAACAGATAATAAAAAAGATTGAGAGGAAATTCTCAATATTTTTTTGGGGCTCCACTGACAAAGGTCCAAAAAAAACATGGAAGAAATGGGATGCCTTATGCTACCCCATTTCTCAAAAAAGACTAGGTTTCAGGTCACTTTCATCCACTCTTACAGCATACTCATGTAACTTGTGGTGGAAATACCAAATGGGAAATGCTCATTGGACACATTTCCTAGCCTCCATGCCTGATACACATAAAAAATCCTAAAACTGGAAAAGGATTTACAAGGTGAACCTTTTTGCAGAATCAAATTTAAGGGTTATAGTTGGTTCTGGTACCTGTAACCTCTGGAAATCAAATTGGACTGATTTTGGTCCAATAATTGATCACTATGAACCAGTTTCTGAACATTTTCTTAAGGCCACTGTTGCAGAATTTGTTCTGAATAAATCCACCTTGCTCCCTCTTCTGCAACAACACCTCCCTCCTAATATCCTCCTATTTCTCCAGTCTTGCTCCATTTCCCCACATAGAGATGACCTCCTCATCTGGAAGCCATACATTTTAGGTTCCTTCTCTATTAAATCTGCCTATCAGAAATTGAGACATTTTCTCCCTATTAGGCCTGTTCTAAAATTTATTTGGTTTCCACAACTTCAAAAAAAATCTCAATCTTTATGTGGAAACTCCTTAATGCCCTGTTACCCTTTGATTATATTCTTAAACACTTTGGCTTTCAGTCTGCATCAAAGTGTTGTTTCTGTAACAGCCAAGACTCTTTGCATCACTTTTACTCCCAGTGTCCCATAGGTGTTGAACTGTGGAAATTTATGCACAGTTTATGCTTCTCCAATTTTTTTACAACTGACATTTTACGGGATAGACTTGCTACATGCTGGGCTTTTTCAGGTTTATTAGCCATTCATACAAGAATCAACCATTTCCCCATCAATAGTCTGATGCCTGCTATTGAAAGCAAGAAACAAGAATTTTTTTGAAGAAGTTCCCCCATCCCTGCTTCAGCTGAAAAAGGATCTCAAACAAGAACTATATTGGGCACTGATTAGGCATCCTATGCCTCTTAGAACTCAGGTGGACTCTGAGCTAGCTGCAGCAGGTCACATTCCAACACCCTACTACATCCCCCCAAAACCTAATTTTATGCCAGTGGTGTGAAATAATTTTTTTCTGGGATACAAGGTCAATGTAGATGTTTCCTGGCAGAATGGTATAACAGGTATTGGCATCATTATTAGGAGCAACTCTAGAATGCTCATCATAGCTAGAACTCTATTCAGTGAAGCTTCAGACCCTCTTTTGGCTGAGCTGATGGCCATACAAGCTGGTGCTGAATCTGCCAAGGGTTTTAACTCAGAAATCAAAATGGAATCTGATTCTTTACAAGCAGTTCAAATGATCCTCAATCCCTCAAAGAGACAATGAAGATTTATACCTCTGCTAGACTCAATTTCTACACAGTCACAACCTTTCAACCTATGCCATACACTTAGGGACGCGAATCAGCTTGCTGATTCCTTAGCAAAATGGGCTCTACTGCACAAATCAGGCTGTTCTTTCACCAGCTCCAATTTACCCTCAGTTACAAAGGGTTTCATAAATCTGGATGCTTCTGTCTTCCCAACTGTAAGGACATCAACTCTTGCTGCTCCAGACTGATTTTACTCATCATGTTAGCTGCTGATTCCTTTTGTCTTTCTAGGATAGCTACAATTACTACACTTGACTCATTTTAGTCGGGGACTGCTTTGTGTTTTGCTCTGCAATTCGCTAATAAGTCACCAACTTTATATGAGGTTTTGACAAGTGTATTGAGGATCTTAATCCTCCCCTAGAATTTAGTTTTAGAATTAGCAGAAACTACATAGTTGTACTTTCCTTGTTGATCTTGTAATCTACCACTTTAGTGGTTTTTCATGGCTTAGGGAGCCTAATATAATCCCTCCATCTATGATGGTTTTACCTTAAAAAAAATCACGCAACACATAACGACACCGCCAAGTGATTTTCGGCTCAATTCTTTTATTTTAAGAAATATTTTTTGAATCTTCTAGGTTTTAAACCCACAATCTTTTTAACTCAAATGAGTCCCAATAAAATTCCACCCTTTCCCCCTTCACTCAGAGTTTAACCCAAGACCATTGAGTAAATCTACTAGTGTCTTAACACTAGAGCCATTCTCAACTCCCAACCCACAACCTTTATTTTGATAGCATAAAACCTTTCCCACTGAGTCAATTGCTACTTAGGGTTTTTTTGCCTGAACTTTTCTGTAAAGCAGTTCAATTCAGTTCAGTTTTTATTTTTCGGTTCAGATCAATATATTTATATTTCTTTCGTTTAGTTCAACATATCTTTTTTTCAGTTCAATTCAATATATTAATATTTTCAGTTCAGTTCAGTTCAGTATTTTTATATTTTCAATTCAGTTCATTTCAGATAAATATTTTCAATTTTTTCGATTTAGCACTTTTTCGCAATATTTTTAATTGTAGCTCTCTACAGTTTTTCAGTTCAGTTCACTCAAAGTATGTCCAGTTCAATTCAGATCAAATCAGTCATTTATTTATTTTCAAAATATGTTTTTGATGCAATCCAAAATAAGTTAGTCATATTATTTTCAGTATAAGTAATTGTTCAATCTTAGTGGCTCAAAACAATTGTTTTGATTTTTTTCTATTTAATACATTTTATTTGACAATAATGAATTTTTTTACTCTCATACAATTTATCTCAATTCAGTTCAAATAAATAAATTTAGTTTTTTTTCGAAAGTGTTTAGTTTGGCTCAGTATTTTGATATTTTTTCAGTTAATTTAAGTTCAATTCGGTATATTTATATTTTTCAGTTCAGTTCAGTATATTTTTTTAGTTCAGTTCAACACACACACATATATATATACATATATATATATATATATATATATATTTCAATCTAATTATATTTTTTCAGTTCAGTTCAACGAGAAATAAACTGTAACAAACAGGGCCTTAATGACATATTTTGCCAACTTTACTTTTTTTTTGGGCAAAACCATTATGTAGTGGGGGATATTTTATTGGGCATCCCAATGTAAAAACTAATTTTCAACGTAATCTGTATTGACATAATGAGCAGCTATTTATACTTACAGAGAGGGTCCTAACTGTTACAAATTAAACCTTAGGGGCATACATTCAATATACAAGAATTACAACTAATTATCTTCTAAGTCATCTTAGTCTTCTATTGTCACACCCCCCCTTCAAGCGAAGCGTCGGATTGATCGAAATGCAAAGCTTGGAACGGAAGAAATCAAACAACGCACGGTTGAGTCCCTTAGTGAAAATGCCTGCTACTTGCAACGACGTAGGAATATGACCTACTCGAAGCTTGCCAGCTGCAACCAACTCTCGAACAAAGTGGTAATCAATATCAATGTGCTTTGCCCTCTTGTGAGCAACAGGATTCTCAGCAAGAAAGATAGCACTGTTATTGTCACATAGAAGGACAGGCGACCCCATAAGAAAAAACATACAAACCATGATACGCCATATGTCCCGAGAACAGACATAGGTGTACGGAGATAAACTCCCAAAGCATTAGTAATGCTTTGCAAAAAGAATAGGCACATATGCACTATAAAAAAGAATATAGAGATTACAAATTTTAGGACCTATTAGAGAATTTCTAGGCAAAACTCAAGGCGATCCCAAAAAACCATATACTCTATTAAGCTATGAGTGTCAGTATTTTGCTACCCCTAAAAATGAAGATGTTTGGAGTACAGGGGTTGAAATTCAGCAAGACCACATCCAGTCAGTGAGCTAGAGCACAGGTCCAGGTGCCTGCAAGAGGTGAGAATCAGGGCAAGCCTTGTTTCTTTGATCCATCCATAACAGTGTGGAGGTGGAGCAGATAGTACATATGCCCTGTGAGAGTTGCTTCTTCTTTTATAGATCCAGTTGTACCTGAGAGTGTAGTAAGATATAGTGAGCGTAGCAGCCATTCTAGGGAGGATGTAATCTGAGAGAAGGTACTCCATATTTATCTAAAATGTATAGACCCTTTGAATGAGAAGGCATATGTGAGAGATTTTGAAAATTTGAAGATACTTTAGTCTAAACAAAATGTTTTGCCAGAGAGTCTGCCACTGTATTTCCTTCTCTAGGAGTGTACTGGATTGTAAAATTTATTGCAGCCTCATGAATATCAAAAACCAATTTATACAGTGTCCAGGTGCAAGTTCAGGATTTTTTATAATTTTAATGGTATGCAAACAATCAGATTCTATAATTGATGGACCATGCAGGGATGGAGCAATTGACAGGGCAAGGCCTATAGCCAGTAAATCAGAGTGCAAAGGTGACTGAGAATGTGTAAAAACAGTAGTTGCCCTTACAAAATTGCCAATGGAATCTCTAGAAATTAAACCAAGTCCTGTTTCCTGACCTAAGGTTTTCCAAGAGGCATCAACATTGATATTAAATCCAGTTATAGGTTTAGACCAAGTGATTTTTTCTATGTTTGGCTTAAGAGGTTTTAACCATAGGGGGAAGTATCCATTTGATGACAATTCTATGTCTGTGCTCAGATGAATATAGAAAGGGAATGCAGCAAAGGAGTCATAGACCATTGTCCTAATGTCATGAAAGATTTTTGTTGGTATCAGGGGAATGGAGTCAAAGATGTATCTATTTTTTTCTTTCCATAAATGATAAGTCCATGGTTCGTATTCGGACCTCGTTCATACTCGGACCAGGGCCCGAGAAGGGTCATGGGCTCGAGATACACGGAGGATGGGTCCACAGGTCCATCAATCCTAATCCTTATAAGGAATGCGTATATTATGAATGTTCTACAAGGAATATACATATTCTCAAAGATGGTAATACAGTTATCCTAAACATGGTAACACAACCATGTCTGAAATACACTTCTATTATATATGGTAATACAACCTCTATTCCCATAAGAGTTGTATTCATACCATAAAAATACATATCTTGGTGATCAACGGATTGTAGCCATATAAATACCCTAAGAGATTTGGTAGACCTCTCATCTAATCTCATACTTTATACTTTCCGCCTTAAGCAAATATACTGACTTGAGCGTCGGAGTGTCTATCCCCGGGACACCCGGGGCCTTTGTCTTGCAGATCAGTTCAAGAGCCTGGTTCGTCGTCGAAGTGTTGGTGTCCGGCATACATCAATTTGGCACGCCCGATGGGACATCTCACACTCATTGACGACGTTGCCGAACCTTGTCTCTGATCTGGTCTAGTGCATCTGAAGAAGCAACTTCCCCGACAACATGTCCGAAGCCGAGCAACCCAGACGTAGCGCCCGAGTGCTAGGGCAAAATCTAGAAGAGAATCCAGAAGCAGAGTTACCCCCCAAACCCTGCTGCATCTGGAGTGCCATCTTCTGTTTAGAACCCTTTGGGATCTGAAGTATCGAACTCAGACTAGAAGATCTTGATCCAGACTGACATAAACTCTAGCGCTCCGAATTCCTTCGGTTCAAATCCCGTCGGATCCGAAACACCATTCTCCGGTCCAAATCCTGCCGCATTCGGGGTACCACTTTTTGGATTGAACCCTTTGGGATCTGAAGTACCGAACTCGGACCAGAGAATCTCGATCCAGACCAACACGAGCTATAACAACTGCATCAACAATCCAGAAGGACTTGACCAAGAGAATGGGACAGAATACAGCGAATCCGACTCGATCTTTTCTGTGAAAGAAAGAACACAAAGGGATCAACAAATCCTTGCAGACAGAAAGAGGGAGGAAGAGTCTGTGATAGAACACTATCACATGTATATGGATCTAGCCACAAGGCGCTATAATCCAGACGAAATCCTATTGATAAATCTTTATCGAAGGAGTATAGATGATTATACTCTGAGGACGAAGCTGACAACGATGAATCCTACCACTATTAAGCATCTCCAAACTATCATGGAGGAATATGCCAGCAAAACGGATATAGTGATATGCAAAAGATCCCAAGACCTTGACAATAAGGTGAAGGAGCCCAAGATGAAAATACCAAAGGTCGAAAATATTGAAGGCACTCTTAAACCAACCTTCGAATCCTACACTCCTCTAGCTAGATCTCGGGCAGAGATATTAGCCATTCACAGGCACCTCATAAAGGACCCGCCTGCCATTAAGGACTCAGCCGAGCGTCAAAGGTCCTCGAAATTCTGCCAATATCACCGAGATCGGGGGCATGACACTGAGGAGTGTTATCAGCTCAAAAACGAGATCGAGAAACTGATTCGACAAGGTATTGTGCAAAAAATTACACCATCAATAGCTGGAGACGGCCAAGGTACTCAGAAAAGATATGGAGGAAAACCTTGGCAGAAGAAGAAGGACGGCTATCGCAACAACAATAAAAACAACAACAACCAAGGGGGTGGAGGCAATAATCCACAAGATCCTCCTCCACCGCCACCAAATGGACCCAACCGAGTCATCAATGGCTACACAGGAGAAGCAATTTCCCTTACTAAGCTAAAGGATAGTGTGCGGGCCATACCCCACACAGAGCCAGTTGACAAGAGGTTCCGCTCCGAGGAAACTATCTCCTTCTCGGATGCGGACGCCGTGCCAAACCAGGTGCCCCATTATGATCCACTTATTATCTCGGCAACAATATAGGATACCTGGTAAAAAGAGTCTTTGTGGACGATGGGAGCGGGGTAGAAGTGATGTTCCAAGACTGCTTCAACAAGCTAGGATTCACCAAGGACGACCTCAAACCTACGGGTCCAATCTCGGGGTTCACCGAAAATCCAGTTATATCTCTTGGAGAAATCACACTCCCAGCACAATAGCAGAAGAACCGAAGAGCATAACCTTATACTGCACCTTTGTGGTAGTCGACACCGTCACACCTTTCAACATTATCCTTGGCAGACTTTGGATATGCCAAGCTAAGGCTGTATGGTCTCCTTACCACCTGATGCTAAAATTCCCGACACCGCAAGGAGTAGCTTCCATTAAAGGAGACCAAGGAGTGACACGTTCATGCATGGTCACGTCCATCCGTGACGCCAGGAAAGTAAGCAGCATCTCGACCGACAACACCATCTTGGGGGATCTAACCCCTGATCCTGATCTCGAACAACCCCTGGTGTTTCACTTCGAGGAAGAGGCCTACAACGAGATGACTGCACTATGGCACAAAAGACTCCATCAAATCTTCCAAGTGGGAGAACTGGTAATGCCAGTAGGCTCGTGGTGTACTGACAAGCTAGAATGAGCGCTGGAGCCAGGGACGAAAGGACCATACAAAGTCTCAACAGCACAATCCGGTGGATTCTACCTCTTGCAAACTCGGGAAGGAGAGCACTTGGACCCTGTCATAATGGCGCCCTTCCTACGCAGCAGTCAATAAACCTCTAATACAAAGAGACACTGTGAAACCGTGAAGGGCGAACCCATACCACGAAGATGGAACGTGATTAACTTACGAAATTATCATGGAAGATGAAACTCAACAAAGAGCCTCACAAAGGTTCGAGAATAACAACCTTGTCCGAGAGCCTCATCAAGGTCCGAGACAATCCTGCCATAGCACAAACGGGTACTCAAACTCAAACCTACTATTTCCTTTACTTCTTTTCTTAAAAATTATAAACTTGGATTGAAGTCATGATATTTTTTACACCTATCTTTTTCACTAAACAATCTTAAAAATCCTTTTCTGAAAAGAGGATTGTTATCCTAAGTATAACATGGATTTCTATTCAAAACAATATGCTTTATAAAGTGTATGATTGGTTAGCTTATATAAGATAAGCTGTTTGGATCCAAAATTCAACTACCAATCGTTTTGAATAAAAGAGATAGGTTCGAGATAGAAAGTACTTCACAAAAGTACTTGATTGAGGTTTATAAACCAAAAGGGCAGACGTGCTCAGAAATCAATCATCTCGAATAACAAAGAGGAAAAACCTCAAAAAACAGAAGTTCAAACTAATATCAAAGGTGTTACTACATCAGAATATGATGCTTCTAAAAATTCCCAAAGGGATACATAGAGGAAAAACCTCGAACACAAGTAACTCATATCAAAGGTGTTATTACTCAGAATATGATACTTGCCTATGAGATATACGCTTATAAGCGTGTGATTGATGCTTATCTAACATGGGCTGCTCGAACCAAGTGTCCGAGCCACAGTCACCTCGGGCTAAAATAAAATAATATACTTATAAAAAGTATATGGTCAAAGACCAACATGATACGAGTCACACAATCTCACAAAGTTTGAAACTTGACTCTCCTCGTGTTACTCCAATTAAGGCACACATCACTATTTATTCAGGCTATTCATTAGCCTGAGAGTCAATCTTCTCAAGGATTGCAATACAAAGACCTTTATAAAGGCAAAACCAAAAAGTGTTATTACACTAAAAACTTCTTACACCTCGTGAAGGTCTTTAAATACAGGGGTACGACCCCGACCACGAGAAGAAGTAGAGGCATGACCTCGACCACCATGGAGACCACGGTCCCAATTACTTTCTTCTGCTATCCTCATCAACTGAGAGGATGTCGGGGATCCACTTCTATTTTCTATAATTACAGGTCGAGCAGGAGAGTCAATAGAGCCACGAGCTCTAGGATTAGGAGTCACCTCTCTACCCCTTCCATAAGGTATCCCACGAGATACACCCCCTTGGGCATGAGGCCTTATCAAAGATCCTGAATATGGGACAATAGAGGGTCCACCTATCTCCCTCCTTGAATATCCTGAAGTTATGACAAACACACCTTGAGCTTCTAGTTCCTTTATTTGGAACCTGCAAGCGTTAAGCTCGGCCTGTCACATTCTCAACTCATCTATCCTGGAGGCAATCTTGTAATTCACAGTGATATTCTCATCTCAGAGGGCAGAAATACGAACATCCTTCTCGTGACTTTCACCCTTAACCTTCATTAAGTCACTCCTGACTTTCCTCCACTCTTTGTCATACTCCTTATTAGTGGCCAAAGCCTTGTTGAGCGCTTCTTCTAGATCCTTAAACCTCTTATGAAGATCGCTCAGTTGCTGATTCAGTTCGGCTCTCCACTCTAAAGATATCTTCAGCCCGCCACGAAGACTCTAACATTTTTCCCGCATGATGCTAAGACAGTCCTTGGATTCACCCAAATCTTCCTCTAGTTTCTTGTTCTTCTGAAGGACATCTTCATACTTAACCTGCAAATCAGCACATGCGGCAGAGCAACACTGGAAATAAAGGAAGGTAAAGACAAATTAATGCCAAAGGAAAAACACATGTTCAGAATACATGTGATGTATGCCGGACACCAACATTTCGACGACAAACCAAGCTCTCGAACTAATCTGCAAGACAAAGGCCCCGGGTGTCCCAGGGATAGACACTCCGACGCTCAAGTCAGTATATTTGCTTAAGGCGTAAAGTATAAAGTATGAGATTAGATGAGAGGTCTACCAAACCTCTTAGGGTATTTTTATGGCTACAATCCGTAGATCCCCAAGATATGTATTTATGGTATGAATACAACTCTTATGGGAATAGAGGTTGTATTACAATGTATAATAGAAGTGTATTTCGGACATGGTTGTGTTACCATGTTTAGGATAACTGTATTACCATCTTTGAGAAGATGTGTATTCCTTGTTAAACATTCATAATATACACATTCCTTATAAGGATTAGGATTGATGGACTCGTGGACCCATCCTCCGCGTATCTCGAGCCCATGACCCTTCTCGCACCCTGGTCCGAGTATGAACGAGGCCCGAATACGAACCATGGACTTATCAACATGAAACGCCAAAATCTAGCGAAAAGAAAACAAATCTTGAAGTAAAGGACAAAGCTCTAAGGAGTTATAGTCTTCTCCTGCCCATCAGAAGTCTTCGGGTCCTCAGTGGAAGTTTCCACAGCCAGCTTCTCCACCAGGAATAACAGCTCAGGATACAAACTGGACAGCCTATCCTGGAACTCCTCCAGAGTTAAAGCCTTCTTCAAAGATTCCAGGCTAGTCAGTAGACTGGTCTCAAACCCCCCAATTTGGCTAAACTTCGCCCAAAACTCCTTCAGATTCTCCGGTACTTCCGGCCAAGTTTAGGCAAGGGCAAGACATCCTTGAATATCTTCATTGAGAAACCCCTTCAGAGGAATCCATATCTTCGAGAGCTCAGATTTATGATAGAATTCACCATACTCTTGGCGATGAGCCTCCATCTCTGGACAGTTGAGACAGAAGTCTATTATCAACCAAACTAGCTGCCTCTGGCTAACGGGATCAGCATACCGGTCTCTCTCCGCTTCCACCAAAGCCATGTTCCTTTTCAGTTCTAAGAAGGAACCATCAGACAGCCTTTTTGCCTTCTTCAAGGCTTGATTCTCCTCTTCCAAAGCCTTTATTTTGGCCTTATCCTGAGCCATCTCATTCTGGAGTTGCTTCAGCATATCTGAAGGTTCCTTAGACCTCTTGGACATCTCCTCCTTCATCAGCTCGAGCTTAGACGCCTGCCCTTGAGAACGGTTGTACAGTGTCCGAATGGAGTTGTACATATACTTCATCTGACTCACAGACTGTAAAAGAAGACAAAGAGAGTTAGCTAACTACACAGCTAATCCTATTGAGAGCTAAACTGAATCATACCTGGCTAATCTCGGGACAGCCTGGTACTAACTCGACCAGAACCTCGGAAGGAGGAGGTGACACATATTTCTCAAACTTTTCCAATGGCCCGAGTTCGAGCCTTGGCTTCTTTGGAGACTTGTCTGCAGAGCTCCCTGAAGCCTCGAGATCCCTCTTCTTCTCATTACTGTTCAACAGCCCCCCTCGATTCAGCTATCTGAGACAACAAATTTGCTGCCCTGTTCGCCTTAGAAGCACCCACTGCATATAAAAGGGAGGGAGTCAGCATAAGAAGTGATTGACACATTATGGACGAGAATAAAATAAACAAGAAGAAATACCCTCTTGCAACGCATCTGAATCTACTATAGGGGTTATCATCATGACTTCATCAAGATTATCAACCAGGGTTGGGAGGGCACCAGAAGTCCGAGACACCTCTTTTCTCGGACCTCGGACTAAGGCAGAACCATCATCCTCTTCCTCATCTGATGGATCTAAAGCCACAGGAACAAATAGGCAGTCTGCCTCCTCAATCACCTTACGCTGGGATTGAGTCTTCTTAGGCCCTTGAACCAGCCTTTTGAACCGACACCCACGTCGAGCATCTTTCATCAATCCTAAGATTTCCTTATCTACTTCTTTCTCGGATACCTCATCTCGGGCAGCTCTCTCTTCTAATGCCCTAGAGTCCTGCAATGCCTTAGCTGCACCAGTTGGATCCTGCTCCATTGACAGAAGGGTTTCATACCAATCCATCTCAACACCTTCTGGCTGATCCAAATGTGTCAACTTCAAGAAGCTGCAATTTTGAAGAGTACGGCCGGATATTTGATTCAACCAATCATACGTTTCCATAGGCCATTGCCAACCCATTTAATGATCTCTAGATACAAACTTATCCTCTCTAAGTTTGATCTTATCATTCACCAACTTCCCAGCTATATTCAGCAGTTTGCGGGACGACTCCACTTCATGCAAGATCTCATTTTGGACCTCTTCATTCCAATCAGGAACTTCATACTTGGTTCGATCGAAGGTTAGTTTTACCTTATCCCACTTCCCGCTGTTCACATGAAGCACAAAAAGCTTACCTAAAGAGATATCCCGAGAGGTCAAGGTCACATTTTGTTTAATAACGGAAACCTTATACATGGTCCGCAACAAGGAGAGGATGGGATGGTAACCTTTACGAGCACACCAAGTTATTAAGGCCATAATGATTACTATCACATTGAGATGTAACTGCCCTGGATGCACCCTATAATGCTGAAGAAAATCATCCAACAGTGGGGGAAAAGGGAAGGCTAACCCATGCTGTAGAAACCTCCCGTATATGACCCCTCGGGTCGGAGTTACTAATTCATCTTCAGACTTGTCTTCTCCAAACTACATGAGGTCAGCAACAGAAGGAATTGAAAAGGGACAACCTTCTGCGAAGATAGCAGAATCAGCGCGTGATTTATCCTCTTTCTTCGCCTTTTTGCTACTACCTTCACCATCCATGGATACTATACCTCTGGATGCATGCACTAACATGGGGCTATTCCTCTCTATCTGAGCCCTCCTGGCCATAGCCCTCAACCTCTTCTCTTCCTCAGAAGCTTTCTTCTTCAAAACTACAGGTTTTTTCCCACTCACTACCTCAGCTCTGTGGCGGTCATGGGAGTTACTTTCCTCAGCCTGAGCTTCTACATACTCTCCCTCATCATGATGGGGGATGGAAATTGTTTTTTTCCTATTACTCATGATTACAGAGAGTATGGGGGGAAATACACACACAGAGATAAAAGGAAAAAGCAGACACAAGCAAATGCACAGAGAAAGAAGATGGCACTTACTGATGATGGAAGCAGAAATTTGGGGCTTCAGAAATTGATGAAGTACTGATGCGTCTTCTGAACTTGGAAAGAAGAAATTTTCGAACAAAGAAGACAATGGGAATGATTTGGGAAATTTAATCCAAACCCAGACAGCATTGAAGATGAGCAATTACCTCGATTCTGTTTCCAATGCAAGTAATTGGAAGAGACGGAGGACAGACCGTCTCTGCTTGCTAATGAAGACACGCCACGTGTACCCACCATCTGGATTTCAAAGAAAGCTAATCTCAGTCGTTCATATATTTGATGGAATACGAAAGAACTTGAAGCTACATATTCAGAAGGGTAAGCCCGAGAAGAAAGTCCCCTAAAGACATCCCGAGTTAATCTCCCTCGAGTTATTGGTCTTCCCTCGAGAAGCAAGCCTTTCCTTCAACTTTCAAGATAGAGCACTCCATATTCTGAAGATATACCTTGGGGCTACTGATAAGTTTATGGTTCGTATTCGGACCTCGTTCATACTCGGACCAGGGCCCGAGAAGGGTCATGGCTCGTGATACGCGGAGGATGGGTCCACGGGTCCATCAATCCTAATCCTTATAATGAATGAGTATATTATGAATGTTCTACAAGGAATATACATCGTCTCAAAGATGGTAATACAGCTATCCTAAAAATGGTAACACAACCATGTCCGAAATACACTTCTATTATATATGGTAATACAACCTCTATTCCCATAAGAGTTGTATTCATACCATAAATACATATCTTGGTGATCTACGGATTTTAGCCATATAAATACCCTAAGAGGTTTGGTAGACCTCTCATCTAATCTCATACTTTATACTTTACGCCTTAAAGCAAATATACTGACTTGAGCGTCGGAGTGTCTATCCCCGGGACACCCGGGGCCTTTGTCTTGCAGATCAGTTCAAGAGCCTGGTTCGTCGTCAAAGTGTTGGTGTCCGGCATACATCAATAAATACCAACAAGTGAAAAGAGAAATGTTATGAATTAGGACTGAATGTATAGCAGGTAAACCAGGTCTAGATAGACGTTATATTTTGCCAACTCTACATTATATAAACGTTATGAAAAAAGCTCATGTTTTTAACTTAAAACCTTTGATTGTAATCCACGACCTAATAAATAGGGCCTTCGACAATTAATTAAAAGCCTCTTTTTTTAATTTATAACCTATTAAAATCAAACATTCTAATTTTATCATAAGCCTTCGTATTTTAATATACAACCTATTAAATATCAAACCTTTTTCTTTTAATTGAAAACCTCCATATTTTAATCAACAACCTATTAATCAACAACATATTTTAATCAACATTCTAGTTTTAATTTAAAACCTCTGTATCTTAATCTAAAACCTATTAAAAATCAAACATTCTCATATTAATTGAGAACCTCCTTACTTTAATCAACAAACTATTGAAAATCAATCATTCTACATTTAATTGAAACATCGGTATCTTAATCTACAAGGTATTAAAAATCAAGCATTCTACTTTTAATTGAAACTCAACAAATTGTTTCGTCTCGGAAAAGTAAATAAAGAAATCCTCTGATCTGCCGATATCCCCTCCAAATCCTCCCAGCCCCAAAACAGATCTAGACCGGAGGGGTGGCCGGTGTTGGCCGGCGCTCCTCGCCGCCGCCTGGCCTTCCCCTCCACCCCATACCTTTCCTTTTATGTACCCAGCCTCCCCTATATCTTTCCTATACCGGAACCCATAATCTCTTCCCGTCGGTGACCTTTGAAACAGTGCTTGCCTCGCCGGCCGATTGGAGCCAACAACGACTATGATGGAAAGCCCATCGACTGATCTACATCCTTCTAGGGACGCCGAAAAGACAGCTGCAACGTAGTCGCCCGCGAAAGGGGTTTTTCAGATGGGTGGTCGGGATCCAGTGCTAATGGTGCCGGGGTCGATTAGATGGAGCTTGGCCAGAAATTTTGGTCGGAAACGCGTGAGGCATGGTGTCACAGCCGCCTCAAAGCGCCGACGGGCGTGAACAAACCTGGGTATCATCGGGTTCGCCTTCTCAGGTCACACACATCCTCAGACGCAACGCGCCGTCGCGTATGGTGCACGCGCCGTTGTTCAGCCGCCACCTGTCTCTTTCAAACTACAGATCTGAATCGATGAGTTTATGTGTTTTATTCTTTTTTTATTTCTTATGTCAGATGAAATATGAGCTTCAAAGAGTCTTTTTGCATAATTATCTAGACTAATTTATCGAGTATTCTTTGCCTAGTTGATGTTTTCCCCTATAACTGGATTAGCAGGACAGATGGAAAATCCCCTCGGCTTCTATTCTTTATTCTATTAATAATAAAGGAGAAATCCGAGTCAGAGTAGTTTAGACAACTTACTCTAGGCGTTTCTTTGTATGAATTTAGACTGGTAGATTTGGTTGGTTCAGACTTTACTGTTCGGATTGATACAAATTATCGATGCTTTACCTGCTAGATAGTTTTCGATGCTCTTGGGCATTAGATTTTAGGATGTTCAGATGTATTTCATCGCACTTTTTAGTTTTAGTTACAGCGTGTATCCGCGCTCTAGATGTAGTCTCTAGGTTCTCAACTTATTTTGTAATCTCTCAAATTGCCTCCCTTTGAGGGGATGAGTTCCAAGGATTGAGGAAGCCACCAATTTGGTGGCTTACCATTAAAAAAACATTCTACTTTTAATTGAAAACTTTCGTATATTAATTTATAACCTATTAAAAATCAAGAGAATGTCTTGTGTGAGATAGCCTAAATTTGAAGTACGAGCTTCTAAACAAATAGTACAAGCTAGGAAATGTTTAAAAATTTTTGGATTAAAAAATAATCATTTCAAATTCGGCTCCATAGAAAGGATTTTATAATAATACAGGGGTTTTCTTGCAAACACATCCATCCTCGCCATCGGACCGCTGCTGACCACTTTCTATTGACCAACCACTGACCGACGTTGAGTTTGTTGACCATTTGTTGATTGACCAACCACTGACCGACGTTGAGTTTGTTGACCATTTATTGACTTTTGATGCCCCGAGTTGAATTTCATTACTTAAAGTTGACTTTTGTTGACCGAATGTTAACAATTCTGTTGCTTTCGTTGACTGCCCTTTGTTTTAGGGTGTGTTTGGTTGGACAAGTTTTTGCAAAATTTTGGCTATCCAAGTCCAATTTTGTAAATTCTTGTTTGGTTCACCAAGTTTTCCAAAATCCAGACTTGCAAAATCCTAAAAACCAATCAAAGATTTTGTTCTATACTCACAAACTCAACCCAACCAAACAAGGATTTTGCAAAACCAGACTCTCAAAATCCCAAACAAAAATCCAAACTCTAAAAAATCCAAAACAAAATCCAGACTCTCAAAAACTCTGCGAACCAAACACACTCTTAGAGTTTTAGGTTAGAAAAATAGGTTTTAAACCTATGAAACATAAATTACAAGGTTTCAGTTTGAAAAATAAGTGTTTATATTGAAAAGAAAGATGTTTAGGTTAAATTAATTGTTTTAATTTGAAATTCTAAAAGGTAAGGTCTTTAGATTGGAGAAATTGGTTTTAGACTTGAAATCTATGAAACCTAAAAATTAGATATTTTAAGTTTAAAAGAAAAAATTTGAAACTAAAACCCTATAGTTTTATTAGGAACTGTAAAAATCAAGGTTTTTAGGTTGAAAGGCAAGGTATTTAGATAATATTAACTGTTTTAATTTGAAATTCTAAAAGGGTCGGAAAAGTGGGTTAAAACTTGAAACATAAAAACCATACATTTTAAGTATTAAAAATGCATTTAAAACGAAAACGTAGAATTTGAATTGAAACTGTAAAAAATAAGGTTTTTATGTTGAAAAGTAAGGTAATTAGGTCAAATTAATTGTTTTAATTTGAAATTTTAAAAAGGAAGGTCTTTAGATTGAAAAAATCGGTTTTAAACTTGAAACCTATAACTTAAAAACCACTCGCGAGCCGCCACCGCTTTTCCGTCCAGTCGTCGCTCCGGGAAGCACAGGACCTCACCGCTGTTCCCAAACCCGGAGACGTACCGATCTCCTAGGAGCTTATCTACACCGAGAAAGGACGGCCGATCTACTGCGTCGTTCCGGCCTCACGTCGACCCACCAGCCCGGAGGAACGTCGGCCAGACGAGATTCTCCGATTGATGGCTCTGGTCGGTTGGTGTTTAAAGGGGAAGGGCCGGTTCGGCCGGTCTTGTCGGGTCCGCCGTTTCGGGCGGGCCGGTCGGACAGACCGGTTTGGGTCAACCTGGGTCGGGTCGGCCTGGTTTGGACAGGTTCATATTGAGTTTCTAAGGTGTATGTTTATTGATGTTTGTACTTAAGTATTGGATTGAATGTGATATGCTAATCTTAGTTTTCTGACGGGTCCTTTTGCTCAGCAAAACTTTTATTAGTTTCCATTCTAGTTAGTACTGTTAGGAGAAACCCGCTTCAAAGTAGTTTGAATACTACTGTTGGCGATACTGCAACTAGATTTATAGACCGGTTAGACTTAAGCTTATATCGAGTTAGATTGCATTTGCTCTATCCAGTATTTGTCCACCAGCCAATCAGGCCAGGATTGGTTGGGATTGCTCTAGTACCGATATTAATTTACATATATCTATTTTTTGATTTTTGTGATTTTCTTCTTAATATTGCGATATAGAATATCACTTTATAAGAGAAATCTTTATAGCAATCTCTAGTTAGACTATTGATGAAGCTTTCCTATTAGTATTATGGGTAGATAGAATAACTCGGTATGCTCTACATACTACTTTGCTGTCCAACCTTGTGAAGACTTGCTATCTTCTGGTGGTCAAGAGGCCACCGGGCTCAATGGGTTACCGGTTGTGGTTCAGGTAGAGAGTATTTATTATAAACCGAGTTTTCCGTTTAGACTATGAGAAACTGGGATGGTGAATTCTTACGAGCTCTAGAATGCTATACTTGGTGATATCTATACGCAGGAGAAGGAGGAAAGTCAGTTTTTAGCTATGCTGTTACCGACATTGATACAGAGATGACTTAGTTATTGTAATATTTATAGACACACCGCTGATATCTCACTTTGCTTCCGGTATTAGATCGGAGTATAGCTTTCGGGCAACAAATTGCCACAATAATCCCAAAAGGGTTTCATGTGTATCATTGGGTTTTTCAAACGCAAATGTATTTCTATTGCTATTATGTAGGGTTGAGGAGCCGTCAATAATCCTCCCGTCCACTTGGATGGTTTTAACTTAAATTTTTTTAAAACCACATATTTTAAGTTAAGAATCAAGTATTTAAAACTAAAACTTGGATTTTGAATAGAAACCGTGAAAAACAATATTCTTAGTTGAAGTTAAATTAACCATTTTAATTTTAAATTCTAAAAGGAAAGGTTTTAGGTTGGAAAAATCAATGTTCGGTCAACGACTGGTCAAATATTAGTCAACAAACAGTCAAATGTTGGTGAGTGGCCGGTCAACAATCAATCAACAACCGGTTAATTAGGGTCAACTTCTTCTAGAACAAGAAGTTACAAGCTGAAGGTTTGAAGAAGAGGGTAGTAGAGGGATATGAATAGCTTGCTAGATTTAAATTAATCTGTTAGTCATATTATCCATAGTCAGTACTAGTGAAGGCTGACAGAGAAGCAACATTTTTCTTTCAAAATAAAAATTAGGGCCAATTTTGAGTCAATGGTCAATAGTTGTACTGAATGTTTTTTTAAAAGAACTAATTACTGCATTATGAAATAGAAGTGTAGTTCAAATTACAAATGCTTTTACTTAATCTAGTTGCTAATACATGCTCATTCTGTAGAAACTTCCTACTGATCTTGATGACCCTAAATTCTAAAAAGAGATTTAACAGCCTATCTATGCTGGAGATTATACCTTTTATCTCATGAGGAGTGCTCATTGGATGAGAAATGGACTGAGCAAGGATGATTGAATCCGTAACAAGATTCAGTTGAAAACATCCATGCCTGAGTGAAGCTTTAAAAGCCCTCTAACAAGTTTCTGCTTTCGCTTGTAACGGCGTAACTGCAGAGAAGAAATCCATACCTTGTACACAGTTATCTGATGCCAGCCCGGTTTCCAGATCATCCATCCACCCATACCTAACTGTTTTGTTCTCCTGAAAGAGCCATCAAAGCTAAGGACACAGGCTTGGGGTAGCAATTGATTCACATCACCCCTTTTGATGTGATCTACTGTTATCTCCACTGGTGTATCATTTGTAACCTGATACTATGTGACCTGTCTTACAGGTGTTTTATCTGTCATTCTGCGCCTACCTGAGAGGCCATCCATCTGCGCTTTTGCTTGCTCAAGACACCACCATGCTGTTGTGTGAGGACCTTGTGATTCCCTTGCTCCCAAATTTCCCATAATATAAAGACATACATCAGAATCCAATCTTCTTGTTGAGTTGAAGCAATGATTTGATAGAACCACGAATAATTTACAAATAATTACATATTAACCCTATTAAATTTGTTGTAATCGTATCTCTATCAATTGCATAATTCCTGCTTAAAATTTAAGCTAACTCACACAAGATTCCGTCAAAAATGAAACAACAACCTTTTAAAATAAATTTTCTAAAATTTTCATCTTATAAACTATGAAATATTAAAAATAAAACATTACACTTTTAATATAACTCGAATAATTTTTATATAAACCATTTAACCTTTTCCATTATATACACTTGAATCTTATTAGAGAATTGGCAAAGCGAAAACTCAAAGGGGTGCCAAGTAAAAATTGATGAAGATATAAATCCTTTTTTCTTAAAACCACAGTGGGGTGATATATATTTCCCTCACCACACCAAATAAAGCCTTTGATAGGCAAAAGTTTGTACATAGTTGTATAAGTAAATCAATACTAGTACAAATTTCTATACAGTAGGGTCAAAAACCAAGTTTACACCCATGTCAAACTCCCACAAGCGATACCCAAATTTTTTAGGTCAGCAATGTGATACCCAAATCTACCATTGGGAGGACTCGTGACTCGCAAGCATTTTAGGGATCGCCAAAGCAAAACTCAACTCTACCGACGAGCACGGTGATCCACTTGAATTGACATTATTCAAATCAATGTTTGCCGCCATCCTCTCTGAGCCCCGATTTCATCTTCTCAGCTTGTAGTTTCCACCCTATTAGACAGAGAAGAAAAACAGTCAACTAGTCCAAATAAATTAAACTCTCCTAATATAAGGAAGACTTCTTTTATCCAGTTCTATTAATCCTCTAATATTCCTAGGTAAGAAGCTATTAGATTAATTTATTGAACTATCAGATGTACTAGCTATTTTGGATAAAGTATCAGCAGCCTAATTACCTTCTCTATAGATATGACAAAATTGGAGATTGAGTTCACCTGATAATGCCCAAAGGTTCATGATATATATAGTTCATCAATTTCCATGAAGGTTTGATCTGCTTCAGCACCATTCTGTGGAGGAGATGTGAATCCATTTCCACTTGAATGTTGTCAAAACCCTCATGATATGCTGTTCGGAGCCCTACTGTTAAAGTTAAAGTTTCTGCTTCCAAACTACTCGTTGCTTGCACCGCTTGAGCTCTTGCAAGGAGAATGTTCCTATTGTCATCTCTAAGAACTATTCCTGCACATGCTTTGCCATTCTTCATATAAGAATCATCAACATTTAATTTAACAAAACTAGGTGTAGGAAGTGCCTAATGCACTAAGATCAACTATAGTTGATGCCCTGAAATCAGTTTGCAAGGTTAGATGTTGCAAGGGCTTAAATTTAGGCCAGAAGTGAGGATGAGCTTTAAAATTAGATTATAGCATGTTATATATATTTTTTTTATCATCGTTGTTTTATTTGGTGAGTCATTATCATAGAAATAGCATGTCCTTGCACACTAAATAAACAAAATGATCACCACTGGCAGAATTCTAGATATGTTTATCTTAAAGGATGATACATCCATAAGTTTCCAGTAATGTAGTTTGTCTCACAGAGAATCGCATTCTATATTCACCAAGTCGTAGTATATGCTTACTTCCCCCAAATACTTCGAATGAATATGCAACTTTTAAGACAGTGATGCAAATCACCTAAGTAGGAGAAGCAAAAGCAACATATTGATGGTTGGTGAATATTCAGGTCTTCAAGGACGTCTGCAATAGGGATTGGTCTGTTAACTAACTTCCAACAGAACAAATACATCTTTTTTGGTAATACCTTAGACCACATATGCCTATAGAAAGGTACTTGTAGCCTTTTAGGTCTTAACACCTCATAAGCAGATGATACAGAAAAGATGCCTTTAGGATATGACAGTATCCTCAAATTCCTCAAACAAAGGACACTTTGTTGATAACATTAGATGATAGTCAAAATTTAAGTTATGTTTCAGAAGATTGAAAAAATGTACCTGATAGGCACAAAATTCACTAACAGTCAAATATTGACTTGGCAGTTCCAAATAATCATCCCATCAGTCAATTAAGGCTTGATCACATAACCACTGAGAGTTCCAGAAAGAGATATCTCCCTTTCCTATCTGAATACCTGTATTCTGAGAAGATATCTCATCAATATCTTTAATCATACGCCAAAGCCTTGATTTTTTTCCAAATAATCAGGCATAGACCACATAAATTCAGACCACGGATTATCTGCTGCAATTTCCACCACAATTTCATAGAGAAGGACTTTATTGCAATATGCAGATCTTTAAGGATGAAGATATAACTCCATACACAAATATGTCTTTGAGTAACATCTGAGCAAAAAACATTATGGAAGAACATAAAATTTTCGTTATATACTCATAGCTCTTTGACTAATAAAAATAAAAAATTGGGTAAAAGACTTATATGACCCTCAATTCTCGTAATAGTGCGCATATAACTCTCAGTTATGGTTTAGTGAGATTATAACATACGATTGAGCAAATCTTAGCACATTTGACCCTGAACACCTCAACTATTAAATTCCGGTTAAAATTTTGTATAAATTATCACAAATACACTTTTAGATTTTCAACTATTAATAATACTCTGATCCACCATATCTGATTCGTGTATACTCCAAACCTAGATATCTACAGTTCAATCATCAAATCCAAAAACTGAGCAAAACTTTTGATGTATGCCGGACACCAACACTTCGACGACGAACCAGGTTCTCAAACTGATCTGCAAGACAAAGGCCCCGGGTGTCTCGGGGATAGACACTCCGACGCTCAAGTCAGTATATTTGCTTAAGGCGTAAAGTACAAAGTATGAGATTAGATGGAGAGGTCTACCAAACCTTTAGGGTATTTAAATGGCTACAATTCGTAGATCACCAAGATATATATTTATGGTATGAATACAACTCTAATAGGAATAGTAGTTGTATTACCATGTATAATGGAAGTATATTTCGGACATGGTTGTGTTACCATGTTTAGGATAACTGTATTACCATCTTTGAGAAGGTGTATATTCCTTGTAGAACATTCATAATATACACATTCCTTATAAGGATTAGGATTGATGGACCTGTGGATCCAGCTTCCGCGTATCTCGAGCCCACGACCCTTCTCGGGCCCTGGTCCGAGTATGAATGAGGTCAGAATACAAATCATGGACTTATCAGTAGCTCCAAGGTAGATCTTCATAATATAGAGTGCTCTGTCCCGAAGGTTGAAGGAGAGGCTTGGGAAGACCAATAACTCGGGGGAGATTGACTCGGGATGTTAAGCTCGGGTGTCCTTCGAGGACTCTCCTCTCGGGCTTTGCCCTTCTGAATATCTAGCTTCAAGTTCTTTCGTATTCCATCAAATATATGGACGGTTTAGATTAGCTTTCTTTGAAATCCAGATGGTAGATACACGTGGCATGTCATCATTGGAAAGAAGAGACGGTCTGTCCCCCGTCTCTCCAATTACTTGCATTGGAAACAGAATCGAGGTAATTGCTCGTCTTCAATGCTGTCTGGGTTTGGATTAAATTTCCCAAATCATTCCCATTGTTTTCTCTTATTCGAAAATTTCTTCTTTCCAAGTTCAGAAGACGCATCAGTACTTCATCAATTTCTGAAGCCCCAAATTTCTGCTTTCTGCTTCCATCATCAGTAAGTGCTATCTTCTTTCTCTGCGCATTTGCTTGTGTTTGTTTTTTCCTTTTATCTCTGTGTGTGTATTTCCCACCATACTCTCTGTAATCATGAGTAATGGTAGTAAAACAGTTTCCATCCCCCATCATGATGAGGGAGAGTATGTAGAAGCTCAGGCTGAGGAGAGTAGCTCCCTTGACCGCCGCAGAGCTGAGGTAGCGAGTGGAAAAAAACCTGTAATTCTGAAGAAGAAAGCCTCTGAGTAAGAGAATAGGTTGAGGGAAATGGCCAAGAGGGCTCAAATAGAGGGGAATAGCCCCATGGTAGTGCATGCATCCGGAGGTATAGTATCCATAGATGGCGAAGGTAGTAGTAAAAAGTCAATGAAGGAGGATAAAGCACGCGTTTTGATGCTGCTATCTTCGCAGAAGGTTGTCCCTTCTCAATTCCTTCTGATGCTGATCTCATATACTTTGGGGAAGACAAGTCTGCAGTTGAATTAGTAACTCCGACCCGAGGGGTCATTTATGGGCGATTTTCTTCAGCATGGGTTAGCCTTCCCTTTTCCTCCACTGTTGAATGATTTTCTTCCGCATTATAAGGTGCATCCAGGGCAGTTACATGCCAATGTGATAGTAATCATTATGGCCTTAATAACTTGATGTGCTAGTAAAGGTTACCGTCCCAGTCTCCTTTTGTTGCGGACCATGTATAAGGTTTCCATTTTTAAACAAAATGTGATCTTGACCTCTCGAGATACCTCTTTAGGTAAGCTTTTTCGTGCTTCATGTGAACTGCGGGAAGTGGGATAAGGTAAAACTAACCTTCGATCGAACCAAATATGAAGTTCCTAATTGGAACGAAGAGGTCAAAAATGAGATCTGGCATGAAGTGGAGTCGTCCCGTAAACTGCTAAATATGAGGAGTTGGTGAGAGATAATCAAACTTAGAGAGGGTAAGTTTGTATCCGGGGATCACCAGATGGGTTGGCAGTGGCCTATAGAGACGTATGACTGGTTGAACCAACTGTCCGGCCGGACTCTTCAAAATTGCAGCTTCTTGAAGTTGACACATTTTGATCAGCCAAAAGGTGTTGAGATGGATTGGTATGAAACCCTTCTGTCTATGGAGCAGGATCCAGTTGGTGCAGGTAAGGCGTTGCAGGCCTCTAGGGCATTAGAAGAGGGAACTGCTCGAGATGAGGTATCCGAGAAAGAAGTAGATAGGAAAATCTCGGGTCTAATGAAAGATGCTCGACGTGGGCGTCGATTCAAAAGGTTGGTTCAAGGACCCAAGAAGACTCAATCACAGCTTAAGGTGATTGAGAAGGAAAATTGCCTATTTGTTCCTGTAGCTTTAGATCCATCAGATGAGGAAGAAGATGAGGATTCTGCCCTAGTTCGATGTCCGAGAAAGGAAGTGTCTCGGACTTCTAGTATCCTCCCAACCATGATTGATAATCTTGATGAAGTCTTGATGATAACTCCTATAGTAGATTCAGATGTGTTGCAAGAGGGTATTTCTTCTTGGTTATTTATTATATTCTCGTCCACAATGCGCCAATTGCTTCTTACACTAACTTCCTTCCTTGCATATGCAGTGGGTGCTTCTAAGGCGAACATGGCAGCAAATTTGTTGGCTCAGATAGCTGAATCGAGGGGGGCGCCGAACAGTAATGAGAAGAAGAGGGATCTCATAGCCTCAGGGAGCTCTGTGGACAAGTATTCAAAGAAGCCAAGGCTTGAACTCGGACCATTGGAGGAGTTCGAGAAGTATGTGTCACCTCCTTCTTCCATAGCTCTGGTCGAGATGGTGCCAGGCTGTCCTGAGATTAGCAAGGTATGATCAGCTTAGCTCTTAATAGAATTAGATGTGTAGTTAACAAATTGTTTTTATCTTCTTTCCCAGTCTGTGAGTCAAATGAAGTATATGTACGACTCCATTCGGGCACTGTACAACCGTTCTCAAGGGCAGGCGTCTGAGCTTGAACTGATGAAGGAGGAGATATCCAAGAGGTCTAGGGAACCTTCCGATATGGTGAAGCACCTCCAGAATGAGATGGCTCAGGATAAGATCAAAATAAAGGCTTTGGAAGAGGAGAACCAAGCCTTGAAGAAGGCAAAAAGGCTGTCTGATGGTTCCTTTTTAGATCTGCAAAGGAACATGGCTTTGGTGGAAGCTGAGAGAGACCGGTATGCTTATCCAATTAGCCAGAGGCGGCTAGTTCGGTTGATAATAGATTTCTGCCTCAGCTGTCCAGAGATAGAGGCTCATCGTCAAGAGTATGGTAATTTTTACCATAAGTCTGAGCTCCCGGAGATGTGGATTCATCTGAAGGGATTCCTCAACGAAGAGGTTCAAGGATGTCTTGCCCCTGCCTACACTTGGCCGGAAGTACCGGAAGGTTTGAAGGAGTTTCGGGCAAAGTTTAGCCAGATTGGGGGGTTTGAGACTAGTGTACTGACTAGCTTGGAATCCTTGAAGAAGGCATTAACTCTTGAGGAGTTCTAGGACAAGCTGTGCAGTTTGTATCCTGAACTGTCATTCCTGGTGGGGAAGCCGGCTGCAGAGGCTTCAATTGAGGACCTGAAGACTGTCGATGGGCAGGAGAAAATTGTAACTCTTTAGAGCCTTGTCTTTTACTCAAAATTTTTCTCTTTTCGCCAGATCTTGGTGTTTCATGTACTCTGAACATATGTAATATTTCTGGATTTAATTGGTCTGATGTATGCCGGACACCAACACTTCGACGACGAACCAGGCTCTCGAACTGATCTGCAAGACAAAGGCCCCGGGTGTCCCGGGGATAGACACTCCGACGCTCAAGTCAGTATATTTGCTTAAGGCGTAAAGTATAAAGTATGAAATTAGATGAGAGGTCTACCAAACTTCTTAGGGTATTTATATGGCTATAATCTGTAGATCACCAAGATATGTATTTATGGTATGAATACAACTCTTATGGGAATAGAGGTTGTATTACCATGTATAATGGAAGTATATTTCGAAAATGGTTGTATTACCATGTTTAAGATAGCTTAATTACCATCTTTGAGAAGATGAATATTCCTTGTAGAACATTCATAATATACGCATTCCTTATAAGGATTAGGATTGATGGACCCGTGGACCCATCCTCCGCGTATCTCGAGCGCATGACCCTTCTCGGGCCCTGGTCCGAGTATGAACGAGGTCCGAATACGAACCATGGACTTATCAGTAGCCCCAAGGTAGATCTTCAGAATATAGAGTGCTCCATCTCGAAGGTTGAAGGAGAGACTTGCTTCTCGAGGGAGGACGAATAACTCGAGGGAGAATAATTCGGGGTATTAAGCTCGGGGTATCCGTCTAGGACTGTCCTTTCGGGCTTACCCTTCTGAATATCTAGCTTCAAACTCTTTTCGTATTCCATCAGATATATGGACGGCTGAGATTAGCTTTTTTTGAAATCCAGATGGTAGATACACGTGGCATGTCTTCATTGGCAAGTAGAGACGGTCTGTCCCCCGCCTCTCCAATTACTTGCCTTGGAAACAGAATCGAGGTAATTGCTCATCTTCAATGCTGTCTGGGTTTGGATTAAATTTCCCAAATCATTCCCATTGTCTTCTCTTATTCGGAAATTTTTTCTTTCCAAGTTCAGAAGGCGCATCAAAACTTCATCAATTTCCGAAGCCCCAAATTTCTGCTTCCATCACCAGTAAGTGCTATCTTCCTTCTCTGCACATTTGCTTGTGTCTGTTTTTTCCTTTTATCTCTTGTGTGTGTATTTCCTCCCATACTCTCTGTAATCATGAGCAATAATAGTAGAACAATTTCCTTCCCCCATCATGATGAGGGAGAGTATGTAGAGGCTCAGGCTGAGGAGAGTAGCTCCCTTGAACTCCATAGGGCTGAGGTAGCAAGTGGGAAAAAACATGTAGTTTTGAAGAAGAAAGCCTCTGAGAAAGAGAAGAGGTTGAAGGCTATGGCCAGGAGGGCTCAAATAGAGGGGAATAGCCCCATGGCTATGCATGCATCCAGAGGTATAGTATCCATGGATGGTGAAGGTAGTAGCAAAGAGTCGAAGAAGAACGATAAAGCACGTGCTGATGCTACCATCTGCGTAGAAGGTTGTCCCTTTTCAATTCCTTCTGATGCTGACCTCATGTACTTTGGAGAAGACAAATCTGCAGTTGAGTTAGTAACTCCGACCCGAGGGGTCATATATGGGAGATTTCTGCAGCATGGATTAGCCTTCCCTTTTCCCCCATTGTTGGATGATTTTCTTCAGCATTATAGGGTTCATCCAGGTCAGTTACATGCCAATGTGATAGTTATCATTATGGCCTTAATAAATTGGTGTGCTCGTAAAGGTTATCGCCCCAGTCTCTCCTTGTTGCGGACCATGTATAAGGTTTCCGTTATTAAACAAAGTGTGACCTTGACCTCTCGTGACACCACTTTAGGCAAACTTTTTGTGCTTCCTGTGAACTGCGGTAAGTGGGATAAGGTAAAACTAACCTTTGATCGAACCAAGTATGAAGTTCCTGATTGGAATGACGATGTCCAAAATGAAATCTGGCATGAAGTGGAGTCGTCCCGTCAACTGCTGGATATAGCTGAGGAGTTGGTGAAAGATAAGATCAAACTTAGGGAGGGTAGGTTTGTATCTGAAGATCATCAAATGGGTTGGAAATGGCCTGTAGAAACGTATGTCTGGTTGAATCAACTATCCAGTCGAACTCTTCAAAATTGCAGCTTCTTGAAGTTGTCACATTTTGATCAGCCAAAGGGTGTTGAGATGGACTGGTATGAAACCCTTCGGTCTATGGAACATGATCCAGGTGGTGCAGCTAAGGCATTGCAGGCCTATAGAGCATTAGAAGAGAGAGCTGCCCAAGATGAGATATCCGAGAAAGAGGTAAATAAGGAAATCTTGGGTCTAATGAAAGATGCTCGATGTGGGCGTCGGTTTAAAAGGTTGGTTCAAGGACCCAAGAAAACTCAATCACGACTGAAAGTGATTGGGGAGGCAGATTGCCTATTTGTTTCTGTGGCTTTAGATCCATCGGATGAGGAAGAGGATGAGGGTTCTGCCTTAGTTCGGTGTCCGAGAAAGGAAATGTCTCGGACCTCTAGTGTCCTTCCCATCATGACCGAAAATGTCAATGAGGTCATGATGATAAATTCTGTGGTAGAATCATATGTGTTGCAAGAGGGTATTTCTTCTTGTGTTATATTCTCGTCCACAATGTATCCCTTGCTTCTTACGCTAACTTCATTCCTTCTATGTGCAGTGGGTGCTTCTAGGACGAACAGGGCAGCCAATTTGTTGTCTCAGATAGCTGAATCAAGGGGGCTATTGAGTAGTAATGAGAAGAAGAGGGATCTCGAGGCTTCAGGGATTTCTGCAGATAAGTCTCCAAAGAAGCCAAGGCTCAAACTCGGACCATTGAAAGAGTTCGAGAAGTATGTGTCACCTTCTCCTTCTGAGGTTCTGGTCGAGGTGATACCGGGCTGTCCCAAAATTAACCAGGTATGATTCTTCATGGCTTCTGATAGGATTAGCTGTGTAGTTATCTAATTCTCTTTGCCTTCTTTTACAGTCTGCGAGTCTGATGAGGCTTATGTACAATTCTCTTCGGACACTGTATGACCGTTCTCGGGGACAGGAGTCTGAGCTCGAGTTGATGGAGGAGGAGATCTCCAAGAGGTCTAAGGAACCTTCCGATATGCTGAAGCATCTCCAGAATGAGCTGACTCAGGCTAAGGACAAAATAAGAGCCCTAGAAGAGGAGAATCGAGCCTTGGAAAAGGCAAAAAGGCTCTCTGATGGTTTCTTCCTAGAATTGAAAAGGAACATGACTTTGGTGGAAGCTAAGAGAGACCGGTATTCTGATCCTGTTAGCCAAAGGCGGCTAGTTCGGTTGATAATAGACTTCTGCCTCAACTGTCCAGAGATGGAGGCACATTGCCAAGAGTATGGTGAATTCTACCATAAATCTGAGCTCTCAAAGATGTGGGTTCCTCTGAAGGGGTTTCTCAGTGAAGAGCTTCAAGGATGTCTTGCCCCTGCCTACACTTGGCCTGAAGTACCAGAGAATCTGAAGGAATTTCGGGCGAAATTTAGCCAGATTGGGGGGTTTGAGACCAGTCTACTGTCTAATCTGGAATCTTTGAAGAAGGCTTTAACTCTGAAGGAGTTTCAGGACAAACTGTCCGGTTTGTATCCTGAGCTGACGTTCCTGATGGAGAAGCAGGCTACTGAAACTTCACTTGGGGACCCAAAGACTTCTGATAGGCAGGGGAAGACTGTAATTCCTTAGAGCCTTGTCTTTTACTTCGAGATTTTTCTCTTTTCGCCAAATCTTGGCACTTCATGTATTCTGAACATGTGCTTTGTCTTTGGAATCAATTGGTCTTTACCTTCCTTTATGTCCAGTGTTGCTCTGCCGCATGTGCTTATTTGCAGATCAAGTATGAAGCTGTCCTTCAGAAGAACAAGGAACTGGAGGAAGATCTGGATGACTCCAAAGGCTGTTTCAGCATTGTGCGGGAAAGAAGGACAAGGAACTGGAAGAAGATCTGGATAACTCCAAAGGCTGTTTCAGCATTGTGCGGGAAAATTGTGAGAGTCTTCGAGGTGGGCTCAAAGAGGCTTTGAAGCGAAGAGCTGAGCTGAATCAGGAGCTGAGTGATCTTCAAAAGAGACATAAAGATCTAGAAGATGCTCACGACAAGGTCGTGGCCACCAATAAAGAGTATGACCAAGAATGGAGAAAAGTCAAGAGTGACTTAATGAAGGTCAAGGGTGAAAGTCATGAGAAGGATCTTCTTATTTCTAGACTCCGAGATGAGACTATCACTGTGAATCACAAGATTGCCTCCAGGATAGATGAGTTGAGAATGTGTCAGGCCAAGCTTAAAGCTTGCAGGTTCCAAATAAAGGAACTAGAGGCTCAAGGTGTGTTTGTCATGCCTTCAGGGTCTTCAAGGAGGGAAGTAGGTGGACCTTCCGATGTCCTATATTCAGGACCTTTGATAAGGCCTCATGCACAAAGGGGTGTATCTCGAGGGATCCCATGTGGAAGGGGCAGAGAGGTGACACCTACTCCTGGAGCTCGTGGCTCTCCTGCTCGACCTGTGGAAAATAGAATTGGGTCCCCTACGCCCTCTCAGTTTATGAGGGTGACAGAAGAAAGTAATTGGGGCCGTGGCCTCCAGAGTGTTCGAGGTCGTGCCTCTACTTCTTCTCGCGGTCGGGGTCGTACCCCTATATTTAAAGACCTTCACGAGGTGTAAGAAGTTTCGTAGTGTAATAACACCTTTTGATTTTTCCTTTATAAAGGTCTTCATATTATAATCCTTGAGAAGATTGACTTTTTAGGCTTATGAATAGCCTTAATAAATAGTGATGTGTACTTTAATAGGAGTATCACGTGAAGAGTCGAGTTTCAAACTTTGTGAGTTTGCATGACTCATATCATGTTGGTCTTTGACCATATACTTTTTATAAGTATATTATTTTATTTTGGCCTAAGATGATTGTAGTTCAGACACGTGGTCTAAACAACTTATATTAGATAAGTATCAATCGTACACTTATAAGCGTATGAATCTTTAGGCAGCAGTCTTTACTTATGCTTTGGGAGGCATAGTTTCTCTTTGTATTTAGAGAGTATGGACCGCTTCAAAATAAAATAGAAGATATATATATCGAAAGGAAATTGCATTCTTCGAACTTGAGAGTTCGGTAAAATTATAAAAGACAACCTCGAGTTTGGGAGCTCGGGTATAAAAATGTAAAAAGATGAAAAGAAAAAGAGCTTGGCCCGTAGGCCTTATTGAAATAGTTTCTCCTTATATGGAGAAGGTCTACTTGGTTTTAGCTCCGAGATACCTGCGTAGGAAGGGCGCCATAATGACAGGGTCCAAGTGCTCTCCTTCGCGTGTTTGCAAGAGGTAGAATCCACCGGATTGTGCTGCGGAGATTTTGTATGGTCCTTTGGTCCTCGACTCCAGCGCTCCTCCTAGCTTGTTGGTGCACCACGGGCCAACTGGCATTACCAGTTCCCCCACTTGGAAGGTTTGGTGGCGGTGTTTATGCCATGGTGCTTTCATCTCGTTATAGGCCTCTTCGTCAAAATGGAACACCATGGGTTGTTCGAGATCAGGATCGGGTACAAGATCTCCTAAAATAGTTTTGACGGCCGAGATATTGCTCACTTTTCTGGCATCACGGATGGCCGTGACCATACAAGAGCGTGCCACTCCTTGGTCTCCTTTGATTGAAGCTACTCCTTGTGGTGTTGGAAACTTCAGCATCAGGTGGTAGGGAGACCATACAGCTTTAGCTTGGCACATCCAAGGTCTGCCAAGGATAATGTTGAAGGGTGTGACCGAGTCTACTACCACAAATGTGCAGTACAAGGTTAGGCTCTTGGCTCCTTCTGCTATTGTGACGGGGAGTGTGATTTCCCCAAGAGGTATTACTGGATTTCCTGTGAACCCCGAGATCGGACCCGTAGGTTTAAGGTCATCATTAGTAAATCCTAACTTCTAGAAGCAGTCTTGGAACATTACTTCTACCCCACTTCCATCATCTATGAAGATTCTTTTTACTAGAGTATCTTGTACGGTTGTTGAGATGATGAGAGGATCCGAGTGAGGCATCTGATTGGCACGGCATCCGCATCCGAAAAGGTAATGGTTTTCTCGGGGCGGAGCCTCTTGTTGATTGGCTCAGTGTGAGGTATAGCTCGCACACTATCTTTCAGCCTGGTCAACGAAATTGCTTCTCCTGTGTAGCCATTGATGTCGTTGATGACTCGGTTGGCTCCGTTTGGCGGTGGTGGAGGAGGATCTTGAGGGTTTTTTCCTCCACCGCCCTGGTTGTTATTGTCATTATTGCGATAGCCATCCTTCTTCTTCTGCTAGGGCTTTCCCCCATACCTTCTCTGGGTCCCCTGGTTATCGCCAGCTATTGAAGGTGCGATTTGTTGCACAATTCCTTGACGAATTAGCTTCTCGATCTCATTTTTGAGCTGGTAGCACTCCTCCGTGTCATGCCCCCGATCTCGGTGATATTGGCAGTATTTCGGGGACCTTTGACGTTCGGGTGATTCCTTCATGGCAGGTGGGTCCTTCAAAAGGTGCCTGTGAATAGATAGAATTTCGGCCCGAGATCTCGCCAGAGGAGTGTATGTCTCGAAGGTAGGCTTTGGAGCGTTATCAGTTTTCTTGACCTTCGGTATTTTCGCCCTGGATTCTTTTCTGTCCATCAGGAATTCTGGTGGTCTTTTGCCCGTCACAGCATTTGATTTGCTAGAGTACTTTTCCATGATGGCCTGAAGGTGTTGAATGGTTGTTGGGTTTTTTGTTGCCAGCTTCATCGTTAGAATATCATCATCCACGCTCATCCGGTACATATTTATCAGGAGGCGTTCATCTAGATCATAGCATTCAGTAGCTAGATTCATGTATCTATGATAGTGTTCTATCACAGTCTCTCCTTCGAGGCGGGCCACATACCCCAGATCTCCGAGGGACTTGGTGAACTTCTTCTTCTGGAAGAAAGCATGGAGAAGAAACTCGGTGAAATCCCAGTAATCAAACAAACTTTCTGGTTTCGTCTGGGTAAACCATGTCTATGCTTTCCCTCGGAGGTAACTGGGGACGATTTTACATATTTCCAATTCATGGAAGTTTCTGGTTTCTAAGGTCTTAAAAAAGACCGAGAGAAACTCTCTAGGATCGCTAGTGCCGTCATATGTGGGTAGGTGTTCTGGGACCTTCTTGTGGTTATCGAAGGGGAGATTCACAATATGTCGTGAGAAGGGTGAACGAGCAGCTTGTCCTCTGGGTCCGAGGATACGTGTGATTTCTTGGTCAACTTCGTATTTACCTCGGGTAGGGTAGGCTCCATCTTGTGAGTAGGGCCGATCAGCGCTATTTTGCCATTCGCTTCGAGATCGCTCCCTCTTTTCGCGTCTGAGCTCTTCTTCTATGTTGAGGATACGCATCCTTCTCACCTCTTCCCTACTTAATCCTGTACCTTCGTCCTGATAATTGGATACATTAGGAGGTGGTGGCAGACTACTTCGAGCATTAAAAAGCGGTAGATCCTTGGATAAGTTGTTGAGGAGTCTTCGCTCTTGAGTAGGATCAGTAAGTGGTGTAGTTTGGACTCCTGAGACATATACTATGTTGGGGGCTTCATGCATCTGTGCACTGAGTTGTTGACTTGAGTTTATCAAAGATGCGACGAAGTCAGGATATTTGGCATGCAAGTTCCTCACTAGCGTTCGGGCATCTTCAAGGATCGTTTTCGGAGAGTCAAGGTTGATATAAGTCGGCCCGGAACCTGGAGGGTTATGTCCTACAGTCCGGCTCAAGGTTTCCCTAAGACGTCTTTGTCTTTCCTCCTCCTATTGTTTTTCCGTGAGAATTTGTTGATCTCTTAGTGCTTGTTCTTCTAAGGTGAAGATCGAATCAGGTCCGTCATATCCAAGCTCATTCTCTGGGTCGAGACCGTCTTGATTGTTGACGTGTTCGATGTAGTTCATGTCAGTCTGGATCGAAATTCTTGGTCCCGAGTTCGGTGATTCAGATCCAACAGGATTCGATCCAGAAGGTGGTACTCTTGACACAACAGGATTTGGACCGGAGAGGGGTGTTTCGGATACGACATGATTTGTACCGAAGGAGTTTGGAACGTTGGAGTTCCCTGCCCTCACGGTAGAGCCTGACGGTGGTTCAGAGGTGGAGCGTGTGCGAGATCCTCCGGGTCGACCGCGTCATCGTCCTCGTCCTCGTCCTTGGGGGTTGTTCTGCTCCTGGATTCTTCTCCGGATTTTGCCCTAGCACACAGGCGCTTCGTCTGGGTTGCTCGGCTTCAGACATGTTGTTGGAGAAGTTGCTTCTTCGGATGCGTTAGACCATATCGGAGACAAGGTTCGGCGACATCGTCAATGAGTGTGAGATATCCCACTAGGTGTGCCAAATTGATGTATGCCGGACACCAACACTTCGACGACGAACCAGGCTCTCGAACTGATCTGCAAGACAAAGGCCCCGGGTGTCCCGGGGATAGACACTCTGACGCTCAAGTCAGTATATTTGCTTAAGGCATAAAGTATAAAGTATGAGATTAGATGAGAGGTCTACCAAACCTCTTAGAGTATTTATATGGCTACAATTCGTAGATCACCAAGGTATGTATTTATGGTATGAATACAACTCTTATGGGAATAGAGGTTGTATAACCATGTATAATAGAAGTATATTTCGGACATGGTTGTATTACCATGTTTAGGATAGCTGAATTACCATCTTTGAGAAGATGTATATTCCTTATGGAACATTCATAGTATATGCATTCCTTATAAGGATTAGGATTGATGGACCCGTGGACCCATCCTCCGCGTATCTCGAACCCATGACCCTTCTCGAGCCCTGGTCTGAGTATGAACGAGGTCCGAATACGAACCATGGACTTATCATGGTCTTTACCTTCCTTTATGTCCAGTGTTGCTCTGCATGTGCTGATTTGCAGGTCAAGTATGAAGCTGTCCTTCAGAAGAGCAAGAAACTGGAGGAAGATTTGGATGACTCCAAGGACTTCTTTAGCATCGTGCGAGAAGAATGTGAAAGTCTTCGTGGAGGGCTGAAGGCATCTTTGGAGCGGAGAGCTGAACTGAATCAGCATTGATCGATCTTCAGAAGAGGTATAAGGATCTAGAAGATGCGTACAACAAGGTCTTGGCCGTCAATAAGGAGTATGACCAAGAATGGAGGAAAATCAAGAGTAACTTAATGATGGTAAAGGGTGATTGTCACGAGAAAGATCTTCGTATTTCTACCCTCCGAGATGAAAATATCACCGTGAATCATAAGATTGCCTCCAGGATAGATGAGTTGAGGATGTCCAGGCCGAGCTGAACGCTTGCAGGTTCCAAAGAAAGGAACTAGAAGCTCAAGGTGTGTTTGTCATACCTTCAGCATCTTCAAGGAGGGAGATAGGTGGACCTTCTTATGTCCCATATTCAGGACCGTTGATAAGGTCTCATGTCCAAGAGGGTATATGTCGAGGGATTCCATGTGGAAGGGTTAAAGAGGTGACACCTACTCCTAGAGCTCGTGGCTCAATTGACTCTCCTGCTCGACCTGTAACTATAGGAAATAGAAGGGGATCCCCTACGCCCTCCGAATTGATGAGGGTGGCAGAATAAAGTAATTGGGGTCGTGCCCTCCAAAGTAGTCGAGGTCGTGCCTCTACTTCTTCTCGCGGTCGGGGTCGTACCCCTTTATTTAAAGACCTTCACGAGGTGTAAGAAGTTTCTTAGTGTAATAACACTTTTTGATTTTGCCTTTATAAAGGTCTTTGTAATGCAATCCTTGAGGAGATTGACTCTTAGGCTTATGAATAACCTGAATAAATAGTGATGTGTACCTTAATAGGAGTATCACGTGGAGAGTCGAGTTCCAAACTTTGTGAGTTTGTATGGCCCGTATCATGTTGGTCTTTGACCATATACTTTTTATAAGTATATTATTTTATTTTGGCCTAAGATGATTGTAGTTCGGACACGTAGTCTAAACAGCTCATATTAAATAAGCATCAATCATACACTTATAAGCGTATGGATCTTAGGCAGCAGTCTTTACTTATGCTTCGTGAGGCGTAGTTTATCTTTGTATCTAGAGAGTATGGACCGTTTCAAAATAAAATAGAAGATATGTATCGAAAAGAAATTGCATTCTTCGAACTTGAGAGCTCGGTAAAATGATGAAAGATAACCCCGAGTTTGGGAGCTCGGGTATAAAAAGATAAAAATATGAAAAGAAATGAAGCTTGGCCCGTAGGCCTTATTGAAGTAGTTTCTCCTTATATGGAGAAGGTCTAATTGGTTTTAGCTCTGAGGTACCTGCGTAGGAAGGGCGCCATAATGACAGGGTCCAAGTGCTCTCCTTCGCGTGTTTGCAAGAGGTGAAATCCACCGGATTGTGCTGCGGAGATTTTGTATGGTCCTTTGGTCTTTGGTTCCAGCGCTCCTCCTAGCTTGTTGGGGCACCACGGGCCAACTGGCATTACCAGTTCCCCCACTTGGAAGGCTTGGTGGCGGCGTTTATGCCATAGTGTAGTCATCTCGTTGTAGGCTTCTTCTTCAAAATGGAACACCATGGGTTGCTCGAGATCAGGATCGGGGACCAGATCTCCTAGGATAGTGTTAATGGCCGAGATGTTGGTCACTTTTCTGGCGTCACGGATGGCCGTGATCATGCAAGAACGTGCCACTCCTTGGTCTCCTTTGATTGGAGCTGCTCCTTGTGGTGTCGGAAACTTCAGCATCAGATGGTAGGGAGACCATACGGCTTTAACTTGGCACATCCAAGGTCTGCCAAGGATCATGTTGAAAGGTGTGACGGTGTCGACTACCATGAATGTGCAGTATAGGGTTAAGCTCAAGCTCCATCTGCTACTGTGACTGGGAGAGTGATTTCCCGGAGAGTTATTACTGGATTTCCTGTGAACCCCGAGATCGGACACGTAGTTTTGAGGTCGTCCTTGGTAAATCCTAGTTTCTGGAAGCAATCTTGGAACATTACTTCCACTCCACTCCCGTCGTCTATGAAGAATCTTTTTACCAGAGTATCTTGTACGGTTGCTGAGATGATCAGAAGATCAGAGTGAGGCATCTGATTTGGTACGGCATCCGCGTCCGAGAAAGTAATGGTTTCCTCGGGGCGAAGCCTCTTGTTAAGTGGCTCGGTATGTGGTATGGCCCGCACACTATCCTTCAGCTTAGTCAAGGAAATTACTTCTCCGGTATAGCCATTGATGTCGTTGATGACTCGGTTTGCTCCATTTGGCGGTGGTGGAGGAGGATCTTGAGGATTGTTGCCTCCACCGCCCTTGTTGTTGTTATTATTTTTGCGGGAGCCATCCTTCTTCTGCCAAGGTTTTCCCCCATATCTCTTCTGGGTACCCTGGTTATCGCCGGCTATCGAAGGTGCGATTTGTTGCACATTCCTTGACGAATTAGCTTCTCGATCTCATTCTTGAGCTGATAGCACTCCTCAGTGTCATGCCCCCGATCTCGGTGATATTGGCAGAATTTTGAGGACCTTTGACGCTCGGCTGACTCCTTCATGGCAGGTGGGTCCCTTAAAAGGTGCCTTCGGTATCTTCATTCTGGGCTCTTTTTTGTCCAGATGGGAGTCTGGAGGCCTCTTGCCTGTTACAGCGTTTGTTTTGCTAGCATACTTCTCCATGATGGCCTGGAGATGTTGAATGGTTGTTGGATTCTTTGTTGCCAGCTTCATCCTCAGAGTGTCATCATCTACACTCATTCGATACATATTGATCAGGAGGCGTTCATCTCGATCATAGCATTCGCAGCTAGATCCATGTATCTATGATAATGTTCTACCACAGTCTCTCCCTCAAGGCGGGCCACATACCCCAGATCTCCGAGGGACTTGGTAAACTTCTTCTTCTGGAAGAAGGCGTGGAGAAGGAACTCGGCGAAATCCCAGTAATCGAATAAACTTTCATGTTTGTGCTTTCCCTCGGAGGTAACTGGGGACGATCTTGCATATTTCCAATTTCGTGGAAATTCCTGGTTTCCCAAGTCTTAAAAAAGACCGAGAGAAATTCTCTAGGATCGCTAGTGCCATCGTATGTGGGTAAGTGCTCTGAAACCTTCTTGTGGTTATCAAAGGGGACGTTCACAATATGCCGCGAGAAGGGAGAACGAGCAGACTGTCCTCTGGGTCCGAGGATACGTGTGAGTTCTTGATCGACTTCGTATTTACCTCGGGTAAGGTAGGCTCCATCTTGGGTGTAAGGCCGATCGGCGCTATTTTGCCATTCGCTTCAAGTTCACTCCCTCTTCTCACGTCTGAGTTCTTCTTCGATGTTGATGATGCGCATCCTTCGCACTTCCTGCCTACTTAATCATGTGCCTTCACCCTGATAATTAGATGGATTAGGAGGTGGTGGCAGACTGCTCTGAGTATTATAAGGCGGTAGATCCTTAGATAAATCATTCAGGAGTCTCCGCTGTTGAGTAGAATCAGCAGGTGGTGCAGTTTGAGCTCCTGAGACAGATACTCGGTTGGGGGCTTCATGCGTCTGTGCACGGAGTTGTTGACTTGAGTTTATCAGAGATGCAACGAAGTCAGGATATTTGGAATGTAAGTCCCTCGGCATCCTCAGGGATCGTTCTCGGTGGGGTATCCGAGACGAGGTTAATATAGGGCGGTTCAGAGCCCAATGGGGTATGGTGTATAGGTTGCCTCAGGGATTCCCTGAGACGTCTCTGCCATTCCTCCTCCTGTTGTCTTTCTGCGAGGATTTGTCGATCCATTTGTGCTTGTTCCTCTACGGTAAAGATCGAATCAGATCCGCTATATCCAAGTCCATTCTCTCGGTCGAGACCGTCTAAGTTGTTGACTTGGTCGCTGTAGTTCATGTCCGTCTGGATCGAGACTCTCTGTCCTGAGTTCGGTGCTTCAGATCCAACAGGATTCGATCCAGAAGGTGGTACTTCAAATGCAGCAGGATTTGGACCGGAGAAGGGTGTTCCGAATACGACAGGATTCGGACCGAAAGAGTTTGGAACGTTGGAGTTTCATAGCCCCCACGGTAGAGTCTGACGGTGGTTCAGAAGTGGAGCGTGTACGAGATCCTTCGGGTTGACCGCATCCTCGTCCTCGTCCTCGTCCTTGGGGGGGTTCTACTTCTGGATTCTCCTCCGGATTTTGCCCCAGTACTCGGGCGCTTTGTCGGGGTTGCTCGGCGTCAGACATGTTGTTGGGGAAGTTGATTTTGCAGGTGCGCTAGACCAGATCGGAGACAAGGTTCGGCGATGTCGTTAATGAGTATGAGATGTCCCACCGGGTGTGCCAAATTGATGTATGCCGGACACCAACACTTCGACGACGAACCAGGTTCTCGAACTGATCTGCAAGACAAAGGCCCCGGGTGTCCCGGGGATAGACACTCTGACGCTCAAGTCAGTATATTTGCTTAAGGCGTAAAGTATAAATTATGAGATTAGATGGAGAGGTCTACCAAACCTTTAGGGTATTTATATGGCTACAATCCGTAGATCACCAAGATATATATTTATGGTATGAATACAACTCTTATGGGAATAGTAGTTGTATTACCATGTATAATAGAAGTATATTTCGGACATGATTGTGTTACCATGTTTAGGATAGTTGTATTACCATCTTTGAGAAGGTGTATATTCCTTATAGAACATTCATAATATACGCATTCCTTATAAGGATTAGGATTGATGGACCTGTGGATCCACCTTCCGCGTATCTCGAGCCCACAACCCTTCTCAGGCCCTAGTCCGAGTATGAATGAGGTCAGAATACAAACCATGGACTTATCAACTTTCATCATTCTAGACACCAGCAATCCGCACCCAGGCACATTCATGGTGGTCTCCTCATTGAAAGGAAACTTCTACTATTCCACCTCGAAGCCGATGCCGATGAGATTCAGCATGAGAAATTTCCAGATTAATGGCGGTGGACCCAGCTTTCACCCAAATATTTTTTTTTTGAAAAGAACCCAATTGGAATTTTGGATCATGGATACCGATGCCGATGAGGTCGAGTAAAATGAAAGATTTTGACCTTTTGTTATGTTGTTCCTCTAATTTGGAGTCAATCATCTCACTATTTACTCATTTGATGAGGAATTGGATTGATACATTATGAGCTAGTATATTTGTAAGGTATTGTAGTTTGTTGTGATGCTTATCTAAATTACTGTATATTTCCCTTAAAGTGGACGACCAAAAATTTGCTACCCGCCGTCAGATTAATCCTACGATGGTAATTTAAACCCTATTAATAGTAAATTACACAGTAACTCTTCTCTCTACTTATTTTCAAGATTAATCCTATGATGGTAATTTACCTCTTTTAATAGTAAGTTACACAGTAACTCTTCTCTCTGCTTATTTTCAACATTTATCCTACGATGATAATAGTAAATTACACAGTATATACTCAAATTCTCTCCTTCACAGTTAATTTTGGCGATCCCTTCTCCCCACGATTTCTCATTGATTCTTTCACGATCTCCCACTACTGTTAACGCACAATCTACCTCTAGCCAATCTGTGATGATTATAAAAAAAATTCAAAGGGGTTTATATTTGTCAGTTCGAATTTATCAGCAAAGTTAAGTATGTGTTCCCCAGTTCGATAACTTCCAATATTTTTACAATTAGGTTTTGAATTAGATTTCGAATTAATGAGCAAACGTAATCATGTGTTCCCCAGTTCGATAACTTCAAAAAATTTTACAATTAGGTTTTGAATTAGATTTTGAATTTGTCAGCAAAGGTAAGCATGAGTATCTAGTTCGATAATTTCAAAAGTTGTCAACAATTAGGTTTTGATTTAGATTCCCAAAAGGAATTTGGCAAATTCGAGTTTACCTTTTATACTTCAAACTCGATTTTCTGTTGTGAAAAGGATTTCTTCAATTCAATTTTATATTCAACGTCTGTTTGACTCGAACAAGTCTTGCACTTTTTTGCATTATTATGGACTGAATAGCAGGTTTCAAGTTCTTGCATATTAATTTTTCTTGTGCTTGTTGTTGTTGCAAGATGGTGGAAACCAAATTCATAGCTATGTGCAAAGAGAAAACAAACCATATAATGGAGTTTACGGAGGAAATTAAGATAAACACAGATGGTTATTCATATGTTCCTTTTGATGATCTCCCAAAGTTCATGGATAACAAGAGTATATCAATTGGTATTTTACTGATTTACATATATATCGTAATCTTCTTCTATGTGTCCACGAGTTTGTACAAATTTTCTTCTATGTGTCCACGAGTTTGTACAAATTTGTGCATTTCACTAACAATCTTCTTTTTTTCAATATAGACATGATAGGAGTTGTCATAACCGCAGAACCAGTTCGGCGTGTGGTTAGAAACGTGATAGAAGGGGAAGTTCTGTCTTTCTGTGCTCTTGATAAAAAGTAAGTTTAATTTAAATTTATGGTGGTATTGCACCCATAATTTATACTCGATGTTATGGCATTTTAGTCATCAAGTTATGTGCATTTTAGTCATCAAAAGTTATGTGCTTCAGTATGACAGAATAATTTGTGCATCAGTATTAAGTTATCAATAAATATGTGCATCAATATTAGGTTATCTGACAATAATTTGTGTTTAAATATTTGTGCATTATTTTACTCAACCAGTATTAGGTTGAGTTTAATCCTAATTAATGACATTACATATTTATGCTTCTGCCTACCGATGCACTGTAGCAAATAATGTGGTGTAGTATCATTTTATGATTTATGCATGCAAATATTTGATTTATTTACTATTTTAATGCCCGTCGAAAAACTATGCATGCAAACATTTGCCCCACCGAAATTAGTATTCTGTTATATAACCACAAATCTTATAGCCGAATCTGGTGATGTGTTTTTTTCATCAATTACTTATCATGTCCGATAATGTTATATTTTTTCTCACATTATTCATTCCAATAATGTCACAGCATGAAAACAATTCGGCTCTCCAATGTGGGATGACTTTCCTAAGGAGGAGGGCGTGACTATAAGAGATGGCTTGACAAATTACCCAATTGTGATATGTCATCGCCTCAACGCTACTTACTTTAATGGTATAAGAAGTATATAAGTATATCTTTTTAACACTTCCACTATATATGTATATTGCATCATATTTAATCCTTCGCTTTTTAGGTCTTACTGTTAACACGAGGTTTGATTCAATAATTTTGGTGAATCCTCCGGTGAAAGAAGCGTTAGAGTTAAAGGATCGGTAAGTCACTTCGTCCAAAATTAATTTTTTTATAAACAGCCCGTCATGGATAGATTATTGCCTCATTCCATTTCAGATGCATGTCGTGGTAAGTTATATTTAAGATTCGACTTATTAAAATAGCGCACGGCGGGTATTAAAACTAGTGTATTTGTATTCTGTTGAAAGCCATATTTTGTAGTCAGTATTTTAATTAGATTATGGGATTTTGAGACTCTTGTTTGTAATGGGATTTTGAGTTGCTTACTTTTAGAAAGCCCTGGTTTTTAAATCTACATCGATTAGTTAGATATTTATCACCGTGGTCTCATCTTTTGCCTGATTGTGCCGAATCATGGATGATTATCCGTTTAACAATAATCCGACTAGATTTTGTCTACTAGCTAATTAAAAAGTCGATTTTCCAGTTAGAGAGCACAATTATTACGTTGGTTTTGATGTTTTAATTTTATTTTAACCCAAGATTGTTCTTGTCTTTTTACATGTCTCTCACCAATATTTATCAGTACATCAATTAAATTAAATACAAATTATAATCACATCAAATCAGAATTGGGGAACTATTACCATAACTAAGGGCTATTACCACAACTAAGAATCATATAAACAATTTTCTCTAAAAATATTAATGATCTTAGAGCATTTATGAGAAAATTATAACTCAAATATTCGTATGTCTACCAACACAGCAGCCATGCTTAATAGCAAACACATGAATATTCTCGTTTTTTTAAGTGGTGATACATGCAGGTTCATGTTTACTAATGCAGGTCTGAAAAATATAACATTTTGGGTGCACTAATACCATTCAGGGGCCACATATTATGTCTTTCAGACCTGCATTAGTAAACTGGATCTGCGTGTATAATTACTGTTTTTTTGCAGGTCATATTTTATTTTTGCAGTCCGTATTATTTCCAGAAAAAACTAATACACCCTCGATCAAGTGGGTAAAGTTTGAACAAGATAAATCAATAAGGAACCAGTTTCAATCAAAACACAGACTACATTAGTAAAAGAAAACATGGAAATAGGAATTCCGTATTTAAAGTCACTTGGGGCGGTCTTATTTATTTTTTCCAACGGACTGGTTTTAAAACCTACTCAGACTCAGAGTGGTACCTGCAGTAGCAGCTTACAAATAGGTACGTTGATCTCTGAAGTAAATACTTCCTTAATATAATTATTTGATTCATCTTCTTCTTCCAGAAGCTCACATAAAAATTAAGTAATTATGTTGCATTAGCAGGGCATTCAAACAATGGTAGGCATTCTCTTAGGGATGCGGGGCTTAAGTTCTGATAGTTATTAGTATATGAAGCAGTCACTCAAAAATTTATTCTCATCCTTTCACTAATATTTGCTTTCTTGAACTGCAACATATAACTTGCTGGAAGTCTGCAATGTAACTGCAAGAAAACACAAAATAGTCTCTTCAGGTATAAACAGCACAATTATTAACATACTTTAAATTTTAGGGTAAAAGGCTTATATGACTCTCACTTTTAGTAATAGTGCATTTATATATAACCCTCAATTCTTATTTAGTGTGATTATAACTTTCGATTGGGCAAACCTTTGCACATATGATTATTAACATACTTAATAATTAAATTTTGGTTAACAAATCATATAAAATGTCACAAATACCCTTTGATTTTAACTTAAAATAAAATTCAAATTAATCACTACTGCTGACGGACCAACTTACTTGGAGATGGGTGCTTGGTGCTGACCAAGTCCCCGACCTCGCCTCGCCAGTCACCAGTGCGTCCCCTATAAATCTCGAAGCGTGACTACGTGGCCCATTGGCCGATGACTGAAAAATTGAGTGTCGCCGACGGGTCATGTATGCATGATATCGATTTTAGCGACGTTGAGTAGGTACCCAACAAAAAACGAAATTATTTTTGTTACACTTTCAGATTTTTAAATTTATTATTTAAATGAGGTCATTTTTGTCTTTTTACAAATTTTCAGTCAATAATTATAGGAAAATCATTTTAATTAAAATACAGGGTTATAATCACACTAAACAAAAACTGAGGGTTATATGTGCACTATTACCGAAACTGGGAATTATATAAGCAATTTTCCCAAAATTCTAATATAGTAGATTCTTCTTATCAGGGCAGCTATATCCACAATTGATAATCAACTTCCATCTCAAACTCAGCATCCTATTTCTCGGCTGCTATTTCCAGAGCTCTTGTACAAGACATTTCCCATGAGGATATAAATAAACAAATAGAAGAGTTTAAGGTTACGTTTTACCTGACCGCGGAGCTTGTTTATCCAGGATTCTCTTGTTCTTACCCTGAAAATCAGTATAAGATACAACTCAACCTTAGCTAACTTATGCTAGAAAGAATAACTAAGTTAGCTTAATTTTAATTAATCAGTATATCAGAAAAAGTTGGAATGTTTCTCCGGCACGTGTCCTGGTGTGAGATACTTGCAACCAGTGGTGATAGTTTCTGACAATTTGGTAGACTCTATCAGTATATTTATATGTGAATTATGTTATAAATTTTCAAATATTAGTCTTGCAATAGACCGTCTATATTATAGTTATAATATAGACAGCCTATTTCTACAATTAAAATAGGAAAGGCGGCTCCTCTTTTGCAATTAATATTTACACGGGTCCTTTTTAGCAATATAGGAAAATTGCATCACAGACCCTCCTCCATAAATATATATACCAAATTTCTATTATTTAATTTTCTCATTCCTTCTGAAACCTCCGTTCCTAATTCCAAACTTTCGTTCATCACTCGCGTTCCCAATCTGCATCGAACCGGCGCAATCCAACCGGCGCAATCGATTGGGCATTAATCCAATCTCTGATTCAGGTATTAATCCAACTATTCGTGTTATTCGTTGTAGAAGCCAAGCTCCATCTCCTCGGCGTTGCAGTCGAGGGCCCTCCGAATCCAGGATGAAACGAGGGCGGGGCGGCGGTGGTCCGGGAAGTAGTGGAAGGACAGCCGGAACTCGCGCAGAGGGATGGATTTGGGGTGGTAGTGAAAGATCCGGGTGATGCGGTTAGCCATGGCGATGTGCTTTGCTGGGCATCTGTAATTGACTTCGTCGAGGTAGAACTTGAGGATGGGGATGAGATTTTGTCTTATTTTGAAATTTATGTGTTTAGCTTGAAAACTAGACTGGTTAATGTGGTTTTTGTCTGCATATGAAATTTTTTGTGTTTAACTTGAAAACTAGACTTCTTGATTTGTGTTGAAACTTGATTATTTATTGTGAAAACTGTGGTGTTTGTAAAACTTGATTTTTTAATGTGAAAACTATGATTGTGAAAACTTGGTTATTAAGGTTGAAAACTACAGTGATTGTAGAAACTATATTATTTATTTGTGAAAACTGTGGTTTTTGTGAAATTTGATTGTTTAAGTTGAAAACTGTGACGATTGTGAATTTTTAGGCTGAAAACTTTGGTGAAACTTGACTATACTTAACACAACATTATTTAACCTAAACACCCTAGTTTTTATGTACCTAAAATCTGATGTTTATAATATGGAAACTTGTCTTTCTAACCTGAATTCTTTTGTATTTACAAGTGTTTAAATTATAGAAATTATATTAACTGATTTGAGTACATATTCTTTGCGTGAACAATGCCATGAATAGTGCGCATGAACAGTGCCGTGAATAGTGCGCATGAACAGTGCCGTGAATAGTGTGCGTGAACAGTGCCATGAATAGTGTGCGTGAACAGTGCCATGAATAGTGTGCGTGAACAGTGCCATGAATAGTACTTTCCCCAAATTTTGCAAATAAGGACCTCCTTCCTTCCATATTTTAATTTAGTCCTTGGTCTATATTATGCTATAATATAGACGGTCACTCCAGAGACCAACTCAATATCATGTAATCATTATATTAAAATTTCAAATTTCAAATTGCACAGAGAAGCAAATACAAATTGCACATATAAGCACAAGTTTATGAGCTGGAAAATACCTCGGCCTCAAGCCTTTCTCTCTCAAAAAAAAAACTAGATCTACTTTTTCTGCCTGAGGCCGCCGGTGCTTTCACCGGCCGGCGGCCTCCCCCTTACCTTTTCTTTTTCCGTTTTCCAAACCTCCCCTCTTATCCCATACCCAAAACCACTCTTTTTCTCGACAAGCAACAGTCCAGTAACTCAACTTCGACGCCGGTGCGAGCGCCGGAGTCATGGGCTCGTCGCACCGCCCTAGGTCGCACACCACCGGATCCGGACGAGCAGCGATGGGGGAGCCGGACGAGCCGCCGGATCCGACGAACTCCGACGCGCCCCGCAGTCCAGACGCCCAAGCTACAAGGCAACGGCTTCGACGCCGACGCCGAACCGCCGTTGGGACTCCACCGACAGGACCGGCCGTTTGGTCAACGCCGGACGGAGACGACGAGCCGCGCGGATCGGCCGGAGTTTTCAACAGGGCCACGATCAGAGATGCATAGCAGATCTGGGCCTGCTCGATGGATCCGTGGGGTTTTTGGCAGGTCAACAGTTTGGTCAGCTCGATCCGGCTCGGTCGGCTCGGGTAGGTCGGGCCGGCAGATTTGGATAGGTTAATTGGAACTGGCACAGTTAGACTAAGAAGATGGTTTTACTTCTTTTTTCCCCTTTTAAAATTTATTTTCAGTTTTTTTCGGGTATACATTTATTGATGTTTGTACTTAAATATTGGATTGAATGTGATATGCTAATCTTAGTTTTATGACGGGTCCTTTTGCTCAGTTAAACTTTGATTAGCTTCCGATCTAGTTAGTACAGTTAGGAGAAATGCAAGTCATAATAGTTTTGAAACACTATTGCTGGCGATACTGATACTAGATTTGTAGACCGATTAGGTTTTAAGCTTATATCGAGTTAGATTACATTTGCCCCATCCAGTATTTAGCCACCAGCCAATCAGACCAGAATTGGTTGGGATTGCTTTAGTACTGATTTTAATTTATGTATATCCATTTTTAGATTTTTGTGATTTTTTTCTTAATGTTGCGATGTGGAATATTACCTTATAAGAGAAATCTTTATAGCAATCTCTAGTTAGGCTCTTGATGAATCTTTCCCATTAGTATTATGGCTAGATAGAACAAGTCGGTATGCTTTACATACTACTCTGCTGTCCAACCTTGTGAAGACTTGCTATCTTCCGGTGGTCAAGAGGCCACCGGGCGCAATGGGTAGTCGGTTGAGGTTCAGGTAGAGAGTATTTGCTATAATAGAACCGAGTTTTCTGTTTTGACTGTGAGAAAGTGGGATGGTGAATTCTATCGAGCTCTAGAATGCTGTACTTGGTGATGTCTATACGCAGCAGAAGTCTGGTTTTAGTTATGCTGTGACCGGCATTGATACAGAGATGACTTAGTTTTCTTGTTATATTTTTAGACACATCTCTGATATCTCATTTTGCTTTCGATATTAGATCGGAGTATAGCTTTCGGGCATCACATTGCCACAGTTACCCCATACAGGGTTTCATGTGTAATATTGGGTTTCTAACCCGATCATGTAATTCTATTGTTTTTATTAGGGTTGAGGAGTCGTGAATAATCCTCCCATCCACTTGAATGGTTTTAACTTTAAAAAAAAAAGTGCACATATAAGTGACTGAGACAAAATAAGTTGCAGAATTGGAGGGGAAAAGTCTCCTTGACAAAAGATAATTCATTTAATAATTTTTTAAAATAAAAAAAGCATTATAACAATTACCAAAGAAAACCTTTCACCAAGAAACCAGTGAATATCTTTTCAGCATCTTGGCCTTTGGAGAGGCAAGTTTTGTAGGATTTGAACTTTGGGATACAGAGCAGTGAGAGTGGATGTGAGAGTTGAGGCCATCTTTCTTTAAGGTGATTCTTCATCCGAATTGTACACATTTGTTTTAGGCCTGAGCTTTGGTCAGCATTGGAGCACAGAAATTTCTGATATGACACATGTTAATTTAAGTCAACGCAAATAACCAGTAAAACATGCCTCCTATCCTCCTTAAGGGGTTAAGTAGTCGATGAGCATATCTTTGAGCCACTACTGATAAGCCCAGCCTTAGTTATGTGAGGCAATGCTTGAGACTTGTCATTAAGTACCTGAATTGTACCAGACGATGATAAGGTTAAAAAAACGTGTTATTGAAAGCAAATAATGAGAAGTAAGTATCAATGACAAATTTTAAACATGTTAGAACAGTTACTACACACATGCCTAGATTACACCATTTCCAAATTTTGCAGTTTTTTAAGGCTTGATTTTCCCGACCATCGTTGGGAGTCTCTGCAGCTATTTTCTAATTACACCCGCTACATCATCTTCATTTCCCTTACCTGTAATTACACGTTGCATTTTTTTTTCTTCTAAGGAAGTTCCCTACAGCATATATTGCATGCATTGGCGCCTGAAGTTTGAATTCCCGAATTTATGGTATACGCGTTTATTTTGGGAGAGTGGAATGGGATCCCTACAATTTTCAGAACAAAAACATTACTTATATCTAAGTGTTTGCAAAGAGAGGAGTCAGACACACATTAACGACGATATACTTTACTGTTCTTCCAATGCAGGCTGGGCCACTCATTTGGGCTTCTTCCAATTCTTTCTGCCGCCTTTCTTCCATTTCCCTCTGGTATTTCATCCTCATGCATGCCTGATAAGAAGACTTGCAATTCGAAAGTTTCTGGTTTTACGCATGGCTTGGGGCTTTACACACTAATTAGTAAACCCGTTCAAATTCCTGAAATATAGCCTCTTAAGACCTGGTCAATGTAAGCTCTAGCTTCCTCTGCTAACCGCTCCATCCCGGATCTGACAATAAAAATACAGGTGATGAGTAAAATAAAGGCAACTAAGTCAAATAAATAACCAAAACACACATTCCTATCCTCCTTGCGATAGGTTCAAACCAACACTGATGAGGGCCATGAGGCCAGCCTTAGTTTTCTGAGGCAATAGTATGGTGTTTGCTATATGCAGGTCCTGTTTGCTTTTGCAGGTCCAAAGAAAGTGGGAAAATACCATAATTACCCTTCATTCGTTTATTAATTTCTACAAATATATTTCTAAAACCCTAACCTTGAATGCATAAACCCGTCTATGTAATGATTGAACACGTGTCCAAATTATAAATTACTTTTCGTGAATTATAGTAAATAATTAAGAGGGGCATTATTGTCATTTCTAATTTAATTTGGACCTGCAAAAGTAAAGTGGACCTGCATTTAGAACCACCCTAGTATAAGTACCTGAACGGTACCAAATGATAAGGTTAGAAGGCTGTTAAATATAAAAGCAATTGACAAATGATGAGTACTGATGACAAATTTAAAACCTATTAGAGTAGTCAGTACACACCTGCCTCATTTCACCACTTCCAATTTTTGCCGCTTTATGGCTTGATTTTCCTGAGAAAGTTTGGAAGTTTCTGCAGCTATTTTTCTTGCCAGCAAGAAAGGGAAACAATTTATACAAAAATATTTTGGTACAGAACTAGCCATTGTCACATGTGATTGTTGAGCCTGGCCTTTGGACTTCAATGCTGAAGGATTTCTGAGAAAATTGACAATCTTCTTACCAGTCAACAGCTTCTTAGCATCATTGTGTGGTGCCAGAGTAGAAACATCAGCTTTCATGATGGATTCCTCTGTACCTCTCCTTTACCTGTGTTATCAATCACCAGTCGCATTTTTTAATTTGAAGGAAGTTCCCTACAGAAATAATGTGTGCATGCAGATTACCTCCTTATTAGATTCAGTCAGGTCAACAGCATAATTTGGTCCTGAAGATTCCTGAACTTCAGTCAGAGGTATATGTGGTTTTATTTTATTTTTTTATATTGGGTAATAACTCAAGTGAGCCTCTAATAAAATTCCACCCTTTCCACCTTCGCTGATATATAGATGGTTGCTCTGGATGAAACTGGCACTCGTGGATCTTGCCATCCTAACAAATAAAACAGTAACAGTATAACTTTTCATTATGTGGCTAACACTGAATTCATCAAACACAGTAATCATGAGTAAGACACAAAACTTATGAAAGAAGATATTATGTAAACTTGAGTATATAGAAACAGAATAGTTTTAAAAGGGCATGATAAGTAATTGAACTTTTAAATTTATATTAAAATTCCACCTATGGATCAAGTTCCAAACAAAGATACATTATAAAATGATGAACATGCTTCATAGGATGGTTTTCACTCTGCAAGAGGTAACTCAGATATGAACCCTAATAAGAATATCAGACAATTAATACTACCAGACAATAATAATAAAAACTAAGCATGCACCAGTCACATTTCGTGGTGCATGCTTAAAACAGTAACAAGCATATGCTAATTAGTTAAAACAGCCAGAAATAAACAGTAAATAGTTAAAATTACCGGGATTCAAGATAAATAGTCTATGTGAGATCCCAAAATGCCTCGGAACTAGCAGGACTAATAGTTAATCTCATGCACTTTGGAAATATTTCAAAGCTGCACGGAGAAGGAAATACAAATTGCACAAATAAGTGAATGAGACAAAATAGGTACCCGGGCAAATGAAGATTTGTTTAAGTGAATTACTACTATTACTAAAGAAAACCTTGAACAAAGGTGTTAACAATGACTAATCAAAGTTTTTCTTCCCGAAAATATGTAAGTAACCCACCTGAAGGTCATCAAATAAACAGAAAACTTCTCTACTGTGTCAACTATTTGCTCCTTCCTCAGTCTGGTCTGTGGAGACTTCCATCATGGTCCTTCAAAGGTTGTGCACATGGAAAAGAGATGTCAACGTAGTATCTATGTAAGAAACTTTCTGACGAAAACAAAATACAAAATAAATGAACATCCTCAATCTCAAGATCTGGCATTATCAGGATTCCTCAACAGACTTAACGACCTCGTTTCATCACCCTTCTTTCTCCTTTGTTTGAGCGAACCTACAGATTTAATAAAGGCAGTAAATTAAGGATCCAAGCCTCCGTCTCAGCCTTAATAAAAGAAACTATGAAGACGAACCAGACTTGGTTTTGTGAGGCGATACATGTAGTTTGCTGGAACATCAATGATTCTCATCCTTTCACAGAAATCAGCTTTTTAGTTTGCTGTAAGTCTCAGGTTCTCTCCGAGGATCATAGGAAACTGAACCAGAGCAAGGCCTGCAAGAATAAGAGGAAAAAGTGGCAATATTAACTTTTTCTAAGTTCCAATGTATTATTAGAATGACAAAATATAGTTCAGTACCAGGTGTTTTCCACAAAATAAAGTTCTCATGTAATGAATAGGCTCATTCCATTCCAGACTATTCAACGACCAAGATCCCATCAACCTTCTTTCTCCTTTGTTTGAGAGTAAACCTAAACATAAACCTCAAGGGTCAAATGAAATGTGATAGAACATACAAGAAGCAACAGAAAAATAAAGAGCCAGGCCTCCCTCTCAGCAGTTCTCGATTATCCAACATCAACAATATTCTTCTGGTCATTGCGGAAGTATGATTGCTAAACCAATAACCCCCTGCAAAACAGAGCAATAAATAAATTCACACTAAAAAACAAGAATACAGAATATAGAATATAACAGGCCATCCATCATATGTGAAGTCCTCCTCCAGAATATAGAAACCTTGTTCAAAACAAGTGCAATGATATAAACCTCCAAGCAATTCATAATGGATAGACAAAGATAAATAAGTAAATGAATTCTCATACTTACCCTGTAGTCGAATAACAGGTGCAGTTTTAGAATAAGAGAATCAAATTGCTGTATTTAAATCAAGAGGGACTGATGCAAACTCACATAAGTGAACATCTTTCAGCATGTTTCATTCCTTGTTCTAGTCATCATATATATTCTTCTGTCTTCGTACGTTGCATGTAATCCTTGATCGCCCCAATCAAATGTTTGTAAAACACGTGTTTTGACCTTTGTAATCTTGATTAATTGAGTCCTGGATTTACAGAATGAAAGGAACAAAACAAGGCTGATGAAAAACTGTTGAAGATGGCTGCTCAACCATACGTTCTTTTGATTACGTTATTTTACAAGTAACATAGTACCGTTCCATAATAGATATTCAGAAATCTTCAGTACAAAAAGGTAAAAAAAGAAAACAAAGAACGACAATCTTCAGCAGGCAATAAGGTGAAAGGTGTCTTAGCAAGCTAACAAAGAAAGAGATATCTCATCAAAACTCGTACGGCCAAGCTGCCTTAAAGAGGAGGAGCCAAACTCATTGAATACGGAATCACTATAGGAGCAATCATTGCTGTTTCTCCCAGCTCACTACGGCTGCAAAGTGGTTTAATCCTCCTTGTCGCAAAGTCAAATGAATAGAACTCAGCTTGGTACCTAATCATCAAAACACCATCTTTAAAGCTCAAAAGATCCACTCGATGCTCACCTCTGCCGGGATACCTCAGGTTCTGGTTTAGTGTGAATCTGTACTTTTCATCGTTCTTCAACTCAATGTCCACCAAGTTAATCACAGGAGTCGATGTATCCCAGTGAGGTTCATATGCATCCTCAAGTGTCCATAACTGGACTCCCTGACTGCTCAGTAGCACATAGTGAAGCTTCCCATTTGACTCACCTATGCACATTTCGGCGCTGTAGTCCAGCTCTGCGAAGGGAATGGGCATCCTAATCAGCAGGGATATCTCATTTTCTGGATCAAACATCAGTATCTGATCACCCTCCGTGAGCCAATACAAGACACGGTTAACATACACCCCTCTGTTTTTGAATATGTTATGCCTGCGCTCACATGTCTCCATCGATTGCCTCCAGCTTTCTGTTACTGACGAGTATATGTCAAACCTGAACTGAGGTTTTCCGGTTGGCCCGGTAGCTTTTGACACAGCAACCACCTGGAAGTTTGTAATGCCACCAAAAAAGCAGCGGTCATCAGTGGGATCAAATACCAGGCCCGCACTAGAGCTTCTGTCACAAGTATTCCATTCGAAACTGGTCCATGTTTTGGTCAAGGGGTTGCAAACATACAGTTTTGGGGGTGTAAGGATTCTAGATTTAAGTATACTCCGGCAGCATAGCAAACCATTGCAAGAGGATTGAGGCACGACATGTTCAGGGAGAAATTGGAGAACACTGGTGTGAATTCCAACGGGCTCTAGGGAGATATAGCTCACTCGCTCAATGTCCTCACGTGCAATATAGAACGTCTCCTGGAAGAAGAAACCAGACAATGGCTCTCTATTCTTCTTGACCTGTTTCTTACTGAACTCACGGCCTGATATGAGCTTTAGCCAGTCCTTGCAGAAGAACTTGAACTGAATCAGTTTCCGAGCTGGCAAATTAACAAGTACCGAGCTGATGAGATCATCATTTATGTATGGTAGAATTCTCATCTTCTTAGACCCTGATGAAATATAGCATCAACATTAGTCCAAATTTGTATTACCAAGCAACAACTATGTTATAACCTAATCAAGCCTTCAATTACTAATCAACAGAAGAAGGGAGTTTAGTCCACGAAATCAAATCCAATTATCAAATCAATTGAAATGCACAAAAGCCAGAAAGATGCAAGGGAACCAAAACCTTAACCCCCCCAAAGTAATCATCACATGAAGCATCATATAACAAGGACATGCATAAATCAATCGCGTCAGTTAAACACACAATGATCATAAAAATCGAAGCTGAAAAACAACGGAGAAGGAGGTACCTTGTTGTTCCATGGATTCGGCGAAGAGAATGCAACTGTGAAATGAAAATGAAGCAGGGAAAATTCAGATTCGACGCCCAGCTACACACCGCAACTCTCACTCCGCACACATTACTTTAGAGCAGCTCCAACCCAAACAACACTTTTGAGAGTCACCTGTTACACAAAGCACATTTTAATTGGATATGCAATATGATGTCATCAGTTTTATAAAATTGAAGGTCTGTTATACATTATGTATTTTCAATGCAAGTGTTAAAATAGACATTTAATGTATCATGGATTTTAAATATAAATTAAAATTTCTCCCAACCTGTAACGCCCCAAAACTGGACTCACATTTTTAATTGTGAATGCAGCTGGTATTTTGCCTAGTTCGCACCAGAACTCAAAATCCAGTACAACCATTACAGAGTAAGTAAAGAACCATAATTATGATATTATTATTACTTTTCTTTTTCCTTCAATCTAATTTAAAGCCAAACAAACAATGACACGCATACATTCCCCTGCACCAAAAACTACAGCACTTTTGGGGTATCAGCACGTTAATCTTGCACCGATAGGTTGTGTCGATTCTTAATCCACCGATCACTGCCATGCCACACATAATGCAAATAATGAGCTTTCGCTCAATTCTACATCTATATTTTTTAAAAAATAAAAATAGTATGGAACTTTTTCATTATTTTCCATCTCAAAATAATATTTATTAAAGGAAAGGAAATAGAAATAGTAGCTCAAGCACAATCCAGTGAGTACATAAAAGTGGCTAACAACTTTGAAAATAAATTTAGCACAAGTACGAACACAAGCAGATTACAAGCATGGACCCGTATTACAATTATAAATCATAAACTTATTCTCAAAAGAGATTGACTTTATACAGCTATTGTCAGTGTAAACAAAGCCAAAGATCAGTATCTATCTAGTGACATCTTGCCCATACAACTTGCACATAAATATTCACCAACTACTAAACGAGAAAAAAACCCATACACTAGCACAAATAGTACACAGTTAGTACCTAGCACCACGGGTTACTATCTACCAATGATTTCCAGCTCACGAATGACACTGCATGAACAATTTTACTATTAACTATATACATGCACGATAGTAATTCACTCGTAAAAATTTCATCTAACACTGATTTATTTATTTAATATAATATACACCTAAGGCGTATCCAGTATTTACCACATCAACATTTCCTTTCCACCCACACAAAAGAACATTTGGGGTGTCACCACCCACACACCTGAATATACAAATGTCACCACCCTCACATCTGAATACTTGGGGTATCACCACCCACACAACGGAATACTTGGGGTATCACCACCCACACGACATAATATTTGGAATTTCACCACCCACACAACAGAATATTTGGGGTATCACCACCCACACAACAGAATATTTGGGTATCGCCACCCACACAACCGAATATTTGCTCAAAAACAGTTAACAAAGTCGACTCAGCACAGAACAAAAAAATGAATCATAACCATTCCAAGATCAGATATTTTATTTCAAATTAAGGAGCGCAAGATTATTCCAAACCATAATCAGCATGGCACTCTAGATTATTCTTTTAAACACGTGATGCAGTCATCAATAAATAATAAGTATGTTAGCAGTACCTAATCAATCATACAAGTCGCAGAACTGAACCACTTCAAATTGCAGTTAATAGCATGTTTTTCTCTTACGCTTAACACATAGTTGAAAAATAAACGTTTGTCCATTTTAAAGTCAATCCTAAAATGTATAATTTCATTATACAGTCTACATGATTTTAGAGACGAGAACGGCTAAAGAAATAAATATAAACTTAGCACATAAGCATGGCATTGCACAAATAAAGCAAACACGAACTGATATTTATAATATCAACAATCCTATATTGATATTCAACATTAAACAAAAAGTCAATCTGATTTATATTCTCTTTTAATTATAGTTGAAAGTTCTTCCATTCTCACATTACCACCAGAAATAATAATATCAGTCCATTTAAATTAGCATAGAAATACTCCAACCTACGTTTTATTAGTTCAGCCCCAACAACTACCTTATTATATCACTAGGAAAAGCATACATATTAACACATGTCACATTAAATGACTATAAGTATCACAAAATGAAAGTAATTTATGTGACGACCACCCAAGTCAACAATCCATATAGAACCTATCCATAGAGTAAGTTTTGAGCAAGTAGTAAATTAGTAGTTGTTTAAATTAACATTTTATATATATTTCTGAGTAAATAGGATGGAAAGGCAGTCAAATGTTGGTGGTGAACATTATTATCAAGCTGACGGCGAGTAGAAACTTATTATGCACCTTAACAATATTAATAGGATAGTTAGATCATATTGTCTACAACCTGAATGATAGGGTGATTACGTGATTTCATGCATCAAGACCACTAGAACCAGCAAACTGAGCACCAGACAGAATTCACAGAACAATTCAAAGCAAAATTCTTAAAAGAGAGAGAAAAAATAATTTTCAAGACTGGCTACGCGCGTGTTCCGAAGTTGCTGAGAATTCCATCATAATCAGAAGTATAATGCACACGTTCAATAAAACAATACACCTCCTTTAAGCCGAAAAAATGCTACAAAATGGCGACTAAGTGACTCAAACTTTAAGAAACCAGGAAACACATTTACAATTTAACAATCAAAATATAATACATCCTTGTGACAATGCTAGACCACCCGATATCATAAAAATGAATCTTTTGACTCTAATAATCACAAACTCACATATGAATTAAAATAACACATGTAGCACATATGCATGGCAACTTCAAAAATATGAAGTTTTGAAGAGTGAGAATACTCACCTTTTATTCTATCTTAAAATTATTTTTGATTCACAAACATCGTAGGATCCTGCTCCCCGAAATCTGCACAGTTAGTATTTTACAAGAAAAAAAATGTTATTAACAAAACTACAGGAGCATATGTTAATGGCTCTAAAAACAGATGAGACTTATAACTCTGACAAATTTATACATCTCTAGAGGTTTATTACCCTAATTAACAAAATAAAATCTCATCTAGGCATTTTTTCGGACACCTTTTAGGCATATATACATAATTAAAATCTGAATGGGTTATGACCAGTGAAACCTACAGCTCACACACCATAACTACTGCAACAATCACTGAAGGTGTGAATTATATTCATATACTCATAATAGCCCATTGATTTAGAGAAATCTACAATTTATTAACACGAAAGCAAGGCAAGTTCATGGCATGCCGGTGTGTGTTAGAAATATTCATCATCACCAAATAATCTCAAAATTACCTCTTCAAACCCGAGCTGTCGTCGCTCAAAACTCCAATTCTTTGCAATTTCTTCTTGATTAATTCTATATATCATTCTACTACCTATGTCTCATTTGTTCCTACTAGGGGTTTCAAATGGGCGGGTTTGGGCGGACTTGGATTGGGTTAAAATGGGTTGGGTCTAAATGGGCAAATACCCATTTATATCCATTAGGTCAATGGGCTTAAATGAGTTGGGTTTAAATGGGAAAGGTATAAATGGACATGGTACCATCATTGGTGCCATTATGCCCAAGTACTAAAAAAATATTATTGATTTTATAATATTAAAATTTGAAACGTCGTTTTAGGTCCTCGTGTGTACGTATTATTCAATTTCTCTTATTTAATTTAATTAATTTTTTTCGGAATCGGTACTACATTCAAAACAAGGATTTTGAATTTTTAGGTAATTAGGGTACCAAATGGATGGGTTTAATGGTATCCAATGGGTACCCTAAACCCGTTTGATTTCATATGGGTTAAAACCCGCCCGTAGCCCATTAATTTGATGGGCGGGTATTTTAGATAAATTATCCTATGGACATGGGCGGGTAAATACCCCTGGGCCAAATTGCCACCCCTAGTTCCTAATGATGATTCGGGATCAAATCCCATATTAAAGGATAAACTTCCAGGAATATTACCATTATTGTATTATTAATGTTTAAGCCTCTCACCCACGTGCCTCTATATCCTCTCACCACTCATTTCTACCAAAACAAATCTGAATGTAATACTGTTTCCTTTTCTTATGACACTAATAATCAATTGTTATGATTTTCCTTTTCGTCTTTTTATTATTAGTTTTAGACAAATATTCCACCCTGACTGAATATAATATATGTAAACATAGGGATCCGATATATATATATATATATATATATATATATATATATATATATATATATATTGTATCAATTCTTCTCTCCCAATAACAGATACACCCAAACCTTCACGATAACTTTTATTTATTCGTAATGCAATATTATCATTATTTATTATTTTGAATAATGACCAGCCATTGCATAAAAGTAAGTAAATTTTAAAGTATACGTCATCAAAAAATACAAGATTACTGGTTGAGACAACTTAATATGTTGCATGATATATAGTTCCGGAAAAACGAGTCCTCACACAACCCATTTATAATTCGCCATTTCTTTTCTTCTCCATCCATTTTCAAGTTTTGTCCATCTAGAGTTGGCTTTTCTCCAATTCCCACCTCTAGGCCCCCCAACTAATTTCTTCAATATCGATCATCAACAAATTTACTTTGTAGGTCCATATGAAGTAAAGTTTATCTTCATGGATGATGGATGTCTGGAACCCGCACTTGATCACGTACCTGACTCACGAACTGATCTGCAAGACAAAGCCCCAGGTGTCCCGGGGGTAAACACTCTGACACTCAAGTTAGTAAACAACCTAGAGAAGCTTTAAGTGCGTAAGACGTATTATATGTAAGATCCTAGATAGAGAGGTTTACCAAACCATTGGTATTTATAGAGCTACCATCCGTTGATTGGTAGATATGTAATTATGGTATGAATACAACTCTTATGGAGATAACAGTTGTATAATTACCATGTAAAGAAGAAGTGTATTTCGGTCGTGGTTGTATTACCATGTTTAGGGGAAGTGTATTCCTTGTAGAACATTCAGAATATACGCATTCCTTATAGGGATTTGGACCGATGGACCCGTGGATCCATCCTCCGCGTAACTCAAGCCCATGACCCTTCTTGGGCCTTAGTCCGAGACTGAATGAGGTCCCAGAATACGAACCATGGACTTATCAGTAGCCCCAAGGTAGATCTTCAGAATTTCGAGGGCTCCATCTCGAATGCTGGATGAGAGGCTTGCTTCTCGAGGGAAGGCCAATAACTCGAGGGAGAGTAACTCGGGGTATTAAGCTCGGGGTGTCCACCTAGGACTTATCTCTCGGGCTGACCGTTCTGAATATCTATCTTCAAGTTGTTTCTTATTCAGCAGGACACGTGGATGGTTGAATTTGAATCCATCCTTTTAATCTGAGGTAGTTGACACGTGGCGTCTACTCATTGTATAATCTGGCGTTGAGAAATACTAACCTTCCAATTGCCTGCATCATTTCGCGAAGGTAATTACTCGCTTAAATGCGTGTTAATTACTGGATATATATCCCAAGTAATCTTCCCTTGTGTTTATCACCATTATTCACTCTGATTTGCGTTTTCAATCTCAGAAAAACTCTTCTTCTTCCTCTTCTCTTCCACATATTATTTTTCCCCCATTCTCTGTGTTGCCATGTCAACTTCAAGCTCCAGTGCTCCCCATGGAAATAAAGAGAATGACGTACCTGTGAAAGAGCCGGAGGTGATAATAGTTAAAGAAGGAGCCCCGGCCGGCAGCGGCTTAGAGACTCGGTTTCTGGAAACAGATTCCGGGGAGTTGATGGAGGTGACCATCGCCACGCCTCTGCAAGTTGTGACAGTGGTGCATGATGAGGGTGCATCCGGGTCGGGTGTGGACTCTGATATGCAGCCCCAAGTTGATAAACGAGCTTCAGTTACCGGTGACGTCAATAATGTCACCAAGGTGGTCGACGAAAAGACGCTGCAGTTCCTGAAGTCATGAAGGCTGTCGTACCCCATCGAGGCTGGACTGAAGCTCCAGGATGAGTCAATCCTGGCCAAGGACATGGTGACCCCCACCCGAGGGGTTATATATGGGAGGTTTTGCAGCAGGGGGTACGTTTTTCTTTTCCCCCATTGTTGAGGGATATTTTGCAGCACCATAAGCTGCACCTATGCCAGATCCACTCTAACGCGGTGGTGTCGATTATGGCATTGATATCTTGCTGTGCTCGGAAAAGACATGAGACGAGCCTGGATTTGTTAGAAACTTGTACAAGTTGTACGCTTCGGAAAACTACGAGCATGTCACACCCGCTCCGCGGGGAACCAAGCCTTTTGTGTTTCCTGATAACAGCGGTCCGTGGGATGTTGACCGACTGACCTTTGATCGGAGTAAGTACGAGGTTCCTGACTGGAATCCTAAGCCAAGGAGTGTCGTGGCTCTTGATAGGGTCTTCAAGATTCCAGATTGCCTGGAGGGCATCGTTAAGGAGCTCCTGGATGAGAAGATCGTCTTCCAGAAGGGGGACTTATTACGGGGGGCTCACGGCTCCATGTGGCAGTAGCCTTCTGTAATATATTTGTACTTGCAGAAGTTTCCCCGGTCGAAATCTACCACTAGCTTCTTGAATCCAGGATCGGTTTGGACCCTTCCGGATAAAATCCAAACGGAGAAAGCAAATGGTTTGAGATCTATTCATACATTGTAAGAACTTGCTCATTGAAACTATGGTGGAAGTTCTAACAGGGTGAAACCCTATGGTCTTAATTTGTGGGCTTTACCACCTTCTTACAAAATTTCTCCAAACTGGAAGAGAATCATTGCAATAACTCCAAGGGCTGAATCTTTGACTAGAGTTATCCATGTGAATAGACAGTGTAATTTCTGGAGTTCTAATTGGTCAGGACTTGGCTCCTTCTCCAATTTATATAACCCTGATCTTACTAATATTCCTCTGAATATCTCAGTTCAAGAGTTCATTGTGAATAAAAGTCAGTTGATTCCATCTATTCTCTCATATATTTCAGATGATGCACTTACTTTTTTACAGGCAGCCACCATTCATCAGAGACCTGACAGATTAATATGGATGCCAAATCCTTAGGGATCTTTCTCATTCAAATATGCTTATGAAGAACTTCAACAAAATAGAGGTACTTTCTTATCTCTCAAAAAGATATGGAACAATAGAGTTCAAAAAAATATAAGCATATTCATGTGGAAAATGGTTAATGCCTTTTTGCCTTTTCCTGATGTTCTTATGAGAATGGGATTCTGTATTCCCTCTAAATGATTATTTTGTGATAAAATTAATGTTGATGCCTAATGGCATCAACCACACTTTGCTGGTTTGGGACTTATTTCCAGAAATAGCACAAGTCATGTGGTATGGATTAGAACTGTTTTCACACATGCTGATTCCCCTCTGCATTCTGAAATGCTTGCAATCCATCAAGCCATCATCTTAGGAATTGAGTTGCAACAAAGTTTCTGCATTGAGTCTGATTGTCTCTCTGCTGTCAAGGCCTCTCTTGATCCTTATTGTGCTCCTTGGAAGTTATTTAATTTAGCATCTGAGATTCATGAATCTAAATGCCAAATTATTCATGCCAATATTTCTGCTGATGGACTTGCTAAGTTTGCTTATTCATCAAGGTCCTCTAAGGACTATACACTAAGTGAGCTACCTAACAATGTTACTGGTGCCTTGCACCTGGACAGAATGGGTATACCGTCACTCAGAATAATTAATAGATGCTACTGACAGTTTGTTTCATGTACATATCCAGCCACAGCTCAAGTAGTTCCAAGACAGAAGTACCATTCATTCAGTTTTGGAGCAACATATTTTTCACTAGCATCCTATTCTTTTGTAACTTTCAAATTTTACTTGGTACTGCATTGGGTTTTGCCTCGCAATTCCCTAATAGGTTTCAAGTGTATAGTTGCTTAGTGTATAGTAGGTGCTACGGGGCTACATATAAGTGCTCTTTGATAGCATTCTCCTGCTATAGGACCTTAGGTCCTTATTTTTCCATCTTAACAGATGTAAACATTAGCCATTTTATGGCATTTTCATGGCTTGGGATGCCTTATAAAATCTCCCCCGCCTAAGGGTGGTTTTAATTTTTAAAAAATTAATTACCCAATGTAATATTAAGGATATCGATGAATATTAACAACGTAGCTTTCTCTTTTTCATTTTCTTTTCAAAATTATCAATTCAATAACTATCTATCAATTTCTACAATAACTACGTAGAGAAAACATGAAAACAAAAATTATACTTAATATTGAAAATATTAGTGAAAATAACTACACATGAAAAATTCTGATTTATAAAACTGTGCTCGATTTAATACTTGTAAAAAAAATCCTTTTCTTAGGTAGCTTTTAGGATTTTTCTTTTTTTAGTTTTCAAGGGATTAATTAAACATTGGGTTGCTTTTGGTATGGTTTGGTTGAGTCTGTCAGTTTGCCAATTCTTGGTTTTTTCCGATGAGTCCTATTGCTCGGTTAAACCCTTGTTGGCTTCCGATCTCATTTAGTTGGACAGGAGAAATCCGAGTCAAGGTAGTTTGATTACTTACCTGATGGCGACTCTTTCTGAATCAGATCTGTAGATCGTACAAGCTAGATTTTATTTCAGTTTTGGTGCGTTTGGACTGACTTTCACATGCCCTGAATTTGTGAAATTATCTGGAAATTCTCTTACTTGGGTGGGTAATAAGTTAGCATGTGACCTGGATTTCTCTTACTTGGAGAGGTTATGAGTTATTACCGGGACTGGCTTTCTGTTGCTTGAGGAATTTTAGTTAGTAATGGATGAAATTGCAGGTTTAGGGAGCAGGTCCAATATTGATAATCGATTTGTGCTTGGCTGGTCAGACTAGGATTAGTTGAGAATGATGTTGGTTATACAACCACTATGCTTATATATCCCTTTTTTCTCTATTTTAGTTCGGACTGCATAGGCCACTACTGGTCTTTTTTAGTTTTTTGCTTCTAGTATATGACTGGAATAAGCCTTCGAGCATCATGTTGCTTCCGGTTTAGGACTGGAATAGCCTACAGGTATCATATTTTACTAGCCTACGGGCATTTCAAATTGCATTATGGGTTGAGGAGCCTTCAATAATCATCGTTTTAATTTTTTTTTTTTAAAAACTTGTGAATTATGATTTATCAAATATTTAATAAGTCTAATAAAGGTGTGTTCTCCTATATTTTTCAATTTATAGTGTAGTCAAATTCAGTTCAATTCAATATATTTATTTTAGTTTTGGGAATATTTATTTAATGAAATATTGAACCGGTTGATTATATTATTATTTTTAATACTTTAATTTTGATTTACATCTAGTATTTTCATTTTAATTTAGTTCAATTCAGTTAAATAAAATATAATTGAGGAGAGCAAGCCTAACGCCTTGTTCTTCCGAGATGAACTGAACTGATCAAAACTGACTGAAGTGAAAATTAATATAATTAATATGACTAAGGGCTTGTTTAATACGCCTGAACTGAACTGAACTGATCTGAACTGAACTGAACTGAACTGAACTAAAAAATACTGAACTGAACTGAACTGAACTAAAAAATACTGAACTGAACTGAAAAATACTGAACTGAATTGAACTGAACTGAAAAATACATTTGATTCTTTTATATAACATATATGTACATTTAAAATTCTTATTAAAAATCAAGCCATTGAAGTATATTGAATTGAACTTAAATAAACAAAATTGAATTGAAGAAACAAATCACTACATCGACATTAGCTAAATTTCATCAAATTTGTATTTCATCATTATCATAGAAGTTAAACCTAATTAAACTGAAATATACTGAACTGAACTTTATTGAACTGAAGTGCACTGAACTGAACTTTATTGAACTGAATTGATATAGCCAAATTGTGCTATATTTTATCAAGTCAAATTTCATTAGCACCAAACTTAATTAAGTTGAACTTACAAAAGTATGCATTGATACAATTTAATTAGAAATGTTTATCAAATCATATTTCATCAATTCTAAACTGACTTGAACTGAATTAAACTGAATCATACTAAACTAAACTTAATTGGACCAATCCAATCAAACTTAATTGAACTGAATCATACTGAGCTGTAATTGAACTGAATTGATGAAAACGATCAATGCATTGATACAACTAAATGAGGTTGTATTTTATCAAGAATATAAAAAAGAACTGAATTGAACTACACTGAACTGAATTGAACTGAGTGAACTGAATTGGACTACACTTAACTAAAATGAACCGAGTTGAACCACACTTAACTATAATGAACTGAATTGAACTACACTTAACTTAACTGAACTGGATTTTCCATATGAACTTAAAATATATAAATTATATTTTCATTGAATTGAATTGAAGAAAATGATCTGCATTGATATAACTAAGGGCCTATTTAATACGCATGAACTGAACTGAACTTATCTGAACTGAACTGAACTGAACTGAAAAATACTGAACTGAACTGAACTGAACTGAACTGAAAAATACATTTGATTCTTTTATATAACATATATGTATATTTAAAATTCTTATTAAAAAACTAGCTAAATATCATCGTGCGTTGCACGATATATTTAATCTTTTTTTATGTAATTATTATGAACAAACTTATGAAGATGAGGATGAAGTGTGTTTAAAGAAAAACTCTTTAATTAAGATAATTAACAAAATTATAGTGGCAAATTTCAAAAGATTATGAAATTGCCAATATATATCGTAATTATCAGGTTATTCATCAAAGTTAATTATTATAAAATAAAATATATTAAGATCAAAATATAAGAAATTTATTTAATATTAAGTTAATAGATAAATATTTTTATAAGTACACATTTTAAGGAAAAAATGCTAGCGATCCATGCACAATTAACATAGAAACACTGCAATCTATATTTACAGTCTAATATATTTATATAATTTATGGTGATCTTGTAGTAATACAGATCGAATATTTCCATGCATATTTCATATATCGCACATTCATGTTTTCCTTTCGCAGACGTGTTAATTAGCATGATGGACTGAAATTACCGTGTAAATTAGGATTTTATAGGTGGAATGAGTTGTATTTGAAAAAATAGAAGGTATAAGTTTCTTAAATTAAAAGAAACAAAAAAAGGAATATATAAAAATGATAGGCACCGAAATATGGTGAACTTGCGGTGGTTGTGTGGCGGCTTTAGTCAAAACTACGTAGTTTCATCCTTGTTTATGTTTTTTATTAATTTATTTTTGACCGGAGCAATAACTCTTCTAGTTCCCTTTAGGAATAAGCCATTGAAGTATATTGAATTGAACTTATTTGAACAAAACTGAATTGAAGAAACAAATCACTACATCGACATTAGCTAAATTTCATCAAATTTATATTTCATCATTATTATAGAAGTTAAACATAATTGAACTAAAATATACTGAACTGAACTTTATTGAACTGAAATATACTGAATTGAACTTTATTGAACTGAATTGATATAGCCAAATTGTGCTATATTTTATCAAGTCAAATTTTGTTAGCACCAAACTTGATTAAGTTGAACTTACAAAAGTATGCATTGATACAATTTAATTAGAAAATGTTTATCAAATCATATTTCATCAATTCTAAACTGACTTGAACTGAATTGAACTGAATCATACTGAACTAAACTTAATTGGACCAATCCAATTAACTTAATTGAACTGAATAATACTGAGCTATAATTGAACTGAATTGAAGAAAACGATCAATGCATTGATACAACTAAATGAGGTTGTATTTTATCAAGAATATAAAATAGAACTGAATTGAACTACACTGAACTGAACTGAACTGAATTGGAATACACTTAACTGAAATGAACCAAGTTGAACCACACTTAACTAAAATGAACTGAATTGAACTACACTTAACTGAACTGAACTTGATTTTCCATATGAACTTAAAATATATAAATTATATTTTCATTCAACTGAATTGAAGAAAACATTCAATGCATTGATATAACTAAATTGGGTTATATTTTATCAAGAATAGAAATAGAATTAAACTACACTGAACTGAGTTGAACTGAATTGAACCCACTGAACTGAATTGGACTACACTTAACTGAAATGACCGAGTTTAACCATACTTAACTAAAATGAACTGAATTGAACTACACATAACTGAAATGAACTGGATTTTCAATATGAACTTAAAATCATTAAATTATATTTTCGTTGAACTGAATTGAAATAAACTATATTTTTTCTAAACTGGATTGAATTGTGTTGAATTATTAACATTTGATTTGTTTAATTTTTTTATAAGTACAATGCACTGAACTGAAAAATACTGAACTGATCTGAACTGAACTGAAAAATACTGAACTGAACCAAACTGAACTGAAAAATACTGAACTGAACTGAACTGAACTGAAAAATATTCAGATAAGTTGTACTAAACAGGCCCTAAATGAGGTTGTATTTATCAACAATAGAAATAGAATTGAACTGAACTACACTGAACTGAGTTGAACTGAATTGAACCAACTGATTTGAATTGGACCACACATAACTGAAATGAACCGAGTTGAACCATACTTAACTAAAATGAACTACACATAACTGAAATGAACTGGATTTTCAATATGAACTTAAAATCATTAATTATATTTTCGTTGAACTGAATTGAAATAAACTATATTTTTTCTGAACTGGATTGAATTTGTGTTGAATTATTAACATTAATTTGTTTATTTTAGTACAATGCACTGAACTGAAAAATACTGAACTGAACTGAACTGAACTGAAAAATACGGAACTGAACTGAACTGAACTGAAAAAATATTCAAATAAGTTGTACTAAACAGGCCCTAAATTTACCTGAATGTCTCTCTTTTTTTAATGAAACATCTCAAGGATGGGGGGATTTTATTTGGCTCCCCATACCATAATAAAAACCAAAAATGATTTTGGTGATAGTTTTGGCACTCCCATACATGCACTGGGAGTCAAAAAAATAAAGACATATCGGCTCACACTCAACCATGAAGCAAATAGCTTCCAAAAGTGGTGGACCTAAACACTATATGGCATAGGAAAAAAAATTGTAGTTTCAGCCTATATTTGGACACAAAAACTCAAGAGCCTATTAGCGAATTGAAAATTCAAAACACAAGGCAGCACTAGAAGAAAGTCCAAAGAAGTCTGCAATGGTGAGGTTGTTGCTCAATATGTTCTGGGAAATTTTGCAGCTTGTAGTGTAAAAGCCTGATCCAACTGTTGTGCCTTGCTGAGCTTAAATACCTGCATATATAAAACAGAAATTCATGAGCGTAGCAGCTGCTCTGAGGGGGGTGAAGTCTTAATGTAGGAATCTGTAAATGATCTAGATTGAGCAGCCCCCTAGCCTCAAAAGGGAGTTTGGAAATAGACAGAAAGTTTGAACTAGTCTGAGCCACACATGCATGTTTAGCCAAAAAATCAGAGACTTGATTTGCCTCTCTGTGTGTGAAAAATAGTGTGGTGTCATAAAGTGAATGGTGTATCTCATCAACCAGATTAAAAAATTTCCAGTGTGTATGGCTTGTATTGTTAATCATTTTGATAGCCTCAGCACAATCAGATTCTATATGTATTTTCTGGTTATATGATGGAGCTAGTGCCAAAGCCAGACCAATTGCAAGTATCTCGGCATGTAGAGAGGAAATAGCATGGGTATAGATAGTTTTAGCAAAAATAAAATTGCCCTGAGTGTCCCTAACTATCACACCTAAACCTGTATTCCCACTTGGAGGTTTCCAAGATGCATCGACATTAAATTTAACTCCCTCTGCTGGCCTTACCCACTTAACAATCGAGATTTTAGGTTTTGGGGGTCTCAGTAACTTTGGAAAATATCCATTGTTTGCCAAATCTATGTCAAAAGGGGAGCTAATGTAGAATGGCCTAGCCGCAAATGAATGGTATATTAGACTCTTGACCTCATGAATAATGTGTTGACTCACTGGAGCAATACCATCAAAAATGTATCTATTCCTAGCTTTCCAGATACTCCAACAAGTAAATAGGACAGAATTATGGATCAGAATAGTGTGAATCCTAGATAAGCCAGGTCTAGATAGGTAGTAACTAATTGTGTTCCATATTGTATTAAAACTAGGAGTATGAATGTTATGAATTGATTAATACCAGTCCAGACATTCAAAGCAATGCAGCAACTATTGAAAAAGTGATCAAGGGTATCTGCATGTTGGCAGAATCAACATTTTGATGCAATGTTAAAACCATAGTGTATGAGAACATTGTCAAAAGGTAAAATAGAATTCATTACCTTCCACATGAAGATAGAAATTTTCTTAGGCACTCTGCTGTTCCATATCTTACTTAAGGATAGTGCAGTCACTCTCTTGTGTCTGATCAGATTATAGGCTGACTTGAAAGTGAAGCATCCTTTACTGTCTGGCATCCAGATTAATCTGTCCTCCCTGTTCATCTTTATTGCTGATTCCTAAAGACATTTAAAAAGAGGTAAATCATTGTATTGTGCAATCTGAGCAATAAATTCTTGCTTATTCTCTATAAAGGTTCCAACTGTGCACTCTTCTGGGATTTGTGTTAGCTGAGGAGAGACAGTGTCCATAATAGCACCTAAGCCAGCCCAGTTGGATCCCCAAAAACTAAATTCTCCCTTACCATGTATTACCCTATTATTGGATTCAGCCAAGGAGTTAACTTTACAAATGCGCTTCCAACAGTGTGATGTCTTAAAAGACTCAGACAGTGAGGCCAAAAAATGTGTCCAGGGTGCAATGCCTAGTTGGTATTTACACCATAGTTTAACAGAAAAGGTGCTAACTATTGTGGATATATTCCTAAAATTTAGGCCATTTTCTGAGGATGGGTAGCAAAGATCATTCCATTTTTTCCATGTTTTTTTTTGGTTTATTTTCCACTGATCCCCAGAAAAAAAATTGAAATTCTCCTCCTAATCAGCTTGATAATGTGCACAGTAGGTTCCATTACAACCCACACATGTTGTGGGAGAGAGTATAAGCAAGAATTTATAAGGATCATTTTACCTCCCTGGGAAAGCCATTTATTTTTCCAGTTTTTAAGCTTTTTATCAATCATTTCTATCAAAGGCTGGAAATAAACACTTTTTATCCTACCTCTAAAAATAGGGACCTAAGTATTTGAAAGGAAAATTTCCTTTTTTCATACCTAAGATATCTCTGATTTCTCTGATTTTAACCTGTGTAGCATGCTTACTAGTATAAAAATCGCTTTTCTCATTGTTTATCTTCTGTCCTAAGACTGATTCAAAAACAGTGAGGAAAGCCTTCATTTTAAGCAAGTTAGATCTACTAGCTAGCATGAAAATAATAGTATCATCAGCATAAGTGAGGTGAGAAATATTTACAGCAGAAGATGGAAGATTATAGTACTGTAAACTACCATTCTCATATACATATGCCAAACTCCTAGTAAAAACCTCAAAGAAAATATTAAATAGGAAGGGGGGGAGAGGATCGCCTTGTTTGATTCCCCTAGCAGCATTGAAAACCCTACTGGTGCACAATTAATAAGAACTGAAACCATGCTTGTGGCACGTTTTTAACAACACAGTATATGAATTTTCCATGGAATCCAAATTTAAGCAACACACTTGACAAAAATTTCCAGCAGACCCTGTCAAATGCCTTCCTTAAATCAAGTTTCAAAATGCAATTAGGATTTCTACCTTTCCTATCAATAAACCTAAGCATTTCTTTAACATAAATCACATTATCAGCAATATCCCTGTTTCTAAGAAATGCAGTTTGATGAGGTGAAATGATTTTGTGCATGATAGGCTTCAGTCTCTCCATAAGAAATTTTGAAAAAAAATTGTTTATCACATTGGAGAGACTAATTGGCCTGAAATCATTGAAAGATGATGGAGTATCTAACTTGGGAATGAGAGCAATCCAAGTGCTAGCTATGCCTTTTGGAATTGTTGAACTAGACAAGAAATCATTTGCAGCATGCAGAAGATCTATATGAATAATGCCCCCATGCTTGCATGTAAAAATTAGCCGTAAATCCATTTGGCCCAGGGCTGCTCTGCTTATTTAAGGAAAACACAACACATTTTAGCTCAGGTAAGGATACAGGTTTAGTTAATTCAATGTTATCCTCATAAGAAATAATTTTTGGGATCTGAGAAAGAAAATGAGAGTAAAATTCTTTTTGGTCTGGTTCATTGTCAGCTGAGAGAAGGTTAGAGAAAAAAGACACTGCCTCCTTCTCTATTACAGAATCCTCATCAATCCACTCTCCAGAAGAATTTTGTATTTTAGTTATGGCCAATCTGCTCTTCCTTTCCCTCACTGAATTATGGAAATATTTAGAGTTATCATCTCCACCCTTGAGCCATTTAATTTTTGCTTTATATTTAAAAATGTGCCTCTGCTCCTTAATAATTCTAGACAGTTCAGTCTTTGATCCCTGAGTTTGATCAGTTTTATTTCACACTGATCATTGTCATAAATAATTTCCTGCAACCAAAGTGATTCTTCAGCATCTATAACATTCTGATGAATGTTACCAAAAACCTCTCTATTCCACTTTTTTAGGCATTTCTTAAGTCTGAGCAGTTTTAAATAAAAACTTTTCATGCCTGACTCATGACTGTAAGCAGTCCAGTTATCCTGAATAACCTGTAAAAATGACTCTCTTTTAAACCAGGTGTTTATGAATCTAAATGGCCTAGGTGATGACTTTAAATGGCTGCCAATACTTAAAAGCATGGGGCAATGATCACTAGTTTGTTTGTTCATCACAAGTATAGAAGAGTCAGGAAACTTAACCTTCCATTGGGGAGTGCATAAACCCTTGTCCAGTCTCTTTATGGTAGGTGTTTTATTCCTCCCATTTTGACTAAGATCAAACTCGTTTTTTCCACCTGCCATTAGTCCATGTAAAAATATTTCCAACTGTGTTAATATGATCCAATGGCATGCTATCAATAAATGTGAGAATTCTTTAATGATTCTGAGGTTAGGAGTGGACATTCCTTTATATTCAGAAATAGTAGATATAGCATTAAAGTCTCCTATGAAAATGGTTTCTAAATGAGTGATTTTTAATAAATCAATCCGTAATTGTTCCCTTTCCTTTCTAGTCCTTAAACCATACACAAACACATACTCCATATTTGCATTTAATTTTGTACAGTGAACAGAAACATGCAAAAATTCTGGATTGTCCTGAATTAAGGTGACCTAAATGCAGTCCTTCCACATTAACCAGATTCTTTCATTCTGTGCAGCAAGACATTTATTGAACTTAAGGGATGTAGCAAAATCATTACATTTGTCAGTTTGATGCATGAGCTCAATTAGACACATTAAATCAAAATTGTGAATTTGTGCTAACTCAGCTAGTCTATCTAAGGATGTATTCATTCCCCTAATATTCCAAACCAGAAAATTGATTTTTAAGCTTTTGTCAATCATGAGAACTGGATGAGGGGCTTTTTGTAGTTGAGCCAGACATTATCTGATTTAGCTGAGTGAAATAGGTTTTTAGTTTGATAGCAGGGGTGTGTTTAGCCATAAGTCTAGAAGATTGCCTTACATGTGTTGTGCTTACCTGATTCTTCTTTGCTATATTCTGGTGAATTGGGGCTAGTTCACTATCTTGGGGACCAAGTTCTTTTTGAGGTGACTATTGTGGACTTGCATGATCTGCATCTGTTAATTCTTTTTCTTCACTGTCAAGATCCTCACCTTCAACTTCCTGGATGTCCTCCTTTTCTTCACAATCTGTATTAGCTATAAGAGGCAGAAACCTGTTGGATCTGTTCTATAAGAGGCAGAAACCTGTTGGATCTGTTCTTTTCCTGAGAGAAATAGGTAAAATGATCAGTAGTAAAAAAGAATTTTCATCTAATGGTTGTTCAGGCTTTGTGATGCTCAGATCATCTTTGGCATATGTGGTAGGTTTAGGAGTGGCTTTTGGTCTCCATTCAAGCCTATTTATCTCCACTGGCTCTTGGCTCTGTTAGTCTTTTTCTAGTCTCACAGTGAGGGAGGGGGGGGGGGGGGGGGGGGGCGATCTTGGGTAGAGTCTAGAATATGAATGGGAGAGGGTTCTGAGTTTCTGGCAAGTAAGGTGACAGGAGCTTTCTGTTTCCAAATATCCTAAGCAGCTATAACTTTTTCTTTCTCTTTGGCAGTAGTGCCAGAAGATTCAGCATCATGGTGGGGGCTAGGTATGGTTGAAGTAGAAGGTAATGAGGAGCTTTTTGGTGGTGGCATTGGCATGCTAGAGGGAGCAGGCTTCTTAGCAAGTTGTGAGGAGACATGCTGGAAGTTCTGTTTCTTTGAGTACTGGCTCCATCATCAGGTTTTTTTGGCACAACCTGTCCACACTCATCCATGGTATGCCCTAACTTTCTGCATTGTGGGCAGTAAGCTGGGAGCTGTTCATATTCTATTTCTAGATCAATTGTACAACCAACCACATCAACAGTAATCTCAGAATGAATCTTTTTTTGCAGATCTAACTCTACACATAGTTTGACTGCTGAGGGCCTAGTTAGAGCAGCAGTTACAGAATCCATTTTTATTAAATTGCCCACTCTATTCCCTATGAATTCTACATAGCAGTCTTGTAGAAATAGATTGGAACATTCTGAATATTAATCCAAATTGGGACAATTGAGGATTCAGTACCAGGGGTAAATTCAGGAGTCCATTTGAGGACCTTCATTGGAAAGCCTCTCAGATTCCACAGCCCCTTCAACCAGCATCGATGATGATCCTCCTGACTCCGAAAACAAATCAGAATGTGGCGATAGTCGATGGAGCCAATCTGGAAGTTTGATGCAAACCCAATGGATTTGAAAGCCTCATTTAGTGTTTCCATCGATGGTTTTCCCCTCTCGAACTTGCCGATCAAGGTGTTCTGGTAGTGTGCCACTAGGTGGTTGGCTTGCTCCGGCGAGACTATACATGCTATATTTCCCTTATGCTCACCGATAGGGACGATTTCTGGGTTTTGTGGGGAGGGCGGTTGATAAAGGAGGTGATCTAGCAGTCAGGGCTTGCAGAAAGCTACGGTTTTGGGGGTTGCCACCGCGTTGCTGCGGAGGCGCCGCCATGAAAATGGCCATTTTCTGACCGTTAGGGAGCCGTTATGTGTGGGGAATAGTCAGAAAAGTGAGAAAAATGGTCATAAATGTAAATACTTGTGAACAGTGAGTATTACTGAAATTGAGAGCGTTTTGGGATTGAGAGCATTTGTTTTACCTGAATGTCAACAAATAATTTTTTTTAAGAAATTAAAACCACACTAGGTGGGGTGACATTTATTAGGTTCACCAAGCCTAAAAAACCCCGTAAGGAAAAGTTCAATACATAATTGTTACATTACAATGTACAATTCAAAATATGTAAAATAAATTATATATATCCATGTCTAACTCCCACAAGCAATTTAGAGATCGCTATGCGAAGCTCAACTCTGCCGATGTGAGGGCTCACAACTTGCAAATATGTTAGGGATCGCTACGCGAAACCCAATTCTTTCGACAAGCACGAGGATCAATAACTTTTTTTATATGTTGTTCTAGTTATATATGCATACAATAATATTGCTTACAACATGACTTCTTTATTATGTTCCAGACATCTCCTGGTATATTAGCTTGTTGCTCAGCTTCAAGAATTTTTGAGTTCCTTTACTGCATTTATTGAAGCTTGTTCAGGCCTGGCGCCTGCAATAAACATCATAAAAAATCAGCAGAAACTGAAATTTCAGAAATTTAAGCACTTATATAGGGCACCTCTCTACTGTCTAATGCTACGAGTCCCTTAATGTTATTAGGTAGTGTCATATTTGTAAATATTATATTCCTTCTTTCCTTACTAGCTAGGTTAGCTAATGCATCATCTATGATAAGTCCATGGTTCGTATTCGGACCTCATTCATACTCGAACCAGGCCTCGAGAAGGGTCGTGGGCTCGAGGTACGCGGAGGATGGATCCACGGGTCCGTCAATCCTAATCCTTATAAGGAATGCATATATTATGAATGTTCTACAAGGAATATACATCCTCTCAAAGATGGTAATACAGCCATCCTAAACATGGTAACACCACCATGTCCGAAATATACTTCTATTATGCATGGTAATACAACCTCTATTCCCATAAGAGTTGTATTCATACCATAAATACATATCTTGGTGATCTACGAATTGTTGCCATATAAATACCCTAAAGCTTTGGTAGACCTCTCATCTAATCTCATACTTTATACTTTACGACTTAAGCAAATATACTGACTTGAACGTCAGAGTGTCTATCCCCGGGACATCCGGGGCCTTTGTCTTGCAGATCAGTTCGAGAGCCTGGTTCGTCGTCGAAGTGTTGGTGTCCGGTATACATCAATTTGGCACGCCCAGTGGGACATCTCACACTCATTGACGACTTCCCCAACAAAATGTCTGACGCTGAGCAACCCAGACGAAGTGCCCGTGTGCTAGGTAAAAATCCAGAGAATAATCCAGAAGCGGAGCAGCCCCTTCAAGGACATGGACGAGGTCGAGGGCACGGACAACCCAGAAGATCTCGAGCACACTTTGCCTCACAGCTAGCTTCAAACTCTACCATGGGTACCGGAAACTCCAACGTTCCGATATCCATCAACCAAAATCCTGTTGGGATAACACGCCCAATCTCTGGTCCAAATCCTGGTATGTTCAGAGCACCTCCCGGATCAAATCCCATCGTATCCAGGATATCAGCATCTGGCTCCAATCCTGCTACATCCAGGACCCCACCTCCTGTAACAAACCCCGTTGGATCTGAAGTACCAAACTCAGGTCAAAGGGTTTTCATCCAAAATGACGTGAATTACAGCACGAACGTCAACAATTCAAATGGCCTGAATCAGGAAAATAGGTTGGGGTATAGTGGTCCCGATTTGATCTTCTCTCCAGAAGAACGAACACAAAGGAATCGGCAAATCCTTGCAGAAAGACAGCAGGAGGACGTCTCAGGGAAACCTTAAACCAAACCATACAACACAGCCTGAGGGGCTCTGATCCACGCCAAATTGACCTTTTCTCAGACACTCCCCCGAGGGAAAATAGGTCGGGGTATAATAGGCCCAACTCGATCTTCCCTCCGGAAGGAAGAGCACGAAGAGATCGACAAATTCTTGAAAATAGACAATAAGAAGGAGAATCTGTGATAGAACACTATTATAGATACATGAATCTCGCCACTAGACGCTATGATCAAGATGAAATCCTCTTAGTAAACCTGTACCGGATGATGGTAGGTAATAACACTCCGAAGAAGAAAAAGAAGAAGAAAGATAGCTCTCACAATAATAACAACCAAGGTGGCGGAAACAACAAGCCTCAAGATCCTCCCCCACCACCATCAAATGGAGCCAACCAAATCATCAACAGCATTAATGGCTATACTGGAGAAGCAATTTCCCTAACTAAGCTGAAGGATAGTGTACGGACCCTACCACATACCAAGCTGGTCAACAAGAGTCTCCATTCCGAAGAAGCTATTACTTTCTCGGACAAGGATGACATACCAAATCAGATGCTTCATTCTGATTCTCTCATCATCTCGGCAACCATACAAGATTTTTTGGTAACAAGAGTCTTCGTAGACAACGGGAGTGGGGTAGAAGTAATGTTTCAGGATTGCTTCCAGAAGTTAGGATTTACCAAGGGAGACCTCAAACCTACGGGTCCGATCTCGGGGTTTACCGGAAATCCCGTAACACCTCTTGGAAAAATCACACTCCCGGTCACAGTAGCAGATGGGATGAGGAGACTGACCATCTACCGCACATTTGTGGTAGTCAACATCGTCACACCTTTCAACATTATCCTTGGCAGACCCTGGATGTGCCAAGCTAAAGCCATATGGTCTCCCTACCATCTAATGCTGAAGTTTTCAACACCACAAGGAGTAGCTTCAATCAAAGGAGACCAAGGAGTGACGCATTCCTGTATGATCACGGCTATACACGACACCAGAAAAATGAGTAACATCTCGGCCAGCATCACCATCTTAGGAGATTTGGTTCCCAACCCTGATCTCGAAAAATCTATGGTGTTTTACTCCGAGAAAGATGACAATTATGTGTCAAGAGATCATCCAACTCCCGGGGAAGAAGTGCTAAAAATTTTACTAACCTGCCTTGAGGAAAATGACCATCTCTATGCTTCTCATTTCATTTTCCAAGCCACCAACAATGAAGCAGAATGTGAAGCCATCATCACCGGATTAAAATTGGCTAAAGACCTGGAAGTCAAAAACCTTGAGGTCTACAATGACCCACAGATTGCAATTCAGCAGGTCAAAGGTGAATTCAGAAGTCGAGAGTACAATCTTCAGAAATACCTCGAGATTGTTAAGCGTCTCCTAAATCAACTCCGACATTGTGAGCTGAATCATATCCCTCGAGAATAATCGCTAATGGAAATCCTGGCAAAGAGAAATTGCAAAGAAGATAGCATTATGACTACTGGCATCTCAGACACATGGATGAACTCCTACATTGAATACTTTCAAACGGGTACCCTTCCTGAGGAAAAACACCTGGCATGTAAGGTCCGAGAAACACATGAAGGAGTCTACGGTAACTATCAAGATCCACGCACCATTATTCGAAAGCTCCTACAGAAGATATATTTTTGGCCTATGATGCTACAAGGCGCCAAAAGATATATCGATTTTTGCCACCAGTGCCAGAGATTTGTTAAGATGATCCACATGCCACAGGAGAATATGATTACCATCCAAGAATCCTGCCCATTTGTCCGATGGGGCATAGATCTTGTAGGGCCTTTTCCTACGGCCCCTGTTATCAACTTCTGCTGGAAAAATATTTTGGGTCGCCATGGCATCTCGAGATACATAGTGACCGATAATGGAGCACAATTTGCTAATGATCCCTTCAAAAAAGGGTACAAGGAATATAGAATACACCAGCAGCTCGCCTCAGTATATAATCCAAAAGCTAGCGGCCAAGCAGAAGCTACGAACCGAGCCTTGATATGCGGCATCAAAAAGCGCCTCGAAGGAGCTAAAGGAAACTGGATCAAAGATTTACCAAATATGATCTGGACCCATAGAACCACACCAGTTACAAAAACAGGAGAGACTCCTTGTAGCTTAGACTATGGGTCCGAAGTGATCATCCCTAGGGAGATTGGGGTCCCCTCTGTCCGTACCTCTCAGCCAGATGATGAAAATGGCAAGGCCAACGAAGAAAACCTTTGTCTCGACCTTGACCTCCTAGAGGAAAAGAGAGCAAATGCTACTATCTACAAGGCCAAGGTGAAGAAAAGTTTCAAGCGCTGCCATGATAGAAGAGTCCGCTTGGCCACTTTTGTTAAAGGAGACCTTGTCATAAGGTTAAACGAGAAAAGTAAGAGAAAAGTTGAAGGGAAGCTAGCCCCGAACTGGGAAGGTCCATATCGAGTCCTAGAATCCCATCCAGGGGGAAGCTACCTCTTGGAAACCATGAAGGGAGAACCTATTGGAAACCATGAAGGGGGAACCTATACCAAGAAGATGCAATGTGATTAACTTACGAAAGTATCACAGAAGATTCAAAACTCAAGGGAGAGCCTCACAAAGGTTTGAGACTATCAAGAGCGTCCGAGAAACCTCATCAAGGTCCGAGACAAGTATGCTCTAGCACAAACGGGTACTCAAACTTAAACCCACTATTTACTTTGCTTCTATCCCTAAAGTTATAAACTTAGATTGAAGTCATGATATTTTTATACCTATCCTTATAATAAGCAATCGTTAAATTCCTTTTCTAAAAAGAGGATTGTTGTCTTAAGTATAACATTGATTTCTGTTCAAAACAATATACTTTATAAAGTATATGATTGGTCAACTTATAAGTTGTTTGGATCCAATATTCAAATACCAATCGTTTTGAATAAAAGAGATAGGTTCGAGATAAAGTACTTCAAAAAAGTGCATGATTGAGGTCTATAGACCAAAAGGGCAGACGTGCTTGAGAATCAATCATCTCACCATAAAGAGGAGAAACCTCAAAAACAAAAGTTGAAGTTCATATCAAAGGTGTTATTATATCAGAATATGATACTTTTAAAAAAGTCCCTCAAAAGGGCATACATAGAGGAAAAACCTTGAACACAGATAGTTCATATCAAAGTTGTTATTACATCAGAATATGATACTTCTAAACAAGACCTTCAAAAGGGCACATAAAAGGCTAAACCTCAAACCTAAAAAGGACATATCAAAGGTGTTAATACATCAGAATATGGTACTTTTAAATATACCCAATAGGGTTTCCTAGGACTTCACCAGAAGTGACACTTGAGAGATGGGCTATTGTCAACTTTTCTGCACGCTGTGACATTAAAGGACTTGGCAATAGATGCCCGAGGAAGAAACCCAACAACATCAAGTACGCAGAGTGTTCATCATGGACAATTGCGAAGACCTGATCCCGGAGTATCTCAGCTTAGCATGAGCTCCTTTCCAGTAAATCATGAGACCGACGTTCATGTGCAAAGGATTTCAGGCTTTGAAGCTGATGAGGAGATGCCGAGACTAATCCTCCTTATTAATGGAAGAACTAGAAATCATCTCTTCAAGAGAAGGTAATTCAGGATACTTAGCTCTAATAAGCCTCAGTAAATCTCCTGATGTTATTATCTTCTCGGAGGGATCCAATGCATCCAAAAACCCGGCCCCAGGGATCCAGCGTTTTGCAATCGGAGTAGAGCTTATCAGCAGCATCAGGATGAGAAAAGATTTCCTTCATCATATCCACCTCTTTCTCGGATTGACATAGATGCAAGACGCCACCCAAGATCCCATGCAGTTCAGAGGAATGGAATAAATCCCCATATTCCTCCCTGTGGTTCTGAAGCTCGGGACTACAAGCAAGAAAAGCACTCCAAAGCTTTAGAAGTCGTTTAGGCTCCTTTGAATCCTTCTCCTCGGGTTGATTTTGCGACAGCTCCTCGACAATATCTCGATAAGCCCCCATCTCTTTCTCTTGAGAATTTTTTGCCGACAGCAGATCTATATTCTCGGCCTCTTACTGCTTCACCCTAGTTTCCAGTTGAGTCACATCCAATGGAGTCTGAACAGGGAAAGCTAGCGCAGCAGACTCAGCAGCCACAGATGAAAGGGCAACCTCCATTTTTACCTTCTTATCCTTGAAGGACCGGCACTTTCTTTGTAATTCCATCACGGAATCAGACAAGTGACGAATTACATCATTAGCTCGAGGCCCTACCGTGGGCAGATCCGCCATCAGCTGCGAAATAAAAGGAATATTAAAACCTGGCATTCAAGATATCTATACAGTATGATAAGAAAGATAAATACCTCAGAAACGAAATGATACTTCTTAGAAGACTTCCGAGAAGCCTAACCATCATCTTCCTCTGGGAAGTTTAGATAGTACTTTAACTTCTTCAAAGAAGCATCTTTAGAGTCCACCAACCCAAGCTCAGATTCATCATCTTCGGAGGACTCCTCCACCACCGGTTCCATCTCCTCGGACTGTACTTCCTCGGATTCCTCTGCTTCCTCATCTATGGCCTGGAGTGTGGCCTTCCCTTTCTTGATATTTTTCTTTGGAGGAGATGTTGTACATATATAAAGATAAACCTCAGCGTATGACACAAGAAAAACATATTATATGACAACAGTATATGACTTGAAGAGTTACCTGAAAAAGACCGACGAGAAGAAGATTCACCATGATTCCGAGGAGACTTTCTCGGACCCTCTTTCCTGGCCTTCTTCTTTCTTCCCTGTATTTTATCAGGGAGGGCCCAATTCCGATCAGGCTTCAAAAAGATGGAGGTAGATTTCGACTGAGGAACATCCAACAGGTACGAGTAAGTGATACTAGGCCACTGCCACGCAGAGCCATGAGCCCAGAACAAAATCCTTTCTTTGAAAGGTAATGTCCTCCTTTAGGAACTCCTCGATGATGCCCTTCAAGTGATCAGGGATGATGAAACCTCTGTCACGAGCTATAGCGTCCTTCGGATGGGGATGTAAATCAGGGACCTCGTACTTGCTTCGGTCGAAAGTGAAACAGTCTGCCTCTCACACACCACTGTTATCAGGAAACGTGATGGGTTTTCTCTTCCTCGGAGTCAGGGTAATGTACTCGTAAGTATCAAAAGAGAATAACGTATACAGACTCCTGAATAAATCCAGGCTTGGATCGTAGTTCTTCCGAGCGCACCAGGAAATCACCGCCATGATCAACACTACCATATTGGAATGTATTTGGCTCGGATGAAGTTGATGATGCTGCAGGAATTCTTAAATAAAGGGGGAAAGGGAAAACTTATCCCTTGCTGCAAAAACCTCCCATAAAGTACCCCTCGAGTGGGGCTCACCAGATCTTTGATAGGAACTTCTCCATCCTCGAGCTTCAAGCCAGCTTCAAGAGGATATGACAGCCTGCAGGACCGCAGATACCTTAGCGTCCTTTCGTCAACCACCTTGGTGACATCATTCACACCATCGGTGGCCGGAACCCGTTTATTAACTTGTGGCTCCACATTAGGATCCATCTCTGACCCAGAGGCACCGTCATCTGCCACTACAGTTACCGCCTGCAGCGGTGAAGCGGCGGTAACTTCCATCAGCTCCCCAGCCTCGACTTCAAGAAATAAGGTGCTCACGTCACGGTTAGCTTGGGCTCTGTTTTCAACAACATTCTCCACATTTCCAGGGGAAATGCTGGAATTTGTTAAAGACATGGCAATATAGAGAATGGGGGGAAGAGAATATATGAGGAGAAGATGACAAATTTGAAGAAAATTTCTTTGGAAAATTGAAATGCAGAGATGAAAATTGATGATGAACACAAGGAAAAATTACTTGGTTATATAGCCAGTAATTAACACACATTTAAGTGGAGTAATTACCTCGACTCGCGAAATGATGTAGGCAATGGGAAGGTTGGTCTCCCTCACAGCTAGAAGGAATAATGAATCAAAACCACGTGTCAATCTCCTCAGAATTCAAGAAGGCAGATTCAGATCCAACCATACACGTGTCTTGATGGAATATGAAGAAACTTGAAGCTAGATATTCAGAAGGGTAAGCCCGCGAAGAGAGTCCCCGAAGGACACCTCGAGCTTAACACCCCGAGGTAGTTTCCCTCGAGTTATTGGTCTTCCCTCGAGAAGTAAGCCTCTCCTTCAACCTTCGAGATGGAGCATCTATATTCTGAAGATCTACGTTGGGGCTACTGATAAGTCCATGGTTCGTATTCGGACCTCATTCATACTCGGACCAGCCCCGAGAAGGTCGTGGGCTCGAGGTACGCGGAGGATGGATCCACGGGTCCGTCAATCCTAATCCTTATAAGGAATGCGTATATTATGAATGTTCTACAAGGAATATACATCCTCTCAAAGATGGTAATACAGCCATCCTAAACATGGTAACACAACCATGTCCGAAATATACTTCTATTATACATGGTAATGCAACTACTATTCCTATTAGAATTGTAGTCATACCATAAATACATATCTTGGTGATCTACGGATTGTAGCCATATAAATACCCTAAAGGTTTGGTAGACCTCTCATCTAATCTCATACTTTATACTTTACGCCTTAAGCAAATATACTGACTTGAGCGTCAGAGTGTCTATCCCTGGGACATCCGGGGCCTTTGTCTTGCAGATTAGTTCGAGAGACTGGTTCATCGTCGAAGTGTTGGTGTCCGGTATACATCAAGCTACTGAATTAGCTTCCCTATATATATGTATAAAAGATAAGGAGGAAAACTCACTTGTTATTGCAAAAATTGCTCTGATGTATGGCTCAATCTTCCAAGGTATTTTGAAGTTTTTTTCTTATGATTCTAAGTAGCACTTGAGAATCTGTCTCCACTTGAAGATGCTCTAGGTCTTCAATATATGCCATCTGAAGTCCTTCTAGCAATGCTATAGTTTCTGCTTCCAAGCTGTTCTTCTATTGTAAATAGATTGCTTTAGCTTTGAGCACTTGTCCTGTGTCTGATCTAATCACCATTCCAGCTCCAGCATGTCCTGGATTCCCCAATGATGATCCATCAGTGTTCGATTTGAATGGAGATGTTGGTACCTTCATTTCACTAACTGAATCTGCTTGCACACCATAGGAGCCACTGGCGCTAGCTGGATCAGTTCAGAATAAATTTTGCTTGCTTCTGAGTGCTTCCATTTCAGCTTGTTGATCCTGATGATGCTTTGTAAAAGATATAGCACTTTTTGTTTCATCCTCTGTACACTTGGAATCATATTATCATAGATATAAGCTGTTCTACTGCACCATATCACCCAGTTAATAATGAAAGGCAAAATTCTAAAAATTATTTTGTGCAGCTCATATTTCACATGTATAGTCCAGTAATGCAGACATCTATCCCATAGACTACTAAAAGTCTCAAGGGTTAGGTCTAACTGGACATGAAAATAATTCCATAAACCTTGTATCACTGGGCAATCATGAAACACATGTTCCAATTCATCAGATGAGTTCTTACAGAAACAACAGATATAAATTATACATATATGTTGTTCCTGCAATATATCAGAAATAGGTATCAATCTGTTTAGTAGCTTCCAATTAAAGACAACTATTTTTCTGGGCACATACTTCCAACACATATATTTGTAGGAACTAATGATCATTCTCTTTGGTCTAAGTAATTCATAAGCAGAAGATGTAGAGAATTCACCATTAGTTTCAAGTTTCCGTATCATATTATCCCTATAATCCTCATATATAGCTAAATATTATTGCTAATAAATCAATTATAGTTAGAGGGAATCCATACACCATTTCTGTGATCAGCTCCTGTTGGTTAAAAAAGAAATCTTTCACAGTTAAATCTGAATGAATGATCATTAGATCTTCATTCCAGAAACTGATAAGAGTACCAACCTGCAGCCAGTTTGCTTCCCAAAAAGAGACTTCTCATGCACCAATCTGAATCAAAGTGTTTTGTTGTGCAATATCATCAACTTCTTTGTATCTTTGCCATGTTTTAGATTTCATTTTACTTTATGGTAGTGACCACATAAAAGAGGACCAAAGAGATCCTCCTTTTCGATCCGAATCACGAAATGGAGTCCGGATTTACCCAAACGCAGATTCACCCATCATACCGGTATGGATAGCTTTGTATTGTCTGAAAAGACAATTTTTTGATGAGAATACACTGTTATCTATACGTAGCTTGATTGGTATTCCTGTTCAAATTGATCAAGCAACTTTGAATAAAACAAGGCCTCATGTTGCGAAAGTTTGTGCGTAAATAGATATAACTAAACCCCTTACTGAAAGAATCTGGCTAAGTTTCAGAAATATGAGCTATTGGCAAAGAGTTGAATATGCAAGCTTGCCTTTTTATTGTTCCAGATGTTCTAAAATAGGTCATGATGTTTCTGCTTGTAAAAGTGAACCTAGACCTAAGCATATTATGCCATGGAGACCTACTATTATTGATAATCACACACAGGTGTGACAAAGGTGTGACAAAGGTACCAAAGGTGTGACAAACACACCTTGAGCCTCTAGTTCCTTTATTTGGAACTTACAAGCATTCAGCTCGGCCTGGAATATCCTCAAATCATCTATGACGGTGACAATCTTATGATTCACGTCGATGTTTTCATTCCGAAGGGTGGAGATACGAAGATCCTTCTCATGACCCTCACCCTTGATCTTCATCAAGTCACTCCTGGCTTTTCTCCACTCACGGTCATAGTCCTTATTGGCGACAAAGACTTTGCTGTGTTCATCTTCTAGACCTTTATATCTTGTCTGGAGATCAGCCTATTCAGCTCAGCTCTCCGCTCCAAAGATATCTCGAGTCCATGACGAAGGCTATCACACTCTTCTCGTACAAGGCTACAAATGCCTCTAGAATCGTCTAAATCTTCCTTCAGCTTCTTGCTCTCCTAAAGAACAGTTTCATACTTAACCTGCAATTCAGCACATGCGGCAATGCAAAACTGGAGATAAATGAAGATAAAAGACCGATTATTTTCGTAAAAAGGCATGATATTCATGATACATAAGCGCCAAAATAGGGCGGAAAGAGGACAATCCTAAATAAGAGGGAAAGTTCTAAGGAATTACAATTTTTGGCTGCCCATTGTGGTTTCCCTCGCCCTCAGTTGAAGCCTCTGTAGCCGGCTTCTCTTCCAAGAAAGACAATTCAGGATACAAACTGCAAAACCTTTCCTGAAACTCCTCTAAAGTCAAAGCCTTCTCCAAAGATTCCAGACTAGGTAATAAGCTAGTCTCGAACCCCCCAATCTGGCGAAACTTCGCCCGAAACTTCTCCATATTTCCTGCCACCTCCGGCCAAGTATAAGCAGAAGCCAACCATTCCTGACTTTCCTCACTAAGAACCTCTTGAAGATAGACCCACATTTTCGGAAGTTCAGATTTATGATAGTCGCCATACTCTTGGCGTTAGGCCTCCATTTCAGGGCAGTTCAGGCAGAAGTCTATTATCAACCGAACCAGCTGCCTCTGGCAATCAGGATTAGTATATCGGTTCTTCTCCGCCTCCACTAAGGCCATTTTCCTCTTGAGTTCTTGAAAGGAGTTATCCTTCAATCTTTTCTCCTTCTTCAAGGACATAACTTCCCCTTCCAAGGCCTCTCATTTCGCCTTCTGTTGGGCCATCCCATCTTTGAGATGCTTCACCACTTCAGAAGGCTCGCTGGATTTTTTGGTCATCTGCTTCTTAAACAGCTCCAACTCAGCCTCTCGCTCTTGGCAATGACCGTACAATGTTTTAATAGAACCATACAAGTGCTTCATATGGTTCAGAGACTGTGGAAAAGAGCAAGACAATCAGATAATGACATATGCTATCAAGTTATGATCTAAGTTAAGCATACCTGGCTTATTTCAGGACATTCTAGAGTAATCTCGGTCCTAGCTTCTGGAGGAGAAGGCATCACATACTTCTCGAACTCCCCCAACGGTTCGAGCTCAAGCCTAGCCCTTTTGGGAGACTTGGTGGAAGCATCTGTGGAATTTCTTGAGGCTTCAGCATCCCTCTTCTTGCCGTTATGATCATTCTGCTTCCTCGACTTGACCATCTGAGCTAACATATCCAACGCCTTGTCGGTCTTGGAAACACCCACTACATACCAAAGGAATAAAGTTAGCATCAGGGAAAATGATATGGTATGAACAAGAATATCATGCACAACAAAGAATAGATACCCCTAGGCAACGTAATAGAGACTACTACAGAAGTTAAAGATCCTTCATTCTCGGCCCTACTAGACATAGTCTACGGAGATACAAAAGTCCGAGATACTTCTCTTCTCGGACACCTAACTAGAGCTGAACTCTTATCCTCCTCTTCATCTGATGGATCTCGGGCAACAGGTACAAACAGACACTCTGTCTCATGGCATACCTTAGCCTCCGATCGAACATTCCTAGGTCCTTGGACCAATTTTTTGAACCGACGCCTAGCATCAGGCATCAATCCAGAAATTTACCTATCTACTTCTCTATCAGACATCTCTTCTCGAGCCATCCTCTCCTCTACTGCCCTAGAGGCCCGAAGCGCCCTAGCTGAACCAACGTACGGGATCCTGCTCCGTGGATAGAATGATTTCATACAACTCAATTTATACACCCTCTGGCTGATCAAAATGATATAACCTCAAATAGCTACCATTTTGAAAAGTTCAGTCAGACATTTGATTTAACCACTGATACGTCTCGACAGGCCACTGCCAACCCATCTGGGAATATCCTGACACAAACTTACCATTTGTAAGTTTAATCTTCTCCCTCACCAACTCCTGGTCTATATCCATCAGTCTATATGATGTGTTAACATCATCCCAGGCTTCATTTTGGAGATCCTCATTCCAATGAGGTACCTCATACTGGGTCCGGTCAAAGGTTAGTTTCACCTTATCCCATCCCACACTTTGCCGAGGAAGAACAAAGGCTCGGCCCAAGGAAGTATCCCGGACAGTCAAGGTTACAAGTTGCTTAACAATGGACACCTTATATAAAGTCCGCAACAGAGCAAGACTTAGTTTATAACCCTTACGAGCACACCAGGTTATCAAAGTCATTATGATTATTATCACATCAACGTGCAGATGTGCTGGATGTACCTTATATGATGAGGAATGAGAAGTGACTATTTTAAGATTATTCATATAATCTAAAAATGGTAACCATGGTTCTAGAAGGTTTATTTTAAGTATGTTTTATTTATTTCCTTTTAGATTTAGGACATTGTTATTATAGGAAAATAGAGGAAATCTTAACCCTCTTTAGATTTACTTTTACTAGGTAATATATAATGTAGTCTCCTATGGAGAATTATTCAGACAATTGATTTATAAAATTTCTTTGCGACAAAAATCGTAAACCTTAAAGTGCGAGTGATTCAAACTTACCCGACAAATGCGACGTTTGATGGACCCTGAAGCGTGACATGGAAGGACAATATCGTTACTAACCAGTTTCCAGATGATTAAACATCTTTTTACATTCATCAACTACCATCTAGCCATTTATTCACCACGTTCCAACCCTAATATCTGTTACATAAAACCCGCGCTATCCGTCCTGCATCATTTTGGTATTAAGAGCTCGGTCGAACATGGTGAGACAGAAAGAGAATGACAAGGATGACGATGATCCATCTATCATATTTTCTTGAGCCAAGGAGATATGACCTTTACGGAGTACATGAAGAAGGTTGAGGAGTCAAAGGTGCGTTGGAGAGCTTATGATAGCGAAGAGATGGCTATGGCTAGATTCAAGTTAGGCCTTAATCGAGAGATCCAAAAGTGTATGATGCCTCACCCAGTTGCTACCGTCACTGCAGCTTTCCAACTAGCTCTTCAATTTGAGAAGAGTCTGCAACTTCATTCTTTCACAAAAGTGAATACTACACGGGAAGGAATTGCAAAGAGGTTCACACTGCCAAAGAGTTTCAACAAAACTGCAGTTACTGAGTCCCAAGTTGAGTCGCCAAGTGTCGATGAACGAGAGAAAGAAGATGAGTCTTTGTTGAATCTTAGCAGAAAGATATTTAATGGCACGTCAACAATTTTCCAGACTACGGTGAATTGTGGGAGGGAGTACAAAAAACTCACCATTGATGGAAGTAGCAGTATTAATATGGTTTCATAAACTACAATTGAGAGACTTGAACTATCAACTGAACCACATCCTGAACCATACAAGATTGCTTGGGTGGATAATACTTATATTTTGGTAAAAAGGAGATGTTTAGTACACCTGAAGAATGGTAGATATTCAGATTCTATTTGGTGTGATGTTGTGCCTACGAGGGTTACTCATATTCTCTTAGGTTGTCCTTGGATCAATGATCGGAATGTTTTGCATAATGGTCATGCCAACACATACTCTTTCAACTTCAACAATGAGCACATTGTCTTAAAGTCTTTGAGTCCAGACGGTTTGCATAAATTTGTAAATCCAACAAGCGCTAACGTAATGATTGAGAAGATTGAAGCAAGCGAGCAAGATACAAAGTGCAATCAACCTTTAGAGAATGTACATGTTACAGAAGATGCTGAAGAGAAAACAAAGTGCAACCACATCTTTGAGCATTTTAAGGTGGTTGAAGATGTTAAAGAGGATAGCAATGCAAACCAATGTTTGAGAAGAAACCCAATCAGAGACTTTCAAGAGGGAAGAAATGGTTGCAGAAGAGAGAAATGTTGAAATATCAGCTACCAATTCAGAAGAGACAAAGGGGGAGAGAGAAATTGAGTTTACTAATTCTGCACTTTTGTCTTTTGGAGGAGTTAAGAAGATTACTAAAACTCAGGTGAAGTATTTTCCCAAGTTGCCTAAGTTTGTTTCTGCAGTATCACATGGTGGAAGTAAGGATGTGCTACGTCTCAGAAAAATTCCGAAATTAGTATATGGCCAGAAATATCTTGTTCGTTGGAAGTATCTCGTTGGATGGAACGGACATCCACGTGAAGAGTGTTCAAGGTATACGGATTTGGAGCCTTCTAAGATGACCTGTGATTTTAACTCGCCAGAGTCGAGTTTTTTCAAGCTGGCGAGAATGATGAGGAATGAGAAGTGACTATTTTTAGATTATTCATATAATCTAAAAATGGTAACCATGGTTCTAGAAGGTTTATTTTAAGTATGTTTTATTTATTTCCTTTTAGATTTAGGACATTGTTATTATAGGAAAATAGAGGAAATCTTAATCCTCTTTAGATTTACTTTTCTTAGGTAATATATAATATAATCTCCTATGGAGAATTATTCAGACAATTGATTTATAAAATTTCTTTGCGACAAAAATCGTAAACCTTCAAGTGCGACTGACACAAACTTACCCGACAGATGCGACAGTTGACGGACCCTGAACCGTGTCGTGGAAGGACAATATCGTTACTAACCAGTTTCCAGACGATTATACATCTTTTTACATTCATCAACTACCATCTAGCCATTTATTCACCACGTTCCAACCCTAAGATCCGTTACATAAAACCCGCGCTATCCGTCCTGCATCATTATACCACCAAACAAACCTACTCATCAATGGGGGGAAAGGAAATGCTATACCATGCTGCAGAAATCTCCCATATATGACCCCCTGGCTTGGAATTACTAACTCTGATGCGGACTTATCCACCCCAAAATACATAAGATCAGCTTCAGGGGGGATCGAAAAGGGAAAATTTCCAACGAAGATAGCAGCATCAGCACGAGCTTTATCTTCCTTCATTGACCTCTTGCTACTCCCTTCACCGCTCATGGATGGTTTGCTTACGGCAGCATGCATTACCATGGGGCTATTCCCCTCTATCTGAGCCCTCCTGGCCATAGCCATTAACTCTTCTCTTCCACGGAGGCTTTCTTCTTCAACATTACGGGCTTTTTCCCATTTGCTACCTCGGCTCTATGACGGACAAGGGAACTACTCTCCTCGGCCTGACTACTTGCATACTCTCCCTCATCATGATGTGGGACTTAAATCATTTTGCTACTACTATTCATTATTACAGAGAGTATGAGGGGAAAATACGCACACAAAGGAAAAGGAAAAAGCAGACAAACAAATGAAGAAAGAAGATAGCACTTACTGATGATTGAGAAAGCAGAGATTGGAGCTCAAAGATTTGATAAAGCACTGATACGCTTTTTGAACTTGGAAGGAAGAAATTTTGAATAAGGAAGACAAGAAGAATGATTTGGGAGATTTAACCCAAACCCAGACAACATTTATGACGAGTAATTATCTCGATTCTGGTTCCGATGTAAGCAATTGGAGAGACGGGGGACAGACCGCCTCTAGTTACCAATGGATACAGGACACATGTATCTGCCATCTGGATTTCAAAGGAAGCTAATCTCAGCCGTCCATATTTTTAGATGGAATACGAAAGAACTTGAAGATAGATATTCAGAAGGTTAAGCCCGAAAGGATAGTCCTTGAAGGACGCCCCGAGCTTAACACCCCGAGACATCCTCCCTTGAGTTATTGGTTTTCCCTCGAGAAGCAAGTCTCTCCTTCAATCTTCGAGACGAAGCATTCTAAGTTCTGAAGATCTACCTTGGGGCTACTGATAAGTCCATGGTTCGTATTCGGACCTCATTCATACTCGGACCAGGGCCCGAGAAGGGTCGTGGGCCCGAGTTACGCGGGGGATGGATCCATGGATCCATCAATCCTAATCCTTACAATGAATGCGTATATTATGAATGTTATATAAGGAATATACGTCCTCCTAAACATGGTAATACAACCATGATTGAATTACACTTCCTCTATACATGGTAATACAACTACTATTCTCATAAGAGTTGTATTACTACCATAAATACAAATCTTGGTGATCTACGGATTGTAGCCATATAAATACACACAAGGTTTGGTACGCCTCTATCTCATACTACAAACAATACGCCTTACACTTTATACTAACTTAAGCGTCGGAGTGTCTACCCTCGGGACACCCGAGGCCTTGTTTTGCAGGTCAGTTCGTGAGCAATGTTCGTCGTCGAAGTGCTGGTGTCTGCCATACATCAAATACAGCAAAACAATATTTCATCGTCTCCCCGGTCATGCAGGTTAAGGAGAATTATGCAGATTGTCGTATTTAATATATTTCATCTGGTTTAATAATTGCAAGATAATACAACAATGGGTGCATCAGGTGCAATTATTGAAACCTATAACTAATTTAGGTTAAGCAGAATTCAGCTACGGCAGTATTGCAAAGAGTCTCTGAACCTGTTAAGCTGAAAAAAGCTACAACAGTTACAGAAAGTCTCATATGGAATTAATATACGGCTCTCATATGTCTCGAATGGTTTAGTATAGAACCAAAAATTGAAACCTGCTAATTAATTCTATATATCTTTCTCTGTCAAATTCACACACATACAGAGCTTCAGCAAAAAAAACCAAATAAAGAACAAAGAATCTATCCAAGACATAAACTCCCATGATATGAATATATAAAAGCCAACTATACATACTAGCATAAATTGCATCTGCAGCTAGTATACCTGTCAATATCCCCACCAAATTTAGTGTCAAAAGACACCCGTTCACCAATATCAACATATGAAACAAAAGGAAGAACATGACGCAGAAAAGGCACACAATAAAAAATAAAAGATATGATATGTCTGTAGTACATAATACTGTCAATGAAGGCCATCAACTGGCATTGCAGTTGATGAAAGGAAAAAATATGTATAGAAAGCAATGTATAGCCATGACATCATAAACAAAGCACACTTATCAGAAGAAAATTTCAGTTACAAAGAAAACATATATATCAACCAAAAAAATTTCCAACATCAATAAAACATGATAGCATGTTCAAATCAATAACTTCCAACAGAAAGCTGCAAATGAAATGGAGCAAATGGGTTGAAATCTTCATACCTTTGTGCAAATCTTAACTACTTCCTTGAACTCCTTCGGCTTCAGCTTGCAGGCAGCATTATTCAAATTGCAACTGATCTTCAAAGCCTTAGATTGCTTCTTCTCATCGTCGCTGGAATTGGTGTCGAAGTCAATATACTTTACAGCCCTCTCGTCGCTGAACGGGTTGTGGATCACCGCCTCCAACTCCATTTCTTTCTCTATTCACTGAATATAGATGATCCGACGTACCTTTGAATGTGGCGGCCTGGCGGTGGTGGAAGATGCCAAAGTTCCGAGTGCTGGCCTGAAAAGTTTGTCCCAATGATCATCATCGATGTCGATGATTAAAGTAGCGGCGTGGCAGCGATTTACGGTGGTGATTTGTTTGATGGGTTTGTGGTGGTGAGATGCTTATAAGGGACAGGGACAGGGGTAGGGACAAAAATAAGGTAAGAAAGTTGTGCAGCGTTGAAAAGGAAAGAAATATGTTGGAAAAAGGAATTTGCGCATCATTTTATTTTTCCTATATTGACGTGGTGGCACCGCGGCAGAGTCCGGTTATGAAACGCAAACTATATGTCGTTTCATGTTGTGTTTCTTTCTTTAGTTTCAATCGCCAGTGAGTTTTTTCCATATTTATTTAAAAAAAGTTTATTTATGCCGTCATTCTCTACTTTTTAATAATAACTAGCTAAATATCATCGTGCGTTGCGCAATATATTTAAATTTTTTATGTAAATATTATGAACAAACTTATGAAGATGACAATGAAGTGTGTTTAAAGAAAAACTCTTTAAGATAATTAACAAAATTATAGAGGCAAATTTCAAAAGATTATGAAATTGTCAATATATATCGTAATTGTCAGGTTATTCATCAAAGGTAATTATCATAAAATAATATATATTAAGAAGATCAAAATGTAAGAAATTTATTTAATATTAAGTTAATAGATAAATATTTTCATAAGTACACGTTTAAGGAAAAAATGCTAGCGATCCATGCATAATTAACATAGAAACACTATAATCTATATTTATAGTCTAATATATTTGTATAATCTATGGTGATCTTGCAGTAATACAGAATATTTCCATGCATATTCCATATACGCACATTCATGTTTTCCTTTCGCTAATGTGTTAATTAGCATGATGGACTGAAATTACCGTGTAAGTTAGGATTTTATAGGTGTAATGAGTTGTATTTGAAAAAATAGAAGGCGGAAGTTATTGTATCATCATTGATGAAGAATGAAACAATAAAATTAAAAGAAACAAAAAAATGGAATATATAAAAATGGTAGGCACCGGAATATGGTGAACTTGCGGTGGTTGTGTGGCGGCTTTAGTCAAAACTACGTAATTTCATCATTTTTAATGTTTTTTATTAATTTACTTATTGACCAAAACAATAACTCTTCTAGTTCCCTTGAGGATATATACCTAGTAAAGATGAACCTGTTATGTCCCCGTCCCTAAAGATTTATTAATTATAAATTCACTTAATTTTAAAACTCCAACCTTTTTGGTTGAAGAAATCATTCATGCAATAATTTATTTTTCATATATCATAAAACACACTCGTATTCGTAATAGATTGATTTCAGAGTTCTTGATGTCAATCGATTACCCTTTCAAGATCTAGATAAATTTACACGATGTCATTCTATTGTGTTTACGACTTCGTAAATCCAACAGAATAGCGTTTTGACCATTTTTTAAATTAACCACCAACAATGAGTGTCAATAATGTGGTATTTTGCCCTAGTGGCTATTCTATTTGATTTAGATGAAGAGATAATTCTTCTAAAAAACTTTTGTACTCTTACTTTTGCTTCCAACTTGTAATTGTACTTTAATAGTTTGGAAGACCTAGTAGTATATCATCCTCCATATTGGTTTTACATATTAAAAAAATAAAAATCAAAAGAGTAGTACAGGTGAAGAGGAGCATTTCGAGGGACAATTCTGAAAAAAAAACCCATGGTTTTTTCGCCCTATCGGTAAACGACAAAAGATTTGGGCGAGGTGGATAACCTGTGGGTCCCACGATGAATATAATAAAAAGGGCACGTGACTCTCTCTCTCTCTCCTCCTTTCTTCTCCTCGCAAAACAAGTCTAGACTTCATATCTTCTGGGTATCTTCCTTGAATCAATTCCGATCATCAATGGCGAATCGTTCTTAGTTTAGGAAAAAATCTGAAAAAATCATTTTTCGAATCAAGGGAGACGCGCGATCCCTACGTATCAAGGTACGCTTGCTGTAATGCATATTTTAATTTGTTGCTTGAGTCGAAAAATGCCAGAATGCCCAATATGCTGTGTAATAGGAGTGTATTAGTAGTAGAATGAAGTGTAGCGAGGATTCAGGCGGTGATAGTCGATAACGACAGATAGGAAGGAGGGTGTCACTGTTTGTGAAGCATGGTGTCCCATTTACAATATGAGAGTGTCATGGCTTATAAAATACTGTTGTTGAGATCCGGAAAAATTTTGAAACAAAATTGTGTTAAACTTAGTAAGTCAGTTAGTTAGCAGCGTTTAGCTTGAGAACTATCCCAAGCGAAATAAAAACAGAATTATCAATTTGAGAACTGTCATCGAGAATCAAACACATAAGTAGGAACTTTATTTTCCTCTCATGATGTTCATTTCATTCAATGTTTTCGTTATTCTTGTAAGGATTGTATGATCATCATGTCACCCTAAACACTAAATACTAAACCGTATCACTATTAACTGAAACATTGTACGATTTCATAACATTCATACATGATTATTCATTTAAAATTTCTCATATAACATTAATCTCATTATATTTCTCAAATGATTCGTGGTTATAATTCAATATTGTTTTTATTCTACCGTTTATGGTGGGGGTATTCTATGACATGATTGAGGGTATCCACTAATTTACATGTTCTGGTGGGGGTATTCTGTTTCGTGATTGAGGGTATCCCATAATGTACATTTTCTGGTGTGGGTATTCTATTCCATAATAGCGGGTACTCTCTCAAATAACATCATTTGTTGGGCTATTATCAGATGGTAGTGGTTGACCTGAACTCCGAACCTCCGGTTGACGTTGATTCAGATGAAGATTATGTTATAGAATCATCGGATGATGAAGAATTGCACGATTTTGATGCTAGTGTTTTAAACGCGTGACGTGGTGAAGGTGTTTTTGAAGGAGATGTTGATTCAGATTATGAGTCATTGGACGGTGATGATCTGGAGCACCTAGCTGGCGGACTGGAAAATATTGCTCGTGAGCAACTTGATGAAGAAGCTGCCCGGGAACCAGAATTCTCTAGTGCCACTCCCATTCCTACCAGAGGACAGGTGTTCCAATCATCAACGGAATTTCAGGCTTTCATGGACAGGTTTGCATTCGCAAATGGGTTCGTTATAAGATGCAGCCGGGATAACCCTTCCAAATTCCTGGATCATTCTCCCATCGAGAAGCGTTCTTCCATTGAAAATCCGGGACCGGACGATTATCAACGCTGTAGAGTGTATTGCAATCGAAGTGGGAAGCCAAAGGAAGGCGCTAGGACTCGGGTGTGTGGTTGCCGGATGGAAGCCACCGCATACAAACAGAGAAGCGATGGTTCTTGGAAGGTGACATCAGTGCAACTTGAGCACAATCATGTGATTGACTCATCCACGGTTAGATTTCTCAGCAAGTATTGCGGTATTACGGAGGCGGAAGAGACCGATATTATGGCGCAGTATCGTGCTGGAATCCGGCCGGCACAAATCTACCATGTGTTCATCCATAAGCACGGTGACATCAAGAACGTTCTATTTTCAGAGAAGGACATGCGGAATCTCTTGAACCAGAACGCTAGGTTACAGATGGAAGAGGGGGATTTTCGTGCAATGCAGTCATTGTTTGCAAGTATGAAGGAGAAGTCTCCCATGTTTTTTTTTTCGATTATGACCTAGACGCAAATGGCAGGGTGAGGAACATATTTTGGGCAGACGCACGAACTATCAAGGCGTTCAGAGAGTTTTGAAGGTGCATTTCAGTCGACACAACGTACTTGTCGAAAAGGTATAAGATGCCATTTGCACCTTTCATAAGCGTCAACCCCCACGGTCAATCAGTGTTGTTTTGGTGCGCACTTATAGGAAGGGACAGCGTCAAGAAATTCACATGGGTATTCAAAGCGTTCCTCCGATGCATGCAGAAGGCTCCTGAGTGCATACTCAGCGACCAGTGTATAAATACTCGTAAGTTTTTGTCTTTCAGAATTTATGCTTTCCACATTATTTTCCAAGCCGATTATTTGATCACCCGTTGGTTTAGACAAAGATGCATCAATATTTGATCCTTCCTATGTTACATATGTACTCCTGCATGTATAGGCACATAACCGTTACATATGATACCCAGCAGTTTAAACGAAGATACCCTTACTTATAAAGCCGCATAAAGATTTCTTGTATGTGAATTTACTTTCAGAAATGCACTTTAGTGTGCTGGTCTGATACAAGATGCATGTTCAAGGACTGTACCGTTATTTTTTGGCCGTCATGCATGACCGCACCATCCACCTTATTTCAGAACTAGCGGTGCAGAAGGTGTTTCCATCAGCACGGCACAAGTGGTGTCTGTGGCACGTGCTGCGGAATATCAGAAAACGCTTTGGAAGTATGGCTGAATGGGCTGCGATCGCTACCTCCCTAAGAAGGATACTTCACGAGTCCCTTTCCATCGAGGAGTTCGAGCAAGAATGGCATGCCTGGGCCGAGAGATATGGAATTTCTGAGAGACCGTGGTTGAAGAGAAAGTTCGAGCAGAGAGAAAAGTGGGTTCCCGTTTACTTCAATCACGAGTTTTGGGCAGGAATGTCCAGCACACAAAGAAGCGAGGGAATGAACAACTTTTTCAGGGGTTTCGTCAACGTCAACAAAACCCTCCAGGTTTTCGTACAGCAGTACACGCTGGCTCTTGCAAAGAGAACGGAGGATGAGGAAAGGGCGTTTGACGCCTCCATGAATAGGCTGCTGCCTTGTTTGACAGCGTTCGTGTTCGAGGAGGTGTTCCAAGCTTGTTACACGAATGCAATGTTTGCTGAGTTTCAGAAACAGGTGTCGGACATGATGTACTGCAACGCGGCGGAAAAGGACAAGAATTGGCGGGGAGTTGTGTACGAGGTGAGGACGACTAAAGTTCGAATGGGGAGGACGAGGAGGAGATCGTTTCTGGTGAGCTTGCAGCGCGAGCCTAGTGTTGTGTTGAGATGCGAATGCAAAAACTTTGAGTTTCGAGGAATCATGTGTTGCAACATGCTTCGGGTATTCAAAGTGGAGGAATTAACAAGCGTTCCACCAGAATACATCGTTGGTCATTGGAGGAAGGACATATGCAGTGAGAACGTAAAGGAGACGGGTGGTTACGAAGATCTTCTCAAGTCCATTCCAGCTCCAAAGAGGCGTTACGATGAGATGGATCTTATGTTTCGAAAAGTTGTGTCGCGTGCTATGATGAAGGAAGAAGCCTACGAGCAAAATGATGCGTAATCTTGAGCTGGAGTTGAAGCCCGCTCATGATCTACCACCGGGCCTTACTATAGACGATGGGGGAAATATTGTAAAGTTGTGGGGATCGCTTAATAAATCTTGCTCGTGAGCAACTTGATGAAGAAGCTGCCCGGGAACCAGAATTCTCGAGTGCCACTCCCATTCCTACCAGAGGACAGGTGTTCCAATCATCAACGGAATTTCAGGCTTTCATGGACAGGTTTGCATTCACAAATGGGTTCGTTATAAGATGCAGCCGGGACAACCCTTCCAAATTCCTGGATCATTCTCCCATCGAGGAGCGTTCTTCCATTGAAAATCCGGGACCGGACGATTATCAACGCTGTAGAGTGTATTGCAATCGAAGTGGGAAGCCAAAGGAAGGCGCTAGGACTCGGGTGTGTGGTTGCCGGATGGAAGCCACCGCATACAAACAGAGAAGCGATGGTTCTTGGAAGGTGACATCAGTGCAACTTGAGCACAATCATGTGATTGACTCATCCGCGGTTAGATTTCTCAGCAAGTATTGCGGTATTACGGAGGCGGAAGAGACCGATATTATGGCGCAGTATCGTGCTGGAATCCGGCCGGGACAAGTCTACCGTGTGTTCATCCATAAGCACGGTGACATCAAGAACGTTCTATTTTCAGAGAAGGACATGCGGAATCTCTTGAACCAGAACGCTAGGTTACAGATGGAAGAGTGGGATTTTCGTGCAATGCAGTCATTGTTTGCAAGTATGAAGGAGAAGTCTCCCAGGTTTTTTTTCGATTATGACCTAGACGCAAATGGCAGGGTGAGGAACATATTTTGGGCAGACGCACGAACTATCAAGGCGTTCAGAGAGTTTTGAAGGTGCATTTCAGTCGACACAACGTACTTGTCGAAAAGGTATAAGATGCCATTTGCACCTTTCATAAGCGTCAACCCCCACGGTCAATCAGTGTTGTTTTGGTGCGCACTTATAGGAAGGGACAGCGTCAAGAAATTCACATGGGTATTCAAAGCGTTCCTCCGATGCATGCAGAAGGCTCCTGAGTGCATACTCAGCGACCAGTGTATAAATACTCGTAAGTTTTTGTCTTTCAGAATTTATGCTTTCCACATTATTTTCCAAGCCGATTATTTGATCACCCGTTGGTTTAGACAAAGATGCATCAATATTTGATCCTTCCTATGTTACATATGTACTCCTGCATGTATAGGCACATAACCGTTACATATGATACCCAGCAGTTTAAACGAAGATACCCTTACTTATAAAGCCGCATAAAGATTTCTTGTATGTGAATTTACTTTCAGAAATGCACTTTAGTGTGCTGGTCTGATACAAGATGCATGTTCAAGGACTGTACCGTTATTTTTTGGCCGTCATGCATGACCGCACCATCCACCTTATTTCAGAACTAGCGGTGCAGAAGGTGTTTCCATCAGCACGGCACAGGTGGTGTCTGTGGCACGTGCTGCGGAATATCAGAAAACGCTTTGGAAGTATGGCTGAATGGGCTGCGATCGCTACCTCCCTAAGAAGGATACTTCACGAGTCCCTTTCCATCGAGGAGTTCGAGCAAGAATGGCATGCCTGGGCCGAGAGATATGGAATTTCTGAGAGACCGTGGTTGAAGAGAAAGTTCGAGCAGAGAGAAAAGTGGGTTCCCGTTTACTTCAATCACGAGTTTTGGGCAGGAATGTCCAGCACACAAAGAAGCGAGGGGAACAACTTTTTCAGGGGTTTCGTCAACGTCAACACAACCCTCTAGGTTTTCGTACAGCAGTACACGCTGGCTCTTGCAAAGAGAACGGAGGATGAGGAAAGGGCGTTTGACGCCTCCATGAATAGGCTGCTGCCTTGTTTGACAGCGTTCGTGTTCGAGGAGGTGTTCCAAGCTTGTTACACGAATGCAATGTTTGCTGAGTTTCAGAAACAGGTGTCGGACATGATGTACTGCAACGCGACGGAAAAGGACAAGAATTAGCGGGGAGTTGTGTACGAGGTGAGGACGACTAAAGTTCGAATGGGGAGGACGAGGAGGAGATCGTTTCTGGTGAGCTTGCAGCGCGAGCCTAGTGTTGTGTTGAGATGCGAATGCAAAAACTTTGAGTTTCGAGGAATCATGTGTTGCAACATGCTTCGGGTATTCAAAGTGGAGGAATTAACAAGTGTTCCACCAGAATACATCGTTGGTCATTGGAGGAAGGACATATGCAGTGAGAACGTAAAGGAGACGGGTGGTTACGAAGATCTTCTCAAGTCCATTCCAGCTCCAAAGAGGCGTTACGATGAGATGGATCTTATGTTTCGAAAAGTTGTGTCGCGTGCTATGATGAAGGAAGAAGCCTACGAGCAAAATGATGCGTAATCTTGAGCTGGAGTTGAAGCCCGCTCATGATCTACCACCGGGCCTTACTATAGACGATGGGGGAAACATTGTAAAGTTGTGGGGATCGCTTAATAAATCTTGCTCGTGAGCAACTTGATGAAGAAGCTGTCCGGGAACCAGAATTCTCGAGTGCCACTCCCATTCCTACCAGAGGACAGGTGTTCCAATCATCAACGGAATTTCAGGCTTTCATGGACAGGTTTGCATTCGCAAATGGGTTCGTTATAAGATGCAGCCGGGATAACCCTTCCAAATTCCTGGATCATTCTCCCATCGAGAAGCGTTCTTCCATTGAAAATCCGGGACCGGACGATTATCAACGCTGTAGAGTGTATTGCAATCGAAGTGGGAAGCCAAAGGAAGGCGCTAGGACTCGGGTGTGTGGTTGCCGGATGGAAGCCACCGCATACAAACAAAGAAGCGATGGTTCTTGGAAGGTGACATCAGTGCAACTTGAGCACAATCATGTGATTGACTCATCCGCGGTTAGATTTCTCAGCAAGTATTGCGGTATTACGGAGGCGGAAGAGACCGATATTATGGCGCAGTATCGTGCTTGAATCCGGCCGGCACAAATCTACCGTGTGTTCATCCATAAGCACGGTGACATCAAGAACGTTCTATTTTCAGAGAAGGACATGCGGAATCTCTTGAACCAGAACGCTAGGTTACAGATGGAAGAGTGGGATTTTCGTGCAATGCAGTCATTGTTTGCAAGTATGAAGGAGAAGTCTCCCATGTTTTTTTTCGATTATGACCTAGACGCAAATGGCAGGGTGAGGAACATATTTTGGGCAGACGCACGAACTATCAAGGCGTTCAGAGAGTTTTGAAGGTGCATTTCAGTCGACACAACGTACTTGTCGAAAAGGTATAAGATGCCATTTGCACCTTTCATAAGCGTCAACCCCCACGGTCAATCAGTGTTGTTTGGGTGCGCACTTATAGGAAGGGACAGCGTCAAGAAATTCACATGGGTATTCAAAGCGTTCCTCTGATGCATGCAGAAGGCTCCTGAGTGCATACTCAGCGACCAGTGTATAAAAACTCGTAAGTTTTTGTCTTTCAGAATTTATGCTTTCCACATTATTTTCCAAGCCGATTATTTGATCACCCGTTGGTTTAGACAAAGATGCATCAATATTTGATCCTTCCTATGTTACATATGTACTCCTGCATGTATAGGCACATAACCGTTACATATGATACCCAGCAGTTTAAACGAAGATACCCTTACTTATAAAGCCGCATAAAGATTTCTTGTATGTGAATTTACTTTCAGAAATGCACTTTAGTGTGCTGGTCTGATACAAGATGCATGTTCAAGGACTGTACCGTTATTTTTTGGCCGTCATGCATGACCGCACCATCCACCTTATTTCAGAACTAGCGGTGCAGAAGGTGTTTCCATCAGCACGGCACAGGTGGTGTCTGTGGCACGTGCTGCGGAATATCAGAAAACGCTTTGGAAGTATGGCTGAATGGGCTGCGATCGCTACCTCCCTAAGAAGGATACTTCACGAGTCCCTTTCCATCGAGGAGTTCGAGCAAGAATGGCATGCCTGGGCCGAGAGATATGGAATTTCTGAGAGACCGTGGTTGAAGAGAAAGTTCGAGCAGAGAGAAAAGTGGGTTCCCGTTTACTTCAATCACGAGTTTTGGGCAGGAATGTCCAGCACACAAAGAAGCGAGGGAATGAACAACTTTTTCAGGGGTTTCGTCAACGTCAACAAAACCCTCCAGGTTTTCGTACAGCAGTACACGCTGGCTCTTGCAAAGAGAACGGAGGATGAGGAAAGGGCGTTTGACGCCTCCATGAATAGGCTGCTGCCTTGTTTGACAGCGTTCGTGTTCGAGGAGGTGTTCCAAGCTTGTTACACGAATGCAATGTTTGCTGAGTTTCAGAAACAGGTGTCGGACATGATGTACTGCAACGCGGCGGAAAAGGACAAGAATTGGCGGGGAGTTGTGTACGAGGTGAGGACGACTAAAGTTCGAATGGGGAGGACGAGGAGGAGATCGTTTCTGGTGAGCTTGCAGCGCGAGCCTAGTGTTGTGTTGAGATGCGAATGCAAAAACTTTGAGTTTCGAGGAATCATGTGTTGCAACATGCTTCGGGTATTCAAAGTGGAGGAATTAACAAGCGTTCCACCAGAATACATCGTTGGTCATTGGAGGAAGGACATATGCAGTGAGAACGTAAAGGAGACGGGTGGTTACGAAGATCTTCTCAAGTCCATTCCAGCTCCAAAGAGGCGTTACGATGAGATGGATCTTATGTTTCGAAAAGTTGTGTCGCGTGCTATGATGAAGGAAGAAGCCTACGAGCAAAATGATGCGTAATCTTGAGCTGGAGTTGAAGCCCGCTCATGATCTACCACCGGGCCTTACTATAGACGATGGGGGAAATATTGTAAAGTTGTGGGGATCGCTTAATAAATCTTGCTCGTGAGCAACTTGATGAAGAAGCTGCCCGGGAACCAGAATTCTCGAGTGCCACTCCCATTCCTACCAGAGGACAGGTGTTCCAATCATCAACGGAATTTCAGGCTTTCATGGACAGGTTTGCATTCACAAATGGGTTCGTTATAAGATGCAGCCGGGACAACCCTTCCAAATTCCTGGATCATTCTCCCATCGAGGAGCGTTCTTCCATTGAAAATCCGGGACCGGACGATTATCAACGCTGTAGAGTGTATTGCAATCGAAGTGGGAAGCCAAAGGAAGGCGCTAGGACTCGGGTGTGTGGTTGCCGGATGGAAGCCACCGCATACAAACAGAGAAGCGATGGTTCTTGGAAGGTGACATCAGTGCAACTTGAGCACAATCATGTGATTGACTCATCCGCGGTTAGATTTCTCAGCAAGTATTGCGGTATTACGGAGGCGGAAGAGACCGATATTATGGCGCAGTATCGTGCTGGAATCCGGCCGGGACAAGTCTACCGTGTGTTCATCCATAAGCACGGTGACATCAAGAACGTTCTATTTTCAGAGAAGGACATGCGGAATCTCTTGAACCAGAACGCTAGGTTACAGATGGAAGAGGGGGATTTTCGTGCAATACAGTCATTGTTTGCAAGTATGAAGGAGAAGTCTCCCATGTTTTTTTTCGATTATGACCTAGACGCAAATGGCAGGGTGAGGAACATATTTTGGGCAGACGCACGAACTATCAAGGCGTTCAGAGAGTTTGGAAGGTGCATTTCAGTCGACACAACGTACTTGTCGAACAGGTATAAGATGCCATTTGCACCTTTCATAAGCGTCAACCCCCACGGTCAATCAGTGTTGTTTGGGTGCGCACTTATAGGAAGGGACAGCGTCAAGAACTTCACATGGGTATTCAAAGCGTTCCTCCGATGCATGCAGAAGGCTCCTGAGTGCATACTCAGCGACTAGTGTATAAAAACTCGTAAGTTTTTGTCTTTCAGAATTTATGCTTTCCACATTATTTTCCAAGCCGATTATTTGATCACCCGTTGGTTTAGACAAAGATGCATCAATATTTGATCCTTCCTATGTTACATATGTACTCCTGCATGTATAGGCACATAACCGTTACATATGATACCCAGCAGTTTAAACGAAGATACCCTTACTTATAAAGCCGCATAAAGATTTCTTGTATGTGAATTTACTTTCAGAAATGCACTTTAGTGTGCTGGTCTGATACAAGATGCATGTTCAAGGACTGTACCGTTATTTTTTGGCCGTCATGCATGACCGCACCATCCACCTTATTTCAGAACTAGCGGTGCAGAAGGTGTTTCCATCAGCACGGCACAGGTGGTGTCTGTGGCACGTGCTGCGGAATATCAGAAAACGCTTTGGAAGTATGGCTGAATGGGCTGCGATCGCTACCTCCCTAAGAAGGATACTTCACGAGTCCCTTTCCATCGAGGAGTTCGAGCAAGAATGGCATGCCTGGGCCGAGAGATATGGAATTTCTGAGAGACCGTGGTTGAAGAGAAAGTTCGAGCAGAGAGAAAAGTGGGTTCCCGTTTACTTCAATCACGAGTTTTGGGCAGGAATGTCCAGCACACAAAGAAGCGAGGGAATGAACAACTTTTTCAGGGGTTTCGTCAACGTCAACAAAACCCTCCAGGTTTTCGTACAGCAGTACACGCTGGCTCTTGCAAAGAGAACGGAGGATGAGGAAAGGGCGTTTGACGCCTCCATGAATAGGCTGCTGCCTTGTTTGACAGCGTTCGTGTTCGAGGAGGTGTTCCAAGCTTGTTACACGAATGCAATGTTTGCTGAGTTTCAGAAACAGGTGTCGGACATGATGTACTGCAACGCGGCGGAAAAGGACAAGAATTGGCGGGGAGTTGTGTACGAGGTGAGGACGACTAAAGTTCGAATGGGGAGGACGAGGAGGAGATCGTTTCTGGTGAGCTTGCAGCGCGAGCCTAGTGTTGTGTTGAGATGCGAATGCAAAAACTTTGAGTTTCGAGGAATCATGTGTTGCAACATGCTTCGGGTATTCAAAGTGGAGGAATTAACAAGCGTTCCACCAGAATACATCGTTGGTCATTGGAGGAAGGACATATGCAGTGAGAACGTAAAGGAGACGGGTGGTTACGAAGATCTTCTCAAGTCCATTCCAGCTCCAAAGAGGCGTTACGATGAGATGGATCTTATGTTTCGAAAAGTTGTGTCGCGTGCTATGATGAAGGAAGAAGCCTACGAGCAAAATGATGCGTAATCTTGAGCTGGAGTTGAAGCCCGCTCATGATCTACCACCGGGCCTTACTATAGACGATGGGGGAAATATTGTAAAGTTGTGGGGATCGCTTAATAAATCTTGCTCGTGAGCAACTTGATGAAGAAGCTGCCCGGGAACCAGAATTCTCGAGTGCCACTCCCATTCCTACCAGAGGACAGGTGTTCCAATCATCAACGGAATTTCAGGCTTTCATGGACAGGTTTGCATTCACAAATGGGTTCGTTATAAGATGCAGCCGGGACAACCCTTCCAAATTCCTGGATCATTCTCCCATCGAGGAGCGTTCTTCCATTGAAAATCCGGGACCGGACGATTATCAACGCTGTAGAGTGTATTGCAATCGAAGTGGGAAGCCAAAGGAAGGCGCTAGGACTCGGGTGTGTGGTTGCCGGATGGAAGCCACCGCATACAAACAGAGAAGCGATGGTTCTTGGAAGGTGAAATCAGTGCAACTTGAGCACAATCATGTGATTGACTCATCCGCGGTTAGATTTCTCAGCAAGTATTGCGGTATTACGGAGGCGGAAGAGACCGATATTATGGCGCAGTATCGTGCTGGAATCCGGCCGGGACAAGTCTACCGTGTGTTCATCCATAAGCACGGTGACATCAAGAACGTTCTATTTTCAGAGAAGGACATGCGGAATCTCTTGAACCAGAACGCTAGGTTACAGATGGAAGAGGGGGATTTTCGTGCAATACAGTCATTGTTTGCAAGTATGAAGGAGAAGTCTCCCATGTTTTTTTTCGATTATGACCTAGACGCAAATGGCAGGGTGAGGAACATATTTTGGGCAGACGCACGAACTATCAAGGCGTTCAGAGAGTTTGGAAGGTGCATTTCAGTCGACACAACGTACTTGTCGAACAGGTATAAGATGCCATTTGCACCTTTCATAAGCGTCAACCCCCACGGTCAATCAGTGTTGTTTGGGTGCGCACTTATAGGAAGGGACAGCGTCAAGAACTTCACATGGGTATTCAAAGCGTTCCTCCGATGCATGCAGAAGGCTCCTGAGTGCATACTCAGCGACCAGTGTATAAAAACTCGTAAGTTTTTGTCTTTCAGAATTTATGCTTTCCACATTATTTTCCAAGCCGATTATTTGATCACCCGTTGGTTTAGACAAAGATGCATCAATATTTGATCCTTCCTATGTTACATATGTACTCCTGCATGTATAGGCACATAACCGTTACATATGATACCCAGCAGTTTAAACGAAGATACCCTTACTTATAAAGCCGCATAAAGATTTCTTGTATGTGAATTTACTTTCAGAAATGCACTTTAGTGTGCTGGTCTGATACAAGATGCATGTTCAAGGACTGTACCGTTATTTTTTGGCCGTCATGCATGACCGCACCATCCACCTTATTTCAGAACTAGCGGTGCAGAAGGTGTTTCCATCAGCACGGCACAGGTGATGTCTGTGGCATGTGCTGCGGAATATCAGAAAACGCTTTGGAAGTATGGCTGAATGGGCTGCGATCGCTACCTCCCTAAGAAGGATACTTCACGAGTCCCTTTCCATCGAGGAGTTCGAGCAAGAATGGCATGCCTGGGCCGAGAGATATGGAATTTCTGAGAGACCATGGTTGAAGAGAAAGTTCGAGCAGAGAGAAAAGTGGGTTCCCGTTTACTTCAATCACGAGTTTTGGGCAGGAATGTCCAGCACACAAAGAAGCGAGGGAATGAACAACTTTTTCAGGGGTTTCGTCAACGTCAACACAACCCTCCAGGTTTTCGTACAGCAGTACAGGCTGGCTCTTGCAAAGAGAACGGAGGATGAGGAAAGGGCGTTTGACGCCTCCATGAATAGGCTGCTGCCTTGTTTGACAGTGTTCGTGTTCGAGGAGGTGTTCCAAGCTTGTTACACGAATGCAATGTTTGCTGAGTTTCAGAAACAGGTGTCGGACATGATGTACTGCAACGCGACGGAAAAGGACAAGAATTAGCGGGGAGTTGTGTACGAGGTGAGGACGACTAAAGTTCGAATGGGGAGGACGAGGAGGAGATCGTTTCTGGTGAGCTTGCAGCGCGAGCCTAGTGTTGTGTTGAGATGCGAATGCAAAAACTTTGAGTTTCGAGGAATCATGTGTTGCAACATGCTTCGGGTATTCAAAGTGGAGGAATTAACAAGTGTTCCACCAGAATACATCGTTGGTCATTGGAGGAAGAACATATGCAGTGAGTACGTAAAGGAGACGGGTGGTTACGAAGATCTTCTCAAGTCCATTCCAGCTCCAAAGAGGCGTTACGATGAGATGGATCTTATGTTTCGAAAAGTTGTGTCGCGTGCTATGATGAAGGAAGAAGCCTACGAGCAAAATGATGCGTAATCTTGAGCTGGAGTTGAAGCCCGCTCATGATCTACCACCGGGCCTTACTATAGACGATGGGGGAAACATTGTAAAGTTGTGGGGATCGCTTAATAAATCGTTGGTGCCTCCTCCAACAGATAATAAAGCGGAGGCCGCGACTAAGAGAGCGGACGCCGCAGCTAAGAAAGTGGACGCCGCGTCAAAGAAATCTAACGCAGCAGCCAAGAAAGCGGACGCAGCTATGAAGAAAGCGGACGCAGCAGGTAAGAAAGTTGACAATAGAGGTGCATGCATAGCGCCTGAAAATCCAGACAACATGGTCGATTTCGGAGGAAGCACGCCGCCGCACGAATCCACCGCTCTAGACCCCGTGGATCAGAGGAAAAGAGGGCGCCCAGCTGAGCATCGGGCAGGATATTACAAGGACAAGATCATTCAGAAGAAGACTAAAAAGAAGAACAAGAATGCTGAATCACAGAACTTGCCGGGCGGAAGTTACGGGCCTTTAATGGGTTGGGCCGGTAACTTTGAATATTGAATGAACCTGACCGTGCCAATAAAAGTATTTGCATTCCAAATAATGTTGCGTCTTATGTAAGAGCTGGTCATGGATTTTGAACTTATTCAGAAATTTTGGGCCACGAATTTGGTCATGTGCATTGGGCTTTTATTTTTGTTTCCAAATACGATTGCAACTGCGTTCCGAATCCAAATTAATAGCAATAACTTGTGAAGGGGCCTCACTCTCACTGAATTTGGTGGCTGTTGTTTAGGTCGGGGGTGTCTTTCGTAAACTCCCATTTTTAAAAACAGCCAGCTGTTATTATCATCAAACTGTTCGTTCGTAGTTTATGAAGTGGGTATCTTACTATGTGGTTATGGGTAGCAACACTCCTGACCTTAAAAGCAATAACTTGTGAAGGGGCATTGTAAATGAATTGGGTGTCTGTTCTTTAGGATGGGGGTATCATCCATAAAGTCCAAATTAAAAAAAAATAGGCAGTTGTTAATAGCATCAAACTGTTTATTCGTAGTTTATGAATTGGGTGTCTGTTCTTTAGAACGGGGGTATCATTCATAATGTCCAAATTAAAAAAAAGAGGGAGCTGTTAATAGCATCAAACTGTTTATTCGTAGTTTATGGATTGGGTGTCTCTGTATGTGTTTGAGGGTATCAACTATCCTGAAAAATAAAAGCTTGTAAGTTTTAACTTTTAATGAAAGAAGAAACAACATAATAAGTGTGCTGAGAATGAAAAATGAATAAGCCTAAACGTTAAAAGATGATATTGATAATAGATAATGAATTACAACCTCATAACTTTGTTTCTTCGAGAACGCGCCTAGCTACATGGGTTAGTAATCACAAAAACCTACCAGAACTACAATTTGCTTAACGCAAAAAACAACAAGGAAACATCTATTCATCATCGTCAAGGGTTAGGTCGATGAAGATGGGTTCCTTTGGTGCATCGTCAAGGGTCAGATCGATGAAGACCGGCTCCTTCTTCTTCATAACCGGAGCCTTTTTGGCGTGCTTCTTGTCATTAGTCACGGCCTCATCCTTAACCAAACCGAAATAGGTAGGGATCACGTTCCTAATCTCGCTCTCCTCTTTCTCCTTTGGAAAATACCCTCCGTCGTTGTTGAACATCTTGTAGGTTTGTGCCTCCGCCTGGAAAAAGGCTGTAATGTATGGAACGGGAATGTGGAATCCTAGGAAGAACTCGTTAAGCGCACCAATGCCGAATGTTTCGATGAGGTGCCTAATGAATAGGCGGACTTGAATGTCCTGCCTAGCCACATGCGAATAGTGCACCCATTTGGATGGTTTTTTGGCAGATGAAGGCGAGTTTTTTTGTAGTCGAGAGTGGTTTTTTGGCTCTAGCACCGGCTACTTTGAGCAAATTTTTGGGCGCCATTCAGTGGTTGAGGATGGAAATAGCTAGTATCTCTGTTTGGGTCGGATTATGATTGATGATATATCGGATGGAATGTGATGTGTATTTATAAGGGATGAGATTCTCGTGAATATGGCATAATTCTGGCGCCAAAATATGCGCCAGGGGATTGGAGGGAAACAAGGGTATCACACGGAGTATGATACGGGTGTTCCAATGGAGTGATGTATTATTGTTGACTTGATTTTGGCGCCATAGCCGAAATTACGTTGGAGGGAAATCATGGTATTAATTGATGTTGACAAAGGTGTTTCTTGTGCAAGCATAGTTTTTTAATATAATTTCACGGAGGAAGCGCGGGCGAAAAAATTTGCTGGTAACACAAGACGAACGTAGGGGTACTGCATGAAAAAGTTCAAATTTAACAACAATTTATTCAATTTAAAATGATGGCGTAATATCTGAAAAACCTAGTTTAAGAATCTGATACAGAGGACGAAGAAGAGGAAAACGTAAGTGAAAACAAGGGCGAACACGAGGCGAGCTTCTCGGCCTTCTCTCTGGCGTGCCTTAGCTTCGAGTTTGCTGATAATCTCCAAATGCTTCTTCTTTTCTCTCCCGTGCTTCTTGGAGGTCGATGCCTGATCTTCAAGTTGGCTGATAATCTCCACATGCTTCTGTTTTTCTCTATCGTGCTTCTTGGAGGTCGATGACGATTCCCGACGGTGTTGTTGATTGGGATTCGAGCCCGGGGGATCAAACCATTCGAAGAAATTGCACCCGCCAGCATCGTAGTTGATGCATCCGTAAAATCTTTTACCTGGATTATGTTTGGTAGCTGATGTTTGTAATACCGCTTCAACGTTGCAGTAGCAAAGGACGGAATCATCTTGGATGGCCATTCCGAGAAGGTGATTTCATGTGTGTTTCGGATTGGTATTTAAAGAGGGGGGGAATACGTCCGTTGGGACTGGAAATATGATCGTTAAGGAGTTAGTGGGCCCGGGGAGTCCAGTAAATTTCAAACGGTAAAAAAAGGAATATTACAACGTATTCTTTCGACTTGTATGTCACAAGTTATGTAGATTGGTGGCGCAGGATTTGACCCGTACAAAAGGAAGCTTCATTTGTAGAAGATAACCCGATCATACCGATTTGGACAGGATAATCCGATCAGACCGATTATACAATCATTTGGAATAAGTAAAAGGACAATGAAGAATAAATATCAAGCACTAATATATAACTATATTTATTCTTCTTAATTTATCTCTTTCATTATATACAATAACCATAGGTATAACCCGAAAATATGATAATACCGCGAGTTGGTATACAACAAGTTAATAGTATGTTAAATATAAAATACTGATGAAAATTATAAGCAGCATGTTTTAAATCAATTAATTCAAAACATTAAATGAAAACTATATAAATGATTATGTTTAATGACACAGTGTTTTGTGAACTATTTATGTTTTCTAAACATGCGTTTAAATAGCTAAAATGACATAGTAGACTGGATCTCTAAAAATGAGTTTAGGATTAGTTTTAATTTTGTGGATGATTACATTTATGGGGTATCATTCACAGGGCCCACATTTGCATGGAACGTTTAGGGTTTTTACGTGTATGAATGTAGCAAAGACCCTTGCTAATTCATACTCAATAGTGGACCACTTGACAGCGGTATAAAACACAGAAAAACAATTGATTTACAAGTACCCAGAATTATTATTACAGTATCATTAAAATGAAAGATGTATAATAAAATGTAAAATCAGAGTAATGAATTTTAAATAATCTCCAATTTGGTTGGAGATCGACGGTATGATCCCAATTTGGTTAAAATGGTTTGTAAGACGTTTTTGATAAGTAGGCAGATTCCAAGATTATTTGTCGATTGGGGTGTGCCTTGTGTGTATGAACAAATGAGCATAGCATAAAAGAGATGGGTAATTAAATGATAGAAATGTTATAAAGTATTAATACAACATAGAAATTATAGAAACTGTCTTAATAATCGGAGCCTTTGTCAGCGTCCGAGTCGATATCAGTAACTCCAGAATCATGCTGGTCGCTCCCCTCCTCCTCGGCTTCGGTATCCGTCTCCGACCCATCGTCAGAATTCAGCTCATACCAGGGCCAGTCCTCCTCATCTTCATCTTCTGCCTGTACCGCCTCCTCTGCAACGGTTCCAGGCGACGGTGGAAGAGAATCCGGCCAATCACCATCCCCACCTCCCCGGGACAAGAATTCAATGGCGTAGATTGGTCCGTGATCTTGGAGAAGGTCGAAGTCGGGGCCTTGCTAGAACTTCACAAAGGGCTCCGAAACCCTCCACAGTAGTGAGTTCCAGTCACCGTAGAGATTGAGCGGAATGGGATCGTAAATTTTCACCGGAATGTTACGGCTAAATTCCACCGGTATGTTACGGTCGAGGGTTATGACCTGCAAGGTCTGGTCGTTCCTCAGATTGGTCCAAAACCTAATATTTATGTGCAGAGTCTGTTTGAAACAGATATTAACATATATATGAATAATAGCGCAGTTAATTTCTTTTGTTGCAATTTACTAGACGGCGGATCCCCGGAGCGTGATCCACGTAAGCCGCTTCATTAAGCTTCCGGTAGAAGCCATAAGCTGCATAGGCATAGGCAAACATATTGAGGACCCTAATCAGATCGAATCACCAATAATATTGTGGTCTTTCAGGTCCAGGAGAGGCATTATATTTTTTGGTCTACATGATAAAGCATCAATATGACAAAGAAATACCTATTAAATCTTAAGTTTCATCGTCGACGGCTGTTCCAGCATCCGTGACACAAAATAACATAATATTCTATGCTACGCATAAATTACATACATCGTCACATTCACTCAATTGGCTGCCAGGCAATTAATATATGTAAATGAGTAAATATGTGTGTTCATATATTATAACGTATGTACTTGTTGATTATTTGTCATCTATAAGCAGACGGAACTATAAGATTATTGTTGTATGCGTAACATTTTTGTAAGTAAAGCGTTTCGGATATCCAATAATACACAGGGTATCTAAAAATAACACATAAGGGAGTAGCCAACATTATGAATTGAAAGGTTGATATTGTTAAAATGTACTAGTTTAGGTTTAGTAAAAGTATACCTCCGGTGTAGATGGAGCAACTCATGTCCATCGGTATCGTAGACGTACATGTCCATCGTCCGTGTCTTCCGTAACAGGTCAGTACGGGCCCCGAAAACCACACTGCATCCCGACATGATTCGGTGCTTCTGGCAGCATTCCCTCCACTCATTGCCCTCTACGTAGTAGCGTCCACCTACTCGGTGGTTGCGTGATCCGACAGCAACAAAAAACTTATGCTCCGTGTAAGGGTTGAGAACATGGAATTCGTGTTCTCCGCGGGCCAGAAATTCAGTTTTAGTGCCACCGAAGTCGGAGGGAATGTACTGTAACATAAGATTAAGAATTGTTATACATTGAATGATAAATGGTAATTTACAGAAGAGAAAAGTTACGAATCGTACGAAACTCCACAGGTGATTTGGACGTGTGATACGCTTGAGGAAATGGACTACCGGATGCGTGGGCCGTAGCAGCGCATGCATCTCCCGGCCGCTTACGTTGTAGGTCCTGACGATTATGAAGGTGTTTGTATGAGAGGTGAACTCCAAGTACGCAATCCCCATTCCAAGATGGTTGATGAGAGCTTCCGAAGCTTCAACCGGAATTTCATTCCGGATTGTGACCGGAAGGAGAAGCTCTCCGAGGCCCGTGCAGAAAACGGCCGTAGTGGGCCTGAACCCAGGGTCTTCATTAATGTAGCGGTTATCAGGAAGCAGGAGTCTTTGAACTGGAGCGGCAGGGGAGGCATGAATGATTTTGTAGCTTGCCATTTTTTGAGGTGGAGATTGGTGGGATGTATGAGCTATGATTTGATTAGATGATTTTCTGGGGTGGTGTCTTGGGGTGGTGGTGTCTCTTACAACCCTTGAGGGTGTCACAGAATCTTGTAGCACCACAACTTTATTTTACATGAGATATATCACCTTCCTCATGATGGTGTATGACACCATACTTAATGCATCATGACAACAGAGGAAGGATGACCAGAATTCACATTTCAATCACTAATCTCTCATTAGATTTTCTCTCATAGGCTAATAATGTGAACATTGTGCACGGATTATGAACTAATTAGTATGTAAAAACACAAAATAAGTGTGAGCATTGGATGAGATGAATGCAACAAATCAAGTTTCTACGTGACATGCTCTCTTCCTCTAACACTATCAAACACCTTCATCATACTCTAGCGTCGTCCTTCACCAATCGGACATGATTTTGTGATGCTTCACAAGTATGGCATGATATCAGTGTTATTAATCCATTTCGTAATTCATAAAACTGTAATGATGCGATCACTAGCTTTGATTAAAGTGGATTAGCGATCTTGGGGGGTGGTGTCTCTTACTACCCTTGAGGGTGTCACGGAAGCTTGTGACACCACACCTTTATTTTACATGAGATATATCATCTTCCTCATGATGGTGTATGACACCATACTTAATGCATCATGGCAACAGAGGAAGGATGACCAAAATTCACATTTCAATCACTAATTTCTCATTAGATTTTCTCTCATAGGCTAATAATGTGGCTGAATGATGTGGAGTGTCTATGGTTTTGGAAGAGAAAGGTTGAAGACAATGGAGTTTTGATTTATGTGCGGCATAAATTTTTTGTCGAGCGAGCTCACCCAACATGTCAAACGAACTAAAGAGACACTGCCTTTAATTTCACTGTAAACGAGTCTGAATCCCTTTAATTTCACTGTAAACGAGTTTGAATCCATTTCATTTTTCTGTAAATGAGTTTGAATCCCTTTAATTTCCCTGTAAATGAGTTTGAATCTATTTCATTTCCCTGTAAACGAGTTTGAATCCCTTCAATTTCACTGTAAACGAGTTTGAATATTTCCACGGATTTGTAACATTTTACAGCCTAACAAAAAAGGAAAAAAACTTCATAACTAAACATGTCATTCATTATATTATTGTTTATGAATTTATTGTATCTGCTAAGATGTTAATGGACTTAGTTTATTAGTAATTCAATTTATTCTAAATAGACAACTTAAAATATAAATAAATAATATTATCAGGAAACTCTAAATAGAAAGGAAGAATGAAAGTTCGATCCCCGGTGACCGTCTTGAAGACGTTATTGAATATCACCATCTCATGCTATGATGCGCACTAAAAACAAGTCACCTGGCTCATGGATAACCGAGGACATGAATCAGTTCTTGATCGCAGGTGCATGCATCACACGCTATATCCGCAGGATCAACCTTTTCCTAGCGATCGTATCTCAAGCGGCGGTTTAGATGACGGTGCAGAGTGCAGCAGATCGGCCTAGGCCAGACTGCTTTTTGTGTTACGAATTGGTAGTAGTTCCACCAACCCCAAGACAAATACGCAGCGCCTTTGACGCGTTCCCGAGCTACCCGGAGGGCGTTCTTGTCGGTTCTCTTTATGGTGGTGAACAGATTAATGCCTTTCTGCACTTCACCGTCGCAGATTGAAAAAAGAGCCAAGGCATAGGTGGACTCGTTGTGACCTATGTTAGAAGCCCTGGTGAGCCACCTCAGAGCCCCAGCGGGATTATCTCCACTCAGATACTGACGAATGATTGAGTAAAAATAAACACGAATAAATATCTCACATAACATATCTGATGGGAGGGCTTTAAAAAAAGACAGATCCATGGGAAGAAAAGGGAAACAAAACGGAGTGCAATATTGGAACGAAGGCTGTGAGGTGGCTGTAATGGGAGAAGGGGCTGGTTTAAATAGGGCTCAAATGATCATCATCCCTGGGTCATTTCCGATTCCCTATATTTCGTAATTAATTATGTATGGAAAGGGAAATTAGGATTTTGCACCTTTTCATATTCTCATTGCCAACCCCCAAAATCATAAGCATGCGTCAGAATTTCAATCGTTCGATCAAAATCATAAGCATCCGTCAGAATTTCAATCGTTTAATCAGGCATGTCGTTGATAAAAATGTTTTATTTGCATGCCATTTGATAATATCTACAATTTAATAAATCATTTTGAAATAAAAAATGGGCGGATTTAGTATATATTTAGTACTCATCTTATTCAATTAAGGTGATAGTGTAGCAGTGGTTATTCGGAGTGACCATAGACTCCTACACAATGGCTTCGAGTTCAAATCTGTTCTTACACAACTACTTGTCTTTTTATTTTCCTTTTCATTAATTTTCATTTGAGAATTAAAAAATAGCACCTTTTCACATACTTTTCATAACCTACGTTTATTTAAGACATATCATATTCTATGCATTTTCTAATTAACGTTAATTGTTTTGGCTCCTTACAAACTTGGTTTAAAGTAATCCGGCAGTTTAACGTAATCCTGGTTTCGGGTGTGTCTTATAACTTTTATGGGTGTTACAAGAAATTGTAGTACCGCACCTACCTTTTACAAGGGACATCACACTTTCCTGATGATGGTGTATGTCACCATACTTGATTCAATATGACAACAGAGGATTGATCCCAAAATTCACATTTCAAGTACTAATTTATCATTACATTTTCCCGCATTGGGTAATAATATGCATATTGTGCACGGTTTTGAACTAATTTTGATAAAACCCTACGGTGTTGTGAATCCATTCCTCATGTCCCGTAACCGAAATGATGCGTTAATTTTCGTTCAGACAAATGATTTTACATGGATTAGTGATCTGGGTTTCGGGTGTCTCTTAGTACGCTTGAGGGTGTAACGGGAGCTTGTAGTACCACAGTTTTAAATTACAAGTGATATCTCACATTGGGCATGATGGTGTATGTCAACATATTTAATACATTATGACAAAGGTTAGATTTAGCACAAAAATTATTAAGGCATTTATTAAGGCATAAAACTTTAATGTTGAGAAAATGATTGGGTTTTATTTCATTTGGATTAGTGATCATGTTTTGGGTGTCTGTTATTACTCCTGTGGGTGTCACAAGAACTTTTAGTACAAGAGATTAGTAACTTGACAAATAGAATTCAATGAATTGAAAATACAATAACATGAACCATTCATGTCTATTTTTAGTTTTACAATAATTAAAATACAAATAGAATTCAATGATTTGAAAATTCAACGTAGTCATAATAATAGGATGAACTGCAGCCGAGGTGGTTGAGGAGAGCAGCCAAGGATCGCGGGAGAATTTCGTTCGCGCGGGTGAGGAGAAGTAGAATCTCACCGACTGGCGTGTAGAAAACGGCCGCGGTTGGAATGAAACCGCGGTCTAGATTTGCAAAGTAGTAGTTAGGAAGGAGGAGTGTACGAATGGGATCGGCGGGAGATGCGTGCACGATCCTGAAGCTATCCATATTTTGGAGAGAGAATATGAGATCGAACAGCGTATTTGCTTAGTTTGTGTTGTGTGGCAGAATGCGTCGGAATTTCTCTGGTTTTGTAGAGAAAGGATGAAGGCAATGGAGGTTTGATTTGTGTGCGTCATAAATCGTTTGTCGAGCGAACTAAAGAGACACTCCATTTAATTTCGCAGAGAACGAGTTTGAATTTGTCAGCGGTTTTTGGACCTGCCAAGTTGGTGAAATTAATTTAATTAAATTGAGATTTGTTTAGTTTAACTGAGATTAATTTACCTGAACTGAGATGAATTTAACTGAAAAGAGAATATTATGTATAAAACAAGTCCTGTTTGCCCGAACGTAAAAAATGATGGTATTAATAATAGAATCAGTATGTCGAATTTTACTTGAACTTGTTCAAAATATATTTTTCACTAAATTGAACTTAACTGAATGGAACTGAAATGAACTACTGATAAGGTCCACATTTAACTGAAATTAATTTAACTGAACTGAGTTCAATTTAATTGAATTCAGATTTGTTTAGTTTAACTGAGCTTAATATAATTGAATTGAATTTATTTTAACTGAACTGAGATTAATTTAACTGGAACTGAGATTAATTTAATTTAACTTTACCACTGGATTTCACATTTTGAAGACAATGGCGCTTTGATATCAGGGTGTCATAAATATGATGTCTCGGGCACCCAGGCGGTCAAAAAGGAGTGGGAGCTCCCTTCTAAAGTTAACTGCATGGAGAGTAAAGAATTTAAAATGTAAAGACTTATATAATAAATTTTTGCAAGGTTCATTAATATGATTATTCATTATGATTACTAATTATGAACAAGTGTAACAATTAGCAGCCTAACATATTTCATTTTATTAAAATGAACTTTGTTTAAGTGTCAAAAAATTAGTGTTATTAATCCACTTCGTAAGTCAGATATCCTTAATGATGCGATATTTTGTTTTGATTTTATATGGATTAGTGATCTCTTTGGGGGGGGGGGGGGGGGAGGGGGGTGTCTCTTATTACTCTTGAGGGTGTCACGGAAGCAAGTAGTACCACAGTTTTATTTTACAAGAGATATCTCACATTCCTCATGAAGGTGTATGTCACCAAACTTATGAACTAATTATGTAAAAAAACAATAAGAATAATATTGGATTAAAGAGATGAATACAACAAAATTACGCTCTATAAAACTGACAGTAGAAGAAGAATCAGAGATTAGGGTTTTGTTTGTATTTATTGTATCTATTGTACATTGTAGTTATGTTCTTAGGGTTTAGGTAGTTTTGGATTAATTATTATCAGACCCTTGTATGTACTATAAATACTTATGTAAATCCTAATCTGATTCTTCTTCTATTGTCACAAAAAACAAACGTAATACCAGTTGAACAGCAAATTTTAAAAATAGCTTATAAAATAGGACTAACATAAAAGTGTGTTGCTATAATCAACTTCGTACTTCCAACATATCGGTTCATTCTACCCAAGGTTATATATCGGCAAACTTCATACCTCCTCCGCCTCCTTCATAACATTTCTTCATCCATGTCCCAAATTAAAGAACATAGTTTGATAACAACTTTCAACGCTTAACTTAATAGATTTAGTGCCAACTTACGTTCCGCTTGTTTGATAGAGAAATTTTGCGTGTGTGAAGCAAAGAAGTGGCTCTGAACGGTGCGTACAATCCGTATGACTTGATTAAGTGATTTGCGTATCACTTATGTCTGAATCTGAAGATGGTATACGTTATTTAAAATTTGATTTTAAAATAATTTAGTACTTATGATCTAAATTAATAATCAATAATTGTATAACTCATTTTAAAATATTATAATTATATTATATTAGATGTAGATATAATATATATTCAAATTTGAAACCTGAGCACTTCAATGTTGAAACTATTATATATTTATACAATATTTTCAAAATTATATAGATGTAATATTTATAAATATTTTATATTAAATCTTGATCATATTAACATCATAATAATGTACTTTTTCTTGTATAACTGCACATATTAGTATTCAACACTTATCATTTTCAGACTTCACACTTCACACTTCACATTTCAGACTTCAGTTTCATCAAACGGGGCCTTAAGCAGTTCATAAAGTTTAGTGATGCTTAAGATCTCCATGAACATAAATGTTTAATTATATAATTGTCATTTTCTGTGGGTTATTTCGCACTGAACTTATAATAGTTCAATTTAGTAAAAATATAATTTGATTAAATTCAGGTGAATTTAGACATGCTAATTATATTTTTCAATTCATTAATTTTCACTTCAGTTCTACTCATCAGTTTAGTTCAGCTCAGCTCAACTCAGCTTAGTAAGAAATTAGCTCAAGCAAACCGCCCCTCAGGCCCTATTTTATGGACCTTATCAGTAGTTCAGTTCAATTTAATTCAATTAAGTTCAATTTAGTGAAAATATATTTTGAGAAAATTCAAGTAAAATTAGACATGCTGATTCTATTAGTGGTTTTCCATAAATTTTCACTTTAGTAAAATTCAGTTCAACATGAAATAAGTTCGGGCAAACGTACATAATATTCTCTTTTCAGTTAAATTAATCTCAGTTCAACTAGAAAAATCCCAGTTCAGTTAAATTAATCTCAATTAATATATATTAATCTCAGTTAAACTAAACAAATCTCAATTAAATTAATTTCAACCCAACCTGAGACAGGGTCATTGTTTAAAGAAAGTAAAACGGACGATGTAACGCTTAGTGGTTGTTATGTCAATTATATGTGGTATAAAATTTAAAATACTAATTTCCCGCGCAAATAATCACACGATTGGGCGGCCCATTACGCAGCCTATGTGGAAACCGGGCCCGTAAAACAACTAAACTTGTTATAAGACGCGCTTTTCCAATTTTTATATATTATAAATAATCAGAAAGCGTGCAGTTGCTCTTAAATACTCCATAACTACAACCACCACGCTTCAAATTCACTTCAAATTGTTCTTCTTCACATTTCAAATTCTTTAAATACACAGAAGGCAATGGTGTCTTGCAGAGTCAGCGGTCGTACTAAACATCCCCCAAGTCGCGGCGGTTCATCTGGTGGGCGCGGCTCCCGTCCGAGAAGCGGAACCACCGATAGTAGGGCGACGCCGCCAACTAAGAAGGTTCTTCATTCACGGCCTTAACCCGACCCCCAGACCACTTCTCATCGGAAAGCGAGTAAGTCGTTTCATGTTTAATGACTATTTTGGCCGTCCGATTGAAAACCCCCAAATTAGGAATCAGGTTTAGGGTTCGTGGGCCGTCAATTGATAATCTTTATGGTGTCCGTTGTACAAACCTACCAGTGTTATTCATTTGCATGTTGATTTTATGTTGTTCAACTGTTCATTATGAAGTCGACATGAATTCAGATTGGTGGATTGATATAGAGAAGTGTATCCGTGTATTGATGTTATCGTCTGTTCTCCATAAATCGTCTGGTTGAATTTTGGAGGCTTAGTTGTTGCATATTCGTTTTATGATTTATTTGCAAGTTTTATGATTCACCAAGGAATGACATTGTTTTGTCTTTTGAACTATTCATGCCGCTTTAAACATGGAAACCTATTGTTTGATTTGTTTAAGGAATACACTAGAATTTCATCATGTATTGTCAAGTCCAACTGGTAGTGTCTAGTCGCAGGAGAAACGTTAAGTACCCTTGTGCTTCGTTTCTGACACCCCTGCATATTCCCATGAGTTAAGTCAAGCACCCGTTTTCTACGTGTGTGATACCACCCACTCATACTTTGTGTTTGTACTGTATACCAGGAACATCTAGCTTGAATGATCTAATGTCTGGCAAAACAGCCAGTTCCCCATCGCCGAAGAAAGCACGGACCTGGAAAAAGAGGCCAAACAATGACGAACAAAATGCAAGCCAACATCGACGGAAAAGGCGGAAAGAATCAGATCAAGGTGATAATTCAGCGACTGATGATTCAGATGGAACGGTGAGCAATTCACCGGATGGCTCAGCTTATGATGATCAGGAGGACTGTTTCACGTTGTTTAGCAAACCTTATGTTGAAGGATATGATGATGGATCTCAAGAACACCCTTTAGAGGAGTCGCAGTCGGAGTCGGAGCCGGAGCCGGAGTCGGATTCCCGGTCCAAGTCGGAGTCCCGGTCCGAGCCGGAGGACGTTGTATATGAGGAGTCGGAGGAGGAGGAGGAGGAGGAGGAGGAGGAGGAGGAGGGGGAGGAGGGGGGGAGGAAAGAATGCGAAGAAAAGGCCACAAAGTGAAGTCTACAGCTTCGCACAAGGATTCGGGAGCAAACAAGCTGACAGCACGAAACAAAGGGGGGCAGACACCCAGACCTCTGGAAAAAACACCCCTTCTGCTCCATATTCCAATAAGAAGAGAGTTGCTCCTGCATCTAAAGGAAAGAAGAAAGATACTGTTGTATCGCCGTCGAAAAAGAAGGAGGCCGCATCTTCCAAGAAGAAGAAAACTGGCGCGTCCATGAAGAAGAACCGTAACCAGCCACAAAGAATGCGAAAGGCAGCGTCGGATGCAACTGCTCATGAAAACCCCAACAAGTCAAAGCCACAACCAAAAGGTCGAGGAGATTTCAAGGCAGTTTCATGCCCTGAAAGCCTGGTCAAGGCTGTTACACAAATGAGCGCCGCTCAGAAGACTGCGATTTCTGAAATAGGATTTGGAGGCCTGCTGCTGATGGAAATCGAGGAATGGCCCAAGCACATGGTTGCCTCATTGATTGATCATTTCGATCCTCAAACCAGGACAGTTTCTGACTCAAATAATGTCCCAAGATTTGAGGTGGGCTGGGCCGATGTGAGGGACATCTTTCTCCTGCCACACGAACCAGAATCATTGGTTATTATAAAGTCCCGGGCCACTCCAAGGGAACTCTCCGTTCAAGTAAATGCCTTGTGGGAACGGTGGGAAGATTAATACGAAATGCGCCCCAAGCTGAACAGTTAAGGCAAGCTGACCATCAAGAACCTGACAGACCTGATGCTACCGCTCAAGGACGGAGGGGATGACTTCAAGCGCATGTTCGTGCTATTCGCCCTCTCTTCATTCCTGACTCCGTCCATTAATCGAGTAGTCAGGGTAGGCCTTCTCCCATCACTAGTTGGTGTAGGCAGAATAGACAAACTGGACTGGTGCGAGTTTGTGATCAGCCACCTGTGCGAACAGGTGTTGAAATACAAGAACAGTGTTGCTCGGGCTGCGGACAATAAAGCAGACAATAAAGCTCGCGAAATTTACAATGTCGGTGGTTGCTTGCTGATATTGCAGCTTACCTACCTCCACCATCATGGATGGAGACAGACCACCATTCCAAAGTCTCTGCCTCTGATTTGGTGGTGGATTCCGGAGAAGCTGAAGAATAGAATTCTAGAGGAATGCGAGGTCCCCTTCGGTTCCGGCTTTTTCCAACCAGGTTTCCCCATCAGTTCAGATGATGCTGGCATCGCGCGTGTAATGCAGGACCTAAGGGACAATGGATTACAATGCTATGAGGATGTAAGTAAATGTGGAAATAATTGTTAGTCTTCATGTGGTTATCTTGCATATTTTTTGAAGGGTGTGTATCGATGCGAGTATGTTGCTTATATTTTATGTTTGCGTGAGAATGCATTAGGGTGTGTAAATTTGCTCATGCGGGGATCTTTCTTATATTCATGTTGTTTGCTTGTACTCTTCTCAGGGATTGGAATGGGACCTCTCGAACTTCAATCGCGATATGTCGCTGATCTCGGCATCCCACTTTCCTAGAATCCAACAGCACCTGACCGGACTCACTCTCACTGAAAGAACGAGAACTACTGCCGCGGTGCCAATCACACGTGCTGTAGATTGTATAGTCAGAATTGAAACTGAATTAGCACAGATGAAGCAAGGTCTTCTGGGTTTGAAAGACGACATCCAACATGAAGTCTTGATTAATGCTAATGCTACAGGAAATTCTGTCGTTGAACGTGGTCATTCGGATGAAGAAATACCAATAGAAGGGAGTGGAGCTGGAGAAGCTGAGGCAGTGAAGGGAAAACATGCTACAAAAAAACGACCTCGTGAAAGAGGGAGCCATCCTCCCACGGACAAGAAACAAAAGGATGGTAGAAATAAGGATGATCAGAGGCAACCTAACAAGAAGAAGAAAGAAGAGCAGAAAAAGAGAGAGAGAGAGAAGGAAGCAGAAAACCAGAAGAAGAGAGAGAAGGAAGAAGAAGAAGAGCGGAAGAAGAGGGAGAAGGTGGAAGAAGAGCGGAAGATGAGAGAGGAGGAAGAAGCGCGGAAGAAGAGAGAAAAGGAGGAAGAAGATCAGAAGAAGAGAGAAAAGGAGGCAGAAGAGCAGAAGGAGGCAGAGAGAAGAAGGAGGCAGAAGAGCAGAAGGAGGCAGAAGAACAGAAGAAGATTGCTGCTAAAAAGGCTGCTGAGGTAGCAGAAGAAGAAAGAGAATGAAGAAGAAGAGCGGAAGAAAAAGGAGAAGGAAGCAGAAGAGGAGAAGAAGAAGAGAGAGAAGGAAGAAGAACGGAAGAAGAAAGAGGCGGAAAAAGAAGCAGCTGAGGAAGAAGAGAGTGGCTCTGGAAAAAGAAGCAGCTGAGGAAGAAGAACGGAAGAAGAGAGAGGCTCTTGTCAAAGGAGCAGCTGAGGAAGAAGAACGGAAGAAGAAAGAGGCTCTGGCTAATGCACTAAGTATTCAATCAAATGAATTGGTAGATTCTGCATCCCTGACAGCTCAACCATTGATACAGCCTACGGCTAAGGAGAATCCGTCAGCACAATTGAACGTAGTTGTGGGAGTGGCTGAGCCGGTGACGACGCCTCCTGCTTGTTCTACCACCCAAGGAGTTCAGTCGCATCCTGTAGGATTTCCGTTTCCTCCTGAGCAGCTTTTCGAAGGAGACACAATGGTGGAATACCGAGAAGATCCTGATGTTGCAAACATTGTTAAAAAATTGAAGAACTTCGATATTAAAATTTATGAGTGTGAGCTCCTCAAGTGCGAGAAGACCAGAAAGAAAACGGACATTCGTCCTCTTGTTGACTACTGCTTGTCTGCATCCAAGAAGGATGGGTAAGAGTACGCCCTGACAGTGAGTTCGCATTCACTAATCACTGTAAATTGCTTCATGCTGAATTTTGTTATGTTTGCAGGCCCCAATTATTCAGTGATGGCGTTTTATGTCTTGCTGATGCTTATGACTTTGCCTCGCTTGAGGAACAGCAGGACATTTGCACTCCTCTGATGAATTGCTGGGCTCGCTACATCAACTCCCTCCAACTCTCTCCACCCAGAACGTCCCTGTGCATACTAGAAAAGGTGAGTTGACACTTGCCTAACTTTTATCGTGATTCACACCCCTTGCGTTTTCTGGGGACACCCCCATCACTAACAACCCGTCGACATTTTGTTGATTAGTTTGACCAGCAGGATCTGTCGTCCGCGGAGGACAGAAAAAATTTGTATGATAAGTGGAATGATTTCTTGAAGTATGGTTGCAAGAGGAATCCAATTCATGCCGAAATGGTAATTTCAGATTCATTTTATTTTACCTCGATGTAAAATACTGACCATTCTTCATTCATGTCCGCAAATCATGCTCTCTGTCCACATGAACGACCATATTTTCCTCGTTGTAGCTGACCTCCGGGAGGGCGCCGGATTCTACTGTCTCGACAACCTCGAACACAGCAATAGCGAGGTAGCACAAAATTATGCAGCTGCACTGGAAAGATTGGTATAGTTTCAATTTTCTCTTCCATTAATCCAAGTTAATTATGCAACAGTGATCCACAAGTCATGCATGCATTTCCGAACCCTAACGTACTACTCCTCATTCCAGCATCAACTTTTGTGCGGTTACCTAGAACACATCGGCCATCACAAGGCCCCTGTTATTCAAAATGCGACGCCGGATTACATCAACGATGAAGGGTGGCGAGTGAAAACAGGAAACCATGACTGCGGCGTGTATACCATGTACTTCATGGAAAATTACGGATTCGCAAAATTTAACATGAAACACATTACTGAAGTAAGACTTCTTCTTCCGTGATTACTAGTCTATGATTGTATGTTGTAGAAATATATCTAATCGTTGCGTGTTTCCTGATTTTCCGTAGTCGAGCTCCAGAAGACGGTGCAGGATGGACATTTGTCAGCGACTAATTATGTGGAAGAACAACGCTGAAAGAACTTCCTGTCTAAAGTCGGCTGTGGAATGGGCTGCAAAATGGGTTGCTGCGAATGAAAAAGATGACATGGTCATGCGTAATTTCAGCCATAATTTGAGAAAGCGTCCAGGAGACGAGACTAATAGTGCGTGTTCGCCGAAGAAGTCACCTACGACAAGGCCCAGGAAAGCTAGGAAGTAATCATCTGCATATTGACAAGATTCCGATCAAGTTGCACTCGTTTGCGTCACAACGGTATCATCAGTTGTGAAGAATAATTTGAATAATGTTGTCAACGGTTCTTACGAATAATGCTATCATGGCTGTTAACGTTCTAAATAATTAGTACATTTGGATTACGATATTGTTTTGCTTTCACCAGTGTCCAGGGATGGGCGTTTTTATTTAGAAATTCAAGTTACGGTTTCCATTTCATCATTTCTTCCTATTCAAACAAGTTTAGTGATTTAGTGTTAGGGTTTTTAAATGTAACTTCGCACTTGAAATGATTCATGAAAACATTTCTCATAACTACACCCCGAGCAAGAATGCTGGTGTTAATTACTCCCGGGTTTGACGTGAATGAAAACACAGAAACATAGGATGAGTAGGAAGTGGGGATCCATAACACAGAAACATTTGAAAAATATGCGCCAGACACCCGCATGACCAAGAATACACACCCTTGTGAGTTCTCACGCATACACTCTAACAAGTGCATTTTATGTTGCTGGTGTTAAATATTGTAGAAACGTGGAATTTGTTGCGAACTCTAGTATAGAATGAAAGTTTTAATTTCATTTATAAACGCGGTTCCAACAAACTGAATCAAATGTGCGAATAATATGTGTGGATTTCTCACACAAAATCACTTTTTTATTTATATTTGTGTTTGAAAGTTACATTGAAATTCTTACTATTGAGATTCGACTACTATTAGTACGAGGTTTAATTAAAACCTGATTTCTGATTAAATGTGCATGAAAATTATAAGTATTGTAGTGTAATGGACAATTAAAAAGAGGTAGATGAAAATTAATAGTGTTGTTTTTATTTTGAAAAAAGTGTTGTTAGTTATTATTATGTAAATGAAAATGGAAGAATAATGGAAAATGAAATTATTAAAAATATAAATGCAGATTTAAAAATTAAATACATATGAAAAATATATAAAAGACACGAGCATGAGAAATAAGGAATATCACCATGTGAAAATAATAACACCGCATGAATAAAATTATAAACGTTGGACTGTATTTTCCGGCAACGGGCGTGGCCCACACACGTTTGATCTTATGAGAGAGAATATGAATGGGAAGGAGGAGAATAAGATGAGGAGAGAGGAAGTCACGTGACAACGGCCAACGCACTAATGGTATTATATTCGTATGTGGGCCCCACAATCAAACGCGACCCACAAAAATTTTATCGTGTAGCGATAGAGCGAAAAAACCAATGGTTCAAAATAACAGTGCCCCATTTCGAGAATCGAAAAAAGGGACATGAAATGAGATAATATTATTGATATGGCAACAATGCGGGCTCGCGTTGCCGCAGCGCGCATTAGCAGTGTGGCTCAGGATTATAGTGTTTCATACGTTGCTTTCCACTCAGAAACCCTCACCACTCAACGGTCGCCACGTGTCCTCAACTTGAATCCCAAGAAATGGCAAACAGATTTAAAGCTATGGCATCACTTCCCCTGCGCCTTTCTTCAATGCTCTTAAATTAAGTAGCTTCTGGGTGCCGTGGTCCCACCCAGCCCAACTGTCTCCCCCGCCGGCGATGCTTTCCGGCTACCTTTTTCCGACGCTTTATCACGTCACCTTATTCCCTTAATACAAAATTCAGTTCCACTACTGAGCTTTACTTGTAGGACTTCTTTTTTGGCACCCCTTTCTTTGCTTTTTTCAGGTATATATGGTGTCGATCTGAATGATTGTAACGCCTTTCCTTGCATGAGCAGAACCATAATTATTGTGCCCTGTGAGCACACTTGATGAATTTCTCACTCGGTTCTATAAAGAAAAGATAGAGATATGGAAAAGAACATGATAGTTTTATTTAATTATCAAATCAGTGACGCAACTAGAAATTTATTTCAGGGTATGCTCAAATAATTGAAAAAATGAACGGCGGAAACTCAGGTTAGAATTACCGTTTCACCGGAGGCTGGAAAGAATCAAATTTAACCGGTAAACAGTAATATAGATTGAATTTCAAATTTTATTATAGGCCCACGCTTACCCGGATAGTTCCGCCCCTGCTCTGAATTACCACCTTTATTTAGTTAGGGCCTATTGAGCTAATTTTCAATTTATTTAGTTTTAATTTTAATGAAATATAATTTAAGTTATATACCTATTATATTTCCTTTTTTTAAACATTCTCTCCTACTTTATTTCTGTTCGATATAAATAAACAAATAAATATCAGTTCAGAAAAATAACCGACATGAACCACTTAATTGTTTTTTAAAAGATTGAATTCTTTGGTAAATGGGTTGAATTTTTAACTTGTGCTCGGATATCTAGCATGTTATAATAAACTATTACAAAACTCAGGCGTAATTCAAAAATACAAAATATATTCCTACACTCTAAGTAAACCTTAAGTTGGACTTAAGGTCAGTATTTATTTATACTGAATTGAATTAAACTATACCAAAAATTTCGGAAGTCTGCTTAACCAAGAACACCTTCTCAACTCATGCAATATTTGTTTAAACGTTTCTTAAGGCTACAAATATAACCTTAATACCCAGAAGAAGAGTGGCAAAATGCTTCAAGAACATTAGCATGAATTATAAAATTTAACTTCACCTGTGTGCATGCTAACAAGAACACACCAACTTGCATACAGACATACTATAAAAAGAATGATGATTAAAACACAATAACAAGAAGAACCAACTTGCAGACGTTAATGTCACATAGTGCAATTATCAACTCATCAAAATTCCACCTCATTTCATCTCAGAAAAAAGTAAAATTGTACATTTCTCCCGGAAAGCCCAATCAGAAAATCAAGGACGTGACACCGTAACTAACTATTGAACCAAAAAAAGGCAGAGCCAAAACTCAGAAGAGCTTCTCCCTTCTCTCAAAAACACAACCAAAAAAAAAAAAAACTAGTTTTGTCGTTGTTCCTCGTGCCTTTCTTGAGATCTACTGGTTTGATCAATGGCGGTTTCCACAACTTGTTTAGGCTTCTCGACAACCTCTTCCAAACCTTTCGCTGAATTCTCAGTTATAGCTGGTGATTTGCTGGACATGATCGGGGTGGCCAGAAACGTGGGCTTGATATCTCCGGCCATGATCACCACGATCTTCTCCTCAAAGGCCGGAATAACCTTCGCCGCCGCGTCTTCGGATTTTCCGTCTTCGATATCCGTGTCACCGCGGCGGTTAGAGCTGCCGGAGACTCTCCAGTACGAGCAGGCGAGGAGGAGCAGGGCGAAAGCGATGAGGCCCAGCATGGCGGCGAGGCCTCCGAATAAGTAAGGAACCGGAGAGTGCCACGGCGACTTCATCTGCGCCGGAGTTGTCGCCGGGAATGATGACGGGGAGGTGGCGAACTTTACTGAGGTTGAAGAAGCTGCCAGTGAGTTTTGCAGAGTTCTCATTTTGGGAAGGGGGAGAGTTTGTTGGGAGAGGGATTGGATTGTTGTTGGTTGGGGGATGGTGATCTGTGAAGTGGAGAAATGGGAGAAGTGTGTATTTATAAGCTAAAGTTTGAGCATAAAAAAGTGAGTGTGGTGATGGCGTTTGGGCAACGACAATTTTCATTTTTCACTCTTTATTTCTTTATCATTTCGTTTTTCCCTTTTTATTCGTCATTTATTGGACATCATACACACCATCTTAAGATTCATGAGTAAGGGCATATGTTGTTGAACTGAATCAGATTGAATTGAATTTTTATAAAATTGATTTAGTTAAAGTCATTTTATGATTTAACTTTAAAAGATTTGTAAGAAAATTGATATAGATTAAATTAAATTTAATAGAAATGAGTTAAAGTTAATTGATTAAAGGTAGATCAGAATTATAGTTGAGCGATCAAATAAAAATTTTCAACAAATAAAGTTCGAATATAAACTTTACACTAAAATTAACTAACACGTAGAATTTAACTAAATCTTATCAAGTAAATTAAATCGTTTGACTTGAATATAACTAACTTGAACTAAAATCAATTGAGCAGATTCGACTCAATTCAAGTTGAAGTTACTGAATTGAGGTTAGACAAATTGTTCAGAATTTATTGACATTAGAGGATTTGTTTGCATTTATAAAGGCAATTTCAATTATTAAAAAAATGCTTTCTCTCTCTGTACAAAACCCCAGGGTTTCGCAGAAAGGAGATCGGAAAAAGTGACCGTGAATAGCTCACAGATCAGCATCAACAATCAAGACGTAACGCAACAGAATCGACGCGTGATGGATGTTACGGTCGCGATGTGCGTCCTTGATGATCCGTCGTGATGGCACGGTGAGGGGTACTTGCTAAGAATCAAGGAACTCTCAATCAGGGCGGGGCGGCTTATTGCCGTTCCCGCTCCGATGCTAAAGTCAGAAGACTGATCGGAGAGTTGGGATGTGATTGATTGTGTTTAGTGAACTTACCTTTCTCTTGTGAGAAAGGGATATATATATGGTGCAGACAATCTGACCTGACCTGATCAGACCGCGCCGTTAGGCGGTCTGGGAAGATTCTCCTGTCAGGTTAGGTAAAGCTGCCATCTGCGGTCGGGTCCGGCCCGATCGTCATGCAGGATGAAGGGTCGGGATGAGCCATGCGGGATGGTGAGGTGCCCGGCCCTAACAAGTCCCCCCAAGTCCGAGCGCGGAGCAACGGTTCGCGTGATGGATTGTATCTGGGTTTCTGTGATGCGTGCGACAGTGAGCCGTCAGTAATAACTGCATGTCTGCCACGTGTCATCACTTTTTCGAAGGGATGCGTGTAAATTTTGTCTTTGTAACTGTGCAACTTTTGCAACTGCAATTATCACTTTAACTGCTCGCATAACTCCCCCCCCCCCCCCCCTTTCTTCATTCAAATACGAAACTGCTCCTCATTTCTGCCTTCTTCATTTCATTCTCAAATTCATTGCTCACAACCTTAGATATTCCGCACACGCCAGTATACCTTCTTCATTTTGATTTCTCGTGTTCTTCCGCCTCTGTAACATCTTGCCTGTTCTGATCATGGCTGACATCCCCGTCTCCGGCGCGTACTGCCAGATTACGGAAGAAGAGGCGGCTGAGTTTGTCCAAATCTGCCGCGACACCGAGGGCCTCCAGATCGCAGATCTGGCCAAGTCAATCGTTCGCCCCAAACCCAGCGACACCATCAACGCTGCCCCGGCGGGCAAAGTTCCTGTGTACTATGAGCATCTGGCTCGCTGCAGCGTCAGGTTCCCTCTCACTCCTTTCTGCCAATCCATTCTGTCCTACTTTGACATGACTCTGGGCTTGATGACGCCTAACGCCGTGCGCAACATCATTGGCTTCGAGACCCTGTGCGGTGCTCGCGGGGTTGTCCCCTCCGTTACCCTGTTCCGGGTGTTCTTCTACACCGGCGGTGGCGGCGATGACGACGGTTGGGGCCACATCAAAGTTCGCCCCAAAGCCGACCTGCACATCTTGACCGGCATGCCCAAAACGACCAACTGGAAGGTAAAGTTTATGTTTTTTGATGAAGATGTCGTGTATGGGCCTGCCGCCTCTCGCCCAAGGCAATCTGTCGGTGATCCTGATACGCGCGGCCGCGCTCCAGATGGCGTTTCCCAAAATCGCTTGGCCGCCTCCATCAAGGCTCTGAAGGAGAAACCGGAGAGGTGAGACGTCTTGAAGTTGGATGAGAGGTTGCGGGATTCCGGCCTGCCTCACCGTCGCGTGCTCCGTGCCATCCAGGATGAGCCTGTTGTCATCCCAGATGCTGATAAGCCCGTCCAGGATGAGGGCAACGGCCCCCCAAAAGTTGATCTCTTCAGCCCTCCTGCCGCTCTGGCACTCGCTCCGATTGGTCGCCCTGATAAAGGTATGTTAGATCTAACTTGGCCCTCTCTTTCATCCTTTTTGAGCATTGTCATGACCTTTTGCTCTTGCCTCAAATGTATCTTCTTCATGCTGCATGTGTTTCAACAGATATGACTCGCCGCCGACCAACCATTGACGTGACAAAGTTCGTCCGTCCCTCGCAGCGCAGGAGGTTGGAGGACAGCGCTGGCCCGAACCAGTCCACTCAGTCGCATGGTCAGTCCTTTCAAACCGGACTAGATGGCAATGCTGAAGGTTCCTCGCTTCCCTATCAGGATACCGGGTCGTCAAGGGGTTTGCTGAAACCTGACCAGCTGTTCCAGATGGGGGTCGGCGGTCGCGAGAATGTCTCGTCCCAACCCCAGGTACCCGAGAAGCTGAAGAGCAGCACTGAACCAACTGGTCCAGAGCATGGTGAGAGGGCCCCTCCGCACGCTGGTGGCTTTCAAACTGACAAGGGTAAAACCAACTCTTCCACCGTCTTCCTCAACTCGCCCGCCGGTCGTTTAGAATATCTCAAGGAGGTGATGCCCCTTGACCATTTCAGGGCTTGGGTGAAGAATCCGGCGCTAAACCTTCATGGGGTCAGGACTGCCACGGACAATCTGATTTCATCTGTTTTTGATGTAAGCTTCATCTTCTTGTCTCTCCTTTCATGCTTAACTTCCTCTCCCGACTCTATCTTCCTAACTGTTGTATTGTTAGGGCGCTTGCTCATCCCTTGCCGTCCTCTCCGACTTCAGCACCTTGTGCTTGGCACATGAGGCTGACAAGAAAGTGCATCACGCCACCCTCATCGAGCTCGGAGACGTGAAGAGGCAGTTGGCCATCGCCGATGCCGAGATAGTCCAGCTTCAAGAGGAGGCCAAGGCCAAAGCAGATGCTGATGCTGAGTGGTCACCTGATGACTGGATGGAATCCGAGCAGGCGCTGAAGAAGCAGCTGGACGCTGTCAACGCTCAACTAGCGTCTGCCATCTCGGACGGTGAGGAACTGAAAATAGCCAAGGAGACCAGCGACGCTGCTCTGCTAGATGCCCAGATATCTACCACCGAGCTGCAAAAACGCCTGGATGAAGCTGTTGGGAAAGCTGATCAGATGGACAAGATATCTGGTGAACTGGCCACTCTTCAGGCTCGCTTTGCCGAGTCCGAGAGTCAACTGAAGAAGGCGCTGGAGGATAAGGCTAGCCTCGCCATTGACTATCAGTCTGTGCTGACCGCCGGCGTGCGTGAGGTGTTTGCCAAGGTGGCTCGATCGGAGCGCGCCGTCGCGCGCACTTCTGCTTTCCTCCGACGGGCTTATGCACTGGACAACGTGTATGAAGACTCTGCTGCCTATGCCACTGCTCTTTCTGAGCTCACCGATGCCTTTGTTGGCTATGGCTTCCCTGAGTACTTTTCTACGTTGACCGGTGAGATGACTCCGGCCGAGCTTGCCGCATGGGAGCCAGATGTTGCAGTTCCACCTGTTATGGTCGATGGTGAAGTTGTCGCCGAAGAAGGGCTGGTGAAGGACTTGGAGGATGCTGGGAACAATGTCCAAGTTTCTGCCCAAAACCATTAGTTCTGTTTCTTTCTTTTCCTTTGATTCTGTTGGATTCCTCCTAAACTTCTCTGAATAATTTGCTGTTGGTTTATAATGACCCATAAGGGTTACATTTGCTTCCTTTTGGTTTGTAATGACCCATAAGGGTTACATTTGCTTTTGCATTGTTATCGAATTCTTGCTTTGACAGCAAATATTATTGCCTTAGTGGTTTGGCTGTTTGTTATTTGATGAAACTCTTGTTTGTGCATTTGCATTATTGGCTACTGCCTTAATGTTCGGCTGATGTCTTGCCGTTCCGCTCACCCCCGTTCATGGTGGTGACTCATCATCCTTCTATACGAAGAGGGATGAGTCAGCAGGATGAACTAACCGGGGTGAACCATGATGTGGCTTGAACCTCTTGTCGACTCGGAGGTCGCTAAACCCTGACCAAGCCACCAAGGTATATTGGCCTGGACCTTTCCTTGGTTTTATTTTCTTTCAAAGCCAAATCTGCTAAGCTATGATCCTTGTTAATCGGTCCGTGTCCGACATGGGCTTTTCTTAAAGAAAAGGTCCCACCTTTTCTTCAAACCGGTAGCTATCCGAGTTTGGAGAGGATATGGTTTGTTCTGTTTGCCCATCCGCATTTGAACAAAAAACCACGCCTACGTTCAGTACTCAAAAAAGGGCAGCTAAGCCTCAGTCTTGGTCTGGCGGTCACGATCATGATCGTGTCATCCGACTTGCCCATTGGTGTAAGTACGCCTTTGAACGCATCTTTGCCATCTCAGACATATGTCTGAGATGCTCGGCAAAGATGTGCCCTTCGTGCTTCACACCCTAAGTGAGGGATGTGTCGAATGTTCTAATGCTCTGTCCGGGTAACCGGAGCGATGGCCTGAACTGCCTCTCTTAATGTCCATTCTCACCGATTCCGATCATGTCATCCGACTTTCGAAAAAGGAGCATGAATGAAACAGAAAAAGAGATGATGTGTTCTTGAACTTGACACTTGGAATTTAGTTAAAGACAAAAAGGGGGAGTACAAAACATACAATTTTGCGTGGGAGAACTGGATTTCCTCAAGATCACATCCCTCATGAGGGCAAAAGTCGCGATCCGATCAGGAATCCGTTCTCCAAAAGCATTTCCCCATTATATACAAACTAATTGGTACCTTTCTCATGGGTCTGCTGCTGCTCAACCGTAATAACGGCGGAGGTTCTCCATGTTCCACGTCCTTGGTACCGCTTCGCCCGCCATGGTCTGCAGCCTGTATGCGCCGTTCCTCAGCACTTCTGCGACCACGTATGGCCCTTCCCATGTGACATCTAACTTCTTCAAGCCTTCAACTCGGCTAGCTTCATTCTTTCGGAGGGCCAATTCGCCTTGCTTAAGATTCCTTACGCGGACTCTGGCATTATAGCGTTGTTCTACGTATGACTTGTAGGCCGCCTCCTTGATTGTGGCCTGTTCTCTGGCTCTCTCCAAGTCCTCCAGGTTCTCTCTCAAACGCTGGTTATTGTCCTCTTCGGCATCCGGGATGGCGGATCGCGTTGATGGGATGATGAGCTCAGGCGGGATGATGGCCTCACTGCCGAAACACAGAAAGTAAGGTGATTCACCTGTGGCCGTTCGGGGCGTCGTCCTGTATGCCCACAACACCGATGGGAGCTCATCTACCCAGTTCCCTTTCGCGCCGTCCAACCTTCTCTTTAACCCTTGCACAATCGTTCCATTGGTTCGCTCGGTGAGACCGTTGGCTTGCGGATGGGCTACTGATGTGAAGCTCTGCTGAATGCCCATCTGGTCACACCAGTCTCTGAAGACTCCTCCTTCAAACTGGCGTCCGTTGTCGCTGATGATCGTCTTGGGCAGGCCGAATCTGCAAACAATGTTCCTCCACTTGAAACTTGTCATCCTCTTGCCCGTGATGGTTGCCAATGCCTCCACCTCAACCCACTTGGTGAAGTAGTCAACGGCCACCACCAGGAATCTTCTCTTGCCGGTCGCTTGGGGGAAAGGGCCGACGATGTCAATGCCCCATTTTGCAAATGGCCATTGGCCTGTGATGCTCTTCATGGGTTGGCCGGGTTGAGATGACACCCGATCATGTATCTGGCACTGATGGCAAGTTTTGACCACATGGTCGGCGTCGACCCTCATGTTGGGCCAGTAATAACCCGCTCGGGATGCCCTCAGCGCCAGTGTCCGGGCCCCCTGATGGCTGCCGCCGCTTCCTTCGTGGAGCTCCTTCAGGATCCTTTCTGCTTGTCTGGGCGTTAAACATCGCAACCATGGCTGCAAATATCCTCTCTTGTATACCACTCCGTTCCTGAGCGCAAAATTCAGCGCCTTCCTCTCTAGGGCTTTCGCCTCCTTCTGGTCGGGTGGTAGCGCTCCACTGAGCAAGTAGTCCCGCATTGGTGTCAGCCAGCATGGCGGCTCAGCCTCAATAGCTGCGACCGTCATGCCGTCAGTTGATCTTGTCGGCAGTGTCTCCACTAGAACTCCTTTGGACAGATGGCTGCTTGCCGTGGAGGCCAGCTTGCTGAGGGCATCTGCCCTTGTATTCTCGGATCTGGGGACCCGGGTCACCTCAAATCCTTCGAACTGCGTAGCTAGACTCTTAACCTTGGCCAGGTATTTTGCATTGATGGCTCTTTGGCTGCGTACGACCCATTGAACTGGTTTGCAACCAAAGCCGAGTCGCCGTATGCGTCCAACTTGGTCGCGCCCAACGCCTTTGCTAACTCCATGCCTGCAATTAATGCTTCATATTCGGCCTCATTGTTCGTAGCTGGGAATTGGAATCTCAACACATACGTCGTCTCCATGCCATCGGGGTCGGTCACGATCAAACCTGCTCCTGATCCTTCCACGCCGGATGCGCCATCCACATGTAGCTTCCACCATCCTGTCCTGTCGACGCGTCGTCGCTTTTTGTCGGCTGGCTCGCTTGGTGCGTCGATGGTTACTTCATCCTTCTCCTCGATCCCGGATGGCAATTCTGCCAGGAAATCAGCCATCACTTGCCCTTTGATGGCTTTCCTTGGGGCGAACTCAATGGCATGTTCGCCTAGCTCTATTGCCCACTTGGCCAACCTTCCTGACATCTCTGGCCTGGTCAAGATTGCTTTGAGCGGCTCGTTTGTGAGAACCACGATGGGGTGTGCTTGAAAATATGACCTGAGGCGTCTCGCCGCGTGGACCAATGCCATGGCCAGCTTCTCCTGAGCGCTGTATCTCAACTCGGCCCCCTGCAGCGTTCGGCTGACATAATAGACCGGGCGCTAGATATTGTTCACTTCCCTAACCAACGCGCCACTCACGACTTCCATCCCGCCGGCAAGGTATAAGTACAGCGTCTCACCTTGCTCGGGAGGAGACATGGCTGGTAGGTCTTTTAAATGGTCCTTCAACTTGAGGAACGCTTCCTCCTCGACCTGGCCCCATTGGATTACTCCTTTTGGCCCGACGCTGCCCTTGAGGATCCTCAAGAACGGGAGTGACCTCTCTGCGGCTCGTGACAAGAACCTGTTCATAGCCGCCAGCTTTCCATTCAGGCTCTGTACGTCTTTAACGTTCCTGGGAGGCTTCATTTCCAAGACGGCTTGGACTTTCTTTGGATTGACCTCCAAACCGTTGTTGGACACCATGAGGCCCAAGAACTTCCCGGCCCCCACACCGAACTGGCACTTGGCCGGGTTGAGCATCATACCTGCCGCGTTCAAGGTTCCCAACGTCTCATCTAGATCCTTCACTAGACCTTCATACGATACACTCTTGATGACCATGTCATCGACATAGATTTCCATGTTGCGGCCGATCTGCGCTTTGAAGATCTTATCCACCACCCTCTGGTAGGTGGCACCGGCGTTGCGTAAACCAAACGGCATCATCCGGTACGCGAAGGCTCCCCTCTCCGTGATGAAGGCAGTTTTGTCGATGTCGTCCTCCCTCATCGTGATTTGGTGGTACCCCTTGTATGCATCTAGGAAGCATTTGATCGGGAAAGGGGCCAACGCGTCTACCTTCTGATCGATGATGGGTGTCGGGTAGCAATCTTTGGGACATGCCCTGTTCAGCGCTTTGTAATCGATGCACATCCGCCAACTCCCATCTGACTTTTTGACCAGGACCGGGTTGGCTAACCACGTGGGGTATGGCACCTCCCGTAGGATACCTGCATTCACCAACTCGGTTACCTGTTTGTTTACGGCGTCATTCCTTTCTGGGCATAGCGGCCGTCTTTTCTGCATGACTGGTGGGTGTGAAGGATCCACTCTGAGGGCGTGCTGACCGAGTTCGGGTGATACTCCCATCATGTCTGTCGCCTTCCATGCAAAGACTTTCTGATGCTTGATCAGGACCTCCAGAACCTCCTGACGACTTGCGTCGGGTAAGTCAGATCCCACTTGGACCCCTCGGCATCCGCCTTGGTCAAGGAACATGGGCATGCATGATGCTGACAAGGTTTTGGGGTCTGGGATCCCTGACCGGACCATATGAACCGGACGTCGTGGTGGTGATTCGTCATCTGGACGCTTCCGCTTCTTTAATGCGATCCTGTGGCACTCTCTCGCCTTTTGCTGATCGCCTCGAACAGCCGCTATCCCTCCTTTGGTTGGAAACTTCAAAAGGAGATGGAGGGTTGAGACAATACCTTTGAGCTGGGCTAGCGCTGGCCTCCCCAGTATTAGGTTATACGGGCTATGAGCTTTGATGACGATGAACTCCAAGTCCACCTCTTTCCTGGTCGGCCTTTCCCCAACCCCGACTGGAAGTGTAATTGTTCCTTCTGGCCACACCGTTCTGTCCGCGAAATCCACCAACAGTGTGCTTGTTGGGATTAACTTGGCCTTTGTGTTGTCGTCTAGCTTTTCGAAACAATGCCAATACATTATCTCTACCGAGCTGCCACCATCCACGTACGCTCGATGAACCATCTTATCCATTATTTGAACCGTGATGATGACCGCATCGCATCCGGCCGGACAATCCGGGATGGGATCGTCGGCACCGAACGTGATCAACTCATCTCTTCCCAGCCTCCTGCTTGTCGGCGTGTGTTCCGGGGCTATTCTGCACCTAGCCTTTCTTTGTGAATCCGAGCTCCCTCCGGCGTTTCCGCCTATGATAGTGAGTATATCATTGCTCGCGCGCCTCGCTGGTTCTCGTTCTGGTGATGACTCCTCTTCATACTTTGCTCTCTTTTCGTCTGGTCGCTCGGCCCGCGCCACTTCCTTTCCTTTACCACGCGCCCTGTTGGCCCCTTGCTCCTGGCCGCCGTTCTTGTTGGCATATGTTGCCTTGTTGTGAGCTTTGGCGGTGGCAGCAAATTGTTTCAACTGCCCTTTCTGCAGGCATGACTCGATGGCCTTCTTCAAGTGGATGCAATCCTCTGTGTCGTGGCCGTGGTCGTCATGGTACTCGCAAAACTTGTTCAAGTTCCGCTTGTTGGGAGGCATCTTCATGGCACGCGGGGGTGGGATGACGTCGCGGTTTGCCAAGAACACTTCCCTGGGCGTCTTTGTCAGCGGGGTGAAGACTCTTTCTTGAGCAACTCGAGGTCCTAGCCTGTCCTTCACCGATGACGCCTTCTCTGCTTTAGCCGGTTGCCCATCCTGGATGGGCTTCTGTTTAGACAAGTAAGGTCGAGCCTCCTTCTGTGTTGCCAACTTCTTCTTCTTGGCATTCTCATCGGCTCGGTGAAACATCTCCACCACCATATGCAACTCGTCCAGCGTGTGTACCGCACGGAGGGTGAGCTCCGAATCCAGAGCCTCGTGATCTAGACCTTGCATGAAGATTTCGATCAACCACCGCGGCTCGCCACGGTGCACCACCCTGTTGCTTTCCTCGATGAAGCGCTCATAATACTCCATCAGGCTCTCGCCGGATGATGCCTTGTGGCGTATCTTCATCAGGTCCTGCGTCGTGTTGGTGAACTTCCTCTTCTGCATGAACCTGATGAGGAAAAGTTCCTCGAGCTGCGCAAAACTGGACACGCTTCCATTGTCCAGGTTGGCGAACCACACCCTTGCCGCCTCCTTGAGCGTGGTGGCAAAGACTTTGCACCACACGGGCTCGGGTGTAGCGTACGTTGACATGTTGGTCGTGAACGTATGCAAATGATCTGCTGGGTCCGACGAGCCATCATACGTACCTAGATTTGGTGGGATCCGGAGACGAGGATTGGCGACGAACTCCGTGATTGCCTCTGAAAATGGGCTCCCTCTTTTCTGGCAATCCGGGGCCTCATAAAACACCGACAACCTCTGCTTCGCCGGCACCCTCGGCTTGACACTGGGCTTGTGAACATACGTCATGGCCCATTCCCCAGGATGAGACTTAGGGTTGGCCTCTTTCTCGCCCGGATCTCCCCACTCCTCGTCTGAATCTTCCAGGATCTCATTCCCGTCATCATCCAGCTCAGTGAGGATGGGGGCTTTTCGCTTAGCTCGTGCAGGCTCGGCGAAGAGTTTGGTCGGTGTGACCGTCTTCGCCAAACCTTCAAGACGCCGCGCTTTCGGCGGCGTACCTCGCAGCTCCTGCAGCTGCTTGTTGATGGTAGCCTGTGACTCCAATATCTGGCGGAGCACATCACCATCCTCCGTCGTGAAAGATGGGGACGCGCCTGGGTGCCGAGCCTGCTCAGGCGTCGCCGAGATCGGAGTGGCTGCTGGGTTTGAAGGGGTGAACGGGACTCCTGCCCCTTCGTCGCCCAGATCTGTGACCACTACCTCACCGATGAGGGTAGCGTGGTCTTGTCCTTCTCTGCTCATTTGCAGTGCGTGGGCTATGAAGATACTTGATTATATCCCCACAGACGGCGCCAATGTTACGGTCGCGATGTGCGTCCTTGATGATCCGTCGTGATGGCACGGTGAGGGGTACCTGCTAAGAATCAAGGAACTCTCAATCAGGGCGGGGCGGCTTATTGCCGTTCCCGCTCCGATGCTAAAGTCAGAAGACTGATCGGAGAGTTGGGATGTGATTGATTGTGTTTAGTGAACTTACCTTTCTCTTGTGAGAAAGGGATATATATATGGTGCAGACAATCTGACCTAACCTGATCAGACCGCGCCGTTAGGCGGTCTGGGAAGATTCTCCTGTCAGGTTAGGTAAAGCTGCCATCTGCGGTCGGGTCCGGCCCGATCGTCATGCAGGATGAAGGGTCGGGATGAGCCATGCGGGATGGTGAGGTGCCCGGCCCTAACAATGGATACCTTGGCAGACATCGAGCGACGATACGGAAACTTGAAGCTAATAGCGGACGAGGAGCAACCGCTTAAATTGGGCGGAACGCGATCGAAATCGACGGATCCGGACTGTACTCTCGTCGGTAAGTTAGTCACCACCAGACGCATCTCGCATGAAGGAATACGGACTATATTTTCCGGGGTTTGGAACCTGCGTGAGTCCCTAAAGGTGCGTACACTAGGAGAAAACGTCTACCAATTCAAATTTCCTAGCGCAACGGAGAGAACTAGGGTTTACAATATGCAGCCTTGGTTATTGAATCGCTCACTTTTGGTCTTGAAAGAGCCGGTCCCCGGCATGATAGGTTCAGAAGTTTTGTTTGATAGAGCCCAGTTTTGGGTTAATGTCCTGAAGGCCCGGCAGATGATATGAATATCCCAAACGCGGAGTTGATCGGAAACATAATTGGTCGTTTTGTTAAGGTCGATAAGGATGTGGGTGGTGGATTCGTAGGGAACTTCCTCAGAATTCGTGTGGAAATCGATATCACAAAGCCCATCAAGAGGTGTCAGGCCTTGGAGGGAGACATCAAGTGTCCTTTGAAGTACGAGAAACTCCCCGGAATTTGTAGCTACTGTGGTATCATCGGTCATGATAGAAACCGTTGTACGGTAAGATGGCTAGCCCAGGAGGAAGACAGAGATGCCATAAATTATGCTGACGAATACATTTTTCTACCGAATCAATCTCCTTTTCACGGGAGTTGGAGAGGTGGTAATACGTTTCAGCAATCTTGGAGAAACACATCGAACACGAGTCGAGGCTACCACAGAAACTCAACAACTCCACCCCAGGATGCTAGCCGCACAGCCCAGCCAAGAACTCCCCGTCCTAACTCTGACATTAGACGATACGTCAAACAGAAGGGACAGTCACTACTAAAGGTGGCGGAAACTATAATGGAATTGTCAGGAGTAGATAGGGAAATTCTGAAGGAATATGTTCGAGAAATCGACAATTATTATCCAGTCTCTGACTTGGAGAGAGATATCCAGCCAGTCCTAGCAACGCTACGAGACGCTTTGAAGAAGCAGGTGGCTATGGATATTGATAACCCAGGTATGCGTGTTGCTCAAGGCAGTGGAGGAGAAAATAGTGTGATTCCCACGACACAACTATTACTGTTAATGGGTATCGAAGTTGGCCAGACTGAAAACCTAACGCCTCAATCAGCTCCACAAATCACCCGCGGCAGAGAGGACGAGGGCCTAACTGCTAAGCAGATAAGTCAACGAGATGCTATCCGATACATGTTTGCCAACAGCGGCGTGGTGAGAGAAAGATTGGTGGACATGCCTGTAGTGGAGGTGGGAGATTCCCCATTGAATCAACCCACGGAAGAGACAGAAATCATCCAGGATTCTGAGGAGACAAACGTGGAGCAAGTGAAACCACTGGAGGAAAACTTAGTCACAGTTCCGGTGTTAATTGACCTAGAAAAGACCCAACCACTCGTGTCAAGCCCTCTGATGAGAGAAGTACATGTACACTACACTTCACCAGCAAAGAGACAATCTGCTATTATAGCTAAGTACAGAAGGAAACTATCACTGAAACCAAGGGCAAGACCATCTGCAAAGAATTTGGCGCGCAAATTGGCTGCAGAAACCGATGGAGATCAGGCTATGAGCAGAGTGCAGATAAAGGGACCCAAGCGCTTGTTTCTCATCGATGAGGTGGAAGAACAAGAGGACAATGCAACTTTGAAGAAGAAAAGGCTTACAATGGAAGCAGAAAGAAGTACAACTGAGGTGTCACCAACAGCAACCCCTACCGTGGCAGGTTCGGGCGAAGAAGAGGCAGAGGCGGTATCCCCGCCCTGCCAGGGCCAATGGATATTCTAAGTTGGAATTTCCGCGGGTTGGGGAAAGCCCGGGCAGTTTGGGAACTGCGCACTTTGATGCGCTTGAGGAAACCAGATGTTATTTTTTTGTGAGACAAAAAAAACAGTAGAAGAAGTAGATGCTTTATGTTTTGATTTGAATTTGTTTGGTTTTGGTGTGGATTCACAAGGACGTACGAGAAACTCAGGTGGCCTTGCCCTCTTGTGGAACAAAAATGTTGAAGTTGAAATAAAGAACTCCTCTTTTTGCTATATTGATGCACTTGTTGCTATAGGCGACTGAAATATTCGCCTTACCGGAGTTTATGGACACCCAAAAGTCCCCCAAAGGAGAGCATGGTGGGAGCAGTTTAAACAATTAGCCGTTGAACCGGAAGTTCCATGGTTGTATGTTGGAGATTTCAATGAGGTACTCTCCCAAGAGGAGTTTCAGGGCACTAGACCTAGGGCGGAGTGGCAGATTGACTGTTAAAGATAGGCGCTAGACCACTGTGGCCTGTTTGACTTGGGATATATGGGGCCCCTCTTCACATTGCTAAGGAATGATGCAGCGCCGGAGACTACGAGAGCCAGGCTGGACCGGGCAGCCTGTAACCAGATATTGCACGATATATTTCCCTGGTCAACATCGGAAAATATCCCTACTATGCATTCTGATCATATGTGTATTTTGGTAAAGCTTTGCTCTCAAGACCCCACCGCACGATCCTTCAGACGGAAGAAGCGCTTCAGGTTTGAAGCGAAATGGATAAAATCAAAGGACTGCGAGAGGATGATCAAGGAATCATGGGACAACTTTGGAGGCTACTTGTCGGACAAGCTGGAGGAATGCTCGATCGGCCTCTTAAATTGGAGCAAGGTCGCCTGGCCAAATGTAAACAAAAGAATGGAGGAAGTGGAAAAAGAAGTCCAGAGATTATCAAATGGAGTGATCACCCAGGAGATTAAAGACAGAATCGTAGAGCTAAAAAACGAACATGAGATACTCTAAGAAGCGGAAAGCATCCAGTGGAAGCAGAGGGCGAAAAAGCATTGGTATAAAGACGGCGATAGGAATACTAAATTCTTCCATCATTTCGCGTCACAACGACGATCGATGAATAGAATTGATGGTCTTAAGGATGCTAACCAAATACTCAAAAGCAATGACGAGAGCATGGAGCAGATCATACTAAATTTTTTTGGAGGCCTCTTCACCTCAGCCGAACCTGCTAAGGAGCTAATAGACGAGGTGTTGACTAGATTCCAGTCGAGACTCACAGAACAGATGGTGGGGGATCTGACCAGGCCATATCGAGAAGACGAAGTAGCTCGAGCAGTGAAACAGATGCACCCCTACAAATCTCCGGGACCTGACGGTATGAGTCCTGTCTTTTATCAAAAGTTTTGGCATATTGTTCGTTATGATGTGACATCTTTTGTTATAAAACTTTTGAACACTGGCACTTTTAGCTCTTCGGTGAATTACACGCATATTGTGTTAATTCCGAAGACAAAAAAACCAGATAGCATAACCTAATTTCGGCCAATTAGCCTCTGTAATGTGGTGTATAGAATAGCCTCGAAGGTGGTGTCAAACAGATTAAGAAGGATCATGCCACATATAATTTCAGAGTCTCAATCAGCTTTCATACCGGGAAAATTGATTACAGACAATATACTGATAGCTCAAGAGTTTCACCATAGCATGAAGAGAAGAACCACGGGTCCTGTTGTCCATATGAGTTTGAAGTTAGATATGAGTAAAGCTTTTGACCGTCTGGAGTGGAAATTCATATATGCAACTTTGACAAGGTTTGGTTTCCCTACATCTTTTGTCGAACTCATCAAATCATGTGTGAGCTGTTATATTTGCTAAGTCTTGTCATCTATTTTTAGCTGTACATAGTTGCTTGTTTTGTTTCCCGTTTTTCAGTCGTGACTTAGCACGATTTAGCTAGTTGGTTCGAGATTATCATACCTCGTTTGTTTCGGTTTGGAAGGTGTATATATGGATGAATACAGAAGTAGAAAAGAAGACCTTTTTCTGCACCAAAAACCTAGTTCTTTACCTTCTGTTTTCTCTTAAGAACTGACATTTGGTATCAGAGCAAAAGCAATCCTTATGGCCGACTCGAACGGCTCAGCATCGCGATCACCGCAGTGTCTGGAACACCGACCGGAACGCGGACGCAGCCGAGCATGGAGGGGCAATGGGAACGAGATCGTCATCCACGAACGGATTGTGCAGGGCACGAATCTCGGCGGCAACATTGTCTATCCCACTCTCACTGCAACAAATTATATAGAGTGGGCTCTAGTTATGAAGATCAACCTGCGGGCGCAGGGTCTCTGGGAGGCCGTATCTGGCGTCGGAGAGCCAACTGAACGTGTAGACATGGCGGCACTCTCGGCGTTGATCCGTGCGTCGCCTCCAGAGATGGTGCCGGCTCTCGCCGTGAAAACCACCGCTCACGAGGCATGGGAGTCGATCAGAATGATGCGATTAGGGGTGGATCACGTGCGGGAAGCAACGGCACAACGGCTGCGAAAGGAGTTTGAGCAGATCACTTTCAACACCGGGGAGTCTCTCGATGCGTTTGGCATGCGCATCACCGGCATCGCCAACAACCTCTGCTCCTTGGGCGACGCCGTCGAGGAGATAAAGGTGGTCCAAAAGTTTCTACGGGAGGTTCCAAGCCAATATGCACAGATTGCGTGTTCGATCGAGACCCTTCTCGACTTGAATGGCATGACTGTCGAGGATCTGATCGGTCGGCTCCGTTCAGCCGTTGAGAGGTGCTCTATCACCGCCACGAGCAACTCTGGAGGGCAGGTCCTTCTCACGGAGCAGGACTGGGTTGCACGCGGGAAACAACGTGAGCAAGGGAACGGGTCGAGCTCTGGAACCAGCGGAAAAGGCAAGCCCAAATGGAAGGGAAGGCAGCAGACTCAAGGTCGTGATGGCAGCCAGCATGCTTCAAACGGAGATTGCAACATGACAAAGATAAAGTGCTACAATTGCAACAAGTACAACGGTCACATCTTAAGGGATTGTCCTGAACCACGGCGCGAACGAAAGGAGCGCGTAAACCTTGTGCAAGCTCAAGATGACGAGACCACACTACTTGTTGCGAGACTACACTCTCTCACGATCGGAAACCAAGCACCTGATGAGTAAGTGCTACTCAACGAGACGCACTTTCAGGCCAAATCGACGAAACAAGATGGGAAGTGTGACACGGCATGATTTCTCGACTCCGGTGCAAGCGCTCATATGTATGGTAGGCGTGAATTCTTCTCTGAGTTGGACACTAAGGTGCAAGGTTTTGTCAAACTTGGAGATGACACATCGGTGGAGATTAAAGGGCGTGAAACTATCCTTTTCACATGCAAAAACGGTGAGCATCTCACACTAGCTGAGGTTTACTACATTCCTCAACTACGTAGTAGTGTTGGGTCCTTGGGACAGTTGGACGAGATTGGATACGACACTCATATCTGACACGGGTGGCTCCAACTACGCGACCAAGATGGACGTTTGGTAGCACGAGTACCACGGAGTCAAGGGCGTCTCTACGTGTTTCACCTCAATTTAGCACGGCCGGTGTGCCTTGCTGTGCATGGCAACGAAGATGGGTGGAGATGGCACGCTCGCTACGGGCACATGAACTTCGAGTCTCTCCGTCAGCTTGCTAGTGGTGGAATGGTGCAAGGACTCCCAGACATAAGTGGCGCGGAGCGATTGTGTGATGCTTGCCTCGCTGGAAAACAGAAAAGAGCTTCATTTCCTCGCCAGGCTTGGAACCGTGCAGAGGAACCCCTTGGTCTCGTTCATGCTGACTTGTGTGGCCCAATTGATCCACAAACTCCAGGAGGTAAACGCTATTTTCTCCTTCTGGTTGATGATCACACTAGATACATGTGGATACACTTGCTAGCCTCAAAAGATCAAGCATCTGTGGAAATTAAGAAGTTTGTGACAACGGCGGAGTTACAAAGTGGGTTCAGATTGAAGGTGATGCGCAACGATCGCGGCGCGGAATTCACTTCTCATGAGCTTGGTGAATACTTTGCTTAACGTGGAGTACAACGACAATTAACTGCTCCTTACACGCCGCAGCAAAACGGAGTGGTCGAACGTCGGTATCAAACGGTGGTTGGAATGGCTCGAAGTCTCCTGAGAGGAAAAGGAGTGCCAGACAGGTTCTGGGGGGAAGCGGTGACCACGGCAATGTACCTTTTGAATCGAGGGATAACGAAGAGTGTCGCTGGAAAAACTCCGTACGAGGCTTGGCACGGGCACCGACCAAGTGTGCAGCACTTGCGTGTGTTTGGATGCATAACTCACGTCAAAAATGTGCAGCCCAACCTGAAGAAGTTGGATGATAGGAGCAATCCGATGGTACTACTGGGTTATGAGCAAGGCACGGCAGCTTACCGAGTTTATGACCCTGCCACAAATCGTGTCAAAGTCTCACGTGATGTTGTTTTCGACGAGGATGCAGCGTGGAATTGGAGCCCTCCACAATGTGCAAATGGAAACGTTCAAGCAACGTCGGGAAATTTCTTTGTCGAGCAATTTGTTTTTCCAGTTGCAGGCTTCAACTCAAGTCGACGAGAGTCATGTGTTGATGCCAACGAAGCCCCTGAAAAAGAAGCCAGAGGTGAGGTGTCGCCGGCTACTCCGAGTTCGACTCCACAGCCGACTGTGGAGTTTGTGTCTCCACCGACAAATGTTTCTCAGCCATCTCCTGGTGAGGAAGCACCACGGCGGTACCGCACCCTTGAAGGACTCCTTGAAGCCACTGATAACGTTGAGGCTGGAGATGATGAGTTGTGTCTTCTAGCTGCCGACAAACCGACTTGTTTTGCTGAAGCAGAAAATGACGAGGGATGGCGAGCTGCGATGATAGAGAAAATGGCCAGCATCGAAGAAAACCAAACCTGGCAGCTCACTGACTTGCCGCCAGGGCACCGAGCGATCGGGCTGAAGTGGGTATTCAAAATGAAAAAGGATGCAGCTGATGAAGTAGTAAAGCAGAAGGCTCGTCTGGTTGCGAAAGGCTATGTGCAACGACAGGGAATTGATTTTGAAGAGGTGTTTGCGCCAGTCGCATGATTGGAGACGGTGAGGATGATGATTGCAATCGCGGCTCATCACGGCTGGCCGATTCACCACATGGACGTGAAGACCGCTTTTCTCAACGGCGACTTGACTGAGGAAGTGTATGTCGAACAACCGCCAGGCTTTGTGGTTCATGGAAATGAAGGCAAGGTTCTCCGGCTACAAAAAGCGTTGTATGGTCTCCGTCAAGCTCCGAGAGCATGGAATGCAAAGCTAGACTCAAGCCTTCGTGATCTGGGATTCCAACAAAGTGAGGTGGAGCATGCTGTCTACCGCCGCGGTAACAACGAAGAACTACTTCTTGTTGGAGTCTACGTGGATGATCTTATAATCACGGGATCTTCGATTCAGGAAGTGGCCAGATTCAAGAAGGAGATGACAAATCTCTTCAAAATGAGTGATCTTGGCAAACTGAGCTACTACCTGGGAATCCAAGTGCAACAGCGAGATGATTCAGTTACTCTTTGCCAAACTTCTTATGCAAAGAAGCTCTTGCAAAAGGCTGGGATGGAAGGGTGCAATCCTTGTGCGGCGCCGATGGAGACACGGCTCAAGCTGAGCAAAACCGGCGACGGAAGACCGGTGGATGGCACGCTGTACGCAGCTTAGTAGGGAGTCTCAGGTATCTAGTTCATACAAGGCCAGATATCACGTACGTTGTCGGCTACGTCAGTCGATTCATGGAGAAACCTACAATGGAGCATTATGCTGCAGTGAAGCACTTGCTGCGTTACGTGGCAGGAACTTTGAATTTCGGAGTTTCGTATGGAAGAGGAAACGGAACTGCTGTGTTGACAGGTTAGAGTGATGCGGATTTAGCCGGAGACGTCAACGACAGGAAGAGCACGACGGGCTTGATCTTCTTCCTCGGACAAGCTCCAGTAAGCTGGCAATCGCAGAAACAAAGAGTGGTGGCAATTTCGTCTTGTGAATCGGAGTACATAGCTGCCGCTACTGCCTCTTGCCAAGGAATTTGGCTCAGTAGGTTGCTTGGAATGAACAGCCACGAGCTCAGAAATTGTTGGTGGACAACAAATCGGCCATAAACCTGAGTAGAAATCCCGTGTTTCATGACCGTAGCAAGTACATCGACACCCGATACCACTTGATCTGTGATTATGTGGAGCAGGGCAATCTTGAGATCGGTTTTGTCAACACGGAGGAGCAGCTTGCTGATATTCTGACTAAGTCTCTTGGACAAGTTCGATTCCAGGGACTGAGGAGTAGAATTGGTATTGCTGATATGAAGATTAGGGAGGTGATTTGTTATATTTGCTAAGTCTTGTCGTCTATTTTTAGTTGTACATAGTTGGTTGTTTTGTTTCCCGTTTTTCAGTTGTGACTTAGCACGATTTAGCTAGTTGGTTCGAGATTATCGGACCTCGTTTGTTTCGGTTTGGAAGGTGTATATATGGATGAATACAGAAAGTAGAAAAGAAGACCTTTTTCTGCACAAAAAAACCTAGTTCTTTACCTTCTGTTTTCTCTTAAGAACTGACATCAGCTCAGTCTCCTTCTCGTTCATCCTTAACGGGGGAGAGATGGGAATGATGAGGCCTGGAAGAGGAATACGTCAAGGGGACCCTCTGTCGCCATACCTGTTTATCTTGTGTTCGGAAATCTTCTCGAGCATATTGACAAACTTAATGGCAGTCGAGCAGCTCAAGGGGATCGGTCCAACAGCTTATGGTCCAAGGATATCTCACCTTTTCTTTGCAGATGATACTTTTGGAGAAGCTACAGAGAAAGAGGCAGAGAACATGCAATGGGCAATTTCACTATATGAAAGCATCTCAGGGCAGCAAATAAACGTGGAGAAATCTGGGATCCTATTTAGCCCTAATACCAGCCCGCAGAGAAGGCAGCAGATTTGCGCGTTGCTGAAAGTCCCTGAAGTAGAATCCCACGGTACGTATCTGGGCTTACCTTCGGAAGTGGGCATAAACAAGAATGAGGTCTTCCAACCTTTGAAGGAAAAAATCAGACAGCGTATTGATGGATGGACGGAGAAGATCATGTCAAAAGCCGGAAGGAGGTTCTAATCAAGTCAGTAATTCAAGCTATCCCTAGCTATTCAATGAACTGTTTTGAGATCCCAGACCAGGTTTTGGAAGAGATCGTATCCATGATAAGGAAATTTTGGTGGGGAGACACGGATACTCAGAGCAAAATCCACTGGGCTGACTGGGATCGAATGACGAAAGGAAAGAGGAATGGTGGATTGGGATTCAGAGACCTCAAGGCAATGAATAGAGCCCTACTTGGTAAGCAAGCGTGGCGTTTTCTTACAAAACCGCATTCTCTAGTCTCGAGAGTGTTTTCGGATAAATACTATCCTGGTTCGAGTATCATGGAGGCTTACCCGGAGAATGATATTTCCTGGGCATGGAGAAGCATATTAAAAGGTGTGGAGGTGATCAGACAGGGAGCTAGGAAACATATACGCTCCGGGATGAATACTAGGGTTTGCTACGACCCGTGACTCACCTCAAATGAAGGTTTTAGGATTCGGGACCCAGACAACATTCCCAGAGATATAAATGTAGTAGCTGACCTAATCGATCGGGACACTAGCTGGTGGAAAGAAGATATTTTACATCGTTTTTTCATGCTGATGAGGTTGCTGGAATTCTCTCCTTGAAGCTGGGGAATCGCGATGGACCGGACCACTGGTATTGGCAACATTCAAACACTAGGAAGTACACAGTCCGATCGGCTTATCACATGTTGGTAGAGCCTTAGAATGCAGCGATAGGACAGCAAGATGAAGCCCGAACTCTGGAGAGGAAGTTTTGGACCAGGTTTTGGAAATTCAAAGTTACTCAGAGAGCAAAGCACTTTGCTTGGCGCCCTATCACCGACTGGGAGGTCGTTGTTATACCTCTCCAAAAATACAATTTATATTCACTACAAGCTCTACACACAACTAAGTATATAGTGGCAAGTAAGGTTCGTATCCACAGAGAAGAGGAGATTTTCAAGTATTTCAAATAGATTTCCTATTCTTACTACTAGAATATCTATAATATAATAATATATAAAAGCGATGTAAAGTGGGGGAAATTGGAGTTTGGTTGTAGAAAACACTACAATGTCATGCCATGCTAGAGTTTAAGATCACAACTAAACTATATAAAAGATAGATTAACTATGAGATTACTAGACTTGGGGGCATTCGACTTCAACTTTCGACTCGAGATTAATCCTTGAACTACAACACATTGCATTTTAGGGTTTACGATTACTTATCGAGATTAACTACTTTCGAAATCGAAGATAGATAATCATTCTCTCGTTTATAACCAAGAAACTATGTAGCATTATTTCAAAGTTCTCACCTCTAGATATAACAAGTGAAAGCACTATGTTCAATCTAGTGATGGCATTGGATATGAGAATCGATAAACATGTAAGCAAGGCAATAGAACACTAGATAGGGAACAATGGATGAAAGCATACAAAGCACTATTCCTCTTAGCCCTAATCATCAATTAGGCAAAATGGAAGCATTCTACCCATGGATTTAGCAAGTATTCAACACATTCTACAATTAGGAAGAAAGCCCAATCAATTCATGCATCAAATTCATATGAAATCATCACATTCAATTGCTAATTTCAATACCCATAAACAATGCATAAATAGTTCTCATAATCAAAGATCGAAAGTCTACATAGAATGCTCCCAAGAGTTGTTTAGCCTACTACAATCATACTAATCATACAATACAAATCCATAGATTCAAAGAGATAGAAAGATGAAGAAGAAAATGGAACTAGAGAGTTTTCCTTAGCTAAATTCGAACTCCCTCAAGAAATGGATGGAAAGAGACTTTTATACTCTCCAAAAGATAAGAAGAAGTCAACTTGCAGCAGTGCGCGGACTCCGCGCCAGTTGGCGCACTTGTTGTGAAGGGCTGCGCACTAGAGGGTGCGCGGACCGCGCAGCAGTTGGCGCACTTTGTGAAGGGCACTACCCCATTGTTGCTTCTTTCGGAGAGTTCCGGTTCTACCTTTTCGGAAAGGCCTTCATCTTCATGTTTAATCACAATTATGTCGCTTTAATCTTCAAGTACCTATAGAGTGACGAAACCATGGCAAATGGCGTATAACTTCCATACATCACTCTACTCTCAAAATAGCAACAATTATCAACAATTAGGCCTACTTAGCACCATTAGAAACCATTTCTAAGTGCAACAAACATGGTATAACTTGAGCTCATCATCAACACACTTCCAACAAGTGTAAATCTCAGGGTTAGGACACTCAACGTCCCACTAACCTGCCCGCTATGCCAACAGGATCATGGCACCACAGCACACCTGTTCTTCGAGTGTGAATTTGCGAAGAAGATGTGGACTACGGCTGATTTACTGCAGCATATCCAGACAGCCTGGTGCAACAGAGGAGACTTATGGTTCCAGAAACTCCTAACCGACTTGGACGAAGCTACTGCAGAGCTAGTTTTAATGTTGTGTGATGCTCTCTGGATGCAAAGAAACAAGCGAGCCTTTACGGATCAGAAGCTTGAAGCGGAATATATTGCAGTTTTGGTAAGTGCGAATCTTCGGATATTCCAAGCGGCTAACTCATGGCCTGAAAGAACATCAACTGAGCTCTCAGATGACTCGTTACTAAGGCACCCACCAAGAGGTACAAGGGTCAGCTTTGACGCCGGTATAAGGAAAGGTAGACCGGGCATTGCAGCAATAGCGGTTGGAGATGGTGGAGAATTTATCAAAGCAAAGGGGAAACAAATTCCAGGGATTTCTGATCCATTATACGCAGAAGAATTGGCTTTAGATTTGGCTCTGGAGCTAGCAAGCGAGCTGGAGCTGAGAGAGGTAACCATTGTGGGAGATTGTCTGGGACTTATCAGAGCAACAAGAGACTTAGAACAACCGCCAATCTCGTGTGCCAACTTGATCTCATCCTTGAAGAGCAAACTAAGAACAGTAAACTTCTCAAGCCCGTACTGGATTTCGAGAAACAATAATATTTTAGCTCACTCCTTGGCTACCTATGTAAAGGAGAATTCAGAGGATAGAATAGTGTGAAATAGTGCACCAGTTTTCTTGTATTCAAACGATTCTGGACGTTTTCCAGAGGTATGAATGAAGATTTGTTTTACTTCAAAAACAAATTTGATCAGAATTCATTTGGATTGAATATATTCGAATTTAACTGAAACAAATTTAACTTGATGTAACTGAAATACACTGAACTGGATCGAGGTATATTTTATGAAAATGAAAAGGATTGAATTGATCTAAATCAAATCAAACCAAATTAATTGAGCTTGACTAGACCTTTTTAAATCAATTTAAATGAACAAATTTACTTCCTCCGTTCAATTTTTATTGGCACTTATATTTCTAATAATTTATGGAACTTGAGACTTTTGTTATAATTCACTACTAATTCATATATGGATTACAAAATAATACTACTTGGTAACTTCCCGTAAATTGGCCACATAGAATATTGAAGCAAGTTGACTCTAATAGAGAAAACAAATATCACCAGCAAAAGAATCGATCGTCACAAGAATAACTACTGGTTAATTAAGGAATTAATTAAGAAGTTTATAACCATCCAAAGTCCAGAATTAATACTCCTTTTGCAACTCTCCGCAGCAGGAGTGAACGCATTTGACCTTTAGCAGCTCTCAAAGTACAGCCACTGTGAACTCCACTGTAATTGTCTAGGGAATATATTGATTATGAAGAGATCGCCACCTAGCCCAAATCTTATGAATCATCTAATCAGGTTAGGATGTTTCTCTTACAAAAAGGTACTAAAATTCTGATATTTGGGAACAATGCAACTGTATATATCATGCATCGTTCTTTCGCAGATATTCGTTTGGTTCATTTGATTCACATGAGCTCAAAGTCAATTAATGGAATCTTCCTAGTTGTTCCATTTCCATGAGACACATCTTCTGCGTATCCTATATATGGAAGACACAATATGTTTGACATATCATAAAAAGTCTCATCGTAATTTCATTGAGTTGGGAACTCGATCGATCTGATTTTCTTTTCCTTTTCCTATATCGATGTTTGATAAAAGAAACTCTTTAATTAGTGAGTTTTACATGTCAATCTGAACAAATGTAGAATTATATCAAAAATATTCGAGAGAATTGTGTCTATACTCATGAGAAAGTTTACATTGATGAGTGTTTGGTGGAGAGCTGATTGGGGCAAAATTAGCTGATTTACACCATTAGCTGTTTGAACAAGTAAAAAGACAAATTTTTGTGTTTGGTGAAGAGCTGATTGGTACAAAAAGTAGCCTTTTCAAAACGCTAAAAATATGAGCGTTTTCAAAGAGCTGATTCCTCTTTTAACTAAAAATATATGGCTGTGTTTGGCAAGGTTGGTTTTTGCAAATCTGGGATTTTGGGAGTCCTGATTAGCAAAAACGCGTTTGGTTCATCTTTATTTTGCAAAACTGACTTTCACCCAACAAGTTCTGGATTTTGTACTGCTCAACTCCAGATTTTGTACTGCTCAACTCCAGATTTTGTACTCAAAACCAGACTTCCCCAACTCTCTCGTCCCCAAACTGCAACCCTCCCACTCGTCGGGCCCCCTGGTCGCCGTCCCGGTGCCCACGAGTACCTGCTCACCATACCGGCGCCGCCGCTGCATTCCTCGCTCGCCTCCCGCTGTCGGAGATCTGTCCAGCCCCGCCACCAGACGCTCCCGCCGCCGGAGATCCGTACCGGGCCGCCACCAGACCGTCCTGCCGCCGGGGATCCAGACCGTCCCGACTATCTTTTTGGGTTTTGGGTTTCTAAGACAGCTGTAGTCAGTCACTATCTTTAGGTCATCCTCTCTCTTCTTCATCTCATCTCTTACCCTGATGATTTCTATGTTGTAGGATTTAGATGTCAGGCGGTCTTGTGCCTAGATGTTGGTTTGATAAATTTTATGGTTGTGCAAGTGCACCAAATGGTTCAGTTTGGCTGAGTTATGTTGCCAAAGGATAGATAATTAACATACTTACTGATTGTGTGACATCATGTTCAGCATAGGATGAAGTTCAGTCTATACCCATGCATTGTGTTCAGTCTTCCTCGGCATTATGCAATGTGATGGTAGTTGCATTAGACCTGTAGTTTTGCTGCTCTTGAGTTTTGCATGAGTAATGTTTGACTGATTCAGATATTGATATGGTAGGTCCCCACTGTTATGTGCTGCAACTAGTTCGATTGTGGCGTTGTTTGGAATGATACCAATTTGGGCTTCCAGGTCTCTTGTTAAATATTCCGTGGGGAAACAGTGGTCTTCCTCTGCGGTGGATGCGCTCTGTACTCATGTGTTTCAGGTTAGTTGTTGGGCTAGAGAAATGTGACTGAATGTTCTGGGATGTGTACTCAGTTTAGATCGTCTAGTTTCTCCTTTCAGTGATCTTAAATGAATAAGATTTTTCTTTGGACATTTTTTGGTGTACTGCAATTTTTTTGTTTTCAAGTCAGCTATTTCCCATTGTTCATTTTTGCTACTTAACTTTTCCAGTATCATTCAATGAGAAACGTGCTCTATATGGCGATGACAGAGTTCAGTGAGGTAAAATTCTGCTTGCTCTACTTTTGATACTTAAGATCAAGTGGAGGGAAATGCAACTATTATATGAAATTGAGACTACTCTTCTCCCTATTCTATTTGAATATTCTCTCTATTCTCTAGTTGCATCTGATAAGAAACAATGTTTTGTTTGTTTAGCTTTCAAAAACTCCAGACTGGGAGTTTATAAGGGAGAGAAAAAGTCAGTTCTCATTTTTGTTTGGCCTGGATAATCACTGGGGTCCTTTACATCTTTCTGAGGAGGTAATGCCAATTTTTAAAACTTTCGTAGGCACTTCATACAGCATTATCATCTTTGCCAATTTACTAACTTGTAAGATTAACTTTTGTAGCTATAGAAAGACATAATCTTCATTGTACTATAGTTCTGTCCCTGCATGCAAATTCATCTCATAGAAATGCAAAGTTGCATCAGTTTTCACCTCTAAAACCTTAAGATTCCCTTCAAAATACTATAGATTCACCCACTTTTCTGCTTTCAGATAGCAAAGCAGGCCCCGGATGCAGCCATCGAAATTGAGCGTGAGGGCCATACTCACGCTTTTTCTTGCACAGATGCTGGCGCTTTATGGGCTACTCAGCGTGTCTCTACCTGGATAACTAGTTCCTTATCAAATCCTTCTAGCTTTTAAGGTACAAATCCTGCATTACTTGTAACTGGTGTTGTGCCTTTAAATTGTCATAAAAAAACGTTCAGCCGAGACAAGTAGCTTTGCTTAGGTTGCTCTTTTTCTGGCTTGAGAAGTTGCTTGAAACTGTATGTGTATGCATTAGAAAGATTATTATGACATATTTGTAAAAGGGTTTGCATAAACCCTGTTATTGTAGATGTTTTGATGATGTATTCACAAAAATATGGACAGTTTATACCCATTACCAAATAGAAATTCTGTTATTTTTGACTATGAAAAACAGGATAGACTATCTGCTAGTACAAAGTTAAGGGGTTGTGGTTGAAATCAACAGTTATTTACTTATTTCATCTTCATGTAAAAACGAGTTTGATTAGGACCGAGTTTTGTTGCATTGGTAAACGACTAACGGGGCTATAATGAGCACTTGATTGTGCTGCTTCTGGCCATTCTCTGGTTTTTGGCCCATTTGGGGACCTTGGTGAATTTTTATGCAGGAGATCGAAGTAGGTGTATGTAGTGAAGGGGAGATAAGCGAGATAAAACGATAGGCCTAACTAGACAGACTCGCATTCTTCAGCCTGTTCAGTGTTTAGTAGTCTGTATCCCGCTATCTGCTGAAACTTGGGCCTTCTCCCGGGCCATTGTAACACGGCTGTCCAGATCAGTTGAACGGAGGATGGCCGGCTGAATGTAGGTAATTTGTTTTCAGGAGATGATGAGTACAGAAGCCGGTAACCACGTTTCTTTCCATGATCTTCTTCTGATGTTGAATAACCGCCGCAGGTTTTAATCTCTGGTAGTCTTAGGAAGAGTTCCATCTGTTGTGATGCCTTAACTTAATTTAGATTCTTTGTATGTATCCTAAAACCATGGCTTCTGCCTCTGTGAATTTATATGAGAAATTGCTTAGCCTTTGTCATATATCTTCTTCTACCCTTTATTGTCTCTGTTTTAGAGAACTAAAAGCTTTTGCAAAACATGTTCTTCGTGTTCAATTGTTGTTGAACAAAAAATGTTGATTTCATAGCTTGTATGTATTTTGAATCATACATAATGAATATGCAACGCACATTCGAAGGGTGATAATGAACGTCAAAGTCATCGAAATTTAGCGCAAAATCATACATTGTTTTTTATTCAAATTGTCGTTATGATTAATAATTTACAAATTAAATTTCGAAACAAAATCGAAATTCACGCAAACCAAACAAGTTTTACATTTTATAATTATAAAATTATCTAACCAAATATGGTTTTTGTTTTGGACTTGCAAAATCCTGACGAACCAAACAAGATTTTTGTTTTGGACTTGCAAAATCCTGACGAACCAAACAAGGTTTTTGTTTTGGACTTGCAAAATCCCGACGAACCAAACAAGATTTTTGGAAAACCAAACTCTCAAAGACATTCTGAACCAAACACACCCTATGTTTCTCCAATATTTCATTTCTTCTTTTTCTCAACCTCCCTTGGATTCTATTTTCTTCTTCCGCCCATGATATAATTCGCATATTGTACTGTCTGTACGCATGACTGTTTAAGTTGCATACATGTATGTAATTCATTTTTACTAAAGCAACATGTATGTAATTAATTTTTATTTTGTTTTACATCATTTTTAAAATTGTGATATTTAATAGAAACCAATCGAAAAAAGTTAAAATTATTTAAAATCTCATGAATGTGTAGATTTTATTATTATAAAAATTAATTTATTATTTTGTAATCTATAAAAAATTATTTACTATTTTTATAGTTGAGAAATACTATTTATAAAGTTATTAGCAATATAAAATGTATTAGGTCCTTTTATGTCATTTTACAAGATTGATTAAAGAAAAAGCTATTAGTAAAGAAACAGCTATTAGTGATCGGCTAATTTTACCAAACACCTCAAACACAATCAGCTAGTCAAATCAGTTAATGCAATCAACTAGTCCAAACAGGTAATTCAATCAGCTATCAGCTAACAACTAATTACCAAACACCCCCATTATATAGGAAGGTTATGTCTACTTAAGTATCAAATCTAACAATGTGGGTTTAATGTATAGTAACATGATTACAGAAAGAAAAGGATAATATAACCTATATTTCTTATACAATACGAATTTGTATAGAAAACGTGTTCTGTCCTTAACACTCCTCCTCAAGATAGAGCATGAGGATCCCGAATGCCCATCTTGCCAATCAAATCCTGAAATGTAGTCGTCCAAGAGACTTGGTAAAAAGATCAGCAGGTTGCTTAGTAGTACGAATATGATGAGCAACTATCTTACGAGATTGAATCAAATCTCGAACAAATTGACAATCAACTTCAATATTCTTCGTTCGCTCATGGAAGACCGGATTAGTGGCAATGTGGAGAGCTGCTTGTCTGTCACAAAACAACTTCATCGGCTGGGAATGTGACACACCCAATGACTTGAGAAGAGACTCCATCCATATAAGTTCACAACAAACATATGCCATAGCACGGTATTCTGCTATTGTAGAAGAATAAGATATCGTTGGTTGCTTCTTCGTCTTCCAAGAAACGGGAGAATTACCAAGTGTCACAAAGTAGCCAATCAAAGAACGTCTAGTAATCAAACAAGCAGCTTAGTCTGAATCACAAAACCCGATAAGATGTAAAGGACTAGCAGTAGAAAGAAACAGTTCTTGACCAGGATGACCATTAGATAGTGGAAAACCCACAGTGCAGCTTGCCAATGTGCAACCCGAGGCTCTTCCATGAACTGCGCTAAGTTATGAACTGAATAACTCAACTTTGGATGAGTAATAGTCAAGTAGATGAGTTTTCCGAAAAGACGTCGATACTGAAAAAGATCAACATACAAAGGGCCTTCATCACGCGCCAAATTATGTTGTGTCTCCATCGAAAAATTAGCAGGTTTTGCTCTAAACAGCAAACCAGTCTCAACTAAAATATCCAAAGTATATTTCCGTTGAAAAATAAACATACCATCACAGCGACAAGCAATATACCCAAAATATATTTCAATGCTCCAAGATCTTTCATATGAAAGCAAGAACTCAAGTACTTCTTGAAAACTAGAATGCACAACCGAAAAATTATCACAGGAATAATAATCAGCAAGTGAATAACGAATATCTGAGGGCGGGGAGGACGAGGGAGCAACAAACGGAGCAGAGTTTATTGGTTTAGCGGAAGTAGAAAGAACGTAATCTTTAAAACGAATAGGAGCCTGGCGAACCCGAGTACTCGACGGACAAACCGGTGGGGGCGAAGCAGACAAATCCACATCAGAGTCGGAAGGGGTGGGAACATCACCATCGGAGGACGAAGAATCAAGCACCGAATTGAAGGGAGAAATAGGCCGCACACTTGTCGGAGCACACGCCATAGGTAGAGCTACGGACGAGCGGCAGAAGAACGTCATAAAATAGCCGGTGGATGAGCCTGCGTCGTCGTCGAAGATGCATGCATCACTGTGGTCGGAGAGCCGAGCAGAAGATGAGGAACCTCCTCCAATGAGCGGCTCCAGGACTCGCGCGTCGGGTAAGGGAAGAATCCCACACGCGTCAGGCGCGAGTGATTCACCAGCCCGGTGAACCACAACAGGGCCATGCATGTCCGGTTCATGCATGGCCAGTCCATGCACGTGAGGTTCGACCGAGTCTGGGCCATGCATGTCCGGTTCATGCATGGTCTGTTTATGCACGTGCGGTTGAACCTGGTCTCATGCATGTCCGGTCCATGCATGGCCGGACATTTATATAAGTAATATTTTTAGATAAACATTTATGTAAGGCGGCCTTATATTAAGTTAATGGCTTAATTATTCATGTTTAGGGTCCAAATTAGAAAATAGCACTATTTTTAAATATATAACAAGTCATGTCTTAACATAATGCCGCTTTATTAAATTGTTTGTATATTTCTTAAGCGGAGATCTTACCATCAGAAAGGAATTAAATTGAATAAAATAGGAAAATGTTTTATTAAAGGCAGTGTAAGTTTCATAGTTTAAAAGTACGGTGTAATTTTTACATAATTTATATAAAAACGGTAATTTATTAGCATATATACATGTAATTTAATTCTTGAATTAAAGACATTTTTACCCCTATTTTGTAGTCTAAAGTTTATTGTAAATTCGATTAAGTTTGTGGACTCTAAACTTGATTAAAAATTAATTCAACCCTGACTAATACTTTTTGTTGAATTTCAATTAAGTTCACATTAAAAGAATTCAATTCAGTTCAATTTTGCTAAATTGCATGAAGTGCACTTAATTAAAATGTTGGTTAACTTAACTCAAATTTAGTGTTTAATCCCTATTTTAATAATTTAGTTCAATATTATTGAGTTGCAAATTTTGATTTAAATTCACTTAAATAATATTTTGATTTTTTAAAAAAAATTTGTACAACATACACTAAAATTATACAAAATGAATTTAATTTACTTCAACTTCATAAAATTTAATGAAATTGAACTGGATTGAATTTAATCTAAAATATTTAGATGTTGCTGAAAATAATCTTAATTAAATTATAGTAAGTTAGTGAGCTCAAACCAGAATGAATTGAATAAAATTAATTAAAAATGAAGTGAATTATAACTACAAAATAGGGGTACAAATGTCTTTAGTTCAAGAATTAAATTACATAAATATAAACTAATAAATTACTGCCAGTTTTAAAAGTTATATAAAAATTGTCTCTACATTCAAATTATGAAATTTATACCGCTTTTAATCAAATTTTGGCTGCCCTGCGAATCCACAACAAATTAATGAACATATTATATATGCCACACAAAAAATCACTATTACTGGAATCTTGTGTCACAACGCAAATTTCAAGTGCTATAGAACTTGTTCCTCCACTATAATGAACAGTAAACTTTTGTTGATTGACAGTTTAGCCAATGATCTCCCCCCTCTGGATAAGAAAGGATCCTACGTGATCAAGTTTTTACAAAGGTGGGATTAAAAAACATAAGAAATCCAAAAGAAAATCCTGGAAATATATGAAAAAGAAATTCCCCTCCCCCCAGAAACCCTAAAAAATCATGGACCTCATAATGCTCAACGAATATTACAGATTTCTGTATCAAATGTATTATAACATCTTCTCATAACCATATTAAATCGAAAATAATATTTTTAAGCAAGATATTATTTCTTCACTACATTAAAATGAGGTTCTAATTAAAAACAATAAGTTCAAGGTGTATCGTGTATGACCGTAGTTATTTCAGTTTCCTAGAACTAGCAAACGGGTATACGTGTAAAATATGAGTCGGGTAGAATGAGTAATATTAAAATATGGGTATAACCCATTTTTTATCCGTTTTAAAAATGAGTAAAACGGGTCAGGTAAAATACGAGTTGGGTAAAAACCCGCGGGTAAAACGGATAACGGTTATATCAAAACGAGTAAACGGGTAAACCCGCGGGTTAGACCCGTATTTTACCCGACCCGTTTGGACCCGTATTTTAAATTAACGGGTAAAAATTGCCAAGCCTACAATTTTCGGATCAAATTTGCAATAATGTTCATTTGAAGTTATAAGATCTTAATTTTTGGATTTCTGAATTTAGGGTGCATATTTTTCTTAGTCGAGAATTTATAATTTAGGTTTAACGGAGATGTTGATCTTATCATTTAAGCTTCTTTTTCTTTTTTCTTTACCTTAAACCACCAAGAAATCAGTGGAGAGAAATTTTATTAGACATCCCCAGACCCGTAAATGATAGAAAAGAAAATACAAAGAACTTCCAAAAGGAGGCAACTAATGCGATTACAGAGAATTTCCTGAACATGTAAATATGCTAGACATTCCCTGCATCAAATGGCGGTAACACCATAGCTAAAACTGGCCGGTAACAGTTTATCTAAACTAATACTAGACTGGAGGGGTGTACCAGGGTCATGGTAGCAACCAACAACACTTTCAGACAATCCCAGTCTGACTATCCGACTGCAAACTGGCTACAGTACTAACTCGACATTCCAACAATATGTTCACTCCCTAAACCCTGGTACATTTGACCTAGACATCTCCAACAATACCATTTAAGCTTCTTTCGTGCTTAAGGAATTTCAAACTTCTTTTACTCCATAAAATAAAATCATCACACATTAAAAAATTATAATCATATGATATGTTTCAAATTTATATTAAAAAAAATTAATTATTAAATTTATTATAAATATATACTTCAGTATTGACTTATATAGGGGCATGCTATACGCAGTCCGTATTTTACTTATTTTGCAGTCCAAAATAAAAATACGCTTTCGATATGTATGATATGGTCAATAATTATGTATATCAGACATATGCATCATATATATTACTTCTATTGCATACACTTACAATTCAGTTATATATCAGAATAATTGTATATATGATTATTTAAAAAAATACGGACTGCAAATAAGCAAAATACGGACTGATCAAAAGTAAAAATACTGATCACGTGATTTTTTGACATGCGAAAAATATTACAAGTAACCAATACATGATATCGTAATCTAAGACTAATTAAGCTATAAGATATCAATATTCGACTATGTTTCATCACAATACACTCTCTCGAAAACCATTAATGACCATCAACATCAAATATACCTTGTCAAAATTTGCTCTCATATTCGTGATATATTCTCATGATATCGTAATCTAAGACTAATTAAGCTATAAGATATCAATATTCGACTATGTTTCATCACAATACACTCTCTCGAAAACCATTAATGACCATCAACATCAAATATACCTTGTCAAAATTTGCTCTCATATTCGTGATATATTCTTCATAGTGGTGTGTCGTGTGAACTCTTATTTATGAGAGTGCGAGTTTACCGCTAAACCAGTCTCATTAGGGCGAGTCCAACAACATCCCTATACTCTTCTCTATTTTAGGGAAGGAAATCAAGTTTCTCTAAACTAATTTTTATCTGCTCCATCAACTCCAACAATTTCTACAATTTAGGGAATCTAAATATAATAAATTAATACAAATTGATGTAATTTCCTTTTTCCCTAAACCTCTAATTCATCCGCTCATCTCCTGGGCATCCGAAATTCCCAATAGCCAATTTTATTCGTTGTTGCTGGGTTTTGTTTACCGTTAACCGGATAGTTTCAGATCGAATGAGGGACGGAGGTTACAGAAGCATGGCCGACGACACCAGGGCCTGCGCTCAGGCATTGATCATGGCCTACTGTGCAATCAAGTTTCTGGGCAGGAATCATCTCTGGTGGGTGTTCTTGTTCATCGGTATGACTGCCTTAGCAATGGTCTGGCAGGATCTGATTACTCAAAAGAATTTTCCGGTGTCGGAGGCTTCCTATATCGTTGTAGATGGGCTGCAGCGGTCAAATCACTTGGGAAAAGTGTTTTTGGATGAAGAAAATATATTATTTTAATTAGTTCTCATTCCCTAAAAATCTCACTCTCTATCTACAACTTTGAGGAATTTCCTTCTCTCTCTACAACTTCTACAACTTGCAGCAAGACTCTAGAGAATCTCTTGGAGTTTATTTTCCCTAAAAACCATTAAAATCCCTATTATAAAGCATGTGTTGGACTTGCCCTTACACCTTTCATGTGACATGAGGGCTTTTTTTTTTTTAATTTAAGAAGATTTCATGCAACATACCTCTTTTTCTTAATAATCTAATCAACATATTACATTAATAATCAAATAAAAAGTTACTACAAATAATACCGGCTAAATAATAACTCATATCATGCACATCATGAAGGAGAGCCCGATTAACTTTATAAAGAAATTCAGCAGACATCTAATCTTCGAAACTAAACATACCTCTTGCATATAATAAAAATTCTATCAATAACAAATTTTGGAGATACCATCATTTAAATCCATTTAAAAACGAGTTGGTCTCTGGAGTGACCGTTTATATTATATCATAATATAGACCAAGGACTAAATTACAATATGGAAGGAAGGAGGTCCTTATTTGCAAAATTTGGGAAAAGTACTATTTCACGGCACTGTTCACGCGTACTGTTCACGTTACTATTCACGCGCACTGTTCACGGCACTATTCACGCGCACTATTCACGGCACTGTTCACGCAAAGAATATGTACAAACAGTTAATATAATTTCTGGATTTTAAACACTTGTAAACACAAAAGAATTCAGGTTAGAAAGACAAGTTTCCATATTATAAACATCAGATTTTAGGTACATAAAAACTAGGGTGTTTAGGTTAAATAATGTTGTGTCAAGTATAGTCAAGTTTCACCAAAGTTTTCAGCCTAAAAATTCACAATCATCACAGTTTTCAACTTAAACAATCAAGTTTCACAAAAATCACAGTTTCACAATAAATAATCAAGTTTCGCAAACACCAAAGTTTTCAACCTAAACAATCGAGTTTTCACAATAAAAACAGTTTTCAACTAAACAATCAGTTTTACAAACACCACAGTTTTCAGCCTAAAAAATATAGTTTCTACAATCACTATAGTTTTCAACCTTAATAACCAAGTTTTCATAATCACAGTTTTCACATTAAAAAATCAAAGTTTTACAAACACCACAGTTTTCACAATAAATAATCAAGTTTCAACACAAATCAAGAAGCCTAGTTTTCAAGTTAAACACATAAAATTTCATATGCAGACAAAAACCATATTAAACAGTCTAGTTTTCAAGCTAAACACATAACTTTCATAACAAGACAGAATCCACATTAAAAAGTCCAGTTTCCAAGATAAACACATAAAATTTTAAAAGCAGAAACACATCACATTAAACAGTCTAGTTTTCATAGTAAAACACATAAATTTCATTGAAGAAATTTGCAGAACAATCACAAAATACAAAAAAACAACAAAAAAGGACTATCACCTCGCTTATTAACCACCTCCTCTGGATTTAGACATATTCATTGTTTTCAGATCTGCAGAATACAAAGCAGTACATGAAAAACAGCACAAAACAACAGAATCATGAAAACATTAAGCTAAAAATAGTTGGATTAATACCTGAATCTATGATTTTGGCACGACGGTGTGAAGGAGGAGGAGGTGAGTTTCGGTTCGGAGACGGTGAAGAAGGAGCTGAAGAAGCAGAGGAGTTTCCGGGGAGTTCGGAGACGGCCGTTGGGGGAAGTACGCCGCCGAGTTTCGGGATTCGACCGGGAATGGAATCCGGGTCTGACTGGGGACGTTCGACACGGCGGCGGAGGAGGCGGCGCTGGCTTACGACCAGGCGGCATTCTCGATGAGGGGAGCCATGCCGATTGGATTGCGCAGATTGGGAACGACGATTGAAAGAGAGTTTGGGGATGGGAAATTGGGAACGGCGAATAATTTCAGAAGGTTTTGTAAAATAAAAAAATAGAAATAAGGTATATATATTTATGGAGGGGGGTCTATGATGCAATTTTCCTATATTGCTAAAAAGGACCCGCGTAAATATTAATTGCAAAAGAGGAGCCGCCTTTCCTATTTTAATTGCAAAAATAGGCCGTCTATATTATAGTTATAATATAGACGGTTTATTACGAGACTAATATTTTAAAAACAGTGATTTCATACATTCAATCCAATTAAATAGCTCTAAAACAACAAGCTCAGACCCCAAAAACACTCCCAGACCCCCTTTTACGTATCTGACGCCGGGGAGGCTCCGACCGGCGATCTCGCCGGTCGGAAGTGACCTCCCCTCCCCCGCTACCCCTTACCCAATAAATCTGAGTACCACCCCTCCTTCACCCCCCTCCCCCCAAAACCTGACCTTTATTTCAACTCCAACCCACTACGATCCTTCCCAACACCTGCCATCTGATGTGTGGCCAGATCCACGCGGATCGGAGTTTTTTACACGCGGGGACGAGGCGAAGGAGTCTGTCCGTTTTCCGGCTCGACGTCGCCGGGAAACCAGACCCACTTTCTCTGTAGCTGCTTTTATCAGTCTGACGAGGGATCAGCACATCGAGGAGAGGGCAGAGCAGCCCAGCCAGAGAGAGGGAGGGGAAGTCAGCCGCGACGACACGTGCAACCCGCTCCCGCACGCGTCTCCGGGCAGATGACGACGAACAATTATTATACCATACCCAAGGGGTATGTATCCCCACCTTTGATTCACCTTTGATGTGTGTTTCACAATTATAATTGTGCATTCTATTTGCATATACTATTTATAGAAATTGTAAGAAAATAACTTTACAATGCACAATTATACACATAAAAATGCACATAATAAAATTTTAGAATGCACCTGGGGATACATACCCCAGGTGTATGTGTATGGTATAATTTGTGGACGACGAATAGATCTGTCGAGTTGTGTTTCTCACGCGCCGAGCGCCGCGCATGTCGGCCACGCGCCGCCGCGCCGAAGTATCTCCAGCAAACTGCTCTTCCTGCATGAAAAGGTTTACTTCTATTTTCCTATTTTTTAGATATTTTTTTTTTAGGTTTAAATACTTGGGGATGTACTTTGCAATGGCTCTTTTTGCTCAAATATTGGTCACGTACGCTATGTGCCAATTCCTTGCTTTTCCAACGGGTATTAGTTTGGTAGAGTAAATTGGCTTTCGATCTGATGTTGTACATGGACACTGATGTTGTAGAGAAATCCAAATTGGTTGGTAGTATTTCTACTTACTTTCCGCGATTCATTGTAATCAGATTTGTAGACAGAAGGGATTGGATCATCACTTGATCATCCACTCTGGTTCGTGTTAGGCACCATAAGGATGCCCTGATTCTCTAGAAGCGACCAGGAAGGTCTTCTACTGGCCCGAAGGGATATCATCAACGTTTAAAGAGATTGACCTGGAAGCGACTGAAGTTTTAGGGGATCGTCCGATATCACTGTCAGTCTGCAGTCATTCAGTTTGACCCGGACTGGTCGACAGTGCCACTGACGGCGACTATAATTTCACAAGTCTATATTTCCCCTTGTATTTTTTCTCAAATTTTAGGTAGCATTTAGATGGGTTATTACCGCTCTTAGTACTTTTCGTTAGGATATAGAGAGAGTTTTTCTATAACTCCTGTGTAATCGTACTAGTTGCCTCCTTTTTGGGAGTTATCTGTATTTTATTTTCTGTCATTTACGGTCTGGAGATGCCAAATAAAAACTCCATTCACTGATTTCTCGGTGATTTAGTATAAAAAAAAAAAAACTCTAAAACGTTCTTCTAAGAAAATCTAACTGAAATCCCGAAAATCTAATGACACATCACGAAAATCTAGGCGCAGACCAACAAGACACAACTCCAAAACTGAAATCATCAATCATACCATCTTTCATCAACGTATTTTTGCCGGACATGTGCGGCGAGCACTAAATCTCTACGATGTAGGGACTGTGAATTAGTAGATCCATTTCACAGTGATATGATCATTTAATCTTTTGATTTGTAATAATCGATAGCATACAACTTTATTATATACTCCCTCCGTCCAATTAAAGTGTCTTACTTTCTATTTTGGAATGTCCCAATCAAAAGTTTTACTTTCAATATTTCCTTATTTGGCAAAAAAATAGAGTTTATTGTCCATTTTACCCTTAATGAATCTCTATACATTTTTTGTATCACATACTTATGGGGTTAAAATAATGTTTTACCCTTTTTTTTGTCATGTGTCCTACTTCCACATCATTTTTCTTAAAAATTAAGTCTCCGTCCCGCGGACACTTTGATTAGAACGGAGGAAGTATACTTGAGCAAAATGCATGCTAATCATTCGTGTTGCTTGCAAAGAATTGATTGTGTTTGGTGCTTAGTGAAAGTTATTATATTAATGGGTACTTTAATGTGATGTGATCATCTTAAACAACATTTTGATATTTTTAAAGCTGATATCACACTACTTTATATATACGTGGAATCTCAGATATTTTTGTGTAGCATATTGTTGCTCATCGAGGCCGGGTAATGTTATGGATGTTGCACCACCCAGAAAACAATGAGGATATATATACTTTACACTATTAATCTTAGAAATGGGAACGTACCATGTATTTTATTGTGTACGTTTTTTATCTCACTAATGGAGAAATACTGTATTAGTTAATGGATAGCGAATCTTAATACAAGTGAAAAAATATATCAATCTCCTTCATCTTCTTCTTTTTGATCAACTATCTCCTTCATCTTTTGAATAAGTTAAAAGATAATTTTAAATCAACTTCGACTGGGATTTAGCTGAACTACATATTAGCTGCATGCCTACATCAAACAAGGCAAGTATTTTTTTAACCACGCCATTATGAAGTGAAATACTATATATATCCTGGAAAAAATAAATCAAGGAGTATAAATAATCTTCTAAACTAAAGACAGTTATAAGCGAAAGTGAGCTAGTTATGACCAGTTAAGTGTATGAGTGTTTTTGCACTCAACGGAAATTGATGAACTAGTGTACATCCTCCTAAAAGAGAATGCAAGTCATAAGTTTTTTTGGACCAGTGAGACTATATCACAACTCATTAAAATCTCGTAGAAAAAAGAATATTATGTCTATTTCCTTTAAATCAACTCTAAAATTTCAAAGTTTGTCTGTTCTTGCAATAATTCCTTATCAATTTTCCGTTATATTGCTTTTATCACAATTTTTGTCAATTAATTTTACACAAACACACATTCGTGCAAATTAAAATATTAAAATTAACTTATAAAATATATATTTTAAAAATGTATAAAATACACCTAAGTAATACACGTAACCATAATAAAATCATTATGCGTTATAACCAGTATTTACAAAATCAAACAAGGGTATGGAACAACTCATCTTACCGCAAACCATTATCCTTAACTGTGCTCTGCGTGCACCAACTTCATCCTCATTAATATACTAATAAATATATGTACAAATAAAATCCAGTCTCAGGAATGTGTACTTAATGTCTGTCAAATAAATATGAACAATCAAACACATCACAAGTCAATTGCAATGCTACTATCTTCACGATGAGTGATAAATCAGCATGTTAAGTCACTAAAAATTTGGATTAAGTGAAACAAAACCAATGAAATGATAGCTTAAGATCACAAATATGCTGATTCTCACCACTCATGAGCTGCACTTGCAATTTGATTCCTGATGAATCTCCATCTTTTAAGCGCATTCACTTTGGTGCAAGCCATGGAAAATTTGAAACTTTTTGTCCGAACAATAATCTTTCCCATTGACAATATACGTTGATCACTTCTCTGTTAGATTTTGCTAGCAAAGATGGGCAGTGAGATTCAGAGGGCACTCCTCTGCTGTGGAAATAGTGAGTCTGCTATTTTAAAAGCAAAAATTTTCGATGAATCAAAGAAGATATGGAAGGTGGCATTGCCCGGCATCCTGGCTCGTGTCGCTTCATTCGGGAGTATAGTCGTCACTCAATCATTTATAGGCCACATAAGCAAATTGGATCTTGCTGGTTTTGCTCTTGTACAAACTATCAGCGTGCGATTCGTGAATGGAGTACTGGTATGTTTTTCGATCTCTATATGAAAATAGATATATAAGAGTGTTAATCTGAAAAAGATCTGAAGTTAAGTGAATAAAATCTAACTAGTTTCAGATAGAGTGTTGTATATTTTGAAGAAACTTGTAATGTTTATGCAGCTAGGAATGTCGAGTGCGACTGAGACACTTTGTGGGCAGGCATTTGGTGCTGGACAACTTCATATGATGGGCATATACTTACAGAGATCATGGATTATTGATTTCATTACTCTAACTCTACTATTGCCTGTTTACATCTTCGGTACATCCATATTTACAATTCTTGGACAGAGAGAAAATATCGCGCGATCTGCTGGATATACTTCCCTGTGGTTCATCCCTTTTGTCTACACTTTTGTGTTCAGTCTGACAAACCAAATGTTTCTGCAAGCTCAACAGAAGAATATGATTATTGCTTGGCTCGCTGTTTTACAGTTTGTGTTTCATATTCCGCTGTCTTGGATCTTTGTATACCATCTGAATTGGGGGATTGCTGGTGCAATGGCTGCCCTCTGCATATCTTCATGGTTTGTTGTATTTGGGGAATTCATTTACATTTTCGGAGGCTGGTGCCCTCGCTCTTGGAAGGGATTTACTACTGCTGCATTTAAGGATTTATGGCCTCTAGTCAAACTTTCAGTATCTTCTGGAGTGATGATTTGGTGATTTTCATTTATCATCTCCTTCTTTTTGAATTTCTTTGTGTATTTATAAGTTCTGATTCTGAAAAAAATGCACTTATTTGGTGTTTTTTACAAAACATGAGTTTGTAAGGATTTTTTGGTTACTATGAAGACATGCTCTAAATTGTTTCTAAGTTTCTTGTTTGAGTGTAGCTTAGAGCTATGGTATATTGCATTGCTGGTTCTGCTGGCCGGGTACATGAAAAACGCCGAGGTTGCAATATCTGCTTTCTCTATATGGTGAGGAGCTGAAGTGAGCAACTTCATTTATCCCTTTATATGTTTGTTTGTAAGGATATATACAAGTGATGGAATAAACTTGTTTGCAGTATTAACATCAGTGGATGGGACTTGATGATAAATCTTGGCTTCCTCGGAGCTGCTTGGTGAGGCTTAGAATGTTTGATGAACCCTAATATATCCATATATTCCGCTGTTTCCATTTTTTTGAGATCATGTTTTGCATATTTCATTTTGCAGCGTTCGAGTTGCTAATGAGTTGGGAAGAGGAGATGCTAAAGCAGTGAAATTTTCGATAAAAGTCCTGTTGAGCACTTCAACTCTTATAGGAGTATTCTTTTGGATTGTTTGCTTGACCTTTGGGGATAGAATCGGATACTTATTCTCAGAGGAGAAAGCTGTAGCACAAGGTGTATCAGACCTTTCTATACTGCTGGCCTTTTCAGTTCTGCTCCATAGCATTTATCCTATTCTCTCAGGAAAAGACTCCAATTCATTTTCTTTTCAGGCCATGTACATATTTTTGGTTATAACTAAAGAATCTTAATTTGAAAAACACGTGAAATGTTGTGTTTTCAGGAGTGGCAGTGGGAGCTGGTCTACAGAGCTCGGCTGCGATTATCAATCTGTGTTGCTATTACTTGATTGGAATCCCGGCTGGAGTTTCGCTCGGATATGCAGGTCATTTGCAAGTTAAGGTATGCATATTTGATCCTTCTGTTTATATGTTGAAATGTCGGTGGCTGCTACATTGAAAACACAGCATTGTTGTTCTAACTTGATGATTGACAGGGTATATGGATTGGAATGATATGTGGAGTGATCACTCAGACTCTTGCACTGTGTTTGATGACATGGAGAACAGATTGGAATATAGAGGTAATAACTGATCATCTCTTCAAAATGAGACCAGTTTGGTAATGATGCTAGGTGCCTTGTTGTAGGTAACCAAAGCAAAGGAACGCCTTCAGCGCTGGTACTTAGAATCATCTGAAGAATCTAACCCAAGTTCTGACCATGTTCAAGCCTAGCTACTAGAATCTTGACAGGTTTATAATCTCTATGAACAAGTCCAGCAATATTTTGTAAAACTGACCGCCTCATGTACACTTTCTGTAACCAATTCTGAAATCAATCAACTCAAGATTGGCTTACATGCCCACAGGCCACAGCATCGATTCCACAATTGCATGCCGTGGTGTTACCAGAAGATGGCAAACTTTTATACTTCACCCACTCATCTCACATCAATCCGATATTTTACTCAATCCGATATTTTACTCAACTTAATCCAAAATATCATGAAGTTACAATACCGTCCCCGAATATTACTAAATTTTCCAATAAAAATCCAATAAATAATAATATTTTCATAAGTTCATATCATATTTTGAACTAGAAAAATAAAATATCAGAGTACGTAGAACAACATCATACATTTATGATTGCACATCCTTTGGTTGTACACCGTACAGGATGCTGATAAAAAAAACAAGTATGAAATATAGGATGACCCTTCATCCATCCTAATGGAATCTGATATTTTATCAAAATTACTTAAATTTAGACTACTTAAATATAATTTAATATTAAATTTTTATAACTTCTGTTTACAGATCAATAATCATACTGTCAATAAAATGTTAAAGTATTTAAATTTAATTAAACAAAATTAAAACTCTATCCATTGACAAACGGAGAAACTGACAATTTTGATACTCACTTTTTAAGATAAATTACATATATGTTGATACAATTATAAAGAGTTTCAAAAACTTGTAATAAAATATTTTCCACTTGCTCACTTTTTGTATATAACATGTGATCTATTAAAGCCAACTAACCAATCAACATTTATTCTGGATTAATAAATTATCACTTTGGTAACTTTGAGATAAAATTCATTTCTAAAAATCTTCTCGCAATCTTATTCATTATATCACGAACTTTTCTTTCTTGACTATTCAAATTATTAAAAATCCAATAGACAATATTTATAAAGTGAGATTAAACTGATCCGGAAAATAAGAGAGTAAAATATGAAATTGTAATCATTATACAAAAGTAAACATCTGTCATTTTCTCTTTTTTCCATAATTGAAAATAAATTACTACTAATTCATGATTTTATTTTTAAACTGGGCCAATTAAAGGAGTAGGATTAACCCCCCGTGTATTTTTCCGCCGTGTCCCGATCCATGGTACAAACGTAGCCACGTGCTTTACGTACCAGCAGTTTGGAGCTCACGCCACGCGTCCTCTCCTTCCACTTAACAGAAAAGCCCAAACCAAACTCAGTTCATCACTCAGCGCAACCGATCATCCGAAAAAGTGCGATCGAAGAGACGAATTCAGGATGCTGCGACTCGTCAAATCTGAAATTTCTCCATCCAGAATCTCGTAAGTTCAACATTGCGATGTCCGCATTGTTTCTGTTTATGCGTTTTTGAATTGTCGATTTATGAGTTGGTATCTTATCTCTTTTCGGTATCATCGAATTATGCTAGTAGGTCAGCTTGTAGTGGTTGTTCGGCTGAATTGGATTTGGGATATGAAAATGGAATTGGCAATGTTTACAGTAGATATTTTCTCAGCAAGCCCTTGATTCCATTCGCATTTCAATTACTCTGTAGAATAATTTCACATTTGGGAACACGATTTGGTGTTGTGAATCTGTACCCTTACTCTTTAAGTTATGCTGAAAATTTCTGACATTAGCTTGTATTTGGTATAGTAAATCATTTATATGCAAGACATAAGATGACCTATAATGGAACAAGCAAAACTGCCCCAAGCTTTGTCAAGTATAAACTCATCATCAACAGGACAAAGACTAAAAATCAAAGCGAAATATAACTTTAGCAGTTTTAGTAACACCCCCACTATTCTATTATGTTTAGTAATCCAGATTATGTCAGTAAGGAATAATAGTTTTACATTTTAAAAAAAGTAACTACAATACTAGGCCAGTACTGTTGCTTTTTCATCACTCATCAGTTTCTTGATTGATTTTTTTCCTACTGCCTATTTAGTACACAAGATAGTGATTTTGTGTTGGTTTATTTTTGGTGCTAGAAACATGGACAGAGACTCTTACTTATCTTTGTTTTTGTGGGTTTTGAATTTTTGAAGTTGAACAGCATCCCTTCCTTATGTCACCTTTTAAGTGGCTGGTCATAAGTTGTATGTTAGTCAGAGTATCATGATCTGAAATCGCTATTATACTTGCTCATTGCTTTATATGGCTGTAATATACTTGATTCAAGTATTGCATTTAGAGTTTAGAAGCCATCAACATCATTATACAATATACACTTAGTTATGTTTAAACAACAGATGTTTAGTTCTGGTTCTGATAATGATCTTAGTTGTTTATTCTTTCACTACTACAGAAGCTTGTCTGCAGTAAGAAATCAACGGTTTTTCTGCACGGATCCTACTAAAGTTGACGTACCATTCAAAACTAGTGAAGCTGAAACTTTACATGTCCCTCCTCCATCAGAAAAGGTATTCACTGGCGTATCCTGGAATCATGTGAGCAATTTATTGAATATTTTATATTAAGTGTCCTCTAATTTTGTAAACAGATACTAGTGCTGGGTGGAAATGGATTCGTTGGCTCACATATATGTAGAGAAGTTTTAAATCGTGGTCTCACGGTTGCTAGCCTCAGTAGGTATGGTTGTGGCTTTACATCTTTGTCCTTTTTCTATAATGCTATTACTGCTAGGTTGGTGATGACAGGATGTATGAGTACAATTGTGTAGGCACTTTGGCGCCACATTATGGGGTGTTATAATGAAAGAGTAATAGTGAACTGAGTTATTGTCCCTTGATATAAGTCTTGCTTAGTTTCTACGGACTGAAAAATGGTTTATCATTAGGTATTTCTGTACAAAGAAGCTTCTTTTAATGCCTGTATATGGCTCTGTGTATGGTAGTTATAGTCGTAAGAGATGCTTTTGTCTATTATATGTATGAACCCCTCCGTCCTAATAATGTTTCAGTATGACTATGTTACTTAATCATGGATAGTTAATTTGTTTTCAAATATTTTAAGCTAAAAACTATTCTAAAAAGAGAAGACAAGATGATTCGCAAAAATAAAAATAAATAAAGATGTTGCATGATACTATATTTTTGTAATATAACCCAAGTTTATAATTAAGGCTCACAAACTTTCTTTCCATAGTTTCCCTCAAAAACAATTTAAAAAATTTACTTCCATAGTAAAAATTTTCATTGCTAGTAAGACAAAGAAGTTGTTAGTTATTACATCTGAAATAAGCACTGAGATTAAGCTTGTTTGGGTTTATCAAATCAATACATTAAAGATGCAGACTGTGAACATCAATTTTATTTTCTCCCCCTTACTTAATAATTTAATCATTGCTGACAGATGCACTTTATTTAGTTGCTTTATTGTTTCATTCTCATTGTTTTGACAAAGCCTCACTATTATCTTAAATGTTTTGTTTATGGAAGATATACATTTTAATTGATGCCACACTGTCAAGATATAACTTTACTTAATTGCACATGTTACTTCTGAAATGATGAACAGAACATATTCAGAGGCCATGGTCGTGCACAACTTCGACCTTTGCAACCTTATTGTTGCTTTTGCTTATTATCAGCAGAAAATAATATTTGCATCTAATGCAACATGTCTTCTTGTAGAACTGGAAGGTCTACCATACAAGAACCCTGGGCTAACAGTGTAATCTGGCATCAAGGTGTGCTATTTTCATTTGTTGTTTATGTTATTCTTCTGTCTTATGAACTGGAGAAGATAAATATATTTCCACTCTGGCTGCAACAGGAAACCTTCTGTCGGATGATTCCTGGAAGGATGTTTTAAAAGGAGTAACATCTGTTGTATGTGCTCTCCCAGATATTTATGATTTACTTCAATTGGCATTTTTAATATCTCTTCTTATTCGTCTTTTTCTTGTTATTATATGGATTATTATATTGGGCATTCTTTTCTTTTACTGGGAAAAGGAGTAGAAATCATGAAATACTTGTAGTGATTTGTAGGTGCAGTTTATTGACATCGTTCTTTACAATAAATTGGTCATTGTGCTTTTTAAAATTATTTGTCTTCCCGCAAGTAATATATAGCAGCCTTACTTCCTAATCCTTCTTAGCATTTATTAATTACAGAACTGCCCAATACTTTTTTTTATAGCATTTCTTAGTTTACTACAGAAATGCCAATACTTTCTTATGCACTCATTTGCTTAAAGGTTGAACTAAGATGTTTGAAGGTGGCAGTGACAATTAACTTTGGACTGGTTATAACACTAAGAATTTATTCCACTGTGTGAGGTTGGCTATATGGGTCATAGCTCACCGTCGATGGTTGAGAAATATAACGTCGTTAAATGTGTCATTGTCTCATACTTTTTTTTTCCGTTATGTAGGTAGAAAATCAGCCTCAGACTTTGTCTGAATTAGGATTCATAAAATTCCACATTCGTCCTTCAGTTTTGTTATATTGCTGGTGGTGACCCGTCCATGAATTAATTGTTTAGTTTTAAATTTCTGAAACTTAAAATATTGCTTCTATTCATGAACATTTTATCAGAAAAGAGGCATGATACCCATGTCAATGCACCTGAAATGAATTTTATTTGTTCAGGATTCCTCTGGTTAGGTCTTTCTGAAATTTAATAAATCAATAAATGGTCTGTCCAGATATGAGATAATAAATTGTCAATTTCCACAAGTTTGTAATTATAGTCACAGGAAACTGCAATGGTTTTTGACAGTAATTGTAAACAAAACTACCTTTTATGTTTTAGAAATGTTAAGAAATCAAAAATAGATCAAGTCAAAACTTATGCTCCAGTATATATAGATTCAGTTGTCATTTATTTATTTTCTCCATGCGGATGTGGTGCACATTAGTCTTTGATGTTGTGTTTGGTCAAAATTGAGTAGAGATTTAAATATTGTAGGATGCTGATATCATCTGTGAGATGTAGTTGAGAGGATAAGATAGTTTTAACCAACATGAGAGCTGAACTCATGTGAGATTTTCATTTAAGTTTTCGTTGCCTCTTTACTTGTATTTAGGCTGAATTTTTACTAATACGAGTCTCAGGATTGTTATCACATGTTCAGTGACTAGTTATCTTTTCTGCCTCACTTTCATTAATTTCTTCTGTGAAAATTGTCTTTATTTTGAACTTCAATTTGCTTCTTCAGATATCTTGTGTGGGTGGTTTCGGTTCTAATTCAAACATGTATAAAATCAACGGAACTGCAAACATGAATGCTATTAAAGCTTCACGAGAAGAAGGTATGTAAATACTTGGTTGTTGTTGACGTGTGTCAGATCTTACATTTTGCAACATTCCCAGTCGTTGTCGGGTATAAAATAAGTTAATCATATTGATTGTATTTGTTAATAAGGCTGTGAATGTTTAAATGTAACTCAAAAGGTAAGACTAAGTCAGTTATGAGCTGATGTAAAAATGTCTACATTTCAAATACGAATTTCTCAATGTTCTATCTGCAGGGGTGAAGAGGTTTGTTTACATCTCGGCTGCAGACTTTGGCCCCGTAAATTATGTGCTCCGTGGCTACTATGAGGGCAAGGTATTGATTTGATCACACTGCTTGTCCAAATTTCATTTGGTCTGTGATAAGCATAAGGCATGATACCATTTTTGTATTTCATTTGAACTTCATATGGTCTCTCTGGGATATACAAAAATTAAGTTCTGGCCTGTGATATCAAACTCAATCACGTTTACTTAATTCCTAAAAGGATTTGTCTGCAGCACTCCATTTTATCAAAAAAGAATATATTTTGATATTTTCTGTATATGATATATGATTAAGCAGCTATTTGATGTATCACCAAAAACCAAGTTTTGTTAGGTCATGTCAAATATGGATTTTTCTCACCAACACCATTTGCGTTTACATTTTATAGTAAAAGCCTTAGCCTGTCTCTGTAACCTGACAAACCTTATTCTTTAGTATAATATTTTAGTTCATCTGCTCATGTCCTTGAATTGGTTACTGTAAGTCTATTAGTCTACAAGTAATTATGCTTGCTGATGTAATGGAGGGAGATTTAACTACTTTGGATGTTGTTAGACTGTGTAAAATTTATTCTTGCCAAGGCCAGGCTTGTACTTACATTTCTCTACTACTGTGCAGCGTGCTGCAGAGAGAGAGTTGCTGGAGAAATACACATATGGCGGTGAGTTGTTTGAGCTTCTATATTATTCTATCGTGCAACGCGTATAACTGAACACCTTTCTGTTTTCCCTTTCTTTACATGGAATGTACATTGTCTTGCTTTCATATTATTGCAACCTTGAGAAGTATTTTACTCCCTCCATCTCAAATTAATTTGCACTCTCTTATCACTCTTTGAGGAAATTTATTATTATTATTCAATTACCCCATCTTTCGTTCTCACCTATTATCCTTCACCATCTAATCTACTTTATCAAATGATATTTCTTTTCTCTCCTAGTCATGGTTATTGCCTTCGTCTCTTTATATTCAATTTATTAAAGGATTCTATGTCTGTTCAGGTGTCATACTGAGACCTGGATTTATATATGGAACACGCACGGTTGGCAACATGAAGCTACCTCTTGGTGTTATCGGCTCACCAATGGAGATGGTACGTACACTCAATATCCTGTCACTTTTTTTTTACAGTCATGTATGTTCTTATTTTTTGTGGGGTGTACTGTGTCAATTACTAACTGAGATTGCCTGAGGGATTACATAGTGCTTTTACTAATGTCATACGCAAGGTCATTAATTTGTGCAGCTCAAGCTAGAGTCATTTCCTTATCTTGCCTATGGCATCTCACAACAGGGCCAAGTTCACAAAGAGAACTTATGATATTTGAATTGAATGTGCTGTGCAGGTTCTCCAGAATGCAAAATCACTTGTTCAAGTACCTTTCGTTGGTCCTTTGTTCACTCCTCCTGTGAATGTCACTGCAGTAGCCAAAGTTGCTGTAAGAGCAGCAACTGATCCAGTTTTCCCTCCTGGTATTATAGATGCCTTCGGGATTTTGCGATACAGTCAGCAGAAGTCCATATAAATTTTGTCCTTGGATCTCAGATGTTTCCTAGTTGTTAGCCATGCTGCCATTGCTCGTATTTAGAATAAAGAATGCTTTTGTACAACCGCTGCTTGTGCAGATATTGTGTTTTGCTATTATTTTCTTGTTTAATCACATCAATAAACTTTTGTCTCACATTTCTCATAATTTCTACTGACTTATTTGTTGCGCTGCAGCTGAAAATACATGTATACTTGATCGCATGTATGCTGTATCCTTAGTTGTGTTATGGTTGCATCCATTATGTTCTTATCACACTATGCGGGTAAACGTTGTGTTGTTCCCTTTTAAGTCTTATAAGCCGCTTCTTGGATTGATGTAGTAGACAACTTGATCAGAAAATACAGTCCTAGTCTCTGGACTGGTTTTTTGTAACATTCCAACGCAATAATTTTCATTTTATGAGAGAAAGAAGAACAATGTGTTAGGCTTTACTTTGTGAACCCATCATGATATATAATTAGTGTAATACTTGTATCATATGATAAAGTTTTTTACATCTATAACTCTCTTTAAAACAAAATGTTTTAAAATTTTCTCAGAATTTTGAATTAATTTTTAAAGTAATCAGGAAATTACATATCAGCTGGGCAGGTCCCACTTTTGACACATCAACTCTTATTTTCTTTTTTTTTTTTTCTTTTAGAACAATTAATATTTATTGAATTAACTAGCTAAACTCTATCGCGAGTTGCGCGATATTTTTGAAGTACTTTTAAAAATTTAAATTTGATATAAACGTTGATTTTTGTACTAATTATATTTAAATAGTAAATAAAAGTATAAGAGTAAATGTAAAAAAACGTAATATGATAAAAACTTAACTACCCTATCCTTACTTTATAGAAAGCAAACACAATGAAAAAACATAAATTTAACCGACTAATTAAATTTCGATGATATCATAAATAACTAACAAATTTAAAAGCAAAATTTATATACTGTATATTTTAATAAGTTAAAGTTACATTTTAATGTAAAGAAATATATTATAATAAAATGATGACCTGATTGATTGATTATACAATCATGAAATAAAATATAAAAGATTATGGAATCATTATGACCCATAAAATAACAAAGATCCTAACATCTAAGTACGGTTTATTATACAAATTAATTGAACAACAAGAACAATATTTTTAAATGTTACGTATGTTAATAATTACAACTAAATATGGATCTATATATTTATAGACAAATCATAGAATCATAGAAAAAGGAATATCTTACAAATATTCCATAAAATTTTTAAACTAATTAGTTGTACATCATATAAGTAGTGATTATTCCTGTGATAGCAAAACCTAAACTGAACTTGCTACGACAGCAAAGCAGGTAACCATATTAAAGCTACACACACACACACACATATATATATATATATATCATCTTATGATAGCAAAACTTATATTTCTCTATCTATTCTTTATATGATCGCCCGTTCCAAAAACAAACATTTCCTTATCTTAGGAGAATAAGCTATATATATCATCCATAACCCCATAAAAGAATGAAGAACTAATAGAGATGCATGGAAAGGGCACATAATTAGTCAACTAAACTCAGAAAATCTCAGTTAGATATATACACAAGTTCAACTTCAAGTCAGGATACATGGATTTCTTAAAAAAAGAAACAAGTAAATAATACACGGGAAATTTTCCACCGGGGGAGACGAAATTGTTTATAAGTAAGAATCACAATAAAGAAGAAAATAAAATCATTCAAAATAATGCCAATGATGGTAGACAACCTAAGAGCCTCAGAAACCTAAACATTCGAAACCAAATCCTTTATTTCCCAATCCGATACAAAACTTTTACATGAAGATCTTTATAACTTATGGTAGACAACATAAGAAATATAAAAACAAAGTAAACAAATATACTTGTAGCTTTGGTCAACCTCACTTTGATTGGGGAAGGTATAGTCTTGCCACTAGGATTAAAGTCCAGGAGATTTCTTACCAACAGCCAAGAGTTAAAAAAAAGAGAGGTGATATCATAAAAAGACACAAGAAAATGGATAAACAAACATAACGGAGAGATAGGAGGATGTATAGTACTTGCATACGGGTTCTTGCAACAACGTGTGCAAGCTAATGAGACCATTAGTGGAAAATTCGACTTCAAACCCCTAGGATGTATCATGCCTAGTTTTTGAAGAAAACAAAAGGTAAAAGTCAAGACGGAATGATGGTAACGGTGATTTACTGCATAGTCTGCATTAATAATTTCCATGCAGTTGAAAACATGATCGAATGAAGTTGCTGCTTCTTCCTGAGTTCGGTGATTGGATCAAAGCCAATTTTGAAAAGAAAACAATGTTGCTCGTACACCGTGCAAGCCTTCACTGCAGGCCCGTAGCATTCAATACTTCATCTTCCTTCTTCTTGGTGTGAATCCTATAATAACAACCAAAAAACTTATAAACCCTATAATAACAAACAAAAAACTTATCAGAATATCAACTTTACCTAAATTTATGTGTCCACATAAATTCTAAATATTATGCAAAAATCAACAAAATAAAAATTTAGGTAAGAAACATATATGAGAGGAGTTACGACAATGTGTTCATGGTGAAAAGAAATAAAGGAGTTACGGTAAAGGTTGTGGACATTACAAGAAGAATTTGAGACATATATGATCTCAATATATACTATATCATTTTGGCATCCAAATAATGAGATTAGAATATTATAATACTATAAATATGTATGTAGTATATGGTTAATGATGACATTATAGAAAAACACAAATGTATGATAAGGAAACAGTGTGAGGTAAAGCTAAAACAATATTGTGGACAATATTATACTATAGGATTTTATTGTGGGCGATATACTGTGCGCTTCAATCATTGAGTGAGAGCCGAAAAAAAAGAGAGCTAAATCGAAAATAATGAAATTAAAAAAAAAGGAATATATAATAATGGTAGGCGCCGGAATATAGTGAACTTGCGGTGATTATGTGGTGATCATTTTAGTTAAAACTACGTAGTTTAATCCTTTTTAATGTTTTTAATTAATTTATTTATTGACCGGAGCAATAACTCTTCTAGTTCCCTTTAGGATTAAGGTGGTAAATACCTTATACGTCTGGATTAATTCTCATATTCAACTTTTCATTTACAAACGTATCCGATTAATCCTTTGCCCATTCTTATTCTTCATTGAGTCAAAGGCTGCTCCTTTCTATCTTCTTTAATATTATCAATGCCATTGATTTTTTGCTAGTTCGTCAGTTTCAGTTTTCGCATTTAAACTAAGCAAAGCAGAGGCATGTGCGGGCATATGGGTTAGGGCTCCCATTCTAAATTTCCGATATTTTGATGAATATTGTTCATGATTAGAGGCTTCTGTGATGATAGTGTTTATATATGTGCTTAATGTGTGAATTTTTGTGGAAAAAGAGAATATTTGGTTTTTCTGGCTTTGTGCTGTTTGAACATTTTTATTCATAGATTTTGATCAAATGTTGCTGCATAGGGAAGCTATTATGAATGATGTGTGCTAAAAGTGTGACGTTTGTGAAAAAACGAGAATTTTTGGATTTTGATGAGATATGATTAATCAGCTAGGCTTCTGTGATGATTGTGTTTAAATATGTGCTTAAAGTGTGTGATTTTGTGAGGAAAAACTGTGGAATTTTTGAGATGGTACGAGTGCTTACCTATGTAGAATAGAGTTTTGGTTAGGAATTTTTGGATGAGGAAATTTTTTGGATGGTATTTATGTGGCTGATGAATGTGTTATATCATCGTGAATCTGAGAGCCAAATAGCATGTTTTTAGAATGAGAATGGATTTTTATCTGTTCGTATATTGTTTTTGCAGGAATTTTAGGTCTCATGCGCGTGTCTCATTCCCTTCTCCAGTCCGCTTTCAATTCTATGTGAATAACCCCCAGCCTCTACCCAAAATACATAAAAAAGTACTTCCATCATGAAGGCAACCTAAATGGTGATATGGGCTTTAGCCTGTATCTGGGCTCCGGCCCAAGTAGTGGTCTGGTCCATGAGTGACGCTAGCTAGAATGACGTTACTCGGGGACACAAATGACATGAATATGACATGTCCCCGGATAAGGACAAACAGACAGGACCACTGCCTTTGGGTTGGGCTCTCACCACTTACACCTATAAATACAGCTTTGGACTTATGGAGAAAGGTACGGGGGTGTTTGGTAAAGTGAATTTTGGCTAAAAAGTGCTTATTTGACCTAAAAATGCTGATTTGACCGCCAAACAACACTTTTAAGTGTTTGGTGAATGAGTTTGAAAAAGTGCCTTTTGGACTCAATAGGCTAGTTTTCAAAAGGCTAAAAAAAGTAGCATTTTCTACTCAAATGCTCAATTAAATACTTTTTTGCCCTTTCTCCTCTATACTAATTATGCAAAAAGATAGAATATATATTGTTGAATTTGGTTTTTTGTAGGAAAATTCAAGTGTTCAAAATAATTATGTATCACTCTAATTGTTCAATTAGTATTTTGGGTTGCATTATTATGATTATATTATGGATGTTTATGTTCATTAGATTTTATTATAATGTTATTGGTTGACTTTTCTCATTTTTCCACTATAATATCAATAACATTTCATCAAAATTACTTGGAAATAATTTATTTTCCTTACATCCATGAACACACTAATGCACATCTATAGGTTACTAGGCGGTTCGTTTGTACCATTTAAGGCATTTTCAAAACGCCTTAACAAGTTGTGCCGTAAATATTCAACATTTTTTATACGGCGTTTTTCATAACCACCGTAAAACAGTTGCGATATCGCAACTGTCTTCGCTCCGAGGAGAATCGGGTTGAGAACTCGTAAGTGATTTCGCTCACAGGAGAAACCGCTTGAGAACTCGTAAGTTGTTTCGCTCACAGGAGAAACTGGTTGAGAACTCGTAAGTGTTTTTCGCCCGTGTAAAAAAAAAGAGCTCTCTAATCCGAAATGGATCAGAGAGCTCTATAAACAACAAATCTGCAGATGAATCCAAACCTAAACCAAAAACCAAAACAAAATCAATACAAAATAAGCCGATGAAGTACCCAAACCCTAACCAAAACATCAAAATACTCCACATAAAATCCCAACATGACAAAAGCATCAAGCTCCTTAATTTGTTCATATATTGCAGCAAGAGATGTATTAGACACTGGACTGGTACCACCTTTTTTAACCCTTCATAATTGCCACCAAGATTGCAGTTCAAAAATAACAAAAAGCATACAAAATATATTTCAACATACGAGATAAGTCTCATTAGAATAGAAGAAAATAAATCAACTTGATTATTCACCGAACACTTCAAATTATGAATGGATCATTTCAAATAAAAAAATCATTTTGTCAAATAAAGTGGGTGAGGGAAAACTTATGCAGATACAACATGCTTTCCAACTTTTGAGCATAACTTTGCCTTCTTAGCATCTTGGATGTCTGCAAATAATAAAGTTTCAATCAACAATGTAAGTGTATGATAAATCCAGCCATAAGTTTCACTCATGCAATGACAGGATAGATGAATTCATTCAATTCATTCCATGAGACCACATCATGAATTCATTCAATCATCATCTTCTTCACCTCTACTTTCACATAAGTAATCACACAAGCAAAAACTTTTAAGTCTAATCTCTAAACAGTTTTAGCCAGTTCAACAGAGCTTAATAAAGATGCTAGTAATACAAAAGCTTGCACGATATCAGATTCTAGTAATTTCACTGCCACCTTGGCTGATAAAAACATCCAACATACCATTACAAGTATTTAGCAGACATATTTTTTTTGAACCAAAACATAATATAAAGGCAAAGTAGTCATTATGAGAGGGAACTTTGGTTGATACTTACCACCCCAACGACATCCAGCAGCTCCAATAGCTAGCATAAAAGCCTTTACTTTGAAGATCAGCAATTACCAACATTTGCACACATGGTTTAGCATAAAACTTTTTTAGCCCAAGAAACACTCCACATTATACACAATTTCACTATCAGGACATTAATTATAGAACTAGACCATGACATCTATTAATTCCTAGTTTTCAAGAACATGTTTGATGTATATATAAAACCTTAAAAGCGCACCAAACGAACCTTTCTGCTAGCAATTTTGCGAGAGTTCATGCCCATACAAAGAGGGGCAGAAGAAGGGCAGAAGTTTGAATAGTCCTAACAGAAGTGGTTGATGGATTATGAAATACGGAGCCAAAGTTTCCTGAATACGATAATTTTTCTCTGATTGATAGAGAACCTGCAATTCATGGTAGCATCAGAAAGACATAGAGTAAGAGATGGAAGTCTTTTGCACAAGAACTTACTCTGATGAGTGAATGAGAGCCTGCAAAGGAATGACCCCAACGTTCTACTATAGTTGGTGTAGCTTTGCCCTCAATTCTGGTAACCGCTCGGTACCTCAAATTTCTGATGTCGGACCCAATTATTATGTGACAATCGGCGCCGTCCAAAGCGGGGGAAAGCCGACAGGGTTTTCGAACATAGTGTTTGAGGCGGAGGATGAGCCGCGTTCTTTCTCTCCCATCATATAGATCTCGAGGTCCGGCCGTAAGTCAAATCTGATGGGGTAATTGAGAGATGTCTGAGAAAAGGGTTCGGGAGTTATCTGAGAAAGGGGATTTGATTTGGGAGAGTTGGAAAAAGATAGAGAGGTATTAGAATTAAAAGGATAAAGGAAATCTGATTCTATAGCCGAGTGAAGTTACGAAATCGTAACTGACGTTGGTTTACGGCAATTTTATTAAAACGCCGTGTACAAATCCCAAAACGTCGAAAAAATAATTTCTTCAACGAGCGAATCCTTGGTTACGGTATCGTAACAATATTTTAAGGCGGTTCCGATCAAAACAGTCCAAAATGCCTTAAATTTGGTGCCGAGAAACTATAGTCTTTCCACTAGTGACATGAAACAAGAGAAAGATTTGAAAAAGTCTCTAAAACAAACTTGTAATGTATAGTTTTATAAGAATTTCATGAAAATGTGAAATATATAATAATTTAATTTAATTTATTATAATTCTTATGTTTCATTTGTAATAAAAAATAGCAATTGATAAATTATGTACATTTAATAAGTGAATAAGTAGTAAAATATATTCATGTTCATAAATGTCATTTTGTCCATAAACAACTATATACTATATCTATCAGCTAATTTTACCAAACACATTTGTACAATCAGCTAGTCAAATCAGCCAGTCAAATCAGCTAATACAATGAGCTAGTCAAACCAGCTAACGCAATCAGCTAACAACTAACAGCTATTTCCCAAACACCCCCATGTTCTATCAGATTAAAACTCTCTCAATATATCCTTATTCTCTCTCCTATTCAAAGGCCCCTCTTTCATCATCACGCCGGAGTAGCTACCCTCGGGATACCTGGGGCGTTGTTTTACAGGCCTATCAGGTGAGAGCGCGCGGATCACAGACGTCATCTTATCCTGACCGGTGGCACCTGCGGTACTCCGGACCAGGACTGGAAGCTGGTAGCATCAGTTGGCACGCCCAATGGGATCTCACGTTCCCAATTTATAAGTTGCGTCCATGCTGCGCAGACGTCCTAGGAAGAATCCTCCTCCACCCGGAGATGAAGCGGACGGATGACCCAAGACCAGAAGAGCCGCCGCAGTTATTGGGCCCCAGAAACTGGCGGCGGCGAAGGAGGCAGCAGCAGAGCAAAGGCTGCAGCTGAAGAACGTCGACGGTAGCGCCTGGCGTCGGAGAAGGCGAAAAAGAAGAAGGCGACTCCGGAACGGATGTTGGCTGAGATGCAGTGTGAGAACAGGGAACGGCTGTGGGCCGCTAAGGAGGCGGAGAGACAGTGGCAGTTCGGTGATCGTGAGGAGTCAGACGGAGAAACGGATGACCTCGAAGGGACAGAGGAGCTAAGAGATCAGGAAGAGTATGCCACAGAGGAAGACGATGCTCAGAGTCGATCGGATAAGGATTGGGCAACATGGAACGTTGGTCTGGAGGAGCGTGAGTACCACGACTCCAGGATCGGAGGAAGAATCCTGAGGACGAACATGGCAGAGTACCAATAGTTCCAGGCGTGGAAGGCTGCCCGCCAAACCCCCGCCAGACCGGAGGTGCCTCCTCCGGGACGTCCGCGGGTATATGTTGACCTTGAGAACGATGCAGGTCGGGCAAGGCAGGAGCGAGGGAAATATAACCCTCTGCGCGGAGGGCCATCCCACCCACCTCCGGTCCATCCACAGACCAAGCAGCAGCAAACAGTCAGCTTGAACTCGGAAGCACCGCCGTATGGGGGAGGACAAACCCAACAGACGATATACAGTATGACAGCTCCCGGAGGACAACCTCAGCAGATGTTTGGAATGCTGGCCTCCGAGACAGGATTCCCGGGCGGGTTTGGGTTTCAGACGCTTTTCTGTCCGAACTCCATTGAAGACTGCCTGAATCGCCTCATCGGTCGGATCGGTGTTAGACCTCAGTCGCCCTGGGTCCCGGAGGTGTTAAAGTTCAAGTGGCCCGCCAGAACCAAGGCTCCGGACGGGCTCCCAACCTACAATGGGGAGGGAGAACCGAAAGAGTTTGTCCATACTTACTCGAGCATAATGTATGCAAGGGACGTTCCGAAGGAACTATAGTGTAAGATGTTGCCCTCGTATCTAAGGGGGAACTGTTTGGCCTGGTTCAAAGGCATTCCGAACGAAACCCTCCGGTCCTTTTGGGATTTTGCCACCACTATGGTATGGCGCTATTCAGCTATGAAACACACGTTTGTAAACCTGGCGACGGTTTTGGCAATGAGGCAGTTGGAGACGGAGACGACTTGGGAGTTCTACCTCCGGTACATAGCAGCATCGATGAAGGTGGTGGATAGGCACCTGCAGGAGAAGGCCATCATCCACAACTTTGTGAACGGGTTAAGGGACAACGCTTTCTACATTGAGCTCATGAAGAACATGCCAACATCGTACTATCACCTCCAGTTGGTGGTGGAGATGCATTGCACGGTGCACGATGCTAAACATGTTAGGATTAGGGATGATCATGGGTCGGGTCTGGGCAGGGTCCAGCTAGATCCATACCCGACCCATGAAAATAAAGTTGGACCCAGACCCGACCCATACCCGATGGGTCTTAAAAATTGAGACCCAGACCCATACCCAATGGGTCTACTGGGTCCCAGGGTCTTAAATGGGTCCTTAATAAATTTAATGTTTTCGCTAATAAATTTAATATTATAGTAAAAATCTCGAGATGAAAGTCGATGTTTCATTGCCGATCCTAAATAACATCAATATGAAAAACAAAATTCGTTTAAAATTCTAAATAGTCTAAAGAAATACATATTTGATTTTCAATCCATAATGCTATCTCCAAGAAAAACACAATTTATTTGGAAAAAACTTATAACATTATTCATACGCCATACATATATAATACGTATATAATATTAATATTATTCGCATGGGTCTGGGTTGACCCATGAGTCGGGTTTGGGTCTTACTTTATGAGACCCATACCCATACCCATATAATTACATGAAGACCCATACCCGACCCATACCCATTGGGTCCAAAAAATTTAAACCCATACCCGACCCAATGGGTCTTTACCCGCTGGGTCTAGATCGGGTCCCCGACCCATGATCATCCATAGTTAGGATGACCACGGTTGGGTTTTTTTGAACAAAGGACTCTCACAGCAACTGGAGTTCAGACCCTAGATGTCCGGCCCCCGGTTCGGAATGACCAGGCCAGTAATGTGGCAGCTCCGGCTGTGGCAGCTCAAGCTCCGGCCGTCGCCGCACGACCTGCATACACCCCTCTCCAAAACCCACATGGATTCTAGCGGTCCACCGAGGTCTGTTCACGGATCCGCAACCTATTCTTCGAGTGTCGGCGGCAGCAAACGCGAATAAAAGGTGCGAATTTCACAAGTCACATGGACACACCACGGAGGGATGTAGGGCACTCCGTTTGGATATAGAAAGGTTGATCGGCACGGGCCAGTTGAGAGACTGTGTGGCTGGTGATGTGCGCCAAGCAGCTGCTCCGGTCCCAGCAGCCAGACAAGGAAGGAAGAGAAACTGGAGGAATAACCGTCCTTTGGGTGGAAACCAAGCCAATCCAGCCAATCCGGCTCCGCGACAGGCCGCGCCAGCACAGGCCCCGGCACCCCGCGGATGATTAACGTGATCAACGGGATAGTTGGAGATTGGCTAAACTCCATGATAACAATCAAGGCCAAACGCATATACGTGCCTCCGGGTGAGATACAGCTGAAGAGGTTCAAAGCGAGCGAGACCATCACTTTTTCGGATGAGGACCCGTACCTCCCCAGATTTCTCACTCCGACCCGATGGTGGTCATGGCAGAAGTGGAAGGAGTGCTAATCAAAAGGGTGTTCGTGGACGATGGTAGCAGCGTGGAGATAATGTTTGCAGGATGCTTCGACCAGTTGGGAATCGGCCGACAGAACCTGAAGCCATGTCATTCACTCCTATCAGGGTTCACCGGGAGGACTGTTCACCCTCTCAGATTCATCCCTCTGAAGGTAACAATGACAGTTTTCCAAGACACGACTAAGCGGACAACGGTGGAATGCAACTTCGCCGTGATCGATGCCGTGTCCCCTTACAACATGATCATTGGAAAACCATGGTTGTCTCAGGCATGGGCTATTTGTTCTCCTCACCATTTGATCATCGGTCCGGGGGCATCAGCAGATCACACAGAGTTGTATGCTGACGGCCATCAAGGACGCACGATCCGGAGGAAGCCAGTTTGAAGTTAACCTACACAGAGAAATGAGAGGCCAATGCAAGCCTGGTCGGAGCAATACACGGAGAGCCAGCGTCATATGAAGTGGAGGATATGATGGTAGGCAGGAAGGGCGTAGTAAGTGTGGGCAAGATTCTCCCGGAAGATGTGAAGGAGAGCCTCCGTGACTTGCTGGTGGAGTATGAGGACGTCTTCTCATGGGGAACGGAGGACTTTGACAGGTGTTCCAGAGGAGATCTCCATCCACAAACTTAATGTTTTCCTGGAGTTAAAGCCCATACGTCAGAAGAAAAGACTCCTCACTCCGGAACGGGTGGAGAAAGTCCGTGCGGAGGTAAAAAGATTGATGGACGCTGGGATCATTGAGGAGATATCCTACCTGGAGTGGATAGCAAACCCGGTCTTGGTGAATAAGCATGATGGCTCGTGGAGAATATGCATTGATTTCACGGATATGAACAAGTGATGCCCGAAAGATAGCTATCCACTTCCGTCTATTGATCAACTGGTCGATGCCATTACTGGTTACCAAGTGTTGGCATTCTTCGACGCGCACCGATATAATCACCATATTACAATGGCCAAGGATGACCACCCCAAGACGTCTTTTATTACTGACTTTGGTACTTTTTGTTACAGGAAAATGCCTTTTGGATTGAAAAATACAGGAACAACGTACCAGAGGATGGCAGACAAGCTTTTCCGGAACCAAATGGGACGGAACCTGGAGGTGTATGTGGTTGACATGGTGGTGAAGAGTCGGACGTACGAGTCCTTCCTATCGAATCTCCGGGAGATGTTCGATGTGCTCCGGACGGCAAATATGAAACTCAGCCCCGGAAAGAGCACTATTGGGGTTGGAGCGGGGAAGTTTCCCGGATTTATGGTGTCAGCTCGGGGGATCAACGTGAATCCGGAAAAGATATCAGCACTCATGGATATGCCGCCTCCAAAAGGGGTGAAGGACGTGCAAAAGTTGACCAGGTCGCTGGCCGCTCTAAGCTGTTTCCTCGCTCGTGAGGCGGAAAAGCAGCTCCCTTTCTTCAACATACTCCGAAAGGCCAAACTGTTTGAATGGACGGAGGCATGTGATCAGGCGTTCACAGTTTTGAAGACCCACCTTTCAAGCCTTCCCATGCTGTCCAAACCGGGGCCTGGAGAGGAACTTTTCTTGTACATAGCTGCCACCGAGCATGCTATCAGCTCTGCCCTGGTACGGGAGAATGGTAGGGTTCAATGCCCAGTATACTTTGTCAGCAGGGCGCTCCAAGGCCAGGAGACAAGATACACCGTCCTGGAAAGACTGATATTGGCTCTGGTTCACGCCTCCAAGCGCCTCCGACCGTATTTTCAAGAGCACCCGATCACTGTCCTGACAAACCACCCACTAAGGCAAATCATGCTCAAACCGGAGGTCACGGGTAGAATGATGAAGTGGGCGGTGGAGCAGGGGGAGCACGAGATCAAGTATCAGCCCCGGAAGGCCATCAAGGGACAGGCATTGGCCGATTTCTTGGTGGAGATGACCGAGCCATCAGGAGAACCGTCCGGATAGGAACCACCCCCAAATAGATGGAAGTTGCATGTGGATGGGTCATAGCACGCCAATGGCGGCGGGGCAGGAGTGCTGCTTACTTGTCCGATGGGTATAGAACACAGGTATGCCATCCAGTTCGGCTTCAAGGCCACCAACAATGAGGCGGAGTACGAGGCGCTTTTAGCCGGACTCAGATTGGCATCGGAGATAGGGGCCAAAGATGTTGAGATGTACAATGATTCTCAGATAGTTGTTCAGCAGGTAAACGGAGAGTATGAGGCGAAGGAACGGAACCTCCAAAGATACCCAGAGGCAGTTAAGCCACTGTTGACAAAGTTCCATAGTGTATCTGTGACACACATCCCCTGGGAGGATAATGGCAAAGCGGACGCCTTGAGCAAACTCGCTTCGTCAGAAATCAAGCCCAATCCGGAAAGTAACCTGCTGATGGAGACCTTGTCCGTACGGAGCTACGACGCCTCACAGGTTGCAGCGGTGGAGGTCTCAGAGGAATCATGGATGACGCCCTTGTTTGAATACTTACAGGACGGTAAGCTCCCGAAGGATAAGGAACTGGCACGGAGGATTCGACAGAAGGCACCACGCTACACCATCTTGGACGGATCCTTGCTCAGACGGGGATACCTCCAGCCTTGGTTAAAGTGTGTGGATTCGGATGAGGCAGAGCGGTTGGTAAGAGAGATGCATGAAGGACCGAATGATAGTCATCAGGGTGCCCGGACCATTGCCAGAAAAATTATGTGTACGGGCTACTACTGGCCTGCTCTATTTGAAGACACCCAGAAGTATGTCCGAGCCAGTGTGTAGTGTCAGAGGTTCGCCCCCTCATCCACGTGCCTCAAGAGGAAAGAGTGGGGATCACCGGTTCTTGGCCCTTTGACAGGTGGGGTAATGACCTGGTCGGACTATTCCCCTCCGCTCCGGGGAGATTCAAGTACTTGATTGTGGCCATCGATTACTTCAACAAATGGGTAGAAGTGGAGCCCCTCACGAACATCCGTGGCAGCACCTGCGCCAAATTTTGTTGGAAGAACATCATATGTCGGTACGGAATTCCAAAGTATATTGTCACGGATAATGGAGCATAGTTCAAAAATGATCCGTTTCGGTCCTGGTGCAAAGAGTATGGTATCACCCAGAGGCTCACGTCCGTTTACCATCCCCAGGCCAACGGACAGGTTGAGGTAACAAACCGCACGGTGGTGAATGGGTTGAAGACCCGGTTGCAAGGAGCACGAGGAAATTGGATGAATGAGCTGCCAAGTGTTCTTTGGGCATACCGGACGACTGAGAGATCAGCCACTGGAGAGTCCCCCTATAGCTTGGTGTACGGGGCGGAGACAGTAATACCGGCTGAGGTTGGAGTCCCCAATCTCCGGACCCTCACTTGGGGCGACGACCAAGGCGGACGGAGTTCCCCTTTGGGATCAAGCAGGTTGCTAGACTTGGACCTTTTGGAGGAAAAAAGGGAGCAGGCAGCGCTACATGAAGCTAAGGTGAAGGAGCGAGTGAAGCGTTATCACGACAGACGTGTGCGGAAGGAGTCATTCGTCCCAGGAGATTGGGTGATGCGGAGAACGACAAGAGTTTGCAGGAGACAACCGGAAAGCTAGCACCAAACTGGGAGGGGTCTTATCAAGTCACAGTTTCATTCCCGGGCGGGAGCTACGAGCTGGCAGACCCGTCCGGACAGTTTCATTCCCGGGCGGGAGCTACGAGCTGGCAGACCCGTCCGGACGAGCCATTCCTAGAAGGTGGAACATCACCAACCTCCGGAGATTTTACGCAGCTTCTTGAGTAGGTATGCACGCCGATAGAATATGCAGCTCCGAACATCACCAACCTCCGGAGATTTTACGCAAGGATTATGCCTAGGACCCCATTTTGTTTTGTTTTCTACCATGTACTTTACTCCGACCCGTGAAGGCAAAGAGTATGCCCGAGCGGATTTTGCTTGGTTTGATAAATTAATGAAGACTTTGCATTTCCTACACTTGTTTATTTACATTACATTTTGTACATTGATTCCCTCCGCTTGGTTTGAATAAACTGACGGGGGTGAGGGAAGAGACGAACGGAAATTTTGATCAAACACAAGATAAAACTCTTGAATAAGCAAAGCCTTACAGGAAAAGGGTTAACATTTGAATAAATGAAATGCTGAGTGATCCGAACGGACTCACTTACATGCAAAAGGAAAAGGATACAAACATTTGAATAAATGAAATGCCTTATAATCCAGACGGATTGGTATACAAACGAGAAGATAAATAGAAAACAAATGAGTATACATTATCTACATTCGGGGATCATGGGTCCCGGCATGGGTGTAAGGACCGCGACGTTCGGCCAATCAATGTTATCCCAGTCGATGGGAGATGCTGGTCCCGGAGTGGGGAGCTCTGGAGGAGGCACTGACGCTGCAACTCCTGGTTCCGAAACGGATGCCGATGCACGGGTCTCGGGCTCTTGAGGGTCCGCGTCAGTCTCAGGAACGACAACCTCCACCTTCACAGAATTCCACTCTGGAGTATCAGGATCAAGGTCATAAAACTTTGTCCCACCTGTTTGACCCACCTGGCCCTAGTAAGGATAGGGAGGAATCTCCAGAAGCTCTGACAGGGAAGCCCGAACACGAGACACGACCCCGTCCTTGGCTAGAGTAACCCGTGGGTCGCCGGGATGAATGGATGAAAGACTACGGGGTTCAGGAGAATGAGGAATAGGTATTTCCGAATCGGACCCAAAAATGTCGTCCGAGAAGTTTGAATCACAAGCTACATCTCCTATTCGGAAACCTGTGCCTTCCCCTTGGAGGAAGACCCTTCACCCCTCGGCGGAATGGCGGCCCTTGGGGGATCCCGGTACGGGAAGCCAATCCGAACAGGACCCTGAGGACGAGCTTCCCGCCCCCCTCCGCGACGACAGCCCCGGAAACCTCGGCTGCCCCTGCCCCTACCTTGCATACGGGCCAGACGCCGCCTTGCTAGCTCGGCCAACTCTTCAGCAATAAAGAGACAGATAACGACGGAATCCTCCCGGAGACGCGCGACGCGACGAGCGGATTCTTCCGGGTCAACAGATACTTGAATACCGGTATACCTCTCGAAGGTGAGGTCTATTGAAACCTGACTCGAAATGAGAATGAGTGACGGAGGAAGATATGTGTATGCGTCCATTCGCTTCCACCACTCAACCGCATCCTCGAATGTTGGACGATAGCGAGATTTTAGGTCATTCCAACCCATCTTGAACATCCAAACGATCAGCGCGCTCACATCATGGAGGAAATTACGGTAAAAGGGCGGGAAACGAGTCGAGGCGGAGGCCGGTGAGCTGATATTGAAACTGCAGAATCACCAAGTTCTCTTGAAGGAGCATGTTTTGACCGGCCAACTCGCGATTTTCGCTCTCCAATTTCAAGTGGTCCCGCAAGTACTCCGTCCTCTTTTCCAGCCACTTCAGCTTATCGCAGTAGAAGGGAAGATCGGCCCACACTAAATCCAGCTCCGTTTTCAGCTTGGACTTATAGTTTTCATGTTCGGCTTGAAGCATGGAAATTGTAGCATCCGCGTCAAGGGTCACGTTGATCCGTTCTCGCGCGAAAATCTGGCATTGGGTCAGAGTCCCGAACTGATCAGATATCTCTTAGAGGTGGGTGACCAAGGAAGGAATGTCCGGAAACTCAGCCATCAAAGGTTCCATTCCGTATCGGATAAACAGTTCTCGGGTCCTTTCCCCGTCCATTCTCCAGCCGACTAACTCCGTCTCTAATTCCAGACATCTGTGGCACGGAGGGCTCTTCGAATGGGAACTGTTCGGAGAAGGGCACACCTCCTCTGCTCCGAACCGGAGCACACAACCTTGGCCTCCGGGCTAAGAACAACAGGAAAATGGTAAGATATAACGAAAAACACAAAGAAGATGAGACCACGTGATAAAGAAAATGAGATTCATTTAATAGAAAAAGGGATTACATTGTCCGGAGAGTTATCGTCCCCATCCGAGTCCTCACTTCCGCCCTTCCTACACTAAAGATAAGAGTATTCATTCTAACTGGACGGAAGTGACTACAAAAAATTACACTAGACATAAAAAGGACTAAGGAGTGGTCTCTACATCAGTCTCCTCGCCATCATGACCATCATCAATGCCTCCATCCCTGCCCTCATTGCCCTCTGCCTCTTCCTCATCTTCGCCCTGTGACTCATCGTCAGTGCCCGGAGAGGAGTACATCTTGAGGACCTCCATGTACTTAGCCTTGTCGGGAGATTCCGGGGCTTGGTTATTTTTGGGCGGAGCTACCTCCTCGCTCAGGTTCACCAATCCGCAGTTGTAAGCACGAACAGCTGCAGTAGACACCGGTTCCTGGCTCTCCGCTTTGGGGTCCTCCTCAAATAGCTTCAATACGGAGGGCTGCAACTTCTCAAATCCGCCACGGTAAAACTGGTCCACAGCATAGTTGTACTGCTCGGCGGCGTCCGGATGGTAGAAGTGTTTGCCATATTCGCCCCGGCAGCTCTCCGGAACCCAGCCTCTCATCTTCCGGTAGACTTGGTGAATAGAAAGGTTGTTGGAAACAAGGAAGATGTAGGTTAAGTCCCGCTCGAAGGCGAGACTCTTCATAACCTTGTCAGCAAAAGCCATGCACAGATATTTCTGAGCGGACGGAAAAGCGAAGGCCTCCAGCTCTTTTACCTGGGCCTCTGCTTCACTAGCCCGAGCCTCCGTTGCGGCAAGCTTACGGGTCAGGTTTTGAGCCAGCCTCGTATTCTGGACGTGATAGGCCTTGTTAATGGACTCGGCAACGCCCGGAGAAGTAAGCAACTAAGCAGCGTAGTCCTGAGAAAAGTAAAAAGTTAGAAAGCAAGCAAAGTAACACATATACACCGCGAAAGCTGCTATTACCGTACTTGGTCAAGTCAAGCTGGTTGTAACTCAGCTTTGCAATGCTTTCTTCCAATCCGTCCGGCCGAAACACCGACTTCTCCTCCTTTTTGGCCTCATAGTTCCACTTAGGGCACGGATACCGGACTGTGTCAAAAGTGAAATGAAACCTCTGCCAGTTGGTGTAGCTATCGCGCCGAACCCTGCAGCAGTCCTTTACCTTTTGCCTCTTCTGAAAAGTGAAGATCCCCTCGTTCTTGGTGCCCTCCAGGTGGTAGAAGGCCCGGAATAGCCAAGAGACGGTGTTATCTCGCAGCGATAACAGTTTAGGAGGAACGCCCGGATGACAGCAATACAGTTAGGCTGCAACTAGGCCGGAGATATCTTGAAGTGTTTAAAGATAGCCAAAAAGAGAGGAGGGAGAGGGAAAGTGAGACCATATAAAAAATGACTCCGGGGAATGGCGGCCACCGTAGTATGATCTCCCTCGAATGAGCTCAGCCCGGAGTCGATAGAGATCGATTCCACCATCCTCCGGACCAAATCTTTCACGGCGGGGTCAATTTCTACGGTATCGCCCTCGACAGGATCCCCTTTTTCCGGGATGGGGTTCAAACCCACTTTAACCTCCTTCACCTCCGTCTGGGCAGCACCACCCTCATCACTCGATAAATCATCCTTGCTTTCCTTCTCTGTTTCCTGATTGAGAGGAACCTCATGCTCTTTCTCATGATCATTGGCGGCCATAGTCAAGGAAAAGGGATGAGTTTGAAGAAGAAAGAGAATATGAAGAAAAGGAGGAGTAGAAAGCGGGAGGAGAAAACTAGAAAATGAGAAACTTGAAAGTGATTGACTAAGAACCCCTATTTATAGAAATCTTACGGGTAGACGGGGACCGAGTCCTAAGGTGACATGACTGCTGTTTTGAAAAAAGAAAAGGGAATTTATCGATATACTACACCGCATTTATGAGGCTGTAGCACACGTCTCATAAATGCGTCTGCAGACACGCGCCCCCCGTGTAGGGGAAGGCTAAAAGCCGGATGCGTGGTCGGACACGTGCACTCAACAGAAGAGTTTTCGCGAGAAAAACACAGGAATCCGCTTCTGGGCGGATCCCACGAAAGAGAAAACAAGACGTGATCTAAAGGGGTGCGCTCGACAGAAGAGCCGCCGCGAGATAGAGAGACATGGCCCCCCCTCCAGATCGAACTGAGCACCTCCGTACGGATCCCATGTCTCGAGGGGCTAGTGGTGATATGTGCTTTAGCCCGTATCTGGGCTCCAGCCCAAGTAGTGGTCCGGTCCATGAGTGACGCCAGCTAGAATGACGTTACCTGGCGACACAAAGGACATGAGTATGACCTGTCCCCGGATAAGGACAAACAGGCAGGACCACTGCCTTTGGGTTGGGCTCTCACCACTTACACTTATAAATACAGCTTTGGACCTATGGAGAAAGATATGTTCTATCAGACTAAAACTCTCTCAATATATCCTTCTTCTCTCTGCTATTCAAAGGCCCCTCTTTCATCATCACGCCGGAGTAGCTACCCTCGGGATACACCGGGGCGTTGTTTTGCAGGCCTATTAGGTGAGAGCGCGCAGACCACAGACGTCATCTTATCCGAACCGGTGGCACCTGCGGTACTCCGGACCGGGACTGGAAACTGGTAGCATCACTAAAGACATCATCCCTGCATCATCCCTAAAGACATCATCCCTGCATCAAACAACGAAGCCCAATGCAACAGGCTGCTTGCCCATTTCAAAACGCTCTCCTCGATCTTGAAAGATACAGTCCCAAGCATAGAGAACTTCCACGATACCTACAAGGAGCAGAATCCCAGGAGCAGAAGAAGAAATTCCCTTTTAGACCTGCAATCGACGACACCAAACCCTTCCTCAAAGACCCTGTAAGAAACCTCGGATTCATTCAATTTGATTACGTTTTGTTGATTTTTTTTTGTTATATTAGTTTGATGAGTGAGTGATGTATTCTGAACAAGCCTATATTGTTTTTTGAGTTAGACTTCTCAGTAAATTCAATGTGATGTGCATTAACAATGTATAAAGGAGTTGATAATCTGTCAAAATGTCTTCTCCGAGTAAACTGGAGTTGTAAGTTTTGTTTAACTGGAGTTTCTTCTTTCTGTATGCCCTTGTGTTCCGTGTTCAATTTCTTGGAGTCATGTTTCGAATTGCCATTGAAACTGATGCTTGATGTGTTTTTGATTACACAGTGAGTATTTATTCTTTTTTTTGCACATACATGTTTGATTAAATGCTTTAAACAGAGTGAAAGAATGAGAAATAGATAAAAGGTTTAGGCTTGACTTCTCCAGGATTCGAATTCGACAACCCTGAATTTGAAGAGCATACCAGCTCCACCAACATGCTTTTTCTTCACATTAATCCTGATCGTTTCACCTTCTTGAAAATAAAACCAAAAAAACAAACGCAAAAACCATTAAAAAATCGAAGCAGATCCATTGTATTGTTCTTTTAAAAATGATGAGAATACATATAAACTGCAGTAACATATCAAAATATTAAATTTTAGGAATACAAAAGTCCAAGTTCATTTTTTTCAGCTCATAAATATGAAACTTAAATTCAATGTGGATTTCGGGAATGGTGAAGTCAGCCTCCAAGAACATTTATGTAAAAAGTTTAAAATCTTATGAAATTATTAAAACTTAACTTGCGCTATAACTTTTCCTGAAATAAATACTGTGCTTAATCATCCTCACAAATCCTTTAGTATTTTCGTAACGGTAATTCATGCACCATTTCTTTTTTATAGTCTGCAATTATTTCGTTAAAAATGATTAAAACTCAATTTTAAAACGTGCATCGTAACTTTTCCTGAAATAAAAACTACACTAATGATCGTCACAATTTTTTTGTTATTTTTGTAATGGTAAAACTTAATTTTAAACCTGCTTCGTAACGTTCCTTGAAATAAAAAATGTAGTTAATCATGCTTACAAATTCTTTATTATTTTTTAACGGTAATTTATGCACTATTTCTTCTTTATAGCCTGCAATTATTTATTAAAAATTAAACTTTATTTTAAAACCTGCATAGTAATGTTTCCTGAAATAAAAACTGCAGTTAATGACCGTGACAAATTAGTTGTCATTTTGTAACTGTAAAACTTATTTCATGTTCACAAATTCTTTTTTAGTTTTGTAACGGTAATTCATGCACTATTTCTTCTTTATATTCTGCAATTATTTTATTAACAATTATTCATACTTAATTATAAAACATGCACAGGAACGTTTTCTGAAATAAAAACTACACTTAATGATCGTGACAAATTAGTTGTTATTTTGTAACGGTAAAACTTAATTTTAAAACATGCATCGTAACGTTCCCTTAAATAAAAAATGCACTTGATCATCCTCACAAATTCTTTGTTATTTTTGTAACGGTGATTCATCGATCGGGGAGCTCCATCGATCAGCTTATTTTTGTTGAACAAATTTGAAAATTAATGAAATAAATTATGTTGAATAAAAATAAAAATAAAATGTATTAAAAATTCTAAAATTACAATTAAATTTCATGAATTCGGAACTGAATTAATATTATCTATAACTCTCTTTAAAATAAAAATGTTTCAATCTGATGTGTCACTTTCTAAGCATTTTTACATTATTTTACACGATTTATTTAAACTCAAATGATACATTTTTGTGTTAAAACATTAATCATTTGAAAGAAAAACATATAGTGAAACATGTTTAAATACGAAATTCAAGAAATTTCATAAAAAAGTTTAAAATTTTTAAGTAACGAAATACACAATTCAAATTGAAAGGTATAATGTATAAGTTAAAACGTATAAAAACGATATGGAAAGACATGAAATTTGGGAGTTCATGGGATCTTCTCATTTTTTATGGCCGACGTTTGGTCTTCAATTCAAAAAGAGTACTATTAATAAAGCATTTAAACACGATTTTTATTTTAGTATTTATTTTATAAAAAAGTTACAAAATATACAACAACAAATTACTATAATGTACAGTAATATTATTAATAAAGTCAGATTTTCAAAAACACTGATATTATTTAGTAGATATTTTATAATTAAATCGTCAAATTTTTTAATAATATTTCAAATACTATAAAATTCGTATATAGATTTTTATTGATGAATAAAAAAATTGTTTTATAAACTAATATGTAATAATATTAAAATAATAGAAATTCTCAAAAGAGACCGTCTAGATTATAGACGGGGCTGAAGAAAAAGGAAAAACATGTGCAAGGGCTTGGTTGAAAAGAAACTTAATACGCGGGGGTGTTTTTGCAATTTTGTGAAATATGATTGATATAAATATGAAGTTTTCATTCTCTCTCCCCACTTTTTGATTTCTCCAAAACTGCCTCTCCCCATTCCCCTCCCCCAAATCCAAAACCTAATCTCTTCCATCTATGGTGGTTTTCCGATTCATATGTTAATTCAAGCGTGCAGAATAGCAAGTAAGGTTCCCGATCTCTTAATTGGTCTGCTTTGTCGATTCGTTCGCGGATTTTGTTTTTGGCTTGTTAGTGTTCTGTGTTGTAGATCTGAACCTCATGGTGTTCATGTTCATGTTCATGTTTGGATGTTTTGATGATTTGATTTGTTTAGATATTCGTGTTCATCTTTGGAACTATAATGTTGACCTTATGTGCTTAAAACCCCATGTTCTGGTCTGTTTGAGGCATGAATGGCCAGATGTGAGGTTTGGTGTGTGAAAATTGGCTAGGGTAGCATGTGTAGATGTTCGTGTTCATGTTTGTGCCTATAATGTGGACCTTATGTGCTAAAATCCTCATTTTCTGGTCTGTTTGAGGCATGAATGGCCAAATCTGATGTTTGGTGTGTGAAAATTGGCTAGGGTAGCATATTTAGATATTCGTGTTCATGTTTGGGACTATAATGTAGAACTTATGTGCTTAAATCTGTTTGAGGCATGAATGGTCAGATGTGAGTTTTGATGTATGAAAATTGGCTAGAGTAGCATGTTTAGATGTTCGTGTTCATCTTTGAGACTATAATATTGACCTTATGTGCTTAAAACCCCATGTTCTGGTCTGTTTAAGGCATGAATGCCAGATATGAGGTTTGGTGTGTGAAAATTGGCTAGGGTAGCATGTGTAGATGTTCATGTTCATGTTTGTGCCTATAATGTGGACCTTATGTGCTTAAAATCTCATGTTCTAGTATGTTTGAGGCATGAATGGCCAGATGTGAGGTTTGGTGTGTGAAAATTGGCTAGAGTGGCATGTTTAGATGTTCGTGTTCATGTTTGGTACTATAATGTGGACTTTGTGTTCTTCAAACCCCATGTTCCGATCTGTTTGAGGTATGAATGGCCAGATATGAGGTTTGATGTATGAAAATTGGTTAGAGTAGCATATTTAGATGTTTGGGACTATAATGTGGACTTTATGTGCTTAAAACCCCATGTTCTGATCTGTTTGAGGCATGAATGGCCAGATGTGAGGTTTGGTGTGTGAAAATTGGCTAGGGTAACATGTTTAGATGTTCATGTTCATGTTTGTTCCTATAATGTGGACCTTATGTGTTAAAATCCCCATGTTCCGGTCTGTTTGAGGCATGAATGGACATATGTGAGGTTTGGTGTGTGAAAATTGGTTTGGGTAGCATGTTTAGATGTTCATGTTCATGTTTCTGCTTATAATGTGGACCATATGTGTTAAAATCCCCATGTTCTGGTCTATTTGAGGCAAGAATAGCCAGATGTGAGGTTTTGTGTGTGAAAATTGGTTAGGGTAACATGTTTAGATGTTCATGTTCATGTTTGAGACTATAATGTGGACCTTATGTGCTAAAATACTCATTTTCTTGTAGAAACAAATGCAAAGATCATAACGCGGGTCGCCCATTGTATAGTGCAGCCCAGTGAATAGTACGGATCAGTGAATAATGCAGCTCAGTGAATAGTGACGGATCAGTGAATAGTGCGCGTGAATAGAAACTATTTTAAGTAAATTGCAATTAAAGACCTCCTTGTTTTATTTTACAACACCATTACTATATAGTCTTTTGTTTATAATATATACGGTCTCTCCAGAGAATTTCTCTTAAAAAATAAATATTCGTGTAAAATGCCAAATTTTAAGAAATCAGCACTAATCCACCTAACCCTAAAACACATTTGGTTTACACTTCTTTTGTAGGCATGGCCATTTTTGGCTGTCAAGTTGTCATCATATAAGTCGATCTCTACATGTAACTGAAATAATTAGTTCATGGACTAATTCGATTGCTATATGTAACATTAATCCACAATGAGGTTGAGCTATGTAAAAATAAATTATAATCTTTTAGAGACATTTAGAAAATGAATTCATTATATAATAAAGACACAATCGTTCATAATCAAAACTAATAGATCATAAACCCCAATTAATTGATTAACTTAGTGGTGTTACTATATCGTATCGTTTTCACAGTTTCTTAATTTTATAGTAATGTTGTTTCATTTTCCTCCACTTATTTCATCTATTTCTGCTCAGCTTCTGTTAGAGGGATAAACCTCAATACTGAGGTGTGTTTCAAATACACAATTATATAGACAGTACATGGGTAAAACCCTAGTTAAACCCTAGGCTGATACACATTAGATTCTAGGCCCATAATACTATCTAACACCCCCCCTCAAGCTAAGCGTCGGGTTAACCGAGACGCAAAGCTTGGATCTAAAGAACTCAAACAAAGACTTTGGAAGACCCTTAGTGAAGATGTCCGCTAACTGCAACGAAGTGGGAACATGACTAACACGGACCTTAGCCGAAGCAACTAACTCCCGAACAAAGTGATAGTCAATGTCGATGTGCTTGGCCCGCTTATGAGCCACTGGATTCTCAGCTAAGAAAATGGCGCTGTTATTGTCACATAACAACAATGGCGGCCCTTCAAGAGGAAACTGTAAGTCTCGAAGAAGATGACAGAGCCAGACAACCTCTGCCGCTGTATTGGCAAGTGCACGGTACTCGGACTCTGAACTCGAACGAGATACTGTAGGCTGTTTCTTGGCACTCCAAGATACCAGATTACCGCCTAAAAACACCGCATAGCCGTAGGTCGATCGTCGAGTTTCCAAACAACGAGCCCAATCAGCGTCTGAGTAAGCACAAATATCAGCACAAAGAGTAGACGAACCTCCGGAGCGAAATGTGAGACCATGATGAGGCGTGCCAGCCACGTAACGTAAAATCCTGGTAACTGCAGCAAAGTGATCCTCGCGAGGGTCCTGAAGATATTGACCAACAGAATTCACCGCAAATGACAGATCAGGACGAGTAATGGTCAAATACTGAAGTGCACCAACCAAAGACCGGTAGAGAGTCGGATTGCTGAACGGTGCACTAGTGCTACTGTGAAGCTGCGAAAGTGGTACGAATGGAGTGGTTACCGGAGAAGCATCTGTCATACCCGCCCGACTAAGAATATCTCTGGCATACTTGGCCTGTCCAAGAAAGAGGCCAGATGGTGTAGAAGAGACCTCAAGGCCAAGAAAGTAATTCAAGTACCCCAAATCCTTGATCGAAAACTCTCGATCAGTCCGTGCGATGAACTGGCGAATGGCTCCAGCATCGTTACCAGTAAGAATGATATCATCCACGTACACCAACAAGTATAGTAAAGTAGAACCTCGTGAGAAGACAAACAACGACGTGTCAGAAGAACTACACCGAAATTCAAGTTGTCGGAGATAAGAGCTGAACTGATCAAACCAGGCACGAGGAGCTTGTTTGAGTCCATAAATGGCCTTCTGGAGTCGACAAACATAGTCAGGCCGAGATGGATCCTTATAGCCAACAGGCTGAGCCATATAAACCGGAGTGTCAAGAACACCATTGAGAAAAGCATTCTTGACATCAAGCTGGTGTAGAGGCCACTGTCTCAAAGTAGCAATGGCAATCACTGTACGCACCGTTGCAGCTTTGACCACTGGACTGAAAGTGTGGTCAGAGTCAAAACCAGGAATCTGAGAATATCCCTGAGCAACCAGTCGAGCCTTGTAGCGTTCAATGCTACCATCAGCTCGATACTTCAGCCGAAATACCCATTTGGAGCCAACTATGTTTGCATGCGATGGTCGAGGCACCAACTCCCAAGTTTTCTGATGGCGAAGAGCATCCATTTCCTCATCCATAGCACGAACCCATTTCGGGTCTTTGAGAGTTGCACGATAATCCCGAGGCTCAGAATGGTCCATAACCTGAGCAAGAAAACCGGTAGTAACAAAGTCTGGGCGAGATATTACACGGCGAGTACCATCCTGGTTCCTGGTAACCATATGATGTCTGTGGTGAGATGGAGAATCTGAATCAGTGGTAGAGTCGGAATCAGATCCAGAAGAAGTCCGAGAGCCTGATGGAGATGGCGGAGATGGTGGAGATGGTGGTGGTGATAAAGTAGCGGGCATCATCGGTGAAGGAGCAGTCAGAACAGCTGGAGATGAGGAATGATCATCTGAAGGACAGATAGAGCAAGACCTGGAAGACGACGGTGCGGGCGACGGCATCTCAACCGGTGTAGCCAACACAGGATCAGCTGGTACAAATGGCGAACGGTCGACTGGTGCACCTGCTGGCTCAAAAAATGACGAGACTTCCAAATCCGAAACAGGTCTTTCCCTAGAAGATGAGACATAGGGAAAACATGTTTCATCAAACTGGACATGGCGAGAGAAATAGACACGTCCACTAGTAGGGTCGAGGCACTGAAAACCCTTGTAACTGGGGTTATAACCAATAAACACACATGGTATAGAACGAGGTGCAAACTTATTCTCAGCAACCGCACGCAAACACGGGTACACACGACAACCAAAAGGATGAAAGACTGTGTAGTCCGGAGTAGTCCCATAGACAGTCTCAAAGGGTGATATGCCACCAAGAACTGAGCTGGGGAGACGATTGATTAAGTAAACAGCCGAAGAGAATGCTTCCACCCAGTAAGAATGCGGCACAGATGAGTGATATAACATAGCAAGGCCAGTCTCTGTAATTTGACGGTGTTTACGCTCAGCTCGGCCATTCTGAGCAGGTGTATAGGGACATGACATCTGATGCTGAATACCACAAGAAACAAAGTGAGCCTGCACACGATGATTAGTGAACTCCGTACCACCATCACTCTGAAAAACCTTGACCTTTGCAGAAAATTGGGTCTCAACAAATTTCTGAAAGCGAAGAAAGGTGTCGTAAAAATCCGACTTATGCCGTAATGGATAAAACCATGTGAATCTTGAAAAATCATCAATGAATACAGCATAATATGAAAAACCATGTGCGGATGCAGCATATGCTGGAGCTGGTCCCCATAAGTCACAATGCACCTTCTCTAACAAACCCGTTGCCCTCTTATCACTAACAGAAAACGGTAATCGACTGCTCTTGACCATCTGACAAGGAGAGCAACTAACAGGTGCAGGTAAAGGTGAAGTGGCAGAAATGTGACCCTTCTTATTCAGCAACTGAACAATGTCATAGGATACGTGCCCAAGACGAGAATGCCATAGCTCAAACGGGCCCCGGAGCTTTCCAGAGCGCAGCTCACTCAAAAAACAAGAATCACCAGTATCCAAATAATAAAGGCCCGCAATATGACGGCCTTTACCAACTATCTGTCCTGTCTGTTTATGCTGGATAGAAAAGACATCGTCAACAAATGTGATACTCACTGGCAAGTCAAGAGTGAGTTTACTAACAGACAACAAGCTCTTAGTAATCTGAGGAACCACAAGTACATTGCGAATGGATAAACCAGAGATATTACACTCTCCAATGTGAGATGCCGGTATAGGCTGACCATTACCAACATAAACAGGTGGACCAAAGTAAGGAGTTACATTCCCAAGACGACGAGAACTATCAGTCATATGAGCTGTAGCACCAGAATCAACAATCCATTGGCTCGAAAAATGACTATGATCAGAATTATTCAAATGATTCACCTTATCTGCAATCCAACTATTTGAGCGATCTGCCCGTGATAATAAAGCCAAATTCACCATCATAAAATCCGAAATAACCTCAACACAACGTGCATACACCACAAATCAATATATCCGAACAATAACAAATGCAAATACTACTCCGATCCCTTAGTGCTCAAATAAACGATTTCAACTCCAATCTCGTAAGGTCATAAACAAATTACTCCAAACCGTGCAAAAGGGTGCAGCTTGAGGGAAAGAAAAAAAAAATTCAGAGAGTACCCAGCAGGCGCGCAATGCGCGGATCAGCATCTGACAGCTTCTCCGTCAATTCTCCAGTGTAAAACCTCAAACATCCAGTTTATAATTAGGTTCTTCTTTTATAGTGCTGGTTGCAATCCACCTTCTGCCGGATCCAACTCTCTCACATTCCTTTTCTGAATCTAATTACTATAGTCTATAAAATAAATGACAATGTTCTAATCTAATTCTAATTAGAGAAAGATCATATTTTATTAGTTATCTTTCCTTACATGTTTTAATTTAAAGATCTAAAACAATAAATATAATCTAGATGAACACGGCTGAATATTATATATCATAATATTTTGATCAGGCATAATAAATTTGGACTTCCTTATTTATTTTTTTGAAAACTGCGTCTACCGGACATTATAATATCTAAGTTCTGAAAAACTACTGCCAGATATTATAATGTTTCATAAAATATGCCAATTTAAGATTTATGACTTTACAATTTCTTTCTTAAATTCAATTTCTATCCTTCATTTTATCATCCTTAATTCTAACTTCCACCTCTCATGTCCATATATGTACTAAGCAGCGAACCTCCACCTCCACGAAATGGTGATTAAATCATTAACTTAGATGCTAGTTGGATAAGGTAATTATTAATTATAAGTCCAGACCATATATTATTGATTAGTTAATTCGGAAACTCAAAAATTTCGCCAACACTATAATATGTGGCTAGTCACCTTAAATGTGACACATATCCATCTACTGGAGTCCTCTTGGTCACTAGCATAGTGGCGCCCCTGTTTGCTAATCGGCTGCCGCTTTCCATTAATTTCACTGTGCGGGATAACTTAATAAATTGATTAATTAATTTATAATCTCTCTATAAATTGGTTTTCATCTTGATGAACACCAAAAGCTCAAGCCATTCATGCATGCAGTTGCGAATGTAGGAATTAATATTAGAATAGGCGATAGTATAAAGCGGGAGATGTTACATTGACAATTAAGTTAGAAATACTATTTACAGATTAGTTCAGCGGGTCAAAGAACAGACCGACGCCTATCCTAGCCTACACATAAATCTGCCATTGCATACATGCATGATGCAATATTCTTATCTTCACGAACATGTTTAGATTTACGATAAAAAGGAGAGATGGAGATCGAGCCCTTATCCCTCTTTAACAAAGATATGGTTCTTGAATTAATATTGAATATTCGGGTTGTTTAAGTAGTAATATTGGCTGCTCGATAATTCTCTAAGTCGTATAAAATCAAAGAATGTAGATTATTTAAGCAAAAGATTATTAGTTTGCTGGAAAAAGAAGAATATCTGAATAATTTATTCGTTGCATGTAATTCGTTAAGATTTTTTTTAAGGGGACACTATTGACCACTAATTCGTTAAGATTTGGTATAGCGAGATCCATACATGTATATATACAGGGTCAGGCCTGATTCAGTGCGGGCTGTACTCCAAAATTTTAAGGGGCCCGGAAAAGGTTTTAGGGTATTATTATTATGTGTATATTTTATTGTTTAAAAATATAATGATTATAGATATTTTCTGAAGGGGCATTTTCTTTTAAAATTTGGGCCTTTTAATTTTGTCGAAAGACTTTTCTTTTTTAGTTTGGGTCTTTGGAAAAAATATATATACACTACTGCATGCATCCGGTTTGACTCGGGGATTCGCATCTTCATTGATTTTGTGCGAAATAATATTAAAACGAAGCAGATAGAGATGATTCATATTTTTTAGTGTAAAGGAAGATTTTATGCTAGCTAGATATGATTTTACGTTACAAGTTCGTCTATTGTTTTTATTAAATATTATATTTTATCAATCGAAATTTACCTATATTCTCAACAAATGATACGGTTTGTTGATGTCATATATATATATAGAAAAGGGATCAGGTGGCCCCTCTTAAAGTGTGGCAGCCTACTTAAAGTGTGGCACATATCTAACCGTTGAAATTTGTATCCGACGGCTGGGACATAATAAATGGGGAGCTAAATTTAAAAATAAAAGTACGCGGATCTTTAACGGATTTGGTACGGGTTATAACAAATCCGGGTCTAGTACATGTTGCGTCATTTTGCCTCTTCTCGTTACTCACTGGTGAATAGTCCACACAGACGACACCAAGCCATTCTTGTTCTTGTTTTTATTTATCATAATAATAAAGCTATTTCATCTTCTTGGTGTGCACGCATGCATTTCATTATTATTATTATATAAACTATTTGTGGACATTTTATTCCTTTGTATCTTTTAGTTTAATATATAATTAAAAGATATATTTAAATACCTTAAATTTAAAGCACATTTATATTAAATTTAAAATTTATATCAAATTTAAAGTACCTGACACACACATTTTAAAACACTTACAATTTAATTACTTCCACGTTATACTTAAAGCACCTACAAACACATTTTAAAACACTTATAATTTAAAGCACTTCCGCGTTATACTTGAACCACCTACAAACACATTTTAAAGCACTTACGATTTAAAACACTTCTGCGTTATACTTGAAGCACCTACAAACACATTTTAAAGCACTTATAATTTAAAGCACCTCCGTGTTATACTTGAAACACCTACAAACACATTTTAAAGCACTTATAATTTAAAGCACCTCCGCGTTATAGTTGAAGCACCTACAAACACATTTTAAAGTACTTACAATTTAAAGCACTTCCGCGTCATACTTGAAGCATCTACAAACACATTTTAAAGCATTTATAATTTAAAGCACTTCCGCGTCATACTTGAAGCACCTACAAACACATTTTAAAGCATTTATAATTTAAAGCACTTTCGCGTTATACTTGAAGCACCAACAAACACATTTTAAAGCACTTACGATTTGAAGTACTTCCGCGTTATACTTGAAGCACCTACAAACACATTTTAAAGCACTTACGATTTAAAACACCTCCACGTTATACTTGAAACACCTACGAACACATTTGTAAACACTTATAATTTAAATCACCTCCGCGTTATACTTGAAGCACCTGCAAACACATTTTAAACCACTTACGATTTAAAAGCACTTCTATACTATACTTTAAAACAGTTTTGTACATTATAGTTGAAGACCCTAAAATTTTAGTTTAAGTACCTACAAGAATAGATGGAAGAATTTATAAATTTTTTATTGATTAAAAAGCAAAAATGCTACGTGTGTTATTTAAAAAAAAAAATTAAAAGCTAGCATGGGTAAAAACAAGCCAGTGAATATGAATAAAAGTCATATATAAAAAGCAAACCAACGAATAAAAGCAAAAGTAGTAGTTATTATTATTAATAATAATTAATTAATAGCAATACGCACAAGTAATGTACTACTACATGAAGATTCACGCGGAACCCAAACCCTTTTGAAAAAGTTACCTTTTTCTCTCCCTAGCCAGTAAACAGTCCCAGTCCCAAATCCATCCCTGGCGGGGTGGCCACCGGCGATCCGCCGCCGAGCAGGCCACCCCTCCCACCCCTACTATACTTATCTTTCCCTTAATCCCCAACCCTCAGTTCAAAACCACATCTCAATCGCCCATTTACATCTCTTTTTCTGAATCTCCGTCCACCTCTACAACGATGGTTTTCTAGCGGGTCGCCACCGCTCGGGAGGCTGCGGATCTACAAGCCGAGGGCTAGGTGGAGACGGATCCGGCACCGACGACCCTTGGGCTGCAAGTCAACGCCGGAAGACTGAACCGATCCAGTCAGGAACAAGGGCTCCGACCTCCACGGTTTCGCCATCGGATCGGACGAGGCTGAGGAGACCTGCGCAGCACCGACAGAGGGAAAGGAGCACGACGATGGTCCGACATCGACGAAGCCGATTGCAGGCGAGCTGAGGGTGAATTGCAGGAGCCTTGACGGGTCGGAGAGTCCAGGATCCGACTGATTTGACTCGGTCGGGTCGGCTCGGTCGTTTTGGCTTGGGCTGGCTCGCTTCGGGTCGGGTCGGGCCGGACCGGGGCGGACCGGGTCGGATCGACTCAGGTAGGACAGGTTTGAGATGGCCCAATTAGGTTGAGTTTGACAGGTTTTGGTCCGATTAGGTATCTTTTGATTTCAGCCGGTCTTTCAAGCGCCGCCGCCGGTACTCCACGCGCCGCCGCCAGGCATACCAGTGTGTCCGTCACCGGTTGCCCCACACGGATGCTAACGCGCTTCGCCGGAGTTTCCATGTGTCACGCAGGTTTATTCTGGTGATCTCTTTTATTGATGCTTTCATATTGGACAGGATTGTGGGTTGATTCTTTCTCTGCTTTCTTAGAGTTTTTAGATTTTAAGAGATGGGTGACTGAAACTTTGACCTTTTGCAAAATTGCTTTGACTAATTTATTGAGTATCCCTGCCCATTTGTTTGTCGCCTCCCTCTTTCTTTTGGGAAGACCCCTTGGGCTTCGGTGTGTGCAGTTACAGTAGAGGAGAAATCCAAATCGTAGTAATTTCTTTAAATTTACTATCGGCGTCTCTGTGCATACACTTGTAGATTTGAGCATTTAGTGCAGACTTTATGTTTCAAATTAGGGATATTACACCTGTCAAGGCAGTTTGACGCTTTTGTGTTTGGTCCTTTAGGAATCTTTTGACTCATCTCTTTTTTAGGTACCATTTTCGAAGTAGAGAACTAGTATTGTTGTATCTAGCTACTAAGACTTTAGTTCCTTCTTCAGATACAGAGAAGGTTTAGAATAGCTAGATCTTTAGAAACCTCTCTGTAATCTTACAAATTGCCTCCCATAGAGAAGATCATTGTATTTTATTTTATGTCAATTAAAAGGTTTGGGGATGCCTAATATAATATCCCTCCACCAATGGTGGTTGCCCCAAAAAAAATTGAAGATTCACGCGGGTCATCCTTATTACCCGACATCTAACCCGCAATTTCGATCCACGTACTTTAATTTTCTCCACCATATGCATATTTTAATTATGACGTCCAATGAATTAAATAATTGAATGGTCCTGATCCTGCCACACATTAAGAGGCTGCCACACTTTAAGAGGGTGTCTCACCGGATCCCTCCCCTATTATATATATTTATATATATATATATATTTTTTTATGATATTTGACACTTTATGATTCGGTTGCCTTATCAATAGGGCAAGAAAAATGTAACAACTAACAATCAATAATGTGGTGCCTTACAAAAATTTGTAAAAACTGACAATGCAATTTCATCTTATTCTATTTTCTTTATTTCAGTCATTGTTATATACAATCCTATATTTATTTATGCAATCCGTATTTATTCATGAAATTTCATTAACATTCTCAGTGTTTATTCAAAGTATATATGGTTTCCATAAATAAAAGTATATCATGTATTTTAAACACAAATACGGACTGCAAAATTAATGTTGGACTGCACCTATCAATTCCCTTAATTCTCTTCAAATATATTTTAATTTCGTTCATTAGTTTTTAGTTCGGTTTAATAATTTATTCTCTCGAAGTGCAGTAGCTTTAAACATCTTTTAGTTTAATTCAGCTATTTTTAACTGATATGCACAGTCATATACCGATCTACACCCATAAATGGTATGGCACCGTACAAAAATTTGACGGAGTAGTCAATAATTATTGAGCCGTAAAGAAGTTTAGATACGTCAGCTTATCTAAAGAAGTTTATATATTAATCTGTCATGAAGTCATACCAAAAATTAACGTGGGAGTCGATAATTATTACTATTGAACTTTTTAACTATTTCATATATTAATTTGTCATTATAACCGCTGTTATTGCTATTCATCCAAATAATTCTCCTAATCTTTGTGAATCCATTACTATGTGCGATCTATGAATTTATTCCGCCCCTTAAAAGCTACATCTACATGTATAAATTATTCTAATTCTTCACCCTATTCTCCTAATTCATTTTTGAGCTAGGGGCCATCAAGAATCAGATCCGATATCTCTGTAGGAATGTCCAAACCAATGGCCCTAGGAATCAAAGGCAAAATCAGTTCCCCGTACGGTTCAACTTATATGATGTTGTACTGAGTTGTGATGTGCTGATTAATATTGTATTATATTGTACTGATAAGTGGTGAGCTGTGTTGAGCAGTGATTTGTTGTGATGATCTTGTGCTGAATAGTGTTCATTTGAACCGAAGAAAAATTTAATGTTTGTTACTCAAGAAATCAAATTTTTATTTAATTAACATTATTTTTACAAAATATAGTTATAGTGTTCATTAGAATTGAATAGTATTATGCTGATAAGTGTTGTGTGCTAAAGAGTGTTGAACTGTACTGATCGATGATGTGCCGTGCTGATGTGTACTGATGAGTGTGCTGATGTGTACTGATGAGTGTTGTGAAGTGCTGATCAATATTATACCGTGTTGAAGTATACTGCATGCAATAATTTTAACTGAAAAGTCAACTCACGGTAACATTTTCGTATAAGTGCATGCATGCATTTTCGAATGGAAGTGATAACTGATAAGTACGTAGTAGGGTTTTTAGCCTTTGAAAACGCAAATGAGTAATAAACACAAAAGTAGCAGTTTTAATTATGCAATTACGAATCACAAATCGACTTTTCTTAGTCATGGCGTGTGAGGATCCAATCAAATATACAGCTGCAGCAGCAAATATCGTAGAAAAGAAAAGTAGGGTTTTCTCAGCTTTTTTAAAATGGTATTCCCTCGTAACTTATGACGAGGTTCCAAATCTCGATCTTTTTTGAACTTGTGAGACGAGGTACAAATCTGCAGAAGTACGTGGCCAAGGTGATCCGGCGAATATTGGATATCATTTTTACTATTTGCAACAGTAATTCATGCACCATTTCTTCTATATAGTGTGAGACAATGATAGCTTCTTCAACAAACTATCAGTATTTGCCTTTTCCACCACAACGTGTCAGATTTATATGATTGATTTTAATTTATACCTATTTTTGACGAAGCATACAACATGTCTCAAAACTACTCCTATATCAACAACTATCAATGAAAAACACTGCATCCCAAAACCCGTTTTCACTCATGGACAATTATATATTTTTGTCTCTAGAGGTAAAAGATTTTGATATTTCCTAGACAACAATGATAAACCGATCCATATTACCGTTAATGTAGTTTATAAGGAAGTCTTTTAGAAATTGAGATAATAAGGTTATGAAATTTCTTAAATTTCTTAGATCTTTGAAAATGTAACAATGCTTTAACGACCAATTTCTTGTTACCAAAAGCCTAATACATTATATTACTTAACTTTCACAAAATAATATGTGATCAATATTACTTGATTTACATTATATTGATTTTTACTGAATTATAATATTTAAAATTAAATTCTTGTGCATCGGCACGGGTTATTATACTAGTGTATAGTAAGCAAGTCATTCATGAGCCACGGATGAATTAATTTTACTTCATGGATGAATTAATTCAAACGAAACATCAAGTTAATTTGATAGCCATGGAAACATCTCTCTTTGCCCTAATCAAATAGATATGTGACGTTTTAGATGTTCTTCTCACGCATTAACTTCAATGATAACTTATATATCTGTTTAATTTGTTTAGACTTCTTCGTAATAAGAAGTTGGCTTGTCTATTTGAAATTCAGTTTGTTTTTCTATTTCTAGGTAATTTTGAAATTCAGTAATTTCACCCATAAATAGGGGAGAGGGGGGAGACGCTGCCATGTTAGACCAAGTCCAACAGTCTCTCTATAATAGAGATTTTATTTGAATATGGGAAATTTGAAACCTTTTTGAACTCCAACGGCTTCTCCATCCCATTCTCCATAATAGGAAATTTGAGGAGAGAGAAGATTTGATTCCCCAAATTTGGAGAAAGGGGGAGAAAATTTGGAGAACCAAAATTTAATGCTACTTGCATTGTTTTTTGTTATTTCACTAATCAATGGTTTCTCTTCAATAATAATTTTAAATGATAATATCTTAATATAATTACAATAGAATTTTATCAAAAATGCATATTCTAAAAATATGCATAAAGACGATCGTAATAAGATCCCGTATGACTATTTTTACATGTACATATCTATTGATATTTAATAATCAAATATAATATATATTTTTCAATATAATTTTACTAAATTTTAAGGTCATAAATATATTTATTGTGACGTTTTATAAGTCATAACGTTTAAAATAAAATATTTTTATTAAACATTTTATTTTTTATGGTTGAAAATAATAACTTGTAACAAATAATTAAAAAGAGATGAGTTTAATTATTCATATACATTACAAAAATAATAATATTGTAATTCGTGATGTTTTATTTTTATAAAATGTATTTTTATCATTTTATATTGTAGACTAAGTAATTTCAAATATGAAATATTATTGTAATATGTATTTTAATTTAATTATTTATTTGATCATCCTCATTTGGACTTATTGAAAATATGGTTAAAAAATAAAAAAACAATCGGATAAATGTATAGTAATAAATGTCAATGAATTATAGAGAATGAAAAATTGAGAAACTGTTGGAGTTGAGGTAAATAAAGATGGAGAATATGGGATTTGCTTCTCTGTTATGGAGAATGTGAATGAAGAAACTGTTTCACTACACTTTAAACATGGCATTCTACGTTATTGTATTGTTTGCCCTAATGCCCGGCGCCCTCCTCAGCTCGCCGCCCCCCTCCTCAGCTCGCCGCCACTCCCCTCCCCCCCCCCCCCCGCGCGGCACCATTCTCAGCTCGCCGCCTCCTGCAACTCTGCCACCAGGCCCACCACCTCGCCGGACGGACCAGAAGGCTGACTCCTGGCTAGTTATACCCCTCATGGCGACTTTTGTTACTGTTATCACCAGCGGCGGAGGCAGCCTTGGGCAAGGGTGACATTTGCCACCCACTTTATTTTATTTTTTATTTTTTTATTTTAATTTGTGTGCAAAATTTTTAAATTTATTATTTTGCTACCCACTTTTTTAAAAAAATATTACTAATACCCATAACAATTTCTACATATATTATACTAAATTTTGGGATTACAATTAAAATTCTAAAAATATCTCTCTCCGTATCACGTTTGGCGATCGTCTCCAAAACCGAACCATGAGAAATTTTTTTTGCCACCCACTTCATAAATTCTGGCTCCGCCTTTGATTATCACCATCTTTGTTCTGGTTGCAACATTCTTTCCAGAAAAGCTTGAAGCGCTGCATGCATGTAATATTATGTATTAATCCTAAAAGAAAACCAAGTTCGTATTATTATATATCATATATAATTCGTATGATACGAACGATTGTATTATCTCGATTATTATTGTTTTTATTATTATGGTCACCTGCGTTTTGGAACAATTAGGAGTGTTAGATTAATATATTTTTCTTAAAAGGGTGTGGTTTATTATTGTTTTTGGTTGAATGTGTTTAAGATTCCTACACTAATCATCTGGAATAACTACTGGTATAAAAAAAAAGAGTGGCGGTGAACCTGTAAAATGAAGTCGGATTTAGTCAGAAATAAAACACATGCTCAAGCCATTTAGATTCCAAGAAATGTGGACAGGCAGACAAGATTTTTCTGGAAATAGTTAGGTCAAACTGGGAACAGCCATCTCAGTACACTGGACTATACAACATGGTTTTTAAACTGAAGAGACTAAAACACAGACTCAAGCAATAGAATAAAGAAAATTTTGGGAATGTCCATCAGAATTTAATGGATGCAGAGAACAAAGTTGCAACACTTGAGGAGATATACCAGGATTCAGGGAATAAGCAAGATCTGATCAGTCTAAATAGGGAGAGGGCACTTCTGATTAGGGCTGAGAAAGAGTCTGTAATTTTTTGGAAGCAAAAGGCAAAGGTAAAATGGCTAAAGGAGGGTGATGCCAATTCTAAATACTTCCACAATGGTGTCAAAGAAAAAAGATGCAAGGCAAGAATAACAAAAATCAAGGATGGTAATGGGACCTGTCTTTCTGAACCTGAGAATATCAGACAAGAGGGCATTAGATTTTTTGAAGACCTCCTGAATGAAAAGATGGATGAGATTGATCTCACAGGCCAGTACAACAAGCATTTTTTGGATGTCATCCCAACTATTATCACTGATGAGCAGAATGAAGAGTTGCTGAAAGAATTGAGGATGGAGGAGCTTAGAGATGCCACTTTTGGACTAAACAAAGATGGTACACCTGGCTCTGATGGTTTTTCTAGGCATTTTTACACATATTGTTGGGAAATAATAAAGATAGATCTGATGTCCTCAGCCAAGGAATTTCTGTCAGAACAGAGGCTCCCTAAAGCTATTTCCAGTACTTGGTTGACTTTAATCCCTAAGAAAGAGAATCCATCAACTTTTGGGGATTTCAGACCAATCAGCTTATCCAATTACCTCAACAAAATATTCTCCAAAGTTTTGATGGACAGAATGAAGCCTCTGATGCATGATATTATTTCAGAAGAAAAATCAGCCTTCTTGCAAGGCAGGGACATAGCTGATAATATACTCCAGATGTTGGAAATGGTGAAGCTTCTGAACAGTGATAAAAACTCAAAAAATCTTATTGTAAAGCTTGATATACAGAAAGCTTTTGATAGGGTTTCTTGGGCATTTCTCAACTCAGTGATGCTAAAGTTTGGTTTTCATGGTACCTTTGTCCGAATAATCCTCCAAAACATAGAAAGTGCCTGGTTTTCAGTGCTCATCAATGGTGCTGCCACTGGTTTTTTCCCTACATCAAGGGGGATCAAGCAAGGGGATCCACTATCCCCATACCTATACAATATAATCACTGAGGCCTTCTCAAGAGGTATCAAGGAACTAGTGAGTATCCAGTACTTGGAGAGTTTTGCAATGCCTAGAAATGTAAGTCCAGTAACTCATCTGATGTATGCTGATGATACAGCTATCTTTGTCAGTGCCAAAAAAAGGAGCCTAAAAAGGTTAAAATCTTTCCTTCAAGCTTATGAAGTAGTGTCTGGCCATAAGATAAACTTCTCAAAGTCTGAATTCTACATCCAGCATAGATCAGTCACAGACAGAGTCAGAGTTGCAAAAATAATTCTGGGAATGAGACTCGGAAAAATGCCTTTCTTCTACCTCGGGGTCCCAGTGTTCAAAGGAAGGAACCTAATCAGACATTACCAGCCTCTACTGGAGAGAATGGAGAAGCCAATTTTAAACTGGAAGAATCACTGGTTAACCATCGCTGGGAAGCTAACCCTCATAAATTATGTACTTTTAGCCATCCCAACACATACAATTGCAGTACTGAAACCTCCATTGCAAGTGGTAAAAAAAATGGAAAGGATCTGTTCTAAGTTCTTTTGGGGAGAAACTGAGCATGGGCAAAAGAGGAGTTGGAGGAAATGGCCTGGTTTATGTCTAC